>CM061135.1:17798774-19112537 GCA_030789695.1 Scilla litardierei | reverse complement strand
TGTCAAAACTGTTCTGCAGACAGATTTCTGTGTCTGTGTTCAAATCCAATTATGGGCATATTCCTAGCCAGAATTTCAACATAAAAGTTTCGATGGACCTTGAGAAAAACTTGTTAGCTTTCCAACAAGACCAAAATCAACAAATTCCATAGAGCATGCAGGGTAGTTATGCTCATTTTACTGAAATGTATACATCTTGACAGAATTCCTGGCATGTTGCACAATTCGAATTTTTACCCCAACTTTCAGTTCGAATTAGAAAAAGTGATGAACATGAAAGTTACTCATAACTACGAGATAAATATCATTATAAATTTTTTCAGAGCATTCCTAATATCCAATTAATCCCAGCGCTTAGTTAAAATTTTCAGCAAATTGTCAAGCATGCAACAAGAATCCTAGCTCTACAACACTCTCCCCAAATTTCAGAGAAAACTCACACATATAAGATACTTTCTAGCATCTATAATTAGGGAAGGAAAGTGAAGAGTTTCTACCTCTTTGGAGCTTCAAATGGTGCCCTTAGGTTTGCAAGAACCCTCCCTCCAATCTTGGATTTCCTCCTCCTCCTCTTCCTCTTCCTCCTTTCTCTCTTCTTCTTCTTCCTCTCTTCTTTCTTCCCCCCCCCCCCCCTCCCCCCCCCGCTCACCCCACCCCCCCCCCTTTCCTCCTTGAATTTTCGGCCAGGGTACAAGAAAAGTGGGGAGAGAGGGGAGGGGTAAGGGTTTAAGGAATATGGAGGGGGGGGGGGGGTAGTTGGAGAGGGGAGGAGTGGAGAGAAGTATGGTGCACCTTTTTGCCATACTCCTCTTTTCTTTTCATTTTCTTTTCTTCTTTTTTTTGCTCTCTCTCTTCTTTAAAAAAAACACTCCAAATTGTTTAATTTTATTACAAGTTTGCCATTGCAAATATCCCACTTCTCTTTTTGCACAATAACCCCTTGACTTGAAGAAATTTGCCTTAAGCCCACACTTTGCAATGATACCCTCATTTGGGTATAGATGAAAAATTTAGGGGCAATTTGCAAATCTCTCCATTCCCCGGGATTGGTGTGCACATGTACGAGAAACGTGGGTCAATTTAATGGTTACTAAGTATTTACACACTAGGGTTGTTACATTCGGCAAGGTACTTCAGGGACCTAGTATTTCCCCCCCCTCTTCCAACAGACGGAATGGGTCCCTTATGTAAATCCATACAACCTACATGTATATTTGGTGGATTACAATGGTCCATGTTTCTTCATTAACTGCATGTGTATGAAGTTCAATGTCACATGATTTTCCTCTTCTGAATGATATTTTCATCTTCAGGATAATAAGTCTGTAAGCCAAGACATCTTTTATTTTGCCTAGGTCTTGCATATCATATTAGGCTTAAACAGATATTTTGGCTTTCTCTTCAGGAGATCTAATGAGGTTCGAGTCTTTCTCAAATCATTATATTTTCATACAATAGACGTCTCGAAGTCTATGCAGGCAATTAATGAAATTAGGAATAAATCCTTGAGGGTATACCGTCACAACATCCAAATCAACATATCTACAATTCCTTTTGCCAAATGTAAGGGTTTCACAACTATAACCAGGAAGTTTGATGCATCATTAATGTTTCATAAGTGAGTCAAGCTCATTGTTCCACAACTATAACCAGGGAGTTTGATGCATCATTAATGTTTCATAAGTGAGTCAAGCTCATCTTACTTTATTATTTCCTGGCCTCAGTGAAAAGAAATTTACATTCGATAGGTTATACCTTATAACATATGAATTTATTTATATTTTATACAATACTCGCTATTCTCACAGGTTTGATACCTTTTGATATCAGGACTTCAGGTCCAAACACTTCACGTTTCATAAGTGAATCCAACTCAACTTATTTTTACCTCGTTCTGCATTTTTGGCCAATCACGTTTGCTTTTTAGCAATAGAGTATGGATTGATTACTAAATGACAAAATGATTCGTGAATTAATTGTCGACAAGTGTGTTTTTATCCAAACACCTTTCCATGCACGTACATTATTCATTTATGTTTCATTTTATTCCAAAATTTTCTCTTTTGGATGTCTGGAAAAGGAGAGGATATGGAGATGCACTCACTTTCCTGTGGTGGTATTGTTTTAAGGTCTTTAGGAGTTTCCCTCTATTTGGAGCCTCGTGGTCTGTCCTCTCTTTATTGAGGACATCCACTTCTGCTGGTGGTGGATTGAATCCATCATCTTTGGTATGTCAATTCTTGCTGGATTTTTAGCAGCAGAGATGCACGATTTTGACAATATTCAGATTGTCAACTACTATATCCGATGAATTTTTATCAGTTTCATAATTGTGGAGGATCTTTAGGATATCATCATAAGTCATAATTCTCAGATCATAGATTTTGATATTCTGATATGGTCAACTGAGATCTAATCTCAGGGATGATTGTGACATCCAAGTTGAACATAGTACTGGGAAATTAAAGATTTCTTGAATGTGAATGATCTCATCGTCATTATCAAATCTTTAAATGGGGGGCCATCATTACACAATCTTATGGGATGTGCTTTTAAATGCTTCCCCTGTTTAGAGTGCATTTTGATGGGTTATAGTGGTGATATGGGGATGTGGACCTATCAAGGCACAACTTATAAGATGTGCTCTAAATGTCTCCTCCGTTTGGAGTTCTCTGAAACTATTTATCTGGGGTGATCATGCCCTAATAAATAGGTTCTTAGGTGGTGTTTTGATGATCTGTAGTGTAATTGCATGTCCCTATGCAGTCACCAGTAACTGGATGAGTAACCCGTTTGAATTAATTTAATGACTTACTCATATGACACATTTTTGGGTGTGAACACAATCTCCAAGATGTTCAATTTTATTACAGTTTGCAAATTATTGTTGATTTCCTAGTATTATCCAAATTACCCGCCATTTAATAATATGTCCTCTTTGCTTTGAAAAAGCTGGACTGTGTTTGGATAATAGGATTGGTTATGACCATTTTTAGAGGATATACGGATGCGTACAATAAGATACTTCATCGGCCCTTTGTAGGAAGTGGATAAGTCCACTTTATCCCTCAACTACTCTCAAAAGACCTAAAGGTCTTTTTAATGATATATTTTATAAACAATTATATTTGAGGAAGTCTTGAGAGTCAATGTCCACATGTAGTGGAGATGATCTCATAATCATTTTTCCTTTTAAATGAGACAATGAAAGTGCACCCTTCTGAAGAATCTGTGTGGTTTTCAAGTTATGATTATATTGGGATGTGATGTATTGCATCATTACCGATCCAGGGTGACATATTATGTCGTACCAAAGTTAAAACTTGGACGATTATCTTTAGGTGTTCCATTTGCTTCCCCTTTTCGAATTTATATATGATTTTTTGAAAGTCCATTTGAATGCTCAAGTATGGTCTTCAGGCTATTATATCTTTGAGTCATTCATTTGGGATTTTGTTTTGACGAATATCCATCGAAACTTGGTATGTTTCTTTTTCAGATAGTATTGGGCATCGTCATATTATATTACAGATGCTTAAAAAAACTAAGCATAAAACTTTGCAGTATAAATAAAGGCATAAAAAGCATAAACATATATATACTGTGATCAACAATTATGTTAGAAAAGTATTCCAAGTAATTATGTTATGGCAACAAACTCTTGTTTTTCAAAGTTTATATGTGCTTGAGGAATGGCCAATTATATGATAGTTGGATCGACTTTAGTCTTTAGACTAAATTTGTATAATTTTTCTATGGCATAAATTAATGACCTTTCATATTTCAAGAGTAGTATGTGTCTTATCCGAACTTCTGTGTCTGATCTTGATTTGCCATTGCTTACTCCACGTCGAGGTATTGCATAGCTTCACTTTCTCTTTTTATTTTCAGGATATTGTTGGTCCTGAACTTCCACTGTTTTCAATCTTGCATACTAATATTTTTCGGGAAGAAGAAACATAAGTCTCACTGAGGAGACATACACGAGAGAGCTAGTTTGTTTATATACTTACACTTCTCAGTTTGTGGAAGGAGAAATATGCTAAAGGGAAACAAATACTTGGGTGCGAATCTCATAATATATTTCTCTCACTTATTTATTTAGCCACGACTTCAGGAGTGAGCTTATATTCTAGGCTAGGTTCAAGAATCATTCTGTGTAGAGTGAGATTACTCTAAAAGAGGTTAGCGGTGTTATGGCATACTTCTGGTATCCATATTGGTCTATTACTATGAAATCTATTTACTGCGAAGTGTGCATCTTTAAGATGGTAGAAATAGTTTTCGCATACTCCCGTCGTATTTTATTTGGAAAAAGGGTAATTAACATTTTAATTCGAACTTGAGGTTCGATCAATAAAGCTATAATTTTTAAACTTCTAAAAATTATAATTAGTTGTGTCCCATAATGCATAATCACAGTTATGCGTATATATGCTTGAAGTTTTTAACGTGTAAAAACATATGTTGCATACGATATAAAGCATGTAAGTTGAATATTATGCTCAACAATATCATCATAGGTAGTTCATATAAAGCATATAAAGACAATTATATGCATGAGAAAAACCTAAGTGTTGCATTCAAATATTCTCAATATTTTTGAGATAAATTTTTTAATGCAAACCAGCCATATCAGCTTGATGCGTGGATCAGCTAGTCACCATTAAAAAGTACAGTCCAAAGTCCATATATAGTCCCAAAGAGAATAAAGAGAAAAGTACAACTTGTGAACACTGTGGGCCCCATGTTTTAGCAAGTTGGTCTCCATTTTCATGAGATGTGCCTCTGGCTTTGGTTATTTACAATTTCATCCTCACTACATTTTCACTCAAGAAGAAAAAAATGCGAGGAAAGTAAAATGGTGACAAACTAGCCGATCTAAAACCACAACGAAGCGAATAATATACATCACGAAAGGATGAAAATGCAACATGCATATAAATTTGCATCACAGACATTTAGATATGCTTCAGGCATTAATAATTTGCATCATAGACATAAAGCATGATGCAAGCATTTAAAAATTTGTGTTATATGTACAGAATGGACAAAAAAGGTGAAAAAGGAAGAATTTATTATATGTACCGAAAAAAATCCCGTATACAATTTTAGTAGCCTCGTTATACATGTCCGGCCCAAAACCCTATTTAGGGTTTGTGTTTGTCGTCGTGGTTAGTGCGACGTCAGCCATCAGGGCCGTGACGGGTGCGTGAGGACGCGACGGTGGCCTGCGGGGCCGCGAAAAACACCGTGCTAGGGTTGCGACCTTCGTAAGCGGGGTTTCACGCAGACGTGGCCACCGCGAAGGGACAGCTGGGGAGGGGGGGGGGGGTGCTACGGCACCCCCGAAACACAATGGGCCGGGGGGGGGGGGGGGGGGGGGGGGGGGGTAGGTGGGGGTGTTGGGGAGGTGCCGCCTGCAGGGCGGCGGGGGGCCCCCTCCGTCGGGGGCGTGTGTAATCTGAGGGGGTTGAGATCACACCTCAAAAAACGCGTGGGTTAAGATCCCCTCAAAAAAAAATCTCCTTTTCAAATAAAAATCTTATTTTTTTTTGTAAAAACTGATTTTTATCATTGAAATCAATGTTTTTATTATAAAAATTTGATTTTTATCGTTAAAAATATCGATTTTTGGTCCATAAAGTAGCAGATCTAAACGCATTCTTGCAAAAAATAGGGTTAGATCAAGTTTTTTGATTTATTACATCTAAATCTGTTCTCTAGATCTAGCGACAGTTGAGATGCCTACGAATCGCTTTTCGTCCGCCAAAAAATCACCGTAAAAATTCTCAGTTGATTGGAGCGTGCTGATAAGGTGTTGTGAACCTATAAAAGACCATTCATAACATAAGATAAATTTTTTAAACAAACTTTTTTCTCTCTTATAAATTTGGAAGATGTTGTGAAAATGTAAATGATCATAGCTGCTGAATGTTCGAGATAAGTAAGTTCGAAAGTGCGTAATGGTTTGAATTGTACGGCTTACTTTCTCCAAACCGGAAAATGAACCAAGGAGCAATTAACCTAACCTAACTAAACCGGAGCGAACCAAAGTTACCAAAGCGAAACAAGCTTGATGGGACCCTACTATATTGGGATCCATGCATGTTGGTTATCAACATGGGTGAATTAGCCAGCAATTTTCCCCATTAATTACTCTGTCTAGATTCTCGAGGTTCATGTTGGAGCTGGCCCCACCTAAGAACCCTAACTGTAGGAACGTGCATCCTTTTTCTCTGCTTTTAGCCCCATGTGTAGAGAAGAAGCGCACATGGGCTGGTTAAAGTTCAGACCACAAAAAACCTTATTTTTATGTACTTTCAAGCAAACGAAGTCTCTCTTTTTGTCCTTTTTCTATATATACACAAAAAATAAAACCACACTGAGCCAAAGTATGACTAGGTTGACCAAAATGCAAAAGCTCAAACTCCAGCTCACACACTAAACTCCACTTTAAACTCCCTCCCGCTCTCATAAATTACTGATGTTGATAGGGGGCTGGCTTTGGATTGGATCGTGGAACCTTCTTCCGGTCCTTATTTGGGCTCTGCCGTTCTGGAACCCAAACTCTTGAAGGGTCGGCTGCATTCTGAGATCTGTGATTGTTTTTGATTTTTGTTTTGGGAGTGGTTGGCAGGTTTCTGAAGTCGTTGGGGGATCTTAAAGCTGGCATTTTGGTGTGTGTTTTGTTTGGCTGTGCGCTAAAGGAATCATTGTGGAAGCTGGGATTGATTGGGGAGTGAAGGAGAAGAGCCTTTTTCAATTATTTCAGCGTTTGAGGGGAACTGTGGAGAAAGTTGGGATTTTGGAATGTGGGGTTTTTTTGTTTGTTGTTGATGATGAAGTGTTTTTGGGTTTAGAGAATGTTTTTCTGGCTCTTTATAAAATGTTGATGTGGGGTTGGAGCATGATGAATACTTCTTTTTAAGGGCGAGAATAACAGAAAGTTGCAATCTTGAAAGCTAATTTTATCTTTACTGCTGCTGCTGTTGAAGTTCAACTTGGGATAGAAAGCAATATATAAGGTGCACCTTCTTATTAAGGGGAAGTACAGAAGAAAGTTGCAATTTTTGGATGTGGGTTCTTCTTCATCATAGCTGTTATTGAAGAAAAATTAGCGCCGTTGTGAGAGAGAGAGATGCCCTTGAGGTCCCTTTCATGCATTAGTGAGTAAGGGGAGAAGAAAAACGGGGGTTTGGTTTTGTCTCTCTTTTCCTTCTCTGGAAGTGTAAATGCTTGAGGGAGTTTGAAAGCAAGAAGAAGTTGTATGCAAAAAATGGCTGAGAAGCCAGAAGAAATGAGGTCACTGGCACTGACTCCCACATGGTCAGTGGCCACCGTGCTGACGATCTTCGTCGTCGTTTCTCTAATCGTGGAGCGATCCATTCACCGACTGAGTTCTGTAAGTTCTCATTTCAGTTTACTTCTACATTTTGCCAGAGTAGATGCAGTGTTCTCGTATGATTGCTTAAATGTTGCTCATTTATGATTGAATTGTGGTAAGAATCTTAATGCTCGATGTATATTGAAATGGATGAAGTTTTAAGTTAGCCTCAAGAATGAAGTGGTAATAGTTTGAAGACATGATGAATAATACATGTGTTCCATAGTATCATTCTGCTTTATGCGTCGGGGCGCAAGTGCTTTCCGTTGCAATTTTAAATCTATGGGGATATCGTACAATTAGTCACATTTTAATGTTGATGTCTAATTGTTGCGTGCCTATCTTTTGTATGTTGGAAAATGTTAAAATTGGTGTCAGCCTGTGCTCCATAGCATTTCATCATAACTTGAGAGTGTCTATAGAGAATTCCGACCTTCATGAGCTCCTCTCTGCCCAGAGGGGGCGCCACTCATTGTCTTAAATTCAGCATTTTCAAGGACGGCTTTTCTGTGGTGGCTATCCCTAAATTTTTTTGGCTTTTATGGAGATTGATTGATGCAGGTTGCAATTAATAGAATTTCAGAAGGTGCAATTACCATGAAAAGCCACCCGAATCAGTTTGATTTATACATTTAACTTTAGATCATCTACATGTAACACAATCAGTTCTGTGAACCACACAAGATTGTTTGAACGCTTTCAAGCTCATGCGTGGCAAAATTAGGCAATGGACATGTAAATGTTTCCCAAAAGGAGTACAAAGGTGCCTTTGCAATCTCATGCATGTGTCAGTGTGCGATGTAGACAGTGTTTGAGATTTGGTACCGCTATTGCACCACTATTCACATGTCTTTCTTCATTCTTCTCATGTCCAACATTTGGTACCGTTGCATAAATAATTGTGTATCACTTGTTTTCTTAATTTGTACCATGGTACTTTTTTTCTCTAATAGGAAGATGAAAGGGTACCCATTAAGATTGATCAGTTAATTGTATTGGTGTTAGAAACTTTAGCACGACAGGCCTTAATATTTTGAAAACTATAAGTCATGCTTCTTCTATCAACCAGTAGTAGGTTGACATTATTGTAGCCTTAATTTAAATATTTTGCCCATCAGTACTTATTGTGTTTCCATTTTTCTAGTGGTTAAAGAAGACTCGGAGAAATCCATTATTTGAAGCACTGGAGAAGATGAAAGAAGGTAAGCGGTGGTGCTGCTATCTTTTATTTTTTATTTTGTACCTCTGCATATGGTGTTATGCCTTTGCCACATCCACGAGAAAAAAGGTGGAACTTATGTTATGTCTCTTTTACTTCCATACAACAGTCGATGGCCTGCATTTTCATGATTCCTGATTGAATTATTTATTGGAATTTTGTGCTGCAGAATTGATGCTGTTGGGCTTTATATCTCTGCTTCTAACGGCCAGCTCTAGAACTATTTCAAATATTTGTATAGACTCAAAGTTCTATAACAGTAAATTTTCTCCGTGTACCAAATCTGAGGTCGAGGATACAACAGATGCTGAGAATGACTCACCTCAAAGTAGGAAGCAATTGATGGGATCCGCCTTGCATCACTCATTTACAAGGATACTGAGCGGACTAAGTCAGCGGACTTGTGCAGAGGTATTTAATGGAATATACAAAATTAATTTTAGATGCTATAATGTTTCCTGTGCTTCTTGCTTTCTTATCCTATGCTCAACTTAGGTAACCAAAATGGATAATGTTACCAACATTAACTGGGCGTAGGTTAATTCTAATCGCTGTTTACTTGTGCAGGGTCATGAGCCATTTGTTTCATATGAGGGCCTGGAACAACTCCACCGGTTTATCTTTGTTATGGCCATAACCCATGTATCCTACAGCTGCTTGACAATGTTGTTGGCCATCGTAAAGGTTAGGACTTCCTAATTTGATTGGTCGAGTAAATGTTAAATATACATATTAGTTAACCAAGTTGGCTAATAATACGGAAGTGATTTCGGTTGGGTCCGTTAGTAGACCACTTTATAGAAAAGCTTATGCTGCTGTTGGATTGTGGGTTATCAATGTAAATCAACAGCCCCCTCATGGCGAAGAAATCACACTTTCTTGCCCATGGAGTACAGCGTGCATGAGTGTCTCTTACTTTCTTTCCTTCTCAGCTGAAAAAGTTTGAGGGAATTTAGACATAGAACCTCTTACTCCTGAACACTTAGAAACTATATCGGTACACCGCTTCACTTAAAAACATAAGCCGGTGGGTTGTGATTAAAAACACATCGACACACCCAGCAGGTTCTTTAACATATTTTGCCTTTAGAGAAGTATGTGATACATTTTTTGCGTAATCCCTTAAACTAGGCACAAGGAGACCTTCTTTCACTAAGAGCTCGTTTTGGATATAGTGAAAGGTGGGGGATTGTTTGTGTCTATTGGTTAAATTAGGTACACAAAGTTTTACTGACCTGTCAACTGTCGGGCGAAAATACTCGCAAACCACAATCAAGTCCAACTTGTGTGATTCTTTCAGCGGAAGCACCAACAAGCACAATGGATCTAGGAATAGAAAATATAGCAAGCCACACAAGCAATAAATAAATTCAATCAAGCACGGAGGACACGAAGATTTACCCTAGTTCAATCTCACCAACCTGATGATACCTACATCCAGCCTTCCGTTGTCAACAGGAATCCACTAGATCTGAAACATTTGCAAATTGATTACACCTGACACATTTAGATCTCTTTCAATAGAAGTACAACTATATTGATAATTGAGCCTAGCACTCTAAATATCAAACTATCTCATGCTTACTCAATGAAGAAATCTATCAAAACCCTAGAAACAAAACTATACATTTCTCTAGAAATGTAGCCGTCGTCAAATCTCCTTGCCACGCTGTATTCTTGGTTTTTTTCCATATAGTGTACTTTCTTAATGTTATAGAGGCCATTTTAAGTTGTGGCCGTTTGATTTGATTAAGTTTCAGATTAACGACTCAAAACAAAACCCGCATCTGGCTGAAAATCTAACTGGCACGATCGTGTCACTGACTCATAAACCCTCTGCTAACAGTACATGACTGTGCCAACCTTACTAAGGGCATGATACGATCGTGTCATGCCTAGAAACTGAGTTTGGAGCATAAATTTAACTCTCTACCATGCTTCAAACTTCCTCCATCACACGAGCACTGTACCATCTATCACCATGGTATCTCCAGACTCTCCACAATGGCACTACCTAGATTTCAAACTTCTCTACCCAGATCTAGAATTTCTGAAACTCAATTGAATGCGAGAAAAATAGTATCAACCGCTTAGTTCAAATGGATCAAACTCAAGCAACGTTTGAGTTTGACTGCGGGAACTGTCTTCGTGAGCCTGTCCGTTGGGTTGTGATTCATCGAGACCTTCTCCAACATGATCTTCTTCTTCTCTTCCTGTAAAAAGAAGCATCTCACATGAATGCGTTTGGACATCGAGCCGTAGGCCTAATGCTCCGCCAAATGAATTGCACTTTGACTGTCGCAAAGTACACGAGTCATTTCTTGCGGAATCCCTAAGTTTTGATTAAGACTTCTCAAGTGCATGTCTTCATTCGCAGCCTCGATGGTAGCTACTGTGATTGAAAGCGCTGCATGAAGGACGGACCTCCATGATACTGCAATTTTTTTCTTATTCCGATTTGCTATAAATTTGTCTCTTATACTTTTGTAGTTTAACATATTTTTTAAAGTCAGAAATGATGTATCTATACAATGAGCCAGTCTTTTTATTTTTCACCCCATCATTTTCTGGTCCATATTAGCTTCCAGTTGTTTTTTTCACTTAGGGACTAAAAGTAGATCACAATTAAAATTTGACTTACTGATAGAACTTGACGAAAAATGAAAATATATTGATAAAACGGAAATTTTATTAAGATAAATTGGCTACAATAAAGAGGTAACTTCCTTCCCAAGACGCCGACTGATAAGGGACGTCCACACCTTCCCCGTAGAACTCGAAGAACTCTCTCCTTTATCACAAAATTATCAAAATAGCATAAACTAGGGCCAGCCGGCTAATGACCCTATTAATACTAATCCACTCCATTCCTAATACAAGTATGCCCTTATTAGGATTAAATAATAGAAATAAAGCTAAATAAAGTCAAGGAATTGCAGAAACACTACTGATTTATGCTTATGGGACGGTCCCTCCCTTGGGGCGCCGCCGCCTAGGTTGGTAATGATCCCATCACTACTCCCCCAAAAGAACCACCTTGTCCTTAAGGTGGAAGTCAAAAAACTGATGCGTCATGACACCCACTAACTCTTAGTTACTCTCGTGCTCAGGCAAGCTCTTCAATCTAACCAACACTTTTCGCTCTCCAGCGCTTCCTCTGCGTACCCCCTCAACTCCTTAGGCTTCAAGATCACCTCCATATCTTCCGTCAGAGTCTCGGGTAGTGATGGAGAAGGTGTATGATAACCAATCGCCTGGCGTAGCTGGGACACATGGAATACAGGATGGATGATCGATCCTGGGGACAACTTCAATCTATATGCAACAAGTTCTGCCTTGGCATCTACCTCATAAGGCCCAAAAAATCGCGGAGATAGCTTATCATTCCTCTTTGAGCCAAGGATTTCTGTCTTTACGGCTGCAATTTCAAATACACCATGTCTCCTACGTCAAACTACATGTCCCTGCGATGTAAGTCAGTCCTAGCTTTCATGATCTGCCGGGCTCTAGCCAAATGGAGCTTCAGCTCCTCCAAAATCCGGTCCCTCTCTGCCAAGCACGGCTACACCTCTGAAACTATCGTCTCCTGTGCATATTGCAATAAGTGTAGAGGGTCGCGACCATATAAAATCCTGAAAAAGGTCGTCTGAGCTGCGATGTGATATGACGTATTGTCCCAATACTTTGCCCAAGCTAGCCAACGGGACCACTCCTTTGGGCTCTCTGAAATGAAGCACCATAAGTACGTCTCAATACTACTGTTGACGATCTTAGTCTGGCCATCTGTCTGGGGATGGTACGCTATGCTCCGCCTCAACACTGTGCCCTGCAGCTGAAAAGCTCAAACCAGAATCTGCTCAAGAATACCTTGTCCCTATCACAGATATTGGACTTTGACGGCCCATGCAAGCGAATGACCTCCCTCAAAACACCTCCGCCACTGACACTGCGCTGTAAGGATGCCTAAGTGGTATAAAGTGTGCATACTTGCTGAAGCGGTCTGCCACAACAAATATGACTGTGAACCCTTCAGACTTAGCAACCCATCGATGAAGTACATGGAAAGATCCTCCCAGACCCCGCTCTGGCAAGGATAGTGGCTGTAGAGCCCACCAGGGGCCATCGCTAGGTACTTGTGACACTGGCTAACGTCACCTCCACCACCATCCTCGAAATATCCTTCTTTATACCCCTCCAATATACCTCCCTCGCCAGTCTCTGATATGTCTTGAGGACCCCAGAATGTCCGCCCACGACGCTGCTGTGAAACTTCTGGAGTATAGCTGGGATGTGTGTAGATGTCCTCGGTAGTACCAGGCGCCTCTAATGTAATAGTCTCTCATCCTGTAAAGCATAACCTGTGTGCTCTGACGAACCCTGCAACAGTGCTGCCCGGATGTTTGACAACTTTTGATCCTACTCAACCTCCTGCTGTAGTGGCTCTCAGTCATTAACACCGAAACCGACAAAGCTGCCAAGTGTATATCCTCATCAATCTGCAGCCTTGTTCATGTATCCCTTAAGCTTCTGCAGCCACTTCTGATGCTCCTCTGCTATCATGCGCTGCTCCAACAGGTATTTGAGATTCCACTGATCGGTGCAAACCAAGAAGCTCCTCCCCAACAAATATGGCCCCCACTTCTGGATGGAGAGGACTATGGCCATCAACTTCCGCTCGTAGACAGATCTCAATCTGGCTTTCGATGTCAGCACCTGGCGTAGTAAGCACTACTATACGCTGCTCCAACAGGTACTTGAAATTCCACTGATCGGTGCAAACCAAGAAGCTCCTCCCCAATAAATATGGCCTCTACTTCTGGATGGAGAGGACTATGGCCATCAACTCCCGCTCGTAGACAAATCTTAATCTGGCTTTCGATGTCAGCACCTGGCTGTAGTAAGCAATAGGCCGCTGGTCCTGCATAAGCACCGCCCCCAGTCCATCTCCAGATGCATTTGCCTCCACAATGAATGACCTGGAAAAGTCTGATAACGCCAGGACCAGTACGGTAGTCATGACCCTTTTCAAGACCTCAAAAGCAAGCGTCGCCTCATCACTCCGAACGAACCAGTCCTTCTTTAGTAGCTCCGTGAGTGGCCAAGCGATTGTGTCATAACCCTGTACGAACCTCCGATAGTAGCATGTCAGACCCAGAAATCACCTCATCCCCCCTGAGAGTGATGTGGCGCGGCCAGTCCAACATCGTCGCTATTTTCAACCTATCAGCTGCTACACCCTCTGAGGACACCACATGCCCCAAGTACTCCACCTGTGGCTGTCCAAATAAACTATTCTTCTTGTTTGCAAACAGCTGGTGGTACTGCAACTCCTCAAAGACGATCTGCAGGTGGTCCAAGTGCTTCTCTAGTGAACGACTGTACACAAGGATATCATCGAAAAACACCAGTACAAATCGTCGAAGGTAGGGACAGAATACCTTATTCATCAGGGCCTGAAAGGTAGCAGGTGCGTTAGTCAAACCAAAAGGCATGACTAAAAACTCAAAGTGGCCCTCATGCGTGCTGAAAGCAGTTTTGGGCATATACTCTCCGCGCATCCTGATCTGATGGTAGCTTGATTTGAGGTCGATCTTCGTAAGATAGGTGAACCATGCAACTCGTCTAAGAGCTCGTCAATCACAGGTATTGTGAACTTATCAGGCACCGTCTCCTTATTCAATGCTCTGTAGTCCACGCAGAAGCGCCAGCTCCCATCCTTCTTCAACAGCAGCACATGACTGGAGAAAGGGGTCACACTGGGATGGATAACACCCGTATGCACACTCTTCGCCACCATTCTCTCTATCTCGTCCTTTTGTAATTGTGGCTAGTGGTCGGGCCTCACACTGATGAAAGACACGTCATCCCACAGAACTATGTCGTTCTCATGGTCTCTAGGTGGTGGAAGGCCCAAGGCTCTTGAAAGACCTCCTCAAACTGCCCCAACAACGTCTGCACCTCCCCTAGAATCGGCTGCTCACTACTGGCCTCAGCGCCACCCTCTCTTGTTAACGTGTGTAGCTCCACTAGAAAGACACCCTCCTCTGCCAGGATGGTTCTCACCATGGTCTTCAGCGAGACCATGGCTCTACATAGACTGGGGTCTCCCTGTAGGACCACTGCTCTCCCGTCCTCATGGAACTCCATCCTGAGCAGCTTCCAGTTCACCGTCATCTCCCCAGTGTTTGTAGCCATGTCATACCCAAGATGCCATCTGTACTCCACAAGTCCAGGGGCATGAAGTTCACTATTACCTGCACCCACTGCAGCGTCAGCACAAGTCCATGACAAACTCCACGGTTACTCCCCTTCTTCCCCGTCCCCATCATAACACTGAAACTGTCAATGTCTGTCAGCTGAAGTCCCTGCAGTGCCACCACTCTCCTGGAGATGAAATTGTAGGTAGCCCCACTGTCAATCAGAACCGTCACCTCCTGGTAACCAATATGCCCTATCAACTTCATGGTAGGTTCGATGTGAACCCAACCACGAAGTTAAGGGAAACCTCTGCCAAGGCCAGCTGATGATGCTCTTGTGTCCTCCTCAGCAGTCTCATCCTTAATTTCAGCCTTGTCGGCCTCGTCCTCAAGTAACAACACCTGAAGTTTGCAACATGCACACCTGTGGCCTGGTGTAAGTCTCTCATCACATCTGAAACAGAGACCCTTCTGCTGATTCTCCATCATCTCTGCGTCAGTTATCCTCCTAAACTGTCTCACAGCCTGTGGTGTACTACTCTTCTCTCCACCCATCTCCTTGGTGGCCTGATCCGCTCCTGTAGTCTCCTTCTGTCCTCCTGTCGATGTCTGGCTGCGGGAAACGGGTCCACTCTAACCACCATTCACCCTCCTATTCTCCATCAGGCGGTCCTCCACCATCTGAGCATAATTCATGGCCGTCATCAAGTCCTGAGGCTTCTGAATGCGGAGCTCTGCTCTTCATTATCTCATCAGACATACCATGCACCTGGCTTGACAGTGACTCAAACCTCTCTAGGTAATCCCTCACGGTGCCATCTGTTGGGATGGAAATCGAAAACGCCTTGGAATCAATGCAGAAACCAACCCTTATAAACTGATCAGGAATATAGAGCTAGCAAAAATTTAATCCCAATGACCCAACAAAATTTCCAAATGACCTTGCAATAGAAAGTAGCAAACGAATCACAACAACAAATAAATCAATTGCAGACACAAGCGAATTTATCCTTGTTCGGTTGTAAACAACCTACATCCAGCAATCCAATCCGAGACGATTCCACTAGTAGAGAGATCCAAACAATTAGCGTTACAAAACGTTTCCTCACGCGTGAGTAATAACTTGTCAACGGAACAAGCCCTCACGAATCCACTCAAGAGGAAGAAATCAATGGAAGAAGAAGAGAAGGAAAAACCAGACCTGTCTCTCAAGAACACAAACTCTAAAACTCTCTCCAATCTCCAATTGATGTAGTAAGAGGTTCTACAAAACTCAATGGAGGCTTGCAAAACTCAATAGAGCCTTGACCTAATCTAAAACAATAGACAGATAAATACAAACCCAAAACAATGGGAAAAAACTGCATCCAAACTGTTCTTTTCGTGTATGGGCCTGCGCCGACTCGGCTTGAGTCGGCTGTCTGCTCGGTTGAGCTCGGTCGAGCGGACATGCCTTATGTGGAGTCGAGTCGACTCGGTCGAGTAGCGTAGCTACTCGGCCCGAGTGTCAGTATCCATCTTCAAGTGGAAATCCCTCGGGCTGCTCGGGCAAACAAAGCCCTTCATGCTGCTCGGTCGAGTAGCTTCCTGCTCGACCGAGTAGCCTCCTACTCGACCGAGTAGGAGTCACCCGAGTTGGATGAAAAACTTCCCTAAGCTCTCTGCCTGCTCGGTCTGTCAGAGACTTCATGCTGCTCGGTCGAGTAGCTTGGTAGAGTGTTGTTTTTTGTGATTCAAATCACGTGGACAGTTTTTCCCAGGTGACTCGGTCGAGTAGGAGGCTGCTCGGTCGAGGAGCCCTACTCGACCGAGTCACCTGGGAAAAACTGTCCACTGGATTTGAATCACAAAAAACAACACTCTACCTTGATTCAAATCTCATCACCAATGACTCCAGCACCTCCACGCTGCAAGTCATGATCATCTCTCTAGAATCATCATCGTCTTGGAAAACGTGCCCTCCGGCGCCACCTAAGCAAACAAAGAAATCAGCTCTATGCAAACCTGGAGCTTGATGGAGGGAACTGGTTTGGTAAACATGTCTGCGGGGTCCAAATCAATTGGGATCTTCTGAAGCTCTATCTCCTTCTCCAACTCAAGGAAGGAATCACGCACCTCAATATGCTTCGTCCTCGAACTGTATGCCTGGTGCTTCGCCAAATGAATGGCACTCTGGCTGTCACAATGCACATGTAACGAACTCTGCGGCACCCCCAAATCTCTTAGCAGACTTCTCAAATACTTGGCCTCCTTCACAGCTTCCACCGCTGCAATCAACTCGGCCTCTGTGGTCGATAGCGCAACCACAGACTGTAAGACCGACCTCCACGATACCGCGGCAGTGCCCAAACTGAACACATACCCCGTGGTAGATCGCCGCCTGTCTCTATTACCTGCGTAGTCGCTATCGCAGTAACCTGTCAGTACCTTTCCGTCTCCTCTCCCATAGAGGATTCCGACACTCGTTGTGCATCGCAGATATCTCAGTATCCACTTGACGGCCTGTCAATGCTCCCCGCCAGGATTAGCCATATACCTGCTAACCACTCCGACAGTCTGTGCAATATCGAACGCGTGCAAATCATCGCATACATCAAGCTTCCTACTGCACTCGCATATGGCACTTGAGACATGTAAGTCTTCTCCTCATCGGTGCTTGGCGACTGACTCGCCGACAGCTAAACATGAGCTCTCAAAGGTGTTGTCACGGGCTTCACACTATCCATCCCAAACCGGGCTAGTACCTTCTGAATATACCCCTTCTGTGACAATCTAAGCTCATGCTTTTTCCGATCTCGAACGATCTCCATTCCGAAAATCTTCTTTGCGGGTCCCAAATCCTTCATGTCGAATTCTTGCCCTAGCTTCTCCTTCAGCTTCTTCACCTCCGACATGCTATTAGAAGCAATTAATATGTCATCCACATAGAGCAACAAATAAATCTTCAAGCCATTCTCAAGTGTGCGAACATACACACATTGATCTTTGATGCTCTTCTCGAAGTCTACTCCTATCATGAAGCTATCAAATCGTTTGTACCACTGCGTGGGTGATTGCTTCAACCCATACAACAATTTCTTCAACCTGCACACCAAAGTCTGTTTCCCTTCAACTCTGAACCCCTCAGGCTGCTGCATATAGATTTACCCATCAAGATCTCCATGCAAAAAGGCGGTCTTCACATCGAGTTGCTCCAACTTTATGTCCTTGCTAGCAACTAGCGCCAATAACACACGAATGGACGTGTGACGCACAACTGGTGAGAATATCTCGTTGTAGTCTTCACCCTTCCGTTGTGCAAATCCCTTGGCAACCAACCTTGCCTCGTACCTGACATTGTTTCCATCTTGAGTTGAACCTTCTTTGACTTTGTATATCCAGCGACAACCAATAGCACGCTTCTCGCTAGGTAACGGCACCAAATCTGATGCGGACCCGCATCATGCCACGGCCGGCGGCCCACATGGGGGGACCCACCCACCTTTGGTGACTTACGTGCGGCGTAGGAGGCGTGGTACCACGTAGGGGGGGTTAGTCTAGGGGCATTCTAGTCTTTTCAGACTAGATTAGTAAATCCCCTCTTTTCTATTTATTAGGCTAGCCGTCTTTTATTTTCTTATGCTTATTTTGTGAAGAACAATTGTAGGCATCTTGTGTGAAGGTTTTAGGCTTTGTTCCGTGCAACAAAAGCTAGGAGAGCGAGTCTCCTCTCGAAAGAGACTCAATTATCTATCGATTATTAGTTCTTCGCAATCTAAAGTTCATAAAAATCCCTCTTTTTATATTTTTCCACCTTTCAAATCTGAAATTAATTGATCGATCGTCTAGATCGTATCAAATTGGTATCAGAGCATTGAGATCCGATGGCGACAAGCACGAGATCAAAGGCGGATGGCGTGGATGAGAAGGTGCAAGGGCTTTGAGAGGAGTTCAACCAGGAGATCGAGGGATTGAAGAAAACCCTAGGGGAATCCATCAAAGATCACGCCCATTCGCAGGAGGTCATCCAAATCGAGCTTCGGGCTATGAGAAGGGACGCCGCGCAAACGGGACGCGATATCCAAGGGCTAAAGGAGGCAACTTCAGATCTGAAATTTTTGAGGGAAGCCACGACGTCGATTCCGGAGATAAAAGCAATGCTTCAAGCCCTAACGATGGAGAGAGGAGAAGATCGGGGCAAGAAGATTCAAGGGGAAGAAAACCAAGGAGAATCGACACTTGAATCGGCAAATTAGGAGCAATTGGAGAGGGCGACGGCTACAGCGACAATTCTGGAGCAAGCCGCAACCGCCGCGAACCCTAACGGGCCCAGTCAGACGCAAGGAGGGGCCGGGGGCCCTCGGAAAAGGAGGCATGCCCTACAGGGCCTGTGGCATACTTGGCAGGCCCCGCCTGCGACAGGCCCGCCTGGGCCTGCCGCAGCTGCGGCAGGGCCCAGCGAGCCTGCCGCAGCAGCCGCAGGCCCCGCCGGGCCTGTTGTGACTTCGACAGGCCTGTTCGGGCCTGCCGCTGTCCCAGCAGGCCCAAATAGGCCTGCAGACATTCAATGGGGGCCTGCCGCAGTGCAGGCAGTCCCCTGGGGCCCCGCGACGACGCAAACAGCCCCTGGGGGCCCACAGCAGCGCAGACATCCCCTTGGGGGCAAGACGGAGGCGGATGGGCCCGAGACACGACGATTGGGGCTCTAGTAGCCCAATTTTGGAGACCAGAGGGTCATCCACAGGTACCGAGGCCGCATGTTGATCCCAGACAGGCTTTTGATGGCTTTCCGGGGCGGGGACAAGGCCCGAGAGGCTATTTTGGGGGCTGGACAGCACCAGTACAGCCACACAGAGGGGCAGGAGGGCCCGGGTTGGCATGACAGCAGGAGTTCCTGGGGTACCATTACCAGCCTGAGGCGTGGGAGAGACCCGTTTGGCCCGAGGAGTTGTACGGGGTTGACGGGGGAGGACCAGTTGAGGCAGTCGGCGGAGGATTCGGCCGTGGGGGTGACCGCGGTAGAGATGTGGGACCACAGGGGGACATCAATGCAGATTGCCGCCTTATGAAGCTGAAGATGCCGATTTTTGACGGCACGGATCCGGATGGGTGGATCTACCGGGCGGAGCATTACTTCCAGGTGATGCGTTTGACGGAGGAGGAGGTTCTGAGGGCCATCGGAATCTACTTCGAGGGCAAGGCGGTGGCCTGGTACAGATGGAAGGTGGCGCGGACCCCCTTTCGCACTTGGGAGGAGCTGTCCGCACTGATACTAGACCGGTTTCAGGAGACCACAGGGGGAGATTTCTATGAGCAGTTATCTGCTTTGAGGCAGGAGGGGACGGTTAGGGATTATGTGGAGAGGTTCGAGATGCTGAATAGTAGGGTGAAGGGGGTGACCGACGAGGTGATGATTGGGAATTTCATGAGGGGGCTGAAGCCCTCTATACGAGCGGAGCTGAGGATGCAGAGTCCGGGGACACTGGAGGATGTCATTCGCCTGGCCCACAAGGCGGAGGAGAAGCATGCGGAGGAAAGGAGGATACGGGGAGCTTGGGGGGCCAGGGGTCCCGCCCCACCCCCGCAGCGGTAGCACCGAGAGCACCCACAACTGCACCAGAGGCTAGAGGAGAGAGCCGCCCTGCGCCTCTGGGGCGACGGATGACAGAGGCGGAGGTGAGGGAGAAGCGTGCCAATGGGTTGTGCTTTCGTTGCGACGAGAAGTTCACCTCACCCCTGTACACCTGTGTGCTAGTCGCCTACTGCAGATCACTATGGTACCAGACGAGGAGGGGTACGTTGGTGATGAGGAGGAGTTCGAGGTGGAGCAGGAGGCGCCAGTGGAGGAGGAGAAGTCTCACCTAGACTTCGCAGAGGTGTCCCTAAACTCCATGGTGGTGTTCACTCCGAACCACACCATGAAGTTGTCAGGGCAGTTAGGAGACACAGCGGTGACAGTGCTGATCGACAGTGGGGCCACCCACAACTTCATCTCCAGCAGGATAGTGGAGAGACATGAGCTGCAGTTGAGCACGCAGGAGAAGTTTACCGTGCTGCTGGGGACATGGAAGATGGAGGAGAGCAAGGGGCTCTGCAAGGGTCTGTGCCTGACCTTGCAGGGAGTGCAGATCATGGAGGATTTCCTGCCCCTGGAGTTGGGCAACGTTAACGTCATCCTGGGCGTACAGTGGCTGAAGAAGCTGGGGGACATGCGGGTGAACTGGAAGCGCCTCAGGATGGAGTTTGAGGAGGGGGACCGGACGGTGGTGCTCACAGGGGACCCGACCCTATGTTTATCGCTGGTGGCCTTCAAGGCTATCACTCGGGCCTTACGGAGAGAGGGGGAGGAGTACTTGGTGGAGTGCCGTGTAGCGGGGGCAGCGCAGGAGCCGCATGCAGGGGTTCCCGAGGAGGTGGAGCAGGTGTTGGGACAGTACCAGGAGGTCTTTCAGCCTTCAGGACCCACAGGGGCTACCACCAGTGAGAGAGCACGAGCATGCAATAGTCTTGCGGGATGGCGCAACACCGGTGAGTGTGCGCCCTTACCGCTACCCCCGCGTGCAGAAGGATGAGATATAGCGGATGGTCGGTGAGATGTTGCAGGCTGGGGTGATTCAGCCCAGCGTTAGCCCGTTCTCGAGCCCGGTACTTTTGGTGAAGAAGAAGGACGGGAGTTGGCGCTTCTGCGTAGATTACCGGGCGCTGAACAAGGAGACAGTGGCTGACAAGTTCCCTATCCCTGTTATAGACGAGCTGCTAGATGAGCTGCATGGAGCAGTGATGTTCTCCAAGATTGACCTAAAGGCGGGTATCACCAGATCCTGATGAGGTCAGAGGACGTGCCGAAGACAGCATTTCGCACCCACGAGGGTCACTACGAGTTTCTCGTCATGCCGTTTGGCTTGACGAATGCTCCTTCTACGTTTCAGGCATTGATGAACGATGTCTTTCGGCCGTTCCTGAGGAGGTTCATACTCGTCTTCTTTGACGACATTTTGGTCTACAGCAGGACCATGGGGGAGCACGTGGGCCATCTGGAGGTAGTGTTTCGGGAGTTACTGAGGCATCAGTGATTCGGGTTCAATATTACATATTTAATCCCCCATTTAGCACTATTTTGTGCTCATGTGATGCTATATTGTTTTCTAATACATACGTATTTTCTACACCAACATTTATTAGAGAAAACACCTTATTTGAGCACAAAACAGCAATTAATGGAGTATTTCTGCACTTTTTATATTTTTCCTAGCTTGGTCTCGATCTCACGATTCCAACGACTATTTATTTGTATTTTTCTGAGATCTGTGCTAATTACTGTGTATTTTTGAGTGCAGAATACCATTTATTGGAAATAAATTAATTACGCACGCATCTTGGCGCATGCGCTGGCGCTAATTCATACAGTCCCGCTCAAATCCGATGGCAATGGAAGAAGGGGAGACGCGGCATTATTGCGGCCGTTGGATCTCGATCCAACGGCCCGCATTCGAGATCGAACGAAGAAGAGGCGTGCAATTTTACGATCGTTCGATCGCGATCGAACGGCTGCGATCATCCCGACCCAGCGGCCAAGCAAGCGATTCTACGCAGCGACGCGGCTCGATCTGCGCCATCCATCACGAATCCAACGGCCACGCGAGCTCCCGCGTTTTGAAACACGATCGAACGAAAGCGGGGTGACGTGGCCGATTTCCGTTCGTTGGATGAAGATCCAACGGTAACGACGAAGCCGACTTCGACCCGAAATTGTTAGCGGAGCGGGCGCGCACAGTTTTTAAAGCGACACGTGGCGACTCCACGTTCGATCCTGCATGCGATGGACGGCTGACAATTGCTCCGATGATTCTAAATGGGTGCGGGCGCAAACTTGAAGCGGGTTTTGACCCGTTAACCCTATTCAACCCGCAATCTCTATATTTAAGGTATTCCTAGGGTTTTTTGGGCGTATACAAGCAGATTTTGGCGTATTTTGAGCGTATTGGAGGCTCTAGGAGCCGTATTTCGCCACCACAAAATTCTGTAAAATTCCAGAGGCTATTTTCTTATTTCTAGAGAGTTTTGGTGTCTAAACTTGAAGATTTTGTGATAAATTTCTTCTCAAAAAAATCCTAAGGGCTCATACAACTGTAAGAAAAAGGGGCACATAAAGTCTGAATGTTATAAGTTGCAGAATAAGAATAAAAGAGCTGCTGGCAATCAGAAAGGAAAACAACAGGAAAATTCTGGTGAAGCTGGTGTTGCTGAAGATAATCACAGTGATGGGGAGCTTCTAGTTGCTTCTGATGGTGACTCCAAATCTTGCGAGGATTGGATTCTTGATTCAGGTTGTACATTTCATATGTGTCCTAACCGGGACTGGTTTTCAACATATGAAACTGTCTCTAAAGGTGCAGTGTTGATGGGAAATAATGCATCTTGCAAGGTAATTGGCATTGGGACTGTCAGAATTAAGATGTTTGATGGAATTGTCAGGACACTTGGTGAAGTGAGACACGTTCCAGATCTGAAGAGGAATCTTATATCCTTGAGTACTCTTGATTCTAAAGGGTACACGTACACTGGTGAAGGTGGAGTTCTGAAGGTTAGCAAAGGTGCCCTTGTTGCAATGAAAGGACAGAGAAGATATGCAAACTTATATGTCTTGCAGGGTTCTACAGTTACAGGTGATGCAGCAGTAACTACACCTTGCTTGTCCGATGGTGAGGTTACTAGACTTTGGCATATGCGTCTTGGACATATGAGTGAGAATGGAATGGCTGAATTAAGCAGAAGAGGACTTCTTGATGGTCAGAGCATCAGTAAATTGAAGTTCTACGAGCATTGCATTTTTGGAAAGCAGAAGAGAGTCAGATTCATGAAAGGCATCCACAATACAAAGGGTGTACTTGATTATATACATTCTGATCTTTGGGGACCGTCTAGGGTGCCTTCTAAGGGAGGCGCTAATTATATGCTCACCATCATTGATGATTTTTCCAGGAAAGTTTGGGCATTCTTCTTGAAGCAGAAAAATGACGTGTTAGCTACATTTAAAGAGTGGAAGATTATGATTGAGAAGCAAACAGGGAAGCAGATAAAATATCTCCGCACTGATAATGGCTTGGAGTTTTGTTCTGATGAGTTTAATGTTTTATGCAAATCAGAAGGAATCATGAGACATCGTACAGTTCGTCATACTCCGCAGCAAAATGGTGTGGCAGAGCGCATGAATAAGACATTGATGGAGAAAGTACGTTGTATGCTCTCTAATGCAGGTTTAGCTAAGTCTTTCTGGGCCGAAGCCGCTTCCTTAGCTTGCTTCCTTGTTAATCGCTCTCCTTCAACCGCCATCGAAAAGAAGACTCCACAAGAGGTATGGTCTGGTACTCCTGCTAGTTATTCTGATTTGAAGGTTTTTGGTTGTCCTGCATATGCTCATGTTAATAATGGGAAACTGGAACCTAGATCTATAAAGTGTGTCTTTATTGGCTATAAACCTGGTGTTAAGGGATGTAAATTATGGTGTCCAGAAACTGGAAAAGTCTTAATCAGTAGGGATGTTATCTTTGATGAAACTGCTATGCTTTCTGACTCGTCTTCTAGAGATACTTGTGATAAAACCCCACATAAATCAAGCACGCAGGTTGAGTTTGAGATTCAGTCAGGACTTGTGCCAAACTCTACATCTCAGTCCAATTCAGAGATGCAGGATGGTGCTGCTCCCTCACCACAACAAATCACACCACAATATTCTATTGCTAAAGACAGGCCTAGGAGAGATATAAGGCCTCCGCAAAGGTTTGGTGAGGCTGATTTGGTTGCTTATGCCTTAAATGTGGCCGAAGGTATTGATTCTAGTGAAGAACCTTCTACCTACTCAAATGCAATTAATTGTAATGATTCTGACAGATGGATGATTGCCATGCAAGAGGAGATGGAATCACTTCATAAAAATGGCACATGGGACTTATTACGATTACCTAAGGGTAAGAAAGCTGTTCGTTGCAAATGGGTGTTTAAAAGGAAGGAAGGAATACCGGAAGTTGAAGAAGCCAGATATAAAGCAAGACTGGGTGCAAAAGGCTATAGACAGGTTCCAGGTGTAGACTTCACAGATGTGTTTTCTCCAGTTGTAAAGCATAGTTCGATTCAAGCTTTGCTTGATATCGTTGCCATGCACGATTTTGAGCTTGAGCAGTTGGATGTGAAGACAGCTTTCTTGCATGGAGAACTTGAGGAGGACATATACATGCAACAACCAGAGGGCTTTATAGTCTCAGGAAAGGAAGACTTTGTTTGCTTGTTGAAAAAGTCTCTTTATGGCCTTAAGCAATCGCCTAGGCAATGGTATAAGAGGTTTGATTCATTTATGATCACTCATGGGTTTAAAAGAAGCAGTTATGACAGTTGTGTCTATTTTAAGAAGAGTGTTGATGGGTCGTTTGTTTATCTACTCTTATACGTTGTTGATATGTTAATAGCAGCCAAGGATAAAGAAGAGATAAGAAAGGTCAAAGTGCAGCTTAGTAAGGAGTTCGAGATGAAAGATTTGGGAGCGACAAAGAACATACTTGGGATGGAGATTCTGAGAGATAGAAAAGCAGGAAAATTGTACCTTAGTCAGAAAGGTTATATTGAGAAAGTTCTCTGCAGGTTTAATATGTAGAAATCCAAACATGTTACTACTCCATTAGCAGCTCATTTCAGACTTTCATCTACTTTATCTCCACAATCAGATGATGAGATTGATTATATGTCACGAGTTCCATATTCTAGTGCAGTGGGATCTCTCATGTATGCTATGGTCTGTTCACGTCCAGATTTATCATATGCTGTCAGTGCAGTTAGCAGGTACATGGCAAATCCTGGTAAAGAACATTGGAAAGCGGTCCAATGGATTTTCAGATACTTACGTGGCACTACTGATATTTGTTTGCATTTCGGGAGAAATAGAGATGGAGTCATCGGTTATGTAGATTCTGATTTTACTGGAGACCTTGATAAAAGGAGATCACTTACATGGTATGTTTTTACTGTTGGTGGTTGCGCTATCAGTTGGAAAGCTACTTTGCAGACTACAGTTGCACTGTCAACTACAGATGCTGAGTACATGGCTATTACAGAGGCTTGTAAGGAAGCTATTTGGTTGAAAGGACTGTTTGGTGAACTTAGTGAAGATTTGCAGATTACAACAGTCTTTTGCGACAGTCAGAGTGCTATTTTCCTTACAAAGGATCAGATGTTTCATGAGAGAACAAAGCACATCGATGTGCGGTATCATTTTGTGCGTGAGATTATTGCTCGTGGTGATATTGTAGTGAGCAAAGTTAGTACACACGACAATCCTGCTGATATGATGACCAAGTCACTCCATATAGCGAAGTTTGAGCATTGCTTGGACTTGGTAGGTGTTCGTTGCTGAGTTAAGCCCTTTGGGGCTTTTGTGGAAGAGGTGGAGATCAGTTTCATCGAAGATTGTGCGTATTATTCCTTGCATTGGAATTCGTGTCAAGGTGGAGATTGTTAAAGTGTGTGACCAGAATCCAGGTTATTGACCCGACCCGAAGAGCTCGCGGTGCGACATTTATTGGGAAATTTTCAGGGGTATGGACCTTTTCTGTTTTCCCCATATAAATATGATGTAATCTAGGGTTTCGGCTTTAACCTATTTTTTAGCCGCCGCACTTCTCCCCCTTTTGTACCAGATCTTCGATATAGTGAATTTCTCTCCTCTGCCCGTGGTTTTTCCCCGTCTTGGGGTTTCCATGTAAATCTGTGTGTTTTTGCTTGTGTTTTTCATTGTCTGTTCTTGATCAATCTCGTAACAACAAGTATGCCCTTATTAGGATTAAATAATAGAAATAAAGTTAAATAAAGTCAAGGAATTGCGAAAACGTCCCTGGTTCATGCTTGTGGGCCGGTCCCTCCCACGGTGCGCCGCCGCCAAGTGTAGGTGATGACCCCATCACATACTTGTCACGTGTTTACACTGCCAATGGTTTCTAGTTTCAAAAAGAGGTTATTTTTCATCCTTCATCATGATCAAGCATTGGATCCTAAACAGCCATGCTTGCAAATGTGGATAATGCATTCAAACTTTTTTAGACAATTTGAAGCTGTTTCTAGTTATTTTTTTGTGAGAGAAAAGCTGTTTTGACTTATATATTTTGTTCCCAGAATAAGAGAACAAAAATGCTCAAGATGCTGTTATTTGCCACTGAGGGATTGATTGCCTCAAATTGCATCTTTTGTTTACTATTAGTTTAAATATATTCCCAGAATAAGAGAACAAAAATGCTCAAGATGCTGTTATTTGCCACTGAGGGATTGATTGCCTCAAATTGCATCTTTTGTTTACTATTAGTTTAAATATATCCTAACATTATATCTTTATCCTGGTATGTTTTGATAGATACATACTTGGAGGAAATGGGAAGAAGAGACTCATAGGGATCGACATGATTCCTATGCAGGTAAGAATCTTTATACCAAGTTGAATGAAATGAGACGATGTTCTTTCTTTCTTTTATTAGAAATACAATAATTGGAATGTGTATACTGATACACACACTAATTGTATTGCCTGTTGTTGAGCACATGAGGTGGTAGCCATAATTCTTCTCTTTCACTTACACACTCATGCAATTTCCATTTATCAAAAGTTTGATGGCAATCACAGATTTATCCTTGTGTTTCTTACTTGGTCATCATATCTCCGATGGCTGCTCATGCATCCACATCTCGCAATTCTTCTATGATCTGCTGTATTTGGGGTTCTTGTACTACTTGAATGCTATAGTAGTAAAACATATTATCACTAGATACTAATGCACTACTTTTTTACCGAGCAAAAGTCACACTGTATAAATCATTGGACATATGATGAGGGGAAAAGGAGTTTCCAATGTTCAGCTGTGAAACTTCTTTGCTACCTGCTCGCTTCCATTGTTCAGGTGAATGTTACAATGCCACTGTGGTAACTGTGCTGATGTATAGGCATCACATCCTTTTCCCATAGAATCTCTCGTCACTGCCACTAATAAATCATCTAATGTCATCTTTATCTCCAGTATAATTATATGGTGATAAAATCTACGAGCTAGGAAATAATATGAGATCTTCACATAGCACAAAGAAAAGATAGATATATAGGGTTCTAGATCTGGGATTCATGTGATGGGAAAAAAATAAGAATTGGGGACATTCTAAGGATTTGGAAAAATAAAGCTAAGGGTAAATAAGATTTGGACCTCTCGTCCAGGCTGCGACACTCTTAATTCCGTTCAAAAAAGAGATTTAGAAAAAAAATTAGGGTCCCTTTTGTACCAAACTAAAATTTCTCTAAAATAACCCATTCAAATTCACTGAATAAAAAATTTACAGTACATACTTACTTACATTTTAAACTACGTGCATCACATGTGCATATCAAAAATAAAAGAACAAACTTTTAAAAAAATCAACATTTTAACTATCGGTTGAGACTTGAGAGGGCTAATATATCGGTCGAGATCTTGGTTTTACACCTTAAATGATATCATATGGTATAATTTAGCCATCATCGATATCTAACGATACATCGACTGAAATATATCAGCCAAAATATTAGCACCAAAATATTAGCACATATCAGTTCCTATTGAGTAATGTGTGTGTGTGAGGAGTAAATTGGGTGTGTGTGTAAAGAAAGTGTGAAATCATATAAATAGAAGTGATAGCCTCACGTTGGAGGCTAATCACATTTTCCCCCAACTTTCTACATGGTATCAGAGCTAAAAACCCTAAAACCCTAAAACCCAAACCCCTAGCCCCTCCCACGCGCCGCCGCTGCTTGCCGCCGCCCGCTGCCGCAGCGCGCCGCCGCTGCCGCTGCGCCCGCCGCTGCCGCGTGCGCCGCTGCTGCGCGCTGCCGCTGCGCCTGCCGCAGCCGCCAGCCGCCGCAGCTGCTGCCGCCGCCAGCTTCCGCCGCTGCCGCCGCCAGCTTCCGCCGCTGCCGATAGCCTTCTTCTCCTCTCTCAAGTCCTCTTCTAGCCCCACAAAGCCCTACCTAGCCACAAAAAGGGAATCCCAAAAAAACCCTAACCCTAGATCTATGGTAGAGCCATGAAAAGGACTCCATAGGTTTACGGTTAGGGTATGACCTAGAAGAGGAGAAGGAGAAGTAGATCTGCGGATCTAAGGAGGGAGAAAGGAGAGATCTGCGGATCTGAAGAGATGGGGGACAACCTTACTTCAGCGGACATGAAGGCCTTCATCGGGGAGATAACGAAGCTACTTGCTTCGAAGGAGTTGGGATCCTCGAGTGGATCGACGCCTTCACGTCCCGTGCAGAAGCTGGAATTGATGCCCAATGATGTGAAATTGGAAGGGACGAAGAATTACCTCAGTTGGTCCAGGAGGGTGCTTCTCATTCTGAGGTCGAAGGGGTTAGAAGGAGTCGTTCTGGGTTCATGCAAGGAACCGCTGGACAAGGATGTGGATGATTGGAAAGTCTGGAGCACCACCAACTCACTGGTGGCTGCTTGGTTGATGACATCGATGGTTCCACCCATTGCTGGGATGGTGGAGGCCATAGAGAGTGCTGCGGGGATTTGGAGTATGGTGGAGAAAATGTACTCAGGAGCAGGGAATGTGATGCTCATGATGGAGGTTCAGGGCAAGGTCGACACCTTGAAGCAGGGGGAGATGACTATTCTAGCCTACTCTGCGGAGTTGAAAAGGCTTTGGTCAGAGTTAGATCACTATGATCCTATTGACCTACCTGATCCTAGGAGCGCTGCGATACACAGGAAGTGGGTGGAGCGTAGGCGTGTGACACACTTTCTGAGGAATCTGAATGGAGACTTTGAGGCCAGGAGGGCGAGTATGTGCCACCTATCCTCCATCCCATCCCTGGAGGAGGCCATAGCTGCAATGGCACAGGAGGAGACCAGACTGAGGGTTATGAAGGATGAGGGTACTCAGGTCACTCGGGCTGCACTGGCTGTACCCCCAGTGGCAGTAGTGAGCGAGGATCGAGAGTGCTACACATGTGGGGTGAAGGGGCACCTGAGCTTCAACTGCCCACAGAAGGGCAGTGGACGAGGACGTGGCACTGGAGGCAGAGGAGGAGGTCGTTGGGGCCGTGGAGGCCGTGGACGAGGTCGTGGTGGCCCACGGGCCAACTTTGCTACCGCTGATGGACGACAGGAGACAGTGATGATTGAGGCTACGCCAGCTGAGGCGTCAGACCTAGAGCAGCGGAGACAGTCCAGGTCTACTACTGAGAGCTCGGAGAGCCATGCAGACCAGACTGGGGATATTGCCTCGCCATTCGGTAACTTTGCCCACTTCGCTCACACAGGCTCAGGTAACCGATTAGCCCTTTCATGTAGAGATCATATAGAGTGGATTATTGACTCAGGTGCATCTAGTCATGTGTCAGGAGCATATAGACAATTTTCCACATATAAACCACATTCCATTCATGAAACCGTTCAGACAGCTGATGGCACATCCCAACCCATTAGAGGGACTGGTACTATTCAGTGCACTCCCTCCATACGCCTCTCTTCTGTCCTTCACGTCCCATCATTTCCAGTCAACCTCTTATCTGTTGGCTCTATTGTTGATGATCTCGACTGTAGCATTACTTTTGACTCTACTCATTGTGTGTTGCAGGAAAGGAAGACTGGGAGGAGGCTTGGGACTGGCGTCAGGCGTGATGGACTGTGGTATCTTGACAGAGCTAGTGGGGATGCTGCACTGGCTGTCGTTGGTGGAGAGAAGGAAAGAGATGTACTTTTGTTGCATTGTCAGTTGGGGCACTTGCCCTTTGATATTTTGAGTAAAATGTATCCCGATATTTTAAATGGAGTGAATGAAATGAATTTGACATGTGATGCATGTGAATTTGGGAAACACACTAGGACGTCATATCCTAGTGTAGGGATGAGGAGTGTAGAGAAGTTTCATCTTATTCACTCAGATGTTTGGGGGCCCTGCCCAGTGACTTCAGTGAGTGGGTTCAGGTGGTTTATCACCTTCATAGATTGTCACTCTCGGATGACATGGCTTTATATGATGAAAAACAAAGGCGAAGCGCTGAAGTGCTTTCAGGACTTCCATAGAAGTGTCAGGAACATGTATGAGGCCAGGATCCGTGTCTTGAGAACGGATAATGGGACTGAGTATGTAAACAGGGAGTTTGCATCTTACCTATCTGAGAGTGGGATAACTCATCAAACCACCTGCCCCAACACCCCCCAACAGAACGGAGTTGCTGAAAGAAAAAATAGACACTTGTTGGAGGTAACTAGGTCACTCATGATCACCATGAATGTACCTAAGATATTGTGGAGTGAAGCAGTGATGACAGCCACATATCTTATCAACAGGATGCCTTCACGGATCCTTGGTATGAAGTCTCCATGTGAGATTCTTATGGGAAAGAACACTTTCGTAGTTCCACCAAAAGTGTTCGGATGCACATGCTTTGTGAGGGATCATAGACCCTCTGTGGGGAAGCTGGATGCTCGGGCAATTAAATGTATATTTGTTGGGTATCCTTCAAATCAGAAAGGCTACAGGTGTTGGAGTCCCTCAGAAAGAAAGCTGTTTGTGAGCATGGATGTGACGTTCAGGGAGACTGAACCGTTTTATGGAGGACTGACAGATTCTACATCAGTATTTGATACTGGGGCCTCTCCAAGCACAGGAGGAGTTGGTCGAGAGGGGGAGACTGATGACAGGAGGGTAGTGGTTGGACTTATACCATGCCCTGTCAGGGCTACTGGTACTGGTCCTGATAGCAGGGAGGAAGGAAGGACCTTGGTGGAAGAGGAGGAAGACAGGCTGTACGGCAGGAAATATAGCAGGAGACAGAAGGATAGTCATGGCGATGGAGGACAACAAGAAGACATCTTCCCCACTGAAGAACCACTAGCTCCACTGCCCCATGTCGAGGTTGATCAGTCTATCACGCCTGCTCGAGTCCCGACCTCCTTACTGCCTTCCTCTCCTACCACGGATGGTAACCTTTCTTTGCCTTCCTCTAGTTTAGATCTTCCACTTGCATCTCGTAGGGAGCCTCGTATCAATGCCGGCAGGCCTCCTGTACGGTATGGATATGAGACTGATATTGCTAATCATGTCTCCTACGCTTCTCTTACACCTGCATATAGGGCTATCATTGCATCCTTACAGTCTATCCCTATACCAAGTGATTGGCGAGTGGCAAAGCAACATCCCCAGTGGAAGAAAGCAATGCTCGAAGAACTTGAGGCACTGGAGAAGAACAAGACATGGAGACTTGTCTCACTTCCAGCAGGGAAGAAGGCTGTGGGCTGCAAGTGGGTATTCACAGTAAAGCAAACTGCAGAAGGGAAGGTGGACAGGTACAAGGCGAGGCTGGTTGCCAAGGGTTACAGTCAGACTTATAGGATCGATTATGATGAGACATTTGCCCCAGTGGCAAAGATGAGTACTGTGAGAGTACTGATATCCTGTGCAGCGAATTTTGGATGGAAATTGCATCAGTTGGATGTAAAGAATGCCTTCTTGCATGGAGACTTACAGGAGGAAGTATACATGGAGGTTCCACCTGGCTTTGGCACACAACAGACGGTGGGAAAGGTGTGTAGACTGGACAAGTCTTTGTATGGGCTGAAGCAATCTCCAAGGGCATGGTTCGACAGGTTCAGGCGTGCAGTCATCACCATGGGCTACAAGCAGAGTAATGGTGATCATACTGTGTTCTATAGACATTCAGGGCAGCGGATCACTCTTTTGGCTGTGTATGTTGATGACATTATTATCACTGGAGATGATGAAGAGGGAATCTCTCACTTGAAGGTGAGGTTGGCGAGAGAGTTTGAGGTCAAGGACCTTGGACAGTTGGGATACTTCCTTGGACTGGAGATTGCCAGGTCCAGGAAGGGTATAGTTCTCTCACAGAGAAAGTATGCACTGGATCTTCTGGCTGAGACAGGTATGTTGGGGTGTCGTCCAGCAGTTACTCCTATTGATCAGAATCATAAGTTGCATTCACAATCAGGGGAGCCAGTGGACAAAGAGAGGTACCAGAGACTTGTTGGACGCCTCATCTACTTATGCCATACCAGACCTGACATTGCCTATGCTATCAGTGTGGTAAGTAGGTACATGCATGATCCTAGGACTGGACATATGGAGGCAGTCTTCAGGATACTGAGGTATCTGAAGAATAGTCCAGGAAAAGGCATATTATTTGGTAGTCATGGTCACATGAATGTGACAGGCTACTGTGATGCAGATTGGGCCAGTTGCTTGGATGATAGGAGATCGACCTCAGGCTACTGTGTGTTTGTTGGGGGCAACTTGGTCTCTTGGCGCAGCAAGAAGCAGGATTTGGTGGCTCGTTCCACTGCAGAGGCAGAGTATCGTGCTATGGTGCTTAGTACTTGTGAGATGATCTGGTTGAGATCACTTCTACATGAGCTACGCCTGCTGAGAGAAGGACCATTGCAGTTGTTGTGTGATAACAAGTCTGCAATTAATATTGCCAACAACCCAGTGCAACATGATAGAACGAAGCACATAGAGATTGACAGGTTCTTCATTAAAGAGAGACTGGACAAGAAACAGTTGGAGATCTCCTACATTAGCTCTGGACAGCAACTAGCAGATTGCCTTACGAAGGGGTTGAGCTCTAAAGGAGTGGAGGATGCTTGTAACAAGATGGGCATGATAAATATCTTTTGCTCATCTTGAGGGGGAGTATTGAGTAATGTGTGTGTGTGAGGAGTAAATTGGGTGTGTGTGTAAAGAAAGTGTGAAATCATATAAATAGAAGTGATAGCCTCACTTTGGAGGCTAATCACATTTTCCCCCAACTTTCTACAGTTCCCTTTTTAAAAAAATTTATGACGAATGCAACTGGTTTGGGGTCACTTTCTGGAAACAAACCCACAATATACTCTCAAAAACCCTTAGGCTTTTAATCAGAAAAGGAAAAAAATACACATTGAGACCTGATAGAAGGAAACATAGAGGACGTGATGGTTAAGGTTTCGAGTTTGACCATCGGGTGAGTTCGATGGCAAAGGGTGAGCACTCTTTGGAGTTCGATGTGGGAAGTGGCAAAGAAACTAGCTATAGGCATTAAATCAATGGAATTCATCCCTTTATTCTTAACATTTTTGAGCTAAAATCCATTGAAGCTTGACCTATCGTTTGTCGTGAATTTTTTGGTTATTTGGTGGTGGATTTAAGTCATAAAGGTTAGTAACATTATGGATTTAAAAATGTTCTTGAATTACCAACCGTATTTTACATTTTTTCTTTTTTGGCCGATCTTTCTGCTATAGTGCTGATTGCTGGTATTTTATTTTCTAATGTTTCTTTTGTGCGGTTGATATTGTGTTGCTTCTTCTTCAGTTCTTATTCTCTCCCGTTTTCTTTCCCTTTTTTTTCATATTTTTGGTGTTGCTGCTACGCCTGATGTTGGTGTTGCTTTTTTCTTCTTTTCCTTCCAATTTTTTACCGTTCTATGTCGTTGATTTTATTTATTTATAAGTTTTTTTGCTACTGCTTATTAATTTATCCTGTTTGACTGCTGTTACTTCTTCTTACTCCCCTCCTTCCATTTTTCTACTTTATTTTTTGTTGCTGGTAATGCTTCGATCGATTGTTCCGTTTCTTATTTCTGTTACTTTTTGCAACGAATAATAGTGAAAAAGAAAGTCGTTGAATTTTAACTTTGGAAAAATTAAAAAGTAGGTAGGCTGCAAAATAAATTTGTGCATGTTTCATCTCACATATAGATAAGGATAAATTTGGATAATATTTATCTGCTCATTATCTTTCTTATTTTGTGAAAGTTGAATCTTTGGTAGAACATCTTCGGAGGCTTCTAGCAGAGCTAAGCCACTAGCGGTATTTGACTCTATTCATTGTATTTTTATGACATAGTAAATGTTACAACTACTCTTTAGTTTGTAATATATGTATGTAGAGCTCAACAACTATACAATACTCTGTTAGGAACCAACAAAAGATAGGATTTTTATTGAGAAAACAATAGCAAAAACAAGATAATTGAATACAAAAAGGTGTATTCTCCTCCCAAGACGCCTAGAGGACGTCCGCACTCGTCTAGATCTAGAACTACTCCTAGGACGCTCAATAGAGAAATCTCCAAAATATCCGGCCCACATGGGCCGGCCCAAGAGAGCCGGCGGTAGACCCAGGCGGGTCTAACAATACTCCCCCCCAAAGAACCACCTTGTCCTCAAGGTGGTGTAAGTACCGGCGGCGCTACTCCGAGTGGGAGTCGCCCTCCCCTCCAACGCCTTCGTCCTCCAAGTCATCGTCATCGTCCGCTTCCGCTATCAAAACCTGCAGCTTCTGATCCACACAACGGTGTCCGGGAGAGAAGCGCTCGTCGCATCTAAAACAGAGTCCCTTTTGCCGCTTCTCCCTCATCTCCGCATCGGTCATCCGTCGGAATGGGCCCCCAGCTGGTAGCGGGGTCGGCTCCCCCGTCTTCTCAAGCCCTGTCTGAACTGTCTCGGTAGGGACCCCTGCTCCGCCTATCCCAGTCGTGGTGATTCGCTGCATCTGCCCACTGTAGCCGCTTCCGCCTCGCCGATCCTCAGCTCGGGAGTCCTCCACCATCTGCGCCATCTCGATGACCTCTGAAAGCCCTCGAGGCTTGTATAGCCTTACCGCAGCTCGAAGATTAGGACATAGCCTCTTCAAGAAGGTGCCCTCCAGCGACTCGTCCGACACCCCATGAACTCGTCCTGCCAGCGTCTCAAATTTCTCGATGTACTCCCGCACCGGTCCCTCCTGTCTGAGGGCAAACAGCTGCTCGTGTAGGTTCCCCAGGTGGGGGTCTCTAAACTTCTCCAGCACTAAGTCCTTCAGCTCCGCCCAGCTACGGATCTGCTGCCTCCTCTCCTTCCACTGGAACCACCCTAAATCTCTCCCCTCCATGCAGATGGCTGCCGCCTCCAGCTTCTGCGCCTCGGTCATGTGATGCGCCGCGAAATACCTCTCCGCTGTGAACAACCAGGCGTGCGGATCGTCCCCAGAAAAGATCGGCATCTTCAGCTTCCGGACTCTGCAATCCCCTCCAAAATGTCCCTGCTCGGGCCGTCCATCCTCTCGGTGATGGGGTCGGTAGTGCTGCCGCCTTTCGTCCTGAGTCTCGTATCGCCTAGGTGGTACTCCTCCGCGGCCCCCATAGTCTCCTCGGTAATCCTCTCGACGGCCCTCGAACTCGTCCCACCCTTCGTCGTCGCCGAACTTCGCCTCGTAACCACCCCTGTCGTCAGAGTAATATCCCCTCCCGCGCCTGTCACCGTAGAGGGGGTCCGCGGCTGCTGGTCGACGCCCCGGAGGGCCTCCAAAATCTCCTGAGATCCACCCGTGACCATCCTCGTACGCTGTCCGCCGCCCCGGGGCCTCAAAACTCGTGTCTGGTGGCTGTCCGGGGTATCCCACGCCCTCGTGCTGCTGTCCGGGAATCCCGACCCCTGTCCGAGCCCTCGGAGAAACTCCCCTCCCCCTGGCGGCTGCCAGGGGGGTTCCGGCCACCTGTGCGAAGGATCGGGGGGCTCCGGCCCCCTGTGAAGCTGATCCGGGGGCTCAGGCCCCCAATTGATGTCTGTCGGCCCCCTCCGGGGCTGCCGGAGGGGGGGAAAGCTTTGCCGGCCTTCCGGCAGGGCCGCCGGCCCCCTATACTGGAGATCGGGGGGCTCCGGCCCCCTGGGGAGTTGATCGGGGGGCTCCGGCCCCCCTGAGAAGATGATCAGGGGGCTCCGGCCCACTGTAGAAGTGGCCGGGGGCGCCTGGCCCCCGGTAGCCCTCAATCGGCCCCCCCCGAGGCTGCCGGAGGAGGGGCGGGCCCTGCCGGGCTTCCGACAGGGCCGGCGGGCCCTGCCGGAGGTCCGGCAGGGTCGCCGGACCCTGCCGAGCCCCGGCAGGGCCTGGCCCCCCCTGTCGGGGCCCGGCAGAGGCGGGGTAGGCCCCCCCGCCTCTCGCACTGGCTGTCCGCCGCTCGCGTGGCCCCCGGTGGTCCGGCCGATGCTCCCCTTGGTCGTGGTGATCCCAATTTGTGCGGCTAGGCCCGCCGCTCTCCCTTTGGCCCTCCACCGCCTTCCGTCGCACCTCCTCGCGGTAGTCTATCTTCCATGGCTCTTCGTCTTCGTCGTCGGCTAGATCCTTCACCAAAAAAGCACTTTTTGGGTCAAAGCTATCAACTTTCTCCTTTTCCTTCTTCAAAGGTGCCGCCTTTTCCCCCAAATTAGGGTTTTCTTCCTCTTTGTTGTTCGCCGCCAATTGCTTTAGGGTTGCCATCATTTGTGCAAATTGGTCGTCGTGCCTTGCTTGATTGGCCGTCAATTGGTTGACGGCCTCCGTCAATTTTGTCATGGATTCGTCATTGGCCGCCAAGGATTTCTTGATTCCGTCGATTTCGCTCGTGAATTTGGCCTCCAAAGCTTCAATTTTGTCGTGGGATCTCGTCGTAGTCGCGCCATGGATCGTCACGCGCTCTGATACCAAATTGTTAGGAACCAACAAAAGATAGTATTTTTATTGAGAAAACAATAGCAAAAACAAGATAATTGAATACAAAAAGGTGTATTCTCCTCCCAAGACGCCTAGAGGACGTCCGCACTCGTCTAGATCTAGAACTACTCCTAGGACGCTCAATAGAGAAATCTCCAAAATATCAAGCATAAAATCCCTAATGACGGCTAGCCCGTATTTATAGAGGAAACTAGGGTTTCTAGGGAAGAGGGGCCGCGCGCGCAAAGGCAAACCCGCCGGCCCACATGGGCCGGCCCAAGAGAGCCGGCGGTAGACCCAGGCGGGTCTAACATACTCATAGGTTCTAGAGCAAATCTCTTTGTTTAAGCTTTAAGTATGTAGAGCTCAACAACTATAGAATTTTTATAGGTTCTAGAACAAATCTCTTTGTTTAAGCTTTAATTATCCAGCTATTATCAATATCAAATCCATGTAAATTTTTAGTGGATTCTGCAATAGACTTAGGTTTGTTTTTATTATTAGCAATGATTTCGTAAGTCTCAGAACGCATGTCACTCACATGATATGCATATGTTTAGGAAACACAATATGTCCAATATCAATATCTAACTCGAGTGAACTATGAACCATAAGATGATCTGAATTGATGCGTGTTGTGTTAGTATCCAACCTATTATTTTGATTTTTAACTATACTATTAGGTGGTCTATGAGTCAATACAATCTTTTTCCTTCAAACACAAAATGAATGTGTTGGATCTCTTAGAATGTATAACAAGAAGGTCATACAATCATTATCTATCTAGCAAGATATGTGCAACATTTATCAGTAGAACATCACATCAAATACACTTTTGATAAATTGGAAACTTCATATGCACTTGACAACGTGGAGTAACAGTTTACAAATTCTTACCAATCCATATGATGCATGGCCTTAGGTAAACCTTAGTTTTAATTCACTTTCTTATAGTTGACTTAGCGACTAAATTTATACATCTATCTCATCAATCATCATCCTAATGGGGATATCTTCAACTTTGATGCAAGTAATGAAAATATTTGTACTTTGTTAATTTTCATCTTAGATGAAACAACTAAACACATAATGATAGTTAATCAGGTACTAGACTCAAGTACGTTGTCATTTACCTTGCCATCGCCCTCCGGTAGGAATACTTCTCTACATCTATCCCATTAATATTTAGATTCTCTTCAACATGTAAGCTTTTACTAGGACATTGCCTAGCAAATAAATCATAACTATGACATCTGAAACATTGAACTTCTGTTAGCTTTTAATGTAAGGATTCTTTGATCTCAGCATGCCATTAGATTTCTTAACGGTCATGTTTTCAGGCTTGGTAGTGTTTTTAAGTGGCTGCTTAGGTTGTTGTATATCTTTGTAGGTAGGCTTTTTATCTAAAGATTCCTAAGATACATCCCGAAAGTCTGGACTAGTTCAAATGCCTCAATGGTGGTCATATTGTGAATTAATATTTCGTGTTGAAACTCAAGTCTTAGCCTATTTTGGAACCGAAAAATGTGAAATAATGGCTTTCTTGCAATCCACATTGGTTAAACAAGTCATTAACTTAGTCATGTATTTGCTCACACGCCTGTTTTGATGTAATCTAAGTAATTAATCACAATCATTTGGTCTCTATAAGTGGGAGGACATGTATTTCTATCTAAGATTGGTCTTCATCGCATCCTACGTTCGAATAAGGTCATGTTACACCCCCCTAATTGTTGCTATAATAAAGTCAAAATAGATTTTAGCCAATCCATTAAGTTTCATCCTAGCAAATCAAATCATATTGTTATCAGACATAGTATGACACTCACAAAAATGATCCATATCGGAAAAGGCTCGTGATTCATAAGTTTCATTGCATGTAGGTGCATCTACCATAATCGTCATGCAAAATCATCCCACTTAGTATCAGTTTCATTATCGAAACCATCACATCTCATATAGTCGCATCACTGACTTTACATACCCATCCTTTGTCATATCCTAAGGTTAGAGTCATGCTTATTATGTACCATATTGTTTCTATCGTCTACCGTTTTTCTCCCCTACATCGTATCTGTAGTATAAGTACACCGTCTCTTAAATGACTCCTCTCAATTCCAGTGTCTAATGTAATCTAGTTATCTCACTGAGTTGCATAGAAAGGTCATCATTGATTGTGAACCATGTCTCCTTGTGGACCATCCATCCCTAAATATCTTTCCGTTACGAAGCATGCAAAAACAACATGAATGCAGTAAACATTTGTCATACGGATGACAAGCAGGTCTAAACCCTAAAACTATATGTGTGCACTAACTTGTGAAAAATAAATAAAATTATAAAAATTTGAATTTATATGCTAAAATAAGTAACAATCCTAGATGATACATGCACACAACTCGAGACAAAAATTATTTGTAATTAATAATAATATAACTAATTTGAGCAAAATAATAGAAATTTTTAGAATTTATTAGTTAAGGAATTCAATCAAATTAGATGGTACTCGGAGTGAAGATCAGTTTGTGTGCGCCACAACGATTCTAGGAGTCGTTATTGAATCATTTCCGTGAGTTTGGAGGCTAAAATTTTGCACAAAAGCTCGAAAAATAGGCCCAAATGTTGTCTAATTATTGTAGCAGTCAAAAATATGAGAAAATCCTTGGAAAATGCTAAGTCACAATGTGCTCCAGTGGCTTGGTGAATAGTACTCGCTCGGTCGATGGCTTGGTGAAAGCCGTTGACTTGGTTAATGGCTCGCCAGCTTGAGTACAGCTTGATTAGTTTGCGCTAGCTTGGGTGTGATCAAGTTGGCATGTATGTGAGCAGGCTTGGGCTGCTCGTTTTGAGCTGATGCTCTTCATATTTGACTTGAATGAGCGATTTAGAGATAGCTGGTTGTATTTGAGCTAACACCAAGAAGGATAGCGACGAAGTTCGTCAGAGTTGATTGTTCTGGAATCAACATGCGACAATAGATGTTGCTGCAACCACCATGGGCGCTGATGAGGGCTACGCTGGCAGGGTAAGGGACAATTGACAACAATTGTGATGATGGAAATAGACTACGATAGCTGTAATGGAAATATACAACGATGGCGATGGAGTAAGATGACGACAATGGGGATGTTAGAGCCGGTGGCGATATTACTGGGCAGGCAGTGATGGATTTTGAAGGCATCATCAGCGGTGGTAGGGAGGAGCGGTGTTGGGGAGGAAAGTTACGATAGAGGTAACTTATGAATGCAACTATGTTAGCAACTGGCTTCAAGGATGAAGACAAAACAGAGGCAGTGTGGCGAGATGTTGGAGAGAGGTGGCTAGGCTTAAGGGTGGTGGCATGGTTGGGTTAGGATTTAGGTCGGGTGGTTGTTCGGTTTAGGGTTAGAGTTTGAAGGGGGAAACAAAGATGAACAAAATATTCTGTATTTTTTGAAGATTAAAAAAATGCAAACAAAAAATTCATTAAAATAGTAGAAAATTTGAGAGAAATCAAGGAAATTTTTAGGGGCAAGGGGAGGGTGATGTCTATGGGTTTTTCTCATGCTTGATAGGTAAAATGATGATTTTTAGATCTACTTTGCACTAATATCAAATTTAATGCTGCACAAAGCAAAAATATATCTAGGGTTTTAGATGTAGAGTTTATGTAATGAAAAAGACAAGACTTGTAGGAAAATTCTAGGGATTAGGAAAAATAAAGCTAAAGATACATATGATTCGAAGATCTCATTCACGCTTCTCTGCCACTACTTTTGAGAAAAAAGTAGTGTTACTCTTAAACCAAACTAGAATTATTCTCAAAATAATCAATTCCAATTCACCGAATAAAAAATTACAATACATGCTTATTTAAGGCTGTTAGGGTTGAATTTTTGCTGATATTTGTTGGCATTAGTGGCAATATATCTGGAGAGCTCAGTTTGTGGAATCTGGATTGTTTTTGAGCAGGTTGAGCAAAATGTTGAACATTATGTTGCAACATTATGTTCAACATTCGGGATCTGGAATAATTGTTCGTATACAGAAACACTGCTGTGGTCTACAAATCTGTCGTGGTGATCTCAGATCTGATTTGTAGCCTAAAATATCGGAGGTTCCTGATTTGATTGATTCCAGATATTGGTGAGATTTGTATACTCCTTCTTACCCGAATTAGTTCCTTAATTGAGGGAGGTTTGTTGAGAATATTTGGGAATTTGGTTTATTCCTACATTGATGGAAGGAAATATTTGTTGAGATTTATTGGTTTTATTTACCAGAAATAGATCCTTATTCTTTGGGCAAAATATCCGCATGAGAATTGTTTTAATCATTTTACCCGAAATAGATTCGGTGGTTCCTTGAATATAGGATTCCTTACCCGAAGTGATCCTAGAAATATTGGCGGATATTCTGCATTAAAGAGGAAGTTATTTACCGGATATAGTGGTTACAAAATCTGGTTGGGTTCATAACTGAATGATATGTGCGGTTGAATATATGTGCGGTTGAAGATATTTTTACCTGAATGATTTCAGATCTTGCCGTATTGTTTAGATCTTCTCCAGATACTCTGTTGGATGCTGGTACGCATAAGATTTGCTGATGATGTGGTTGAAGGTATTAATATGCAAATATGGTATGAGAGATCTCGTCTGGTGACAATGTTGGATGATATGTTGAACGTTATGATACAACATAAAGTCCAACATGCTATGTCAAAAGGCTGGAATCGAATGACGTCTTCAGCGGTTATTAAAGGTGGATTCCTCAGATCTCCCTTCAGATTCTTCTAAGCTTTCTGGTATAGGTAGCTGTGACTATGGGCGAGCTGAAGATATATTCAGAAGCTTTTATTCTCTCAGAATTTGTTATAAAATCGGTTGGAGAGAATCTCGCCCACTTATTGTTGTTGCCATTTTTAGAATATTTGGTTGAACCATTTCTGATCTTGGTCCAGTTATTTTGTGTGTGGCCAATCTTCTGAGATTTGATTGAAGAAAAACTTCCTTAACCGCTCTATGATTGAGGTGAGAAGTATTGAAAGGGTTGCGGAGATTGGCGGCGAAGCGACAGAACTTTTGACGGTTTCTTTGAAGAACTCCGGGATGAGGCCGACGGCTACGCACGTAGGATCAATGGAGTTGATCTAGTCGGTTGTGCAAGGGGAGCTTGCGGGCAAGGGGAGCTTGCCGAGAATACTCCATGGGTTGGTAGAGACCACCCATCACGGTTTGAATTGAGGGGGAGGTTGTTCCTCCTAATAGAATCGTGATAATTAGTGATTGTACTCATTGATTATTTTAGTGGAGTATTCTGATTTTCTGGGCGTGGCCCCGCAGATGTAGGTGTGCGCACCGAACTGCGTTACCAAGTCTCGTGTGTCACCTTGGTATTTATGTTTTATCTGTGTGTTTTATTTGTCGTGCTTAAGTACTGAACTCACAATTGGTATCAGAGCAGGTCACCTGTGTAACTTTGTTTTCAAAGGTGTGATCTTGAATTTCAGTACGTGAATCATGGCTACACGAGAAGGTGCCTCCGTTGTTCGTCCTCCATTGCTCATTGGTACAAATTACACTTACTGGAAGTTTCGGATGCGTGTATTCATTAAGTCCATTGATGAGAAGGCCTGGATCGCTGTCAGTGAAGGATGGACACCGCCAACCGAAATCGACGAAGATGGCGAAGAACACCTCAAGTCGGCAAGAGACTGGAGTCGGATTGAAGAACATGCGGCCTTGTGCAATTCTAAAGCAATTAATGCTATTTTTTCCGCTGTCGACGAAGAGCAATTCAAATTAATCTCTACGTGTGAGTATGCAAAGGAAGCGTGGGATATACTACATAATATTCATGAAGGAACCAGTACGATAAGAGCATCTAAACTTCAAATGCTCGCATCTCAATTTGAAAATCTCAGGATGTATGATGATGAGACTGTGGCTGAGTTCAATGGGAGACTGCGTGATATATCTAATCAGGCATTTCAATTGGGGAAGAAGTACTCTCAAAAGAAGTTGGTTGAAAAAACTTTGAGATCCCTACCTGATAAGTTCTCTGCGAAGATTGCGGCCATTGAAGAAGTGAGGAACACATCCACTACGAGATTGGATGAACTCATGGGATCTCTTCAGACCTATGAAATGAATCTGAAGCCGAACCACAGGGATAAAGGGGTGGCTCTAAAGGTTGAAGTCAGTAAAACATCTAAGTCTGAAAATGACTCGGATATTGATGATGACATTGATCTGCTGACTAAGAATTTCAACAGAATGATAAGGAAGATAAGTAACAAGGGACAGAATTACAGATCTGCCAACAAGGAATCAAAACCGTATCCTCCTACTGCTGGAAAGGCAATCAGTGCACAGAGGTATGAGCCAAAGAGTAAGGGTAAAGGAATACAATGCAGGGAGTGCGAAGGTTTCGGTCATATACAGGCCGAATGTGCTAATACCCTCAAGAAGAAAAAGGGGAAATCATTAGCTAGTACCTGGAGTGATGAAGATTCAGAAGGAAGTTCTGGAAATGAAGACAACACCAGCAACTATGTGGCTTTTCCGGCTATTCTTGATGATCAATCCGATGGGTACACCCCTAGCTGTGTTGGACTTAATGTTGCAACAGCTGGTATAACATTAGAGAACAAAACTGCAAATGTCGGAAAGAATGTTACAACATTATGTACAACATCATGTACAACATCATGTACAACATCTACAACCGAATCAGATTCTGAAGCTGACAGCGATGAGGAAGTTAGTGACAATGATATCCGTACAACATACCAGATGATGTTTGAGAAATGGATGCAAATCTGCAATATCAACAAAGTCCTGAAGGAGAAGAATGATAGACTGAAGAAAGAGAAGGAGGAGGTCAAAATCGGATGTTTGAAAGCTGAGGGAAACTGTAGAGAATTGGAAAGAAACTTCAGAAATGTTCTCCTCAGGGCAGAGAAAGCTGAATGCACATTGGAGAAGTGGAATTCTGGAAAAGCAAAGCTGGATGATATCTTAAACATGGGTAAGATTTCTGGAGATCGCACCAGAGTGGGATTCAATAGAGGAGCTTTTTATAATGTGTCTGCTGAAAGAAGAAATCAAGTTACCAATGAACTTGAAAGAATGGGTCAACACAATGGCCATGATCAAAAGAAGAGGCAGATTAGAGGTATAAAAGGTGGTCGTTCTGTGTGCAGTTACTGCAAGTTCAAAGGCCATACTGAGAGAAACTGCTTCTGCCGCATGCGACATTGGTCAGAAGGAAGAAATATTAGACACCCTGATATGAAGAAGAAGAAGCAATGGGTCAGAAAGTCTGAATCATACAGCAAGAACACTACAGCTTCAGAGAAAACTCTTCATGTTGTGACTAATGTTGTAACATTAGATACAACACAGATCAATGTCGCTGCAGATGTTATGACAGCAAACTCGACATCTCCCCACGAAAATCACTGTGAGCAATCTGTGCCAAAGTCTCATGAATCTTCCTCCAGAATTATTAGAGTGCCATCTCACCGTTCTGCTCACTGCTCTTCCTCCGCCGGTGCCAATGGATCTTCGCATGTACCTTCTGTCAACACCGTCGATGTTTTCAATTCTCCAACTACTTTTCGGCCCCTCAGAGCTCGACTTCTACCCTGGACATCATTTCATTCGTCACCCTACTGTCAGATGTGAGGTATTTGTTCTTCCCCTCTTTCCGCTGTGCCTGAGAATTTTTTTTCTAATAAGAGAACCAGAAAGGGGGAGAATAATTTTTTAAGACACGAGGCTATCTGAAAAGTATTAGAGTCATGAGGACATACTTTTTCTAATTTTTGGCTGTCTCTTCTGAGGTGATCTCTGATTGGGTTGTTCTAGTAAGGGGGAGAATGTGGTTTGGATTATTGTGGCTCAAAGGGGGAGAATGTGTGCTTGGTTGGTGCTTGTTTTGGGTTGTGCCACATAATGCCAAAGGGGGAGATTGTTAGGGTTGAATTTCTGCTGATATTTGTTGGCATTAGTGGCACTATATCTGGAGAGCTCAGTTTGTGGAATCTGGATTGTTTTTGAGCAGGTTGAGCAAAATGTTGAACATTATGTTGCAACATTATGTTCAACATTCGGGATCTGGAATAATTGTTCGTATACAGAAACGCTGCTATGGTCTACAAATCTGTCGTGGTGATCTCAGATCTGATTTGTAGCCTAAAATATCGGAGGTTCCTGATTTGATTGATTCCAGATATTGGTGAGATTTGTATACTCCTTACCCGAATTAGTTCCTTAATTGAGGGAGGTTTGTTGAGAATATTTGGGAATTTGGTTTGTTCCTACATTGATGGAAGGAAATATTTGTTGAGATTTATTGGTTCTATTTACCAGAAATAGATCCTTATTCTTTGGGCAAAATATCCGCATGAGATTTGTTTTAATCATTTTACCCGAAATAGATTCGGTGGTTCCTTGAATATAGGATTCCTTACCCGAAGTGATCCTAGAAATATTGGCGGATATTCTGCATTAAAGAGGAAGTTATTTACCGGATATAGTGGTTACAAAATCTGGTTGGGTTCATAACTGAATGATATGTGCGGTTGAATATATGTGCGGTTGAAGATATTTTTACCTGAATGATTTCAGATCTTGCCGTATTGTTTAGATCTTCTCCAGATACTCTGTTGGATGCTGGTACGCATAAGATTTGCTGATGATGGGGTTGAAGGTATTAATATGCAAATATGGTATGAGAGATCTCGTCTGGTGACAATGTTGGATGATATGTTGAACGTTATGATACAACATAAAGTCCAACATGCTGTGTCAAAAGGCTGGAATCAAATGACGTCTTCAGCGGTTATTAAAGGTGGATTCCTCAGATCTCCCTTCAGATTCTTCTAAGCTTTCTGGTATAGGTAGCTGTGACTATGGGCGAGCTGAAGATATATTCGGAAGCTTTTATTCTCTCGGAATTTGTTATAAAATCGGTTGGAGAGAATCTCGCCCACTTATTGTTGTTGCCATTTTTAGAATATTTGGTTGAACCATTTCTGATCTTGGTTCAGTTAATTTGTGTGTGGCCAATCTTCTGAGATTTGATTGAAGAAAAACTTCCTTAACCGCTCTATGATTGAGGTGAGAAGTATTGAAAGGGTTGCGGAGATTGGCGGCGAAGCGACAGAACTTTTGACGGTTTCTTTGAAGAACTCCGGGATGAGGCCGACGGCTACGCACGTAGGATCAAGGGAGTTGATCTAGTCGATTGTGCAAGGGGAGCTTGCGGGCAAGGGGAGCTTGCCGAGAATACTCCATGGGTTGGTAGAGACCACCCATCACGGTTTGTATTGAGGGTGAGGTTGTTTCTCCTAATAGAATCGTGATAATTAGTGATTGTACTCATTGATTATTTTAGTGGAGTATTCTGATTTTCTGGGCGTGGCCCCGCAGATGTAGGTGTGCACACCGAACTGCGTTACCAAGTCTCGTGTGTCACCTTGGTATTTATGTTTTATCTGTGTGTTTTATTTGTCGTGCTTAAGTACTGAACTCACAAAGGCTAACCACTACTTCACACACGTACAAATACAAATTAAAAAAACACCTAAAAGTAAATACATAATATGGAGGTTGACTAGGATCCATTCGGATGGATAAAAACATGCGGATCCATCCAAGTGGAATTTAAAATTAGACAATGTAAATAAAAAATTCCGACCGTTGGATGTGATATAACATATCTAAACTATCTCCAAACAAAATTTCAACTAATTTGGACATGTTATGCTCATGCATCAAGTGGTTGCAAAATTAGCCGATTTTATGAATATTAAAAAATATTGATTTTGCAACCACTTGATGCATGGACAAAACATGTCCAAATCATTTGAAATTTTGTTTGGAGGTAGTTTAGACATGTTAGATCACATTCAACAGTCGAATTTTCTATTTATATTGTCTAATTTTAAATTCCACTTGGATGGATCCGCATGTTTGATCCATACGAATGGATCCTAGTCAACCTTCATAATATGTGTGCAATATGTGAAACTTAAAATCAACTAAAGAGCTAAAATAAAAGCTAAGTTCAAAATAATGGTCAACTCAAATCTCCATTAGATCTAGATAGCTAAAGTACCTTGTTAGAGTATCTGAATTTGCTCTGCTTATCTATTCAAAATTGCAGTTCATAATTTACTCTATTTTGTTTCATTTCTAAATTTCTTCGATCAACTCCATGGGTATGCAGAAATCACAAAAGCATTGACAATGAGAAGGCAGTCAACCTTTGTGAAGTTCCACATGTCAAATCCTTCTTCTAAAAATGGCTTCATTGTTTGGCTGGTAGGTGGACACATTCTTAATTCTGACATACGTAGTTATAATTTGAACATTTTATGTTGAAGCTTCAAACAGAAGGAATCAATTCTACATATGGTAGTGTAAAACTTACTAGAGCTCAGTTGATGAATACCTCCTGTTATCAATATGGTGCTCAGATTCTTCCATTGAATTTGTACTAATATTGTTTTTGTCGTTGATATCGTTTACTTTGCAGACCTGCTTTTTCCGTCAGTTTGGACGGTCAGTTGTGCGGGCAGATTACCTTACCCTCCGTAGGGGATTTATCATGGTAAAATCATATTCCTCTTGTCAAGGTTCCCCCTCCCTCTCTCCCAAAAGAGGTGCTGGCCTTTGGTTTCTGAACTCCATGTTTCCTTTAGCTGATTTATTATTACCCTAACAATAGACACAAGCTCACTATATGGATTGGTTGTGGTTGTTCTAGGCCGCTTTAGGCTGTCACAGAAAATGATGGACTGAAGAATCTAGGGGATAGAAGCAGCAACAACATCAACATCTTGTCTTTAGCAATATTGCTATTCGGATGTCGAGAGAGTGACATATAAGAGAGACACTTCTCTTATGTCTCAGTTTCTCTCTGTTTCATTCATTAACCAAACAGCATATTCAATTTTTTTTCAACCCGCCGAATGTAGTCACGTTATTCCACTGTCCCTCCATATTGTTGTGTGCTATTTTTGGATCCCTCCCCCTTAAAAATTAATACTCAACTCACTTGACGAGAATTGTGTCAATGAGTGCCCAGCATGTCACTGCCTGGGCTTTTCTGTTAGACAAGAAAATCTTTAGTTGATGGTGAATATTGACTAAACAGTTTGGTTTTGTTAATCATGCTTACAATGTTTTTATGGTTCCTTACAAAAAATTTAGTTTAATTTGGAGTATTCGATATACTTAATTCCTTGTTGGTTTTGTCTGACCATGGCAGAACCACAATCTTTCGTCCACATATGATTTCCATAGCTATATGATACGCTCCATGGAAGAAGAATTCAAGGTGATTGTTGGTGTAAGGTATGTGATAATTCACTTATTCCTGTTTATTTCATGTCTATTAATCTTTCAGAAGTGTGATAGTTGCTTGTACTTTTTCATTTTGTATATGTTGATCTTTCAGATGATAGGTCATTTCATTCCTGGACTTTTAAAAAATAAAGAACACTTAGGGACATCTTAATAAGAGGCTAACTGACAAATTATCTCTTTAATAATTGCAGTGGGCATCTGTGGGGTTTTGTCGTTGCTTTCATGTTGTTCAACATAAATGGTGAGTCGTAATTGTCAGTCACCCCCCTAGATGGGTAAATCAGCCTTTCATCAAAATCTTTCGTGCTGTGAATATCCGGTTCTTTATTTCGCTTTTTTTCTCACACCCGAGGTTTACAAGGTGTTTAACATATGTTACTGTACCTTGGGTTGCAGGTTCAAATCTCTATTTTTGGATAGCCATCATACCTATTACTGTGAGTAAACATAATAGTCATCATTATGTTTTACTGGTCTCAAACATCATTTTATTATTAATAATTTTCATTTCAATTCCTGCTTTCTGTTCGCAGCTAGTTCTTCTTGTGGGTGCAAAGCTTCAGCACGTTATTGCAACTCTGGCTTTAGAGAGCGTGGGAATCAGTGGACTTTTTACTGGGTCAAAAATGAAGCCTCGAGACGACCTTTTCTGGTTTAAAAAGCCAGAACTATTACTGTACTTGATCCATTTTATTCTTTTCCAGGTTAGTATTTCTTCAAAATGGGACAATCATAACTTTAAACAACTCACTTCATCAATTTAGCACAATTTAAGGCTTGAAGATATTATTTAAAGGCTTACTTTTGGTGTTATTATTATCTGCAGAATGCATTTGAGCTGGCTTCATTTTTCTGGTTTTGGGTACTGCACCCTTCCTCAGTTCATCGTTCTTTCTATTTTGAACTTGACATAAGATATAGTCGACCGATCAGATTACTGCGTTTATAATGTTCTGCATCTTGCACCAACCACTCAAAAATAATCATTTTCAATAGCCAGGTTTTCTGTTTGATTTTCCATGGTAATAGTTTTGTTTTTTGTTATTATTATTGCAGTGGCAATTTGGGTATTATTCATGCTTCATCAGGAACCATCAACTAGTCTACGTGCGCCTCATCTTGGGGTATGCAATTGCACAACATCTTATTTGCTCTTTTTTGCAGAATGTGTTCAAACCTAGGCGTATGCTTCCTACATGACCATCTTATTTTACTATGTGTGGTTGTCTTCGAATTTTGCTTTACAAGTATCTGTGTGTCCTTATTACTTACTTTTGGTCCATCTATCAATAATTTCTCCTCAGTGGTGACCTGTCATCTGTTGTTTTCTGTGATTCAAATCCCGTGTTGCAGGTTTCCCAGGTGACTCGGTCGAGCAGCAGGCTACTCGGTCGAGCAGCAAGCTACTCGACCGAGCAGTATGAAGACTCTGACAGACCGAGCAGACAGAGAGTTTGGGAAAGTTTTCCATTCGGCTCGGGTGACTCCTACTCGGTCGAGTAGGAGGCTACTCGGTCGAGCAGCAAGCTTCTCGACCGAGCAGCATAAAGACTTTGTTTGTCCGAGCAGCCCGAGGGCATTCTGTTTGAAGAGGGATACTGATACTCGGGCCGAGTAGCTAGGCTACTCAACCGAGTCGACTCGACTCCACCCAGCGACGTTTTTGGCGCTTGTCAGCTCGACCGAGCAGGCCGAGCTGACAGCCGACTCGGGCCGAGCAGCGCGCATGGCCAATCAAAAAAACCGACGGTTGGATTGGGTTTTCTGGGTTTGTTTTGGGTTTCTGTTTAACCTAACTATTGTTTTAGATTAGGTTAAGCCTCTTTTAGATTGAGAGAGTTATGGAGAGCCTCTTGCTACCCCATTAGAGATTTGAGAGAGTTTTAGGGTTTTTGTTCTTGAAAGAAAGGTTTGGTTTTTCCTTCTTTTCTTCTTTCATTGATTTCTTCCTCTTGAGTGGATTCGTGAGGGCTTGTTTCATTTGACAAGTTATTACTCACGCGTGAGGAAGAGAGTTTGTAACCCTAATTGTTTGGATCTCTCTACTAGTGGAATCGTCTCGGATCGGATTGCTGGATGTAGGTTGTTTACAACCTAATCAGGGTTAAATTCTCTTGTGTCTGCGATTGATTTATTTGTTGCTGTGATTCGTTTGCTACTTTCTATTGCAAGGTCATTTGAGAATTTTGTTATGTCATTGAGATTAGATTTTTGCTAGCTCTATATTCCTGATCAGTTTATTAGGGTTGGTTTCCGCATTGATCCCAAGGCGTTTTGGATTTTATCCCAACAAGTGGTATAAGAGCTTGAGGTTTTATTTCAAAGGAAGTTAGTGGCAAAGGAAAGATGTTTTCTTTAGCAACATTGAACATTGAGAAGTTCATCGGCCGTAATGATTTTCGGATTTGGCAGACGAAGGTGAAGAATGTCCTTATGCAGACGGGGTGTTACCAGATCGTATTCAATGTCTCGAATATCGATAAGGAGGTGACTGCATCCGCTAGGGCGGAGATGGAGAGGAAGGCAAACATCGTGATTCAGTTGTCGTTATCAGATAATGTTCTGAGGAAAGTCCTAGATGAGGCTACGACATCTGATATGTGGAAGAAGCTTGAGGGACTATACATGAAGAAATCCTTCACGAGTCGCCTATATTTGCTTCAGCAGTTGTATACTCTCAAGATGAAGTCTGGTTCAGCGGTACAGGATCACATGGATGAGTTGAACAGGATCGTGCTAGAGTTGCGTGGTATGGATGTGAAGATTGAAGATGAGCAGCAAGCGGTTATCTTGTTGTGCTCATTGCCTGAAGAGTATAATCAGTTTGTTCGGTCGATTTACAACCGGACTACTCTCATCGTGGAAGAGGTGAAGGCGGCGCTTCACACAGAGCAATTATATGGTAAGGTTCAAGGTAAAGATCATGTAAGTAACCGCGAGGAGGCATTGCATGTGGGGGGTCGACAGGAAAGGAGAGGAGGCTTCAGGAAGAATAATGACTGCTCCAAGTCGAGACACTCGCAGGATAGGTTTGCGAACATCACATGCTACAATTGCCACGAGAAGGGTCATTATTCGAACCATTGTCCTATCAAGAACAGGAAGAAAGGAAAGGAAACCGAGAAGGATTCTGGTTCGACATCGTTAGGGATTGATGGTGAGCATGTCCATGATGAAGGTAGAGATACCGAGATTTTTGCTGCAGGGATTGCAGGTGATGCCAACATGGCATGGCTCATGAATAATGGATGCTCGTATCATATAACTCCTCATAGGAGTTGGTTTGCAATATACCGTTCCAAGCAAGATGGAGGCTCAATCCTCACGTGGAACAATGTAGTGTGTAGAACTGCAGGTATTGGAACCGTTCGAATAAAGATGCATGACGGCATAGTGCGTACACTTGCCGATGTGAGGCATGTCCCAGATTTGCGGAAGAGCCTAATTTCCATAGGCGTTTTGGACAATGCCGAATGTAAGTCAGTCTTTAAAAAAGACCAATTTCGAGTTTCGAAAGGAGCCATGGTTGTGATGAATAGAAAGGAGGTTGGAAACTTATATGCCTTTCAAGGTGCCACAGTTGAAGGTGAAGCAGACGTGAGCACTACGAGCGCAGTTTTCAGAGATTCAGCCAAGTTATGGCATTATCGTTTGTATCATTCATGTGACAAAACGCTTGATGTACTCCGAAAAAGAAAACTAATTGAAGCCTCGAATGAGAGTGTAAAATTCTGTGAATCCTGTGTGTACGGTAAGAAGACAAAGCTGCAGTTTAACACGGAGAAGCATATTAGCAAAGGACCACTTGACTATGTATACACAGATGTGTGGGGACCGTGCTCAGAGCCGTCAAGAGGGGGAGCTAAGTATTTTGCCTTGTTTATTGCTGACTACTCTCGCAAAGTCTGGATGTACTTAATAAAGTCAAAGGACCAGACTTTTGTTATGTTTCGAGAGTGAAAGACCATGGCGGAGAAGCAAACCGGAAGGCACGTGAATGTGCTTAGATCTGACAATGGAGGTGAGTTTACCTCGAGGGAGTTTAGAAATTTCGGCAAACTCCATGGGATTCGCAAACACTTTAGCACACCCGGTGATCCGTAGTCAAATGGTGTGGTGGAGCGGATGAATTGGACATTGTTGGAGAGAGTGCGGTGTTTGAGGTGATGAGGATGATGGAACGCGTTGACACTTATGCAGGTGATGATGGAACACGGAGATCGAAGAGGGTGAAGAAAGCGCCAGAAAGATTAGGAGCATGGGTTTATACGGGATATTCTTTCGATGATATAACGGCTTATGCACTCAACCTAGAGCACAAGGAGCCAGCGACATATGGTGGAGCCGTTGTCTCTTAAGATGCGGCACAATGGCAGGAGCTATGGAGGAGGAGATGGAGTTTCTTCACCGGAATGACATTTGGGATTTGGTGCCGTTACCTAGCGAGAAGCGTGCCATTTGTTGTTGGTGGATATACAAGGTCAAAGAAGGTTCAACTCAAGATGGGAACAATGTCAGGTACAAGGCAAGATTGGTTGCCAAGGGATTTGTACAACGGAAGGGTGAAGACCACAACGAGATATTCTCAACGGTTGTGTGACACACGTCCATTCGTGTGTTATTGGCGCTAGTTGCTAGCATGGACATGGAGTTGGAGCAACTCGATGTGAAGACTGCCTTTCTGCATGGAGACCTTGACGAGGAAATCTATATGCAGCAGCCTGAAGGGTTCAGAGTTGAATGGAAACAGACTTTGGTGTTCAGGTTGAAGAAATCGTTGTATGTGTTGAAGCAGTCACCTAGGCAGTGGTGCAAACGATTCGATAACTTCATGATGGGAGTAGGCTTCGAGAGGAGCATCAAGGATCAATGTGTGTATGTTCGCAACTTGAGAATGGCCTGAAGATTTATTTGTTGCTCTATGTGGATGACATGCTAATTGTTTTTAATAGCATGTCAGAGGTGAAGAAGCTGAAGGAGAAGCTAGGGCAAGAATTCGACAAGAAGGATTTGGGGCCCGCAAAGAAGATTCTCGGAATGGAGATTGTTCGAGATCGAAAGAAGCATGAGCTTAGATTGTACTGAATGTGTATATTCAGAAGGTATTAGCCCGGTTTGGGATGGATAGTGCGAAGCCCGTGACAACACCTTTGGAAGCTCATTTTCAGTTGTCGGCGAGTCAGTCGCCAAGCACCGATGAGAAGACTTATATATCTCAGGTGCCATATTAAAGTGCAGTGGGAAGTTTGATGTATGTGATGGTTTGCACACGTCCAGATATTGCACGTGCCGTCGGAGTGGTTAGTAGATACATGGCTAATCCTGGCAAAGAGCATTGGCATGCCGTTAAGTGGATTCTGAGATATCTGCGAGGCACAGCGAGTGTCGGGATCCTCTATGGGAGAGGAGACGAAAATGTGCTGACAGGATACTGCGATAGCGACTACGCATGTGATAGAGACAGGCGGCGATCTATCGCGGGGTATGTGTTCAGTTTGGGCACTGCCGCGGTATCGTGGAGGTCGGTCTTACAGTCTGTGGTTGCGCTATCGACCACAGAGGCCGAGTTGATTGCAGCGGTGGAAGCTGTGAAGGAGGCCAAGTATTTGAGGAGTCTGCTGAGAGATTTGGTGGTGCCGCATAGTTCGTCACATGTGCATTGTGACAGCCAGAGTGACATTCATCTGGCGAAGCACCCGGCATACAGTTCGAGGACGAAGCATATTGAGGTGCGTGATTCCTTCCTTGAGTTGGAGAAGGAGATAGAGCTTCAGAAGATCCCAACTGATTTGAACCCCGCAGACATGTTACCAAGCCAGTTCCCTCCGTCAAGCTCCAGATTTGCATGGAGCTGATTTCTTTGTTGGCTTAGGTGGCGCCGGGGGCGCGATTTCTGAGACAATGGTGATACTAAAGAGAGGGTCATGGAGCGCAACGTGGAGGTGCAGGAGTCATTGGTGATGAGATTTGAATCAAGGTAGAGTGTTGTTTTATGTGATTCACATCCCGTGGTGCAGGTTTCCAGGTGACTCAGTCGAGTAGGAGGTTACTCGTTCGAGCAGCAAGCTACTCGACCGAGCAGTATGAAGACTCTGACAGACCGAGCAGACAGAGAGTTTGGGGAAGTTTTCCCTTTGGCTCGGGTGACTCCTACTCGGTCGAGCAGCAAGCTACTCGACCGAGCAGCATGAAGACTTTGTTTTCCCGAGCAGCCCGAGGGCATTCCGTTTGAAGAGGGATACTGATACTCGGGCCAAGTAAGTAGGCTACTCGACCGAGTCGACTCGACTCCACCCAGCGACGTTTTTTGGGGCTTGTCAGCTCGACCGAGCAGGCCGAGCTGACAGCTGACTCGGGTCGAGTAGCGCGCGGGGCCAAGCAGAAAACCGACGGTTGGATTGGGTTTTCTGGGTTTGTTTTGGGTTTCTATTTAAACCCAACTATTGTTTTAGATTAGGTTAAGCCTCTTTTAGATTGAGAGAGTTTTGGAGAGCCTCTTGCCATTGGAGATTGAAGAGAGTTTTAGGGTTTGTGTTATTGAGAGAAAGGTTTGGTTTTTTCTTCTCTTCTTCTTCCATTGATTTCTTCCTCTTGAGTGGATTTGTGAGGGCTTGTTCCGTTTGACAAGTTATTACTCACGCGTGAGGAAGCGAGTTTGTAACACTAATTGTTTGGATCTCTCTACTAGTGGAATCATCTCGGATCGGATTGCTGGATGTAGGTTGTTTACAACCGAACCAGGGTAAATTCTCTTGTGTCTGCGATTGATTTATTTGTTGCTGTGATTCGTTTGCTACTTTCTATTGCAAGGTCATTTGGGAATTTTGTTGGGTCATTGGGATTAGATTTTGAGTGTTGTTATTCGCACCACAATATGTTATGAATACACCACAAAATGAAATATTTTTGAAATACCAAATTTATCCTTAACAGTGTTTAATACCTTACTCTTAAATATCTTACTTAATAACAAAATTGCCATTAGCTTTATCTTGATGCACCACATAACCTTTCATCTTCTCATGTTTTCTCTCTTTCTTTTCTCTACTACATCTTCTTTTCTCTTTCTTTTCATCTTCTCATGCCCTAATATCTTGCTTAGCATTAGCTCAAAATTTAGAATTTGAAAAGCTTTAAAGTTCTTGTTAATTTGTTGGTGGAGAAGGATGGAGGACAAAGAGGTATAGTAATCAAAACTTAAATTATATATTTGTTTATAAGCTTTCTTTTTAGTTCATGTTTTATCTAAAAAATTTCCGCCGTGTATGGAGTTGTAAATCTGATCAGAACTTTTATCGCTCGGACATTTAAGTTTGAGCGGTAAACGAGACATTCGGATATAGAGGTCAGAACCCCTTTCCTTACAGTCGGATTTGAAAGTCCGAACGTCTGGTGCTTGATATGAAATTATTGGATCATATTTTTTAAATACCATACTTGAACACTACACGTAAATGATAATAACTACTTGCACCAAACCTTTATAATTTTATTGTTTAGTTTTTGCATTCTCATTTATTACTTGCTTCTTCAGGATACTTCTTGCATTGTCGTGGAATCGACTGTTGTAGAATATACAGAGGTTTTTACAATTGACACCATATTTTCAAGTCGACAAGAAATTCTTGATTGGGTACGAGATGTCGGTATTGCTCATGGACTTGTCATTGTACTAAAGCGTTCAGAGATTGGCTAATTAGGTAGAAAGCCGAGGCTTTACTTTGCATGTGAAAGAAGTGGCGCTTATCGCAGTACATTCAAAAAATCCAATAAGAAGAGTCGGGTATCTACTGGAACTAAGAAATGTGGATGTCCATTTAGTTTAAAAGGAATAATGCTACCCACAGATGATGATTGGCATGTATTGGTTGTATATGGAAAGCACAACCATCCAGCTGCAAAGCATCTGGAGGGACATTCATTTGCTGGAAGGTTACAAAAGAAAGAGCGTGAAATGTTGATAGATATGGCAACGGCTCAAGTACGGCCTAAAGAGTTTCTGACCATGTTGAAGCAGAAGGATGAGCGTACTGTATCCACCATGAAAACTATTTATAATGCATGTCATTATTATAAATTTTTTGAAATGAGTGGAAGATCTCGAATGCAGCAACTTATGAAGAAGTTGAAAACAAGTAACTATATTAAAGTGCATTCTTCAGATGAGATGCCGTCATGTGTGAGGAACTTATTTTTTGCACATCCGACATCTGTGGATTTAGTTCGTGCTTTTTCGGAAGTTTTGATTATGGATTGCACGTATAAGACAAATAGATATCGACTTCCATTGTTGGAAATAGTTGGCGTGACATCAACTGGAAAAACATTTTCTGCTGCATTTGTTTTTATAGAGGATGAGCGGGAGGTTACCTACATATGGGCTTTAGAAAGGTTGCGTGACTTGCTCCAAGGTTGCATGATGCCTCGGGTGATCGTGACAGATAGGGAGATGGCCTTGATGAATGATATATCTTATGTCTTCCCTAAGGCAGAAAATCATTTGTGCAGATGGCATATTTCGAAAAATATATTAGTAAACCGTAAGAAATATTTTGAAACGCAGGAGGTATGGGATAAATTTAACTGTGGTTGGAACTCGGTAATGGTGTCCATAACCAAAGAGGAGTACTTGCATAACCTCGGTGATTTCGAAATGAAATTTGTTGGAAAGCAAGAAGCCATCGATTATGTGAAGTGTTCATGGTTTAACAAGTATAAAGAGAAGTTTGTTTCAGCATGTGTAGATAATAACATACACTTTGGGAATGTTACTACTAACAGAGTAGAGACTGCACATTCAAACTTGAAAAGGAATTTATGCACATCCACTGGTAGTTGCGATACCGCATGGACAACTATTCATGATATGCTCGAGCGCCAACATACTGAGATCACGGCATCATTTGAGAGGAGTATTAATACCGTACAACATCAATTCAATCATGTTATGTTCAAAGAGTTGAGAGGATTTATATCACGGAATGCATTGAATATAATTCTACTTGAGTCGACAAGATCGGAATGCATTGGATCGGATGCAGCATCATGTCGATGTGTCATTCGTCGTACACATGGATTACCATGTGCTCATGAAATTGCAATATTTAAAAAGGAGGGGTGTCCAATACCTTTATATAGCATACACTCTCATTGGAGAAAACTTAACATGAAGCCTATAAAGGATGGTCAAGTTACAGGGTTGGTAGATGTGGATATGTTTAGGGCCGAGTTGCATCAAATTATGTTACAATTTGAACATGCCGATGACGTTGGTAAGGTTCTCCTTATAAGAAATGTAAGAGAAATTTCAAATCCAGAAGCAACTTCTCTTGTTGAGCCAAAGAAAAAGATGAGTGTGAAAGGTGCACCAAAGAAAAAAACACAAGAGTTGAAATCTCAACATGTCGCGATCCTAGTCTATTTGAACGTGTATTGTCAATTGAAGCCAGCAAATCAACTCCAGCTAAATCCATATTGCCATTGAAGAGGAAACAAAAAGAGAAGGTTATTAGGAGACAATCATCGACGCTCGAGAAATATTCTACCCTATTTCCTATCAAATTACGGCCATACATTCAACATATAATAGATGTAAAAGTAGATGGAAATTGTGGATTTAGAGCCATAGCAGCTCTCCTTGGAATGGGTTAGGATATGTGGGCCACCGTTAGAGCTGACATGAGCCGGGAGTTAAATTTACATGACAATGAGTATCTAAAAATATATGGCGAAGAACTATATGAAGAGATCAAAACGGCACTGGATTATATGGAGAACTATCCTCCATATCGTTATTGGATGACGATGCCATACATGGGATATATCATTGCCTCTTGTTACTCATGTGTTTTAATCTCACTTTCTGAAAAGCAATGCTTGACATTTTTACCTATTAGAGCTATGCCGGAACCACTAGCTTCTAGACGTCACGTTGCAATTCGATACGTTAACGGTAATCATTTTGCTCAACTTCATCTTACAAACGGACATCCTATTCCTCCGGTTGCAGGTTATTGGTACCAACACCGACATCCATGTGCAAATGGATGGAAAGTTTCATATGGTGCTTAGATTCAAGAATCCAAGAACCTTATTGGAGATCATGTAGTAACAACTGATGTAATCAGTGATAGTGATTAATTTGTTGTTAGCAAGGGAAGAATTACATTTTGTAGTGAACAATTAAGTCAAGAAATTATTAATGTTTTTTTACTGTTCTAATTAGATTATGTATTGTAATGCATGAAAATTTTTGGTCGTATTTTCCTGCTCTGTAACGTTGAAGATGTTGGTTATGTCACGTGAATGTATCAATGTATCCATGTAATTTGTGTGTTCTGTTCGGCTGTGTAAATCCAAACACAATACATATTTTATTATAATGTTCGGATTTGCAATTCTGAACGGAAGAATAAAATTATTAGAGCCATTCGGATCTCCAAATCCGAACATCTGAATGTATCAGTTCATCGTTTCTTTGTTCTGTTCTGATATGTAAAATTGCTAACGCAACTAAGTTAATTGCTACCACCACCACAAAATCCGAACAACTGAGCCAGGTATAAAGCAACTAAGTTAATTGCTAACGACAAGCATACCATCATAACCTATATCAGATAACTAATTTATGCACCAAATAAGCTCGCACATACTCAGCAAATAACATAAGATAATATCATCACACAAAAACAGGCTTGTCTTCAGCAAGCAAACAACAATCTGCAGCCATCAGCTTTACACATCACCACAAAACAAGCATGATGCCGTCAAACAAAAACGTATATCAAACAACAGCTTCCCTTCTCACAGAAGTCTTTTAAGTTCCTAGAGCAAATCTCAGACGCACGGAAACATCATATAATATCAGGCACGTGAGGATCACCACGTAGTAAACTGACGATCTTGCTCAATCCCCCTAGTACATTCTGGATCGTCTGATGTGATCCTCCTGCTAGAGTTGATTCACCGATGCGAAGTGCCTCGTCCACCTAATATCATGAAACAGATAAAATAGATTATCCATAGTACCGATAAAGATTGAACAATAAATCATGTAAATACTAACCCTGTGAACTAAATCTGCATCTCTCTCGCCTGGACGAAACTTATCATTTGTTGATGGGTTTTGGACCACAAGATGTGATATACTACGATACCAATCTATATATCCTGGGGATGTGTCCCATGCTAAGCGACATCGTGTGCCAGTTAGCCGAGCTTGTAGGAGATGATCTTCCCAACGACTCCAATAAACATCAGGAGAAGGATAATCAACACGATAACTATTGGATGTTGAGCCCCTAATGGCATATGTCGGCTTGATCGGTTCTGGCGGGATTGTTTGAACAATTCTAAACTGTCTGAGAATCCTATATGGATGGTAGGGTTCAATAACGTCAAGAGCACGGATGCACCCTGAGTAGACCGTAACATCTGAGATATGAAATAGATCTCTAACATACTTATATGGCTCCCATGTAATCTGAAAATTATACAAATTTCAAATAAGTCAATAAGAATATAATTGGCATAACGTACATACATAACATAAAATAAATACATAAAAATTAATGCTAATTACCCTCTCTTCTCTTGCACCATCTAACTTCTCCCGGTTCACTTGGAGAGCATTATCTGTATCCGAGCCTTCTCTTTGAACAACCCAACGAGATGATCAAGGTGCATTGAAATTCACATTGGGAGAAGGACAACAGAATGGAAAGTATTCAAAAATCCATGACTGCAAATAAATATTTAAATAAGATCAGAAAAATAATACATTGTTATGACAATTTAAATTTAAAAATTAAACCTGAAGCAAGGTTAGATATCCCGCAATCTGTTTGCAATTCCATCGACTAGCACGTCCAAGCTGACGATATAAGAAAGCAAGGCATGCTGCTCCCCAAGAATAGCTTCCAACCAATGGCAGGTCCATAGGTAAATATAAATATTTAATTGACACTCGAGTGCAAGTCTTATCGGCGAATAATGTACAACCTAAAAGGTACAATAAATATGCACTTACAGACTTCTCAGCAACTACTTTTTAATATCACTACAATTTTCCTTAAGCCACTCCAATCTTACACCCGAACCTCTAAAACTGTTCAACTCTTCCCGTGCAGCCGTACGACTAACTCCTAATGTATGCACAATTAAATCAATATCATCTATCTCATCAATGTTCTCTACGGACACTCCCTTACCTACAGCTGTAATGCCTAAAAGAGTAGTTACATCATCCAAAGTGATGGACATCTCACGAATGGTAAGTGAAACGTATTTCTCTCTGGTTGTCATCTCTCAACAAAAGCAGAAATAAGACCTTTACTGATATATTTATGAGAACATGTAGCCAAAGATAACAAGCCTGACTGCTTAACAAGGCCGTCAAAATCAGGACAATTTTTGGGAAGAGACCATGATGTGACCTTCAAAGCATGGTTTATGCATTTAAGTGCCGGTCGCTCCTACATTGATAAATGAAACTATATTTTAGTCATACGAGATATAAATGCACAAACATTAAAGAAAGTAATAATTTTTTATGTAAATTATTTACTTCTCCATGCCATATGTGGTAAGCAACATGAGACCGAAAGCTGGATATGATCTCCGCATTCTCGGGGCCGCCTGGAATCGGCCCGCTAGTGTCCGCCAACAAGTCATGAGGCGCCGCATTCTCGGGGCCACCTGGAATCGGCCCGCTAGTGTGCTCCATTAAGTCATTAGGTGCCGCATTCTCGGGGTCGCCTGGAATCGGCCCTCTAGTGTCATCCACTAAGTCATGAGGCACAAAGCTATCGGCCGAATCATGCTGGTCCTCAGACTCGACGATATGATCCTGCAAATGTTCAAGCATTTGTTCTCGTCGTCGTCGTCTGACTCATCTAGTAGGTCGTACACGCACTTGGGCTGATGAAGAAGTCATCATCGAAGAAGAATGAGCTTTAGGAGCTCTCGAAGATCTTCGTAACTGTACTTGTATAAATAAATTTTAATTGTCAGAACTTTACACATGAAAGGCATCAAAGCCCATCGTGTCAGTAAAAAGGACAATTTCTTAAGTTAATGAGACAGATAATTAAATGAATCAATCAAATAAATTTCTCTTTCCAATTTTGTCACGAAATTGAACGAATCATATAAATTGGGGAATTTCAGTTAAGTTTAAGAACCTGCATAGCATGCATGATCTCATCATTCTTTGCCAAGTGCCGATGTTGATGACGACGAACCTTCTTGTCCCTCAGCTTCCTCAATGGCGATTTCATCTCTAAAATCTCCAAATCCCCTGAAAACTGTTAAGAAATCAAAAGAGATGAATTACTTTTTCAAGAGATTTGCAAGAATTATGCTTTAAAAACAAAAGTTTTGCAAGGAAAAAAAACACCAACCATAAATAGGAATAATTCAAAATTTATATATGTCCAGACTTAAACTAAGTTTTACAAGGAAAAATTTAGTTTCAACTTTCGTAACATGCCGGTATTGATATCATCGGATATCATATCATCCGAGATTTGACATAGATTCATATCACTGTCCGAATCATATCGCAATACGATGTTACCTGACTTGATGAAATTGAAAGATAGCAATACTATTTTGCAAGAAAAGGCATTCTTGTTTGGAGTTGCAATTGATATTTGCTTGCATTTCTGCATGTAATTCTACCATAGTTGTAGAAGATCATTGTATCCCCATCCTAGTGATCCTAATGAAAAGTGCTTGTGTTCTCATTAATTGCCCTATTATCCTTTTTGCATTATGTATTTGTTGTTGTTGCTCTTATGTTTAGAACTGAAGCGGTAAGAAGCCCTCCATATATGTTCCAACATGACTATTTTATCTAATTGACAAGTTGCACTTGGATCACCCATCTCTAAGTTATACGTTAAATCAGACCTCATTATCTAACATATATGTTTCAATTAAACCCCTTTATCTAATGTTATGATTGCAATTAGACAGCCTTAACTATGTCAAAAGATGCAGCCAGAACCCCTTTTGTAACCAACAAGTTGCACACAAACCCTTTTATCAACATATCAGGTTACAACTTGATCCCCCTTATGTAACATGAACCAGTAACAACAATCTTCTTATAGAGAGGAGATTTAATAAGTACAAGAATTCTTTCCTCACAAATATGAATTTTTATCTCATTAACATGAATTCATAAGTACAAGTATGAATTCTTATCTTGCAAAACATGAACTCTTGGTAGCAGTATCATTGTGTAATGAAATTGTATGTGTCTGCAATGAATCATTATATTGTGTAATGAAATTGTATGTGTCTGCAACGAATCATTAACAATAATCTGGTATATGAAACAAACACACAAATATCATCTCAAAAACATCAAAACACATCATTATTTTAGAATTCTATAACAGATAGATTTATGAACATGACATAACATACCTGATTTCTGTCATTTAAATCAAATGTTTGTAAAGTATATTTCACCCATCACAGTTTCAGTTACACATGAGATATCGTATTTTTGTCACAAATGTCAGACTCTAATTGCTTACTATTATAAACTAGAGTTGACCACAATTTATCTTTCTGCCATAACTTTTTAGTTACACATCAAATATTTCTGCTAAAAAACAAAACACTTTTTAGGACTATGTCACAAAAATTCATGCACACATCCATGTTTGATTATGTCGATTCTCTATCTATTGTCCAACTATCTTACCTACTTGGTATTTGGTGCCTTCTCTTTAGACATGTCTGTCACTTTCATACATGGATACATGTAAAGTATATTTTGAGTATCTGAGTGATTGTACAATCAACATTTGAAAATTGGATGTGTATGTTATACTGTAATTGTGATATGCTTGTGCATTACTATGATAACTTGAAGTAAATTCTCGTGTGTTAGAGAGTATTGTCTACATTGGAAGACCCTTTTGTTTTCTGATTCTGTAGCATTTCCTACCATACATAGCAAAAGAGAGCAATATATACATATTATATCCTAAACAGATTAGTGTGATAAAGCGCTTTAAAAATACTTATAGGTGTTCTGAATCTTCCAATTATTAAGTCTACTAGTGTGATTAGAGAAGTACATCCCTCTTCTTAATTTAGACAAGAAAGCTACATTGGACCTTATTAACACTACTCTTCTGATATCTCTTTGTTTGTAGCTGAACTTTTTGCAACTGCCATTATTTCCTGAGTAACTGAATGATAATTTCATCTTATATGCATTATTTCTCTATTGTCAAAAATGAAATCAACTCCAGCTTAAACTAGTGAATTCCCAACAAAAAAAGACCATTCAAGCCAAGAAGAACAAAAAAACACCCAACAACCGATGTCAAACAGACCCAAAACACATGCAATAATCCAAAGCAAAATCCCGAGAAGGAATCAGAGATCCGAGTTGGGATTTTGTAAAGCAAAATCCTGAGAAGGAATCAGAGATCCGAGTTGGGATTTTGTATGCTGCTTCGAAAAAAACAAATTGCACTTAGGGAAGCAGAGATCCGATTACTGACTTGATGCGAAGGAGCGAGGAGGAATCAATCTTTTTAGTGCTGAGAAATTAGGGTTAGAGCCAGGGTTTTGATGAGAGAGAAAATGTAGAGAGGGCGGCCTGGGGAAACATACGAAGGGGCTAGGTTTTGTGGTGTATTCATCCAACTAAACAAATGAAAAGTGTGATTAAAGGGTATAAACGTCAAGATTTGCGGTGTAGATATAATTAATAGGAATGTTAAAAAAAGATGTGGTGAACCAAGTAACGTGGTGTATTCATAAATTTTTGTGGTGCGAATAACAACACTCCTAGATTTTTGCTAGCTCTATATTCCTGATCAGTTTATTAGGGTTGGTTTCCGCATTGATCCCAAGGCGTTTTGGATTTTACCCCAACCGCATCGTTGTATTTTTTTTCATAACATTGCAGTGGGTTTTTTATCTGCTTTTCCCGGACTCTTGTTACTTTCTCCTGCCTTTATCATTTTATAATTTTGCAACACTTCAGTGTGCTGCTTTTTCTCTGCCATATTCAACCTCTATTATTTGTTTTCAATTGCCAGAGAATACTCTGATGGCAGCATGAAAGTGTGCTGATCATTTATCAGTTTCTTCCCGTATAGGTTTGCTGGGCAGTTCCTTTGCAGCTACAGTACATTGCCTCTTTACGCATTGGTCACTCAGGTACTACTTCTTGATACTTTTTCTATATAAACATGGGGTCCCTGTTACACGCTTCTGGCACTGCACAGCACAAAATAGGTGCTAGAGGTGTGTTAATCAAATTAGTGGTTTTTTGTTTTTTTTTTTTTTGTGCGTGCACGTGTTTTTTTTTTTGGTTTTTTTTTTTTTTTGCGGGGGGGAGTAGGTAGATGTCCAGCTTTAGTTTCATGTTTCTCGCTTTTTTATTTTCTTTCAATATGGGAGTATTTTTCTTAACACAGTGTCACCTTGAGACAAGAGAGCTGATCCACGAAGTCTGAAGTAGGTCGTTACGGAAGAATCCAAATTAGACCAATACATGAGTAATCGAGGTCCAAATTAGGTCATTACGGAGAAAATCCATATCACTCCATTACAAGTAATCATAGACTTAGCATGGCTCCGATACCATGTCAATTAAATTAGGATAACTGTTATGGTGTGGGTGGGTGGGTGTTCTTGGGGCTTGGGAGGATGATGCGTCAAACTAGTGAAGGCATAATCTTGATTGAGATACTGCAACTCAAAAACTTAAGCTATTAGGTAACAGCCCAACTTCAATTTCATGTTCCTCACTTTTCTTCTATTTTTTTTCAATGCGTGACAGTTTTGCTTAACAAGGTGCTATCAGTCTTCTAGATGACAATTTATGCGACCACATATGATTACACCCTGTTGCATCCGAATCATGTTATGCGCTTGAAATATGCGTTCATCCGTGTATTTATGTACCAAACTATTATGTGCTTGCATAACCGCCTAAGCCGGCACATGTTTGTACAGATTATGGGATAACTATTAAAATTTCAAACAAAAAAAACATGTGCTCTTTTTCTTAGTTTCTTGGTTATTTGTTTATATTGATCTGTGATTTTATTATTAATAATAACTTATTATGTTGAACATTTATTGCTATCAAAAATTCTGTTTATTCTTTTATATCGTCAATACATTGTCCTATATTGCTTAATGTTTTTATATTCACATGATACATTTATTGATGCTTCAAAGAGTTCATTATATTTTTCCTAGTTTTGTTTATGTATAGGAATTTTAACGTTAGATGTATTCATGCATTTGTATATGCATAGTTTATTAATATTTAAACTTTTATTTTTGCGTAATCCTGAATAGTCAGCTTAATCGGCACATAAAATGTGTTTTGATTAGAACCACAACATGAGCTTCAATGAATTTGAGTTTCCAGGAGATTATACGCTATGCATGGACGGACCGCATGTATAATGAAACCGCTTTTTATGACATTGAGTGCAATTTGATAATCTACCAGTTATTCATAATGTATGGGTATCTTGGGTTAGTATAGTGTAATATAGACCGAGTAGGGTGCATAAGAAGAAAGTGAGGTGGAAAACTAAAAGATTTACAACTGTTACGGGCTTCTGGCAAAAAGGAAATCATACCTCCATTAGGACTCTTCAAAAAAAAAAAAGGGAAATCTTGCTCAATTCTGGCTCAAATTAGATTTTGAGCCAAATTAGAACATCAATTAAATAAATAGCATATCAATTATCATGAGTCATGCTTTGCAATGGTTTCTCCTCCCTTTTATTATATCGCTATAACAAACTTATTGGAGGGAAATGTCATTAAAGAAATTATTTTGATAGAAATTGGAAATGTTTGTTTAACTATTAATTTTAGAAATTAAGAAATGTGTGCTGTTTCATATGGAAAAAAAAACCATGGGTATTATTCCCAAAATTATTTTTCTGCATTAACCCAAGTTTGTTTCTGATGATATCGTCCACCTTGACCTTGAAACTAGATGGGAACAAACTACAAAGCTGCCCTAATCCCCCATAGGATCAGGGAGACGATGCACGGATGGGGTAAGGCAGCTAGAAAGAGAAGGAAGCATCGCCGTTCTGTTGATGACTCAACTACTGTACGGACAGAGACGAGCACAGTCTGCTCGCTTGAAGAAGGTGACCAGGAGCTCTTTGACATCCCCTCGGAAAATCCATACGTGCTTATCGAGCTACAGCCAACTACTGACACTACTGCCACCACGACTGCTTCTACGACTCCATTGATCAGTGACCATGCTGCATTCGGCAATGGGACTTCCAACTGCAACAGCGCCCACGTACCTCTCCTTCAGTCCTCGATTTCTGTTCCATCATCCCCATCTCTTTCAGCTCGACGGACTGGGATTTCAAGATCATATTCAATGCCAGCTCGGAGCAGGAAGGACTGAGATCATCAAAAACATGGGGTTTTTTTTTGGTATTGGTTTAGGATTCATACGACGCCAACACAGAAAGTTTCGACTAATTAGGTGAGTAGAGCGTTTTTGCGTATACTTGTATATGAAAACACATTGTTTTTCTTTCAACTGTGTGCGACGCTTCTTGTAGATCAGATCAAGCTTTTACATGAACTACATGCTATGTCACCAGTCACGACTGTCTTCTGTAATTATGTAGAATTAGAAGCTTGTGTCTTGCATACAATCACTAAACATAGATTGATTCCATCTTTTTCTCCAGTCCATGGATAAAAATAGCATTTCCTGAGTGGTTTAAATGCATCTTGAGCTTCTATATAATCTGTTTGCCATCATGCAATGTGGAGGGAGGAGAAACAGAAGGAGAGGGGGAGAGAGAATCAAGAAGGAGAAAGGCGGGGCGAAAGCGGCTTTCTCCGGTTCTTGCTTCTTCTATTTGCTTCTTGCTTGCCATGGCGAAGAGCTTCGAGGATATTATGAGGGAGGAAGCGAAGAAGCAGGCGAGGAGAGAGGCGAAGGGGGAGATGGAGAAGAAGCTGAAGAAGGGGGGAAATGAGCTGGGCAAGCTTGTGAAGAAGGGGGTGAAGGCATTGGGCAAGCAGTGCAAGAAAGGATGGAAGAAAGTGAAGAAGCTCAGGATAGTTTCAGTTGAATAGTGTGATTTTACTGTGCATTGCATTGCAATGCGTTGAGCATTCTCTATGCTTTCATCTCTCTCGCTCTCTGAAATTTTGTAATGTGATAGAATGTTTGTCTGTTCTCTCCTTGCTTTTTCAGCAATAGCTAGATTTGGAGATATTGATTGTAATTCCTCCAAAAATTTCAGAATGAAGGACATGAAGCGTATTTTAAATTTAAATAAAAAATCATGTTTGTATATTTAGCATTTATCAACAAACAAACATGAGAATACTTCTCCATACTCTTCTCCATACTCCTCTGTGTCTCTCTTGCAAAGTTTCGTCGAATGATCCATGTAATGTTGCTTTCGTTTTCGCTATGTACGATTATTACTTTGTGGGATCATGTTATCGTATCCTAGATCCAATAACCATAAATTTGTATACCCGTGTATATTATTAAGTTTGATCCGTTTTGCATTCGTAGATCCATGCATGGTAGAAATATGTAGAATTTCAACATGGCATCAGAGCTGCTGTTTGGTGCATTTTTGTTGTGCCGCAATTTTATTAATCTTTCTCATCTTGTTAGAGATCCAAAATTTCAGTTTTTAATTGGATGTTTACATGCTTAAAATGTCTTTTTTTTGTTGTTGAAAAAGCTTTGTTTTTTTTTTTTGGTAAATTGCACTCAACCTTCATATTCTATGTGATACATGTAACCAAAAATCAAAATTTTTGATACTAACATGGATAACCCACCTTAAAAATTAGCGTTAAGTGGCACGCCCCGCATCCTGGGGTCGTGGCCATTTTTAGCATGTGAGGCAGGTTTGCTGGTTATCAGTGAAAACAATATATGTCACGATGCAAAGATGTACCAAAATACTCATACATGAATTACAAATTACTACAAATACAAATCCCATACAATACACACGATACAGTACACATGATACAAGTTCTCGAAATAATCCATAAGGAAATACATATAAATACACTCTCCACCTCACTTCTCAGAACACTGTTTGCAGTGGGTCAACCTCAAACTCCTCAAACTCAGTGGGTCTCTTCGTCTTCCTGAGTGGCATATAATGGTACCAGAGCCGCCAGGATCAAACGTAAACCACAGAAATTCTAGAATAGAAATTAAAATAGTGTACATGCATGACAATAAAGCAGGTACTGGAAAATAAGTAACTACGTCAGTTATGCAAGGACAGTAACAGTAGTAAGACAGAAATGTAAGGCATTAACAGTAATAAGATATGCATGTAAAGACAGTAACAGTGTTAAGACATGCATAAATGCATAATAGTATTAGGTGTAATGGCCCCAAATTTTATATACGGGTATTAATACGAATTTTCTAGGTGTATAAATACGCGTATGAATTTTTGGAGGCTTTGTATATTTCTCTTTAATTTTTGTGATTTTAAAATTATTTTAAGGCATTTTATAACACCCTTTTTAATTAATAAATGGAATATAAATATGTATATACTTGTATGATGCAGTATACTAGGTATTGGTATATGTATTCCTATTAAATTTAAATCCTAATACCCTGATTAGCCACCTCACCCTTGAGATGTGGCATCATCCTAATAACCCCCACCTAACACTAATGAGGTGGCTAACTTAGAGGGTTTTGAATAAGTAGGAGTGGCTTAAGGGAGAGATTAAAAGAAAAATTTTCTAGAAAAAAATGAAGAAAAAAAGGAAAAGAAAAAAATCAGAAGAATACTCACTCTCTCCGCCTTACTCACTCACTCACGCAACCACAAAGCCCCCCTTCGTGCTGTCGACCTCTTCTCAAACCCACGGCTAAAGTTCGAAATCCTAGTCTGAACACTTTGAGAAGAAGGAGGAGAAGGAGTTGAGCTTCATAGGGTCTACACGGAGAAGAAGGGCCCCAGTATTCCTCGGTGGACTGTTGAGGTAGAAACTCTAACTTGGTTAGATATGATTTGGTTGATTTCGCGTAAAAACTTAACCCCGTCGCTGTCGAAATTGACAGCAGACGAAAGCCAATGGCTGTATGGCCCTTTTATATGACCGTGTGTGATGGTCGTTAGTTCCTACGGTCATAGAACGACCTCGTTTTAAAACTTTAGCTTCATACGGCCGTATGACTAACAGACCATATGGCCATATCTTTTCTTGATGCTTGAGCTTTAGACACGACCGTATAGTCACACTCTAGGCCCATACGACCGTACGCAGCTCCCCTCTCTTTCCCTTGGCCACATTCCCCTCCACATGACCGTATGGCAACCCCATACGACCGTGTGAGCCACACGACCGTATGAGACCACTGTACGGTCGTGTGTGCCTTCTCTTCTTGGATTAAATCCCACACGGCCGTATGAAAGATCATATGGCCATGTGGTGTCCCAAAACCCCCACAGAGACACCAAAAGTAACCTACACGGCCGTATGAACAGAACATACGACCGTGTGCCCCATTAGCCCTGAGCAGCCTTAATCCATACAGCCCTGAGCAGCATTAATCCATATGGCCGTATGGATTTGGCCATACGACCGTGTGGATTCACTAAGCTTTCCATACGGCCATATGAATTTTTCATACGGTCGTGTGGCTTAACTCTTAATCCATACGGCCGTATGGATTTTACCATACGGCCGTGTGGCCTTTGTTTCTCAGTTCTGCCTTATATATTACTTGTTTTATTTTACTGCAATACTATTTATCCAACTGCCATGATATGAATGCTAAGTATATGATAATCCATGATTTAGTTCATTTAGTTTATATTTCAGTAATGTTAAATATGAGCAAGAAACACATGATGTTGTGATTTTGGGTACCATGTTATGACTGTGTTTTCATATTAACAAATCCATGATGAAGCAACAAATACGTGTAAATATTTTGAGCCTCTTACATGCAATTAAGAAGGAAAGAAAGTAAATGATAATGATGATGATAAATGAAATGAAGAGCTGCATTATTGTAAAGAATCTGAATGATAAGAGTAAGAATGAGATGAGAGAAAGGTCTGGAGTCTTCAATCTATTCTAAAATAGGTGAAGCTCTAGATATGGGTTTGGGGGGAAAGGTGTGAATAGTATGCCTTTAAGGAGTGGACACTTTGATGATTTCTCACCCACGCTCCTGGCAGCCGACAGGGGGAGTAGACATGGTTAGAGAGGCTGGTGATGTACTCGTGATGAACCATGATGGTAAATGATGTTTTGCTATGTTTTCCATAGAAAAACCGAGATTTCTCACTCCCGACAGAGGAGTTACGAGAGGCCCCTCCAGTGCTCGTGTTGCTGATTGAGGTACCACTTTTCACCCACCCTGGGTGAAATCCAGCTCCTTAAAAGTGTCATACTAGTTACACAGATTCCCAAACATGTGAACTGATAATTTAATATAATTGTTATTAATTTACATTGTTGCCATCATGTTGATATGTGCTCATTTCCCTTTCAATAATGTATGCTCTAGTATGAACACTTTGTATACTCTGTTAACCTTTTACTTTTAGACCACCCCTGAATAGGTAGTCCGGTTCTAAACTGGGTCCTACCTAACTTAGTTAGAATTTCTACTAGGGTCACGCGTTGACGTGTCCCATTAATATTTTCAGGTTCTGAGATAGTGACACCAGAGTTAGGTCGAGTCAGGTCGTGTGCATACTTCTACTTCTTCCTCTCCGCATGTACAGCTAGAGACGTCAGATGGAGAGTTGGTCCATCTATACTTCCCTGAGTTAGACTAGGGAGTGAGTTGTACTGGTGTGGACACTTTTTTGGGGTTTCTTGAGGGTGGGTTTCCCATTTTGTTCTACCCCTTTTTGTTGTACTTTTGGTACCCTTTGGTACTTGGACAGAGATGTATAATGTATCTTGATAAATGATGTTCAGTACAGTTTACTTTTCAGCACTGACGGTTTTAATTTGTTGGAACATTATCTTTCTTACTTTTCGTGCTTTTCTAGTGTATCGCAGTGGCCTGCTTAAATGATTTTACTTTATCCACAATTAAAGCCTAGTAGTATTTGAACGTTATGAGCTCGAAACCTAGTGTCTGAATACTACGGCGGCCTATTCTACCACGTATTTTCTGTAATTGGGAGAGCGGGGTGTGACATTAGGACATTCATGCAACAATCATAAGATATAGTAGTTAAAGACAGGCATGCCACGTCGCGCCACGTCCACGTCGCCACGTCGCCCCACGTCCACGTCGCCAAGTCGCCACGATTAATTGAGTATCATTTCTTAGGCGTTCACGCCACGTCGCCACGATTATCCACGTCCCGGTCCCGGCGATCCACGCCAGTGACGCAATAGACGTCCACCCCTCCGACGATCTCTAGGGTTTGAGTTGAATTCATAAGGTTTGTCATTATTTACCGTGCGGAAGGGTTGAATAGAAAAATCCGTGCGGAAGCTAGTGGTGGGTTTGCTGCAATGAGCTCATTTGACTTTACATTTAACTTACACTTAATGGTTGAAGTAATGGGAGTAACAGAAGTACTGTGTCAATCGTTGCAAAGAAAAGATCAAGATATTTTATCTGCTCTGGATTGTATTTATATCACAAAAAGTCTTCTCCTTGAGTTGAAAACTGATTACAAATGGCAAAAGTTTCTCCAAACTGTAGTGTCCTTTTGCACAAACCATGACATCGATATACCTGATATACATGCACGTTATTTAAAGGGTACTGGCCGTTCTTATCAGCAAAGTGATGAAATTACAATTGAACATCATTATCGATTTGATATGTTACATGAAGTTGTTAACACACAAGTGATGGAGTTAAGTGAAAGATTCTCTGATAAGGCTGTGGAGCTTCTAAGCCTTAGTTCTGCTTTGGATCCAAAAGATTGTTTCAAATCATTCAAAGTTGATGACCTTTGGATGCTTGCAGAAAAGTATTATCCTGAAGATTTCAGTGAAATGGAGATTAATTATCAGCTGAAGCATCAATTGCAGCATTATGAGCATGATATGCGGCGTGACCCCCATTTTCAAAATATTAGCACAATTTCAGGATTATGCCAAAAGTTGGTAAGCGTGGGAAAATCAAAACGGTATCCTCTTATTGATCGGTTGATTCGGCTCGTGTTGACTCTTCCTGTTTCGACTGCAAGCACAGAAAGAGCATTTTTGGCAATGAAACTTATAAAAACATCATTGCGCAACAAGATGGGATATGAACTGCTTGCTAATAACATGATACTTTATATTGAGAAAGAAATTACTTCCAGACTCGACACAGAAGACATTGTGAATGAGTTCGATTCAAGATATACTCGTAGAGTTCGACTTAGATAGCCTCTTTTTGGTACGTTATATATATATATATATATATATATATATATATATATATATATATATATATATATATATATATATATATATATATCATATTTTGCATATATTTATGTTACTATTTTGCGGCCATTATCAATATATAATGAAAGCAATCTTAGCGTTTAATTTCAGCTTTGTTAATTTTTTTTAAATATACTCGTTGCATAAATTTTGTTTTCGCCCAGGGTAGAAAAAAATCTTGGTTACGCCACTGGGCTTACGGCCGAGGAAGGGTTGAGGGAGGCTAGGCGCTGCAGGGGGAGGCCTTGATATCTGCAGCCGAGAGTAAGGCAGGGTAGGGACTAAGCAGAAGTGAGGGAGGATGGGGTTGTGCAGCGGTTGGTGTATACAAAGCAGTGGGCACTCGAGGTTGGGCTTGCGGCAATGAAGGGTAGCAGTGTGCTCGGGCGCATGGTAGGGGGTCTCAGGCATTCTTGGGCAAAGGGAGATCGGAGTCGGGCGACAAGGGGGTGGGCAGGGGTCACGGTGACACAAGGGGAACTGCTTGACAGCAGGGTGGGAGAAGTCATGGCAAGGGGAGGAGAAGGGCGAAGGCCGGGAGAGGTTGGGGGTGTCTGATCGCTCCGGGACGTAACCCAAAAGAACGGTTGTAGTTTTACCGCAAGTGCACGGTGTAGCAGCGAGCGGGTTATCGAACACAGGGAGGACGAATGACCGTGCTTGCTCCGATCAACCTGGCTATTTAAGAAGAGAGAAATTTGCCTTTGGCGATCCTGTCACAATCGTCAGACAAAGTACGGAAATATCAAATCAAATAAGAACGTCTAGGGAATGGGGAATTCCCGCTACTCACCGTATTTCGTAAAAGTGGTTCATTGGTATCAAAGTTGCTAGAATAAGATTTTGGATGAACTAGTTGTAACTGAATGTAGAACCAAGCTCACGCTCTCGCGCTGTTGCCGGTCTATAGCTATCCTAGGCTCGGGTCCAATCTCTTGCAAACCCTAGCCTAGGGAAGCTAGCATTAGGATCAACATCATTGTTCAATCGCGCACCGAGCCCAATCTCTTGCAAACTCGGCCCACGACCTAGATTGGGATAGTTCCTACCCGTCCAATCTCTTGCAAACGGGTATTGGCGCGGAATTGGAACCGGAAACCCTAGTATCGGTCCAATCTCTTGCAAACCGATACTACGGAAATTCGATTCCAACCCAATTCGGATTTCTAGGGTTTCCTATCGAATTGGGATCCAATCTCTTGCAAATCCCAATCGATGTGAATTCCTAGCCATCCGTAGTAAATTGATCCCAATCTAATCCCTAGTAGCAATTCTAACACAATTTCTACCAATTCATCACAATTATGAAATAGGGCTTGTAGGGTTCATCCCCACGCCCCAAGACGTGGTGACTACTCACAATTCATAGCAAGATCACAAAAATAATCAATGAAATAAGCAATAGAATTCATCACAATATTGAGATATGCAATAAAAAATAGAATTTTTAGAGAAGAGAAAAGCAAACCAATGGAGTTCTTCAATTAATCCAACAAAAATCCAATTTTGTCTCCTCTTCAATCACAAGAATAAAACTAAAAAGCTAATCTAAAAAACTGCAAAAAATCTAAGAGAGAGGCTCTCAAAACTAGGGTAAAAACAGGGGTTAAATAGCCCCCAAAATCGTCCAAAAACTGTGACCAAAATACCCCTGCGCAGCCTGTTTTCCGCAATTTTCGCTACAGGAAGCGCGTCGCACTCTGCCGAGTGACAAATGTCGCTCGACCGAGTGAAAACCCTGTAATTTTCCAGTAAGTCTCGATCTTCAGGGGTCTTCACTTCGGGGGCGGCTCGGCCGAGTGAGTTGTCGTCACTCGGCCGATGGCTTCATGGTACTCGGGCGGACGGGATTATCCACTCGGCCGAGTGGGTCTTCTGAAGCTCAGGCAGCCGAAAAACAGTAACTTGGCGATTTTTGAAGGGCTTCGTCTGGGCGCCACTCGGGCGGACGGGGTATCGTCACTCGGCTGATGTGGTCTCCGTCGCTCGGCCGAGTGCACATATAAATCGTGTATGCTCTGGTCGGCCGAGCGGTGTCTCTCTGGTCGGCCGAGTGACTCCTTCACTCGGCCGAGTGGGACACAAAACATGCCCAAATTGCTTATTTTGGCCTCCTCGTCGCTCCTGCGACGTCCGTTCTTCTTCCGCTCCTCTCCAACAGCAAAATACCCCTCGGGGAGGTCGTCGGTGACCGTCTGGAGTAAGCGCATCTCGAGATCACTCCAAATCGCGCCAAATCACCTGAAATGCGACAAAAACAACGAATCGTGAAAAGCATCGCAATATCGTCGATATATCGTGAAAAAACATGATTTGGGCGATCTAAATGGCATGCAAACATGCGGTAAAAAAGTGTAAAATAAGGAGTGATCAAAATCCCCCAAGCTTGCCTCTTACTCGTCCTCGAGGAAGATAAGTAAAAGGCGAACCCGGTGGATTCGGAAAACGAAAACGGCGAAAAATGAAGAAAAATGAAGAACGGAGAAAAATGAAAAACGAAATAAAAATAAAGAAGAAAGAAAGAAGCGAAGAGGTAGGCTGCTAGATCATTTTCTCAGGACGTGGGTTCCGCTTACTCGTATAGCATGCACTGGATGAAAAACACATGTCAAAGAATTTTATTTTGATATCATAGTATAATAGTGCAAATAGGAATAGAAAACCCACGAACAACTATATAATCATGAAAACGGAATAATTTTATAATTAACATCGTCTGAATCATTTAAAGCGGTATACAAATCACAGATCACACACTTTTCAATTGAATGCTTTCTATCAGGAGTATAAGAGTATCACACTATAGAATAGAGAGAATAGAAAAGTATGGATTTCATGAAATGATTGCTAGGCTTAGATTTCTGGATTTCGTAAAGCTAAAAATAATGTCACCGAGTATAGAATATTACTTAGCCTAGGTTGTCGTGCAACGTCAAGTAGTCACTCTCTCACACATCAATGGATCCCCTCCCCCAAGCTTATCTATAAGCGTGGTGGCATAAAAAATATTTACATCCCCATTTTTAGAAAGCTCCAAAAGCAATGAAAAGAGAAGAGAAAGAAAGTGAGATGGGATCTTTTATTGAGGATTTTTCCTCTCTTTTTTTTTGTTTTTTGTTTAGATGCAAAAGCATATATACACAACGATCCCAACTCAAAGAGAGATAATGATATACAAGAATGTTTTCTCTTTTTTTTTCTTTTTTTTTGAATAAGAAATGTGGAGCTAGGAATTAATAGCGGGAAAAATGCCATATAATAGAATCGCTAAGGGGAGATTCACCAATGATTTTAAAAGTAGAGAAATGATGTTCAAGATTTGTGGAGAAAGAAATGAATATATCTCTCGGTTCACTCTATAAGACATGCACGACAACTTCAGCAGGGTAATCTAATCTACTCAGTTTTGATCACAAAAAAATTAACTAATCCAGATTTATCATAGCTAACATCATTCAATCATCCTGAAGTGAAATGTACAGTTCATGCATATAGAAGTGATATAGCAAAAGAAATCAGTACTCCAGATATATGCATTCAATGCGTGAATCTTGGTGTGTTTTCTGTGATAGCATACATATGAATATTCAGACTCAGCTAATAATAAAATTTCATCCATTTTCATGTGGAAAAAGTGTGGGTTACTATCTCTAGATGCAAGGCAAGTCATAGCATATGATATCAGAAATAAAATCTGAGACATGACAAATATAGCATGCATATAGAATAAGCTAACTCCACGTCATCATCATCACAGAAAAGTCATCTCTAGCATGAGATGAAAAAGAAAGAAATAAAGATAAAGGGGAAATAGAACTATGCAATGCGGCACACAGAAAAATAAGAAAAACGTGATGCATGGCAAAATAAAAGAAAAATGATGAAAATAAGTGCAAAAGCGAAAAATGGCGTGAAAAACTAGAAATAAAGGTGGCAAATCGAAAAAGAACGTGAGAACTCACTCCCCCAAGCTAAATGGCACAGTGTCCTCAATGTGCAAAGTGTGGCACACCGAGATACAAGTAATGTGAGGGGTAAGTGAGGATGCATGCATGATGAAAAAAGATGAAAATAAATAGAAAAATAAAGAAATGAAAAATATGATGCGGACATGATGCATGCACAGATAGGAGTGATACAGATATATAGATATGTCACCAAAAACTCTCCCTCTCTCCCAGAAAAGATATATAAATATATGGTCGACATGAGAATCCCAAAATAAGTGAGGGGAGGGGGTGGACAAAAATGCGACAGGACCCAGCAGAAACGGGCAGCACAACGGCAGGAATAATCGATGGCATCAAGGGTGCCTAAGAAGGTGGTGCTGCGCCGTCGCCGTCCTGAGGCGGAAGTGGTGGTGGTGGTTGGACAGGCCGCTGAGCGGGGGTGGGTGTGGAAGTGGTAGCAGGCTGAGTGTGTGTGGAAGTGTGGGTGGGAACCTGCTGGGTGGGTGGGGGTACGCGGGGGAGACGCTCCAGGACCTGGGTAAGACAGTAGTGAATCTGGGGGATCAGGTCAAAGCGGCCAGCCATCGCAGAGACGGTGGAGGACAGGGTCCTAAGGTCGCCTCTGAGGCCACTCACCGCCCCCTCTAGAGAACGAATGCTCTGAAGTACAGTGTCGGGGGGAGGTGGTGCAGAGGGACGCACCGGTCGGGACTGTGCAGGGCGAGGCTGGCGTACTCGGGTCGCGTACGTGACGGGCTCAGCGGGGAAGGGAACGAAAGGTGCTGCGCTCGCAAATGTGGGCCTGGCCTCAGTGTGAGGCCGGGGCACCGGCTGGTGAGAAGTGGAGGCAGCAGCAGCGAAAGAAGAATGCAAAAGTGGCAGTGAGGCGGCCAGAGAGGTCAGTGGCACAGAAGTGTGGACAGACGCCACGACACTCTCGGAAAATACATCAGCAGTGGAGACAGAGGGCTCTCCGCACTCAACTACGGTCGGCGGGCGCTCGGGTGGGGCAAAGGAAACAGGCTCAGCAGACAGAGGGCCAGTGGGGGTGGTGACAGCCGCGGGAGTGGTGGAGGTGGGCTCAGCTAAGGTACTCCCGACACCGACAGAGGTGGGGACAGAGGTGTCAGGAGCAGCGGAAACATCAGGGATAGGCTGAGGGGCCACAGGGTCAACAGGGGCGGCAGGCTCGGCAGGGGCGACAGGGTCTGCGGGGGTAGCGTGGGCAGCGTGGGCCTGCTCGGCCTCCTCGGCCTCGAGCACGTAAGCAGCGGGGATGAGAACATCCATCGCAGGGAGCCAGTCAACGTGGGCTGGTGCAATCTGAGTCCGAGCTGGGCTCGGAAGAATCATGTAATCGGCACCGTAAGGGCCGTGCAACCAGACCCAGTGACGCTCACCATGCGGACGAAGCATCTTCATCCGGGCCATAACATCGATCGACAAAGAAGTGGGGCCCGGTACTCGTCGCAAGTCGTCAGGGAAGTCCTCGCCGGTCATAAGGGCAAGCAAAGTGATCAGGCCGCCGCAGCATATCGGTGAGCGAGCGCCCACCGATACAATGATGCGGTCCAAAAACCAAGCCGCGACATCAATCACGACGGCGGGGACCAGCTCATCGCCATCCCTAGATAGAGCTCTGGGACGTGTCATCGCGTAGAGCATGTAGAGCTCTGGCGTAGACATCGTGCCCGGCTCATATATGGCCAAAAAGGTCGTCGCCATAAGGCGCTGAGCAATACAGAGGCAGGGATGGACAATGGCCGAGGCCTTGGCCCTACTAGGGTCAAAGGCAGCGTGAAGACCCGTGATCCGGGCCCAGAAGGCACCGGCGTCGAAGGAAAGTGGGGGGATATGGGTGGGGCCGTAACCGCGATCGGCTCCGGGGACAGCGGGCCACGAGAAAAATGCTCTCATCATATCGAGAGTGACCTGGCACTCCCGGTCCATGAACCGAAACAAGCATCCCTCGTCGGTCCGGGCGATCGAACTCAGAATCTCAAGTGTCGGGCGGGTAAACGTGTCCACCGACACCTGGAAGAAATCTCGACAGCCCACGTTGTCGTACAACGTGAGCATCCCCTCTAGTACCCCCAGGCGTCCTAGGTCGGCAAGGTGTGCAAACCTGGAGGGTACGATCGAGCGCTGGGAGATACGCTCGAAGACGGCGCGGTGTGCGTCGTCTCGGAACGTAATCCCGAGCGGCCTGACCAGTGGAGCCGGAGGTGGTGGCTGTGGAGCGGCGGGGAGTGGCTGTGCGGGCTGTGCGAGCTGTGCGGGCTGTGTGGGCGCTGCAGGCTGTGCGGGGTGTGCGGGGCCTGCAGGCTGTGCTGGGTGGATGGGGTGTGTGGGAGAAGGTGGAGGAGAGTCCTCCAACTCGTGGGAGGGGCCGGCGTCATCCGACCGCTTCCGCTTGGCGGAAGCTCTCTTCGACCGTGGCCGTGTCCGGGGCGGCATATCGGCCCCGAGCGCGCGCTGAAAAGTGTAAAAAGTGCGGCGTGTATAAAATAAAGGAAGGAGTATACCCAGACACGCCGCGAGTGCTAAGCAATGGAAGCGTGCGAAGTCAGCGCCTCCGCGAAGCCCAAATCAGTCTGTAAAAGCTCCCCTGGTCTCCCCTAAGCTCCCAAAAACAACCTGCGCATGAAATGGCGATATCAGCGGGTAATATTCAAAACGTATGGAGCATTAGGGGTATAATAGATAGATATAGAAATTGATTAGGGTTTGGGGTTCGTTTAATACATGGATCCTCGAAAAACACACAAAAAGAGGAGAAATAGGGCGAATCAGGCGATACCGTAGGTGGTCGGAGCGGCGGCCGCCGGCGGCGACTCGGGCGAGGCGCGGCGATGCTCGTTCGGCGGTGGCTGGCCGAGCGGCGGCGCGGCGATGGTCGACCGGGCGAGTGAGGGTGCGAGCGAGCGAGGGTCGGGCGAGGGGAGCTGAAGGGTCGTGCGGTTTTGGGTTTTTTTGCGTTTCGAAAAACGTGCCCCCCTCGGCCACTTATATAGTAAAAGTTACGACTCGGCCGAGTGACTATGTCACTCGGCCGAGTGAGATCAATGGTGATATCCTCCCCGCTTACGCTTCGGCCGAGTGGCTTTGCCAGCCTCGGCCGAGTGGAGTAAGTCCATTCGGCCGAGTGGCTCAAGCTACTCGGCAAGACTCGCCCTAGGAGCGTATCCGTTTTACTCGGCCGAGTGAAAATATGTACTCGGCCGAGGAGCAGTTATACTGAAATCAAGGAAATAAACAGAGAGTTGGGTACAACAGACTTCCCTCGTTCGTGAGCGGCTCGGCCGGACGAACTTGTGTACTCGGCCGAGTGACTAGTATACTCGGCCGAGTGAGCCTTGTGTTCTGCTGTTTGTCTTCGTTTGGGCTCTAAACTCCGTCTTTCTTCCTCTAGTCGATTTCATCTTACTCCTAAGCATCGAGCGTCTTCCTGGGGCGCTCCTCGTCGTCTCGTTCATCCTCCTCATGATGGATTTACCTATCTCCTCTCCTGTCAAGAAAAATAGGACCCATTATCACAAAATTTTTGGGCGAACGACTCAAAACACTAAAAGTTTCTAAAACAAAAATAAAGAAAAAGTAAAAATAAAGCAATAACCGTCGGGTTGCCTCCCGACAAGCGCTCGTTTAAGGTCGTGAGCTCGACCCCCTATGATTTTCAATTAATGCGGGATGTTTGGTGCATATGAGATGCACCCATCAAACTTTCCGGGGAGAACGCTTGGATTCGGAAGTTGCGGTGGCGTGTTCTCCCTCGGTGGTCTCTTGTCTCGAATAGTGTTGGGGGGAGGCTCCCCCAAGCTAGCGTTTGTTCCGGTCAACGGCTTCACCGGTGACGCCGATTTTCGTAGCGGCGGAGCTTTCTTCGGAGACTTCAATTTCGAGAGCTTGCAGAGCTCTCGAATCCTTGCGACATCAGCGTCGCCTTCATCATTTTCAGCGGAGAGGTCAGGGGAATCATCTTTCTCATCTTGGCCTAAATCCGGGCCTTCATCGAAATCCTCATCGAAAAGAGCGCCAATCGAGTGGGGGATCGCCTCTTCTATCACCTCATCAAGGAGGTCCATGTAGTCAAGTTCCTCGTGGTAAGGCATGTGTTTCATAGCCTTAGGAATGTGAAGCTCCACCTCGATGTTGCCGACATTTAAAGTTAGGGTACCTTCGCGCACGTCGACAATGACTCCGGCGGTGGCGAGGAACGGGCGTCCAAGTATCAATGAAGTATCTCCCTCCTCCTTAACGTACATGATCACGAAGTCACATGGCAAGCATATTCCCCTCGGGACTTGTAGCGGGATGTCTTCGGCGATCCCTACCGGCCTTGTTATTCGCCCATCGGCCAATTGTATCCGCATGTCGGTAGGTTTCAACTTCGTCCCGGTGTTTAGCCTTAAGAACATGGAGAGAGGCATGAGGCTCACACTAGCCCCTAGATCTACCAACGCCTTTTGAAGAGGGACGCCGCCCAAGGTGCAAGGAATCCGAAAACTCCCCGGGTCTTTAAATTTGGCCGGCTCCTTCTCTCTCTTGGTGAACCAAGAGCCCTCCTCGGCTAGCATGATCTTTTCCTTCCTCTTTCTCCCCGAAATCAAATCCTTTAAGAATTTAGCATATGTGGGGATCTCCACGATGGCGTCGAGGAAGGGAATGTTGAGGCTAACTCCTCTAAGATACTCGAGAAACATTGCTAGCCTTTTCTCCATTTTCGTTCTAGCAAGCCTTTGGGGAAATGGGACCGGTGGCATGAAGCGCCTTTCCTCAATCAATTGCTCCGCTCTAGATTTCCCCTTCTCTTGTGGCTCTTTCTCCTTATCATCTTCAACTACCGGCTCAATTGGCTCCAAGCTTTCCTCCACGGGCTCCTCGGTAGGAATCATAGCGGGGGAGGTATCCTTCCCGCCTCTAGTAGTAACGGCAACTACGGAATTGATGTGGCCGGTGTTGCCCCGTGGGTTTTGCTCGGGTTGCGCCGGCAATCGTTGAGTGTTCCGATTGAGCAACGCCAATTGCTCCGATATTTGAGCCACAACGGTATTAAGGGAGTCTTGCCCCGCCTTCAAGGTAGCATTGACCTTATTTTGCTCGACCATAAACGCCTCCACTCTAGCTTCGAAGTCGGATCGTTGTTGAGCTTGTGGAGGGTTTTGATTTTGATTCCTCCACCCTTGGTTGTATCCGGGCGGCCTATATGGTGGAACTTGTTGCTTCGGTTGGAAATTTTGTTGTGGAGGCCCCCTCGGCGGATAGTGTTGTTGTTGGGGTGGTGGTCGTCGAGCTTGTTGAGGTGGTTGTTGTGGCGGGTTCAAAGCTCCTTCATTGTTGGCGTAAGAGAATCCGGGATGATTTCTTGTGGCCGGATTGGCCCAATATCCTTGGTTCCCCGCGACATATTGTACTTGCTCCAAGGATCCTTCTCCTTGCTCTCCTCCCACATACATGGCTTGAGATTGGTCTTGCCAATCACACATTTGGTTCGTTGGAGCGGAGGTGGAAGGGGTTCCTTGGGGCTCCGTGATAAACTTCTCCAGTCTCTCCACTACCTTGTGGAGAGAATCAAACTTGCTTGTAAGCTCCGCTACGGCCTTCGCCTCATAGATACTAGTTGGCTTTAAGGAGGACATAGAGTGTCCTCGCTCATCGCCCCATTGTTGGTTGTTTGAGGCCATCTCATCAATTAGGGCCGTAGCTTCCTCGGGAGTCTTTGACAAGATAGCACCATTCGCCGCGGCATCAATAATTTGTTTGGTCCCCGGTTGGAGACCGTTGTAGAAGCTATGAACTAGCTCCCAATCTTCTATGCTATGGTGCGGGCATTGGTGCTGCAGATCTTTAAAACGCTCCCAAGCCTCATAGAGCGTCTCTTGGGGTCCTTGCTTGAAGGACATGAGAGCGCTCCGGATCTTCACCGTCTTGGATGGCGGATAGAACTTGTCAATGAATGCACTCGCCAACTCGTCCCAAGAGGTGAAGACTCCGTCAGCCTGCGTCCTCAACCAATAGAGTGCCTTGTCCTTTAGCGTGAAGGGGAAGAGACGCAGTCTGATGGCATCGATGGAGACCCCCGGCATCTGAAATGTAGCGCACTTCGACAAGAATAATTGGATGTGGTAGTGAGGGTTTTCATGGGCATTCCCATGAAATGGATCCTGCTGCATCAGAACCACTAGTCCAGTCTTTAGCTCGAAGTTCTTGTCAGCCGCCAACTCCGGCACGGCAATGGATGAGGTCGTAGAAGAGGTCTTAGGCCGAAGCCTATCTCGAATAGAAATTATCCTCGCCATCCTTGCCGCTAATTGGTCCGTAGTTTCCGGGTTGGTCAAAAACCGCCCTTCCAGATTTTGTCTCCTTTCCGCTCTAAGTCTCCGCGCGGTACGTTCGATCTCAGGATCAAATAATATAGCTTCAGGGTCCGCCGTAGATCTCGTGTACATGCACAGGGAAAACAGAGTTTCAAAGAAATGATTAGTACAGTGGAAGTGTTAGGTAAAAATAAAGAAATGGAAATAATAATAATAATAATAATAATAAAAACAAAAAAGAAATAGCTAGGGTGGTAAGGTCAAACGCAATCGCCTCCCCGGCAACGGCGCCAAAAACTTGATCGCTCCGGGACGTAACCCAAAAGAACGGTTGTAGTTTTACCGCAAGTGCACGGTGTAGCAGCGAGCGGGTTATCGAACACAGGGAGGACGAATGACCGTGCTTGCTCCGATCAACCTGGCTATTTAAAGAGAGAGAAATTTGCCTTTGGCGATCCTGTCACAATCGTCAGACAAAGTACGGAAATATCAAATCAAATAAGAACGTCTAGGGAATGGGGAATTCCCGCTACTCACCGTATTTCGTAAAAGTGGTTCATTGGTATCAAAGTTGCTAGAATAAGATTTTGGATGAACTAGTTGCAACTGAATGTAGAACCAAGGTCACGCTCTCGCGCTGTTGCCGGTCTGTAGCTATCCTAGGCTCAGGTCCAATCTCTTGCAAACCCTAGCCTAGGGAAGCTAGCATTAGGATCAACATCATTGTTCAATCGCGCACCGAGCCCAATCTCTTGCAAACTCGGCCCACGACCTAGATTGGGATAGTTCCTACCCGTCCAATCTCTTGCAAACGGGTATTGGCGCGGAATTGGAACCGGAAACCCTAGTATCGGTCCAATCTCTTGCAAACCGATACTACGGAAATTCGATTCCAACCCAATTCGGATTTCTAGGGTTTCCTATCGAATTGGGATCTAATCTCTTGCAAATCCCAATCGATGTGAATTCCTAGCCATCCGTAGTAAATTGATCCCAATCTAATCCCTAGTAGCAATTCTAACACAATTTCTACCAATTCATCACAATTATGAAATAGGGCTTGTAGGGTTCATCCCCACGCCCCAAGACGTGGCGACTACTCACAATTCATAGCAAGATCACAAAAATAATCAATGAAATAAGCAATAGAATTCATCACAATATTGAGATATGCAATAAAAATAGAATTTTTAGAGAAGAGAAAAGCAAACCAATGGAGTTCTTCAATTAATCCAACAAAAATCCAATTTTGTCTCCTCTTCAATCACAAGAATAAAACTAAAAAGCTAATCTAAAAAACTGCAAAAAATCTAAGAGAGAGGCTCTCAAAACTAGGGTAAAAACAGGGGTTAAATAGCCCCCAAAATCGTCCAAAAACTGTGACCAAAATACCCCTGCGCAGCCTGTTTTCCGCAATTTTCGCTACAGGCAGCGCGTCGCACTCGGCCGAGTGACAAATGTCGCTCGGCCGAGTGAAAACCCTGTAATTTTCCAGTAAGTCTCGATCTTCAGGGGTCTTCACTTCGGGGGCGGCTCGGCCGAGTGAGTTGTCGTCACTCGGCCGATGGCTTCATGGTACTCGGGCGGACGGGATTATCCACTCGGCCGAGTGGGTCTTCTGAAGAAAAACAGTAACTTGGCGATTTTTGAAGGGCTTCGTCTGGGCGCCACTCGGGCGGACGGGGTCTCGTCACTCGGCCGATGTGGTCTCCGTCGCTCGGCCGAGTGCACATATAAATCGTGTCTGCTCTGGTCGGCCGAGCGGTGTCTCTCTGGTCGGCCGAGTGACTCCTTCACTCGGCCGAGTGGGACACAAAACATGCCCAAATTGCTTATTTTGGCCTCCTCGTCGCTTCTGCGACGTCCGTTCTTCTTCCGCTCCTCTCCAACAGCAAAATACCCCTCGGGGAGGTCGTCGGTGACCGTCTGGAGTAAGCGCATCTCGAGATCACTCCAAATCGCGCCAAATCACTTGAAATACGACAAAAACAACAAATCGTGAAAAGCATCGCAATATCGTCGATATATCGTGAAAAAACATGATTTGGGCGATCTAAATGGCATGCAAACATGCGGTAAAAAAGTGTAAAATAAGGAGTGATCAGTGTCGGGCTACAACAGTGGGGTGAGGGGGTTGCAGCGCTCGGTATTAGAGCTTGCGGCTATGTGGCTGTGGTTGCGGGAGCGATGATGTGGTGGAGCGACAACGGCCAAGGCAGTGCAAGGGGGAGCTCGAGCAATGGGTAGCGGAGGCAGAGCTTGTGGATGTGGGCTTGTTTCTCCAACAAAGAAGAAGAGAGGTTATTATTAGGAAGAGAGTGTGTTTTTTTTTGGGGGGGAGCAGTGAGTGTAGGGTTTATGCAATGAAATGAGTAGAACAGATCTCCACAATTTGTGCATCTCCACAATTTGTGCATCTGAATATAATTGGGTTAGCAGCGCTGTTTCATTTGGTGGATGGATGGGGGGTTTAGTATAATTTGGTGAAAGTAATTAGTAATAGTTAATAGTTAAGGTTATAGTAATATCTTAGGCTAAGTAGGTAATAGTTAATAGTAGAAACTAATAATTAAAATCCGAGTTAAAAGATTAAAGTTAAAAAAATTATGTTTTTCGATGATTCATGATACAATTCTTTCACATACACTGATTAGCCTTCTGAACTGCTAGCTGCTTAACACCTGCTTTGATGGATGGAGCTAATGTTGGATTTAGCATATGCATTTGAATCCAATGAGATAGAAATGTGTTAAATTTGGGTGAAAATGGTGATTAGCTTCTAATGACGGCTATCACTTCTTATTTATATCAACCCTCTCTTTTCTTTACACACACACCATAACACACAATACTCCCCCTCAAGATGAGCAAAAGATATTTATCATGCCCATCTTGTTACAGGCATCCTCTACTCCTTTAGAGTTCAACCCCTTTGTAAGAAAATCAGCTAGTTGCTGTCTAGAAGTAATGTAGGAGATCTCCAACTGTTTCTTGTCCAATCTTTCTTTAATGAAGAACCTGTCAATCTCTATGTGCTTGGTTCTATCATGTTGCACTGGGTTGTTGGCAATGTTAATTGCTGACTTGTTATCACACAACAACCGCAATGGTCCTTCTCTCAGCAGACGTAGCTCTTGTAGAAGTGATCTCAACCAGATCATCTCACAGGTACTAAGCACCATAGCACGATACTCTGCCTCTGCAGTGGAACGAGCCACCAAATCTTGCTTCTTGCTGCGCCAAGAGACTAAGTTGCCCCCAACAAACACACAGTAGCCCGAGGTCGATCTCCTATCATCAAAGCAACTGGCCCAATCCGCATCACAGTAGCCTGTCACATTCATGTGACCATGACTACCAAATAATATGCCTTTTCCTGGACTATTCTTCAGATACCTCAGTATCCTGAAGACTGCCTCCATATGTCCAGTCCTAGGATCATGCATATATCTACTTACCACACTGATAGCATAGGCAATGTCAGGTCTGGTATGGCATAAGTAGATAAGGCGTCCAACGAGTCTCTGGTACCTTTCTTTGTCTACTGGCTCCCCTGATTGTGAATGCAATCTATGATTCTGATCAATATGAGTAACTGCTGGACGACACCCCAACATACCAGTCTCAGCCAGTAAATCCAGGGCATACTTTCTCTGTGAGAGAACTATACCCTTCCTGGACCTAGCAATCTCCAGTCCAAGGAAATACCCAAACTGTCCAAGGTCCTTGACCTCAAATTCTCTCGCCAATCTAGCCTTCAAGTGAGAGATTCCCTCTTCATCATCTCCAGTGATAATAATATCATCAACATACACAGCCAGAAGGGTAATCCGCTGTCCTGAATGCCTATAGAATACAGTATGATCACCATTACTCTGCTTGTAGCCCATAGTGATGACTGCACGCCTGAATCTGTCAAACCATGCCCTTGGAGATTGCTTCAGCCCATATAAAGACTTGTCCAGCATACACACCTTTCCCATCGTCTGTTGTGTGCTAAAGCCAGGTGGAACCTCCATGTATACCTCCTCCTGTAAGTCTCCATGCAAGAAGGCATTTTTTACATCCAACTGATGCAATTTCCATCCAAAATTCGCTGCACAGGATACCAGTACTCTCACAGTACTCATCTTTGCCACTGGGGCAAATGTCTCATCATAATCAATCCCATAAGTCTGACTGTAACCCTTGGCAACCAGCCTCGCTTTGTACCTGTCCACCTTCCCTTCTGGAGTTTGCTTTATTGTGAATACCCACTTGCAGCCCACAGCTTTCTTCCCTGCTGGAAGTGAGACAAGTCACCATGTCTTGTTCTTCTCCAGTGCTTCGAGTTCTTCGAGCATTGCTTTCTTCCACTGGGGATGTTGCTTTGCCACTCGCCAATCACTCGGTATAGAGATAGACTGTAAGGATGCAATGATAGCCCTATATGCAGGTGTAAGAGAAGCATAGGAGACATGATTAGCAATATCAGTCTCGTATCCATACCGTACAGGAGGCCTGCCGGCATTGATACGAGGCTCCCTACGAGATGCAAGTGGAAGATCTAAACTAGAGGAAGGCAAAGAAAGGTTACCATCCGTGTTAGGAGAGGAAGGCAGTAAGGAAGTCGGGACTTGAGCAGGCGTGATAGACTGATCAATCTCGACATGTGGCTGTGGAGCTAGTGGTTCTTCAGTGGGGGAGATGTCTTCTTGTTGTTCTCCATCGCCATGACTACCCTTCTGTCTCCTGCTATATTTCTTGCCGTACAACCTGTCTTCCACCAAGGGCCTTTCCTCCTCCCTGCTATCAGTATCAGTACCAGTAGGCCTGACAGGACACGGTATAAGTCCAACCACTACCCTCCTGTCATCAGTCTCCCCCTCTCGATCAACTGCTCCTGTGTTTGGAGAGGCACCAGTATCAAATACTGGTATAGAATCTGTAAGTCCTCCATAAAAAGGCTCAGTCTCCCTGAACGTCACATCCATACTCACAAACAGCCTTCTTTCTAAGGGACTCCAACACCTATAGCCTTTCTGATTTGAAGGATACCCAACAAATATGCATTTAATTGCCTGAGCATCCAGCTTCCCCACAGAAGGTCTATGATCCCTCACAAAGCATGTGCATCCAAACACTTTTGGTGGAACTACAAAAGTGTTCTTTCCCATAAGGATCTCACATGGGGACTTCATACCAAGCATCCGCGAAGGCATCCTGTTGATGAGATAGGTGGCTGTCATCACTGCTTCACTCCACAATATCTTAGGTACATTCATGGTGAGCATGAGTGACCTAGTTACCTCCAACAAGTGTCTATTTTTCCTTTCAGCAACTCCGTTCTGTTGAGGCGTGTTGGGACAAGTGGTTTGGTGAGTTATCCCACTCTCAGATAGATAAGATGCAAACTCCCTGTTTACATACTCTGTCCCATTATCCGTTCTCAAGATGCGGATCTGGGCCTCATACACATTTCTGACACTCCTATGGAAGTCCTGGAAACACTTCAATGCTTCGCTTTTGTTTTTCATCATGTAAAGCCATGTCATCCGAGAATGACAGTCTATGAAAGTGATGAACCACCTGAACCCACTTACTGAAGTCACTGGGCAGGGCCCCCAAACATCTGAGTGAATAAGGTGGAATCTCTCTACACTCCTCATCCCACACACTAGGATATGATGTCTTAGTGTGTTTCCCAAATTCACACGCATCACACTTCAAATTCATTTTATTCACTTTATTCAAAATCTCAGGATACATTTTATTCATCATATCAAAAGGCAAGTGTCCCAACTGACAATGTAATAAAAGTATCTCCATTTCCTTCTCTTCACCAACGACGGCCAATGCAGCATCCCCACTAGCTCTGTCAAGATACCACAGTCCATCACGCCTGACGCCAGTCCCAAGCCTCCTCCCAGTCTTCCTTTCCTACAACACACAATGAGTAGAGTCAAAAGTAATGATACAGTCAAGATCATCAACAATAGACCCAACAGATAAAAGGTTGACTGGAAAAGATGGGACGTGAAGGACTGAAGAGAGGCATATGGAGGGAGTGCACTGAATAGTGCCAATCCCTTTAATGGGTTGGGATGTGCCATCATATGTCTGAACAGTTTCATAAATAGTATGTGGTTTATATGTGGAAAAGTGTCTATATGCACCTGACACATGACTAGATGCACCTGAGTCAATAATCCACTCTATATGATCTCTACATGAAAGAGCTGATTGGTTACCTGATCCTGTGTGAGCGAAGTTGGCAAAATTACCGAATGGCGAAGCAACATCTCTAGTCTGGTCTGCATGACTCTCCGAACTCTCAGTAGTAGACCTGGACTGTCTCCGCTGCTCTAGATCTGACGCATCAGCTGGCGTAGCCTCAATCATCACTGTCTCCTGTCGTCCATCAGCAGTAGCAAAGTTGGCCCGTGGGCCGCCACGACCTCGTTCGCGGCCTCCACGGCCCCAACGACCTCCTCATCTGCCTCCTGTGCCACGTCCTCGTCCACTACCCTTCTGTGGGCAGTTAAAGCTCAGGTGCCCCTTCACCCCACAGGTGTAGCACTCTCGATCCTCGCTCACTGCCGCCACTGCCGGTACAGCCAGTGCAGCCCGAGTGACCTGAGTACCATCATCCTTCATAACTCTCAGTCTGGTCTCCTCCTGTGCCATTGCAGCTATGGCATCCTCCAGAGATGGGATAGAGGATAAGCGACACATACTCGCCCTCCTGGCCTCAAAATCTCCATTCAGGTTCCTCAGAAAATGAGTCACACGCCTACGCTCCACCCACTTCATGTGTATCGCAGCACTCCTAGGATCAGGCAGATCAATAGGGTCATAGTGGTCTAACTCTGACCACAGCCTTTTCAACTCCGCAGAGTAGGCTAGAATAGACATCTCCCCCTGATTCAAGGTGTCGACCTTGCCCTGAACCTCCATCATAAGCATCATATTCCCTGCTCCAGAATACATTTTCTCCACTATACTCCATATCCCTGCAGCACTCTCTATGGCCTCCACCATCCCAGCAATGGGTGGAACCATCGATGTCATCAACCAAGCAGCCACCAGTGAGTTGGTGGTGCTCCACACTTTCCAATCATCCCCAGTCTTATCCACCGGTTCACTACATGAACCCAGAACATGGCCTTCTAACCCCTTCGACTTCAGGATGAGAAGCACCCTCCTGGACCAACTGAGGTAATTCTTTGTCCCTTCCAATTTCACATCATTGGGCATCAACTCCAGCTTCTGCACTGGTCGTGAAGGCGACGATCCACTCGAGGATCCCAACTCCTTCGAAGCAAGCAGCTTCGTTATCTCCCCAATGAAGGCCTTCATGTCAGCTGAGGTAAGATTGTCCCCCATCTCTCCAGATCCGCAGATCTCTCCTTTCTCCCTCCTTAGATCCGCAGATCTACTTCTCGTCTTCCTCTTCTAGGTCATACCCTAACCGTAAATCTATGGAGTCCTTTTCATGACTCTACCATAGATCTAGGGTTAGGGTTTTTTGGGGTTCTCTTTTGTGGCTAGTTAGGGCTTTGTGACGACTAGAAGAGGACGTGGAAGGGGAGAAGGATCACAAAATATGGAGCAGCGGCAGCGAAAGGGGGCTAGCGAGACGGCGCGCGCAGGCGGCGCGTGGGAGGGCGGCGCACGCAGGCGGCGGCGCGTGGGAGGGCGGCGCAGCGGGGAGGGCTGGCGGAGTTTTGGTGTTTTAGGGTTTTTTTGGGGTAGGCTCTGATACCAAGTTAAATTTGGGTGAAAATGGTGATTAGCCTCTAATGACGGCTATCACTTCTTATTTATATCAACCCTCTCTTTTCTTTACACACACACCATAACACACAATAAAATGCATATGAGAATCATGTCGCAACAAATCAATGGTTAACATGAAAGCAGCAAACATGAGAACTAGATTAGCATTACAAGCAAACAATACACAGAATCAGAATCAGTTCTCTTTGCCCTCGGATTTTGCTTAACTGAGCAAACAATGCATAGATATCAAAGACTGGGGGGCCAAAAAAGAGAAAGAATATGATTTAAGAAACTTGGGTTAGTCTCTGCATCTCCCCTTCGCCATCAAGTGTCTCCATGAGAAGAGGAGGTGCATACTGTGCCGTCCCTTGATGCTCTACTGCATCTTGGCAGAAGGAGAGGATGATGGTGTCGATGGCCATCTCAACCACCGCGAAGAAGAGGGTTGCAACGATGTAGCCGAGGCCCCAGCATACCTGCCGAACTAAAATACCATTAGAACTTCGAACCAAGTACAAGAGCACCAACACCAAGAACATTTACTATTTAATAGCAGCAAATATTCAGCCTCTTTCCTCTAATTTTTGAGAGGCCATGTTGACAAATGGGATATACTGGATGTGCAACAATGAGAGGGCTTGAGATAAAATCATGCCACACCAAATTAGGATCCAAGCAACTTTGGATTATCATGGATTAATTCTATGTTAAAGACAAATTAGTTGGCATTAGCAAAGCTAGTATGTTGACTCCCAAACCTGTCAGCCACTTCACTGAAAAATACAAACTATGTTGCTACATAAAGCCTATCTTCCTTTTATTTATGTATACTAAAAAAACAAAAACAAAAACAAAAAATTGGCGTGCTTTATTTTCGTCAAGCATCTACTGTCTGTATAAAGGTTGTTATGATGTCATTTCATATTGGAAGTGTTGCTCATGCATCCACGCACAAGCACATGCACAACGGTAATACCTCTCAATGATACAACTTACAACCAGGAACCTAGAAACCAAGGAATTTCTTATTAGAACATAAAATGTTACTGTAGTCAAAATGAATTTCCAATTCTATATACATCTATGGACTTCCTTTTTTAAAAAAGAGTGTTTCCGATATCAGTCATGCACCAGTAAGCCAAATCAGTTCCTGCCTTCCCCACATGGCCATGTTTAATTATATAGTCTATACAGAAGTGTTCGACTTCTAAGAAAACGAAATACAATGTTCTACGCATTTTAATCATGCATGTTCAAGTCAGTCTGACATCAAGATGTTTAAGCTACAAAGTCAACTCCAGATGTCGCAAGATAAGTCTATGAATTGGTAGCATGTTCTATTTGGCTCTTTTACTTGTTGTTGGGAGTTTTGGGATATTCATATGTGAGTATAGTCTCACATCGGAAGAACAGAATGAATGATGGACTTATGGGCTTAAACATAAAGTTGGGTATATTCCAACATAAGAAAGGATGAGGGACCGAATTAAATTGAAATTCAGCGCCAAAACATGATAGCTTAAGCTTTTGGGTTAAATTGGTTCCAAGACTATTTGAAACCCAATTTACTCCCCATTAGGCCCAAATAAATTCCCAACAAAGTGCTAAACAAGTGAGAGTTCAAGTTGTGGCTACGGAAGGAGGGTCCAATGTGAATACCAAAGAATTGGGGGTGACCAAGGTCTGATATCCCAAGAACAGTGAAGATTCATGGTCGAACATTGACAATTCGTGAATGGAATTAGGTAGAAAGTGGGGGCCAAAACCTGGGCCCAGCGTTTTTGGGTTTACATTGGCTAAATTGGTTCCCCACATTTTATTAAAGCCCAATTTACTGCCCATGATGCTCATATAAATCCTTACAATCAGTATCAGAGCCCAACCCATGGACATATTAACACCTGGAAGACTCCCAACCCATGGACATATTAACACCTGGAAGACTCGTACCCGAATCCTATATGTATCCACCCTATTTGAATACTGATTGGATTTGCCCGGGATTCACAATGGGCATGAGGCGGGTAAAACTGTCTAAGATATGGAGCAATTCAACAAGTTCAAGTGACTTTGGGTTCGAAGTGGCAGTTCTTTTTACGTTTTCAACCCGAACACGGTTTATTAACCTTCCCATTCATGCCTTGTCTTCAACAAACTACACGAGCACTCGATGGAAGCAACAATTGTCAACCAATGAGATAGCGTTGCTGATTAGGGATCCAATTAAGAGATCGAATTCAAATGAGAGATCCAGTCTTTTTTTTATTTCTAGTTTAGATTTTATATAGGTATAAAGTTTGAGTCTTTTAGTTATTAGGAGTCGTTTATTTATTTTTTTAAAGAGTTTTATTATTTTAGAATTTTAGTCACACTTCAGTTGGGATTAAGAGAGTATTGGATTGTAAACCTATAAAAGGCATCTAGATTGGTTTATTTGAAATCAATGAATGAATAAAATTTGAAGAAATTCTCAAAACATGTGAAAGGTCCAAATCCTTGGTGGAAAGCCCCGGAACCCTTGGTGAGAAGCCAATAAATCCTAATTTATCAGTTTTCTCCAAATCTTTCCCAAATTCTCCAACAAAAATCCCTAGACCTTTCTCGTTCTACATCAACTGTCGTATCAGAGCCGAAACATCCAGTTTTATCTTCACAATTTCAAATCCACAAAAAAATACAAAATCATCCAAAACCATACCTTAGCCGTTGCCACCCCAAAACAGCCACCGGCGACAGCCGTCGACGTCACCGAATCTCTCATCCCCCATTGTCATCTCAATCCTCATCTGACGGCGCTCATGACGTCGACTAAACCCCCAAAACCATGTCACCAGCAAAAACCTTAACTGTCGTTGCCAAAAAATCCCATGCCAATGCGCACATATCTTCAACAACGATGGTCTCCTCCTCCACAAGGTTCCCGCCCTCGACGACACCACCTGTACCCATTAGTACCATCGCCGTTGAAAGAAAACCCTAGATCCATTGTCGCGAGAAATTTCAATGCTCGTCGGTATAGTCTCCGGCGATGGCTGAGGTCGTTGACCACTTAAAAGGTGTCCCTCCTCAAGGCAAAGCTCAGGCAAGAAGATCGACAAGATCGGCAACGAATGCCATCTTTTTGTCAAAAAATCAACTCTGATGCGATCGACGTCGACGTAATACGACGTCGACTCAATCGAGCCGACCTCAAAATTGAGCCAAGCCAACACGCTGTGTTGTGCCGTGCCGCACCGTCAACGCACTGACAATCAGCTCGCCCGAGTCGACTCTGAGCCAATCTAAACTAGCTCGAGCCGACCGAACCGACGTGACGACCCAAAGCCGGCTCAGTCAGGCAACCGATCGAAGCCTACTCAACCGAGCCGTGTTGACCGAGTCAACGGCTTGCCGAACTACGGCTCAACGATGAGCCATTCTGATGTTAGGGAAATTTTTGGCTGGTTTTCATTGAATTTCTGCATAGTTCTGTTATTTTGACGATTCTAGATCTGTTTGAAGTCCAAATTCAGTGTTGTTCGCTTCAGTGTATAACTAACTCAGCCAAGGACACATATTTATCCCTTACACTGAAGCTCAGTTCTAAATTATGGGGTATTATGATGATTGCTACAAAGTCTATTCTCCTCCACGTTATGAGCAGCTCCCAAACTTTTATGACTTGATGATAGGTATGGATATGATGATTGGAAATACCATCTAGAATATTTCTTCTCTCATTTTGATTTTTTTCAAATCTAAAAGTTGAGGTTTGGCTAGAAGAGATATGTAAGAGTAACAACAAAATTCTTCAAAAGTTTAAATAATGGGAGATGGAACAAAAGACAGAGTGTGGGCCTAACCATGAGCTTAAGTAAGATCTTGACCATGAGATAGAAACAAAATTGGAGCCTGAGCCAGCATTGGAGTCAAAGCAACTAGCAAGAGCCCAAACCCAAATTGGATCATGAGCCAACATTAGAGTCAAAACAAGAGTTCGATGTCGAACCAAAGTCAGAGTCAAAGTCAGCTTGATCCAGTACCGCAATCTGAGCCATAGCCATAACCATATCTAGACCATCTGTTGAACATGAGCCAGAACTGCAGAAAGAAGCGTCATTGGATCTGATTGTACACATCGAGTTTGTTATTATAAATCCTTCTCCCTTTTCCAACAAACGGGTTCCATATGATTTTCTATCTTTTTTATTTGGAAGAAGTTTTCAAAAAGCGTTCATCGACTAATCTGCATTCTGCTACACTTTAAAATTCATAGACGCTCTTCTCTAACTGCAAGTGACTATTGATTTGTGTCCAACTGTGTTACTCTTGTCGTCGTTCACCAGGTGGCGAAGTTCTCAAGCTGGAGTTAATGCTATGGATCCAAATGAGAGATTGAGTCTTTTTTATTTTTTTTATTTTTTTATTTTATATTAGGTTTTATATAGGTATAGAGTTTGAGTATTTTAGTCATTAGGAGTCTTTTATTTATATTTGAAAAAATTTATTATTTTAAAGTTTTAGTCCCACTTTGGTTTGGATTAGGAGAGTATTGAATTATAAGCCTATAAAAGGCACCTAGCCTACTTTCTTTGAAATCAATGAATGAATTTAATTTGGAAAAATCTTTAAACATTGAAAGGTATAAATCCTTGGTGAGAAGTCTCAGAAGGCTTAATGAGAAGCCAAGAAACCCTAATTTATTAGCTTTTTCCCCCATCTTTCCTAAATTCTTCAGCAAAATTCCTAGATCTTTTCTGTTCTACATCAGGCGCGCACAATGAATGAAAATCAACGAAGACACGGATTTGCCTACTATTGCTTTTTTTTAAAAAATGATTTAACCCAAAATTTCAAGTTTTTCTTTCTTTCAATTTTAACATGATTATTCCTTAAATTGAAAATAAAAGAGTAGTTTAGTTAGTTTATGTTTGCAAAAACTGAGTTAGTGTTTGTTAAATTATTTATTAAGTTGTTTTTTAAGAATTAGGATTTATTTTTTAAAATATGTTTTGCATAATATGGAATGTGTTGATTTAATTTTCAATTGATTGATCTGTCTAGTTATTTTATGACGGGAGAGTTACTCTTGAGTGATTTACAAGTAGTTTAATTATAAGTGAAAAATTTGCTGAAGATGATAGTGATATTGCATATAACAATTAAATTTCTTTTGTTCTTTTGGGTTTTTTTAATGAAATGTTGGATGCTCCAAAATTAGATTTGAGATCGTATCTTTTGTTATTACATTTGTTCTTTTGGGTTTTTTTAATGAAATGTTGGATGCTCCAAAAATTTGCTGAAGATGATAGTGATATTGCATATAACAATTAAATTTTGGGTTTTTTTGTATACTTACTCCAATACTTTTTATTAGAATAAAACTTGTTATATTATGAATTTATTTACAAATTATGATGGTTTGGAATTTTCATGGTTGGATTATAATTTTTATTAAATTTTCATGATGACCTTTTTAAATATATCATTTCCATAGCCATCATGAAGCGTATCCTGGTGGATATGATGATTGGGAATACCATCTAGAATATTTCTTCTCATTTTGATTTTTTCAAGTCTAAAAGTTGAGGAGGTTTGGCTAGAAGAGATGTGAGTAACAACAAAATTCTTCAAAAGTTAAAACAATGGGAGATGGAACAAAAGACAGAGTTTGAGTCTGAACATGAGCTTAAGTAAGACATGACGATGAGATTGAAACAAAATTGGAGCTAGAGCCAGTATTGGAGTCAAAGCAAGAGCCCGAACCCGAATTGGATCCCGAGCCAACATTAGAGTCAAAACAAGAGTCCGATGTCGAACCATAGTCAGAGTCAGAGTCAGCTTGATCCAGCACCGCAATCTGAGCCATATCCATATCTAGGACCATCTGTTGAACATGTGCCAGACCTGTAGAAAGAAGCGTCGTTGGATCTGATTGTGCACATCGAGTTTGTTATTACAAATTCTCCCCCTTTACAAACAAATAGGTTCTATATGATTTTCTATCTTTTTTGATTTGGAAGAAGTTTTTGAAAGGCATTCATCGACTAATCTGTATTCTGCTACACTTTAAAATTCGCAAGTGACTATTGATTTCCGAAATAATTGAGATGTTGTGTAAATTTCTTATTGTCATTTTCAGCAAAGGGTTACAAGGCTTTAAGTTACAAAAATCTAACTGAATTGATTACCATAAAATCAGTAACCAACATTTGACTTAATCTATTTGTTACCACAAAATCAGTAATTAATATTTGACTTAATCAAATCCTAAAATATCTCAACAGAGTCTTCAACTAATTGGTTTGTTACCCCCGGCAAGATCAAGATCGGAACGAACTTGTAGCTTGGATCGAAGCTGAGGAATACGGTCTTTGCTGAGCGGCTTTGTGAAGATATCGGCCAGTTGATCAACGGATGAGACATGACAGATGCGCAGATCACCGGCTTCAACTTGTTCTCTGACAAAATGGAAGTCAAGAGCTATGTACTTTGATCTCGTATTGATGATAGGTTTTTTGGACATAAACGTGGCACCCACATTATCACAGAGCATAGTTGGAGGCTTCGTAGTAGAGACATTGAGGTCACGTAGAAGCTGCTTGATCCATAGAAGTTCAGCTGAGGTATAGGCCAAGGCACAGTATTCTGCCTCTGTGCTTGAGCGGGCTACAACACGCTGCTTTCTTGAAGCCCGACTGATTAAATTTGGCACATGAAAGACAGCAAAACCATATTAAGAGCGGCTATCATCGGAGTCGGAGATCCAGCCAGCATCAGAGTATGAAAGGAGAGAGTTGGCCGTGGTTGGACGGAAGTGGAGACGATGAGTAGTAGTGCCTTTGAGATACCATAATATCTGTTTACATCCGGCCAATGCAAAGTGGTCGGAGAATGCATATATTGACATACCATGTTTACGGCATACGCAATGTCGAAGCGAGTGATAGTTGCATATTGAAGAGAGCCAACAACCTGGCGATACAACTTAGGATCAGAGAATGGGTCACCATTCAACCGAAGTCGTGAAGATGGATCTGCAGGACATGAAATAGGCTTGGAATCTTACATTTTGCAGCGGCTCAGAACATCAGCAATGTAATTTTGCTGAGATAAGGTAATACCAGATGATGATTGCTCTATTTGAATGCCATGAAAATAGTTTAAGCCTCCGAGATCCTTAAGAGCAAACCGATGATGCAGATCCTGAATGAATTATTGAACAAGCCGAGGGCTGCTACCAGTAATGACCAGATCGTCTACATAGACAAGTACATAAATAGTTGCAGCAGCAAAGCAATGCACAAACAGAGAGGTATCGGACTGACAGGCCCAAAATCCACGAGAAACAAAGTGAGTTTTGAGCTTGTTGAACCAAGCCCGAGGGGCTTGTTTAAGCCCATAAAGAGCCTTATGAAGCATACACATATGGTTGGGTCGAGACGGGTCCTCGAAGCCGCGTGGCTAGGCCATATAAACAACCTCCAACAATTCACCGTTTAGAAATGCGTTGTTGATGTCCAACTGACGAATGAATCATCCTTGAGAGATGGCAATTGATAGGACCAGCCGAATTGTTGTAGGCTTTATAACCGCACTGAATGTTTCGAAAAAATCAATCCCGGCTTCTTGACTGAATCCTTGCGCCACTAACCGAGCTTTGTAGCGCTCGATCGAACCATCCGAGTGTCTTTTGTTCCTGAAAATCCACTTACAACCCACAACATTAGCATTACAAGGAAGAGTAACAAGTGACCAAGTGGTATTTCTCATTAATGCATCATATTCCTCCGTCATCGTGGTTTGCCAACAAGAAAATTTAAGGGCTTGAGTAACGGATCGAGGTTCGACTTGAGTGTCATGGGAGAGGTTTGTGGAGAGAGCTTTTGGCTTTAGTGAGTTAGTGCTGGCCCGAGTAACCATGGAGTGCTGGTTGTTCTCAGCAAGGCGATAGTGGCGGGGAAATGTGTGTCTGGCTTGAGAGCTAAACGTGGGCTGTTGATAATGAGGACTGGAAGAGAGGAGTGGTGTTGTAGCAGGAGTCGCAGAGGGAGGAGTGATAGGTAATGGTGAAGGTGATGGAGGGGGCGAGGCTGGTAGAGACATTGCATGGTCAAGGAAAGTGGAGTTGATGGACTCGGCAGCTGTAGCGGGTTGTGGTGGATCCGGCGAGCGTTTATCAATGGCATACGAGAACACCTCTTCATTGAAGACTACAAAACGAGACACATATATCCTAGATGTCGGCCTATGGTAGCAAAGGTAACCTTTGTGAGAAGCATTGTACCCAATAAATGTACATGGGAGAGATCGAAAATCCATTTTGTGGGAAGTATATGGACGAATGAACGGGTAACAAAGACAACCAAATACCCGCAGAAATGTGTAGTCCGGGTTTTTATTGTAGAGAATGGAGTATGTAGATTTGTAGGCAAGAGACGGGGTTAATTGTTCGATTGTGGAGATAAGTGGCGGTCTTGAAAGCATGCCCCCAAAATTCTCGTGGAAGAGAGGATTGAGCCAAGAGGGCTAAACCTTTCTCTTCAATGATGTGATTCCGACGTTCGACGGCCCCATTTTGTTCAGGTGTGTAAGGACATGAAATGCGATGATGAATACCACAAGATTTTAGGAAAGTGGATACATTACGAAACTCGCCTCCCCAATCAGTTTGGATGCTCTTAATATCGCATTCAAATTGTGTTTTGATCATGGAATGAAACTGCACAAACGTGGAAAACACATGTGATTTGTGTGATAGAAAGTAAATCCAAACAAACTTAGAACAATCATCAATAAATAGAACAAAATAACGATGTCCATTTATTGAAAATAAAGGAGACGGTCCCAATACGTCGGAATACACCAAATCAAAAGGTTTAGATGATGAAATATGTGAATGAGAAAGTGGTAATATGTGGCTCTTTCCCAGTTGACATGGTTCACATACCGTAGGAGATTTATTTGAGGTGATTGGAAGCTGAAAGAAGAAACTAGACGTCGTCGCATGAGATGTTCATGTGGATGAGCAAGCCTTTGTGCCAGCCAGACAACGAAGTACGGACACCAGTTAATAACATGGATGTCGTCTTCTTATTGGAAGGTGTAGAGAAGCTGTAGAGGCCATGATCAACGCGCCCGTGGAAGATTTTCCTGCCCTGAAAATCCTTAACACAACAGAAATGAGGCCAAAATTCCATATATACATTATTGTCCTTGGTTAATTTAGACACTGAAAGTAGATTTTTGGTGAGATCAGGGATAACAAACACAATTGGCAAACGTAGATTAGGTAAAGAACATGATCCAACATGAGAAATAGACAATTGATTACCGTTACCAACTTGAAGCTTGTCGTTGCCGGTGTAAGTGTCTGAGATGCTCAGTTTGCTGGTTTCGGGAGACACATGATCCGTGGCGTCTGTATCAAAATACCAGGAAGGATCCATGACAGATGATGGGTTGTTTTAGCTGGCGGTGTTAGCCTGCCGAGACTGAGGACGAGGATTAGGACGACATGAAGGATAGTCAGTTTGATTACCCCTTTGCCAACAGTCGATGGCCTCGTGTCCAGGTCGGCTACAGAGTTGACACTGAAGACGGCGACGCCGTGGATCATTGCTGCGAGAAGCAGAAGAAGAGCCCTGGTTTGTGGAAGAATGGGCAGCCCGATTATAGGAACAGGCAGCAGTATTAGCGGAAGGAGACGTGGAAGGCAAGGGAAGTATAGCAACAGCCTGGCAAGTAGTTTCTTGCTCTAGGTGAGCCTCCTCTTGAAGCAAGAGGGCGACAAGATGATCAACGGACGAGCCCTCTGAGTTAATCATGATGGCAGAGATGAAAGAACCATAAGAAGAATCCAAACCAGCTAGAATGTGACCGATGAGATCTTCATCAGAGATTGGATGAAGATTTTCGGCAAGAGAATCGGCAATCGAGCGTTTCTTCTCAACATATTCTAGCATAGATAACGCCCCTTTGGAGAGCGTTTGAATTTGAGTCTTCATAGCCATCCGTCGTGCTCTGGTTTGCGCCTGAAAAGTCCTTTCAAGAGCGAGCCATGTGGACTGGGAAGAGGTTGAGCGAGCGACGATGGCAAGCGATCTCTCAGACAAGGTGGATTTAATCCAGAGTAGGACAAAGCGGTCACGCTTTTTCCAAGTTCTGAACTCAGGATTGGGATCGGTGGACACATCACCATTAGCAGAAGGTTGAAATTCAGCAGGTGGGTTTGGTGACAAGATGAATGATTCGAGATCAAAGGTCTCTCGAGGGCAGAGATGATTGTGGTACGCCATAGGGAATGATTATCACGATCTAATTTGATGCAGATAGTTGGGATCTGAAAGTTAAGGTTGGACTTGGCTAAATTTGCAGGTGCGAGAAGCTGCTGATTTGTGGAAGAAGGGGAAGCCATGTGGAGAAGAAAAAAATATCAAGGCTCTGATACCATGAAAGAATTGAGATGTTGTGTAAATTTCTTATTGTCATTTTCAGCAAAGTGTTACAAGGCTTTAAGTATACAAAAAATCTAACGGAATTGGTTACCACAAAATCAGTAACCAATATTTGACTTAATCTATTTGTTACCACAAAATTAGTAACCAATATTTGACTTAATCTATTTGTTACCACAAAATCAGTAACTAATATTTGACTTAATCAAATCCTAGAATATCTCAACAGAGTCTTCAACTAATTGATTTGTTAATTTCTTTCCAACTGTGTTACTCTTGTCATCGTTCACCCGGCGGTGAAGTTCTCAAGCTGGAGTGAATGCTATGGATCCAAAGAGAGATTGAGTCTTTTTTATTTTTTTTATTTTATATTAGGTTTTACATAGGTATAGAGTTTGAGTCTTTTAGTCATTAGGAGTCCTTTATTTATATTTGAGAGTTTTTATTATTTTTAAGTTTTAGTCCCACTTTGATTGGGATTAGGAGAGTATTGAATTGTAAGCCTATAAAAGGCCCCTAGACTACTTTCTTTGAAATCAATGAATGAATTTAATTTGGAAAAATCTTTAAAACATTGAAAGGTTTACATCCTTGGTGAGAAGTCTTAGAAGGCATGGTGAGAAGCCAAGAAACCCTAATTTATTAGTTTTTTCCCCAAATCTTTCCTAAATTCTCCATCAAAATTCCTAGATCTTTTCTGTTCTAAATCAGACGCTCACAATGAATGAAAATCAACAAAGACACGAATTTTCCTTCTATAGCTTTTTAAAAATTTTGATTTAACCCCAAATTTCAAATTTTTCTTTTTTTTCAATTTTAACATGATTATTCCTTAAATTGAAAATAAGAGTAGTTTAGTTAGTTTATGTTTGCAATAACTGAGTTAGTGTTTGTTAAATTATTTATTAAGTTGTTTTCTAAGAATTAGGATTTATTTTTTAAAATATATTTTGCTTAATATGGAATGTGTTGATTTAATTTTCAATTGATTGATCTGTCTAGTTATTTTATGGCTGGAGAGTCACTCTTGAGTGATTTAAGAGTAGTTTAATTCTAAGTTAAAAAAATTGCTGAAGAGGACAGTGATATTGCATATAACAATTAAAATTCTTTTGTTCTTTTGGCTTTTTTTAATGAAATGTTGGATGCTCCAAAATTAGATTTGAGAGCATATCTTTTGTTATTACTATATATGAACTTTTTGTCAGAATAGAACTTGTTATATTATGAATTTATTTACAAATTATGATGGTTTGGAATTTTCATGGTTGGATTATAATCTTTATTAAGTTTTCATGATGACCTTTTTAAATATATCATTTCCATAGCCACCATGAATCATATCCAGGGTTTCTTAAAATTTGTGTATCTTAGAACCTGTGTTGTATGGTATCCAAATTTCACACTGGTATCTGTGCATCATGGTGGCCCAAAGGGTAGTTTAAAATCTGACTGTGTCAGTCGGACCTTGTAGCCAAATGATGAGGGCGTGACGAGACCCTAGTGGCTCAACAGGAGTTTGGACTGTTTGGAGTCTGATGTGCAGGCTTTGCCCATGTATATCCCATGTCATCACATATAAAGAGGGATATTGTTAAGTTCATGTATGATTAGAATATCCCCACATCGAAAATTTAAGTAAAAAGTGATAGACAAGTTGAGCCTCTACCAACATATTGAGACCTAAATTATCCCTTCCCTGCTTTATCTCCTTGAAGGGCCCAATTCATTGTAACAATCGTACGTCTAAGGGAAATGAAATGACATATATAGACACATCTCATGTTACCTCTTCATCTAGACTTTTCCTTGCTCTAATTGGAATTTACAGGGAATGTAAGGAGTGAAATGCCCTAGGTAGACACGTGTCATGTTACCTCGTCATCTAGACTTGGCCTTCCTCTAAATGGAATTTAAAGGGAATTTAAGGCTTTCTCCTTGGGTAGGTCTATTTGCCCGCCAAAGCGGGACGTCAAGGTTCCAAGGGATAGCCCTCTCTTTCAGCTAGTGGCTTAGGCCAAAACTTTGATAATAACTCAAAAGAGGATTGACAACATGATGCCACCAACTCATAAAAACTTGGTCAATCCCTCTAGGAGCTTTCTCTACTTTAGAAGGCTAATGATAATATAATGATGCACGGTAAGCTTTAAAAATAGAGCAGTCTCTAGAATTATATTGCAATGCAGGAAGGAAAAAAAGAAAGAGAGAGCACACACACGCTAACCATATTATAAAGAGTTACGAGTATCTTACCAAAACAGGGAACAATGGGGAGGAGATCTTGTTATGGGATGATTTGTACTTGTAAGTGTCCAACATGAGAAATGCAAACAAGGCACAGAAAAGGCTGACACAGAACTTGCCAAGAACAAGAATAATATCTCCTATAACATTTACTTTCCCTATCCGCAAAATGTTCTTCATTATTAGACCCGTTGCAATTGTAGAAGCTTTGCAGAATCCTTTGCCAGTGATGGCGATCTGGATGAGACAAAAACACATGTTAGTCACAATGCCTCAAAAGCTCTGAAGACTGAAAATAGTAGCAGTATATGCTTGGTGATTAACAGGGTCAACATAACTGTCATCTTCAGTTTTATGCGAATTTGTTATGATTATCTACCATGTTCATGCTGCAACAATTGCACTGTAACAAGTGTTAAGTTCATCAATCTTTTCTACGAATTGTAGAAATACAGAAAATTGGTGAGTTTGCATCAACCAAGAAGAGTTGTCTGTCTGCAACATCCTTCACACCTGTATTCAATGAGCCATCTGAAGATTGTTGAGTATTGATTCCTCGGATTTGGTTTTGATGATGAACAAACATAAATATCTTGAACTAACTCTTTGTGAGCGCAGTTATGAAGATCGTCGCCAAAATTCTATGAACATCAAAAGCGACGTCTCAAGACTTCTCAAAGCGCGTGATCGTGTGCCTGAAACTTCGTTGAAGCTCTAGGAGCATTATTGAAGTCAAGAGATTCGGAATGAAGCTTTTAAAGACGGTTCGTCAAGTTTAATTTATAGTTTTCTAGCTTCTTTTCGTAGAATGTTAAGCCTTGACTAGGTCTTACATGATAATCTTCATAACGCTCATATCTTAGAGCTAGGATTATCTTAGAAGCCCATACAAACTTTCCCGAAGCTTCACGCTTCATTTCGCGGCTTCTAGTGCATCTTAGTTGGTTCAAGAAGAAGAACCAACCGACTAGATGGCAATCTAGTCGGTCGGTAGTCCTTCTTGAACCGACTAGATCTCCTTGCTAAATTCAGCCTATTCACTGTTGACCAATTAGTCGGTCCAAGAAGGTTCACCGACCGACTAGTTGTCAAACTAGTCGGTTAGGAATCCTTCTTAGACCGACTAGTTAGCCTGAGTTACTATTTACAGTTAGTCGGTCATAGAACAACTATCGACCGACTAGTTGTGAAACTAGTCGGTTGGAATTTGTTCTTAAACCGACTAGCTGTCTTTGAATTCAACCTATTCTATTTCAACTCTTAGTCGGTCAAAGAACACTCACCGACCGACTAGTTGCCAAACTAGTCGGTTGGCAAGTCTTCTTAGACCGACTAGTTCTATATTCCCTGAACTATCTTTATTGGCTGTGAACTAGTTAGTCGGTCCAAGAAGTATCACCGACCGACTAGTTGAGAAACTAATCGGTCAGTGATCCTTCTTAGACCAATTAGACTGCTTCAGAAATAGATCCGTTGGAGCATTAAATGCACGAATTTTCCCTCTCTCTCCTCTCTATCCTATATAACCTTGAGATGCTTCTTCATAGCATTCAAGGCTGCCATTATTGAGTTTTAGAGATCAAAGAGAAGAGCATTTAATTCTCATTCCAAGCTCACTCATTTCTTACAAGAATCTCTCCCTACTATTATTCCTCAAGAGAGATTCTCATTGATTGTGAGCTCTTCAAGCCAAGAGCTTGATTCAAGATCACCAACTCCTCCCTAGCCACCTATTGCTGGTCATCTTCTTGGAGCTAGGGTTTGGTGCCTTCTTCTTCCCCAAAATCCTTCTTACCCTAAAATCGTAAGTTTACTCAAGGCATAGGATTTTGTTGGTAAGCATTTCATATTTCATTTACATTGCTATTGAAAGTTTTTCTCTCGGTTGTGAGAGAAGTTTGTGATCCCGGTTTGTGGGAGTCACATTTTCATTTGTGTATGATTTGATCTTGTAGTGATTTTCTACAAGAATTTCATAGTGCAATGCTTGGGTTAGAGGATTCTAACTCAAGTAGCCGGAGAGGATCCGGGTGTTTGGGACGTATGATCACCGGGAACAAGTCGGGGAGACTTGGGTGGATCCGAACCCGTTATATCGTTTTTTTGCGATTGTCTTTTATTGTTGTCACTTTTCATTTCCGCATTGTTGGTTGAGTTTGCACGATAATTAGGAATAATTACTCTTGATTATTTTAAAGTACTATTCACCCCCTCTCTAGTACTTGTGTTGTGGCTATCAGGGCATTACATTTGGTATCAGAGCCAAGTTCATAGCTATGTCTACCAACGACAACAAGATCGTTCGTCCACCTTCAGACTATAGCACCTTCAGGAACCGTGAAGGAGCTTCTTCGGTGATGGAAGGACACTCCTCAACTAGGCCTCCTTTCTTCAATGGTACCAATTACAGGTACTGGAAATGCTGGATGGAAACGTTCCTCCGGAGCACTTCACGATGGAGAGCCACGATAACGGAGTATGTCGAGCCCGCCGAAGAAGATTTCGCGAAGTGGACTACCGCGGAGGTCGCCACGGAGGTAACCAATGCCAAGGCAATGAATGCCTTGCAATGCGCTTTGGAGCCCGAAGACTTCAACAAGATATGCACATGTAAGAGTGCATATCAAATCTGGAACTCACTCCTCATCTTGCATGAAGAAACGAGTAGGGTAAGAGACTCCAAACTCACTGTTGTAAATAAAGATTACGAATTATTTCATATGCAACAGGGTGAGAAGATGAAGGAGTATTATGCTCGCTTCGTTGACATCACCAACGAGTTGGAGGCTCTTGGAAAGACTTACACCCAAAAGGAGAAAGTCTCAAAGATAATTGACGTACTTCCTTCTTGTTGGGAAAAGCGTACCTTCACTATCGAGGAAGGTAACGATATGAATAAATATACTGTCGTTCAACTAATGGGTACCTTGATGTCTTATGAGGTACGCAAGGATAGTAAGGTAAAGATGCAAGACAAGATGAAGTCGTACTTGAAGCAAGACGAGCCAAAGAAAAAGGCGATTGCGTTCAAGGCCGCTCCATCTACATCTACCGATGATGAAGAATCGGAAGACGGGTTGGACTTGGAATACATTGCCCTCATGGCAAAGAAGTTCAACCGATTCTTCCGGAAAGGTAATTTCAAGAACAAATCAAAATTTAGTTCTACTAACGTCTCCGCTCCTTTGTGTTTTAAATGCAACAAGCCAGGACACATGAAAGCGGATTGTCCTCAAAACAAGCAAAAGGAGAAATGGAAGGCGCCAAAGTTCGACAAGTCTCGAAAGTACAAGAAAGGGTACAAGAAAGGACTTGTCGGGACATTCACCGACTCCGACGAGGACTCCTCAAGTGGAGAGTCGGACGATGAACAAGTGGAGCAAGCACACATGTGCTTCATGGCAAGAGAGGAACATGATCAAGAATCCTCCTCCGATGACAACGAGGATGAAGGCGATGAGGTAATGATGGATGACCTTAGAATAGCTAACGAGCAAATTTGGTCTAAATATTTTAAACCGGTAAATAGATATACTAGACCAAAGATGAGCTAGCTAGTCTCCAAACCTCACCTAAGCCAATCATCATCATCAACGACACCGTTGTTGAAAGTTTGAGAAATGAGATTGTAAATCTCAAATCTCAACTTGAGCATGTTCATATTGAGGAATCGGATGAACATGAGATAGCGGATTTGATTTCTGGAAACTCAACTTTGAGTATTGAGAATGAGAGTCTCAAGTATCATGTTTGTGTACTCACAACTCAAGTGTCCACTTTGGATACTTCTATAATTTCTCTCACCGAGAAGTATAAGTCCACATTAGGCCGAATTAATAAATTCAATAAAGGTAAGGATAATTTGGATAATATCCTAAATGATTTACTTCCGGCCAACCATCGTATTGGTTTGGGGTATAAGATGGGAAATTCATCCAAATCATCTACCACCTTTGTTAGGCCAACTTCCGATGCCTCAACGAGTGGGAGCAAACACCCCATTGGTAGTTCATCTACCAATGGTGCTTCCACTTCGTACACACCCTCATTTGGAAAGAACCCCACTTTGGGTGGACCTCCAAAAAAGGGTCATGCTTTTATATACACAAATATCATGCCACGTATGAACACACATCCTACTCCACCGGTTCACACATATGATGATTTTTATGCTCCACATCCACGAGCACGTGCACACCATGTGAGACACTATCACGCACGTGTTCCTCCACATGCATATGTTCATCCACATCACTATCATATGAACAATTATCATCATGCACCATTTCATCATGTGTCATATGCTTATCCACGACATGCATTTCCTAGGCCACCTCCTCATAGGCCACATGCATCACGTAGAAATCAACAACGTATGCATGCTCCCAATAGGAATAGGGCTCCCAAAATATTCACTATTTGGGGCCCGAAGAACACTAACATGCATGAAAAACAAGCATACATGAATTCCTATTTTATGAATGTCGTGCATAATGATGATTATATTGGGAAGTCTAAGTCCAATTGGACTTGGCTTCCAAAGGTCTAATCTTTAGGACCCAATGACCTTGGGTACCATGGAATGATATTTTCATCTTTATGTACTCAAGAAAAAGAAACGGAGCAACAAATCCAAATTTAGCTCCAAGGATGGGTGGATACTCGATGGCGGGTGTTCAAAACACATGACGGGTGAAGCTTAATTGCTCTCCGGAGTGGTGCCCATTGCAAATGGGAACCGAGTCGTGTTTGGAGGCAACGAGAGCGGAACCATCATTGGTGTTGATAAAGTAGGTAACCCATCTAAACCACTTATAAGTGATGTTTACCTTGTTAAATGATTAAATCACAATCTTATTTCAATAAGCCAACTTTGTGACAAAGGTTACAAAGTTAGCTTTGCGAAAGGAATGTGCCATATTTTTAGTAAAGATAATAATAATTTGTTATTTTCTGGCACACGCCATAAGGATATATATATATATCCTAGATATCCCCAAGTCACATGAACAATGTCTCATTGCCAACACAAGTGAGCAACACGTATGACATTGACGTTTTGGTCATGTGAACTTTGGAACACTTTTTAAGCTATCCAAGTTAAATTCTATTAAAGGATTTCATAAGCTTGCCTTCCAAAAGAAAAGCTTTTGTGACTCGTGTCAATGAGGCAAGCTTCCAAAATCGTCATTTAAACCTAATAAAAGCATTTCATCTAAGCGGCCTCTAGAGCTTTTACATCTAGATCTTTTTGGGCCAACTAGAGTTGCTTCATTAGGGAATGCTCGATATGGACTTGTCATCGTTGATGACTTTTCTAGATTTACTTGGTTATTTTCTTTAAGTAATAAAAATGATGCTTTTGAAAACTTCACAATATTTGTTAAGAAAGTACAAAATCTCATTGGAACCACCATTGTCACTATTCGTATTGATCATGGAGGGGAATTTGAGAATGAGTCTTTCTCAAATTTTTTGATGAAGTTGGTATTACTCACACCTTTTCCTTCCCTCGCGCACCTCCTCAAAATGGTGTTGTTGAGAGAAAGAATAGGACGCTAGTGGAATGTGCTTGCACTATGCTTGATGATAGCCAACTTGGCCATCAATTTTGGGCGGAAGCGGTACATACCGCTTGCTATGTGTTTAATAGAATACTTTTGAGGCCCGGCACCAAACAAACTTGTTATGAATTGTTGTTTGGTAGATTGCCTCAAGTTAAACATTTTAGAGTTTTCGGTGCAAAATGTTTTATTAAAAACACGTATGGTAGTTTGGACAAATTTGATCCAAGATCCGATGAGGGGATATTTGTTGGATATTCCTCACGTAGCAAAGCCTACCGGATATACAACAAAAGAACCTCGACGATCGAGAAATCACTTCATGTTTCATTCAATGAAAATTGTCCCATCTAGAATTACCAATGATGATGACTCCATGGATGTTTTATGTGATTCGATTGGTAATTCTAATTCTATTGATTCTATTGATACTAACCCCACTAATGAATCTTTTGAGAATATTCCTAGTGATCAGGGAGTTCCCAAACGGCTTCATACAATTCGTGACCATCCCCATAAGCAAGTCATTGGCAACATCCTTGATAGTGTCAAGACGAGATCTCAAGTCAACTACGTCGCTCGGTGTGCCTTTGCCTCCTCAATAGAGCCAAAGAATATTAACGAAGCGTGCGAAGATAGTGCTTGGATCCTAGCCATGGAGGAAGAACTCATTCAATTTGAGAGGAATGAGGTTTGGGAGCTTGTTTCATTGCCTTCGAAGAACCACACCGTTATAGGAACGAAGTGGATTTTCAAGAACAAGACCGACGAGAACCAAAACGTCGTCCGGAACAAAGCTCGGTTAGTAGCTTAAGACTACCGGCAAGAGGAAGGTATTGATTTCGAAGAATCCTTTGCTCCGGTAGCTAGATTAGAATCTATTAGGTTGTTATCTTTTGCATGCCATAAAGATTTTAAAATCTTTCAAATGGATGTTAAAAGTGCGTTTTTAAACGGAGATGTCATTGAGGAAGTTTACGTTTCTCAACCTCCAGGTTTTATAAATGAAAAATTTCCAAATCACGTTTTCAAACTTAAGAAAGCACTTTACGGTTTGAGACAAGCTCCAAGAGCTTGGTATGATCGTCTAAAGAACTTTCTTTTGGATTTGGGTTTTAAAATGGGTGAAGTTGACTCTACACTATTTGTTAAGTATTCGAATCATGATATTATTTTAGTTCAAATTTATGTTGATGATATCATTTTCGGTGCTACTAACTTCACTCTTTGCAAATAGTTTTCTAATGTCATGAAGGACCAATTTGAGATGAGCCACATGGGTGAGCTCAAATATTTCTTAGGTCTCCAAATTCGCCAAATGAACGATGGAATCTTCATCCACCAAACCAAGTACACGGTGGAGTTGCTAAAGCGATTTGGAATGGAGAATGCCACAGGCAAGAAGACTTCTATGAGCACTACTACACATCTTGATAAAGATACGGGAGGCAAAGATGTAGACATTCGTCTATATCGAGGTATGATAGGTAGTTTATTATATCTTACTGCCAGTCGGCCCGATATTATGTTTGTTGTATGTGTATGTGCTCGTTATCAGTCTCAACCTAAGGAATCTCACTTAGTAGCGGTAAAACGTATTTTCCGTTTTTAAGTTACACTCTCGACTACGGATTACTTTATCCAAAGTCTAACACATATGAGTTAATCTCATATAGTGACGCAGATTATGCTGGATGCAAATCCGACAGGAAAAGTACTAGTGGCACTTGCCATTTCATAGGAAATTCTCTTGTCTCTTGGTTTTCCAAGAAGCAGAATTCTGTATCACTTTCAACCACCGAGGCGGAATATATTGCCGCCGGTGCTGCGTGCGCTCAGGTTCTTTGGATGAGACACACTCTTAAAGACTTTGGTATAAACTGTGATACTTGCCCTATCATGGTGGACAACCAAAGTGCAATGTCTCTCTAAGAATCCGGTACACCATTCCCGTTCAAAACACATAGATGTTTGTCACCATTTCCTTGATGATCATGTTGCTAGAAAGGACATCATTTTAGAGTACGTTGAAACCCAGAAGCAAATCGCCGATATTTTCACGAAACCACTCAAGGAAGACTCCTTTGTGCGGTTTACGTCGAGAATTGGGGATTATGGGTGAATCCGAGATTTAGGATTCATATTTTCAATAATCTTGCATGATAATAAATTTCTTTTATATATGCTCATGCTAGATTTGTTGGGATTTTCTGGATTTATGGTTGGATTTTCGGAATTTACGCTAGAAATATTCATGCACGTCGTATTTATGATTTTCGATGTTTTATGGGGTAGAATAACGATGTATGAGAGTATTTCGATGTTTCGTCTAAGTGCACTTAAGAGAGAACTCAAAATTTCGAATTATCAAATTTTTGGACTCTCTTAGTCGGTCCAAGTTCAATGGCCGACCGACTAGATTCAGTTCTAGTCGGTCAGTGAATGAACTCAGACCGACTAACTCATGCTCAAAATTTGGCTTCAGTTATTGTTTGCACTTAGTCGGTTCATGCTCATTGGCCGACCGACTAGATTTCATTCTAGTCGGTCAGCACTTGAACTGTGACCGACTAAATGCGCAGGGGCTGTGTCTTTTGGCATCCCAATTCGACTTAAATCTCCTCCGCACCGATTAGAATTCATTCTAATCGGTGCGAATTCTTTCCTCAGCCCTAAACCCCTGCGAATCCTCATCTCCCTCCGTCGTGTGCCGCCTTTTCCGGCCATCTCCGACCGTAGCCGACCGTCTCTCTGCGTCCTTTGGGTCCTCCCCTGAACGCGACTGCCGTCAAGAAGTCTCTTGCGGCGCTTCGTCACGTTCAGAGGACTACCCCTTCTGCTTCAGCTGTTGCTGCCCCTCCTCCTCTTACTCCTACTCTCGCTCAGTTTTCAGTTTCCCTGCGGCGTGTGGAGTCTCGTGTTTCTCGTTCTGAGGAAATGCTAGCTCGCATCTGTTCTCACTTGGGCATTGAGGTTCCTCCTTCAGTTTCTGACGAGGAGGAAATGGACGATGCTGATCTCAAGGAGCTTGTTGGACCTCCTGTTCGTGCCCAGAGGGTACGTCTGCTGCTACTACTTCTGTTGGTGCTCCCGAGAGCACACCTGCTGCCACCATTCCCTCGGTGGATACTTCATCTGCTGGTGCTCCCGAGACCACTCTTGTTGCCACTCTCCCTTCAGTTGACACTTCGGTCGTTCCCGAGACCACCACCCCTTCTGCAGAGCCTGCTGCTGCTGCTGATCCTCCCTCCACCTCCTGAGCTTGCGTTGGAGGACTCTCCCATGTACATATTGGATGATATCTTTGTTGTGAGAGAGTAGGGTAGGATAGTTTGGTGGTGATGTATTTTGATGTATTTTTGGATGGATTTTTGTATGTTTTATGATGTATTTTGATGTATACATGTTTTGTGATACTTCGATGTATGCTGTGAGATCTGTTGTATTTTGTGCACCGATCTGAGGATCGTCTATATTTGTGTTGGCAGATGTATACTTCTGATGTATCCTGTTGTTATATATATATATACATCGTGTTGCCATTTACTGCAGTGTGCACTTTATATTATTATTTTTGTCTCTGATCTTGATTTCGTCGTTCGACGATTATATTGGACTAAATAGAATTCTTTCTATGAAAACATAGAATTGTTTTCCATGCATTAAATTCATTAAGAATGTTGATATTGGAGAGTATGTTCCATAACTCAATACGTGAAATTAATTTGAGTTTTGATGATTTCGTGTTTCGATTTTCGACTATGGTCTCGTTGGCACGCTTTGATTTTCTTCGTGATTTTACTTTGGTGTCATTTGGACCGTGGTTGTATTCTTCGACTCCCGTGCTTTTATTTATAGCCATTGTTGTTGTCGTTGATCTCCTCCCGCTCTTTTTGCTAATGCCAAAGGGGGAGAGAATTAATAATGACGATGTGCTAATAAAGCCATTTACCGTGAATCTAATTTGACATGTTAGATTCAGGGGGAGTTAGGATATAAAAATGGATTTCAAATCCGATATCTCAATAATTGGATTCACATTTTATTCTTTCCTCGTCTGCTTGATGCGCATGATTATTATTTAATTTGGAATTAACGTGTCATCAATGCAGGGGGAGTAAGTAAATTTCATTTGAATCATTATTATTGATTATTATTTATGTTGGTTTGTCATCACCAAAAAGAGGGAGAATGTTGAGTATTGATTCCCCGGATTTGGTTTTGATGATGAACAAACATAAATATCGTGAACTAACTCTTTGTAAGCGCAGTTATGGATATCGTCGTCAAAATTCTATGAACATCAAAAGCGACGTCTCAAGACTTCTCAAAGCGCGTGATCGTGTGCCTGAAGCTTTGTTGAAGCTCTAGGAGCATTATTGAAGTCAAGAGATTCGGAATGAAGCTTTTAAAGACGGTTCGTCAAGTTTAATTTATAGTCTTCTAGCTTCTTTTCGTAGAATGTTAAGCCTTGAGTAGGTCTTACATGATAATCTTCATAACGCTCATATCTTAGAGCTAGGATTATCTTAGAAGCCCATATAAACTTTCCCGAAGCTTCACGCTTCATTTCGCGGCTTCTAGTGCATCTTAGTTGGTTCAAGAAGAAGAACCAACCGACTAGATGGCAATCTAGTCGGTCGGCAGTCCTTCTTGAACCAACTAGATCTCCTTGCTAAATTCAGCCTATTCACTGTTGACCAATTAGTCGGTCCAAGAAGGTTCACCGACCGACTAGTTGTCAAAACTAGTCGGTTAGGAATCCTTCTTAGACCGACTAGTTAAGACTTCATTTTTCAGCCTGAGTTACTGTTTACAGTTAGTCGGTCAAAGAACAACTATCAACCGGCTAGTTATGAAACTAGCCGGTTGGAATTTGTTCTTAAACCGACTAGCTGTCTTTGAATTCAACCTATTCTATTTCAACTCTTAGTCGGTCAAAGAACACTCACCGACCGACTAGTTGCCAAACTAGTCGGTTGGCAAGTCTTCTTAGACCGACTAGTTCTATATTCCCTGAACTATCTTTATTGGCCGTGAACTAGTTAGTCGGTCCAAGAAAATCACCGACCGACTAGTTGAGAAACTAATCGGTTAGTGATCCTTCTTAGACCGATTAGACTGCTTCAGAAATAGATCCGTTGGAGCATTAAATGCACGAATTTTCCCTCTCTCTCTCTCCTCTCTATCCTATATAATCTTGAGATGCTTCTTCATAGCATTCAAGGCTGCCATTATTGAGTTTTAGAGATCAAAGAGAAGAGCATTTAATCCTCATTCCAAGCTCACTCATTTCTTACAAGAATCTCTCCTCGCTCTTATTCATCAAGAGAGATTCGCATTGATTATGAGCTCTTCAAGCCAAGAGCTTTGTTACGACTATTTTGACCGGGCCCGGAGGAGCCAAGTCTACTACGGCCTTGGGACCCCGGCCCAAGGATATTACGGGCGGGCCGCGCTTCTCCACCCAAGACGAAGGCCCAACAGACTGCCCACTTCCATAGTGGAGGAAATCGGGGTCCAAATCAAGGAAACATTCACCAAATATGGCAACCGCCAAGTGCCATCACTCTCGCCAATAATGGCCCGACTTAAATGGCCATCATTCCAGCCATCATGGCTCGCCAAACATGGCAACCGCCTTCATGGCAATAAACTCGCCAATCATGGCCCACCTTCATGGCATTCATCTCTTCATAAAGCGTGGCGATTATTGGGGTCAACATTCCCCATTAGCACGCCCTCATCAACAACGCCCATGATGTCTCATCATGGCCCATTACTAGGGGACTCCCCTATATGAAGAGGGAGGCGACATGACCACCGTGGGGGATGGACAACGGAGGTATCACAAACTCAATCTTACACCTTCTTCCGCCTTTACATATTTCTCCTACATAGCTCGGCTCGAGGATCGGGGCTTAGTCTCTCCGTAAACCGAGCCCGATCCCGCCGAGCATCACTCAGTCTAGATCTGACTTTGGCATCGGAGGGGATTCGGTCGGAACCAAGGTCCGACCCCCCTGACGAGCTCCTTCGTCCATTCAGGTCCAGGAGATCCTGCGGCGCCGAGGCTACCCCTCAGCGTCATCACAGCTGGAGCCGAGCGCCCTCGTCCCCGAGCCCGTTCGTCTCCACCACCAGAAGATAGTCGCTCTGTCGAGGCCACCCCTTGGCTAGCCGACGCGAAGATCCACGCGTCCCCTCACCGAGCGACCCCGCCTTCTACCGATCACGGAAGTTGTCGTCCCGCCGAGACTACCCCTCGGCCCGCCGGAGATCGGAACGGCGCCTTCCAGCTCAAGCAAACGCGCCATCGACCGACCACCCGGGTCATCTCCGTCTTACGTGGCTACCACGATAACACGGGGGTCCCGCGTGTCCCCTTTGACCGTGTTGACCCCGCACCCTCCATACTATCGATTTGCGGGTGAAAAATCTCCCGTAAACATCTGGCGCCGTCTGTGGGAACGAGTCAACATTTACGTCATCAACCACACCGACCATCACTCGTTCCAGTAATCAAAAACTCCTCTGATTTCAACAAATGCCTCACGAAAGCATGTTGATAATGTGACCACGGCCACGACGATGGATCACTTGGTGTCTGGCATCGCGACCTTGGCACATGGGGGACGAGCAAAAGGAGCACATCGAGAGCTGGGGCGAGCCAGGAAGATGTGGGGCAACGTGTGGCTCGACGAGGCTATCAAAGTGATGAGATCCCGATCCTTGTCTGTCAGCTGGCCGATCCTCGTCTTCCCCCTGTTGGAATTCCACATCTCCAGCGACACCCCCAAATTCCCTTACGCTAGATGCTGGGGCCACCGCTCCACCATCCAGATCTCCCCCATCGTCTCCGGGACCGTTTGCCTCGGCCTCCTTGGCCCCCCCAACATCGAGCGGATTGTAATGGACATGCATCACAACACCGAGTCCTCGGCTTCTCGGTCAACCCAAACGCTAAGAGTAATGAGCCCCTCACTCCAAAATCTCACAGCATCAGGATCTCACCTTCAGCTAGGTGGAAACCCCAGGCTAAGTTTCCAAGATAAAGGAGACACTCTAATAAGCAACAAAGAGGTACTCAAATCGGTGGAGAAGCCCAAATCCAAAGGGAAAGAGGTTGTCAACTCTTCCATCTATCCTCTTTAGGTCGAGCACGACTTCCTCCAACCAAACTAGACATTCGGTACCAAGCTGAGCGTGCCGAGCATGCCGAGCGCCCCAAACGTTCGAGCATGCCAATCGTCCCGATCGTGGCGGAGCAAGGCGCTTGACTCGGTGGTGGTTCCCACGATGCCGACCTGCCGGACCTCGTCGGTTACGGTCCGGGCCCCCCGGGGGGCCTTCTGAGTAGCCGAATAGGCCTGGGCCGATGCGTACCCCGCCTTGCGATTGACGAACTTGAGGATCTCGAACAAAACCTCGTGAAACTGCTCATAGACAAGTCCTACCACAGCCGACTCGGTGACTCCGAGCTTCACCCACCCGGAGTTCTCCTTGGCAAAATTGTAAGGCATCGACAGACACGCCAGCACTTGGATCGCCGGCGCGTAGACGAGGTCCAAGTACCTGAGCCTATCTGCTTCGTCGACTCTCTATGACGATCTGATCGGATAAATCGTTGGACTTGGCCATCGATCGGCCTCGGAAAGGGAACCTATCCTCAAGGAAACCGACCGGCAGAAGCGGGAACAGATTGAGGTACGTCGGAGGCTTCACCAGTCCGGGCCCAGGAAGACGGACGGGCGTCCCCATTAGGTCCACCGCCAGCGACTTGTCGGGTGCCAACGGCAGGGACCAGAGCACGGTTGTCCCCCACGACCACGGTCTGCTACTGCTACTGCGGCGTGCTAGCGTTCGCCGTCTATTTCATCTTGTTCACGGCCGTCAAACTGATGGAACCCGTCGGCAAATCTTCGTCACCGCCGTCAATCCACTCCCGTTAATTTTTGTTACCAGTCACACATTTAATGCCGGTTGACTCGCTAAACTAGGGAGGGACGAAAAACCCCACTTTTCTCCTTCAATTTATCCCTTTCCACTAATTACGATTAATTGATTTATTGGTAATCACCCAAGTAAGGAAATGCTGACCCACTTTTGTTGGAGATGTGCAGCCATAGATGATGGCAAGGAACGCGTTGGGGATCTTCTGGATGGACTCCAATAGACCATGGCCTGTCACCGATGGGTTATTCTTGAAGCTCAGCTGCGGAGCTCGGCTTCGTCCACCAGGCGCTAACTCGACCCCATATCATCGCGGACCAACGGTTTCCTCCACCCGAAGCTGGTCCGAGGCCGGATTCCCCCGCAGCTCCGACACCCACTCCTCCGCATAGCCAAGATCAATATTCGATCCTTGGAGTTGCCTCAGCCAAGCATCCCGAAGGGAACAAATTCCCACTGATGCAGATCATTGGAGTTGCCTCACCCAAGCATCCTGAAGGAAACAAATTCCCACCGGTGCTAGGAGTCTCCCCCTAGAGGTACCCATCCCTCTCGACGGTGGTAATGTTGCCGCCGACCTGATCCATGGCCTCTATCACCAGCCCCTCCAGGGCGGCGTCGACGTGGCGCACGGCGAGGGCCTGGGCGGTGCAGATGCCGCTGATTTCGTCTTCGACAATGACACAGTCAGCGGAGATCCATGTGCTGGTAGGAGATATGGGTATTGCCCTTTGGATCGGATATCTCCGAGCTTAGGTCAGAGCACCGTGGGGCGTCGAGCTAGGGCAGATCTACGACGAAGCTCGGTAACTCGCGCCTCAATTTGAACCGGGGATGATTCAATCGGCCTCCGTGAAGGGATAGTTGAATTCGTTCAACCATTTGAGTGGGGAGAAAGGAATTGCCCAGATATCCTGACGCTCTGGGAAAATTGGAAGCTCCATTCAACCATCGATCAGGGGCTCCTCTTCTACATTCTCCTCGATTGAAAGATCAGAGCTCCTCTTGCGACCAAACACCGATCCACCAATGAGATTCGGATCCGATCCATCGATCTGCAACTTGCCCCAGATCAAGATGGCAAAGTTCCGACGAGCTTGGATCCGGCTCCGACCATCTTCCGCGTTGGGGGTGGCCGCTCAGACATCCTCCAAGCCGAAGGCTGCCCCTCCGACCATCCTCCGGCTCGATGATAACTTCTTCGATCCCCCTCGAAGATCGGGGGACACCCCCTGACCATCCTGTGGTCCGATCGTGGGGACATCCCCTCCGATCAGCAAGGTCAACTCCGACCCCCCTCCGGAGCGAGAGCCCCGACCCTCATGTAGATCGACGACGGGTCATCAGACCCCTCCTCCGGTCAACGAGGCTTCCTCCAATCCTGTGGATCAACGGTCTCGAAAGGTCATCGAAGCTCGGAGCTCACCTCCTGGGCTTCGTCGGAGGTCAACTCTCAACGCCAAAATCTCGAAAAAGCTCGACGCTGGTTGCCAAGCCTCATCAACACAGCCCCGAGATTCATCGATCCGTACGTCGAACTTTGACTCACACCTCCACGGCTTACCAGAAGCTCGACCAGAGTTGCCTAACATCATCGGAACTCGATCGTCATCTCCGAGCCTCAATCCAAGACTCCGAGGGTCAGTTGAGCTCGCCTCGCCTCATGTGAGCTTCGCCATGACTTGGACTTCTTCAACAGAATTTCATCCGGGCTCCACCACAACACAATCTCACTATTTGGGCTGAGCTCGGGCTCTCTCGTCGATTAATCACCTCAATCCAACTCCAACCATCCTCGAGATCGTTCGACGGATTCAGCCTCAAATCGAGCTCAACCCAACTCCAACCAGAGGCTTCATTGGACCCGGATAGTTCTGATCGACCCTTCATTTGAGGAGATCCACTCTGAGCGACGATCCAGTCTCCGACGCGGTGACCCATCTCTGAAGGTAGATCCACCTCCGAGCGGCGATCCAGCCTTCGATGCAACCGTTCCTCTCGAAGCGACGGTCCCTCCAAACATCATCCGATCGATGACGAGATCAATCCGAGCATCTAGAATCAAAAGGAGCTTGACCCAAATAAACGAAAGACCCCGTCAAATTCTGCTACAGCGAGCGAGTAGGAGACATCTTCTTGCTGATGTCTAAGACCACCGGCGACGTCTTCATCCAGTGAGCTCAAACAAAGGATGTACGATGGCCAATGCGATATCCCCTTTAGCAAGCAAAGCCCATGTTCCGAGACCTAAAGCGGTAGCAATTTGCCGAAAGCCGGGGGGCAGTGCCAAGCGCCTAACAATTGCGGTACACGCCACCTTCATCGACTCCTAATTCATTATCTCCGACGAGCGGCTGCTCCAAGCGCCGACCTACGCCAACACGATGAACCCAATGCCCGGCGACTTGGGTTCGAGCTTCCCACTTTCCAAGGCGAACCAGGGCCGGGGAGGGGGGCTAGGATGACGCACAAAGAGGCCAACCAGGCCAAACTAGCCAGGCGGGAGCGGGAGCTGGAGCAGGAGATACGATCCAGACAAGAGCTGGAGCAGGAGCTGGAGTTGGAGCTGGAGATAGGATCCAGACAAAAGCTGGAGCTGGAGCTGGAGCTGGAGATACGATCCAGACAAGAGCTGGAGCTGGAGCTGGAGCTGGAGCGGGAGATACGATCCAGACAAGAGCTGGAGCTGGAGCTGGAGCCGGAGCCGGACAAAAGCTGGAGCTGTAGCTGTAGCTGTAGCTGTAGCTAGAGCGGGAGATACGATCCAGACAGAAGCTGGAAATGGAACTGGAACTGTGTCTAGACGAGGCCGCCCCATCCAAGAGGAGGCAGACCACACCAGTTCAACCGACCCAGGAGGAGGCCGACCAGACGAGTCCGACCGCCTTGCCAAGTATCTGAGTCTCAAACGCCAAGCCACCTTGTCGAGCTTACAAAGTTATCCCAACTGCGACGGAGCTGTTGAACCAACCGAGATAGCAGGCCTACCTCTGTCCGAGCCCGCCGAATTGCACCACCTTGATGAAATTTCCGATGGATCAATTTTGCCACCTTTATGGGCCGAGCCGTGGAGGGGGCAAGGATAATGTGCGCGGGGGGACACCGACTACCTCCGCCTTCTAAGATCACTCAACGGCAACGGAGCAGAAACCGAGGCGATGACGTAAAACCTCTGCCTTCCAAGCGAACCAGTACTACCTTCCAAGCGGACAGTACAAGCTCCGTCATCAACACTTCAAGAGGCATCTCAAGTTTCTTAAGCATCTCAGCTTCAGGAGTCGCCTGACCGGGAAGATGCTCGCCGCCGCTCATCTCCAAGATCACACCTGAGAGATACTCATCACCTCATAATGCGAGGAAAATTTCCGAGTCTGAGCAACCAAGCAGCTCCTCCGACCGTGGCTGAGCCGATCTGGTCGAAGCACCACCGTCCGAGTTCGAGCATCCAGACCGCTCCTCCGACCGTGGCCGAGCCGATCTGGCCGAAGCACCACCGTCTGAGTTCGAGCATCCAGACCGCTCCCCCGATCGTGGCCGAGCCGATCTGGCCGAAGCACCACCGACTGTGCTGCTGGGTTTCCGCTTGCCAAACGGCTCCTGCATCAACCTAAGCGGGACGAAGTAGTTGCAGAGCGCCACCATGGAATCTTCGAAAGTCTTCATCCCTTTCGTCGGCCGTAAGTCGAGGGGCAACTCCCCTCGCAACCGAACGAACGGATCGGCCGAAGGGCTGGGGCAACCCCCCAGCAGGCCGAGCACTCCTACGTCGGCCGTAAGTCAATGGGCAACTCCCCTCGCAACCGAAGGGACCAGTCGTAAGGCTGGGGGCAACTCTCTCAGTGGGCCGATCACTCGATTGACCATAAGACTGGGACTAGCTCCCCCAACAGGCCAATCGACCCGTCGATCATAAGGCTGGGGCAACTCCCCCAGCGGACCGACAAGGTCAGCCGTAAGGCTGGGGGCAACTCCCCCAGCTGGCTGATCACTCGATTGACCATAAGACTGGGGGTCGTCCCCCAGCAGGCCAATCGACCCGTCGATCATAAAGCTGGGGGCAACTCCCCCAGCGGACCGACCAGATCAATCGTAAGGCTGGGGCAACTCCCCCAGCTGGCTGATCACCCGATTGACCATAAGACTGAGTGGAATCTTTCCTAGCAGGCCAATCGACCCATCGACCGTAAGGCTGGGGGCAACTCCCACAGCTGGTCGACCCACTCCATCGTCGGCCGTAAGTCGAGGGGTAACTCCCCTCGCCACCAAACGAATAAGATCGGTTGTAAGACTGGGGGCAACTCCCCCAGCTGGCTGACCAAACTCCTTCGTCAGCCGTAAGTCGAGGGGCGACTCCCCTCGCAACCAAACGAATTCCGGACCGACAACTTATTGGCACGCGGGCGACTACGCAAGACGGACCAATTTTACAAAAGGAGCCGCTTATCCCCCTTATACTACATCTCCTGACCTCCACCTCAACAAGGGTAGAGCTCGAAAGATGGGGGCAATTGTTACGACTATTTTGACCGGGCCCGGAGGAGCCAAGTCTACTACGACCTTGGGACCCCGGCCCAAGGATATTACGGGCGGGCCGCGCTTCTCCACCCAAGACGAAGGCCCAAGAGACTGCCCACTTCCATAGTGGAGAAAATCGGGGCCCAAATCAAGGAAACATTCACCAAATATGGCAACCGCCAAGTGCCATCACTCTCGCCAATAATGGCCCGACTTAAATGGCCATCACTCCAGCCATCATGGCTCGCCAAACATGGCAACCGCCTTCATGGCAATAAACTCGGCAATCATGGCCCACCTTCATGGCATTCATCTCTCCATAAAGCGTGGCGATTATTGGGGTCAACATTCCCCATTAGCACGCCCTCATCAACAACGCCCATGATGTCTCATCATGGCCCATTACTAGGGGACTCCACTATATGAAGAGGGAGGCGACATCACCACCGTTGGGAATGGACAACGGAGGTATCACAAACTCCATTTACACCTTCTTCCGCCTTTACATATTTCTCCTCCATAACTCGGCTCGAGGATTGGGGCTTGGTCTCTCCGTGAACCGAGCCCGATCCCGCCGAGCATCACTCAGACTAGATCTGACTTTGACATCGGAGGGGATTCGGTCAGAACCAAGGTCCGACCCCCCTGAAGAGCTCCTTCGTCCATTCAGGTCCAGGAGATCCTGCGGCGCCGAGGCTACCCCTCAGCGTCATCACAGCTGGAGCCGAGCGCCCTCGTCCCCGAGCCCGTTCGTCTGCACCACCAGAAGATAGTCGCTCTGTCGAGGCCAACCCTTGGCTAGCCGACGCGAAGATCCGTGCGTCCCCTCACCGAGCGACCCCGCCTTCTACCGATCACGGAAGTTTTCGTCCCGCCGAGGCTACCCCTCGGCCCGCCGGAGATCGGAACGGCGCCTTCCAGCTCAAGCGAACGCGCCATCGACCGACCACCCGGGTCATCTCCGTCTCACGTGGCTACCACGACAACACGGGGGTCCCGCGTGTCCCCTTTGACCGCGTTGACCCCGCACCCTCCATACTATCGATTTGCGGGTGAAAAATCTCCCGTAAACAAGCTTAATTCAAGGTCACCAACTCCTCCCTAGCCACCTATAGCTGGTCATCTTCTTGGAACTAGGGTTTGGTGCCTTCTTCTTCCCCAAAATCCTTCTTGCCCTAAAATCGTAAGTTTACTCAAGGCATAGGATTTTGTTGGTAAGCATTTCATATTTCATTTACATTGCTATTGTAAGTTTTTCTCTCGGTTGTGAGAGAAGTTTGTGATCCCGGTTTGTGGGAGTCACATTTTTATTTGTATATGATTTGATCTTGTAGTTGTTTTCTACAAGAATTTCATAGTGCAAAGCTTGGGTTAGAGGATTCTAACTCAAGTAGCCGGAGGGGATCCGGGTGTTTGGGACGTAGGATCACCGAGAACAAGTCGGGGAGACTTGGGTGGATCCGAACCCGTTATATCGTTTGTTTGCGATTGTCTTTTATTGTTGTCACTTTTCATTTCCGCATTGTTGGTTGAGTTTGCACGATAATTAGGAATAATTACTCTTGATTATTTTAAAGTACATTCACCACACCCCCCCTCTAGTACTTGTGCTGTAGCTATCAGGGCATTACAAAGATCACGTTATATAACTCCAACTCCAACTTTACTATTTCAATGAGAGAGGGGATGGGGTGGGGGTTCTGTTCAAATTGAAGAATAGTTTGAGCAGAATTGCATCATCTGCAGTGAATTTTTCTACCATGGATGTTCTTGAATAATTCAGAAAGAATGAATCAATGATTAAGAAGTTTAGTTTTCTGGCAATCTCATTTGGTAAGGGTGTACTTTAAGCCTTTAAGCAACTCAAAGTTGTTTGCTCTTCATCAATAGGCATTCCTTGAGAAATATCATGTGAAATGTGGTTTTAGAAACTTGATGTGTATTATATTAGAATAGTGTTGAGTTTTGGCTTGAAACATATTCCCTTTTGATCGGCACCCTTGTATCTTCGGTCGTCTGCTGTTGGGTCATGTAGAATATGGCCGAACAGAGGAAGGTCCTGGAGGTTTGGGGGCAGTGCCCCGATCCAAATTTTTTTAAGATGCAATACCTGATAGATTTGTACCTGAACATGAAGAGTACTTTAGGTATTTTGTATTGAAAAATTGATGTGTGTGTGTGTGCACGCGCGCGCATGCATGCGGTTATGTGATTGTCTTCTTCTTATCTTTTATCTCAATATCCATGGTTGTGTGTTAAACCCTGACATATAGCATTTCATGTATTATTCCCATATTAGTCTACAACTAGCTGAAAGCATGATCCAATATTATATGTGCAAAAATAAAAAGGTATGCCCATGTTGCTTGTGGTTTTTTTGGTGAAATGTTGCTTGTGATTTACATACCGAAACTTATAACAAGAATACCTCTTTTCACTACCATTAGACCTTGAAAAAAATCAACAAAATTATCAGAAATATTGATATTTACACATTGATGTATATAGAACGGGAGGAACTATGGTGCCAATGTCATATTGTTAGCATGGGACGAAACTTAAGAACATCCGGGGAGGGGGAGTGAAGGAAGGGATAGGGGAGAGGGGACAGGGGAGATGGGGGAAGATTTATAGTAACAAGCCAAAAATTCACAAAAGAAAATTTTACAAGAAATTATCAAAAGGGAAAATGAACTAGAATAATAATCCAGCTTGCATCTCACAAGTGACCGTTAGGAAGCATTACATAATTCCACAGATGAACCAGAAACTTACCATGATATATGCATTCCGATTCACAGACCGAATGGTCCAATCAATGCATCCAAGACAACACTGAGAAGATGCAGATGTCACTCTTCCAAGCCGGGATGAAGACATAGTATCAGCATATTTCAACCTACGGCGGAGTGACTCAAGAATAAACCGCACTGTCTCAACAGGGAATACAATCAAAGAACCCAAAGCCACGGATCCGAGGCTATAACGCAAGAGACGCTTCATAGAAGCAAATACAGGGAGAAAAGGAATCTCCTCCTGCATGATAAAATGTTATCCACTTAGTTGGCTCAAATAGAGTCATAGTAAATCTCTTTCAATTTGGTTCTTTGTTCTATGTTATGTTTTAAAGCTGAATTTTATTTAAAAAACAAGAATCTTCCATCATCTAGAATCTTGTTTAAAGACAAAAACAACTATTTGAAAGAGAAACAGTAATGGAGGAATTCTCCGTGGTTACAGGAACTTTAAGATGGAGGACCAGTATTGCCCCTTTGCCAACCACTGGTCTCCGTGATTTCATGTGGACTCCCTTATTCTTCAATCATAGTTTTCCATGCAAGAATTTTGGCACCATGGTCACGCATAGGCATCATGTTGCCAACGGTCATAAGTTGCAGCCTATTCAGTTCTATAGTTCTGCTCATTAACAGACCCAATTTTGACAGGAAACATCTTGGGTGATGATGGTAATGTTAAAAAATTAACTTCCTGATATTTCATTTCATTATTTCATTAGTAAAATTTAGGCATAAGAATTAAATTCTGCAACCGAAAGTAATTCTTAACTGAAAACCCATCAATCTGAAATAAAGAGATTTCTCATACCCTCGCAAATTGCAAGTCATATTGATGTAGATGAACTAATAAAAGAAAACATACATGAAGCTCATAAGCATTTTCTTGATCATGCACCAGGCAACTCAAGCAAACACTCCATTTCGATAAATAAAATGTTGAAAGATAATTTCTTGCAGGTTGACCGAAACAACATTGCACTAATGTGATTTTGGACACACAAAATGATTGTCCATTCTCCGACAATTTGGTATTGTATCCATCCAAATTAAGGCAAGCATTTTTGTCACAAAAGGCCATTGCCTTTGCTAGATATTTGGTTAAAATTCCTAGAAACCATATGATGCAAAATGGAAAACAATAACTGTGTCTTGGGTCATCATATTCACTCACTCACACACACACCCCCCCCCCCCCAACACAAAAAAAAAATCACACCCCCCCCCCCCCCCCCCCCCCCCCCCAACAAAAAAAAATGGAATTAAAATCCCATTCTTCGCCTTTGTATATACCACCCTTCTTGGCATGGATGGTTTGAAACCAGACTTGAACCACTACCTTCCCGTGACCCAATGTATGTTTATGAATTTTCAAGACGCTTTTGCAGAAGCTGCTTACCGATATCTCCCCGCGAGCCCAATAATAGGAAGCAACTGATCCGGCAATCACAGTGGAAGAGCATGCAATGATGAATTGTGTTGCCCAGAAACACCCAAAGAGGTGAAAAATAATGGCAACTGCAATATGAGGAGTGTAACTGATACTGTATCCGCAGCAATCATCACAATTAACCCTGTTGGACTTCAGGTCATATGTGCAGCAATTTGCATTGCAGTCGTTCTTGAGGATCTGGCCAGAACTGAAAAGATACAATGCAGCGGAAAGCCACAACATGTAGAAGATTGCAAGCACGGCATATGGAAGAACAGGGAAAATAATAAGAGCTTGCACTTCGCCAGTGACCTTTGCTGCTACCTATATAAGTATGACAGTGGTAAGCAATAATGGGAGTTCAACAGGAAAAAGGTGGACCTGTATTCTATGAGTGATTTTCAAGATCCATGTATATCCTTAAATTTACGCACTTTGTGTATACATGTGATTTGGAACTAGATTGCAATTTTGGCATATATGCATTTTGAACCTGAAATAATTGCATGCATTCTGAAGAATAAAAGATTTATATGATTGGTGAATTTGCATTATTAACTATTATGAAAATAACACTCACCTTCAAAACAGATGTCGCCAGGAGGATGCGGCGGACAATGGCTATTGAAGAGAGAACAGCAACAGTCATCACAAATGTCATTAGAACGGCCACAGCACGAAGGTGGTTTAATTCCTATTTAACACTCAGAAGGTGAGCAATGAGGAAGAATGATTTTCAACGCAATTTTAGAAAGAAAAAAACCTACCCTCCCACTGGTGTCGAAATATGGATCACTTTCACCAATGACAACTGATATAGCATCACTCCCAATCCATCCAGCTAAAAGCATAAAAAAGTTGGGAATTTACTCAGCCAGGAAGAGGATGCAAACTTAGCAATGAACACAGAATATCAGCTACATAACAGAAATGCCTCACATTTAAGACTGGACTTTATACATGCATGCGCTAAACGTGAAGCATCAAACAATTTAGATATACCAAGAAAGAAAAATTCAGCACTGGCATATGAAAGCAGATCTTCTTTTTTTCAGATTGATGGATGTCCATGGTCGTAAGGTTCATCGAGACATAAATTTTTCATGAACATAAGTGTCTCAGGCAGTACCTAATGGCTACTGTCTTGCTTATTTGGTGATTCTTATCTCATGTTCCCAGAGTAGCTAAGCTAAACATTACTATAACTGTTACCAATTCACACTAGGAGTTTAAGCCAGCTCAAGAGCAAAATCAAGTGAGCAAAACAACTCGCTAATTAAGTCCCCTCAATAAATTCTGACACCCTAGAAGTGATGATATAAGTACTTGAATACTACCGATTTTAGTTTCCTTTCAAAATTTAATTTGTCCAAGAACCAGAGACTCGGGCATTTCACTGAGAATGCACCTTCACAATGTTAGAATTTAGAAAAGAGATATTTATCAAAGATTAGATAAACATTGGAATCCATGTTCCTGCTTCTGACACATGTAGCCAAATTGTGGTCTGTAATTATAAGTTTATAACCTTTTAAGATAAGCTAGTTCGTAGATCTTTTGGCTTTAATTACAAATGAATATAGATTTGAGAAATAAAGCCATGTCAAGGACCAAGCCTAATCACATTCAAATTATCTCCGTCTGCATGTTTCGTCATTCCAAGTAGTCGGACACTTTTATGCAATGATGCATCAAAAAAAATCCTTCCAGCTTATTACATATTTTTAAATCTTTTTTGTTGGGGATCTCTTTATCAAGTTTAAGTGTATAAAGAATCTCAAAAGTAGTATAGATTTCTTATTAGAACAATTCATTGAGATTTTGAACGAATTTTAATGACAATTTAGTGACTGCCTGCCTGGTTAGGTTCTGTAACTTTAAAATGTGCAATTTGCTGTTTTTATTGCGGAACACGTTTTCCCAGTAAATAACACAGGCCCATTATATCTGACACCATTCATTGTTATAATATTAGTAGATAATACAAGCCCTTTAGTTCTGTTTAGTGTGTGCTCTTAGACAGCCATGTAAGAATACTGGCATATTAACAAGTTATTCTCATTTCATTTCTCTTCTTCCCCCATAATATTCATTTAATACACTTGTTGACATCTAGGTTGCCTCCTTACCCAAGGAATTCAAATCAAGTTTTTTTAAGATTGTGAAACGAAACCTGTGACTCACAGAAGCATTTGAAAGGATACTAAATGGGAAAATTGTTAAGTATGTTAGGTATAACCATATAAGATAAATTTTAATGAATTTCTAGGAAATTTCTACATGATAAGTTTCTTTTTGGTTAATTTACAAACACTACACAGCTTAATTAAGTTAGCAAGTTTATTTTGTAAGGAATCGATAATACAAGCCCTTACTAGGCCCATCAAAGACAAGGCCGTCCAAGGGCCCACTTCACTTTCTTTGATGCCACATTAGACTGCCACCACAAGGCAAAATGGAAACCATATGCATGTCATGATAAGATGCGACTGTATTCGGCACGATATGATATAAATGGTAACAAGTCCCAAAAGTCATAGTAAAATGGATTTGGACCTCCAAGTAGATCCAAATGCCAGGGAACTCGACACATGCCACGATGGATGAGCAATGTCCAACTACAAGCTTGCTCTTGGTCGTTGTACTTCTTAGTTTTCTCTTTCATACTAGTTTGTTGCCCTCAGTTCTTCTCTCTCTTTTGACTAATCCATGTGTAACACCATAAAACAAATTAGCTAACAAAGTTAAGAACTTTCCACATATAGCCAATGAAATATGTATCATTAATACACATATGCATTAACACTTGAGGCAGATTCTATGTATCTTGCGTATGACCATATTTTTTGAAGAAGATAATAGAATTGATAATCTTGCAGAAGGTATATGTCTAACCTTTTGCATAGTAGAACATTGTAACTGATACTATAAGAACATTGAAGACAATCACAGTGATCCATGTCATAGCAGCAACAAAATGCCGAATCATCAGTAGCCAGATCACAGACAAGAAAAGCGGCACTATTCCTCCGCAAACGATCAGTACTGGCCAAGCTTTCCCAATATCTGCTACATATCTCTGTGTATGATAAAAATTTCATTCACAAATGTAATCAATCATATAAGTGGTGATAATTTATAAATTTATTTGGATGTGATTTGTATTCAAAAACTGCCACTTTCTTCCAGTTTCTAAACTACGAGTGTAAATCTTTCATGATCACTTGAAATGGCAATCTTTTACATTTAGATAATATGTTTGTGTAAGATTTGCCATCAAAGTAGAAGCTGATGAGCTTTGATTAAGGCACTTGCTTGGAATAGGGTCACAAGTTAATGGCTTGCCTCCGATCCTCTTACCTTTATTTAGGTTTGCCTTCCACACATTGAGAGGAATTTCCTCGTCTATCGAGCGGTACCACCATATTTATGAAAAGAAAAGAATGTCATAAAGTGCATATAACATTCTTCTAAATCTCTTTACATTTTCTCCACGAAAGCAATGTCCATAAGATCCATATAACTAGGTTAATGATGAGACCACATTTTACAAAGAAAAAAGGTACAGGTACAAAAGTACGGGTATGGAATTTTAGGATGCTTAGGGGCATTTTCATAATTTTTGATTTTCTAGGGGCTTTTTCGTAATTTTCGGTTTTAGGGTTATTTTTGTAATCTTGTATTTTCAATTTATTGTTTATATGGGGCTAGGGGGTTAGAGAAGTGTGTATTGAATTTTGAGTGAAAAGACTGTTTTGAGGGAGGTTGCAGCTTCGCCTCGAATAAAAGCTTGGGAGAGTGGTCCATCTCTCGAAAGTGGCCAAGGGATAGCAAGTTCCTCTCAAAAGAACTTACATTTATCTTTGTAACTCTTTGATTTTAGTTTTTGATCAATAAAAAGGCCATCTTTTTCCCATATCTGTTCTATTAAACCCTAAAAATCACTTCTTTCCGCTAAAAATTCCATCTTCCCACCAAAAACCCTTAACTTTTCCCATCAAAACCCTAGCGGATCCTATCAATTTGGTATCAGAATGATACGATCCTCAAGGCGGGAACAAGATCGAAAAAAGTTCGAATCTTTGGCGGAAAAATATGACGACAAAATTAAATAATTGAAGAAATACATGGAGGAAATCAGATCTGAGGTTAGGGAGATTAGGACATCGATCGAAGAAAGATGGAAAGCATCGAACAAAAAGTTTGAATCTCCCATACAAGCCCTAGAGAAACAAAGTGCTTTACTACAAACCCAAACTCATGAGTTTTATGATAAGAAGACGGCAAAGAATTTAGATTTAGGTAAAAATTCATATATAAGGCAAAAGACAACAACTTTGACGAAAGGGCGAGAGAGAAGAATGAAATATTCATCGAACGATTGCTCTCCGACATTGATTGCAACTCCGAAAAAGCAGCGGGAGACTAGGGTAATGACGAGCCGAAGGCCGCTGGCCTGCAGCCCACCGTGGCCCTGCAAGCTGCGAGCAGCATGCAGGTGGCTGCCGAAGCCCTACATAACCGACAGGGCCCCGCGAGGGCCCTGGCGGCCCACCAGAGACCTGCCGAGTCTTGGGATGATGAGACGGTGCCCCACGACTTCTAGGGGACCCGCCGAGACTTCAACGATGATGGATGACTGCTTCAGGGACCTGAGAATGATGTGAAAGAGCTTCAAAGGCTCTGTGGGCCTTGGAACGCGGTAGAAAGGCGATGAGACAGAGTACTTCCATCCTACGAGGAGTTTCTGGGTGATTATGATAAGGATAAGGAGCATGGTTTTAAGGAGAATGTTGATGAGTACGCTTGGGAGGGGGTGACTGGGACGGCAAAGGCAACAGAGGCAGTGGCCCTTTGAGGGGTTATAAACAACGCATAGAGGTATGGCATGACAATTATTACAATTCTCTTTACTAAAGACATGCAAGATGGCGAGTGGATCTGAAGTGATGTGGGGTTGAAGATAGAGTGAGAAAACAGAAGATGTCGTTGTTTGAGGGAATGATACTTATGGCTGGATCTATCGAGTTGAGATATTCTTTGCAGTAACACGCCTGACGGAGAGACAGAAACACCAAAGTAAGTTTCTAAGGGGATGCGCTCCCTTGGTTTCTGTGGAGGGAGCAGAGGCAAACTATACACTGATGGGAGGAGCTCAAGAACTGTTTGGTGAACAGGTTTCGAGATACACACGGAGGAAATCTACAGGAGCAATTGTTAGCACTCAGTCAAGATGGATCATTTAGTGAGTATAGAAAGAAATTTGAGACACTCTCGAGGCAAATCAAGAACATACCGGAGGAGACTTTGAAGGGGAGCTTCATGAAGGGGCTCAAGCCAAACATTCGCGTGGAGCTCCACATGCAGCAGCCTAGTGGATTGATGGAAACTATGGAATTGGTCCAGTAGATGGAGAAACGTCTCACAGAGGAGCGGAGGTCTAAGGTGTCTTGGAATGAATCCAGTCTTCGCAGCCAGAAACCAGCAAAGAGACAAGGCACCGTCAAGGGGAGACCAGCCTAGTAAGGAGAAGATCGGTGAGTCACGACAAGAGAACCAGTACAGCCTCAAGACATATACTGATATGAGAGGCAAACCGACAAAGAGGTTGTGCTTCAATTGCAATAAAAAGTTCATCACATGGCATTGTTGTCACAACCGTGCTCTCCTGCTGTTAATAGCAGGCAAAGACAATGACGTAGAGGGAGAAGAGCCAAAACGAGACAAGCATATTCGCTTGGAGTAGTGTGCCCGTGATTTTCATTCACTACCATAAAGACAATGTGATTTTTCAGGGACGGAGTAAAGATGAGACCGTATTTTATGGGGAAAATGGCAGATCTGGAATTTTAGGAGTCTTATAAACATTTCCGTAATTTTTGGTTTTCTTGGGGCTTTTTCGTAATTTTTCGTTTTAGGGTTATTTTTGCGAGGGGTTTAGAGAAGTGTGTGTTGAATCTTGAGAGAAGAGACTCTTTTGTGGGAGGTTGCGGCTTCGTCTAGAATAGAAGCTTGGAGAAGCTATCCACCTCTTGAACGTGGTCAAGGGAGAGCGAGTTCCTCTGAAAAGAACTCACATTTATTTTTATATATCTTTATTTTCAGTTTTTCATCAATAAAAATCTCACATTTTCACCATATCTCCTCTATTAAACCATAAAAATCACTACTTTCTACTAAAAATTTCACCTTTCCACAAAAAAACCCTAACTTTCTCCATCAAAACCCCCGCGGATCCTATAAGTTAATTTCTATTATGATTTAGCAACGAATGATGACTCAATGCATGCAATACATGACAAATTTTTAAAAAATGAACAAGAAACTTCACCAACCTTCAGCACAGCAGAATGAGAATTGGTGACCTTGTGAATAATTTTGTCTATTAATATATTCTCCTCAATGCTAACGCCACCCATCTGCTGCCAATGTCGCATTTTTGATTTTCTAGGGGCTTTTTCGTAATTTTCAGTTTTAGGGTTAATTTTGTAATCTTGTATTTTCAATTTATTATTTATATGGGGCTAAGGGATTAGAGAAGTGTGTATTGAATTTTGAGTGAAGAGACTGTTTTGAGGGAGGTTGCGGCTTCGCCTCGAATAAAAGCTTGGGAGAGTGGTCCATCTCTCGAAAGTGTCCAAGGGATAGCATGTTTTTTTTTGAAGAATAAGCAACTTTATTCATATAACTCAACAAATTACATTATTGGTCTTTAAATAGAACCAAACATAAAACTCAATCAAACTAAAACATAAATAATCCTTCAACTCTAAAAAAGCAAAGAGTCCTAACGATAATTAGGGTTCCTAGTTTTCCTTGAGCTTTTCCGTTGAGGTGGAGCCATATAAATCTTTTTGAGTGTCTTTAAGGAGCGGCACATTTCATCCTCCCACTCTTGGTTTGCCATTGTAGCATCTCCATCAAATTCTTCCACCCATTCTTCCTCGTATTCATCTTCATCAGCATTTTCCTCACCAACATTGTCAGGGTCATCAACGTGATCACTACGAGAATGGCCCCCAGTTTCCATAGATTTTGCAGTCACATGTATATCTGCCGCCTCACCATTAGTATCCTCTACGTTTCCATTTGATTGACCTCCAGTATATATACCAGAAGGGCCTCCAGTCTCCATCGTCCGGACCACATTAGCTGAAAAGCCTCTACTCGTACCATTCCCTTCATTAATCAACACATTCTCATCCGCCGGCAGTTTAGATTTACCCTTTTCCACCCAAACCTTCTTAAACGGACATTGAGAGACTGAATGCCCAAAGCACTCACACGTTGGGCAGCTTGGGGGGAGGTTCTCATACTCCACTCTAATGATCGAATTTCCCTCCTCCACCGCAATCTCAATAGTGCTAGGCAATTTTGTCTTCGCCTCAACTTCCACGAAGCATCTAGCATAAGAGTATCATTCTCCGGAAGCAGTAGCCTTATCTACGAATAGAGGCTTACCTACAGAGCTAGCAATAATACTAATGCAATCTGTAGACCAAAATTTCAATGGTAGGTCAGGGAATCTCACCCATACTGAAATTGAAGACAGAAGATCTCTATCCATTGTAAGTTCTGGAGTCCAGCGTCGCAGTACAATCACCCTTTTATCAACTACTCATTCATGCATATGCATATAACCATCTTAGTAAGCCTTAGGATTATCATAGAATCCAACCCAATATGTTTCTCATACCATGAACTCCAATTGGAGTCTCTGGTTTTCCAATAGCTGACTGCTGAAGGCATGACAGGCGACTGGTGATCACCAAGCACCTGGCCAGCCTTCTACATGCGACTTGTAATAGCATGTTTTATCGTATGTATTTCGTTCGTATTTTATTAGTGTATTGAACTATTTGAATAATTGCTTATGAGTATTTATCCAAGGCCCTCCTTGGAGAACCCTGCTGCAATCTTCTTCTAACTCAAATTCGAAGAAGAAAAAACCATTATCCCTAGAGTGAACCTGAAGCTTTCCTTTAGGGCGCCACAATCGATGTACACATGCTCGGAGGTGTGAGTAGAATGGTTTGTCCCCCCACAACATAACCAGCCAGGGTACTACTCCATTTTGCAACATTAGCAGATACCGCTTCTTTAGGGATCCAAGGAACGGCCTTACCAGATGTAATCTCTCGGGGAGGAACGTATTCGCATTTACTATTTTGCTCAACAGAACGCCCAATCGAAAATAGTGAACTCCATGTTTCACGCCCCGATTTTGCCACCCTCAAAGGAGCAGATGGCTTGCCAATAGCTTTATCATTCCGATCAACCTGAGCAGGTACTGTCTTTGGAGTAGCTGTTGAAATCTGTTGATGACAATACGACGAACACCGATGATAAGGGTTTCCTGCATTGATACATTCAGGATCCGCACTCCCTATAGCATGTCGGAGAGGGGGAAACCCCGAAGCGAGGTCTGGAGGCACCTGACCCCGAGACTGACCCCGAGGAGCCATGAACTGGCACCTCAACCTTGCTGCCGGATCTGAAGGCCACGTCACCGGAGCAAAAAACAGTACCAGAACGCAAAGAACAGACGTCTGAGCACGTCGGGGTCAGATGATCGACCCACCCAGGTATGAGCACGACCCACTCAGAAGAGCGAGCGCCGGGGCAGAGGAAAGCCCTGGCCTTAGAGATTGCCGGTCTGAGCAATCTGAGAAAACCACCGGTATGAGCAAACGGATCTGAGAAAACCACCGGTCTGAGCAACGGATCTGAGCAAACGGCCCTGGAGATTGCCGGTCTGAGCAAACGGACTCTTGAGACTGCGGGCTGGCCCTGGAGATCGCCCAAGTCTGTGCAAGACCCTGGAGATCGCCGGTCTGAGCAAACGGCCCCGCTGGGCGCCGGCTCTCGGCCCTGGAGATGACTCCGAAGCGAGGTCAGGAGCCCCTCTCCGGATCTGGCCGAAGCCTGGGATCACCGGATTGATGCCGGTTGCCAGCCACCGGATAGCAAGTTTCTCTCAAAAGAACTTACATTTATATTTGTAACTCTTTGATTTTAGTTTTTGATCAATAAAAATCCCATCTTTTCCCATATCTGTTCTATTAACCCCTAAAAATCACTTCTTTCCACTAAAAATTCCATCTTCCCACCAAAAACCCGTAACTTTTCCCATCAAAACCCTAACGGATCCTATCAATTTGGTATCAGAATGGTACGATCCTCAGGACGGGAACAAGATCAAAAAAAGTTCGAATCTTTGGCGGAAAAATACGACGACAAAATTAAATAATTGAAGAAATCCATGGAGGAAATCAGATCTGAGGTTAGGGAGATTAGGACATCGATCGAAGAAAGATCCAAAGCATCGAACAAAAAGTTTGAATCTCTCATACAAGCCCTAGAGAAACAAAGTGCTTTACTACAAACCCAAACTCATGAGTTTTTTTATAAGAAGGCGGCAAAGAAATCAGATTTAGGTAAAAGTTCAGATATAAGGCAAAGGACAACAACTTTGGCGAAAGGGAGAGAGAAGAACGAAATATTCATCGAAAGATTGCTCTCCGACATAGATTGCAACTCCGAAAAAGCAGCGGGAGACGAGGGTAATGACGAGCCGAAGGCCGCTGGCCTGCAGCCCACCATGTCCCTGCAGGCTGCGAGCAGCGTGCAGGTGGCTGCCGAAGTCCTACATAACCGACAGGGCCCTCGCGGGCCCCTGGCGGCCCACCAGAGACCGTCGAGTCTTGGGAGGATGAGACGGTGGCCCACGACTTCTAAGGGACCCACCGAGACTTCAACGATGATGGATGACTGCTTCAGAGACCTGAGAATGATGTGAAAGAGCTTCAAAGGCTCTGTGGGCCTTGGAACGCGATATAAAGGCGATGAGACAGAGTACTTCCTTCCTACGAGGAGTTTCCGGGTGATTATGATAAGGACTAAGGAGCATGGTTTTAAGGAGAATGTTGATGAGTACGATTGGGAGGGGGTGACTGGGACGGCAAAGGCAACATAGGCAGTGGCCCTTTGGGGGGTTATAAACAACGCATAGAGGAATGGCACGACAATTATTACAATTCTCTTTACTAAAGACATGCAAGATGGCGAGTGGATCTGAAGTGATGTGGGGTTGAAGACAGAGTGAGAAAACAGAAGATGCTGTTGTTTGAGGGAATGATACTTATGGCTGGATCTATCGAGTTGAGATATTCTTTGCAGTAACACGCCTGACGGAGAGACAGAAACACCAAAGTAAGTTTCTAAGGGGATGTGCTCCCTTGGTTTCTGTGGAGGGAGCAGAGGCAAACTATACACTCATGGGAGGAGCTCAAGAACTGTTTGGTGAACAGGTTTCGAGAGACACATGGAGAAAATCTACGGGAGCAATTGTTAGCACTCAGTCAAGATGGACCATTTAGTGAGTATAGAAAGAAATTTGAGACACTCTCGAGGCAAATCAAGAACATACCGGATGAGACTTTGAAGGGGAGCTTCATGAAGGGACTCAAGCCAAACATTCGCGTGGAGCTCCACATGCAGCAGCCTAGTGGATTGATGGAAACTATGGAATTGGTCCAGTAGATGGGGAAACGTCCCACAGTGGAGCGGAGGTCTAAGGTGTCTTGGAAAGAATCCAGTCTTCGCAGCCAGAAACCAGCAAAGAGACAAGGCACCGTCAAGGGGAGACCAGCCTAGTAAGGAGAAGATCGGTGAGTCACGACAAGAGAACCAGTACAGCCTCATGACATATACTGATATGAGAGGCAAATCGACAAAGAGGTTGTGCTTCAATTGCGATAAAAAGTTCATCACATGGCATTGTTGTCACAGCCGTGCTCTCCTGCTGTTAATAGCAGGCAAAGACGATGATGTAGAGGGAGAAGAGCCAAAACGAGACAAGCATATTCGTTTGGAGTAGTGTGCCCGTGATTTTCATTCACTACCATAAAGACAATGTGATTTTTCAGGGACGGAGTAAAGATGAGACTGTATTTTATGGGAAAAAAGGGCAGATCTGGAATTTTAGGAGTCTTATAAACATTTTCGTAATTTTTGGTTTTCTTGGGGCTTTTTCGTAATTTTTCGTTTTAGGGTTATTTTTGCTAGGGGTTTAGAGAAGTGTATGTTGAATCTTGAGAGAAGAGACTCTTTTGTGGGAGGTTGCGGCTTCGTCTCGAATAGAAGCTTGGAGAAGCTGTCCACCTCTTGAACGTGGTCAATGGAGAGCGAGTTCCTCTGAGAAGAACTCACATTTATCTTTATATATCTTTATTTTCAGTTTTTCATCAATAAAAATTTCACATTTTCACCATATCTCCTCTATTAAACCATAAAAATCACTACTTTCTACTAAAAATTTCACCTTTCCACCAAAAAAACCCTAACTTTCTCCATCAAAACACTCACGGATCCTATAAGTTAATTTCTATTATGATTTAGCAATGAATGATGACTCAATGCATGCAATACATGACAAATTTTAAAAAAATGAACAAGAAACTTCACCAACCTTCAGCACAGCAGAATGAGAATTGATGTCCTTGTGAATAGTTTTGTCTATTAACATATTCTCCTCAATGCTAACGCCACCCATCTGCTGCCAATGTCGCATAGAAGAGTTGGACGCACGTGCTATAAATTGGCAACTCCAGTAAACTGAAGAATAGGAAAATGAAAGTTTAATTTATTTTACCACTAAGAAACTTAATATCAGCTTCTTATTAGCTTATTGAGGTATGCATAGATATACTACCATCTATAGTAATCGATTATTAGACTTGCAGTTGCAACATGTTCTATTTTGAAAATGCAGGCAGCCATATTAAACTTTTTTCAGGAACTTCATTCTTCGTTAAGGAAAGTAGAGCCTCTAAACGATTAATTGAAGAATTCAGTATCAATCATAGATTCAAGATATACTTACCATTTACACTAGGAAATATAACTGGGTAACACGGGCCTTGGAGCTGAAGAGAGCTATTCCTCATCTCTGGTGTGAGAAACTCATAGTAATCATAGTCCCTATCAATCCAATCATCAACTGACATGTGAATGTCTCCTTCTGGATAATCGCAAACCCAGATTAGACCATCTTCGGAAGGAATGGGGCATTCCATCAAGCAGATGCTCTTGGCATCAGTTAGCTTTAACTGGCTACTCTTCTGTCCACTTTCATAGACCTGGTTCGGATTCATCCAGTACCTTACCTCCAGTTCGTGTAGATCAGGGTATCCATGCCTGTCACCGCATACATTTCCTTTGTAGTCCAACCCATATGTTAGCCTAAATGAGACAATTTCTTTGGATTAGTCTAATCCACATGTCAGCCTAAATGTCAACATAAGCTAGCATTCAATCTGCATACTCTCAAGTTAATCTAATGACACTGAAACATCTTGCCGGGAGGAAAAAAAATGAACCTTTCCTACAATTCGGGTTATAGTTCTTCTTCTACTACAAGAACAAACAAATTCAATGGACCGGCACAAAGTATGAAATCAAGTTTGCAGAGCAAAGAGAGATTCAAATTTACAAAAAAATCAACAACATAGCCTCAAAAATTGACTGGAAAGTACTTGTAAATCATTTTATAGAAGTCGGGGTTCACTTATAAATTCAATCATCCGCAACATTGTGATCTGCTAAACTACTCAGTAAACAAGTAATCAATAAAATTGGATGTTCTAAGTGTTTGAGTTTTCACTATTGCACATTTGGATACTATCAACACTAAGCTCCACTTCATATTAATAATCGCAGTCACACATTACAAGTAGAAAGCCAAACGCTTGATAATTCACATTAAAATAAGCACACTATAACTAAAAAAAGGCATCCCAGTTCCGGAACAAAAAAAAGCAATTTTGACGGAGACCCACTTTGTGAATCAAAGTACCTCCAAAGTTTCCAATCTCATTTCCCCAAAAAATTCTTCCTTTGTCAGCTGGCTAAAATTCCCACATTAAAAAGAGTTTTAAAAAATCACAAAAACGAAAGAAAATGGAAGCAAGAGATCACCTCAGTGGGTTCCCTTGATTGAACCCAAAGCTCGAATTCACGATCATACCGATCCAAAAGGCGATGAATATAACAAGAAACACCAAATCCCTACACTTTCGATTGTGCCGTATGATACCTCCTCCCATTTGCCCGTCGCCGTCGCCGTCGCTGCTAGTCGGAAACCTCCCGATGATCGCCCCCAGTGGGCCCCCCATCTCCCTCGCCACTCCAAGAACTCGAAGCGAGAGAAAAGGATCACTTTTAGAGAGCGAGAAAGCGAGGAGAAAAGGAGCGATCTTTGGGAAGCAGCAGCAGCAGCAGAAGACAGCCGAAGCAAAGAGTGACCAAAGCGTGTGAATGCTCGAAAATAAAGCAGCATCGGTCCAATGCGCCGCCGAAGCAACTAAGTTTAAAATAAGACAAATTTTTCTTGCCCTAATAATAAAATATTTCTTTGTCGTGTTTGATGGATACGTTGTTCCAGCGGCCAATTGTTGTTGAGATTAAAGCGCGCGTTTAAAAAAAGCAATATAATTAAGACAATGGATTTTTCTTAATTTTTAATTAACAGTCGTTTTAATTGGATCGCTTGCAGGATCTTTGTCTCTTGTCGTTCAGATTGACTCGGCGTTTCGGCGTTAAAAGGACGCATGTCATGTGGATAAACCCATCATTAGTTTTTTTTTTGCTGCTAATTTTGTAAAAATGTCCTTTAAAACTCAGTTATGATGGTAAAAAAGAAATATTTGCAAGATGATGTAAGCAAAGAGAAGAATCAGATCCGAAGTATTTTACAAAGAGGTGTTAGTTGATGGCCAACCAATTATCATATGGGAGTTGCGGATTGATGAATTGTTGGTAGCCTTTGAAAGCAACATCCATTGTTTGCTTTGTTGAAATAGACACGGCAATAATGAGCAGATAGAGCTAAGTGGATGAGTTGGGTTGATTCCTTGCTACGTTCTTGCCATCAGCCCATCGTAGCTAACGGTGACATTAGTGGGCCGACATCGGGTTTGTGATCCTGGTTTCGGTTCCTCCGATGCTTAAGTTAGAACATGCCACGAAATAAATATTAGCTTAAACAAGAAAATTTGTGGGTAAGGATGTGTTATATCATCCATCAAAGGGAGTGATGTTTATAGAGTGGGCTTGACGGGCATTTTAATCCCTTCATGTGCTAGGCCTCTTTTATGCGGGCGGGGTATCAACTTGCTTTATGAAGAGTTGGGCCTCATGGGCCTTACTTCAACTCGGACCTTTATGTGGTAGTATACCAAGTTCTATGCCAAGTTGCCAACCAAATATCGGGACCTTGAAGATAACCTTCTGGTTTCAGACCTTCAAGCCTGCCACCAAGTGATAAATTGTTGAACCATAACTAGCAAAAAAAGTAAGAACAAATTATAAGTTTGTTATTCAAAATTTACAAGTGTGCCATTGAAACATTTTTCTCTTTTACCATCCAAACCCCTTCTTCATCCCGCATCTTTCTATTCTTCTCGGCCGCCGGCACCGACCGCCTCCGTCTCCGACTCTGCACTGCGGCCCACCGACTGATCCGACGATGTCGGTGGCAACGGCAACGGCGACGGCGACATAGGAGTGGAGAGTGGAGAAATGAAGAGTGTGGAGAAGAAAGAGGTGGGAGCGTGTGGATGAAACAGGACGAAGAGAGGGGAGAGGTAGAGGCAATGGATGCGGCAGGGAAGTTGGGGAGGGAGATAAAGGTATGGTGTTGTATGCAAAGTTCAAAAAAGTGATTTTCAAATAGGTTTGGGTGTGTGCAAAGTGGTCCATGTGCACATCAACAATTTGGTCCGTGGGCGTAGCAACTCCCATAAAAAAAGAAGAGTCATGCAAAGAATCCAAGGACATTAGACTTTTCTCAATAGCTTCGTCTGGTGGGAAAGGCAGACATCACACATCACAGCCAAGGGAGCCACATGAAAACTACAAGCAACATGACGTGTTAGCAGAATAGAGATCTCGCCATCAAAGCTTGAAGATAAAGGAAACCATATCATATACTTATCCCCCCTCTCTCATGCTTATCTTGCAATATATGAAGAAAAGGATAACTCATTATAGGGGGAACCCCATGGCCCTTGATCACATGTTACAAACTTACAAGCATGTGTATATACATACTACTAGGCATTGTTACATATGAAAGGCTGCCCTCAATTACACAGCACCTTCAGCTTATCCTCAGCACAAACTGTAACTATGAACCGACAACACTACGACCATCGTATTCACAACAAGGTAACTATTAACCAAAGTCTAGAAGAAGAGCAGGCCCAAGACAGCACAACAGAAGAGAAACACCCAAATCTGGTGGAGCGAATCCTCCACTCTCCTCTCCTGCAGCCGCTGGCTCGCGCTGGTCGCGGTCGGCATAAGGTGGTTCAGTCTCGACGAGTACATCTCCACGGCACTCTGACTGTTTCGTGTTACCAACGGGAGGATCGCGATAGCGAGCCCTACCAAAACCCCCCCTGCAGTCCCCCATGGCGACGGGTAGTAATGATGGTGGTGGTGCTGGTAAACATGCTGCTGCTGCTGCAGCATTGGCCGATGCAGACCGATGTATCCATCATTGTTTGCGGCGGACGAATGCTGCTCCTCGATAACTGAGGCAATCGCATCCCTTGGAACCGCGGGCCTGTTTGGTATGTCGAGGCCTTTGGTCTTGGTGCTTGGGCTGCCGCGGCCGCGGCCATAGAGAGGGACCAGTGCATTCAGGGAGAGAGGGGACTTGCATACAGGGCACTGCTGGGGAGCTGTGGTCTCGACCCGCAGCCACTTGTAAATGCAAGGCCAGCAGTAGAGGTGGCCGCAGAGGGTGACCACTGGCTCGACCGCAAAGTCCAAACAGATGCTGCAGTCGAAGCATGCGCTTCCCGAAGGCCGTGCGTCGGCTGCGGCGGAATCGTCCGAGCGGTGGCTTTTCGATGGCTCTAGATGAGCAAAGGATTTGTCATCCATAGACTCATCGAAGCAAGCCATAATGGTGGTTCCTACTGCTTCCATTTATCTCCTTTGTTGGCTTGATCACTCTGGCAATGTTGCCTGCCAAAAAACACAATGTAACAGTAAGATCAGGACTGGATACAATTCAATCAACAACATTTTTCTGCTGTATATTACCAAATTCAGAACATTCAATGAAAAAGAGACAAGGATTGCCAACCCGGATCGGGTTGGCTACTATGCGTGTAGGAGCGTGCGATCGTTCAACGCGACGTAGACCGTTCGATCAGTCCTTTTTGTTATTTGTGGGCCCCACCAACCGCCTATTTTTCTCCTTTTTCCTCTCTCTTTACGTGATGGAGCCCACAAAGAAGAAAAAAGGACTGATCGAACGGTGTCGCGTTGGATGATCGCATGGTCCTACGCGCATAGGAGCCAACCCGATCCCAAAAAACGTTCAATGAACGCTGAACGCCGTTTCTTATGGCAATTGTAGCATCCATTTCTTTCTTAAGAAAAGTTTGAATGTGTGTTCCTCTTGCCTTGGTATCTTTTAGGAAAATCGATCGACATCGTTAGATTTAATGATTCGTTGTGCATCATGTATTTCATGAACAAGTAAATTACAAAAAGACAAGATTCAAACAAATTAGACCACAACGATACCTACCCAACAACAAACTCACTTTTCTGGCTGCAATTTGGATGTCGACAAGGATTTAAGACATTAATAATTGACTAGAAACCCTAGGAGCAAATAGTTGGACGGGCTACGAGCTAACTAGAATTAATGATTGAGAATTAATGAATATGGCAGGTTTTATGGAAGTTTCTGGCCAATTTGGATTGGGGGAAAAGTATTTCCATTCCGAATCTTATTCAAATTGAAGATAGGGGGAAAATTATTCATGCATGAGGCGGAGCAAGATCAACCTGTTTCAACAAACTGATCGGTGTTCGCGATAATTTGATGATAAGACTGCACTTTTTTACAACTGCGAGCCAATGCTTTTCATAACAACAAAATAAAAACGATTTCTTAAATAAATAATTTGTTTATTTGACAGATGAAGGTTGAATCGTGAGCGAATCCAGCCAACAATTATGTAACTTGTTGTTTCTACTAATTACTTCAGTTGGTTATTGCATAAAAGAGGGGGGAAAAAATCTAATTCATATGCTTTACCCATCAAAATCCCTCTTTAATATACAAAAAAAATCTCACTAATCTACACAAATTAACCATCAGATGACCAATTCAATGAGAAGCCAGTTAAATCACGAAGCGAATTAATCGAAAGTCGAGAGTATTAGTAGCACATACCGATTTCGATTTGAGAAACCCTGCTTCTTTCTTTCTCTGTTTCCCTGAGAAAAGAAGATCTTTGAAACGAATCACGAGGGTGTGGACTTTGGGAGGAAGAGGGGGTGAGAATAGCAAGCGGCCGACGAGAAGACGATTGTGGAGGGAGCTTGGGCGATTGGCGAAGCTCTGTATTTATACAGAAGAAAATGTTGAGTGGGGAGTTTGGGTGACGTCATAAATAACCGGCGGAATGGACTTACCACGTGCCGCTTTACTCGTGCGAAAAGCTAACTTGGTCTTTTTGGGAAGTTTTGCATTTAAAGTCCTAGCAATATTTATTTTAGAATTCACAATGATAATTGCACATTAACACCTTTTCCATTTCTCCTAGGAATATATTGTCGTGTGAATGGCCGATATTTTAAAAACCATAAAGTTGAGGGGTTTAGAAGTAAATTTATGCCCCTTTTGACCTTCAGTCTCCTTTCTTTGCACATGCATCCAGAAACTTCTCTATCATTAAAAGCTGGTATCCAATGTTTTTTATGGGCCTCATGTTGCTTGGTGATAGTGTTACTAGTGTAGGGCTCAAATTTGTTATCTTCTATCTCCCACATTTTTGTTTCCATTATCTCTGCATTTACTTTTCCTAAAAAGCCAAGTTTGAAAATACATCAAGGAGAAATTAATCTAGATCCTTCTATTACCTCGAATGATGAAGAATTTCATTTAGACAACGAATTTAATCAGGGGTTAATTTTATGAATAATTTATACAAACAGGTAATCAAGATACTATTAATTTAAATATTAAGCGAGAGTGTTGCTCATTTTTAACGAAAAGCTTGACCAGGTATAATATAAGAAAGAGATCCGAACGTTCAAGCAAAATAAATGAATAAAAAAGATAATTAAATAAAATTGAAGGAAGGACACCGGCCAGAGTTGATGAAGTTTTTGTCAACGCCGGAAGGCCAAAAAAGTCAATTAAAAACGGCATGAACTTGGCTGAAGCCGCTGACCACGCGGTCTGCATCGAGCCGTTGGTTTAGTCAAAAGTTGCTAGTTAAGTAACAATTGTTATTGTTAGCGTGACGTCTGGGAGCTTAAGCCTTAAGGTTTGATATTAGTACCAGGGTTTGATATTTTTCACATCACTTTCATTTTAGTATAGCGGATTATTTATAGGTATTTGGTACATGGGAGCTTAAGGTTAATGCAGTAAATTGCTTTTTAGGATGAGCAACCTCTTAGGACCTGTTTCTGGGTGTCTTCTCACCACTGATTTGTTGGTTGGAAGGCTGGAGGCCAACGCGGTTAGAAGGGACACGTGGGACCTCCGGGATCGGTTGAAGGCGTGTTCGCTCGGTGAGGGACGTGTGGATCCTCGCGTCGGGTTGCCGAAGGGTGGCCTCGGCAAAGCGACGACCTCCTTGTGGTGGAGACAAGCGGGCTCAGGGGATGATGGCGCTCGGCTCCGGCTGGGAAGACGCTGAGGAGTAGCCTCGGCGCCGCTGGATCTACTTGACCTGAATAGACGATGAAGCTCGTCAGGGGGGGTGGGGGTGTCGGACCTTGGTTCCGACCAAGTCTTCTCCGATGTCTAATTCAGAACGGGTCTGATGGATACTCTGTAGGATCGGTACGGCTCATGGGGAGGCCGATACGCGAGTCCTCGGGCCGAGTTGTGGAGGAGAAAAGTAAAGTGGAAGACAAGGTCGTGTGAGATGAATACATCTGTCCTTTGGGTATACAGGAAGTGATCACTTTGTACGTTATACCTCGAGTCTCTTTATAGGAGTCTATCATGGCCACGTCTCCTCGATGTCCTCCCACTTCCGCCCCGACGATCCGCCACTTTGATGTCGCCTTTATGGGTCATGAAGGTGGATGTAATGGGGCCCTTAATGGTGATTAAGGGGGGGTGCGCTTAAAGGGGAGTGGTTAGCTCCTGCTGACGTAGGCCAGTCGTGGTGCCTACTTTGGTCCGAGGCCGGCCCGGCTCCAAGTCTCTGTGGGGGCCTCGCCGCTGGGCCCGCTCCTCTTCAGGGCCGCTTGCCTGCGACGTGGGCTTGGGCCGTTCGGTCTTGGCCCATTATCAAAGGACCGTATCAATTGCCCACATCTCTTGGACCGTTCGGATTCTGACGGTTCGGTTCGAGCGATGTGATTTGTGTGGATTTGACAGGTGCGTCAGTCGAGGCAACGACATTGAATGGAGGTCATCATGATGCTGCCCGATTGGACTTTTCCCGCCCTTGGAGCGGAATTCGAAGTGCCGCCGGTTGCTAAATGTCGCCACGTGTCCTTCTTCGAACGGCTCAGATTCTAAGATTGCCTCCCGTATAAAACCACCGCGCTTTCAGATTTCCCGTTCGCGCTTTCTAATCCGATCTTGTTCCTTCGAGTGCTAACGAATTCCCCTTCGCCCTTCTTCTTCCGGTCTTACTGTTTCGAGGTAATCTCCTTCTTTCTTTCCTGCTTTATTCGGTCTGTCCCATGGCTGCATTAAGGATAGGGGGTTCTGCTCCTGGGTCCGGTGATTCCCCGGCCCTGGGGTCCGGTGATCCCCCAGTCCCAGGGCCTGGAAACCCTCCGGCTCCTGGGCCTGGTAATCCTCTGGCTTCTCGGCCTACCCTTAACAGGGGGAATGGTTTGCTGTTCGAGGATCCGGCTCGTCGAGATGACTCACGCGTGGCGAGGGAGTACGATGTTTCTCCAGTGATTCTCAGGTCATCGTCCGCCGTTCCTTATGCCACGGCTGAGGAGATCAGGGCGAAGTATCTATGCCACCTGTATAACGTTCGGATCCCATTCACCGACGAACGGATTTGCTTCATAGGGAGCCGCGAGGTCGGCGTGTATGTCGAGATGTTCCGCATGTGGCTCTGCTTCCCTCTCCACCCCTTCATTATCCAGGTCCTGGAGTTCCTGGTGGTGGCCCTGTGTCAGCTGACCCCTTACTCGATCGCGGCCCTGGTTGGATTCATTATGATCTGCCACGGGTACGGGTTGGAGCCAACTCTGTCTCTTTTCTTTTATTACTTCCAGGTTCAGATGGTCGGCCAGGGGTCATGGCAGCACATCCGTGCCCGAGCGGAACGGGAGTGTCTGCTAGGTCTGCCCCGCTGGGTTGGCGACTGGAGCAGATATTATGTCTTTGTCACTGTAATGCCCTGTTTTGAACTATACAAGTTTTCTACTGTGTACACGTGGTATTTCTACTTATGCTACATACATGGGCATGAAATAAACTTGGATATCTATGTATGTAACATAGTACAAGGGGGATTAGGCCGTAATACGTGTGTAACGGCCTGTTTTCAACAACACAACTATTTACGTATTTAACCTATTTTTAATCTTTTAAACTATTTTATGATGGTTCGTCAGGAATTTTACGATTTCAAAAATTTCTTAAAAATAGTTTGAAGTACCAGACTAGTTATGGAGTATTTTAGTAAAATCGGGTTTCATCAAATACCTCTAAAAGATCTGATAAAAATTCATTTTCAGATATTGCTGTTTTGGCTTAATGAATTAATTTTCTATACAAACATTATCAAAACGCTTTCAAACTTCTACGGTTTCATTCTATGATATTTAGGGCTCCCCACATTAATTTCGTAATTTTCTGATATCAACTCAACTTAGAACCTGCAAACCCGCTTTCAAAATGTTTTGGCCTAAAACTAGTATCTACGTAGCTCAAATCCCAAAATGGATCTCGTATTCGTGATCCTCGCGACGATACGAACCCGTGGGTATGTTTTCGTAATTTTTCAGTCACGTTTACTAGTAGGGACAAAATCGTAATTTCGTTTTTGTATTTTACTAATTACTTTCACTAATGGGGTTTTACCTATTACTAATGACATTAATTAACTTCCTACCAAACCTAACCGTATCTACCCTCATCCCCATCTCTCTCTCTCTCTCTCTCTCTCTCTCTCTCTCTCTCTCTCTCTCTCTCTCTCTCTCTCTCTCTCAGCTAACACGTTTCCTTCCCTCCTACCCGGTATAACCCCTAACCCTATATATTCCGCTCTTCCCCGTTCATCTTCACACACAGGCTATCTCTCTTTCTCTCTTCCCATTCAAACCCAAACCCACAGTATTTCTTTCTCCCCCTTCTTTTTATTTTCGTTCGAATGTAACCCAACCCCGGCGCCCGCGTCTTCCTCTCTCCAACTCCCGCTCTTTCACTCACCCTCTCTATCTCTCTCCGACACCCTCCCTCCGGCCTCGACCCGCCGCCGTCGCTCCACGGCCCCATAGCCGCTGTGTCCGACGAAGCCCGAGCGCCCGCTGCCGTCCTCCGCCGTCTACCGCCAGCCCCGAGCGTCGCTTCCCTCGCTCAGACGCCGCCGCAGCGCCGTTCGCCGTCGCCCGCCTTCGCCGTCCGCTCCCGGAGACGCATGCCGCCTTGCTGCCCCCGGTCGCCACCGTCCGACATCGAACAGCCCCCCCTCCGAGGAGTGTAAGCATCGGATGCAAGAATACTCGCAGTGGCAATTCCGTAAATGCGAATTAAATTCGTATTTACGTATTTTTAATTGATTAATAAATGGGTTTTATGGTTTTTAATTGATAGCTAAAAATATAAGCCCCAGAAAAATATGAGACTAGATCTAGAAAATCAAAAACAATATTTTGGATCTAATGGCGCTGATCTCATCCCGATCAGACGCTTACTTTTTCCAGAATCATTTTTAGCCTAAAACTTAATTACGTAAAATTCTTTCTAAAATCAGTAACTTGTTATTTTCACGTAAATTGATATGTGAGAAAAATATATATTATAGTACTAGTTAATACAGTCGTTTTGACTACTCATTCAAGTATTTCTGACTAGTATTGCTCCCGGAATAAATTACGGAAGTTATACGTTACTTAAGTAATTTGGGTTTTTAAGTCATTTTTGAGCTTCTGAAAATTATAAAAAATAGCAGGAGCTTCTGAAAATATTTTTCTTTTGCAGTAAAATCATAATATTTATTTTCAGCTTATATAAAAATTTTGACGACTTTCCGACACCGTTTCAACCGTGTTACGCCTATTTGACCGAGACCCAAAAGACACGAGCTCAGGAGCCCAATTGCTGGCCGGGAGCCCATCTACGTATACCGGCCCGTTTCACAAGACCCACTAAGGGACCCCCCCTGCTATCAATCCGACCCGGCCCCGGTACCCGCCGGTCACTCGCCCACTCCTGCGATAACCGCTCCCCCGGTTCCGCGACCACTAAATGACGGTAATGGGGAGGTGCGGGCATGGCGCAAGGGGCGGCGACGGGGGGCGGATTGAAGGGGCACGATTGAGGGCGGGCGAGGGAAGTGGGCCAGAGGCAATCACGCTGGGAGCTCTTTAAAAGGGCTAGGAGGACGACGAAGCAAAGGACCGCATCTCAGGTATCTAAAGCCTAAGGTACTCCATCAACGACCTAGTTCCTCCTTTCCATCTCCTTCCTCCACCGCTCGTGCCGTGAGACGCCGTTCCGATCTCCTCACGAGTCGAACCGTCTCCGCCGGGTCTCCTCTTTCAGATCTCTGTCTGACTTAGGCATCGGAGGGGATTTGGCCGGAACCAAGGTCCGGCCCCCTGACGAGCGTTCTCGTCTACGCAAGAGGACATCTGATCAACGGGCCGAGGCTCCCCCTCGCCCCTCACCGACCGTGCACCCAGCTGGACGAGTGAGGCTTCCCCTCATCATCCGACCGCCGAGGCCGAGCACATCCCACTGAGGCCGAGCGTCTCGCCCAGGGCCGAGGCTTCCCCTCGCCCTTCGCCGACCACGCATCTAGCTGGACGACTGAGGCTACCCCTCGTCGTCCTACCTCCGAGTCCGTGCGCGACCGTCCGAGGCCGAGCGTCTCAACCAGGGCCGAGGCTCCCCCTCGCCCCATCTGCACCGACTCGAAGCCCCCGAGGGACCCAAGTGGGCCCCTTGACCACGTTGACCGGGTTGTCCACGGTCAACGCTTTGTAGTGAGAAAACACTCTGAAACATCTGGCGCCGTCTGTGGGAAACGAAAACCGTCCCACGAAGAAGCAAACCACACCTACAATGGCACGAGCCAGCAATGGAAGGAAGCGCATGACCCCCATCCCGGAGGAGGGGAATGGCGCATCAAACGGCAACCCCGAGGACACGCACGTCGACGGCCCCCCCGCCCACTCAACCGAAGAGACCGGCGGCTCAGAACTAGCCACACAGGGACAGCTCCACGCCCTGGCTCAGGAGACCAATGCGAGCCTCCAGACGTTGGTCGCGACGGTGCAGCAGCTCGTCGGCCCCGCGCCGTCCAACGGAGGCACGTTGAACGATAGCCATCGATGGGCGGGGGGTCCCCCGCACTTGCGGTCCGCCGTGGACGACGACCACGGGACCCGGAAACCGAACACAGAGCGTCGGTTCACGCGGTCCGGCTCCCGTCAGGCGAGATCACGCGCCTCCTCCCCTTATCGTGAAAGGAGCCGACGGGAAACCGAAGGGACGGAGGGCGAATCGATGACGGCATCATCCCGTCGGTCACGGTCGTCCCGCCGCAGGAGAAGCGAACGACACCACTCAAGAGACCAATCACGGCGGAGCAGGAGCTCCCGCGGGAGGAGTCGGGAGCGCCGGGTCAGCCCGACCCCCAGCGTGGCGAGGGCCGTGGAGCCAGCCCCGCCGGCGCCTGTACTCCCTCCACCCCCGAACGAGCCAGAGGCAGGCCACTGCCACATCCCCGGGGGCATCCACAGAGACCGGTGCCCCTTATCCCGGAGAATAACCGACGCACTGGTCCCCTCTCGGTTCAGGATCCCGGTGCTGGGAAAGTACGACGGGATAGGGGACCCGGGACACCACGTGATGGACTATGAGGGGGACATGTCCTTCCAGGGAGCTGACGATGACCTACTCTGCCGGGGCTTCTATTCTACTCTCAGGGGAGCGGCGAGGACCTGGTACCACAGCCTGCCCGGCCGCTCCATCGACAGCTTCGAGGAACTCGCCCAGTTGTTCTGCAAGCAGTTCATGGAGGGGAGGCAGATCAAGCCTGGTGCTGAACATTTGTTCAACATAGTGCAAGGCCCGTCCGAGCCGCTCCGACAGTTCATGCACCGCTTCAATGCGGAAAGGCTGAACGTGAACAGCCCTCCTGACCTGGTGGTCCAGACGGCCCTTAAGAAAGGGCTTCGCCACAGAGGCCTCAAGAAGTCCCTACACAACGATCCCCCTAAGGACCTCCCCGGGATCATGGCGAGGGCCGAACGCTTCATGCTAACCGAGGAGGCCTTGGCCGAGGACGCAGGAAAAGCCACTCGAGGGACCAAGCGCGGCGACGGCGGACGAGGCAGTCCCGAAGGGTACCGGACCGAGAAGAGGCCGAGGAACAGACAGCGGGGAGAAAGCACGAGGGACACCACCCCAGACGCCATCCTCGCCCAAGTACAGAAGGAAGAGCGAGCTGATCGCCCCCCACCGAAGGCTAAAAGAGGTGGGAAGAACAGGGAGAAGTACTGCAAGTACCATAAGGACGATGGCCATGACACTGAAGACTGCTGGCATTTGAAGAAGGATATCGAGAAGCTGATAAGCCGAGGGCACGCCAGGAACCAGGCCGACGAGCCAGCCCACGGGGAAGGGACCTCCACACAGCCAGACAAGGGGAAGAAGGTCAACACCGTCCAAGGTCCCCTCCGCATCATAGAGTAAGCGGGCGATGTCTCTCCCCCCCGGTTGCAGCCTAGTAAGAGGGAGTTATCTAGGTTTACATCCCTCTGTCTAGCTTCATTTCCTTTTTTCCTTTTCCTCCAAATGTACCAGTCCGGCAGGACTCTTGAGAGTACAAATGCATTCCCTTGTTGTCTTTTCTTAAATCCCCGACGGAGTTGACGTGTCACCAATAGCGCAAAAGAATGGGGACCGCCGCCTCACCAGAGGAGGAAGAAGAGCTTTGCCCTTGTCGACCGAATCCTGCGCTCATAAGTCTGGGGGACAGTTCCCCCAGCAGGCACGGACGCCGACCGGTCCTAAGCCGAGGAGCTTTGCCCTCGCCGACCGACTCCCGCGCTCCGGTCCTAAGCCGAGGAGCTTTGCCCTCGCCGACCGACTCCGGCGCTCATAATTCTGGGGGCAGTTCCCCCAGCAGGCACGGACGCCGACCGGTCCTAAGCCGAGGAGCTTTGCCCTCGCCGACCGACTCCCGCGCTCCGGTCCTAAGCCGAGGAACTTTGCCCTCGCCGACCGACTCCAGCGCTCATAAAGTCTGGGGGCAGTTCCCCCAGCAGGCACGGACGCCGACCGGTCCTAAGCCGAGGAGCTTAGCCCTCGCCGACCGACTCCTGCGCTTGCAAGTCTGGGGGCAGTTCTTCCAACAGACACGGACGCCGACCGGTCCTAAGCCGAGGAGCTTAGCCCTCGCCGACCGACTCCTGCGCCCATAAGTCTGGGGGCAACTCCCCCAAGGCACGGACGCCAACCGGTCCTAAGCCGAGGAACTTTTTCCCTCGCCGACCGACTCCTGCACTCATAGGTCTGGGGAGAATCCCCCCCCAGCCAGCGCCAACGTCATCCAGTCATAGGCCAAGAACAAGGCAGCAACGCAAAGTACACGGGGAGCCCGAGTAAGTTAATTTTGTTTATAACAGTTAACCCGGGTACAAAAATGTGTCTTATTTACAGGGAATCAAGGCGAAGAGACCTCTCTACAGATAATCCACTCACGACGAATGACAAAGTTCGTCACCAACAGAACAAAATTGGTTGACAAAAGACACAAAGTAGTTAACCCAAGTTGGCAGCCATGCAACCAGCAATTATTGGCCCCAGAACCGGTAGCGAAGCCGAAGGAGATAGCGGGGTCCATTTCAAGTAGACTGGCCCAAAGCGAAGCGGATGCTTAAAAATTTGAGGATAAGGCCAGGAGGGACGGCTTAGAGGGCCCGGGCTCGGGAGGACACATCCTCGGGCACTTCGCCCTGCTCGGAGCGAGGAGGATCGACTGGCGGAGGGGCTTCCCGAACGCGCTCCACACATTCCCGGAAAGAAGACTGGACGACGTCGACGATCCGAGGGGCGATAAGGTCTTCATACTTACCGAAGGCCTCCCTGAGAACCTCGAGGATTCTCTTCCCCAGGGTCTCAACGACGCCCCTCTCCACCTCCTCCGCGAGCCGCGCCACCTGGCGCCGATCGGACAACTCCCTCTGAAGCTCCTCCCTCTCCAGGCGGAGCGACTCCGCCGCTTCCTCAGCCGACTGCAGGGCGTCCTCCAACTTTCCCTGGAGATCACCCACTCGTCCCTCCAGCTCGGACACACGGAGCTGGAGATGCCGGGACTCCATCCGGGACTCCAAGTTTTCTACTGTGTACACGTGGTATTTCTACTTATGCTACATACATGGGCATGAAATAAACTTGGATATCTATGTATGTAACATAGTACAAGGGGGATTAGGCCGTAATACGTGTGTAACGGCCTGTTTTCAACAACACAACTATTTACGTATTTAACCTATTTTTAATCTTTTAAACTATTTTATGATGGTTCGTCAGGAATTTTACGATTTCAAAAATTTCTTAAAAATAGTTTGAAGTACCAGACTAGTTATGGAGTATTTTAGTAAGATCGGGTTTCATCAAATACCTCTAAAAGATCTGATAAAAATTCATTTTCAGATATTGCTGTTTTGGCTTAATGAATTAATTTTCTATACAAACATTATCAAAACGCTTTCAAACTTCTACGGTTTCATTTTATGATATTTAGGGCTCCCCACATTAATTTCGTAATTTTCTGATATCAACTCAACTTAGAACCTGCAAACCCGCTTTCAAAATGTTTTGGCCTAAAACTAGTATCTACGTAGCTCAAATCCCAAAATGGATCTCGTATTCGTGATCCTCGCGACGATACGAACCCGTGGGTATGTTTTCGTAATTTTTCAGTCACGTTTACTAGTAGGGACAAAATCGTAATTTCGTTTTTGTATTTTACTAATTACTTTCACTAATGGGGTTTTACCTATTACTAATGACATTAATTAACTTCCTACCAAACCTAACCGTATCTACCCTCATCCCCATCTCTCTCTCTCTCTCTCTCTCTCTCTCTCTCTCTCTCTCTCTCTCTCTCTCTCTCTCACTCACAGCTAACACGTTTCCTTCCCTCCTACCCGGTATAACCCCTAACCCTATATATTCCGCTCTTCCCCGTTCATCTTCACACACAGGCTATCTCTCTTTCTCTCTTCCCATTCAAACCCAAACCCACAGTATTTCTTTCTCCCCCTTCTTTTTATTTTCGTTCGAATGTAACCCAACCCCGGCGCCCGCGTCTTCCTCTCTCCAACTCCCGCTCTTTCACTCACCCTCTCTATCTCTCTCCGACACCCTCCCTCCGGCCTCGACCCGCCGCCGTCGCTCCACGGCCCCATAGCCGCTGTGTCCGACGAAGCCCGAGCGCCCGCTGCCGTCCTCCGCCGTCTACCGCCAGCCCCGAGCGTCGCTTCCCTCGCTCAGACGCCGCCGCAGCGCCGTTCGCCGTCGCCCGCCTTCGCCGTCCGCTCCCGGAGACGCATGCCGCCTTGCTGCCCCCAGTCGCCACCGTCCGACATCGAACAGCCCCCCCTCCGAGGAGTGTAAGCGTCGGATGCAAGAATACTCGCAGTGGCAATTCCGTAAATGCGAATTAAATTCGTATTTACGTATTTTTAATTGATTAATAAATGGGTTTTATGGTTTTTAATTGATAGCTAAAAATATAAGCCCCAGAAAAATATGAGACTAGATCTAGAAAATCAAAAACAATATTTTGGATCTAATGGCGCTGATCTCATCCCGATCAGACGCTTACGTTTTCCAGAATCATTTTTTAGCCTAAAACTTAATTACGTAAAATTCTTTCTAAAATCAGTAACTTGTTATTTTCACGTAAATTGATATGTGAGAAAAATATATATTATAGTACTAGTTAATACGGTCGTTTTGACTACTCATTCAAGTATTTCTGACTAGTATTGCTCCCGGAATAAATTACGGAAGTTATACGTTACTTAAGTAATTTGGGTTTTTAAGTCATTTTTGAGCTTCTGAAAATTATAAAAAATAGCAGGAGCTTCTGAAAATATTTTTCTTTTGCAGTAAAATCATAATATTTATTTTCAGCTTATATAAAAATTTTGACGACTTTCCGACACCGTTTCAACCGTGTTACGCCTATTTGACCGAGACCCAAAAGACACGAGCCCAGGAGCCCAATTGCTGGCCGGGAGCCCATCTACGTATACCGGCCCGTTTCACAAGACCCACTAAGGGACCCCCCTGCTATCAAACCGACCCGGCCCCGGTACCCGCTGGTCACTCGCCCACTCCTGCGATAACCGCTCCCCCGGTTCCGCGACCACTAAATGACGGTAATGGGGAGGTGCGGGCATGGCGCAAGGGGCGGCGACGGGGGGCGGATTGAAGGGGCACGATTGAGGGCGGGCGAGGGAAGTGGGCCAGAGGCAATCACGCTGGGAGCTCTTTAAAAGGGCTAGGAGGACGACGAAGCAAAGGACCGCATCTCAGGTATCTAAAGCCTAAGGTACTCCATCAACGACCTAGTTCCTCCTTTCCATCTCCTTCCTCCACCGCTCACGCCGTGAGACGCCGTTCCGATCTCCTCACGAGTCGAACCGTCTCCGCCGGGTCTCCTCTTTCAGATCTCTGTCTGACTTAGGCATCGGAGGGGATTTGGCCGGAACCAAGGTCCGGCCCCCTGACGAGCGTTCTCGTCTACGCAGGAGGACATCTGATCAACGGGCCGAGGCTCCCCCTCGCCCCTCGCCGACCGCGCACCCAGCTGGACGAGTGAGGCTTCCCCTCATCATCCGACCGCCGAGGCCGAGCACATCCCACCGAGGCTGAGCGTCTCGCCCAGGGCCGAGGCTTCCCCTCGCCCTTCGTCGACCACGCATCTAGCTGGACGACTGAGGCTACCCCTCGTCGTCCTACCTCCGAGTCCGTGCGCGACCGTCCGAGGCCGAGCGTCTCAACCAGGGCCGAGGCTCCCCCTCGCCCCATCTGCACCGACTCGAAGCCCCCGAGGGACCCAAGTGGGCCCCTTGACCACGTTGACCGGGTTGTCCACGGTCAACGCTTTGTAGTGAGAAAACACTCTGAAACAAACCGGTTTGAAAATCAAAACGACCAATTAATTAAATAGAAATTAGTGTAGCCATTAACTGATAATTTCTTGTGTTTGCAGGTACCAATCCGTGCGCTCTAGCTCCAACCTCGTCTTTCCATGACGAGCTCAATAGCGTAAGTCACAATAAATTCTAACCTTAGAAATTTAGATAGTGCACGTAATGGAAAATAGTGTACTAAATGGAAATACCGCATGCTCGAAGCATGGAATCTGTAACTTAGTTGTTAGACTTCAAATCATTGCTCAAGGCTGACATTCTCTCTTGAGGTTTCTGCCTTAACCTTTCAACAAGCGAAGATCTTTGGAGTGTTGTTAATGCAAGTGAACAGCTTTACTTTTGGAACAACAAAATTGACATACCGTATCGCAACACAATGACTGAGCGATATACTGCATTGACATCATGCTGCTGGAACATCTTATTGAAATTGAATGCTTAGAGATATTTGGCACTGCACTGGGTTTTTGGGGAAAACTTATATTAGTGAAAGTGCGGGAGCGACCGTGAGCCATCTACACATTGCACTGTACCGACCGACTGAATGAAATGTACCGACTAAAGTGAAATGAGATCCGCCTGGGTAAGCGCCCCTGTGGCACGAGATGAGCTCAATGGTTGCACACTGTATCTTCCTATATAAGTCACATAGCTCTAGTTTTACTATTGCATGCTTGTGTTACTATTGCCTGCTGGTTAAAATATTGCTGCTACCTTATGACATGCCACAATTGTTGCTCTTGCACGTTACGTTTACACTTGCACCGTCACCTTTACTTTACGCACTACATTCACTTTACTTAATACACCTACACAGCCACTAGCACTTTACTTATCGCTCTTGTATGCATGTTCGCTTTTACTTTCCGCACTTGTTTACTATAGTCTGCTCCATATTTGTGCACTCCTCTTTTTCTATCGCTAGAATTGTTGTGACTTACCTATGGTTCCATCTCCGTGGCACCGCAGACGACGTACATATGGAGGCAGATGCTCTTGAGTTGATAGCACCAGAGTTCGACCCTGAGACCGCAGCTTTCAGTTTTATTTTCGCTATGTTCTTTCTTTCTTTCATGTATCATTGTTGGAACATTTGTACAGTATGGATTGTAATAATTGGACACTATTTGGGTATTTTTTTACATCTCTGCATCGTGGCTATTTTGGTTTCACTGGTTAACTGCAGGACCGGCACAAATATCAAATAAGTAACTAGCCTCTCGGGTCGTTACAAGTTTGGTGGCCCACGCAGGTCCGCGCTAACTATCTCGTGAACAATATAGCAAGATCAGGATGTACAATATACAATACTCAAATTGAACCTCGAGTACGGGATGTCTCGAGTGTTCATCTGTATTGGATATACGGGTGAAGCGTCCTTATTACCATCTTCATTAGGTCTTCATTGATCCTCATCACTTCCTTTGAACTCTTAACCCTTGCTTAGGAACTCGTGTTCCATTCTTGGTTATACCCTCCCTAGTAACCTCTTTTGATAACAGTTATAGTGACTTTTCATAAGTTGTACTATCCACCCACTTCATCACCTTTCCTTCAGTTGATGATGATACGCATATAAATGATAAGCTTCCTTCAATGGACCCTGATCCGGTCAATGTGCTTGGCTAAGTTTGTTGGATCACCCTAGCTAAACTGGGGGTAAGTGATCCTGGCTTAGTCATTTCCCTGGCCATGTCCGCTGGACTGCAAGGACGTGAATCATGATTATGTAACATCATCGATCTTCATCACTATCACCCTTCCTTTAGCTTGATGACCTTTCGATCGACCTTCTTAGAATCTTTCTATTTTTTACGCTTAAACTCTAGCTACGTCTATTTTAAGGAGGGTAGCATTCGATTTTCGATCACCAGAAGTTCGAGTTCAACAACGGAAGCGAATCGAATGACGCTCAGAAGTATTAGAGGATGGTACTAGAGAAATTGTACCCGCTTGTAATTTTAGCCTGTAAGGATCAATACACTAGAGGGGGGGTGAATAGTGTATATTAAAAAAATTGTCGCAAATAAGATGTTAGTAAATATTTGCAAAGATGGCACAGAAATAAAATGACAAGTGCTGAAAATTAAACCAATCGCAAACACAGAGATTTATCCTGGTTCGGATCCTTCTGATCCTACTTCAGTCCTCTACCCCGTAGAGATTTTCAATCCACTATAATCACTTGCCCCGCAAGCACGAACTTACAAAAATGGCGACACTCCCCGTGTCCCAAACTTTGTACAATCTCTAAACAGAGATTCCAACCTGTTAAATAAGAAATAGAAAAACACCTATAGCCTTGTTATAAATTTCAGAGAATGAATTCAAGGATGGTGTTTAGAAGATGAACTTCAAGATGTAAAAGATATGTAATGAAGCGCAACACTTGAAGTTCTCTGGTTCATAAAAGAAGAGAGAGATCTATTGATATCTTCTTGCAATTATGAACACAAACAACTTTCCAAAAGTGATGTTAAAAATCCAAGTTCTTCCGTTCTTAAATGAAAAGAGAAATCTAATGATTTCTTCTTACAAATAAGAAAAGAACAACTAATGGCAGAATTACTTAAGAAAATTAAGGACTTGCTTTCAACAAAATCAGAATAAAGAAGAGGAAAGTGTGTGGAAAATGAGAGGGGGTACCCCTCCTTTTATAGGTTTTAGAAACGGTTGTGAACGGCTCTAAAAGAGACGTTGCACAATGTTCAGAAACTGAAAGGAACGTTGGAGAACGGTCAGAAACTGTTCTGGAAAGTTTCAGTCCCAAAAGCATTTTGGCATGCTACGAAAATTCGTAGCCTGCCAAATTTGAAACGGTAACAAACGGTCACAAAATTTTGGTGACGTTGAATAGATAACGGATAGATCCTTGTCTGAAAGTATCAAGTCAAAATATAACTGTTTTGGTAGGCTAGGAAAAATCCTAGTAGGCTAATACTTAAAAATACGAATTTTGACTTAGGATCGAAATGAGTTAGGAGATGATGTAGATTTGAGCTTTAGGGATATATGATAAGATATAACCAAGGCCCTGAAGCTATCTAAAAAGTAAAAATTACATCATTCCGTAGATACGTGTTTCACACGTAATTTGAGTAGCAATGTTGTTTTTGTAGAGGATCCTTGTACTTTGATCATATGCGTGATGTAAATGAATTTGCGTTGTAGCTGTACATCTGCATAGATAAAGTTAGTAACATGAAATATATTGATTTGTCACATCAAAACCTTATGGAAGAGAGGATGGAAAATACCAAGTTCCAACATTCTCCCCCTTTTTGATGATGACAAATAATTAAGTATAAAAAGTGAATTAATCATGTGTTAATAAGTTTTAATGAAATAATATGTATTAACATGAACAAATGTGATGTTGATATGTAATGTTACTGATGTTACTCCCCTTGAGTTTAGTCATATAGACTCCCCCTGAATATATGCATATTTCTCCCCCTTTGTCATCCACAAAAAGTGGAAAAGATAAATTGGCAAGCTACGATTTTTCGTAAAAGGCCAAATTAGAAAACGGAGGAAATTAAAAAATGAACAGAGACAGATTATGTAAAAAGAGCATATAAGTAACAAAAGGAACTACCACTTAAGGAAACAGCGATCAGAGAGACGAAGTACACAAGAGAACTATAATATATTACCATAACAACCATGATAAAACAACTTAAGGAAAGACCAAACCCAGTACATAGCATGCAGCTAAAAGATCAACATACGACATAGAACAAACACCCACTAAAACAACATACAGAAACCATCGACCAAACATACTAACGCCACATAACCAGCGACCAAACATACTAACGCCACATACGACCAACATACAACCAGCAGACAAATGCAACCAAGAGAATCCAGAACCAGTGATAGAACAACCGGGAATCATGAAGAGCAACCAAACGGCAGATGGTGAGGCAAGGATAGTCAAAAGTCATAGGAAACAACAGAGTAAGCATGGAGTGAAGGCGACCAACGGAAAACAGGGAATCAATGAGGGTGATAGGACGAGGAACCCGGGGAGGAGCGACGGGTGCGGGTGCGACGGGTAGGAAGGATGTCGGCGGATTCCAGCGAAGAGCGAAGAGAGGATTGCTCCACTTGAATCTGCTCAAGGACGGTTGAGTGATGACGAAGAACATCGTCATACTTACTCATCTGAATCTGAATACCAGCAAACCCGTCAGCAACCTGAGTAGAAAGACGATCAAAGAGAACTGCATTCGTTTCTCGAGAAGGGCTAACACCATCCTTAGATGTATGAATCTTCCTGCCGCAGCGAGAGAGGGAAGAGCCTGGAAACGGGGCCTTGCTACGAGAGGAAGAAGGCGGAGCAAGAGGATGCGAAGAGTCATCGTCAGAAGCAACGGTGTTGTCATCATCGGCGTCATCGTCGGGAGAAGAAGCATCACCCGGTAGTCCCATGCTCTGGAGGATGTTTTCATCGATGTGAACATCATTCTGAAGCAGAAGTTCGCCGTCGGTGGGAACACCAAAAGCGCGAAGTATCAGTGTGATGAGACAGGGGAAATAGAAATGGGTGGTAACCGGTCGCATCATACAGCGAAGAAGCAGATGGCCCCAGTGAATAGGATAACCGGCCATGATCGCATAGAGACAATGAAGATAGGCATTGCTCAAATAATTCACAGACCCAGCCTTCGGCATCAAATTGAAAATGACGATTTTGTGGAGGATGCGGGCCTCAGGTCGGAGTTTGGATGCAGACATATGGGGGGTCATTTTTGGGGCTAGACGAGAAAGGATAACAGCGTCGTCCATCGGAAAAGAGAGTAGGCCGAGATTATTGGACGGCTGATTGATGATGGTGGCAAGCTTTGTGCTGTCGACCGTGAAGCAAACGCCTCGAACCTGGGTGGAGAAGTACTTCTGACCACGGTGGACCGTAGTCTCTAGATTTGCATAGAATTCCCGCACTAGGGTAGGATAATAGGGGGTTTTGTTGGCGATCGACCAAAGTTGATGGAGCCCAACAAATGCGAGAAGTTGCTTGACATGCATCATTATCGACGTGCTGTAGTCGAGGAAGCGTTCCGGATGAAAGCGAGTGGCCTCGGAGCGAAGATAACGTTCTTGGGCAGCGGCCGAACGGAAACGGTCGGAGGGTGAAGGGAATGTTGGGTCGGCCATGGAGATCGAAGGATATGAAATGAAAACAAAGAGAGGAAGAAGAAAAGAACAGAGATGATGAAAAGAATGAAAGGATTACGAAATAAATAGAGATAAACAGAAACCCATTCAGTTGCCATGATAAGAAGTGGAAGCAGTTGCGAAAACTGAAGGAAGTTTGATCAACGGAAAAATTCAAAAGACAGAAAACCGAATAGATGGGAAGAAGAAGAGGCGGCGGTTGGATAAAACGTGTACCCGTTGGTTGCAAAAATAAAAGAACCATTGGGAGATAGAAGTACATGTATAAATATATAAAAAGAATCAGGGAAGTGACCCGAGTTACATTTAAAAAAGGTGAAGACCCAAAGCGTAAGGATATGGATGGATGTCAGGCCCGAGGTACATTGAAAAAATAAAAAAAATTAATGAAAGACAGGCCGAAATTAATAGGGTAGGTGAAAAACATTGGAAGTTGATGCGCTGGCCACAAGAGATGTGCTGGCCGAAGTTCCTAGGGGTATTAAAATAAATGTCAGGGAGAGCTATCTTGGCCACAAGAGAATTAATGTCAGGGAGAGCTCTCTTGGAAAAAATATATATTAAATAATGTTTAAAATAAAATAAAAGAAGGGGAAGTTCCTAGGTGTATGGGAAAAAGAGAAAAGAGTTGGTCAAAGCAAAAACAAAAATTTGAAAGTAGAAGATAGTGTCAGACCGAATGAAAGCCATGTCAGGGGTAGGTGGAAGCAATGTTAAGAAGTGAAGTATGTTAAAAAATATTAAACAAATTTGAAGTGTCTCACGTGATGCCAAAGAGATCAACCCGAATGAATAAAGATAAAATGGGTTGATGGCGTGGACCAATAAGAAACACCCAAGTGGCGGTTTTGAAGGCCGAATTGAATAGGGTAGGTGGCCGAATTAAATTGGGTTGCGGTTGTGGCCATTGGGTTGCGGTTTTGGCCAGAGGTTAGGTGGCCGAATTGAATATATTAAATTAGAAAACAATTTCCAACGGGAGGAACTACCAAATGTGGCTTTGAAAAGAGTCAGAAGAATTAAATTTTTGTCTTCTTGTGAAGTCCAAAGCAATAGAGAAACTAACGTACAGAGTGCAAAAATGGAAAGTTCGAAGAATGAGAATGAATGTCAGTGCTGCGTCCAACGTGAAAAGCATAGGATATCGGAAAAAGACAAAGGAGAAGTATCCATGTGGCAGTAGAGAGAACACAGAGAGCAACAGGAATCAAAAAGATAGAGACAAAGTGGACGAGAACGGGTAAGAATTTTGATACGAAATTTGATTTGAGAATAAAATATAGGAGAATCGTTTAAAAAATTCAAATTCCAGGGATCAAAGTAGGTACAAAACGGAGAACAGGAAAAAATTGTTTAAAATTGGTATGCTACGAAATTTTGTAGCATGCCAAAAATAAATAGTAACCAAACAATTATAGAAAAATTCATAAAAATCAAAAATAAATGAATATACTCATATATCAAATTCTGATGCACTAATAATGCCCAGATTTCTTCTAAGCTTGAGAAAAGTTTCTTCCTTCAAAGGCTTAGTCAAAATATCGGCAACTTGATGTTCAGTAGAAATAAATTTTAAAATAATATCACCTTTCTGAACATGATCATCTAAAAAATGATGACGTACATCAATATGTTTAGTGCGTGAATGATGAACTGGATTTTTAGACAAATTAATAGCACTAGTATTATCACACATTATAGGACATGTGGAACAATTAATACCATAGTCTGAAATAGTTTGTTTCATCCATAAAATTTGAGCACATGCTAAACCGGCGGCAATATATTCTGCCTCGGTTGTAGATAATGAAACAGAGTTTTGCTTTTTGCTAAACCAAGAAACTAAGGCATGTCCTAAAAAGTGACATGTACCACTAGTACTTTTACGGTCTGATTTACAACCAGCAAAATCTGCATCACTATATGATAATAAATCAAATGTGTTTGTTTTAGGATAAAATAAACCAAAATCAGAAGTATGCTTAACATATCTAATAATCCGTTTTACGGCAGTTAGATGTGAAACTTTAGGATTTGCCTGAAATCGTGCACATAAACATATTGAAAACATAATATCTGGTCTACTTGCAGTTAGATAAAGTAAGGAGCCAATCATACCTCTGTATAGATGTTGATCAACACTCTTACCATTTAAATCTTTGTCGAGGGAAGTAGATGTACTCATCGGAGTATGTTTTTCTGCAGAACTTTCTAAACCAAAGCGTTTGACGAGTTCTTTAGAGTACTTGCTTTGGTGGATGAATATTCCTTCCTTCATATGTTTGATTTGAAGACCGAGGAAGTAGTTTAGTTCACCCATGTGACTCATCTCAAATTCTTTCTGCATAATTTTAGAGAAATCTTGACAAAGAGATTCGTTAGTAGAACCAAAAATAATATCATCAACGTATATTTGAATAATGATAATGTCAGAATTTATGTTTTTAATAAATAAAGTAGAATCTATTTTACCAATAGAATATCCTGAATTTAAAAGAAAACTTTTAGAAAACTTTTAAGTCTTTTATACCAAGCACGAGGTGCTTGTTTGAGACCATATAAAGCCTTTTTCAATTTAAAAACATGATTTTCAAAATTTTCATGAATAAAACCTGGAGGTTGTTCTACATAAACTTCTTCTTTAAGAAAACCATTTAGAAAAGCACTTTTCACATCCATTTGAAAAAGTTTAAAATCTTTAAAACAAGCGAATGATAATAACATTCTAATAGATTCAAGACGAGCAACTGGTGCATAGGTTTCATCATAATCAATACCTTCTTCTTGATTATAACCGTGTGCAACCAATCGTGCCTTGTTTCTAATTACCTGACCAGATTCATCCAATTTATTTTTGAATACTGACCGGCGCCCCGTTTACGGTTTGGGCGCGGTGTCGTTTTACCGCAAGTGCACGGTTAGTGTAGGGTGCGGGTATATCGAACACAGGGAGGTGGATGGCTTGAGTGGCTACTAGCCTCGCCTGGGTTGTGTGCTAGCTACGCGGATGATATGGGTGGAAGTGTAGAAATAAAAGAAATAAATAAAAAGACATGACGTGAATCCCCGCTAACACGGGCTAGAGCACTCATGACACTTGGCATTTGACTTGATCCAGGGTGAGACATTGCCCCAAAAGGTGGTACCTAGCGTCCATGGCCCGATATTCCGGTCGGTGCCAAGCACGCTAGGCCTACCTGGTTCCGGACGGTGGGCACTCCCGTGTCCATAAACACCTTCCGCAACCGGGAGCATTAAGGCCACAATGATATCTCCCAACACTTCGTCCAAGCCGCTCCCGCGCGCGAGGACTCGATGTCTACGCTGGGGGCGTGAGCTATGGCTAGGGAGTCAACCGCCAAGTTTATTCCCCCTCGGCCCGACGGTCAAAGGCGGTCTTTTTCCCGCCGATGACAATGAAACACCCCCGCGTAACCCTAATGGCCAAATAGGTCAAATGTGATTTCTAGCAATACATCGAAGCGGATCTTGACAGGACAAGAATCGGACCCCAATCCCCAACACATCTAGTGTGTTGCCGTACGAATTGGACCCAGATTGCTAGAAATCCCCATTGACACATTTCATCGAACACGTGCCATGCAACCAAGTCTAATGTAAATTCCCAAGCAACAATCCTACCCTAACCCGTATTAGGGTTCATCAATACTACTCCATGATGAAAAGCATATAAACAAATAACACAAAACACACACAAACATTCATCATGAAGCAAAAGAAATACAACACAAAAATGGAGAACAAGAGAAAGAAATACTTATCTTGAGTTTGAATCTTCAATCCAATACAAGATTTATTAACAAAAAGACCTAATCTAATCTAACCTAAAGCTCACAAGAGAAAGGGGCAAAAGCCCTAAAAAACTGAGAAGAGATATCCCTTCAGTCGGCCAACTTCGAGTATTTATAGCCCCACTTCGAAACCCTAATGGTTCGGGTCCAAACCCGCAGAAAAAACGTCACCCGGTCGGTTGACAGGTCAACCGATCGGGTGATCCGTTACAAATAGTAAACAGAAAACGGCGGAGCTTCACCCGGTCAGATGAACCGGTCGGTTGAGTTCTTGGGGTGACCGGTTGGATCTTGGAGCCGTCGGGTGAAGCGATCGGTTGGACGCCCGTGTCTTCAGCTCTTCAACATCAGCTACAGATGAACCGATCGGGTGAGAGTCACCCGATCGGTTGGCATTTTGCTCGAAAAAACAGAGAACAGCCCCACGCTGAACCGGTCTGTGAACCGGTCGGGTGACTTCCTTATGAGCTGCGGCAGAGACCGGGTGGTGCACGCGTGCATCACTCGATCGGTTGGAGATGACCAACCGACCGGGTGAGGGGCTGAAAGATGAATTCTTTGACGTTTGACCCCCTGGATCACGCGCGACTCCTCCCGTTGTTCCGGGGACTCATGATATCATTGTTTTATGTCCCAAATGCTGTAAATTCCTGCAAAACACGGAAAACACGGAAAAGTGAAAGAAAACAAGAAAACACACGAAAACGAATAAAAGACGGCGGTAAAATACGGAAAAAACACGGAAGAAAACGTGCGTAAATATATGAAATATAAACGCACGTCAAAATCCCCCAAGCTGAACTCTTCCTCGTCCTCGAGGAAGACGAGTGAGAGTAGGAGCTCGGAGGGAGAAAATAGAGGGAAGGAGAGAGAAAGAGAATTCTATATCCTAGATCGCCCGTAAGGGCCAACAAAATCAAACACGCCACACGAAGCAAGCATACGACAAAACACAACACTAAACCAAGAAATGTGAGTCCAAACAAGTGTCGTGGGCCCACGCAGTGAAGCGCGAGTGAGTGTGGTCGTGTGTTAGCAGACGGTGTCACTATCTACATTGTGTGATAAAGCTCGATATACACAAGTCCAAGATATGACCCAAATATCGATTCGAATTGAATTAAGCGGTGAATATATGGTTCAAGCATGCATGAGAATAGAGAGAGAATCGAAACATATCATGCGTTAGGGACTCCATAACTAGGGTTAAGGAAATCACCACATTAAAGCCTAGATAATAGCTAAAAAGTTCCTAAGCCAAGTGTTTTTGAAAACGATGGGGGTTGAGATGATGTGGAGAAGAACACTCGGTGCAAATTCTCGCCTTCCCTTTATTCTCGGCAAGTAGGAAAAAATATTCACACGGGAATTTTTTTGGGTTTTGGGTATTTGTATTTTTTTGGATTTTTGGATATACATATTTTTTTTTCTTTTTTTGGGTTTTTCTTTTCTTTTCTCCTTTTTTGGATTTTTGGATATTGGGATATATACATGTGTACTCTCCCAAGTGGGAGAACGGTACACGACGAGGGGATTTGCACCAAGTAAAACAAAAAAGAAATCGGAATCTAAACACTTGGGCAAAGGAAACTATTCTCGCTAATTAGAGCATGGGCTAAATGGGTTATCCTAGTCCTTAATTGTGGAATCCCGACACATGCGAAATGAAGTATACGATATATATAGCATGCATATAGAAGCAGACATTAGAAGCAAATACCGCATATTCAATATCGAAGCATAATAATCTAGGGGTCAACCAAGGGTAGGTATATAAATCAACATCACAAAGTAGAAGTACACTCCTAGCTAGTCACGACAAACAACTCACACAAAAGCAAGGTGAACCCACGAAGCATGAAATGCAATGGACTCGGCTTCCTAGGGTTAGTGAATGTGATTATCGAAGCTATGCTAAGTGTGCGTGTGATTTTCGTGGCAATTCATCATAGGGTTCATCTCTAGGAGAAAGAGATAAAAAGAAGAAAAGAAAAAGAAAAAGAAAAACACGGAGAAAAACGACTCAAATAACGAAGAAAAAGAGACAAAAGACGCACGAAGTGCGACTCCCCCAAGCTGAAACTTGCATTGTCCTCAATGCAATAGTAGTGAATACGGGAGGGCAATGAAAATGGGGGGGAAGTTACACACCGACACAAAAAATGAAAAACACGAAACACACGAACGAAATTGGAAAATAAAGAGAAAGAAACATACAAAATAAAAGATATAAAACACGACAAAAGAACACCTAGACACAGACACACAACAACGACACACGAAAACATGCACACAAATCGATTTCCCCCAAGCTGAACATGAAAATGCTAGCAAAATGATATGATCAATGGGGATGTAGAGATATGCTAGGGGGAAAATCGGAAAAGAAAGAAATCAAAATGCAGGAGAGACAGTGTGCTCATTCTCCTCGGAAGAGGATGAGGGGTGAAATGATAGAAGGACACGACATGAAGGGTTATTATGATGCAAAAGCAAATCCTAGATACGCTCCCCTCGCTAATGAGAGGAGACGAGATTATTCAAATCTAAACTAGAAAGCGGTAAATTTTTACACTACTGGATTAGGATACACCTGAGCATAGGCGGATCCAAGATCTGAAGTGGGGCAGGTAGCTGCTCTAACTGCTCCTTCTGTGGCTCCGCTAATATTTTGGTGCCACGAACACCAACAAACTCTAGCAATACCCCCAAAAGCTTCTCTCGATGATGTCCACCTATATCATTTGAAAGAAAAGGAGCATCAGTCCGTGGTGAAAAATTCTTCCCCGCAATAAATGTATCCCAAAGAGTATCATCAAAGTGAAATGTAAAGCGTGGAATGAGTTGACGACGACTCCCTGAGAATGTGGTGATATGCCCTGATGGTGACGCGATGATATCATGTCCACGTTCAGTGGCGAGCTCGTCAGGTGCTGACATGCCCTGACGTATCTCCATATAATGTGAATCTGGATCCTTTGGAGGGTATGCCATGTCAGTAGTATTTGAATCTAAAAATATGGGGAATGTAATACGAGATTCAGAAATAGGGTCTAAAAGATCTCCCTGAGTGGGAGCAGTAAGCTCTGGTGGACGCGATGCCTCTGGTGGAGTGAGGGTGAGCGATGGATGTAGCGGTAGAGGCAAGGGAGCATGAGGCTCAACAGAATGAGTCATGATGTTCACGGCTCCATGCTCTCCCTCCTTGTCGATATGGACATCCTCCATGGGCTCCTCGATGCCGTATGTCTCAAAAATTGTACCTGCATGAGGAAGGGGACTCATATTAAAATTTTCAAATTGTAAACCATAAGAGTTACCTTCCGCAGTGCAAGTCGTCGATGAAGTATGAGACACGACTGCTTCACCCCCAAAAGTAGATGTGGTCGGCGGAAATGGAATTGGTGAATCCACCTGGCTCTGCGTTATCATGGAATCCTCCATCAATAACTCAAGGATAGATTTCCGAGGTGGAGATGAGGGTGATGGTGTTGTCGGGCCTTGATTTACAAAGGAATTCGCCACTAACAACTCAAGATCAGGCGCATGTGGTGGAAGTGGAAGTGGTGGAGTCATCTGGCCTTGGTTTAAAATATTGTCTTCTAATAATAATTCAAGGTCAGACATCGGTGGGGGGAGTGGTGATGGAAGTGGAGGTGATATCCAGCGCATCTGAGTTGCAATGGAGTTTTCCAAGAATAATTCAAGGCTCGATCTTGGTGGAGGATGGGGTGTGAAATTTTGGGGGTAAGGATGGGAGGATTCTTGATGTAGGTCGTGGGTATATGAGTGTGGGGTGTAGGGTTGGGCACTAAATTGGCAATGGATGGCCATGTGTCCCTGCATCCCACAAGCTTCGCAAACCGCCACGACCTGCGGATAATTCTCATATTCCCCCATCTGAGCACCGTATGGCATATAAGCATCAAAATTTCCGATGTACGATCCATCGGGCATCCACATAGCTCACCTGACAAACAAAAATTTTGGCTACGACAAGCGCGTCAGTGGTACAAAGAATAGCACAAATTTATAATGGTGGTAAGGAAAGAATCTGTTTATTGTATTTATTTATTTATTTATTTTTTTGTTTTTGCGTAGTCTAACGAACCCAAGCTAAGCTAATATCAAACCGAACGCCTCCCCGGCAACGGCGCCAAAAACTTGACCGGCGCCCCGTTTACGGTTTGGGCGCGGTGTCGTTTTACCGCAAGTGCACGGTTAGTGTAGGGTGCGGGTATATCGAACACAGGGAGGTGGATGGCTTGAGTGGCTACTAGCCTCGCCTGGGTTGTGTGCTAGCTACGCGGATGATATGGGTGGAAGTGTAGAAATAAAAGAAATAAATAAAAAGACACGACGTGAATCCCCGCTAACACGGGCTAGAGCACTCATGACACTTGGCATTTGACTTGATCCAGGGTGAGACATTGCCCCAAAAGGTGGTACCTAGCGTCCATGGCCCGATATTCCGGTCGGTGCCAAGCACGCTAGGCCTACCTGGTTCCGGACGGTGGGCACTCCCGTGTCCATAAACACCTTCCGCAACCGGGAGCATTAAGACCACAATGATATCTCCCAACACTTCGTCCAAGCCGCTCCCGCGCGCGAGGACTCGATGTCTACGCTGGGGGCGTGAGCTATGGCTAGGGAGTCAACCACCAAGTTTATTCCCCCTCGGCCCGACGGTCAAAGGCGGTCTTTTTCCCGCCGATGACAATGAAATACCCCCGCGTAACCCTAATGGCCAAATAGGTCAAATGTGATTTCTAGCAATACATCGAAGCGGATCTTGACAGGACAAGAACCGGACCCCAATCCCCAACACATCTAGTGTGTTGCCGTACGAATTGGACCCAGATTGCTAGAAATCCCCATTGACACATTTCATCGAACACGTGCCATGCAACCAAGTCTAATGTAAATTCCCAAGCAACAATCCTACCCTAACCCGTATTAGGGTTCATCAATACTACTCCATGATGAAAAACATATAAACAAACAACACAAAACACACACAAACATTCATCATGAAGCAAAAGAAATACAACACAAAAATGGAGAACAAGAGAAAGAAATACTTATCTTGAGTTTGAATCTTCAATCCAATACAAGATTTATTAACAAAAAGACCTAATCTAATCTAACCTAAAGCTCACAAGAGAAAGGGGCAAAAGCCCTAAAAAACTGAGAAAAGATATCCCTTCAGTCGGCCAACTTCGAGTATTTATAGCCACACTTCGAAACCCTAATGGTTCGGGTCCAAACCCGCAGAAAAAACATCACCCGATCGGTTGACAGGTCAACCGATCGGGTGATCCGTTACAAATAGTAAACAGAAAACGGCGGAGCTTCACCCGGTCAGATGAATCGGTCGGTTGAGTTCTTGGGGTGACCGGTTGGATCTTGGAGCCGTCGGGTGAAGCGATCGGTTGGACGCCCGTGTCTTCAGCTCTTCAACATCAGCTACAGATGAACCGATCGGGTGAGAGTCACCCGATCGGTTGGCATTTTGCTCGAAAAAACAGAGAACAGCCCCACGCTGAACCGGTCTGTGAACCGGTCGGGTGACTTCCTTATGAGCTGCGGCAGAGACCGGGTGGTGCACGCGTGCATCACTCGATCGGTTGGAGATGACCAACCGACCGGGTGAGGGGCTGAAAGATGAATTCTTTGACGTTTGACCCCCTGGATCACGCGCGACTCCTCCCGTTGCTCCGGGGACTCATGATATCATCGTTTTATGTCCCAAATGCTGTAAATTCCTACAAAACACGGAAAACACGGAAAAGTGAAAGAAAACAAGAAAACACACGAAAACGAATAAAAGACGGCGGTAAAATACGGAAAAAACACGGAAGAAAACGTGCGTAAATATATGAAATATAAACGCACGTCAAATACCCACTTGGTACCAATAATTGAATGATCTGATGGTCTGGGAACTAATTTCCAAACATCATTTCGTTGAAATTGGTTAAGTTCTTCCGGCATAGCCATAATCCATGAACTGTCTTCACATGCATCTTTGATGTTCTTTGGTTCAATGGTTGAGAGAAATGCACAATGTCCCATTTGCTCTATTTGGCGACGAGTTCTTACTCCATCTGTAATATCTCCAATAATTAACTCTGATGGATGATTTGGAACTTGTACAAATGCCTTAGGAAGATCTGTATTATCTGAAATAGACTCAACAGAATGTTTAGTAGCATCAATTTCATCAAGTTTCATATTATCTAAAGAATTAGAAAGAGGTAATATATTCTCTTCATCATCAATGATGGGAGAATTAGATGAGGGATTCTCATCAAATGTGACATGAAGTGATTCTTCAACTGTTGAAGTTCTTTTGTTGTATACTCTGTAGGCTTTGCTACGTGTTGAGTATCCAACAAAAATACCTTCATCAGATTTAGAATCAAATTTATCAAGTGCATCTTTAGTATTTAGAATGAAACATTTACATCCAAACACTTTAAAATATGATACACGAGGAATACGATTAAAAAATAATTCAAAACAGGTTTTATTAAGTAATGGCCTTATAAGAACTTTATTCATCATGTAACAAGCAGTTGCAACATCTTCTGCCCAAAAATACTTAGGAAGATTACTATCACAAAGCATTGTTCTTGCACATTCTTGTAAAGTTCTATTTTTCCTTTCTACTACGCCATTCTGAGGAGGAGCACGAGGAAAAGAAAAATTGTGTGTAATGCCATTTTCATTACAAAACTTGGTAAATGATTCATTTTCAAATTCTCCCCCATTATCACTACGAATAGTGACAATGTTAGAGGATTTGATCTTTTGAATCTTTTTACAAAATATTGAAAACTCTTCAAAAGCATCATTCTTGTTTTGTAAGAATATAACCCAAGTGTATCTAGAATAATCATCAACAATGACAAATGCATATCTACTTCTATTCAAAGAAGCTACTCTTGAAGGACCAAACAAATCTAAATGTAAGAGTTCTAATGGTCTCTTTGTTGAGATAACATCCTTTGATTTAAAAGAAGATTTGTGCATTTTCCTTGTTGACAAGCATCACAAAAATGTTTGTGTTTGAAAGAAATATTTGGCATTCCATTAACTAACTTGTGTTTTGAAATACGTGCTAGATTTTTGAAATTTGTGTGTCCAAAACGTTTATGCCATAAAAGTGTATCATCTAATGTAATAATTAAACAATGATTATTAGTGGAAATAGACATGCATAAGATATAAATATTATTCTTACGCTTACCACGAAATAAAATAGATGACATATCAGAATCATAAATGATGCAATCATTTTGTTCAAAAACTATTTTGTAATTTTTATCGCATAACTGACTAATGGAAAGTAAATTATGTTTCAAACCATCAACCAGGAGAACATTTTCGATGATAGTTGTATTACCAACTGTTCCAGTGCCTATGATTTTGCCTTTGTTGTTGACACCAAAGGTAACAGTGCCTCCTTGTTTGTACTTGACGGTTGAAAGTAGTTTGACATTTCCTGTCATATGTTTTGAACATCCACTATCCAAAATCCATCTTTCCTTTTTAGGTACATGAAAGATAAAACATTAAGCATTGGTACCCCTTTTTTAGGGTCCTTGGGATTAGATTTTTGGAAGCCAAACCCAAGTGGAATTTGGCTTTCTAAGATAATTACTAGAATAAACAATAGAATGCATATAATGAGAAATATAACTATTTCTAACTTTTAAACATGAATCCTTAGGAACCCATATACTAATTGTAGTAGGTTTCCTAGGAAATGTTTTTGAAATGTTAGTAACATTTCTTTGTGAGGAAGAAGTAGGAATGTTTACTTTCTTCGTGTAAATAAATGCATGATTCTTCTTTTGTGGTTTAACAAAAGTTGTTTTACCACACGGGGAAGAAGTGTTATAAGTCTTGGGTACATCCTTTTTAGAATATCCCAATCCTTGTCTATGATTTGCTGGATATTGAATTTTAAGCAAATCATCGAGATTAGTCTTTCCTTTGTTAAATTTATTAACATTGGATGACATCTCGTCGTATTTCATCTTTAGTGATGAAATACTTTTATCCATTTCGGATATTTGTGTATGTAGTTCCAGGTTCTTAGTTTTGAGAATAACATTCTCTTTACTAAGATCCAAAACTTGAGAAGAAGTATTCTCGGTGTTTTTTGAAGATGATAATTCTTGATATTTAGAAAGGAGATCATCATTATTCTGTTTCAATGATTTATGTTGATTATTCAATTTTTTGAAACGAGAATAGAGATCTTTTAATGCATCAAGTAATTCTTCGTTATTAAAAGAACTTACCTCATCTTCATCATCTTGTGCCATAAAGCACATGTTGGCATTTTCATTTAGATCATCATCTTCATCATCTGAAGAATCATCCCATGTTGCCGCAAATGCCTTTTTCATTTTGTCAAACCTCCTTTCTCTTCTGGATTGATCATTGTTGGAAGTTTTGAACTTTGCTTTAAGAAGTGGACAGTCTTTCTTCATATGTCCTGGCTTATTGAAATTAAAGCAAAGAGAGGAATCAGTATTCTTAGATTTAAAATTATTATACTTACCTTTCTGAAATAATTTTCTGAAGTTTTTGGCAAAAAATGCCATATCATCATCTGAATCTTCATTATCTGATGTTGCGTTGAAGGCAAGTACTTTCTTCTTTTGATCTGATTCTTCTTTCTCATCTTGTAGTGTAACTTCATGGGCCATTAAGTTACCAATAAGATCTTCCATAGATAATGTGGAAAGATCATTGGCTTCCTCAATAGCGGTGATCTTTGGACGCCATACGGGAGTTAAAGCTTTAAGAATTTTGCGAACCTGTTCAAGAGAAGTGTAAGTTTTTCCAAGAGCATTTAAAGAATTTATAATATTAGTAAACCTGGTGTTCATTTCTCCAATTGTCTCTTGGTCCTTCATCTTGAACAACTCGAATTTGTGAACCAAAACGGAAATCTTAGTTTCCTTCACTTTACTGGTTCCTTCATGAGTTACCTCAAGTATATGCCAAATCTCCTTAGCACTTTTGGCCTGAGATACTCGATTAAACACATGTTTATCCATAGCACAAAATAAAGCATTCATGGCCTTTGAGTTGTTGGTTTTTGCAGCTTTGTTGTTGGTGGTCCAATCAGCAACATGAGTTGTTGGCTTTTCGTATCCTGACTCTACGATGTCCCAAATATCATAATTCATACTTTGGAGATGAATCTCCATTCGTATTTTCAAATATGAGTAATTTAAACCATCAAATAGAGGAGGACGAGTTTGAGAGTGCCCTTCAGGATGCTGATTGTAGTTGTGTGGAACTGCATTCATGTTTGAGGAACTTGCTGCCATCTTAACCTTGCTCTGATACCAAATGTAATTTTAGCCTGTAAGGATCAATACACTAGAGGGGGGGTGAATAGCGTATATTAAAAAAATTGTCGCAAATAAGATGTTAGTAATATTTGCAAAGATGGCACAGAAATAAAATGACAAGTGCTGAAAATTAAACCAATCGCAAACACAGAGATTTATCCTGGTTCGGATCCTTCTGATCCTACTCCAGTCCTCTACCCCGTAGAGATTTTCAATCCACTATAATCACTTGCCCCGCAAGCACGAACTTACAAAAATGGCGACACTCCCCGTGTCCCAAACTTTGTACAATCTCTAAACAGAGATTCCAACCTGTTAAATAAGAAATAGAAAAACACCTATAGCCTTGTTATAAATTTCAGAGAATGAATTCAAGGATGGTGTTTAGAAGATGAACTTCAAGATGTAAAAGATATGTAATGAAGCGCAACACTTGAAGTTCTCTGGTTCATAAAAGAAGAGAGAGATCTATTGATATCTTCTTGCAATTATGAACACAAACAACTTTCTAAAAGTGATGTTGAAAATCCAAGTTCTTCCGTTCTTAAATGAAGAGAGAAATCTAATGATTTCTTCTTACAAATAAGAAAAGAACAACTAATGGCAGAATTACTTAAGAAAATTAAGGACTTGCTTTCAACAAAATCAGAATAAAGAAGAGGAAAGTGTGTGGAAAATGAGAGGGGGTACCCCTCCTTTTATAGGTTTTAGAAACGGTTGTGAACGGCTCTAAAAGAGACGTTGCACAACGTTCAGAAACTGAGAGGAACGTTGGAGAACGGTCAGAAACTGTTCTGGAAAGTTTCAGTCCCAAAAGCATTTTGGCATGCTACGAAAATTCGTAGCCTGCCAAATTTGAAACGGTAACAAACGGTCATAAAATTTTGGTGACGTGGAATAGATAACGGATAGATCCTTGTCTGAAAGTATCAAGTCAAAATATAACTGTTTTGGTAGGCTAGGAAAAATCCTAGTAGGCTAATACTTAAAAATACGAATTTTGACTTAGGATCGAAATGAGTTAGGAGATGATGTAGATTTGAACTTTAGGGATATATGATAAGATATAACCAAGGCCCTGAAGCTATCTAAAAAGTAAAAATTACATCATTTCCGTAGATACGTGTTTCACACGTAATTTGAGTAGCAATGTTGTTTTTGCAGAGGATCCTTGTACTTTGATCATATGCGTGATGTAAATGAATTTGCGTTGTAGCTGTACATCTGCATAGATAAAGTTAGTAACATGAAATATATTGATTTGTCACATCAAAACCTTATGGAAGAGAGGATGGAAAATACCAAGTTCCAACACCGCTCTCGGGGGCCAGTTACTTATTTGATATTTGCACAGATCTGCAGTTAACATGTGAAACCAAACTAGCCACGATGCAGAGATGTACAAAAATACCCAAATATTGTCCAATGATTACAATCCATGCTGTACAAATGTTCCAACAATGATACATGAAAGAAAGAAAGTACACAACTGAAAATAGCTCTGGAAGCTGCGGTCTCAGGGTCGAACTCTGGCGCTATCAACTCAAGAGCATTTACCTCCATATGTACGTCGTCTGCTGTGCCACGGAGATGGAACCGTAGGTAAGTCACAACAATTCTAAATATAGCAAAGAAGCAGTGCACAAGTATGCCAAAAGTAACTACATACAAGCATACCAGAGTGAAAAGTAAAGTACTGAGCAACAACTGTACACAGCTGAGTAGTAAAAGTAAACAGAACTGAAAGGAGAGACTCACTGTACTGTGGTAGTGCAAGTGTAAAGCAGACTAAGCAAGTGAAACGTACTACTGCTGTAGCTAAAAGTACGATATGTAAAGCACTGGTGACTGCACAAGTGTAGTAGGCAAAGTATGTGTAATGCATAAAGTAAAAGGTGGTCGTGCAAGTACGAAAAGTAACGTGCAAGAGCAAACATAGTGATAGTAAAGGTGAGACTAGTAGGCATGAACTGTAAGCAATTAAAACATGCAAAGTACTGAATAAGACGCCCTAAACTATGTGATGTGACTCATGTATGAAAGTATGATATGCAACCATGGGTCAGCCACCGCTCGGAACCGCGCTAGCCACCTCATCTGTAATGCCCTATTTTGAACTATACGCGTATTCTACTGAACACATGTATATTTCTACGTACGATACGTGGGTAGGCATAGAATAAGCATAGATATCGATGTACGTGACGTAGTGCAAGGGGGATTAGGCCGTAATACGTGGCTAAGGGGAGAGAATGCGAAATGTGAAGGCGGGAGAAGTGCAAATGGCGTCGTGAGTGCAAAACTACAGGAATGTGTTAGGCGTGGGTGTGTGAAGCATGTGTGCGTCTACGGATGAGTATGGATGTGTGTAGGGAGAGCCATGGAAGTGTGAAAGGGGTTAGGGGTCAATGGCAACTCCCGTAAATTTTTAGAAAAGTCAAGGGCAAAACAGTCTTTTTGACTAAAACTGATGTGCGTACATACTTAGGTGGTCGGTACATAAAGTAATGGCACACTTGTAATTAGTGGGAAGTCAAGAGGGTATTTTGGTCATTTGACATGTTGCATGCTTATCTTAAAGAAGGTTCTAGTGTGGGATATTTTTGGAGGAGATTCTTCATTCTTCCATACTTTTCTTTTCTCTTCTCTTTTCACTTTTCTTTTCCTCTCCTCCACCTAGCATGCCGGCCACCCCTCCCATCTATTTCCCTTATTCTTCACTCCAAAAACCCTAATTTTCATTTCCAAATAATAGGGGTTTAAGTTTACTTCAAGATAGAAGAAGATGGAGAAGAAGGAAGAGATGAAAGAGAGGAAAACCCAAGGTTGAGGTAGGAATCTATTGGAGATGGAATTCCAATCAATTTAATTTTTTTAATTTGTTTTTATAGCATGTTTCATCTAATATGTGATTAAACTAATCAATTTTTACATGCTATTGTTCAATTTCACAATTTCCTATTTGAAATTCCTAGCAAAGTCATCTCCTTTTGAAATTCAAAAATCTTGATGTCTAATTTTGCCTTGATTGTGGTTACTGTAGCTCGAATTGGATTTCGAAAAAATTATGAGCATGTAGATCTTGAAGTCCTACCCCAAAATCATATAAATATTGATATATGTTCAATTCTGAAATTAGGAGTAAAAATTCAAACTCTACAGCATGTCTGTTTGATTCTCATCTTTGACACGGTTCAGTAAAAATGGATTAATTACCTGCACACTCAATGAAATTTTGTGATCTTGATCTTGTTGGAAACTTAAGAAGATTATCTAAAAGTTTATCAGTTTTCCTATATGTCGACATTCTGGCTAGAACATGCTCAAAATTGGCTTTGAACACAGACCCAGAAATCTGTCTGAAAAACAGATTTGACACACTTCACTAAATAATTCACCATAAATCAAATACTTAATATTTTTGCATGAAAAGTTATCTGTGGATCCACAACTATCATATATACAAGTTTCATTCAGGACGGTTTGCTAAATTATGTGTATAGATGGATGATATCAGCCACTTTTTATGACATCATGTGCAATTTCTGCTAGCTGAAGCTTTTGCAAGGTGATATGATTTGTGTAATATTGCCATTTATACCCCAATTGTCCATGATTGTTGTTATTACCTAAAGGGAAGTTGATTGGTGTGATATAATATGAAATTGCTAATGTGATTGATATGTGGAACACGATGCATACCATGTGTTCGATGAAATGCCTCAATGAAGGCAACACCCATTAATTTGAGAAACGTGTATGTATTAGTGTTGGCCTTGAGTCACATTGATAATTAGTGAAGTTAGAGGCTTGAATGGCATGTATATATTGTAATTGTGAATGGGTGATGTGTTGTCACGTGAGTGCATGACCCTATGTCTAATGATGGACAGCTGAGGTGATGAGTGCTTATCCATGCCATCAAGACCCCTAACGTGTCACTTATGATGTTAACTAATAAAATTGAATAAATTACAATCCTCTCTAATGAGGGTGAGTTAGCAAAGCCCGGGTTTTAAGTGGGATTTGAGTAAATTGTGGATATGAGGTCTGGACTGTGAAGTTGGGAGATAATTATGTGATGTGTGGAGTTTACACCCACTCGCCTTTACCGGGAGTGGAGGGGATTCTTACACCCACTCGCCTTTACCGGAAGTGGAGGGGTCATACGGAGGTTGGGTTATATGTGGATAGCCTCACTCCTGCCAGGGACGGGGAGAGGGGGGGTGAGAGGCCCGACGTACAGTGCCCGTGTCCACTGCGTCATGTGCTATTTTCACCCCATATTTGGGGTGAAGTCCAGGTCCTAGTATCACACAGTTTACCCAAGTTCCAAATTAAATTCAATTATAAAATAATAAAATGAGGATTGGCATGTTTCTCCTTCTGCTGGCATCGCTTCCCCTTCACTTGCGTACTTCTTTGTGACTCTATGTCATACCATATGCACTTGCACTTGTTTTATCAGATAGTGCTTACCTGAATACTTGTGTTATTATTAATAATAATATTATTATTCGTGCTAACCCTTTCCTAGCAGTAACTCGACACTGGACCGCAGGTATGATTTCCTTGTTTTAACTATTTAATTTTCATTATATCATTTAGTTACATACTCTATATCTCTTGTTTGCCTTGGAATTTGATAGCCTTAAATGGAATTCCAAACCCAAGTTGGTTCCTACTGGGCACACATTGATGTGCTCCTCTATATTTTTCAGGTAGCAGGGTTATCATGGTTGGTGGTGACTTGGAGTTGGGTTCAGGGGTAGCACTTGGTGTGAGCAGTATTTGTGGTGTGATATGGTTGGTTTGGTAGGTGGAGAATGACTGTGCATATGTAGTGGTGGACCTGGATAATGTATATAAATGGAATTTGTTATTTATATGTTTTGTGGTTGGTGTTCTTTATTATTCATGAGGTTATTTTATTATTATTGCGGAGCTTCACTTGTACTATCCCAGCATGTGCGCAGTGGCATGCTTATGTAGTTTCTTCTCTCTCTCTTTTTCCCTCTTATCACCCTCACTCTTCAGGATACTTGGAAAAAAATTTAAATTATAGATACCGGTTATTCTGGGAACGGGGCGTGACATCATCGCCGAAGCACGCCCACACCGCCATGACTCAGTCGTCCTCGATGCTCCCTCCTTCTCTGATCAGCTCCGAGGACAGCGACACTCCCACCTTCGAGCCCCGCCACGCTCCCCGCTCGCTGAGCACTCGTCGCCGCCCAGATCGAAGCCCGCCCCGCCATCGAGCTTCCTCCGCCAGCTCGCCTGGGACCACCCCGCCGCCGTGCCTCCCCCTCCTCCGCTCGTCGTCGTGCTCGGGTGCTGCAAGTCGTCACCGCCGTCGTCGTTCCCCACTCCCATGCCGTTCGAACCACATGCGCGAAGGAGCGACGGTAAACACTCCATGGAAGTTTCGTAAATACGAACATTTTTTTTCGTATTTACGTATTTAATTAATCATTAATGGGTATTTATGGTTTTAAATCCATAAATTGAAATATAAGCCTCAGAAAAATGTGAGACTAGCTCCAGAAAATCGAAAATAATATTCTGGATCTAATGGCGTTGGTCTCATCTCGATCAGACGCTTAGTTTTTTCAGAATCATTTTAAGCCTAAAACTTAAATACGTAAAATTCATTCTAAAATCTGTACCTCTTTGTTTTCACGTACACTGATATGTGATAAAAATATATGTACTAGTAATCTTCGAGACAGTCGTTTTGACTGCTCATTCAAGTATTTTCGACTAGTATTGCTCCCGAAAGAAATTACGGAAGTTATACGTTACTTAAGTAATTTGAGTTTTTAAAGTTATTTTTGAGCTTCTGAAAATTATAAAAATTACTATAAGCTTCTGAAAAATATTTTCTCATGCAGTAAAATTATTTTTATCATATCTAGCCTATATAAAAATTTGGAACGTTTTTCATCACCATTTCAACCAGTTTTGAAAATCAAAACGATCATGTAAATAAATAGAGTATAGCGTATTCTTTAACTAATTGTTTATTATGTTTACAGGTATCAAATCTCATGCACCAGCACTAGATCCAGTCCCGGCTCACCACCTTCACCTCGAGATCAGTAAGTCACAATGGATTCTAGATTTAGAAAAGTAGATAGTGTCCTTGTACGAACTTCTAAAACAACTTTTATGTTCCATGTTTGTTGGACTTGTCTTTATCCTCAAATTTGCTAGCATCCATCTTGCTTTACTTTAAGAAAGTCGACCAGCGAACCTAGCTTAACTATCACCGTGAACAAGGAACTAATGACATCATGTGGCACATCTTATGGAATGTCTTATGGAATGTCTTATGGAATATCTCGTGGAATGTTTTGTGGAATATCTGGTGGAACATCTTGTGGAACATCTCATAATAGATACATGTCATTGGGGTTTGGGGTAACTCATTGTAGAGAAAGTGTGTGAGCTATGACTGGAGTCACTCTTTCTCGTCTCGTCTCGTCTAATTTTCAAAGTATGTTGTGGTTGACACCCGAGATTTGCTCCCCGTGGAGATGAAGCGGTGTGAGGCGAAGTCGAGGGAGAGAGGGAGGGCTCGTGTGCGCACAGTGAGGGAGAGAACGAGAGATAGAGGGAAACTGAGCTCCTGGGTTGAGAAATGAGAGGGGAAGGGGATGCGTTTATATAGGTTTAGAAACAAAGTAAAATAATAATAATAATAACAAGTAATTTAGAATGGTGGTTGGGAGAGGGATCATGTGCAGGCTGCTACGACGGGTTAGGTAAGGGGTTAGGTTATGAAAGCTGAGTGAGGAAGAGGGAGCCTGGGAAAACATTTATAGGGTTAGAGAGAGAGAATGAGAGGCACGTGTGTGTGTGTGTGTGTGTGTGTGTGTGTGTGTGTGTGTGTTAGGTGAGTTTCGAAGTGTAGGAGGCGGAAAACGTGTGGGGTTAGGTGAGGTTAAGGTTAAAAGGTAATTGGGGGTACTAATAGTTAGGGTGGTAATTAGTTATACAGAAATTATGATTTTGCCCCTACTAGGAAACGTGTCTGAAAAATTACAAAAACATACCCACAGGATCGTATCGTCACGAGGATCGTGAATTCAAAAATCATTTTGGGGTTTGAGCTACGGAGATATTAGTTTTGGGCCAAAATGTTTAGAAAGCGGGTTTGCGGGTTCTAGTTTGATTTTATATCAGAAAATTACGAAATTAATGTGGGGAGCCCTAAATGATCATAGGATACTACTGTAGAAGTTTGAAAACGTTTTGAAGAGGTTTGAATAGAAAATAAATTCATTAAGCCAAAATAGTAATATTGAAAATGAATTTTTATCAAAATGTTTTAGAGGTATTTGATAAAATCTGAACTTACTGAAATACACCATAACTAGTTTATTGCTTCAAAATAATTTTATAAGAAATTATTGAAATCATTTAAAACTCCTGATCAACCACTACAAAATACCTTTTAAAATGAAACTACATTAATTACTTAATTTAAATGTATTGAAAAAATACAGACCGTTACAGAAATTGAGGCAAACCAAACCGAGACGTGTAAGCTGATGCTGCTACTTCTCCATCTTTCTTGAACTCGTCTTCATTCCTCTATCTGAACCTATTTTGACTTGAGACTAGCCATAGAAGCATGGTGATGTCAATAGTATGATTCATATATAACATCTCTTGTTTTCTTGATGCTATAATATCACATTTCATGTTATTTACAACATGACTTACTAGATTACTATCTTTTCTATCATTTATTTGCTTGAGCTTCTTCATAACATCAATTATTTGTTTCAAAAAGATTTTTAAATTACGAGGACAGAATTATTTTAAGGAGGGTTGTAATGTCCTATGTGTGAAAATACTATGATTGCGTGTCTTGGTATATGTATGAAGTGAGATGTGTGTATGTTGGTATATGAATATTGGTATATGAATGTTGGTGTATGATTATTAGTGTATGAAAATTGGTGTATATGTTAGTATATGAAGTATTATTACTAAGTGCTAATAGTGAGAGTATATCTTATTGTGGTTAGTGCTAAGTATTATTTGGATGGCCTTGTGTATTGGTGGGGATGTGTTATTAAAAATAGTAGCATGGTACTACTATTATGTTATTTAATAGCAATGTTGTTGTAAGTATTAATGGAAGTATTACTATGGGTGGTATTGGTAGTTGTTATTAGTATGCCTAAAGATATTATTATTGGTATTGTTAGTGTTGGTGTTGTAATGAGATTATAATGAGATTATTAATCTTACTATTGTTGCCTTGTTGTGGGTATTGTTTTATTATTAATAATGAAAAGATTATTATTGTTGTAGTTATTGATATTATTATTGGTGTGTTTATTAGTAATGATTATTATTAATGTAGTTGGGCCTTAGCTAATATTATTAGCTAGTGGGTTGTTTGTTGGGCCATGTTCTTGGGCTTGAGACATTAGAATGAGAGATGAGATTTTTATTATTAAGGATGTCATTTTTGTAATTAAGTTTTAGGAGAGAGAGTGTAGTAGCATGCCATGTGTAGAATGACATACTTGTAATTAGGGTTGGGTTGTGTGTATAGGAGAGATGAGAAGTTTGTAGAGGGTGGCAAACTTGTAAATAAATGGATGCTTAGAAGAAATATCTTCCCTTTTTAATTATTTTTCATTCTTCTACATTCTTCTAAATTCTTCTCATTCTTTCCTTTTCTTTTTCTTTTCATTTCCTTTTTCTCCATTTTCTTTCCTTATTGGGGGGGGGGGGCGAAATTTTCTCATGCCCAAAAAAAAGAAACAAAAAAATGGAATGAGAGAAGAGAATGATGGAGGAGTGATGGATGGAGAGAATTAAGGAGAAAGTTTTAAAGGAAAGAAAGAAGAGAAATCGAAGGGAATTAAGGAGGAGATCAAGAGGAAGAGAGGAGGATTTCATCATCCCATTTAAGATAGGAAGACCAACTTCCCGAGTATGTTATTTGGGTGTCATTTGTAGATTTGGTTCATGTTTAATTTTGAGCTTAATACATTAATTTTCAAGAAACACTATTGTTTTTTATGCTGAAAATTTTATTCTGAAAAGCTGAAACTTTGACTAAGTGTTGAGCGTAATTGGCTATTAGGATTGCTTTGGAAATTTTATATGTTATGTATTTCATAGTTATGAACAACTTTCATGTTCACAACTTTTTCCAATTCAAACTGGAAGTTAGGTTAAAAATTCGATTTTTGCAACATGTTTGGAATTCTGTCACACTTGGCACAGTTTAGAAAAACAAAGTTTATTACCTGCATAATCTATAGAATTTGCTGTTCTTGGTCTTGTTGGAAATTTAACAAGTTTATCTACAAATTCATCACAGTTCATATATTTCGAATTTCTGGCTGCAACATGTCCAAAATTAGCTTATAATACAGGCCCTGAAATCTGTCAGGAAAACAGTCTGTACAGGTTCTACCAAATAATTCACTATAAATCACTCAGTCCATATTTAAGCATGAAATTTCATGGGTGAATCCAGTATTCCTATATCTTCAACTTTCATTTAGAGCGTTTTATCGAATTCACAAGTTAAATTGGTTAAATGCCTTGATTTTGTGGATGTTCCTGTAATTTCAGCAGGCTGGACTGTTTTGGGTAAAAGAGAGAAGAGGTGAAAGAGGGAGGAGAATACTAAATCATTGACCAATGTTATTGGAATAGTTCTTGTAACATGAATGTGTGACCTTAGTTGTTATACATGGTGGGGGGGGATGTGGTGGACATGGCAGGCATTCATGTTGGTGGTAATGTGGTATTAGTTGTGGTGGTATGGTGGGCATGGCACGATGTGCATGACACCTTGTTATGATGTTGATTATGATGTGTTGGAAATGTGAATTAAATATTTTTATATGAAGGCATGCCATGATGACCCATGAGAGGCGTATATTGATGTTATATGTTGTATGTAAATTTGAGTTGAATGTAAGTTGTAAAAGAACTTTGTTTATAATAAATATGAAGGATGTTCTAATATATGTTGTTCTTATGTGTTGGTTTTAGTTTGGTGGAACTTTGGAGTTGCCTTTATTTATGGAGCATTACGTGTACTGCCCAACACGTGCACAGTGAGCCTGCTAGTGTATTCATATTGTGATTCTCTTTTCATTTCGTAATACTCGCTTCTTGGGGTATCCTGGGGAGCGGAGCGTTACATTTGGTGGCCCATGCAGGTCACCACATTGTGGCGTGAGTAAGGTAGTGCAGGTAATGCTTCCATAGGGATAGTTGTGTCCTAAGGTGGTTAGAAGGCCAAAGAGTCTAGAGGTAGCCACCTTTAGCCTTGACTCTTAGCTTTATAAAGTTCGAGGACGAACTTTATTTTTAAGGTGGGTAGATTGTAATGTCCTATGTGTGAAAATACTATGATTGCGTGCCTTGTTATATGTATGAAGTGAGATGTGTGTATGTTGGTATATGAATATTGGTATATGAATGTTGGTGTATGATTATTAGTGTATGAAAATTGGTTTATATGTTAGTATATGAAGTATTATTACTAAGTGCTAATAGTGAGAGTATATCTTATTATTGTTAGTGCTAAGTATTATTTGGATGGCCTTGTGTATTGGTGGGGATGTATTATTAATAATAGTAGCATGGTACTACTATTATGTTATTTAATAGCAATGTTGTTTTAAGTGTTAATGGAAGTATTACTATGGGTGGTATTGGTTGTTGTTATTAGTATGCCTAAAGATATTATTATTGGTATTGTTAGTGTTGGTGTTGTAATGAGATTATAATGAGATTATTAATCTTACTATTGTTGCCTTGTTGTGGGTATTGTTTTATTATTAATAATGAAAAGATTATTATTGTTGTTGTTGTTATTGATATTATTATTGGTGTGTTTATTAGTAATGATTATTATTAATGTAGTTGGGCCTTAGCTAATACTATTAGCTAGTGGGTTGTTTATTGGGCCTTGTTCTTGGGCTTGAGACATTAGAATGAGAGATGAGATTTTTATTATTAAGGATGTCATTTTTGTAATTAAGTTTTAGGAGAGAGTGTGTAGTAGCATGCCATGTGTAGAGAATGGCATACTTGTAATTAGGGTTGGGTTGTGTGTATAGGAGAGATGAGAAGTTTGTACAGGGTGGCAAATTTGTAAATAAATGGATGCTTAGAAGAAATATCTTCCCTTTTTAAGTATTTTTTATTCTTCTACATTCTTCTAAATTCTTCGCATTCTTTCTTTTTCTTTTTCTTTTCATTTCCTTTTTCTCCATTTTCTTTCCTTATGGGGGGAGGGTGAAATTTTCTCATGCCCAAAAAAAAGAAACAAAAAGAAAGGGAATGAGAGAAGAGAATGAGGGAGGAGTGATGGATGGAGAGAATTAAGGAGAAAGTTTTAAAGGAAAGAAAGAAGAGAAATTGAAGGGAATTAAGGAGGAGATCAAGAGGAAGAGAAGAGGATTTCATCATCCCAATTTGAGGTAGGAAGACCTACTTCCCTAGTATGTTATTTGGGTGTCATTTGTAGATTTGGTTCATGTTTAATTTTGAGCTTAATACATTAATTTTCAAGAAACACTATTGTTTTTTATGCTGAAAATTTTATCCTGAAAAGCTGAAACTTTGACTAAGTGCTGGGCTTAATTGGCTATTAGGATTGCTTTGGAAATTTTATATGTTATGTATTTCATAGTTATGAATAACTTTCATGTTCACAACTTTTTCCAATTCAAACTGGAAGTTAGGTTAAAAATTCGATTTTTGCAACATGTCTGAAATTCTGTCACAATGGTCACAGTTTAGAAAAACGAAGTTTATTACATGAATACTCTATGGAATTTGCTGTTCTTGGTCTTGTTGGAAGTTTAACAAGTTTATCTACAAATTCATCACATTTCATGTATTTCGAATTTGTGGCTGCAACATGTCCAAAATTAGCTTCTAATACAGGCCCTGAAATCTGTCAGGAAAACAGTCTGTATAGGTTCTACCAAATAATTCACTATAAATCACTCAGTCCATATTTAAGCATGAAATTTCATGGGTGAATCCAGGATTCCTATATCTTCAACTTTCATTTAGAGAGTTTTGTTGAATTCACAAGCTAAATTGGTTAAATGCCTTGATTTTGTGGATGCTCTTGTAATTTCAGCAGGCTGGACTGTTTTGGGTAAAAGAGAGAAGATGTGAAAGAGGGAGGAGAATACTAAAGCATTGACTAATGTTATTGGAATAGTTCTTGTAACATGAATGTGGGACCTTATTTGTTATACATGGTGGGAGGGATGTGGTGGACATGGCAGGCATTCATGTTGGTGGTAATGTGGTATGAGTTGTGGTGGTATGGTGGGCATGTCACGATGTGCATGACACCTTGTTATGATGTTGATTATGATGTGTTGGAAATGTGAATTAAATATTTTTATATGAAGGCATGCCATGATGACCCATGAACCATGCATGTATAAGGCTATTATCCCATAGCCATGAGAGACTCTCTTGTATCTATGAAGTCTCATTTGTACCTTGCAATGATGTTATAACTCACTTCATTTTTGTAGCACTTATAACTTGCTTATGTTTCTACTTGGTGCTTGATGTTTACTTGTAGTTTGCCTCATTCTATGTCATGGATGTAAAGTAGTTGCCAATGCATCCTTTAATGCCATACTCATATGTTTTTGTAGCATGATTCCCTTGCTTAGTTGGTAGAGTTTGAATTGGAGCAGTGTGGGGGATTGATTTTGGGGGTGTTGAGTTGTATTTGGGTATGGTTAGGAGGTGTTGCTAATAAGAGGTGTATATTGATGTTATATGTTGTATGTAAATTTGAGTTGTATGTAAGTTGTAAAAGAACTTTGTTTATAATAAATATGAAGGATGTTCTAATATATGTTGTTCTTATGTGTCGGTTTTAGTTTGGTGGAACTTTGGAGTTGCCTTTATTTATGGAGCATTACGTGTATTGCCTAGCACGTGCACAGTGGGCCTGCTAGTGTATTTGTATTGTGATTCTCTTTTTATTTCGTAACACTCGCTTCTTAGGGTATCCTGGGGAGCGGGGCATTACAAGGGTAGGATGTAACGGCCTATTTTCAACAACACAACTATTTACGCATTTAACCTATTTTTAATCTTTTAAACTATTTTATGATGGTTCGTCAGGAGTTTTACGATTTCAAAAATTTCTTATAAAAATATTTTGAAGTACCAGACTAGTTATCGAGTATTTTAGTAAGATCGGGTTTCATCAAATACCTCTAAAAGATCTGATAAATTCATTTTCAGATATTGCTGTTTTGGCTTAATGAATTAATTTTCTATACAAACATTATCAAAACGTTTTCAAACTTCTACGTTATCATTCTATGATCATTTAGGGCTCCCCACATTAATTTCGTAATTTTTTTGATATCAAATCAACTTAGAACCTGCAAACCCGCTTTCTAAACGTTTTGACCTAAAACTAGTATCTCCGTAGCTCAAATCCCAAAATGGATCTCGTATTCGCGATCCTCGCGACGATACGAACCCGTGGGTATGTTTTCGTAAATTTCCAGACACGTTTACTAGTAGGGGCAAAATCGTAATTTCGTTTATGTATTTTACTAATTACTTTCACTAATGGGGTTTTACCTATTACTAATGACCTTAATTAATTTCCTACCAAACCTAACCGTTTCTACCCTCATCCCCATCTCTCTCTCTCTCTCTCTCTCTCTCTCTCTCTCTCTCTCTCAGCTAACACGTTTCCTTCCCCCCTACCCGGTATAACCCCAACCCGATATATTCCCCTCTTCCCCGTTCATCTTCACACACATGCTATCTCTCTTTCTCTCTTCCCATTCAAACCCAAACCCACATTATTTCTTTCTCCCTCTTATTTTTATTTTCGTTCGAATGTAACCCAACCCAGGCGCCCGCGTCTTCCTCTCTCCAACTCCTGCTCTTTCACTCTCCCTTTTTATCTCTCTCCGACACCCTCCCTCCGGCCTCGACCTGCCGCCGTCACTCCACCACCCCGTAGCCACCGTGTCCGACGAAGCCCGAGCGCCCGCTGTCGCCCTCCACCGTCTACTGCCAGCCCCGAGCGCTGCTTCCCTCGCTCAGACGCCGTCGCAGCACCGTTCGCCGTCGCCCGCCTTCGCCGTCCGCTCCCGGAGACGCCCGCCGCCTTGCCGCCCCCGGTCGCCACCGTCCGACGTCGAACAGTCCCCCCCTCCGACGAGTGTAAGCGTCGGATGCGAGAATACTCGCAGTGGTAATTCCGTAAATACGAATTAAATTCGTATTTACGTATTTTTAATTGATTAATAAATGGGTTTTATGGTTTTAAATTGATAACTAAAAATATAAGCCCCAGAAAAATATGAGACTAGCTCCAGAAAATCGGAAACAATATTTTAGATCTAATGGCGCTGATATCATCTCGATCAGACGCTTACTTTTTCCAGAATCATTTTAGCCTAAAACTTAATTACGTAAAAATTCTGATGGGGCCTACACATTTTTTAGCCCTATACGTATTGGGGCCTCTTATGGCCATATCTTATTGCTGATGCCGCTTGCTTATGGTTCACCACCAAACATATCTCATTTGAGAGTGTTTGGATGTGCTAATATATGTCCCAATAGCATCACCTCAGAGGACCAAAATGGGTCCTCATCAAAACTAGTTATCTTCATATGGTTTGATTCGCCATGTATTATTAGATACCTAGAACCCCTGACAAGCGATGCATTAAAGGCACGTCTTGATAACTGTGAATTTGATGAGCAAAGTCTCATTAAAATAGGCACACAGTCTAAACAAGCCTGAAGCTTCTGGGACCATATCATTGGACACAAAAGTCCTAATCTTGTTATGATTCGCATACTATTTCTGTGTGAAGATGAGATCCTGAAGATCCTTCACATTCAGACCAAAGTACATCAATTGCCGGATAAATTCACGGACAAACCATAAGATTGTTCGTTCAATGTCCCTGCTACCAACAAGCCAGCTAGGATTGACATCCCCAAAGATAGATGCAATCCACCGGCAGCAGAATTGACTGTACCTCAATTGAAAAGAGACACCCGACAGGTTCAAAAGATAAAGTTCCTCGAAAGAGGAAGATTCCTGGAGATATTAAAATGATCCATCCGCAGGATACTGAGCTAAGACAAGTGACCTCTCCCATCTTGATTTCCCATGCAGAGGAAATAATAGGAGAACCACCATTATTTTACATACGTACTGGAGAGGTACTGGACAGATATAGCACAGTCGTCGTCGACAATTTTGCTTTCGATATTACCGTTCACGTCGCTGAATACGACGATGACGTCAACCCACTTTTCTATAGCGTAAACACATAGATTGGCCAAAGTGGGACGAGGCAATAAGAGTAGAGCTGGACTCACTCTTGAAAACGCAAAGTCTTTGGACCAGTAGTCCAAACACTTGAATGTGTAAATCCTGTGGAATATAAGTTGGTTCATAAGAAAAAGAAATGAAGGAAATGTGATCATTTCCTATTTCATACTAAGCCTAACCGTCTCTGGAAAAGCCAAGAAATGCATCTCATGGACGTTGTGACTGCATATCTATACAACAATATAGATATAGAGATCTATATGAAACTTCCAGAAGGGTATACTCTACCTCCAGAGATGAAAGAGAGACGTAGGAACGTCTTCTCTATAAAGGCTTCAAAGATCATTATATGATCTTAAGCAATCAAGAAAAATGTGGTATAACAGATTTATCGAATTCCTTGCGGAACAAGGATTCACTAATAATGAAGTCTGCCCGTGTATCTTTATCAAAAGAACAGGGACAGGGTTTATAATAGTCGACGTATCTGTGGACGACTTAATTCTAATAAGATCTCCTGCAGAGACCATTGAGATATCTGATAGCCTTACGCATACATTCGTAATGAAGAAATGAAATACCTAGGCAAAACAAGGTATTGTACTGGCTTACAGATTAAACACCTTCGTGGTGGAATCCTTTTATACCTATCATATTCTTCATACACCAGGAGTTTATGAAGAAAGATGTCCATTTGCAATCTATTAAAAGTGATGCTTATTTATGGCGCCTTCCAGCCGCTGGAAGAGTGGGAGGACATCCTAGGTCCCGAATGTTGGATATGGACGACATGTATACACCCATGAGGGGATGTATGAGGGTATACGGACCTCGGATGTCGCGTGCATGAAAGCATGTACGAAGGGAACCTTTTCATGTGTGAAAAGGACCACTCGATAAGTGCAAAAAGTCACTTTATAAGTGCAAAAAGGCACTTGATAAGTGCATAATGAAGAGGATAAGGAAATGTGCTAATATAGGCTAATAAGCTTATATATGGTTATTTCCTACAATAACTACCCCTAAAGCCTATAAATAGGACCCAAGGGTAAGGCTTTTAAGGGTAATCTTGAATGCCATAAGTTTGCATAAGGCAAAACTTTTTCCTCTTCTCCCTTCCATTTAGTTCTTCTTCTAAAGTTAGATTTAGACAGTGGAAACGCTGCTTCGATCCTCTGTGACGAAGTACTGACCGTTGTGGCGAATCCGATGGCAAAGTTCAGAGACTACAGCGCTGCGTACGCTAACGTAAGTTCTCTTTCGATCCTCCATCCTCGCGCGATGAGTTCCTACATTGGTATCAGAGCCATACGGGTTCGCTCCGGTCTCACCGATGAACGAGGCGTTGTCTTTTTCACGAATGAGTTTCCTACCATTATGGATATGGTAGGAGCACATCGTGACGGAGAGAATCGCAGCAGTTGTTCTTTTCACGATAGGTTCTTCTGTCATTACGAATATGGCAGGAACTCTCCGTGACAGGAAGAACTGACCGTTCATCTCGCCAAACTCGCACTCTTCATGGATGCCGAGTCTCCATTCAATAGGGAATGTGAACTCTCTTTATGTGGAGCGTGAAGTTTGCGGTCGTGAAGGTATGTTATTTTTTTGGCATACGGCCATTGAAACATAACTACTTTCTCGATGAACATGTGTCTCATCGAAGAAGATGGTAGTTATTCTCAACAGAGAAGATGACCTCTTTGGTGCATGATCGCCATGGCCATATGGGCCATGGAGGCTATGCATCCCCCCTCCCCATGCGGAGGTGGTTGGCTACGACCAATGACAACCAAGACCCCCCCTCTGGGAGGGGGGGGGGTGTGCAAACCGGACCCCAAGGAAGGGGAGGCCGGCCATGGCCAAGGGGCCATGGCCGGCATGCACAATGGCCGGCCTGGCCGGCCCTGGCCGGCCTCGGCCAGGGCAGAGGCCCTGGCCGACCAGCCAGGAACCCCTGGCCGGCACTGGCTGGCCTCGGCCAGGGCAGAGGCCCCGGCCGAGGGGACATGGCCACGCCGAGGAGCCCTACGGTGCCGTCGGTTTCGGCCCCGGCCACCTGCATGGCCGGCCCATACGGGACTGGCGGTGATTGCATACGGCAAAACCCCACGAAAGGGGGAATCGGGCCTTGGCGCGGCCACAACTCGACCCCGGCAATGGCCGGTGCAGGCCAACACCTCCCGCTGCAAAATACGTTTGCAAAATATGTTTGAAAAATACGTTTTCAAAATACGTTTTTCAAAAACGCTTTTCCGCTGCAAAGTACTATAAGAGTACTGTTATTTGATAAAGTGATGGGGAAATATTTGAAAGTTGTTCTAGATGGTGATTGGGATCGTAATGACTTTTCCGATTCTAGAACAACATCTTCAATATTTTTCGAAAGTAACTTATCAAATATAATAATATCATTCCAAGTGGGATTTTCCAAATGGGAGTGATATTAATCTAGTCTGAAATTTCCACATTCGATTGATTCAGCGTCTCAATGGATCATGATTAGGCCAGTGGTCTTTTGGACTAGTTTGTGGGACACCTTGGCTCTGTCTGGGGGTAGTGAACCATGGACTAGCCATTCCCCTGGTCGGTCCGCTGGCCGAGACTGCTGAATTATGAAAATGTATAAAACAATGACTATAAATATGAAATTTATGCAATGTTTTTGATCGAACCTTCGTTTTATTTCTTTTACAGCATTTTAAAGCTAAAATGTCTTCCGCTTCCAAGAACACCGTCGCTGAGTTAAACAAAGGTGAAAAACTCAACGGCGATAATTACAAACTATGGTCCATGAAAATACAATATGTTCTAGAGAAGCAAGATGTGCTCGAAACTCTGAAGAACATAATGATTGAACCAGAGTTGGGCACTACAACCCAACACAGAAGAGACAAGGAAGCTTTTGATGCTTGGTCTCGAAAGAACAAGATTGCTCGCATTACGTTGTTGTCCAGTATGGCCGATGACATAATGCGCATCTTCCGAGAGCATGACCTAGCCATGTACATATGGTCCAAGCTAGAGGAGAAGTTTGGTGGCACCTCGGTGTCCAAACTTCGTTCTTTAACTATAAGATTCGATTCGTACAAGAAACGTCCAGATCATTCCATGGGGAAGCATCTGCGATATATGGCGAATCTCATCTCAGAGTTAAAGGAAGCAGGTCATGTGCTCACTGATGAGCAACAAATCCAAGCAGTCATAAGTTCCCTACCAAATGGGTGGGACCAAAGATGCATCTCACTCATAATGAGAGCATCAAGAACTTCAGCGATGTTTCTAAGCACCACGAGTTAGAGGAAGAGCGGCTTGCGGCCGCCAAGCCAAGTGCAGAAGTGCACATGGTTGCTAGTTCCTCACACGGGGGAAGAAACGGAAAGATCTTTCGAAGTTTACTAATGAACGTAATAAGCAATCAGAGTCTACCAAGAAACCCAAACATAAGGGTGGGCACAAGAAATGGCACAAGAAGAAGGACTTGAAGAAGATCAAGTGTTTCAAGTGCAACAAGTTAGGTCACTATGCTCGTTCATGTACGAGTGTAGGTGACGAGGTAACTTGTAATAATACTAGTTACATATGTGTTTCTAGTTCAATATTTCTTGTAGAATCTAATCTATTTTGAATAATTGATTCAGGTGCCACCGACCACATAGCAAGGGACAGACGGTCCTTCGTGGAGTATCACCGGATACCCCAAGGAACGAAGTGGATCTATATAGGAAACAACACACGTGTTGAAGTGAAAGGCGTTGTGACGTGCAAGCTAGTCTTGGACAACGGCCACACTATCCTACTTCATGATGTCCTCTTCGCTCCAGATATTCGAAGGAATATTATATCTGTGGTCGTTTTAATGGGTCTTGGTTATAGTTGGTTCTTTCACAGTTGTAAAGTGGACTTGTCTTGTAATAATTCTTTAATTGGTTCTGGGTATATTTTCAAAGGATTTGTTGTATTAAATACAATGTATGATTCCTCATTTTATAATGAAAATTTCCTTGTTGCAAATTCATCAAATTATGAGTCAGATGTAATTTGTTAGCATGCAAGGCTTGGTCAACACGAATGGATAGACTTGCCAAACGTGGCCTTCTATCCAATGTTTCAAAGGTCGAAATGTCGACTTGCGAACATTGCCTTGTAGGGAAATCTTGTCGCAAGCCTTTTGGAACCGGCACAAGGGCCGAGGTTCCATTACAGCTCATCCATTCGGACATATGTGGTCCGATGAATGTCAAGACAAGACGCGGGAAGTCATATTTCATCACTTTTATTGATGACTTCACCCGATTCGGTCATATCTATTTGATATCCCACAAAAGTGAAGCATTAACCTGCTTTAAAAACTATACGAGTTTGGTGGAAAATCAATTAAATCGCAAGATTAAGGTCTTGCGAACCGATAGAGGCGGTGAATACCAATCAACAAGTTTTAAGGAACTTTGTGATGAAAAAGGCATAGTTCATTAGGTAACTATGCCTTATACTCCGTATCAAAATGGTGTTGCAGAAAGGAGGAATAGGACTTTAATGGAAATGGTCCGTTCAATGATGGCGCAAGCCAACTTGCCAATCACCTTTTGAGGTGATGCATTATTGACGGCCGCTTTCATTTTGAATCGCGTACCCTCGAAATCAGTTAGCTCCACTCCTTATGAGTTGTGGAACCAAAGGTCTCCTGACTTAAGCATATTAAAACCTTGGGGGTGTGCATCCTACGCACATATTTTCTCCCATAAGTTTGGCAAACTTGGGCCAAGGGGGAGGAAATGTATCTTTATACGATACGCAGAAAACTCCAAAGGTTATGTTTTCATTGGTCAGGAAGACAATGGAGGACTAATTGAATTTGAGTCGAGGGATGTCACTTTCTTGAAAAAACGAGTTTCCAAGACAGGGCGAGATAAGTCAGGACTTATCTCTATTTGAGATTTATGATCAAGAAGGATTACCTCATTCGAGTGGGAGAATTCTTGGTGAAGACGAAAATACGTTTCAAACTTCACCAATGGATGATACGAATGATGCGAATCCTATTCTATACGGGAATAATGATCCAAGTGGGAGCATTTCTAACAACATTCCAAGTGGGAGTGATATTAGAATTGATCTAAATTCGAGTCAACAAGGACTTGAAGAATCTCAAATACGACGTAGTAGTCGTACAAGGTTAGCTCCTCTAAGATTTGAGGATGAATTCCCACAAACCTTTATGAATTTACTACAAGAAGATGACGAGCCTGCTACTTTCAAACAGGCCGTATCATGCCCTGCAAAAGACAAATGGATAGAAGCGATGAAGGAGGAATTAGAATCCATGAAAGTTAACCAAGTCTGGGACTTGGTTGACTTACCCAGAGGACGTAGAGCTATTGGGAACAAATGTGTTCTCAAGATCAAGCATAAGGCTGATGGCTCTATTGACAGATATAAAGCTCGTCTTGTCGCGAAAGGTTTTACGCAACAGGAAGGGATAGACTACGAAGAGACCTTCTCACCTGTTGTGCGTTTTACCTCGATTCGCTTGATTCTGGCTATGGTAGCTTACTTAGACCTCGAATTACATCAAATGGATGTAAAGACTGCCTTTCTCAATGGAGAATTGGACGAGGAGATCTATATGAAACAACCAACAGGGTTTGTAAAAGAAGGAAACGAACATAAGGTTTGTAAACTTCGTAAGTCCATATATGGTCTTAAACAATACTCGAGGCAATGGTATATACGATTTCAAGAAGTTGTCTTATCAAATGGTTTTTCCATGCTTGATGAAGATAACTGTGTATATATCAAGAGAATTAAGAGCAAGTATGTTATTATGTCTCTATATGTAGATGACATTTTAATAGCCGGAAATGACAAGGGCTTTGTGATGGATATCAAGGCTTGGCTTTCATTAGTTTTTGAGATGAAAGACATGGGAGAAGCCGCATATATCCTTGGAGTTAAGATTTCAAGGAATCGTTCGAAGAAACTTCTCTCTCTTTCACAAGAGACTTATATAAAGAAGGTTGTAGAACGTTTTAATATGCAGGACTGCAAGTCCATTGATACTCCTATAAGCAAATGCGATAATTTACGTATGAAATCGTGTCCAAAGAACCAAAAGGAAAAGGAAATTATGGAAAAAGTCACATATTCCATTGCAGTTGGTAGTCTAATGTACGCTATGATGTGTACAAGACCGGACATCTGTTTTGCCGTTGGAATGATAAGTCGTTACCAATCCAATCCAGGGCAAGTACACTGGAAAGCGGTTAAGAGGATAATGCGGTATCTTAATGGAACTGCAGATTATGCTTTATGCTATCAAGGAAATGCCTTGAGGCTCGAAGGCTACACTGATGCTGATTGGGCGGGTGATCTCGATGAGCGACGATCGACCTCAGGATATGTTTTTCTACTCGGATCTGGTGCAATATCCCGGAGTAGCAAGAAACAATCCTGCATCGCACTTTCAACTATGGAAGCCGAGTTTGTAGCATTTAGCATGGCAGTCCAAGAAGCTGTTTGGCTTAGGAAGTTCTTAGACAGGCTAATTGATGCAAGTGACTCAGGTGCTGTACCGATACACAGTGATAGTCAAGCATCTATAGCCTATGTCAAAGATCCAAAATTCCATTGTAAGACCAAACACATTGATTTCCGCTACAAATTTGCAAAAGACTATGATAAGACCAAGAAGGTAGACATTAGGTACATATCTACGCATGAGATGATAGCGGATCCGCTTACGAAGGCGATCCCCAGAGATGTGTTTTACAAACACTTATCATCTCAAGGATTGCGTAAGAGCTGAGTTGTACCAGTGTAAATTCTCATGTCTATGAAAGATCAAATTTAATAAAAAGAATAAGTTCTTTTTGACATTGCATATGAGTTTCTTGAAAATGTGTGTGTACATTTTTTTAAATCTCAGCTATGTTTTTCTAGTATGTCGGACAGATTGAGGTTGGCTCTCTCACATGAGCAACCGCCTTTATTCTATCAGACGGATAAGATAAAGATGAGACCTGTTTAAAGTCAAAATTGTCAGACGGATGATTTAGAGTCATGACTTGAACAAAATGGTCGTATGAAAGATCTGCGTCATATGGATGCTTACAAAAGATCTAAAGAAGATTTTTGAAATCTTATCTGTCTTATGCGGGATGTGGGTCCAGGAGACCAATGAGTAGTAAAAGGGACTCAAAGTCAGACATTGTGGTGTCTGACCATCATCCTTACAACATCTTTAAGACATACGCTCCCTGGGAAAGGAGTGATGTTGTAATACGTATTCATACTACGTATGCATTTGACCATTGGGTTAGAATAGTAATTGTGTTTACTATTATGTGAGACCCAAACACCACATGGGTCTTTACTTCTTACCCTTATGGACTCTAATTGGTTCCTTTAGATTTGACTGAGTGATCGCTATCTTAGCATGTTGCTTATGGACTATGGTAAATTCGGTCCGGCGGGGCATGTTAGAAAAGCGAGTCAAGTCAAGATCGAAAGGATCGCAAGAAGAGGAAGATTAATTTCATATTCACATTTGGACTTTAGAGATTCAAAGCTGGCCAGCCAATTGTAATCCAGATGGGATTCAATTGTTGAATATAAAGTATAAGAAATGTGAAGAAATAATCTAGGGTTAAAACATGCGTTGATCTACTCAACTTTGCACCCCAAAGAGTGTTGTGTATCTCTAAAAAGTGCACAACAACGGACTCTATGCGCATGACGGTCACACGCTCTATTTCTCGGTATGATAGATTGAAGAACTGAAGGAAAAGATGTTTCCTTACAATCCACTCAAGTGTGAGTGGGAGATGTTGGATATGGACGACATGTATACACCCATGAGGGGATGTATGAGGGTATACAGACCTCGGATGTCGCGTGCATGAAAGCATGTACGAATGGAACCTTTTCATGTGTGAAAAGGACCACTCGATAAGTGGAAAACGTCACTTTATAAGTGCAAAAAGGCACTTGATAAGTGCATAATGAAGAGGATAATGAAATGTGCTAATATAGGCTAATAAGCTTATATATGGTTAATTCCTACAATAACTACCCCTAAAGCCTATAAATAGGACCCAATGGTAAGGCTTTTAAGGGTAATCTTGAATGCCATAAATTTGCATAAGGCAAAACTTTTTCCTCTTCTCCCTTCCATTTAGTTCTTCTTCTAAAGTTAGATTTAGACGGTGGAAACGCTGCTTCGAACCTCTGTGACGAAGTACTGACCGTTGTGGCGAATCCGAGGGCAAAGTTCAGAGACTACAGCGCTGCGTACGCTAACGTAAGTTCTCTTTCGATCCTCCATCCTCGCGCGACGAGTTCCTACACCGAAGAGCCTAGCTCTAGTGTTCTAGTTCACTCTTTTATCTGGCCAACTGCACATGTCTCTAATAGAACGTCTGCAGTAAAGCTGTTAGCCAGATACAGTGCTGCCCTGGAGAGCACCACTGGACCAAGGATAAGCTGCTTCTGTGCAACTTCCAAGGGTCAAGGATCATCATCCAAGGAATATATATCGCATATGCTGGTTTACAGATCATCACGATGACTAAGCACAAATGTCCGGCCACCTCCTAAAGATCTACACATCATCCTCCAAAGTCTACATCTTTTGAGAAGCTCATCATCCAAGAAGCAATTCTGGAATACGCTCAGCCAGGTCCAGCATTACCTTGCAGACACAGTGATGACTGAGTAAAAGAATACATACGTGGAGTCATCTACCAACTTCGAAGAGCGTACCACTCCAGAGCGCCACTGTTTTCCAGTAGCCGCTAGATATGAGTGAAACTTGTATAGATGAGTGATGATTGTATTTGCTTTCAGAACATGATGTATGTATAGACAAATAGGAAATGATTGTATAGATACATCGGAGATCTGCAAGCCCGAAGCTTGTACAGATCAGGTGGAGTTGATAATAGAGTTGTACTCTTTTCCCTTTGCTGTGGGTTTTCCCACTGGGGTTTTCATAGCCAATGGTTTTAATAAGACAACCTCATTTAACTCTGGACCCTGAAGTGTCCACCCCTAATGAAAGATGAAAGACCTACAAGCATAATGATTGTATGGATCAGGGGGAGTCACCAGTTGGTTGTACTCTTTTCCCTTAAAGCTGCTGGTTTTTCCCACTGGGTTTTCCACAGCCAAGGTTTTAACGAGGCAACCACAGTGGCACTGGATCTAGAAGTATCTACCTCATTACCATATTGAATCCTAAAGTATTCATATGACTAACCCAAGGTAATGTAGAGAAAATGGGGAGTGTTGTGAGTTGAGGGTGTCCTTTGGCCTCCCTCCCCTCATTATCTTCCATTACACCCCACTACTAAGTAGTTGGGGTCCCTTGGGCTTCTTACCCCCACATTGAGAAAGAATATATAGAGAACCATGGCTTTTGCCATGATGACTTGACACTTTGAGATCGGTATCATCTTATGAGTTTACTACAAAATCATCTTTCCCATCTGTCAAAATTTCTTTCCATTTTTGAAAATGGGCCTAGGTGCACCGAAGGTTACGGTGGATATAGTCATTCTGTTAAATAATAGATTAATGTCTCCTTGGCGGAAACATCCCAAACTGTTATCGTGCCGTCCAAGCATTAAGCTCGAGGTTATGTAAAGCCTAATTAAGCGGACGGTCGGCAGATCTCAGCACACATGAGTGCATAGGATTGGTTAATCACTAATTAATCATTTTTAGCCTTCTCCATTATCGTACTCTCCTTCTTCTTCTTCTGTTTTATTTTTTTTATTTAAATTTTTTTTTATTTCCCGTTATTCTCCATATTGATTATTTTTAAGTGAATCGTGTCAACATATTTTAAATAAAGAGTAGGGGTGGCTGTCCTCCTCGTCTCAAAAATTACCAAATATTGAAATGTAGTAAAGTTAGAGTAATGCAATATTAATTGGTACAACATTGAGGAATAATATCTAACTAGTCATAACCCGTGCCCGCGGGCACGGTTCATTTAAGATTTTCCTGCAAAATATAGCTTCGGCATGCTTATGTCACCCTCCCAAATTCAAACGAACAAAAATGTAGCTTCGGCACGGGCGCCCTCGGGCGCGATTCATTTAAGATATCCCATCAAAATCTTTGTTCTCCCCAAGAATTATTCCCCCTGTCAAAATTTAAACGAACAAAAATTTAGCGGGCGCCTTCGGCGCGGGCGCCTTCGGCGCGGGCGCCTTCGGCGCGGGCGCCTTCGGCGCGGGCGCCTTCGGCGCGGGCGCCTTCGGCGCGGGCGCCTTCGGCGCGGGCGCCTTCGGCCGCTAGTCATCGCACACATTTTAATAACCAAAGTGCATTAGAGTTGATCAACAAATTCGGTGCCTTTTGCGCGGAACAACAAATTTGGTACATGCCACTTCGTCACGGAATTCGGCGAGGAACAACAAATTAGCGTAGAACAACAAATTCGGCTCGAAACAACAAATCAGCGTAAGAAAATTTAGCGGACGCCTCATCTTGAAACATGTTCACTGGCTGCTTTCAAAGGTGGACCAAATTTCAAAGCTGGACCAAGTTTCAAAGCTCACATTCATGATTTCAAAGCTCTCATCATTTCAAAGCTGGACCAAATTTCAAAGTTGGACCAAATTTCAAGGTTGGACCAAATTTCAAGGCTGGACCAAATTTCAAGGCTGGACCAAATTTCAAGGGTCTCATTCATGGTTTCAAAGCTTCATCTCAACCTTCCATTTCATAAGATCAAATCACAGCCACTCTTTATCTTGTCCTAGTCAGCCCTAGAATTCAAAAAACGTTGTCAAATGTATAATAGATATAGAACTAACAAAGTGGTGTGAGGATCTTGGTTGAATCAATAATAGCTTAAAATCCTACAATTAAAGATGAGCCTATCCTTTTGCACCCAACAAATAAAGAGAATTGCTCCCTGCACCTCAAACTGAGGTGCAGGGAGGTGACTGTTTACTAAAATTAAAAATTAAATTAACTTTTTGGGTCACTTCTCACCCCACCTATTCTAATTTCATCTTATTTAAAGGTACTGTCACCTCCCTGCACCTCAGTTTGAGGTGCAGGGAGCAATTCTCCAAATAAAAATAGTGGCTCTGCCCAACGGATTGTGGACACGTAGGCAACCTGCTATAATAAAATCAGGGGGGGGGGGGTGGTGGTGATAATGACGTATCATGTGGACAGTGCCTGACCCATATCATCTCGTATCATCCTCGTCACCCAATCACATCCTTATCCTTTGTATCTTGGAAATATCACCACTTTCATCGTTGTCGTCCAACAAATGTATTGATGAACATTCATGCAAGCAAGCCAGAAGCCCCTCCCGTCTACGTCCCTTGTCTGTCCACGTCATCCACCCCATCCCTTTGTCCTATTCCTGTCCACGTCACCCTTTGGCAGGATAAGGATGTATCTGTGGGGGTATTACTGGGTCACTGGGAGATCCTTGTGAGTGCATGGAGTAACCCTTCTGATTTGTATAGAGAAGTGCTTTGTGCACCTCAGAGAATGAGGTGAACGACTGTTTTTTTCCAGAAAGAGTAGGATCTTTCCCATTGTTATGAATAGGACTTAGTGGGTCTATTAGGTATCCACCCACATGAGTACCCATTATGAATACTATATAAAGGAGGCTAGAGGTTTCCTAACCTCAACCATTCTCCAAATCTGTTTCTCGTTCACAACACGTTATCAGCACGATCACGCTCGATGGAGGAAGCGACGGCTCGTGAGAGGAAGGCGCCTGGCGGAAGCTCCGTCAAATTTTTTTCGCGACGCAAAGTTTTGTGAGACGACGCGGATTCTTCGGGCATCCTTCATCAAACGTCGCTAGATCTGGAGGACGGATCTAGTGGGTAAGCCTGAACAATTTTCTAGATCTAATACATATTTTAATGTGATCTAGATATCAAAAATATAATTGTTTATGCATGGATCTAAATTATTAGATTAAAAACTCGATTGTTTATATGCGAAATCAACGTTTCTACATCAAAAATCTAATTTTTATTAGATATAACATCGATTTATAGTCTAAAAATTCCTTTTTTATAGATAAAAATCTGTTTTTTAATAGCTAAATAAAAAAGAGGGGGTTTTTCCCCCTAGACGCCGGGCTGCCGCCTCTGGCGGCGGCGGCCGGCAGGCCACCCCCTGAAGGGGGGCGCTTTATAGTCTAAAAATTCCTTTTTTTATAGATAAAAATCTGTTTTTTAATAGATAAATAAAAAAGAAGGGGTTTCCCCCCTAGACGCCGGGCCGCCCCCCTGAAGGGGGGCGCCGGGTGGCCGACCCCCCCTTCAGGGGGGCGCGGCCTCCGGCGGGCCGCGCCCCCTGAAGGGGGGCGCCGGCAGGCCGCCCCCTGAAGGGGGCGCTGCCGCCTGACCGCGACGGCGGCGCCCTGCAGGCGCGGCCGGTCGCCATGGCCGCGGCGACGGCCGCCCTGCAGGCGCGGCCGCCGCAATCCCCCCTAGGGTTTTTCGAAACCCTTGCCCTAACGGGCCAATTTTCACACAGTTCTTTCTCCATCCCAAAACGGCAAATGTTGGTACTAAATCCTATATGCACCTAAAAATGAGGTGCATATAGCAATTTTCTTTGTATATTGCCCATGTTTGAGATGAACAAAAGGGTTGATAGGAAGACCGGTCTGGATTTGACTTGCACGTGGTTTTTGCCCCCAGGATAGATGTGTTTGATGGATGGGAGAAAAGAGAGGGTTTGAGCTCGTGTCCTGAGGGTTGGGGTAATTAAGATTTTTTTTTTGTTAATTTTGGCTAAAATCCCATTTATACATCTCAACTTGAGGTGTATATAGTCCAACCCTTTTTTTCCATTAACATTAGGGAATTGCTATTAGGACAGACCTAATTGCTGTAAAACCTAATTGCTGCTGAGTTTACAGATCTCTTAATTTTTCAGAAAATGTTAAAACTAGCATTTAACAAATCTTTTTCAAAACCCCAAAACCCTCTTAGAATTTCTCGTCGGGCGGAGGATCGAAGAGGCTGAGGAGAGGGCGGAAGAGACTATAGATGAGCACTTTGTTCGAGGCGAGTTTTATTTTTGTTTTGGTTCACCCGCCGCTCAAAAACCCTACTGGCGTCCACCTCCGTCGCTCACAGCCCTCTCGCCACCGTGCTCCACCACGGCCCCAAAAAAAATATGCCTGCTTGTGCAATGCGAGAGTTTGTCACGTTCCTGAAGATACTGAAACACAATATAGACACAAACAAATGTGCGAAGAGAGAGCAACCAAAATGGCCCATAAAGATTGAAGCATATTGATGTGCTAAAAATAACAACAAATAACAAGGTGTGCCAGTAGTAGTAATGATATGGATTGAAAAAAATAATTTCGAATTTTATTTCCGGGTTTGTTGTATACATTCTAAAACTCCAAACACGAGTGAACCATGGAGGCATTTGATCCTCAATCCACCCTTTGCAAAAAGTTTTTGAAACCACCCCAACTTTCTACAGCATCAACAACACCAACTGAAGAAAAAAGAGCAGCTCTAACCAACGCAACTACACAAAACATCCTCAAATTAGCAGAATTAGCAGTAGCAAAATTATTATTGTATATACAACCACACCAAACTCAAAATCTTCCTATGAAAGTGAGAGAACATTTTAAAACTTACATATAAAAGGACTACCATTAAGGCCTTCGTTTGGCCAAGTTTGGGGGTCTAAACCGAGGTGTCAAAAAGCGGGCCGTGTTTGGGTTTGGGGACTAAAATAGAGTTTCTGAAACTAAAATATGAGAAACCAAGGTTGGTAAGAATACAACCCTTGGTTTCATTTTAACCGAAACGACAGTGACCCAAAGTTGATCAAACCGTGATGCGTATCAAATATCTATTTTCTTCGGCATCGCATCGTGTTGTATCACAAGATATTTTAACTACCATTTAAAAATAAATTAATTAAGCATACATCTACACACACAACTACACACACAGATATACGTGTGTATGCATATATATCACTGGAATAAATGATTTAAAACCCAATATGCACAAGGCTGGATGAGACATAACGAGTAACGGCAAGTTGTGACGAGGTTTGAAGAGTCTCTTACCTGCATTCCGAGAGGATCAATGAGGTCTGGTAGCGACATTGAGGCTTGTTGGGGCCAAAAGACGGTATCGCAAATCATTTTAGTTAACATCCGTCTCTTCCGACAAATCACGAATTCGCTGACAAACCCAAAGTCCTAGAACATAAACTCGGAATCAAAACAACCTCCTAAACTTGCACACAGAATGAACTTCACGAGGAACGAAAAGGTGCTACAAACGGCCATGTTCTCTACACCCCTAGGAATTTATCAATGCGCGAGGCCAGTTCTTTCTCGGACGCGCACCCAATGACGGCGTCTTTCTTCTCGCCGTTCTTGATGAGCAAGATGGCTGGGATCTTGCTCACCCCGTACTCGGACGCTATGTCCAGGCTCTTGTCCAAGTTGATCCTGAAGAACTTCAGCTTTCCGTTGTACTTGCCGGCCAGTCTGGCAACCACGGGGCGCATTATCCGGCAGGGGCTGCACCATGATTTCCAGAATTCGACCACCGCCGGCTTGCTGCACTGCATCACGCTCGGCCCCCATGTTTCTTTGGTTACATCTTGTACCGTATCATCCGAAAAATCTTGAAAAAGAAAACCTTTTGAGTTGAAAGAAATTACAGGCTGGTGCTATTTGAAAGACAGCACTAAACCAAATTTAATATTAAGGAAAAGATGGAGTTGCAAGACTCGCGCCTCTTTCTTTTTATTTCACAAGTAGTAGTTTACATCCTAAACCCATGCCATGCCCCCGGCTACAAAGGCATGGAAATAACAGTCAAAAACTGAGTAAAAGATAACTCATCATCTTGTTGTTATTGGCAACTACAGTATGTAATTGGAGGAAGAGAAAATAACTTAAATTAATATGCTCTCTGTTAAATCACAAAGAAGTATTTTTCCTCTCTTGCTTTCTAAAACAGAATACAACTCATAAAACAAGCTTTTAAATGTAATAAAAACAGAATACTAAACATTTGCACTTAATTCTGACCCTTGGCTACAAAAACTGCCGTAACTTATTGTAGGAAAAAACTCCAAATGTCTTGTAACCTCCACCATTAAGAGCTAGACTTAAGACGACATTAATCGCCAGAATTTATCACTGTTTGCCCCTTTAACTTCTCATTTAATGATGCATCAAAAACCGACTGCTGTTTGAGTTTTTTCTTTAACAAATTCCTCCCTTAAACTCAAACATTTTCCATCCTTCATTCCAAGCATCATTTTAAAATTTTCAAACAACATTGTTGGTAGCGGCTTTGCAAAGATATCAGCCACTTGTTCACGACTCGCAACGTGACTCATTCGCACATTGCCTTCCTTCACATGCTCCCGAATAAAATGAAAACGAATATCTATATGCTTACTCCTCTCATGGTGCACCAGATTCTTTGCCAACTCAATTGCTGATTTGTTGTCAACTAGTATCTTGGTTGCCTCATGTTACTAGAGTTTTAATTCATATAGTAAATTTCTTAGCCATATTGTGTGGCACACACACAAAGATGCTGCGACATACTCTGCCTCACATGTTGACAATGTCACTATTGGCTGCTTCTTCGAGAGCCATGTGAAAGCCGTATCTCCCATATAAAACACATATCCAGATGTGCTTTTCTGATCATCTACATCTCCGCACCAATCACTATCGGAGTAACCCACCAGTCTGTATTCATTTGTCTCTGAGTAGAGTAATCCGAGTGATTCCGTTCCTCGGATATATCGAAGAATCCTCTTAATAGCCTTCAAATGCGAGTATTTCGGCTCCTCCATGAACCGACTCACTATGCCGACACTATATGCAATGTCTGGCCTTGTGCATGTGAGAAACCGTGGACTTCCAATCAAACTCCGGTATTTGCTTGCATCCACAAGATCTCCTCCCTCAAACTTAGAGAGCTTTGTACCGAGTTCCATCAATGTTGTTACTGAGTTGCACTCTTCCATCTTATTTTTCTCCAAAATGTCTTTTTACATATGCCTATTGTGACACAAATATTCCAGATTTTCTGTCTAACTTCAAGACCATGGAAGTATTTCATCAACCCCAAATCTGTCATTTCGAACTCCCGAGTCATAGCCTCTTTAAAAACTTTTATCATCTCCTCATTGTTCCACATGAATATGAGATTATCAAGATAAAGAGCTACAAACAAAAACATACATTCTTCTTTCTTTACGTACAGTGCATGCTCGTAGGGACATTGGATGAACCCATTCTCGTTGAAGTAGGTGTCGATCTGGGTGTTCCATGCTCGAGGTGCTTGCTTCAGTCCATATAACGCCTTTCTTAACTTCAACACTTTACTCTTCTTTCCGGCCTTCATGTATCCGGGTGGTTGCTTCACATATATTTCCTCTTCAAGCACACCATTTAAAAATGCTGATTTTACGTCTATCTGATAGATCGGCCACTTAAATTGTGCAGCTTGGGATATAAGAAGTCTGATTGTTTCCATCGTCGCAACTGGGGCAAAAACTTCGTCATAGTCGATCCCTGCCTTTTTTCTATAACCTTTCGCAACTAGTCGTGCCTTATACGCACCTTGGGCATTCATCTTCTTCTTATATACCCATTTTACTCTTATGTGCCGATGTCCTTCCGACAGCTCCACCAAATCCCAAGTTTCATTTCTTTCGATGGCCTTTATTTCTTCATCCATTGCAGCTTGCCATTTCTTATCTCTCACTGTATCTTCAAAAATAATATTTTCAGCATCAACCAAAAGACGTACCAGGTGTACTTTGCTTGTCGACTCGTATATGTCTTGTAAACTTAGCATCTCGACTCTTCTTCTTCATCGGATGTTTGAGTAATTGACGATGTCATTATCGGTGCAGCGGTTGATGGTTCTCCATTTTCTTCCTTTTGCGTCACCTCCTTTTGGTTGTTCCAATCCCATGCACTTTCTTTATTTACTTGCACATCTCGGCTCACAACCACCTTCTTTTCAATTGGATCGAATAATTTGAAAGCTTTCGTCTTCTCGTCATACCCGATGAATACATACCTCTTGCTCTTATCATCTAGTTTGGTTCTTCTTTGATCTGGTATATGTGTGTGAGCCACACTACCGAATACCTTTAAGTACGATACGGTCGGTTTATATCCGCTCCAAGCTTCTTGCGGTGTTTGATCCCCCAACTTTGCATGTGGGTACCGGTTTTGCACATACACGGCACATTGTACTGCTTCTGCCCAAAAATCTTTCGGTTTCGGCATGTCTTTGCCCTTCAACATCAACCGAACCATGTCAAGAATAGTTCGGTTTTTCCTCTCGGCCACACCGTTTTGCTGAGGAGAGTAGTGCGCGGTTAAGAATCTCTTGATCCCTTGTTCCTCGCAATAGCTTGTGAAGTCGGTTGACATGTACTCTTTGCCTCTATCTGATCGTAAGTCCTTGGTATAAAGATCAGTCGTCTTCTCTACTAACACTTTGAATTTCTTGAACATCTCGATTGCCTCGGATTTTTCCTTCAAAAAATAGACCTATGTTTTTCTTGTATAATCATCAATGAAAGTAATGAAATACCTCTTCTCACTGAATGACTTTGGTGTGATAGGAAGGCATATGTCAGTGTGTAACAACTCGAGTGGCCTCCTTGCCGATATTCGGCCTTCTTTGGAAAAGTATTCCTCGCTTGTTTGCCGAGTACACACCCCTTGCAAAATTTCTTGGTGTAATCCATGTCTGGTAGCCCGTGTACCATATCCTTCTTTGCTAACTCTTGTAGGCCGTCGTAATGCAAGTGTCTGAATCGTAAGTGCCACAACGAAGCTTTATCCTCCATGTTGACTTGCAAACACCTTTCTCGCACATTTCTTAAGTTGAGTTTTGTTGCGGCGTAGAACTCGCGTACAATGAATTTGTATTACGGGGAACCAAGGGCACAGTGGTTATGCTCATGACAGGATTAGGGTACGCTATTTGACAGGTGATTAGTGGGGTGATGAGGCTAAACTTGCTGCGGAGGCTGACCACGGTGTCAAATCCGGTAGGATACGATGGATGGGCCGTACTGCTTAGGGTGAGGGCGAGCACGACCGGGGATGACGAGCTAACCTGCGCAAGGAGCAACTCGTCAGAAAGGCCAGGTTGGGGTCCAATCCTTAGCCTCTCTGATGCCTAAGTCGGTAATAGGACTTAAAGTGGGGGCTAGGCATGTAGGTCGGACTGAGGGTGAGTCGACCGTACGTGACGAGCTATAAGAAGAAGAACAAAGATATGGACGACCTTTGCTCTTGTGTGTGAGTAATAAGATTGAGAGTAAATTTGCCCCCCCCCGTTGGAGGCGAATGGGTATTTATACCTGGTGGAGGCGGTTAGGTGGGGCAGACCTGGCATGCTGACTTGGCGTGCTGAGCTGGCCCTACTGTCAGCGGAAGCTTCGGACGAGGATGTCAGGAACAAGGGTGTCAGCCACGCTTTTGTCAGACGGCGCAACGGCCAGGGGCACTTTTGTCAGGGTGTCAGGGCCGAAAGCATCAAGTGTCAGGGGGCGCAGCGGCCAGGGGGTGCTTTGTCAGATGGTCGGGCGGCGATAGTGTCAGTAGCGTCCTTGTACTAGGTTGTTTGTCGTGTCCGATGTGCCAAAGAACCATAGCTCGTCCGGAGGTCGTCACCGTAGCTCGGCCCCCGTAGCTCGTCACTAGAGCTCTTCACTGGAGGTGGTCACTGGAGCTCTTCACTGGAGGTCGGCCCCCGTAGCTCGTCACTATAGCTCGTTACCGGTTGGAGCTCGTCACCGGAGCTCGTCACTGGAGGTCGTCACCGGAGCTCGTCACCGGAGGTTGTCTATCAGCGGCCGAGGCGGAGTGCACCCTTCCCCTAGTCGCGTCGGACTCTAGGATCGACAGGCGCCCTGCGGCCCTCTGACGTTCGAGCGTGGAGCGCCCTGTCGCTGTGTCGGACGTCCTTCTGGAGGGAGGGACGAGCCGACGGGGTATTTCGGCGGTCTGGGATGGAAGGTTAGACTATCACGATCTTTAGGTCGTAACAATTGCCATCGTCATTCAGGCTCGAGTTGGAAGCCTCGCTCAGCTTGGATGACGTATCACCTTCCCTCCAGGAAATAGCACGTTGGGTCTTCCTGCCCCGGAGTCTTTACTTGAGATGGGGAGCGAGCGCGTAGCTTGGCCCGTGCCCTTCTCCTGTTGGGTGGCAAGGGCGGATCCTGCCCTGGCGTCTTCGTAGGGGGAGGGAGCCGTAGCTCGGCCCGTGCCCTTCTCCGGTTTAGGAGGCGAGGACGGATCCTAGCCCGGAGTCTTTACTTGAGGGAGGGAGCGAGCGCGTAGCTCGGCCCGTGCCCTTCTCCGGTTTGGGAGACGAGGACGGATCCTGCCCCGGAGTCTTTACTTGAGGGAGGAGCGAGCGCATAGCTCGGCCCGTGCCCTTTTCTCCAGTTTGGGTGGCGAGGACGGATCCTGCCCCGGAGTCTTCGTAGGGGGGAGGGAGCCGTAGCTCGGCCCGTGCCCTTTTTCTCCAGTTTGGACGGCGAAGCTTGTTAGGCTTGCCCCGGAGGTCTTCGAAATCGCGGGTACAGATTGGCCAAAGCCTCCCCCGCATTTCCCCTCCAGTTTGGGTGGCGAGCTGACGAGTTGCCCCGGAGGTCTTCGAGATCGCGGGTACAGGTTGGCCAAAGCCTCCCCCGCATTTTCCCCTCCAGTTTGGGTGGCAAGCTGACGAGCTGCCCCGGAGGTCTTCGAGATCGCGGGTACAGATTGGCCAAAGCCTCTCCCGCATTTTTCCCCTCCAGTTTGGGTGGCGAGCTGACGAGCTGCCCCGGAGGTCTTCGAGATCGCATGTACAGAGTGGCCAAAGCCTCCCCCGCATTTTCCCCTCCAGTTTGGGTGGCGAGCTGACGAGCTGCCCCGGAGGTCTTCGAGATCGCGAGTACAGACTGGCCAAAGCCTCCCCCGCATTTCCCCTCCAGTTTGGGTGGCGAGCTGACGAGCTGCCCCGGAGGTCTTCAAGATCGCGGGGTTGGGGTCCAACCCTTAGTCAGGGTTTCGGTCGATTGGTATGGGATTTGACATGGGTGTGACCCTTCGTTCCCACGGACGGCGCCAATTGTTGCGGCGTAGAACTCGCGTACAATGAATTTGTATTACGAAAAACCAAGGGCACGGTGGTTATGCTCATGACAGGATTAGGGTAGGCTATTTGACATGTGATTAGTAGGGTGATGAGGCTAAACGTGCTGCGGAGGCTGACCACGGTGTCAAATCTGGTAGGATACGATGGATGGGCCGTACTGCTTAGGGTGTGGGCGAGCACGACCGGGGATGACGAGCTAACTTGCGCAAGGAGCAACTCGTCAGAAAGGCCGGGTTGGGGTCCAACCCTTAGCCTCTCCGATGCCTAAGTCAGTAATAAGACTTAAAACAGGGGCTAGGCACGCAGGTCGGACTGAGGGTGAGTCGACCGTATGTGACGAGCTATGAGAAGAAGAACAAAGATATGGACGACCTTTGCTCTTGTGTGTGAGTAATAAGATTGAGAGTAAATTTGCCCCCCCCGTTGGAGGCGAAGGGGTATTTATACTTGGTGGAGGCGGTTAGGTGGGGCTGACCTGGCATGCTGACTTGGCGTGCTGAGCTGGCCCTGCTGTCAGCGGAAGCTTCGGACAAGGATGTCAGGAATAAGGGTGTCAGCCACGCTTTTGTCAGACGGCGCAACGGCCAGGGGCGCTTTTGTCAGGGTGTCAGGGCCAAAAGCATCAAGTGTCAGGGGGCACAGTGGCCAGTGGGTGCTTTGTCAGATGGTCGGACGGCGATAGTGTCAGTAGTGTCCTCGTACTAGGTTGTTTGTCGTGTCCGATGTGCCAAAGAACCGTAGCTCGTCCGGAGGTCGTCACCGTAGCTCGGCCCCCGTAGCTCGTCACTAGAGCTCTTCACCGGAGGTGGTCACTGGAGCTCTTCACTGGAGGTCGGCCCCCGTAGCTCGTCACTAGAGCTCGTTACCGGCTGGAGCTCGTCACTGGAGCTCGTCACTGAAGGTCGTCACCGGAGCTCGTCACCGGAGGTCGTTTATCAGCGGCCGAGGCGGAGTGCGCCCTTCCCCTAGCCGCGTCGGACTCTAGGATCGACAGGCGCCCTGCGGCCCTCTGACTTTCGGGCGTGGAGCGCCCTGTCGCTGAGTCGGCCGTCCTTCCGGAGGGATGGACAAGCCGGCGGGGTATTTCGGCGGTCTGGGATGGAAGGTCGGACTATCACGATCTTTAGGTCGTAACAAGTTTGAACATTCGATTCTTGGTCATATCCACATGTGCAAGCATCCGATCATTTTTGTCCTTTAAGTGCATCATCCGGTCTTTCATGAAAACCGAATATCCCTTCTCCAATAGTTGACCCATACTCAGGATGTTACTCTTCAAGTCAGGCACATAATAGACATCAGCAATCGATCATTCTTTACCATCTTTTAGAGAAAAACAGATTTTAACTCGCCCCCTCACTTGAACCTTTGACGCATCTCCAAATGTCGCGTGCCCATCCTCTATCTCTTGCATCTCCACAAAGAGATATTTATGCACACACATGTGATTACTAGCGCCGGTATCAAGATACCACACCGTGTCACCTTCCGGAGCGATGTCTTGTAGGCCATCATGAGCACACCGTCGTCTCTTGCCTCCTTTTCTACAATTAGATTATCATTTTCTCTTACCTTTTCTCAGAAGTGCACACTTTTGCATAGTGCACATACTTGCCGCAGTTGTAGCACACGACATTTGAATAGCAATCTTTTGCGTAGTGTCCCTGTTTTCCGCAGTTGTAGCACTCGACATTTGAACGATTTGACCGGCCGCCTCTCCCACGGCCACGTCCTTGACCACACCAATTCTGTTGGCTCGACTGACCCTTTTCTTCGAAGTTGTTTCCACGTCTTTGGCTTTCACCACGACCAAAGCCACGACCTCCACGGCCACGTCCCCTTCCTTGGTTTTGTTATGCGTACATCACCTTGTCCTCCTTGATAGTTGCTTTTGCTTGTAAGGCCTCCTCGAGCAATTCTTGTTTCTTCTTCTTCCGTTATTTATGCGCTTCAAGAGAACCAACGAGACCTTCCACTGTCAGCTCTTCCAAATTCTTCGACTCCTCAATTGCGCAAACAATGTACTCGAAATTCTCGGTCAATGACCGTAGAATTTTCTCTACCATCCTTGCATCTCTTAGGGTTTCTCCGTTGCGTTTAAGTTGATTCACCACGGTTTGCACACGCGTGATGTAGTCGGATATTCCTTCCGACTTCTTCATCTTTCCAACTCGCCTCGAAGAGTTTGAAGCTGCACTTGTTTAACTCGGTCGGCGCCCTTGAAGACCTTCTCCAAAATGGCCCACGCTTCCTTCGAAGTTGTTGCACTGGCAATTTTCTCGAAACCCGACTCATCCACCGCTTGGAACAAGAAATAGAGAGCGATCTTGTCTTTCATACACGTTTCTTTCAACGCCTTTATCTGATTTGCCGTCTGATTTGCCGTTGCAGCCGGCTCTTCATAGACGACTTCAACTACTTCCCATGCGTCTTGCGCATCGAGCAATGCACGCATCTGAATAATCCAATTGTCGTAGTTCAACTTGATGAGTCGTGGCGGTGGTATCTGCCCCAGCGAGGTACTCCCAGAATTTAACATAGCTCCGATACCAATTTGAGAACTACAGAATGTAATTGGAGGAAGAGAAAATAACTTAAATCAATTTGCTCTCTATTAAATCACAAAGATATATTTTTCCTCTCTTGCTTTCTAAAATAGAATACAACTCTTTTTATAGACTCTTAACATAAAACACGCTCTTAAATGTAATAAAAACAGAATACTAAACATTTGCACTTATTTCTGACCCTTGGTTACAAAAACTGCCCCTTGGTTACAAAAACCGACGTAACTTATTGTAGGAAAAAACTCCAAATGACTTGTAACCTCCACCATTAAGAGCTAACTTAAGAAGACATTAATCACCAGAATTTATCATCGTTTGCCCATTTAACTTTTCATTTAATGCTGCATTAAAAACTGACTGCTGTTTGAGTTTATTCTTTAACAGTTATTGTTGCTGCCATTATTCTTAAGCTCTAATTCTCTGAGATCCAAGCACCATCTCTGGTCAACTGTAGATAAAACTGTCGTGGACTCCACTGTCGAGATGGAGCCTCGTCAGCTGGTGATGTGGGACCCTCGGTTGGAAGAACTGGTGTCGATGAAGGTCGACTTGAGGGTGCTGGACTGGAGCTCGATCGATCTCATGGTCGAATACAATGACTGTTCGACCCAACTGATGGGTCAAGCATCATACTACATGCACCACACACAGTCGTTAGGGGGTCGGATCTGGGTTTCGACCTAAATCCCCTCTGATGCTTAAGTTAGTACGTGACTTAAAAAAGGCTTGGGGTTGTCAAGATCGACACACGGAGGTTCGGCTTGAGCCAGGCACCTCAAGCTTTTAGAGAATGAATTATAAGAGTGGAAGAAGAATAAGTCAGAATATCCGGTATTTCGTACCTCTAGAGTATGTCCCTTATTCTGTTTGTTTCCTCTGTATTTATAGACTGGAGTGTCTCTTCAGTGACGTTGGGGGAATAACGGTCAACAATTATGTCGGCACGATCCTCCCTCGTCAATAAGAGTAACTGTTGTCCACGTCTCCCGCCATTTATTAGCACATTATCAACCGCTTTCTTAAGCAACGGAAGCTCAACGGGCAAATGGCATCCGTGCTTTGACACGGTTTACGCTTAGCATCCCTCGTGGGCTTTATGGGCATAGTGGGCTTCTTGATAATATTATTCTACCCTCCTCGAGTGCCGGTCCAAGGATTTAACAGTTACGATCCCACTTAGTTCCACATCGGAAAGAACAAAAGAAATGAAATGTTTACGTATTAGAGAGCCTCTCCACATAATAACAATTTGTTTTGGGTTGGATACTAACTAATACTTAATAATTGGGGTGTGAGCCCAGTGTTAGAGGCCTATTATGGGCTGGGTCCTTAGCAAGGCTAGTATTAGGGATCGAGTATGTGCTGGACTAATGTTAGTGGCCTAGTATGGGATATGTCTCTACCAAATGGTATTAGAGCAAGCCACGTGTCACGACTCACGTTGCGAAAGGAGCAACCTAAGAGGGAACGGCCTAAAATGGACTGGGTCCTTAACAAGGCTAGTGTTATGGATCTAGTATGGACCGGGTCTCTAACAAATGGACTAAAATTAGGTGCCTAGTATGAGATGTCTCTAACACCATCTTTTGGACGACCAAAGCTAAATATGCAAAAACTATTTTTAAATAAAAGCTAAAAAAGAAAGAAGATGTGAAACTAAAAGGGATTCGATGGTACTGAACTTGGGAGTTGCTACAAACACAAACCTAATGGCTTCCACACAGACCATTTATTTGCAGATGTGACATTCAAAATTTATAAGTTTATCATTAATTTTTTTCTTTTTTAACCCTCCGTGTCTCATCCTCATCCTCACCTTATCTCATCCTCTTCTTCTCTGCCGCCGTCGCCATCACCGCCACCAATCAGCCCCTGCCCTCGTTGCCTCCATCTCTGGCTTTGCACGAGGAGATTCCATGCTTGTTAAAAAAGAAGAGACGTAGAAGAAAAAGATGACAAAGAAAAATCAAACTCATTATTATCATAGAAACAACATCTAATCTATAACCATCTTCAGTATTTCCCAATTCCATCAATTTCAATTTCAATTTTAATCTCTATTTCTCTCAATCCATATATTTTCTTGTTTCTCTCGATTTCCATTTTGATCTCTAAAATCTCTCCGAGCCTTTTGTGGCTCCTAGAGTAGGAGGCGGTGGCTGGCGGCAGAGGCTGAAGCAACGGGAGGATGATGAAGAAGAGGAGAGGGGAGGAAGAGGAGATGTGTAATTTGAAGATTTGTGTATGTGTGTAATTAAAAACAGAAGTATAAATATTAATGGGGGTGTAAAGTGGTCAGTGTGTAAAGCAATTATGTCTATGTGTATAGAATTTTCCATTAAACTTCATAATCTAAGCATTTACTTAAAGGGGGATATGTCCCAATATACTTTTATAGTATGTGTGCTTACTTCTTAAAGGTCGGATACTGATCATGCATACATTGTTATTATTACAGTTGTATTTGTTTTCTTTTTTGAATGCAGATACAATTACGTATATCGAAAATTGAAATCAATAGCCAAATTTGATGAAAGCAAATTCGGACTTGAATCATAATGATATACTACCCAATAAGGTGGCCACACGCTCAGCATCATCAAAGGTTCATGGACACGGAAGCTAGGTGGTCATAAGCCTGGCATTAAAGGTTTATGGAGCAGGAAGCTAAAGCAAGCTCAACAAGATTTAACCAAAATATTTGAGGACCCATCAACATATCGAATTACCAAAATATCCTTTTATAAACTCTATATGTCCATTCCGTTTGGGAAGATGTGAGTGATGCGATTCGTTAGGGATTTGAGGATAAAAATGGGATTTTTATTGAATCTCAGATCTGAAATTATAGGAAAACCTACTACAAATCAACTACTCGCTAAATAACAACTACAATTTAAAAGGACGACTAGCTAAGGATTAATCTAGGGGATAAACTAATAAAAAGAAAATACTCTCTCAATTTTCGCCTCCTCATTAGGGCCGGCTCAACCCCCTTAAATAGCCAAAACATCCCTTAAATGTCATTTTACCCAATTGCCCCTCTTCTCAATTACCGGCCGCAACACTACTCCGCCCCGGAAAAACCACCTTGTCCTCAAGGTGGTGCGTGAAGGGTATGGTCAGCTACTCCAAGTGCAGGTGCTCCTGATCATCGTCCACGCCGGCTTCCAACATGATCACACTCTCTTCTCCCTCTTCTTCGTCATTCACTATCAGGATCTGAAGAGTACGATTCCCGCACCGGTGCCCAGGAGTAAACTTCTCGTCGCATTTAAAACACAGGCCCTTGGTCCGTTTGTCACGAATCTCTGCCTCTGTCATTCGTCGTGTATGTCCTCCAGGTCGTGGTTCCATCCCATTCTCCTTGGTAGCCACTGTGCTGTCAGTGGATGTTGCCCCTCCTGCGGCCCCCTTTTGTCCCCCTCCAGGGTCCGGCACTCGAAACGTAGAGCCACCCCACGTCCCCCGGGCTCTTCGCTCTGTCTCCTGGTGATCCTCCACCTTCCTGGCCAGCGTCATCATCCCACGCAAACCAACGGGCTCGAACTGCCTCAGCCCCGACCGCACCGTGGGCTTCAACCCCTTCATGAAACAGCCCTCCAGGGACTCCTCAGAGACTCCCCGAACTCGGTGACAGAGCGACTCGAACTTCTTGATGTAATCACCCACGCTCCCCTCCTGCTTCAGCGAGTACAGTCTCTCGAACACGCCGCCAGCCGGACCTCCTCCAAACCGCTCTGTCAAGAGCATCGTAAACTCAGCCCAGGTCTGAAAAGGCTGCTGCTGATCGGTCCAACGGAACCAACCCAAAGCCTCTCCCTCCAGACAGACCCCTATCGCCCGCAGCCAATCCTCTCCTGGGACAGCGGACACCTCCAAGTACCTCTCCACCCGGTAAAGCCAGTCGTCTGGGTCTCCTCCCTCAAAAACAGGCACATCCAGCTTCCTCAGACGCCTCTCACCAGCAAATCCCCCTCTCTTCTGCGGCTGGAAACCTCCCCTGGGCTGGTATCCCTGTCGCCTGTCTGGAACATAAGCCTCAGTCCGCTCACGGTAGCCTCCCCCTGCTCCATGTCCATGCCAGTCTCCCGGATGGTGCCCAAACTCCGCCTGGTGGCCTCCTGGGGGGGTCCTGGTACGCTCTCCAGTCTCCCGTAACTCCCCCAAAGGCTGGGGGCTGAGTCGATGGCCCCCCTGTGACCTGCTGGTGGCCTCCGTTCTGCTGAAATCCTCCGCCCGGTCCTCCAAAGGGCTGAAAACCCCCAAACTGAGCTCCACGGACCTCGGGCGGGCCTCCCGGAGGTCGAAAAGTCGTCGAAACAGGCTGTCGGGCCTCCTGGGGGTCGGTGGGCCCCCCCAGAGATCCGATGGGCCTCGGGTCCCCCCCGGGGTCGGCCGAGGCCCCCCAGGCCGCCGCCTGGGCCGGCCGGCCCTGGAATTGGGCCGGCGGGCCCCAGGCGGCGGCGGAAAAGCCTGCCGATGCCGCGGGGGGGCGGCAGGTGCGCCTGCCCCTCCCAGGCCCCTGGCGGCCCTCCGCCGCCCCCGCTGGGGTTCGCCGACCCCCAGGAGCATTTGGGGGGGCCGGCGGCCATGCCGGGGTGGTCGGGGGGTGCCGCTGAGTCAGAAAACCCCCCCGGCCACTTAATCTTCACGGCGCGGCGGTGCGTGGTCTTGGTGGGTCCCCCACGCGTTGTCTTCTTGGTCAAAGCCTCCTTCGTCGTCAAAACCCGGATGGTCTTCAAAAAAAATTGCCTTTTTACCTTTGTCCTTCGCCAAAGGTGGCTCTTTTTTGCTTGGATCCGCCTTTGGGATGAGATGAGCGGTCAACGCCGCTATGGCCTCCGTCAATTCCGATAGTTTCCCTTCCGTCATCTCCTTCATCTCTTTCATCTTGGCCTCCGTCTTCTCTTGATTTTCCTTGATCTCCTTCCGGATCTCCGCGGCCATCTCCGAATCTTCTTTCCTTAGATCGATGAAACCCTTACTGATTTGGGCTTCAATCCTCTCAACTTTCCCTTCCAAGACTTCAATCCGCTCCGTTGCTCGCGTGTTCGCCATGGATCAACCGCTCTGATACCAATTGATGTGATTCGTTAGGGATTTGAGGATAAAAATGGGATTTTTATTGGATCTCAGATCTGAAATTATAGGAAAACCTACTACAAATCAACTACTCGTTAAATAACAACTACAATTTAAAAGGACGACTAGCTAAGGATTAATCTAGGGGATAAACTAATAAAAAGAAAATATTCTCTCAATTTTCGCCTCCTCATTAGGGCCGGCTCAACCCCCTTAAATAGCCAAAACATCCCTTAAATGTCATTTTACCCAATTGCCCCTCCTCTCAATTACCGGCCGCAACAGTGAGCTTATTCTTATTTTCAATACTATCTTCTCATTTGATATATTTTATTATATATTCTTCAACTTCTCATTTGGGTGTCAGATGAGTTGAAGCCGAGTCCTCCACTCCAAGTTCGGCTTGTTAACACTTTTAGCTGTTGTGCTGTGTGTTATGTCACATGATTACCCCCTAAGCAGATCGAAGAATAGTATTTCAGATCCATTTACGACTCGCGACATCAAATTGGATCAAGAAATTAATAGGATATTAGTTGACTATAGAAGTTTTGAGATAAAAATGAGTTAAAATCTTCATTTGTAATATATACATAAGCGCAAGTATTTTTTATGTTGCAGTATATAACACTAAATATGCTTAGATCTGTATACAATTACATATATGCATATATGCATTCGAATGATATTTGGATATCTACTCAGATACATCAGACAGTCAGACATTAACCATATTCACATCCATATGTTAAAAGGATCTTATACAAATATTCATATTAGTCAAAATATGGATACAAATTCGAATTTGTATTGGATTATTTGGATTTGTTTACCGGTTACGACTTGATTATCATTTAATTATTTTACTCATAAATGAAAGAATCTTATTTTTTAACATATTCCCTTTTTTGATTACATGTGCGTTTTTTTGTGCGTAAAGATATAAGTTTTTAGGGAAAATTTCACTAAAATATTTAGGCCCAATTTTACAAAAATACATAACCTTTTAAAACTTTCAACTCGCTAATCAACGTTTTGACATCACTTTCATGTTATTACCCGATGTGAGTTGATTGTCAGAAAAACAGTATCATGTGACATTCATATGATAATTTTTTAAAACTAAATTGCACTTGTAGCTTTACCTATTGAAAAAACTCATGCGTCTCTCAGTCTTTTCTTCTTTACCGTCAACCTCACCAGTAAGAATGCGGCCTGGAGCATCGAGAATACCTTAGTTGATATCTCAGTTTCTATGTCACTTCAAGCAACCTACCTTCCCTCAATTCTTTCATTCCTTTTTGCTCCTTCCAATTCCTCTTAGTTTTCTTCAACCCAATTTGTTCCAACTACTTTTAACTTCCTTCAGTTCAGTTACCCTTCACCTAAATTCTCTCAATCACTTCTCCAATTTTCTTCTAATCCTTTAACTCATAGTGGTTCTTCTGAAATTCGTAAATTTGGAGATTTTATTACTAAGTGATTTTGGAATTGGGTTCCATTTGTGGAAGTTGGCTCGATTCGGCGCTGAAGAAGCATTCGTCGTACAGACGAGTTATCTTGTGCAGAGATAACTCGACTGTGCATGGGTTCGACGTATCTGACTCTGCACAAGTCAGATACGAAGATGCTGAGCATTTGATCTTCTACAGCGCAATTGGTCGATCGATCGTCAGTTTGGGTCTGATGGTCGATCGTTCGACATTGGGTCGTTCGGTCGTAACTCGGTTGAAGTCCGTATTCGGTCGAACGGTTGTATGATGGCTCGATGGTCGATAGCTCGTACGCTTGGCTCGGCACTTTGGTCATTCGTTACAGAAGAAGATCGATCGGTCGAAGGGAGCCCATTGGGATGCGACCCACTAGAATGCGGCAGAGGTCCAATAGGGTGCGACACATTAATTGCGCAGAGCTTTGATTGGATTGGATGCCGCTAAAGGCGTGATCCGTATCGTTGGGAATCCCTAGCCAATGATGACACCTATTGTAACCTAGGGTTATAAATAGGAGGTGTAGGTTAGGGTTTCGTGTGGAACACAATGGAACACATAGAGGGATTCACCATTTGTGAGAGCCAACTTTGAGAGATCGTATTGTGAGCTTTTGGAGAGATCTTGTGTGCTTCTTCGTCTGTGAAGAAGAAGATTTGGTTTGTTCTTTCCTTTTGTAATAAAGCTCATCGGTGTTCCACCTTGGCTTGTCCACGGCCTAAAAGCAATTCTCATAGTGCTCTATTGGTTGTTGTTTGTCTGTTCATCTTTGCTCCGGAGTTCTCCGGCGATCCGTGTTTCTGCGACGCCGCACAACAAACTGATATCAGAGCTTTACGGTTCCTGAGATCAACGGAGGAGACGAAGAGAGGTAGCAGTGGCGATGACAGTTCCTCAAAGGCGTCAACTTCTGGGTCACGAGCTCCAGTTGGTCAGACTATCCTGTCCAACACGAAGTTTGAAATTGAGAAGTTTGATGGAAGAATCAACTTCAGTATGTGGAGATGTGAAGTCATGGATGTCTTGAATCAACTTGGTCAAAACATCACATTGGATGAGTAGCCGACGGGCATGTCCGATCAGGAGTGGAGAACTCTAAGTCGAAATGCATGTGATACAATCCGACTATATTTGTCGAATGAGAAGAAATACCCTTACATGGAGGAGAAAAATGCAAGCAAGTTCTGGAAAGAGCTCGGCTACAAGTATATGAAGAACATCCAGAACCGGCTACACTTGAAGAAGTTTTTCGGTTTGAAGTTAGCCGAGGGGGTTTCTATGGAGGAATACTTCGACTATTACAACAAGCTTCTTACCGACCTAAGGAACGTCGACGTGAAGGTTGACGATGAAGACAATGCGATGATTCTCCTCAACTCTCTACCCATTGAGTATGAGTACTTGATGTCGGTTCATACCTATGGTAAGGAATCGATCACATTCGAAGAGGAGTCAACGCTATGACGAGCAACGAGTTCAGGAAGAACGATGTGGACACCAGCAGCCGAGCTTCGAGTGATGCTCTTATGGTAGTAAGGGGTCGTAGTGGTGAGAAGGGTTGAGATAAAAGTGGGTATTTCAGATCCAAGTCCAGAGACAATACAAGGGGCCCTCAGTGCAAGGTGCTGGTGAAGGACCAATGTGCTTTCTGTAGAGAAAGAGGACATTGGGTCAGAGACTGCCAAAAGGCGAAGAAGCACGACGCAAATGCCAACGTCGCGAAGGGTGTTGAGGTCGAGGAGTATGTATTGGTCGGGGCTTCGGAGAGCGTGACGTCAGATAGTTGGATGCTCAACTCAGGGTGCTCGTTTCATATGACGCCATATCGAGAGTACTTTACGACCTTCAGGGAAGGAGGTAAGAGTACAGTTTTGCTGGGCAATGACTGAGCTTGCAGCACGACAAGCATTAGGACAGTGCGGATGAGGATAAGTGACGGTCTTACACGAGACATTGATGATGTACGCTTTGTTGCTTACCTAAGGCGTAATCTCATATCGCTCGGCTCGCTCGAAGCCAAGAGCTGTCGAGTGACCATGGAGAATAGAGCTTTGAGGGTGACTAGATGAGCATTGATCGGGATGAAGGGAAAGCGAAAAGGTAACCTCTATTACTTGGATGGTTCGGTCGTAGCTGGCACTGCAGCTCTGACTCGTGAAGCTAAGAGAGACGACTCATTGTTGTGACACATGCGCCTAAGGCATGTGGATGAGAAAGCTTTGTAGAAGCTTATTGTTGGAGATCGTCTGAAGGGAGCCAAGACTGGAAAAATTGAGTTCTGTGAGCACTATGTATTTAGGAAGCAAACACGTGCTTCATTTGGGACGGCCATCCATAGTACGAAGAGAGCACTTGACTATGAACACATCGACGTGTGGAGGCAGAGTAGAATGGCCTTATTGGGAGGGAAACACTACTTTGTGTCGTTCATCGACAATTTCTCACGCATGGTGTGGGTGTTTTTGCTGAAGTCGAAGGACCAAGTTCTTAACACTTTCATCGAGTGAAAGAAGCTGGTTGAGACTCAAACTGATCGACGAGTCAAGCGTCTTTGAAGTAACAATGGTGGGGAGTATAAGTCAGCTCTCTTCGAGAAGTTCTACAAATCGGAAGCGATTCAGAGACACTACACCGTTAGTGGTACATCGCAGTAGAACAGAGTAGCTGAGAGGATGAATCAAACTTTGCCAGAGAAAGTTCGAGGCATGTTGTCAACAGCTGACCCATCGAAGGAGTTTTAGGCAGAGGCCCCGACATACACGACTTATTTGGTTAATCGACTACCATCTGCTGCATTGGAAGGTCGACCTTCCAATGGAGATTGACCTTCATTGGAGGTTTGGTCGGAAAAGTCAGTTTCCAACTATAGCTCAGTTCGAATTTGGGGTTGTCCGAGTTGCTATGACATTAAGACAAACTCGATGCTCGAGCCAAGAAAGCCATTTTCTTGGGCTTCAGCAATAGTGTCAAGAGATATTGACTGTGGTGTCCGACATAGAGAAATGCGATCCTGGACAGAGATGTAACGTTTGATGAGTCGGCGTTACTGAAGAAGGAAGCATAAACCAATGGTGGAGATCGAACAGACATAATTAAAGCAGTTCTACGACAATGTGTCTGAGATTCCACATCGGTCGATCGACGACTCAGATCAAACCATACCAGAGGCTGCAGAAGATGAACTCCAGACGGATGCTGGTGAAGTTGGTGGTTCAAGCTCAGTTGGTGGAGATAGCTCGTCTCCAAGGGTCGTTCAGTCGAAAGATTTCATAGCAGTGACGAGGCCGAAACGTGAGATAAGAAGACCTGCAAGATACTCTGAGATGGTCTCATTCGCCTTTCCTGCAGTATGTATCGATGTTCCCACTTCTTTCAGTGAGGTGGAGCAATTCGAATACCCAAAGCGGTGGAGAAGTGCAATGGACAAAGAAATGGAATCACTGGCTAAGAACGACACATGAGATCTCGTGGAGCTTTCGAAGTGAAAGAAAGCAATTGAGTGTAAGTTGGTCTACACCAATAAGGAAGGGGTCGAATCAGTAGATGTTTCCTACAAAGCTCGCCTCATTGCGAATGGATTTGCACAAAGAGAAGACATCGACTATAATAAGGTCTTCTCTCCTGTGGTGAAGCATTACTCAATTCGGATCTTGTTGGCATTGGTTGCTCAGTTCGACCTTGAACTGGTGCAGCTAGATGTCAAAATGGTGTTCTTGCATGGAGAGCTCAAAGAAGAGATCTTTATGACTCAGCCCGATGGCTATGAGAGTGGTGACGATCGTGCATGTAGGCTGAAGAAGTCACTCTACGGGTTGAAACAATCGCCATGGCAATGGTATAAGTGTTTCGAACCCTTTATGACGAATGATGAAGGGTATGTTCGCAACCCCTATGATCATTGCGTGTTCTATCAGAAGTTGGTTGACGGGTCCTTTATCTACATTCTGCTTTATGTCGATGACATGCTTATAGCTTCATCGAATAAAGAGGAGATTTGTAGATTGAAGTCTCAATTGAGTTGTGCATTTGAGATGAAAGATCTGGGCGAGGTACGAAAGATTCTTGGGATGGAAATCATAAGAGATCGAAGTGGATGTACTGTTCATCTTTCACAGAGTCACTATTTGAAGTCTGTTATACACAGATTTGGTTGTGAGAAGATGAAGTCCATAGCTACTCCGCTTGCATCTCACTTCAAGCTCAATGCCAAGCATTGTTCGAAGAACGAAGAAGAGAAGAAGCTCGAGAGCCTATTGTATGCCAATGCGGTAGGGGCCTTGATGTATGCAATGGTATGTACTCGACCGGATCTATCACATGCAGTCAGCATGGTGAGTATATACATGCACAGTCGACGTCGGACTGACTTATAGTCGAAGTGTTCATGGTCCGCACATTGTCGGTTATGTCGATTTTGACTATGCAGGCGACTTGGATAGGAGGCGATCGATGACAGGCTACGATACGTCTTCACCCTGTCTAGCGCTTCAATTTGTTGTCGGAGTATCCTTCAGTCTAAGGTGGTCTTGTTTACTACAGAGGCAAATTATATGGTATTGACTGAAGGGGTGAAATAGGCGATATGGCTGATGGGCTTGATGGATGATCTGGAAGTCTACCAAGAGTGGTATGATGTCAATTGTGATAGCCAGAGTGCAGTGCACTTGGCTAAGAATCGGGTCTTCCATGCTCGTACCAAGCATATCGATGTGAGATTCCACTTTGTCAGTGACCATGTGGGAGAAGAAGACAACGACATCAACTTGCTGAAGATCGAAAAAGAGTACAACCCGACGAATATGCTGACGAAGGTTGTATCGGGAGTCAAGTTCAAGCACTGTTTGGACATTGCTTAATGTGATTCCTCAATGAAGTTGTCGTCGGCCCCAGGAGGGGGCATTGTGACTCAAAAGAGTCAGTCGTTCACAAGAGGGGACATTCGTAGCTAAGTGGAGCATTTGGTCCTTCGGGACATTTGGCTCTTCGAAGCAAAAAGACGGGAGAAACACCAGTTGATGCTCTACCAAGGTGATGCAGTGATGGTTGTTCGATGGTCGAAGGCTCGAATCTTGTCAAGGTAGTGATTTGTGGAAGTTGACTCGATTCGACGCTAAAGGAGCATTGGTCGTACAGACGAGTTATCTTGTGCAGAGATAACTTGACTGTGCTTGGGTTCGACCTATCTAACTCTGCACAAGTCAGATACGAGGTTGCTGAGCATTTGATCTTCTACCGCGTAGTTGGTCAATCGATCATCAGCTTTGGTCTGATGGTCGATCAGTCTGATGGTCGATCAGTCTGATGGTCGATCAGTCTGATGGTCGATCGTTTGGCATTGAGCCGTTCGGTCGTAACTCGGTTGAAGTCCGTATTCGGTCGAACGGTCGTATGGTGGCTCGATGGTCGATAGCTCGTACGCTTAGCTCGGCACTTTGGTCGTTCAGTACAGAAGATTACTCGGTCGAAGAGAGCCCATTGGGATGCGGCCCACTAGGATGCGACTGAGGCCCACTAGGGTGCGGCGCATTAATTGCGTACAGCTGTGATTGTATTAGATGTCGCTAAAGGCGGGATCCGTATCTTTGGGAATCCCTAGCCAATGATGACACCTATTGTAATCTAGGGTTATAACTAGGGGGATTTAGGTTTAGGGTTTCGTGTGTAACACAGTGGAACACATTGAGGGATTGAGAGCCACCATTTGTGAGAGCCAACTTTGACGGATTGTATTGTGTGCTTTTGGAGAGATCTTGTGTGCTTCATCTTCACCTATGAAGAAGAAGATTTGGTTTGTTCTTTCCTTTCGAAATAAAGCTTATCGATGTTCCCCCTTGGCCGGTCCACGGCCTAAAAACAATTCTCATAGTGCTCTAGTGGTTGTTGTTTGTTTGTTCATCTTTGCTCCAGGGTTCTCCGACGATCCGTGTTTCCGCGACGCCGCACAACACCATTAATGGTTTAAATGTTTTAGGATAGTTTTGGATTCTAATTGAAGCTCTCATTGATTGAACCATTAATGGAACCCACTCCAAAATCTTCAAATTTGGAGCAAGAATTTTATTAATCAATGATGAATTATTGATTGAATTTTGGGTTTCTTCAAATTTGACGATTTTATTAATCACGAGACATCATGTGGGGTGGCGATGGCGGAGCAAGAGGAAGCAGTGGATGGTGGGTTGGCTATAACGGAGGAGGGATGAAGAAAGAGATGATGCATCAGATGACTTTTGTCGACGATAGAAATGGATTGATAATGTAGGGTTCTTATCGTCAAAATTGACTTCTATCAACACCGTTGGTCAGCATTCATAATCGGGCAGCAACTTGAAAATTTTAAAACATTAGGTATTTAAATGAAAGTGGGTCAAAAATTAAGGTATTTTAGTGAAATTTTCCCAAGTGTTTTAAAGGTAAGAGTAAATTATTTTAAACACCGAACATTCAAGGAATCTAATATGTTATCCCTTGTACTGGTAGTTTTCTAGATAACTTATTGGTTGACGTTTCCGTTAGATAATCTGTAAAAATGCAAACATGCCTTTTAAATAATCTAGTTTAACAAAAACTATAACATCTACATATCTAGGTTAACACCCCCGAACTAACCACATGGGAGAACTATCAGTCATGTAGGTTATCCTCCAAAGTAATAATATATATGGGATGGGGTGTTAAACTAGATTCATCCCAAACCCCGTGGCGCTCCCGTGCATTGACCAACCGTGATCAGATCCCAAACCCTGGGGTGCTAATAACGCATCTTGTTTGTATTCTCTTTAGTTTGGAATCTTCAAGTGCTTGCAGACAAGATAATTTATTCTAAAGGCAAAACAAACTAAAAACAACGAATTAATGGTGCCAGCTTGAACCCAAATTTTACGTCGAAGGGGGGAAATTACCATCGCTAGCAACCTGCCGGTTGCTCCGGCGATTGACCATCTCGAGGCTCCTACTACGGTGCAGGAGAAAAGCGTCCTGGTCCTCAGCCGTCGAGCTCCCCGCCTTCCTCTTCTTGGACACCTTAGCCTCCGCAGCTAACGCCGTCCTCATCGCCCTCGTCCTGACCCCCAGGATCTTCCTAATGCTACTCCCTATCTTCTTCATCTCCCTCTCTACCGCTCAAAAAGAAGGAAAAAGTAAACTTAAAGGAGGGCAGGGGTGGTGATTAGATCTAGATCCAACTTGAACTTGACGGATGGATTTGTTTAGAAGCTGGGTTGTTACGCTTTGCTTTTAGGGCCCGTTCCGTTGAATGTGGGTTTGTGGAAAGATGAGAGGGTGAGGAATCTTGATTTATGGAAAGTTTAGTTTTGTATTTTATGTTTTTGGAAAGTTGGTTTATGGAAAGTTTAGTTCCGAGGGTTGAATTTAAGATGTATGTAGACTCAACAAAAAAAAAAAGATCTGTCCTACTAGCAATTCCCTTAACAGTATCCTACACTTGTGCCCAAAAAAAATATGTTTGCTTGTGCGATGTGAGAGTTTGTCACGTCCGTGAAGATACTGAAGCACAATATAGACACAAACAAAGGTGCGTAGAGAGCAACCAAAATGGCCCATAAAGATTGAAGCATATTGATGTGCCAAAAATAATACAAATGATGTAATGATAAGAAGAATAACAAATAACAAGGTGTGCTAGTAGTAATGATATGGATTGATAATTAAGGATACCTAAACAACTAGGGATGGCGGTAATGGCCTGACCCGACTGGCCCGACCCGGTTTTGACACGTCCCGTCCCGGCCCGCAGACGGGCCGGGACAAGCTTGGGCTTCGTATGCGGCCCGGCCCGCCTCGGTAAACTATAGAAGTTCTTTAAAAAACTTACTATTTTGATGCGGACCATGCGGCCAGTACATAACTCATAACCCATACTCTGTTCCACTGTTCACCCAATTGAGCCAATTCCAAATTACCAAATATATCACAATTCTCCCAATTTTGAAATAAAATTTTTTTTTTGGATTCATAGGGATGGTAGTAATGACATGACCCGACCGGCCCGACCCGGCCCGACCCGGCCCGACCCGGTTTTGGTAAGAAGTTATCCGTCCTGCCCCGGCCCGAGACCCGCCCTGCCCCGACCCGGTCCGACCCGGTTTTGATAAGAAGTTACCCGCCCCGCCCCGAGCTCGCCCCGAGCCCGCCCTGCCCCGACCCGTAGACGGGACGGGGCAAGCTTGGGTAGTTAAATACCCGCCCCGCCCCGCAATATTGCCATTCCTATAAACAATGAGCCCAAATTGATCAAAGTACTACTCTTCTCTCTCTCCCCACCCAAAAAAAAGAAGGAAAAATCCAGAAACATTTAGGGTGCGTTTGGTTTAGGATAAAATAAAAGAAAGAAAAAGAAAGTGAAATAAAAAGAAAAAGAAAGTGGGTTATTTAGTACCGACCCTCTGTGTTTTCTCCGAAATTTGCAACACCCCCCTATGGTTTCAATAATTAGTAAGACCCCCCTATGGCACCCAATTTTGGACCCCCCCTCCCCCTGTTTAGGGGGGTCTTCCTATAGGCGGGGGAGTCCAAATTGGATACAATATGGGGGTCTTACTAATTATTGAAACTATAGGTGGTGTTGCTAATTTCGGAGAAAACACAGGGGGTCGGTACTAAATAACCCAAAGAAAGTGAAAGAAAAACAATTTTGATGTTTGGTTCCTGGGAAAGTTAAATAGAAAATTGCATTGAAAAAAAAATAATTTTGAGTTAGTTTGATGGCTTGCAAACTTTTCCTCTTCAAATAAGTCCCCAATTTAAATTTTTATGTCTTTCTTGTTATGAATCAACTACTGGAGGAGGAACCCCCAGTCCTTTATTTATAGACATGATAGGAGAGTTAAAAGATAAGATACATAGATATGGACGTATCTCTAAGATACCCAGAATCTCAACCAACTCTGGTTCATATCCCTTCACAACACTCCCCCTTATCCAGTCATATGTGTGGGCTCTGCTCTGAATACTTCAGGATTCTGAGTATAGTAAGAGTCTCACATGGGGTGGATACTTCAGGATCCAGAGTTGGTGTGATTTGCCTCGTTAAAACCTTTGGCAATGAAAAACCCAGTGGAAAGAACCATAGTTAAAGAAAAAGAGTGCAGACACTCCCATCTCCCACTGATCTGTATAAGCACTCAGAATTTTAGATCTCTTAGGCGTCTCATCCTAATTTTCTGTACAAACTTCCTAAAAGTAGCAGTATGAAGAGCTTTAGTGAACAAGTCTGCCAGGTTGTCACATGATTGTACTTGTTTGACATCGATCACTCCATCTCTCTATAGCTCATGCGTCCAGAAGAATTTGGGGGAAATATGCTTCGTTCTGTCGCCTTTGATGTAGCCACCTTGTAGCTGAGCTATGCAAGCAGCATTGTCTTCGAACATAGTAGTAGGTTCAAGGTCCCCAGACTTCAATCCGGTCGTCACCGGGATGTAATTTACAACTGACCACAGCCATACACGTTCTTTGCTTGCTTCATGGATGGCGATGATCTCTGAGTGATTGGATGAGGTAGCCGTCATGGTTTGCTTAACAGATCTCCAGGAAATGGCTGTCCCACCATGGGTAAACACGTACGCAGTCTGAGACTTTGCAGTGTGTGGATCAGACTTGTAACCTGCATCAGCATAACCAACAGGTGCGGAGGATAATCCGTTTTTGTAAAAGAGTCCCAAGTCTGTAGATCCTTGGAGGTAGCGCAGAAGGTGCTTTACCCCGGTCCAGTGGCGATGCGTAGGCGTTGCGCTGTATCTGGCTAGTAAATTTACTGCGAACGCTATATCGGGACGCGTGCAGTTGGCCAGATATAGAAGTGCTCCGATGGCACTCAGATAAGGGACTGCTGGACCAAGTATATCTTTCCACTCTTCCAGCGGCTGGAAGGGGTCTTTATGCTCATCCAGGGATCGTACTACCATAGGTGTACTAAGTGGATGGCATTGGTCCATATGAAATCTTTGCAACATTTTCTTTGTGTATGTAGTCTGATGTAGTAGGATTCCGTCTTTTAGATGTTCAATCTGTAAGCCAAGACAGAATTTCGTTTTGCCTAGGCCTTTCATTTCGAATTCTTTTGTCAGGCTTACAGATATCTCAACGATCTCTTCAGGAGATCCAATGAGATTCAGATCGTCTACGTAGACTGCTAATATGACGAATCTTTTTCCCTTTGCTCTTATGAAGATGCAAGGGCAGACTTCATTATTGTTAAATCCTTGTTGTACACGGAATTCACTTAGTCTGTTTTATCACATCCGTCCTGATTGTTTAAGACCATACAGTGATCTTTGGAGCTTAACAGAATAGACGTCCTGAGGTCTATCTTTTAATTCAACAGGCATAGAAAAGCCATCAGGAAGTTTCATGTATATCTCCCTGTCGAGATTACCGTATAGATATGCAGTCACAACATCCATTAGCTGCATGTCTAAACCTTCCTTTGCTATTAAGCTTATCAGGAATCGGAACGTGATCGCATCCATGACCGGGGAGTATGTTTCGTCATAGTCAATACCCGGTCTTTGGAAAAATCCTTGCGCTACAAGCCTTGCTTTGTAGCGTGTGATCTCATTATTTTCATTTCTTTTTCTCACGAATACCCATTTGTATCCCACAGGTTTGACACCAGTAGGTGTCTGGACTATTTGCCCAAAGACTTTGCATTTCTGAAGCGAGTCAAGCTCGGCTTCTATTGCCAGATTCCACTTTGGCCAATCATTTCTACGTTTGCATTCAGCAACAGAATGTGGATCATGATCATCGTCGCTTCCGGCTACGTGAATAGCGATGTGAAATGCGAAGTCATCGTCGACGACTGTACTCTTTCTGTCCAACACCTCCCCTGTACTTACATAATTTAATGATATTTCAGTTTCTCCCGGCAGTTCCTCTGCAGTGGATTCTAGGGGTGAGGGTATGGACATGCGCTCATTTCTCTGTGGGGGTATCGTCCCAAGGTCTCCGGATATTTATCTTTTTCTTGGATTTTTATCCTTGGAGCCTGGTGGTCTGCCTCTTTTCTGTTGAGGTGCAGCCACTTCTGCTAGTGGTGGATTGCATCCATTCTCGGGGATGTCAATCCTAGCTGGAGTATTTGCAGCAGGGATGTGTGATTTGACAATCTTCTGGTTGTCAGTAAATGAGTCCGGTAATCGATGGACAGTGTCCTGAATGTAGAGGATCTTCAGGATCTCATCTTCACATTGTTTTGTTACTGGATCATAGTGGGTCAAGCTTTTTGTATCACACGTTATGATGTGCTTCGCATCAGATTTCTCAGTTTCTGGGCCCATTTTGTGGAAGACGGTCTCATCAAATTCACAGTCTTCAAGACGTGCATTAAAAGCGTCCCCCGTTTAGGGTTCTAGGTATCTTATAATTGAGGGTGAGTCAAACCCTACATAGATACCTAGACGACGTTGAGGACCCATTTTTGTCCTCTGAGGTGGTGCAATGGGGATGTAGACCGCGCAGCCGAAGATTCTCAGATGGGAAATGTTCGGTGGCCCTCCATATGCAAGTTGCATTGGATAGAGACTCTGACATCCAAAGGGTCTAATTCTTATTATTGATGCATCATGCAGAATTGCATGTCTCCATGCATCCACCGGCAACTGGGATTTCATTAGAAATGGACGTGCAATCTATTGGAGTCTTTTTATCAGTGACTCTGTCAAACCATTTTGGGTATGAACATGCGGCACTGGATATTCAATATTTATTCCCATTGCCTGGCAGTACTCTTGAAATGACCGGGAGGTATATTCCCCAGCATTATCCAGACGTATTTTCTTTATATGGTTGTCTGGAAAATGCGCCCGCAACTTTATGATTTGTGCCATTTGCTTTGGAAAAGCTAAGTTGCGGGTTGAAAGTAAACACACATACGGATATTTTGAAGATGCATCGATCAGTACCATAAAGTATCGAAAGGGCCCACTAGGGGGTGGACAGGTCCACATATGTCTCCATGTATTCTTTCGAGGAAGCTTGGAGATTCGATATTCACTTTTAGTGGTGATGGCCTTGTTATTAATTTCCCTTTAAAGCAGGGGATGCAAGGGAATTCACCATTCTGAAGAATCTTCTGGTTCTTCAGGTTGTGCCCATGGGATTGTTCTAGGATGTGTTGCGTCATCACAGATTCAGGGTGGCCAAGTCTATCGTGCCAAAGTAAAAACTTGGCTTCTGTCGGGCACTTCAGGTGCTCCGTCAAGTTAGCTTCCTCTCTCCGAATCTTTGTATGGTAGAGGCCTGATGAAAGGCTCTCAAAACTTTCAAGTATGGATTTTACTCCATTCTCTTAAGACGTTACGTATAATAATTCTTTTTCATTTACATTTGTTGTTTCCAAATGGAGTCCGTTCAAGCGGATATCCTTGAAACTTAGTAAGTTTCTTTTGGAGTTCGGAGAGAATAATGCATCTTTTATTTTAATTTCTGTTCCATTGGGGAGCAACAAGGTTGCATTCCCAGAACCTTCAATTATATTCGATGGCCCTGAAATTGTATTTACAGTGCTTTTGTATGGTATAATCCTATAAAAATAGCACTTATACTGAAGGATCGTATGTGTCCAAGCACTGTCCACCAAGCAATCATGAGAGCGATCCATCTAAAAAGATGAATAAAACATTTGCATTTCAGGAACATAAAAATTTATTTATTCAAATTCAAACACATAATATGAAAGCTCTCATGACATAAAAATGTTCTAAACATCATGCTAAGATAAAAGGAGAAAAGGGCTAATCCAGCAAGTCATCAGTTTCGAAGTCGTTAGCTGAAAACTTGACTGGAGCATCAGATGTCACCAGGTTTGTTTCAGCTTTCTTTTTCTTGTTTTCTTTATACAATTCTTGGAGATGCTGCGGGGTTCGGCATACTCTGGACCAGTGCCCTTTCATGCCACAGCTATGGCACTAGTCTTCCCAATCCCTTTTGGGTGGGGGTGCATCATTCTTTCTGTTGTCATTTCTGCGCCAGGTGAACTTGCGCTTTCCTTCATTTCTTCGTCGCTGGACTGGGCCCATAGCTCTTTTGTCTGTCCCCCTTTCTGTGGTTTTCTTTTCTTTTGTTGTCTCTCTTCTTTCGAGAAGAAGAGGCGTTATGAGCTTCTGGGAGGGGGGCAGTGCCATGGGGCGCATATTGTGAGTGGCGAGGAGAAGCACTCTGTTTTGTTTGGCCATGAGTAAACATGACAGCAGCTCAGAATACTTGGTGAACTTTCGTTCACGGTATTGCTGCATGAGTATCGCATCTTTCTCATGGAAAGACGTGTACGTCTTTTCCAGCATGCGATCTTCTGAGACCTTTTCACCACACAACTTCAGGTGTGAGGTGATGCTAAAAAGAGCCAAGTTGTACTCAACTATGGACTTAAAGTCATGCAGTCTCAGGTTCTCCCACTCGTATCGTGCCCTTGGTAGTCTAACATCTTTCTGATGTTTATACCTGTCCTCAAGGGTAGTCCACAGCTCAAATGGATCTTCGACCGTAAGGTATTCAGCCTTAAGGGTTTTGTCCACATGGCGGAAAATATAGATAATGGCTTGTGCCTTTTCCATATCGCTTACATTTTCATTCTTTGTCACAACAGAAATAAGGGACTTAGCCCGCAGATGGAACTTTACATCGATCTGCCAGCTCAGATAGTTTCTCCCTGATGCATCCAGCACTTCGAAATCGACACTTGCGATTTTAGCCATTTTATCTAGCAGAGCACAAATATGCATGAATTAATAATTAAACATAAACATTTTCATGCGGAGGCAATTTTAATATGAATGGCTAAATGCGTGGATCGGCCAGTCCCACATAAATAAGAGTCCAAAGTCCCATTACAGTCCATATTACACAAATGAAAGCTTTAAAAAGAAATTACAACTTTGAAAAACCCCCGTGGGTCCAATATAAGATCTTCAGCTTCAATTGTGGCCTCCGTCTCCATGGAAAATGGTCTTCGGTCTTGGACATTTACATAATTTCCTCACTACAATTTCTCTCAAAAGTAAAAGAAAAGTGCAGGAAAATAAAATGTGGGACTTAAACAGTCAATCCAAAACCGCAATTAGCCATCCATGCAAAAATTTGTGCTCATCAAACATTTTCAGCAGACATTTTCATCACATGCATCACATGCATTTATATTCGTAGAGAGGGATAAACAATATAATTACTTAATAATTATTGGACCACTGGGCAACGTCATACACCGTTAGGTTAGCTTACTAACGACAGAGCGGTCGCAAGATCTTCCTAATTATTAAGTTTTTTTAAAAATTTGCACAATCATACACAGTTTATCCGCAGAATACGCCGAAATGATGCAAGGCATATAATAATGATTTTACAGAAGAAATGATTTAATGCAAGGATTGTGCAAATTTGGATTTATCCAAAAAGATTGGAAAAGAGCCCAACAATTAAACATGTTCTACATAAAAGGAAGAAGTTTTCCTTTTTAATTCATTCCTAATTGATCCCTAAAAGTCCCCAATATACCCTTTATAGCCCATAATTTACATGAATTTTTAGGTTTCCGAAATGCCATTTTAAATCAATTTTTAGCCCCTTTTAATTGTAATTTGCACCCCTCCTCTTTTTTCGAAAATATTTCCTCCGGGCCTGAAGCCCGCAGTGTGGCTGCGCAGGCCCGCAGTCTCCATTTTGTTTGAATCGAATTGGGCTTTTGGCCCAACAAGGTTGAGGGGCGGCGGCTAGGGTTAGTTGCCGCCGCCCCTCGGGGGGTGCCGCCAAGCGGCGGCGGACAATGGCCCCCGCGATGCAGGCGAGGGGGGTCGTGCGGGGGCGCACGGCAGCCCCCTCTGCAGGCGCAGGGGGAGCGCTGGTCAGCCCCCCGCTGTAAGCGGAGCGGGGGGGGGGGGGGGGGGACGCATGGGGGCGCGGGGCGTCGGTCAGGCTCCCGCTGCAGGGGGCGCACAGGGGCGCAGGGCGCAGGTCAGCCCCTCGGCACTTCGGGCATGGCTGCCCCCCTTCGGGGGGGGGGTGCGGCTCTCCGGGCACGGCCACCCCCCCTTCAGGGGGGTGCGGCTGCAACACGTGGATGGGGGGGAGTGCGTGGCAGGCGGCAAGGCCGCCGGCGAGGGTAAGGTGTTTTTACAAAAAATTTTTTATTACCCAAATAATTTTCAGATTAAACCATGTTAAAAACATGATTTTTGAGACGATTAGCCCAGATTCCACTAAGATCTTGCGAGATCTATGGAGAACACAATCATACGTATGATAAAAACAGTGTTTTAAGCGGGGTTTTACCTTAATATCCGTCCTCCGGATATAGCGACGGTTGAACGAAGCCTACGCAGATGACGACGCTCGTTTGAGGAAGCCTTGCACCGCGCGTGTGGATCTCCAGTCTCCCTTCACCTTCGCAACGATCGAAATTTTGTGGAAAAAAATATTTAGAGGCTCGTGCTGATAACGCGTTATGAATGGGGGAGGAATCCACAGCCCTTTATTTATTGACAGGATAGGAGAGTTAAAAGATAAGATACATAGATATGGGCGTATCTCTAAGATACCCAGAATCTCAACCAACTCTGGTTCATATCCCTTCACAACATTTCTCTCATTTTCCATAGGGTTGGGAGGGAAAATTGGAAAGAAAATTGTAATGTATAATTTTCTCTCATTTTCTTTCCTTTTCTTTCTAACCAAACAATGAAAAATAGTTTTCCTTCAAACTTTCTTTCATTTTCTTTCCTTTTCCTTCAAACCAAACACACCCTTAAGGACCCTAAACATCTCAAAACCAGGTATCCAAAAAACATTTAAGGACCCTAAACATCTGGATGCCTTTCACAATTATAGAAATCTCTCTAAAAATTAAGAATCCTAAACTAGGCATCAAGAAGAGAGCAAACTTAATTACTGCAAAAGTTATTGAGCGAATAGGAGGAAGTAGCGATGCGACGTGACCGGAAAAGAGTATAGGAAAGAGGTTGAAAAGGAGTTTTAAAAAGAGGATTATAGATGTGTGTCGTCAAATTTCGTGCACGCATCTCGCTGTTTGAAAAAAAAATTGGAATTTTTTTCGGGTGTGTTGTACACATTCTAAAACCCAAACCCCAAATATAGGTTAAAAAGTTTTCACAAAATATGAGAAACTAAGGTTGGTAAGAAGATATCCATTGGTTTCATTTTAACAAATGATACGAAAGAGACCCAAAGTTAATCAAACCGTGATGTGTATCTGATACACTATTTTGGAGAAGCCCAAGAGCAAGAGGCCCAAGCCCAATAGCAAGAGGCCTGAGCCCAAGCCAAGGGCGGGAAGCCTATTCGGCCCGTCCGACGAGGCTCGCGGAAGGACTCGGAGTTGGATCGGCCCCGACCCGGAATGCGCACGATTAGCTCACGCTCTCAGGAGATAATCGTCCCCCTGAAAGCGCGGCACCTTAATGATCATTAAGGAGCCCATCAATCGACTCCCCCACGACGCACGCCGGCACCTCGATGGAGGCGGATCGCGGGGACGTGAGTGGGGAGCGGTCAGGGGACGTGGATTGGGGGCAATCGTGGGCCAAACCTTATAAAGGGACTACAGAGGCAACCGGGAGGAGGAAAAAATCCGAGACACCTACAACGGAGGTATTCCATTAACCGACCTTGCTTTCCCATTTTCCCTCTCCCATAGCTCGGATCGAGGATACGTGTGCGGCCTCCTTTCGAGCCGTACCGATCCCGTCGAGCATTGCTCAAATCCGTTCTGACTTAGGATCGGAGGGGACTTGGCCGGAACCAAGGTCCAGCCCACCTGATGAGTTTCTTCGTCTGTCTAGGAAGAAGCGGACCGAGGCGCCGAGGCTACTACTCAGCGCAGAGCGAACCCGCCCGCCATTAGCGAGCACCACCATCGACCGAAGACCGAGCGATACTCATGGCGTCGAGGCTACCTGATGTGTCCATATTTTCTACTATTTTTATACCATCGTTTCATTGCATCCCATGCCATTTTCGCATCCAAATCCCGCATTTTACTACGATATTGCATTTCTGACGATATAGTCGAGTTTCGTAGTGTTTTGTGAGTTTTCAGGGATTTTGGAGCGATTTGGGACCCCACTTGGGTATGGACACATCCGACATGCTCATGAGCTCATTGGCGAGGCTCTAGAGGAGTTCGCCACACTTTCGGAGCCATTGGAAGAGAGAGAGCAGAGGAGAGAGAGGAGCATTCAGCAGCTCTTTGAGAGCTTTTTCCAGACTGCTCGGTCGAGCAGTTCAGATGCTCGGACCGAGCATTATCAAATGAGAAAGAGAAGGCTGATACGGTCTGGCTCGGGCTGAGCAGTTCATCTGCTCGGTTGAGCAGCGTCAAAATTCCGAAGTTCAAACGAAGAAGCGACACGGCCCGAGCAGCTCTTCAGTGACCGAGTCGACCCCTGCTCGGACTGAGCAATGCTGACGCTGTCCGGGTAGGCAGAGCAACGATTTGGAGATTTTTCGACTCCCTGTAGTGCTCGGTCGAGCAGCTCATCTACTTGGGCCGAGCCACCGAACGAGTAGCGCATTGCTCGACCGAGTCACCTACTCGGTCGACAATTCTAGGGCTATTTTTGGAAAGTTTTCTGAAGCCGCGATGGACGCAATTTTGGGGCACTGAAAGCTCGAGGAGCTGGCGACCGATTAAGGGAGGATTCATTCTGAGTTTTGTAGGAGAGTTTTGGGCAGCAGCTGAGCGATTTTTGGGAGAGAATATTCTATGTTAATTTTTGTAAGAGAATTGTGAATCGAATTTGGAGATTATTACTTTTGTTCCTGATTCTTTTTGCGCTTGGAAACTTGGAATTTCTCTGGATCTATAAACTGCAATTTCTATTGATTTCTCGCTGTAAGTCTTTTATCTTTATCCATTTGATTGCTATAATGTCTTCGTCTCTGAGAATGACGTTTTTATCCGTCATTATCGCTGTGTGTGAGTAGACTCCTTCTAAGGTTGATGGGTTAGCCCTAAGATCCTAGGGGGAAGATGTAGATTTGGATCCCTACATTGAATTGGGGACTTAGGGAAGTATTTCAGTAAATCCTACTGAATCCATTGATAACCGTACTGTCACGCTCCGCTTCCCAAAAATATGGAGGCGAAACGTGAGAAGGTCCGCTCAGACTTGAAGCTACAAAGCTGCAAGTCCGATAAGCGTCAATCAAATTTAAAACTGCAGGTCCTTGCAACGCGAACGAAACAAGATAATAATAATGAAATGAGACAAAAGAGAAATATCAGAATATCCATAAAATAAGTTTCAACATCACAGAAAAAAGCCACCAGGCTGAAAAGAAAAAAGAGTCTAAAGGCCCAAACATGACCAACAAAAGTACAAAGTACAAAGTATAGGTGCCACGCACCGACAACTAACAAAAGGCCTAAAACAAAAGAAAGCTCAACAAAGACTCAAAGAATAGTCACCGGTGTCCACAAAATCCTCCTGTGCAATCATGGACTCAGACTCAGCGTCAGCAAAACGCCACGTACTCAGCAACAGTCTCTGGCTCAGGGTCTAACATGTGACACCCAAAATAGCAAGGGGCACATGTCAGCAAGTCTACAAGAGACTTGTGCAAGGAAACTGAAAGTAGGCAAAAGTAAAGCAACCTAGCAGTTCTAGCATGAATGCGATGACATGGCAGTTAAAGTATGATTGCAACAGGTAAAGTAAAGTAATGTAAAGTAAAGTACGAGCATGGCATTTAAACATGGCATGGATGACAAGTATTACATGAATCATTCACAAGACAAGTACAAGACAAGGAAAGTAAGCACCTCGTGCACAGAGATTCCGTCTTCTGGCTAGAGGGCTGATCGGGCCACTCCTAAGCTCAGTTGACCGTTTATCCCTACCCCTCCTCGTGTATCGAGCCGGGGCCTTACCCCCGAACGGGAATGCTCGCTTCTGGATCACGAGCCAGGAAGTGTTTTTAACAAGTATGGCATAGGGGTGCACCTAGCCGGACCAGGAAACCGGCCTAAAGTCCATATTATTAATCTTCATTAGTGAATTTAAAACATTTAAAATACTTTAAAAATACTGATTTTAGTCTTGATTAGCAGGCAATGGGTTGGGGGTCCTAGGGGTGTAAAGCGTTACCTCAACACGACGCGAAAGCTACACCGGCGTCGGGTAGCGACGCCGGGGGTTGGAATAGGAGAACGCACTCTAAGTCCAGATTCCAAATTAGTTTCCTCGCTGGAAAGTTCAGAGCATCAACCGGAGCCATGGTTCCAGATTCCAAAGCTAGCACGTGCGACGACGGGCTACGACGTGTCGCAACGTCGTGCACGGCGAGTCGTCGGAGAGAAAGCACCTAGGTGGGGCCTACAGTAGTCCTAGGGACCTTTGGGGGACTCACAATACCTCTGGAGAACTTGGGGGGCCCACGGTGGCAAGCGGTGCGGGAGTTGCGACGTTGCGACGAACGTCGCTCGGTCGGACACTAGCCTGACCGAGAGAATCTCTCGGTCAGACACAGCGCACAGCGCTGTGCAGCGCTGCGGAGCGGCTCTCGGTCGGTGCGGTCGGTCGTCTCGGTCGGGCGCTTGGGGCGGGTCGGTCACAGCGCTGTGCGGGCGTTGCAACGTTGCAACGTTGCAACGTTGCAACGAAGCGGCGATGCAGCGTGAGCGGGGGAGCGCTTCGGTCGGACACGGGGCGGAGCGGGGTCGGTGCGGGCTCCGCGAAGCGGGGCTGTGCGGTGCGGGAGTTGAGGCGAAATCTCTCGGTCAGACCGAGACATCCTCTCGGTCGGGCACGGAGATGCGAGGGGGCGGCTGCAGCGGGTGCGGAGCTGAGCTTGGTGCGGGCGGTGGCCTCGGTCAGACCGAGGGAACGGGGCGGAATTCTTCGGTCGTGCACAGGCGACGGCTACAACGTTGCGACGAATCGTCGCAAGTGGGTTTTTGGGGTTTGGAAGCGGCTAGGGTTAATTTCTTGCGAAAATAGGTCTTCCTAGAGGTTGTTTATATAGTGTAGATGGGTTGACTTGGTCTAGGGCTAAATCTAATAGGATTAGAAGTTCAAAAATATTTAAAATTTGAATCTCAACTTCTCCAACTCACACAAGGATTTGACTCGGTCCAAATGAGCTGGAAATTGGCTCAAAAATTCTTTAATACGTTTGAAACTCAAATAAATTTTATTTGTCCGAAAATAATTTAAAAATTAATTATTAAAAATATTATAAACCTTGTTAAAAATATAAAAGTGGTCAAATAAACTCCAAAAATTATAAAATAAATACCGAGGTGATCGTGTTGACGAAAGTGAGCTAACTAAGAAGGCAGATCTCAATTTCGACATCGGACGACGAAACTAAAAATAGAAACGTCTCCCGTCAAAAGTGAGAATCGCAACGTCTCGTCGAATAAGATTAAATTGTGGGAAAACGACTCGAGAAACGTCATTCCAAATTAGGGCCACTATTTAATACTCTCAGAGACGTTCACAACGGCATATCGCATCTAAGTGTTCACAAACAAACAAGGTCTAAAACAAACACGTGCACGGCCAAAAGCACGTGTATGAACAACGTACAACGAAAAGTGGTCGTTACACGTACTGAGATCATGCCCACGGTCTGTGGAATTGATGTGCTTAAGGGGTATCTAGGGATTCGAATAGGGACATCAGTGAATTCAACCAAGGCTCGTGACCATGCCTGGCTCGCGCCTTGAAGGGATCCATCGACGAACTATACCGCTAACGTTGACGACTACCACCATTGCGTCAACGAGAGCCACCGAAATACCCCGCAATTCTAACCCACGAGAGTGGAACGAATTGGGGGATTGATCCCCTAGCCCTAATGCAATGCAAGGATCTTATTCCAACGTCGACCCCCAACGATCCTAGTGGTGATCCCTAACGCCCTAGTCCCTTTTATTAGTATTACAATAACAACACCCCAACCAAATATTTTACCCCGATAGCTATCTCACTTCGAGATTTAAAAATAAACTGAGAATCCATTGACACTATCACCGTCCCTGTGGGATTCGATATTATTTATACTATAACTTGACACCGTCTGCTTTCGGATTGAGCCCGGAATTGAAGCCTAGGGGCCATACCACGCCTGGTGATCGTAACACCGCCAGGTGGAACCTGGGTGTAGGTTTCGGGTGTGTCAAGTTTTTGGCGCTGTTGCCGGGGTCGGCAATAGTGGTCTCAGTTTATTTTTATTTTGTGAAGTTTGCTAGCATTCTAATCATTTCTCACCTTTCCATCATTTTTATTCTTTTTATTTATTTCGGTGCTATTGATGGTATTCATTTGAGTTTTGTTGGTGCATGAACACTCGCTACAAGGGATCCACCAAAGAATTATTATTCGATCCCGAGATCGAGAAGACAGCGAGGGCTTTGAGAGCCTCTAGTAGAAGTTCATCTCCCTCCGCTCAGATGGCGGAAAACAATCCTCCTCCTCCTCCTCGCATCGGGTCCATCAGGGACCACATGAAACCAACGTTTGGGAATAACTCCTCCATCCTCAGACCGCAACTGGCGGCAGCGAGCTTCAAGCTCAAGACAGGGTTGATCAATCTGATGCAGCAGGATCCCTTCCACAGGCATCCGCATGAAAATCCCAACCATCACATTGACACCTTCCTGGCGAAGTATGATACATTCAAGGCAAAGGACGTTAGTGATGATGCTGTGAAGCTGCGGATTTTCCCGTTCACATTAAGGGATAAAGCTTCATATTGGCTTCGGGCCCACCCTCCCAACCACTTCACCACCTGGGAGAAGCTTGAGCTTGCATTTGTGGATAAGTTTTATCCACCATCGAAGACAATTCGGATCCGTGGAGCGATTTCTAACTTCAAGCAGCTTCCCCAGGAGTCCATTTATGAAGCATGAGAGAGGTTCAAGGACCTCCAACATCAGTGTCCTTACGACGGGATTCAGTCATGGGATTTGGTGCAGAGCTTCTACAACCGGCTCCAGCCTAGCACCAAAATGATCGTAGATGCTGCGACGCAGGACGTCCTACTTGATAAGTCTCCTGAGGAGGCTATAGACTTGTTGGAGCACATGACGGCCAACACTCAACAATGGAATGATGAACGGACTGTTGTGACCCGGACTCCCGAGGTCAAGATCGCTAGCCACTTGGATTCTCACATCGAGACCTTGTGCAAACAAGTGGCACGCATTGAGCAGCGTCTGGATTCCATCCCGGCAGCACCCAGCACCTCTTATCATCCCAGGGAGGAGTATATAGATCACGGATATATCCCTAGTGAGGCCCACTACGATGGTGCTGAGACATCTGAGACCGTACAATACGTCCAAGGAGAGGGACGGAATCAATGGCAGCATCCAGCTGCTAGGAATCACCCGGGGTTTTCTTATGGAAACCCAAGTGGAGGGCTGTAACCTCCGTAATTTCAGAGACCTCCACCTCCTCCTCAGCAGCAGCATCAGCAGCAGCAGAACCAGCAGCATTGCGGATTTAGGCCAGCTGGGCCTTACAGGCCGCCGGGATATCAGTTCAACCGGCCTCCTCGGCAGAATTATGCGCCGAATCCACCCAAGTCCAATTTTGAAGCCACTTTGGAGACATTTATGAGTGGGCAGATCCGTTTTAATCAAGATACCTCAAACCAATTCAAAAGTATCAATTCTTCACTTGACGAACTGAGGGGTCAAATGTCGCAACTTTTGAAGAATCAGGGGAGATTGCCCTCACAGCCGGAGACAACCCCGAGAGCCCAAGCTAATGCCATGGTTTCAGTGACCACACGTGAAGGACAGGTGACTGACCCCGTCATGGTCCCGATGCTGAATAAGGAGAAAGTCACCGTTGAAGAAGCTGTCGATAACGGCGATAGAGTTGAGGCCACTGAAGGACCAATCATTATTGAGGAGAATGCGGATGCACCACCTGCCACGCCGACTACAGCACCACCTCCTGTTGATGCTACAAGGAGTAAATTTTCCCGACCTCCTCCTCCATACCCACAGAGGCTAGCCCTAACCAAATTGGAAAAGAAGTACTCCATGTTCATGGAGTTATTAAAGGGAATCCAGCTGAACATCCCGTTCATGGACGCCATCACAGAGATCCCGATATATGCAAAATTTCTGAAGGATCTCATCACGAGAAAGAGGAAGCCCGAAGAAATCAAGCTTTTGGAGGATTCCACCTCCATTATCAAAAATCATCTTCCACGGAAGCTGCCGGATCCGGGGAGCTTCACCGTGCCATGCTCCATTGGAGGAATGCCTATTAGCAGAGCGTTGATTGACTTGGGGGCTAGCATCAGTTTGATGCCCCTCTCCATCTTCAAGAGACTTCAGATGGGGAGTGAGTTAGAACCGACAAGCATGTCCATCCAGCTCGCCGATCACTCCATCACCTATCCGGTGGGAATATCAAGGGATGTCATCCTCCAAATACCCCCAGGACTATGCGTCCCAGTCGACTTCATCATTATGGACATGCCTGAGGGAGGGAGCTCCCAACTTGTACTCGGCCGCCCCTTCATGGCGACGGCCGGTGTTCTGATAGATGTTCGAGAAGGGACCCTCTCTCTCAACGTGGGGGATATTGAAGCAGAGTTCCGGTTACAAAAGCTGATGAGAGAGCGAGCCCATGTAGAAGGGGCCAGCTATCTGGAGCTTCTTGAAGAGGAAGCCATTGAAGATTTCACTTCCGAGGGGGTCATGAAGGACCCAATGAAGACAAGCATCGACGATGAAGGCAGCCCAACCTACAACAAAGCGGTCGCCGCGTACATCCAGGTATTGGATGAGGAATTTCTACGTCGTTCTCCAAATCATCAAGAACCGGAGACTATAAGCTACGTTGAGGAGAATCTTGAAGTAGGCGGAAATCAAATGCCATCGGATTGCACCATCACGAAGCTTGACGCGCGGCCACCGCGCGCACCAAATGAGAATTGATATATTTGAGGGAGTCGAGCTCATGACTGAAAACGAGCGCTTATTGGGAGGCAACCCAATTTCTTAGATTTTGGATTTTCTTTCTCAGTTTCTTATTTTTTTATTTTTATTTCATATTTTTAGATAAAACTATAAAAATCACAAAAATTTGACGAGTTCGTCTTTTGTATAGGATGGACAAGTGGGGGTATGCGTATCGACATTATAAACGGAAGGAAGCCGGAGGAGAACATCCGATTCGAAGATTTGGGGAGAAACCAAAGAGAAATAAGAGGAGACATGAGACACATGAGACTCGACCGAGCAGCTTCACTGCTCTGTCGAGCAGCGCAGACACGGAAAAAGGAAGGATGTATTGCCATCTTTGCACGGCCCGAGCAGCCTCCTGCTCGGCCCGAGTAGAAATGGACTCGGTCTGAGCAGCCTCCTGCTCGACCAGAGTAGAAATGGACTCGGTCCGAGCAACTTATTACTTGGTCGAGTACTACATGCTTTCGAAGTTGAGGAGAAAACATCAATCTGCCAACACGACCAGAATATTATCGGCTTGGCCCGAGCAGAATCGACGCGGATCGAGCATCATACTGCTCGGTCAAGCAAACAAGGGAGTATTTCGCATCAAAATTTTGTGAATTTCGGCTTTGACGCGGTCGAGCAGCCTAGATGCTCGGACCGAGTCGGGTCTTTAACCCTAACCCACATCAGATTTATCTCCACCGATAAAATTATTTTACCCTAAGGGAGTAAATTTTTTTTTAACCCCCGAAATTTCCCCCCGAGTCTCCCTTTCCATCGTACTCGTTCAAACCTCCGACCTGCGCCGTCTTCCTCCTCCCGCACCGCCGCCGACACCGTCAACCGCGCCGACACCTCCGGTCAGCCCCTCTCCCCCATCTCTCTCTTTCTCCCTCTCTATCTCTCCGCCCCCTCCCCTCTCTCCCCCCTCGCCCTCTTCAGTCGACGGCACCGTCGACGGCGCCACCGCCGCCGCCGACCCCCTACCCCCAAAATCCCCACCCCCTTAACCCCCCCGACACGCCCAAAGCCCTCCCCTAAATTCCGGTCGACTGTGCCCTAGGGCACTGACCGAGCAGTGATACTTCTCGGTCAGTTCCCACCGAGTAGCACAACTCGGACCGAGCAGTATCACTGCTCGGTCAAGTCACCTGAATTTTATGTATCGCCCATTTTAACTCGATTATCTGACGTTTTGATCGTTTCCAATTGCAGGTACTCTCTAATTAGTGATTACGTCAGTGGCCGCTGTGAGAACTAACTTGGGGGGATCTTTTGGGCACTCCCATCATTCGCATATCTAGCACATATGGTACACTCGTTCCCTTATCTATTTTCATACTGTATTTCATATCCTGTAGACACAATGGTTCACACATGCGGATCCACCACACCCCCCGTTTGCGGGAAGAGGCCGTCGTCTGGCGCCTCCTCTTCCCGTCCCCTGCGTCGTGCCCGACACACCGCCACATCTACCACTACCTTCACTACTACCACCCCTCCCACCACAGCTACTGCCACCACCACTACCATCCCCACCACCACCACACCTGTCACGACAGCCGTTATCCCCTCTACCACAGATCCTATCCCCACCACAGCACCACCCACCGCCTCTGCCTCATCACCCCCACACTTAGTAGGCACCAGGGATGCCCTGCCAACACGTCTTCGGACATATGGCATCACGTTCCGAGACAACGCGCACCGAGAGTGTTTTGTTAGGCTCTCTCAGCGCTGTCTCGTCCCTACTGTGTTCATAGACGTGCCCGCACTTAGATATCTGGGACTCCTACAGGGAGTTCATCACCTCTACCGAGCGATCGGTTTTGACCGTTTCCTCGGTGTACACGCTCCCACCTTCTCACACATAGTACTCGAGGGACTCAGCTCTCTGGCTCTCACCCTAGCTGGTGACGGCATCACCTTCCGCCTCATGGACCATGACTGCACTATCACTTTTGCCATGATCCGGAAGTACTTCCACTTCCCTGCCGTACCCGAGCCCAGAGCAGCCTTTTCCCCGCTCTTTGACGTTGACTCTTTTGATGCTCGAGAGTTTTGGGAGCATATTTCTGGCCTTTCTCAGTATCGCCCTAGTCGGGCGAAGGCATCGTGCATTGTGCACCCATGCCTTCGTTACGCCCAGAGGCACTTAGCTTCCACCCTCTTTTGCAGGCCTGAGGTCGGGACCATGTCCCTCCCTGAGCTTACCCATCTTATGGGTATGACCCGACCTCTTCGATTTCACCCTGACGGCTCCTTGCGACCCTTCATGCTCTCTGACGCAGCCCACTGGTCCGCTTTTACCAGACAGCCATCACCTACCATGTCACCGACATCTGCTGTGGTGGTTTCTTCACCATTTTTGCTAGGATGCTGGATATTCACCTTCCTGACGACCTTACCAGACCTGTTGGCCCGACACGCTTGACCATCGGCGTGCTCGAGCATATGCATATTATTTGACCACACGGTGTTCGTCGCTGGCTTTATCTCGTAGGCACCACCTATACTCCCCATATGGTCCTCCCCACCCCTCACCTCACACACATCTCGGCTATCCAGCTTGACTGGATTATTCCTCAGATCTTCCCACTCCCTCCCATACACGTACTCGAGCCCCCCGGAGTACCGGTCGAGGCAGCTGCCGATGACCCGGTCCCACGCTCCCCAGTGTTCGAGTTACATGACATTGCTGCATTAGTTGCTGGCCTTCCAGTGCCACCAGTTCACCCATCATCTTTTGGAGCCGCTTCTTCCACCACCACTGTACCCACCTTATCTATCGCCGCCGAGTCTTTGGGGACTGTCCACACCTCTTACCCCGAGACTCAGATCTCTTTGACCGCTGTATCGGTGCCAGATGGCACCGATTTACCTTCTGCTGACGACCACATAGATCTTGATTCTCCCTCGCATGACCCAGCCCCCACTCTCCCACCTCTTTCGGACCTTATAGCATCATTTCCTATCTCTTTAGGTCCACACATTCCACTTTCTGGCACTACTTCCTCCTCACCTGTGGCCATTTTCACGGAGTCTGTCTCGACGTCTGTTCACACCTCTGAGTCGACGACAGCTCTTTCTTCTTCCACCGCTGATTTACCATCGAGCTCACCCTCTCCTACCTTCCACGCTCGGCACCGTGCCTCAACTGCACGGGACCGATTCACTAAAGTGGTGACTCACTAGAGTGGTGACTCACAGACTCATTCCTTGCCCTCCGACTGACTCGCGTACTTCAGACGCTCGCCTGACCGCGTTAGAGGAGTTGACTTCCCGCTTACGGCGGGAATTTGATGACTTTGTACGCTTGACGGCGACAAACCATTCTAGAGTCGAGTCGGACCTGACTTCTATTATAGATCTGCTTCGTTACCGTGGCCCTCCTTCTGTTATGCTTGCTCACCCTCCGCCACCCAGGCCAGACACTGTGACCCCCTCTGCACCATTACGTGCTTCACTTTCTCAGGCTTCTGCAGAGCCTGTTTCTTCCACTTCAGAGTCGGCTGTCACATTAGATCCCCTGTCTGCCCTGGTTTTATTTCCTGCTGAGCTCTCCACTGCCACCGTTGATCTCACCACCAGCCCTCCTCATGACTTCCAGCAAGATCTTCCACCCACCGCTCCGGGTCCACAACAGAGTGTCACGTCCCGCTCACCCAAGTACGGGGTACGTAGCTGACAAAGTTGCCGTAGTATTCAGACTCAGGCTTCGAGTCCTCTTATCTAAATACTACTCGGTATTTTTTCTGTGGTTTAATATTAAATAGTGAGCAGGCCACTGCAACAACACTGGAATAGCACACAGAGAAAATAGAAGTGCTCCAACAGAAAATAAAACGCAGTACTGAAAGGAAATTACATCAACACAGAGGTTACATTACATCACATAAGTTCGTATACATACAAGCATCAGCTGTACAAAGGGGGTACAAAAAGCGGGTACAACAAGAAGTAGAAACCCCCATCCCAAAAGTACAAAAGTCCACCCGGTACAACACACCTGCTAGTCTAAACCCGGGAAGTCTAACTGAACGAGGTCGCCCGTAGGCTCTACCTCACCTGTACAAGTATCGGCCTCCGGCTCCGGGACACCCGCTGACTGCTCGAGACTCGCACCTGAAAACCACGGGATGGGACACGTCAACGCGTGACCCAGTAGGAACTCCTAACACCCTAGTAGAACCCAGTTTTAGAACTGGTCTCTCTAACCAACTACAAGTGTCACATCGTCACAAGTGTATGCAGAAATTAAAATCAGAGCATAAGTGCTGAAAGTAGACAACATAAAGTAGAACTGAAGTGAAATTTCAGGATTAAATTAATTAAATTTAATTATAGTTCTGATTTGGAACCCGGATAAACCATAGGCTGCTAAGGGAGCGGACTTCATCCAGGGCGGGTGAAAAGTGGTACCACTCCAGCGACACGAGCACTGGATGGGCCTCTCGTAACTCCGTACCCGAGTGGACAAGGTACCAGAGTGAGACTCATCTCGGTTTTTCTGTCGGACAAACGAAGAAAACCATCATTTACCCGTCTTGGTGCTTCACGAGCGCACGATGCCCTCTCTAACTCTAGTCAACTCCCCTTTACGGGAGTGACGTAGCGAGTGAGGAATCATACTACGTCCGCTCCTTAACACCTATAATTTACTCGTGTTTCCCCCAAACCACCATCCGGAGTCTCACCCATTTCAAAATGGAACGAGAACTCCCGATGTCATACTCTCATCCTTACTCACAAGTTTTTCTTTTAATGAGCATTACTTCATTGACATGGTATCAATTAGTGGTCTCAATACCACTTGCATTTCATCGTCAATAACTTTTCCACATGAAACATAACATAATAAGCATCATCATTTAAGCATATCTTACGCACATGGTAATAAAGCACAACTAACATGTTCAACATTAATTTAAAGCAAGAGTACAACTATGAAAATTCTACCTAAAATTACAACACAAATCTGCCAAAAGCGTCAGTCCAGAAAGAATGGCTCTGTTACCCTAATTGGAGTCAGAATTGGCTCTCGGCCCATCTTCAAAGTTGTAGGAAATTTTCTGTAGTTTTTCGTAGTGTCCTTATTTATATTTTTCTGATTTTTCTACTATTTTATAAGATTTTTACAAGTTACTGTCGTGCGACACAAAAAAATTCCAGCAACTAGTTTTCTTTCTAAATCTAGTCCTAACATGTTTGAATGTCACAATTAACATAACTACACTATCATATCAATAAAGTTACAACATCTACAAATCAATAACATATTTCCAACTTTACAAAGAGGGTATTCTTTTCTATTTAACATATGTCACACCTTATGGCCATATAACTTGCAATTTCCTACTAACATGAGACTAACATAGAAATCGATTCTTTAAACTTCATAAACTACCATCTAGCACCATTTTTAGCAAGCTAACATATTTCTCATTCTCTCCATTTTACAATATGATTTAACACTATAAATCTTGAGTATCAAACCAAAATGAGATTAAGCATATTAATTTGAAAGTACAAAGAAACCACATGCAACATATGAGTACAAAAATTGATTCTTGCTAACATATGAATCCTAACACAAAATTATATTTACTAACTAACATTGATTCTTGCTAACACAAAAATTGATTCTTGCTAACACAAAATTAACTTACTAACTCAATATGGGTTTTAACATGAAATTCAACATAGTACAGTTACTAACTTAATGAGAAAACTAATCCTAAATTCCGTCCTAAATTCAACATAGTACAACCTACCCCCCTTAAAATAAATTCCGTCCTCGAAATTTCAAATTAAGTGAGAAAAACTTTCTATACAAAACAAAATTACATCAGACAAATAAGTGAGGGTACTTCTCTTTCATCTCATCCTCGAGTTCCCAGGTAGACTCCCCTGGTGACTCTCGGTGCCACATAACCTTCATTAGGTTGATCGACTTCTTCCTCAGATCTTCTGCCTCCGGTCTAGAATGGCTACAGGCTGCTGATCATAAGTCAAGTCTGGTCGTACTTTGATCTCAGAGAAGTCAACGACATGATCAGGATTTCCAACACATCTCCTGAGTTGCGATATGTGAAACACATTATGCACTCCCTCAATAGATGCTGGCAAGGCAATTCTATAGCCACTTCTCCAACACGAGCCAGAACTTCAAAAGGTCCTATATATCTTGGGCTCAGCTTTCCACGTCTTCCAAAACGAATCAGCCCTCGTGTTGGTGAGATCTTCAAAAATACTAACTCTCCTGGCTGAAATTCCAAGTGTCACCTCTTTGCATCTGCCCAGTGTTTACTTAGCTATGCGAAGATTGTCTCTGATGATTCTCACAACATCTACATTTTCAGCGATCATATCCGGGCTCAACAATTCACGATCTCCAACATCATCCCAACTGAGAGGAGATCGATACTTCCTTCCATACAAGGCTGCAAATGGCACCATACATATACTGGCTTGATAACTGTTATTGTAGGCGAATTCTACCAGATGTAGATGTTCATCCCAAGAACCCTTGAAATCCAGCATGCACGCCCTCAACATATCTTCTAGAATCTGAATTGTCCTCTCCGACTGACCGTCTGTCTGTGGATGGTATGCAGTGCTGAAACTCAGCTGAGTTCCCAAGATAGCCTACAAACTCTTTCAAAAGTGAGACGTAAACCTTGTGTCACGGTCGGAGACTATGCTTACAGGCACTCCGTGAAGCCTCACGATTTCCTCCATATATCTCTAGCAAGATGGTCTGTCGACTGGCCTACTCGAAATGGTATAAAGTGAGTTGATTTGGTTAATCGATCAAAGATTACCCAAATAGCATCATGTCCTCGAGAAGTACGAGGTAAGCCGGTCACGAAATCCATCCTCACATGCTGCCACTTCCACTCTGGAATTGGAAGAGGTTGCAGAAGTCCCGCTGTTCTCTGATGTTCGGCCTTGACTTGCTGACATGTCATACATGAAGCTACACTTCTAGACACACTACACTTCATGTCGTGCCACCAAAAATGTTGTCGCAGATCACGATACATTTTGATGCCTCCAGGATGGATAGAATAAGGTGAGCTATAAGCTTCTTTCAACAGTTCATCCCGAATGTCACCTGATGGCACACAAATTTTGCTCCCAAAACGCAAAGATCCATCTTCATGAATACATAAATCATTACGAAGTCCGGCTTCTGTCTGCTCGCGAATCTTCTTCAACGTCGCATCTCCAGACTGAGCTGCCTTAATCCTCTCAACTAAATCAGATTGAACCTGCAAGTTCATCATCATCACTGAGGAACCAGGTAAGACAACTTCAATCTCCAACTGTCGAATATCACCTCGAAGTTCTCTCTGAGCTGTCAACATCATCACTATCGGCATACGACTAAGAGCATCAGGTACTATGTTAACTTTCCAGGGTGATATTGGAGGTCGACATCATAATCAGCCATCAACTCGAGTCATCTGTGCTGCCTCATATTCAGCTCTTTCTGAGTGAACACATACTTCAAACTCTTGTGATCTGTGTATATATTTACACGTTCACCCAGAAGAAAATGCCTCCACAATTTCAATGCAAACACCACTGCTGCTAACTCCAAGTCATGCACAGGATAGTTCCTCTCATGGGTCTTCAACAATCTAGAAGCATAAGCTACTACCCTACCATGCTGATGGAGAACACACCCCAATCCTCTGCCTGACGCATCACAATAAATCTCATATCCACCTGAACGGTCTGGAATCGTCAGGACAGGTGCAGTGATCAATCTATGCCTCAGTTCATCAAATGCTTGCTGACATTCCTCTGACCAATTGTAAGCAACATTCTTCTTGGTTAGATGAGTCATTGGTGCAGCGATCTTAGAAAAATCCTTGATGAACTTCCTGTAGTACCCAGCCAACCCCAAGAAACTTCTAATCTCTGTTACTGACTTAGGAACTGGCCACTTCTCTACTGCAACAACCTTCTCTGGATCTACAGCTATCCCATCTCCAGATACATGTCCCAGAAAAGCAACCTTGGTCAGCCAAAACTGACACTTGCTATACTTAGCATATAACTGGTGCTGTCTCAGAGTCTCTAGGACTATCCTCAGATGCTCAGCATGATCTTCCTTTGATCTTGAGTACACCAAGATATCATCTATAAATACAACCACAAACTTATCCAAATACTCATAGAAGACTTGGTTCATCAATCTCATGAATGTGGCTGGTGCATTAGTAACACCGAAAGGCATCACTAAGAACTCATAATGACCATATCGGGTTCTAAATGCAGTCTTTGGAATATCTGATCCTCTGACCTTCACTTGATGATACACACTTCTCAAATCCAGCTTTGAATACACGCGAGATCCACCCAACTGATCAAAGATGTCATCAATCCTAAGAAGAGGATACTTGTTCTTCACAGTAACTTTATTCAACTCCCGGTAATCGATGCACATCCTTCGAGATCTATCCTTCTTGTTCACCAAAAGCACTGGCGCACCCCATGGCGAAACACTTGGCTGAATCAAACCACGCTCTGACAAATCCTTCAATTGACTACGAAGCTCTACTAACTCTGGAGGAGCCATACGGTATGGAGCCTTCGCAATCGGTTGAGTGCCTGGAATCAGATCGATGGTGAACTCCAATGATCTATCCGGAGGAAGTCCATAGATATAGGCTGGAAAGACATCAGGAAAATCCCGAATAACCCTCGACAATACAAGTTCAGCATCCATCTCCATCATCACTTCTACTGGGCTGTCCTTAAACTTCAATGGTCCAAGGGAACTACTACCACTAAGAAACTCAAACTCTGGATGATTAGGAATCCGAAACACTATCCTCCCGAGCCTGCAATCTATAGTGGCATAGAACATCCCTAACTAATCCATCCCAAATACTGCTTCAAAATGAGGCATCTTCATCACTAAGAAATTTGCATACAGCCTACGTCCACAAATCTCAACAGGACACTGTCGGTATCCCGAAGAACTGGGATCACTCCACTCCCTGTATGGATATTCTAACTAGAAGCAAAGGAGTGTACTACTAATGAATTCCTAGTCACAAACTGCTGAGACAGGAAGCAATGGGATGCTCCCGAATCGAATAGTGACAAGGTAGGGGAAGAAGCAACTCTAATAACACCTAAGAGGATAATCATAAACTAACATAAGAATCTAATCATCCTAGTCACAACAACAAATATAACATACTATAGTAAAAATGACAAAGCATTCAACTCTAAAAAGAAATAGGTACCAGTGATAACACGACCGGTGTCCTCTGCCTCGACAGCCGACATGGTGAAAGCCTGACGCCTCGGCGCCGCTCTCCTGGGAGTCTGTTGCTGCTGCTGTGGAGGCCTAGGTGGTCCTCTCTGAGTCACTGCACCAGGCGCTGGTGGAGCTGGCAGTGGATGCCTCTGTGGAGCCGGCGGAAGGGTCCTCTGCTGCTGCTCAGGCCGGACTGCCACTGGTGCCCCAAAACCTGAAGTCTGTCCTTGCTGAGGACACTACCTACTGATGTGCCCAGACTGACCACATGTAAAGCATCGCCCATGCCTAAACTTGCAATCCCGCTGCACATGCCCAGTCTTTCCATAAAATCCACAAGACTGACGCCGTTGTGATGCTGGTGGAGCTCCAGGCCTCCTAAACTGAGTGGTCTGAGTGGGCCTCGGGAAACTCCTCTGCTGACCCGCAGGGCGCCTCTCAGATGCTGCTGGACCTCTACCCACACTCTTCAGGTGTGTCTCATGCATCCTGGCCGCCTCCAGTACGGCACTATGTGTAAGCAACACCTGGGTCGACATCGCTGCTCTGAACTCAAGGTCCAGCCCCATCCTGAATCGTCTAGCTCTGGTGGCCTTCGACTTCCCCAACTCCGGAGCAAACTTGCTCAATAGTGAGAACTCTGCATCGTAGGCATCTATGCTCCGTCGTCCCTGAGTCAGGTGCTCAAACCTCAACCGCAGCTCATCCTTCTTTGTCTCTGGCAGGAACTGAGCCTCAAACAACTCCCTAAACTTCTCCCACGAGATCGGCTTGGTCAAATGTAACTCCTCAGCATCCCACCAATCTTGTGCCTGATGTGTCGGCTGTCTCTTTGCGGCATCCATCCACTTATCTTTCGGGTATCCAATAGCCTCCAGATCATCCTCAGAATGCCTGATCCACTCGTCCACCTCCAGAGGTCTCTCCTTGCCCGAAAAGGACCTCGGGTGCAAGGCTCTAAACTACCTGATACCCACTGGCTTCGGCGACGCAGCACTAGCCACCCTATCATCCATCTGCTGCATATGATCCAGAATCCATATCAGAATCTTCCCCATCAGGGAAGCCTCAGACGAAGCAGCATCAGAAGCAGGGGTCCTGTTCTCGGACGATCCATTCCCCGGATCCATTCTGCAAGAATGAACAGGGAAACAACATTCAGTACCAAAATCACGAATCATAATGTTGGAGCTTACTTGTACTATTCTTACGTGTATCGCAGGTTCGAGACCTGCATGGGCCACCACAAAAACCTGTCACGCCCCGCTCACCCAAGTACGTGGTACGTAGCTGACAAGGTTGCCGTAGTATTCAGACTCAGGCTTCGAGCCCTCTTATCTAAATACTACTAGGCATTTTTTGTGGTTTAATATTAAATAGTGAGCAGACCACTGCAACAACACTAGAATAGTACACAGAAAAAATAGAAGTGCTCCAACAGAAAATAAAACGCAGTACTGAAAGGAAATTACATCAACACAGAAGTTACATTACATCACATAAGTTCATAAACATACAAGCATCAGCTGTACAAAGGGGGTACAAAAAGCAGTTACAACAAGAAGTAGAAACCCCCAACCCAAAAGTACAAAAGTCCACCCGGTACAACACACCCGCTAGTCTAAACCCGGGAAGTCTAACTGAACGAGGTCGCCCGTAGGCTCTACCTCAGCTGTGCAAGTATTGGCCTCCGGCTCCGGGACACCCGCTGACTACTCGAGACTCACACCTGAAAACCACGGGATGGGACACGTCAACGCGTGACCCAGTAGGAACTCCTAACACCCTAGTAGAACCCATTTTTAGAATTGGTCTCTCTAACCAAGTACAAGTGTCACATCGTCACAAGTGTATGCAGAAATTAAAATCAGAGCATAAGTGCTGAAAGTAGACAACAGAAAGTAGAACTGAAGTGAAATTTCAGAATTAAATTAATTAAATTTAATTATCGTTCTGATTTGGAACCCGGATAAACCATAGGCTGCTAAGGGAGCGGCCTTCACCCGGGGTGGGTGAAAAATGGTACCACTTCAGTGACACGAGCACTGGAAGGGCCTCTCGTAACTCCGTACCCGAGTGGACAAGGTACCGGAGTGAGACTCATCTCGGTTTTTCTGTCGGACAAACGGAGAAAACCATCATTTACCGTCCTGGTGCGTCACGAGCACACCGGCGGACTCTCTAACTCTAGTCAACTCCCCTTCACGGGAGTGACGTAGCGAGTGAGAAATCATACTACGTCCGCTCCTTAACACATACAATTTACCCGTGTTTTTCCCAGACCCCCATCCGGAGTCTCACCCATTTTAAAATGGAACGAGAACTCCTGATGTCATACTCTCTTCCTCACTCACAAGTTTTTCTTTTAATGAGCATTACTTCATTGACATGGTATCAATTAGTGGTCTCAATACCACTTGCATTTCATCGTCAATAACTTTTCCACATGAAACATAACATAATAAGCATCATCATTTAAGCATATCTTAAGAACATGGTAATAAAGCACAACTAACATGTTCAACATTAATTTAAAGCAAGAGTACAACTATGAAAATTCTACTTAAAATTACAACACAAATCTGCCAAAAGTGTCAGTCCAGAAAGAATGGCTCTGTTACCCTAATTGCAGTCAGAATTGGCTCTCAGCCCCCTTCAAAGTTGTAGGAAATTTTCTGTAGTTTTTCGTAGTATCCTTATTTATATTTTTCTGAATTTTCTACTATTTTATAAGATTTTTACAAGTTACTACTGTCCTGCTACACAAAAAAATTCCAGCAACTAGTTTTCTTTCTAAATCTAGTCCTAACATGTTTGAATGTCACAATTAACATAACTACACTAGCATATCAATAAAGTTACAGCATCTACAAATCAATAACATATTTCCAACTTTACAAAGAGGGTATTCTTTTCTATTTAACATAAGTCACACCTTATGGCCATATAACTTGCAATTTCCTACTAAAATGAGACTAACATAGAAATCAATTCTTTAAACTTCATAAACTACCATCTAGCACCATTTTTAGCAAGATAACATATTTCTCATTCTCTCCATTTTACAACATGATTTAACATTATAAATCTTGAGTATCAAACCAAAATGAGATTAAGCATATTAATTTGAAACTACAAAGAAACCACATGCAACATATGAGTACAAAAATTGATCCTTGCTAACATATGAATCCTAATACAAAATTAAATTTACTAACTAACATTTAACTTACTAACTCAACATGGTTTTTAACATGAAATTCAACATAGTACAATTACTAACTTAATAAGAAAACTAATCCTAAAACTAGACTCTACTTAGGTAGTTAGAAATCCTACCTTACAAGTATTCTCCAAATTGCTTGGGCCCTTCTTAATCCTTGTAGAGCTTGGGCCCTCCTCCTAAATCTCCTTCCTTCAAGCTCCTAGTTTGGCCTCCAAAAGTTGGATTCTTGGCTAATTTGGGCTAATTTTTGGAGTTAGGATTATGGTTGAATTTTTGTGGGTTCTTAGTGATTGAAGAGGGATTAATGAGAAGGGTGTTTGATGGAGAAGTAATGAAGCAAGGAGATGAAAATGGGGAGAGATCAATTTCGGCCAGGTTTGGGGGAGTGAGGGAGAGGAAATAAGATTTTTTTTCCTTTTGGTTTTGTTTTCATGCCTATGAAATTGCATTTCCCTAAAATCCTCTCCTCCATTCATTTTAGTCAAATTAAGCCATGTGTTAAGGCTCTCTTCATGCAAGAAGACACATAATATGGTGTGTTGTCATGGCTACAAATTTTCAAAATTAGAATTTTAGGAAAATAAAAATACATGGTGAAATACACCATACTTCTTAAATACATGGTATTTCATTCTAATACCTTTACTTTTTAATATCAATAATGGGTTTAAAACCATTTAAAAATAATTCCTCCACCAAAATAATTAAAGAAAAATACGGGCATACTCCCAAAAATTATACGTACGCATCTACGTCAAAATACATACAAATACGCGTATATTAAAATTAGGGTCATCACACAGAGGGACCCATCACCACCCCCAGAGGGTGGTCCCTCTGCTTGATGTCGTCCTTACCCGCTTTTGCCTCCCCTATTTATTTTGTGCACATCTGTCTGTTCGGGGCCCTGCACTTACATAGCTTGGGGGAGGATTAACCCATGCATCATATTTCATTCAGCATTGCATCATTTCATGTTTTTATTTTTTTTATTTCTCCTTTTTGCACAGTTTTTATTTCTTTCCCCCTCCCACCCCACCCCTTAGCATGATCTCCCGCTTACGAGCGTTTTCTTAGCAGTGAGGATACTGCTAAGTTTAGCTTGGGGGATGAGCGCTACCGCTTTTTTTCTTTGATTTGTTCTTTTACATTTTCTTTTCTTATTTTCAGTCTTTATTTCATTTTTCCACCGTTTTTCACGTCGTTTTCTTTTTTCTCATTTTGCATCATATTTTCTATTTTTCGCCATGCATGCATCTCTTTTTCTTTTATTTTCCTCTTTTCTCCGCCCTTTCCCTCTTTATTTGCTAGGGATGTTCCGCATGATGATATCTCTTATGTCCTTATTAGTCTTTTACGATGCTCATTTTTGATGACATGCTATTAGGGTGAATTTCACTTTTACTATCTATATGCGTGCATTTTTTTTGTTGATCTATCTCATTTAATGCTTGAAATGAATTGAAAATCGAATGCATGAATTAGTATCTAGTATGATCTATGTTGGGTAATGCACCTAGGTTCACGCATCACTAGAACACTTGGAGCATCTGTTTTTATCTCAGTCACTTCTGTTTGCATGCTTGCTGATATTGTGCCTATTACTACATGCCATTTCAGTATTTGTTTAGATGAATGAAAATATTTATGCTATCTATGAGTTTAGCTAGGGTTTTATTTTACCAAACCGTTGTGCACTCTCTTATAAGTGAACCGAGAGTCTTACTATTTTTCCCTCTCCACATATCTATTTATATCTCTACATATCAGTTGGTTACACCCCATAGCTATCTTTACCGCATCTCACTCCCCAAACCCAAAAAAGGAATGAGTATAGCTTCTAAATGAAAAAAAGAAAAAGAAAAAAAATAATATTTGTGTATATATTCATATGTGAAATAAAAAAGAAAAAAATGATGAATAGATACTGTTTTATATCATTTCATTAGAAGCTATCATTTATTCTGGGAAGAAAAATAAAAATTCAATATCATATTCTTAGATGCGACGCCTCAAGCTAAGCTTGAGGGGGTAAACCAACTGATCACATGAGTGAGCTTGACATTAGAGTGGAGTCGGTGCATAACTGGGAGATTTAATAATACCCAAACTTTACGAAGCTTTAGTTTTGGAGATTTTTCATGAATCGAGATGAATATCTGAATGACATGATTTTTTCTATTCTCTATTGCATGTTATGTGATTTCTTTTTGCTCATTGTATATCTGTGATTGAAAAGGGCATTGCCAACTTCTTTATACTAGACTCTACGGATTGCATGAGAATAATATGATTTGATGGCGTTATTTCAGTAGATCCCTATCCTTTGCCTGTATTGCATGCTAGTCATATGATTTGTTAAACTAGAAATTGCCAGTAGCATGTATGTATTTCATTCAGAGCATCGTGATGTACTAATTAGGCCTGAGATCTGACCGATCATCCCTAGCACTTCCCTCTCACTTCTTTTCCTCTTTTTTTACTTTTCATCTCATCCTATTTTCATTTTCTTATTTCTTTTTGTTTTCCTCCTGATGTACCGGTTATTCGTCTTTCTCGAGGACGAGTAAGAGGTAAGCTTGGGGGATTTTGATGTGTCTATATTTTCTACTATTTTTATACCATCGTTTCATTGCATCCCATGCCATTTTCGCATCCAAATCCCGCATTTTACTACGATATTGCATTTCTGACGATATATTCGAGTTCCGTAGTGTTTTGTGAGTTTTCAGGGATTTTGGAGCGATTTGGGACCCTACTTGGGTATGGACACATCCGACATGCTCGTGAGCTCATTGGCGAGGCTCTGGAGGAGTTCGCCACACTTTCGGAGCCATTGGAAGAGAGAGAGAGAGCAGATGAAAGAGAGGAGCATTCAGCAGCTCTTTGAGAGCTTTTCCCAGACTGCTTGGTCGAGCAATTCAGATGCTCGGACCGAGCAGTATCAAATGAGAAAGAGGAGGCTGATACAGTCTGGCTCGGTCCGAGCAACGTCAAAATTCCGAAGTTCAAACGAAGAAGCGACACGGCCCGAGCAGCTCTTCAGTGACCGAGTCGACCCCTGCTCGGACCGAGCAATGTTGACTCGGTCCGAGTAGGCAGAGCGACGATTTGGAGATTTTTCGACTCCCTGTAGTGCTTGGTCGAGCAGCTCATCTGCTTGGGCCGAGCCACCGAATGAGCAGCGCATTGCTCGACCGAGTCACCTACTCGGTCGGCAATTCCGGGGCTATTTTTGGGAAGTTTTCTGAAGCCGCGATGGGCGCGATTTTGGGGCACTGAAAGCTCGAGGAGCTGGCGACCGATTAAGGGAGGATTCATTCTGAGTTTTGAAGGAGAGTTTTGGGTAGCAGCTGAGCGGTTTTGGGAGAGATTATTCTAGGTTAATTTTTGTAAGAGAATTGTGAATCGAATTTGGAGATTATTACTTTTGTTCTTGATTCTTTTTGCGCTTGGAAACTTGGAATTTCTCTGGATCTATAAACTGCAATTTCTATTGATTTCTCGCTGTAAGTCTTGTATCTTTATCCTTTTGATTGCTATAATGTCTTCGTCTCTGAGAATGATGTTTTTATCCGTCACTATCGCTATGTGTGAGTAGACTCCTTCTAGGGTTGATGGGTTAGCCCTAGGATCCTAGGGGGAAGATGTAGATCTGGATCCCTACATTGAATTAGGGACTTAGGGAAGTATTTCGGTAGATCTTACCGAATCCATAGATAACCCGTACTGAGATCTTGCCCACGGTCTGTTGAATTGATGTGCTTAAGGGGTATCTAGGGATTCAAATAGGGAAATTGGTGGATTCAACCAATGCTCGTGACCATGCCCGGCTCGCACCTTGAGGGGATCCATCGACGAACTATACCGCTAACGTTGACGGCTACCGTCAGCGTCAACGAGAGCCACCGAAATACCCCGCAATTCTAACCCACGAGAGTAGTACGAATTGGGGGATTAATCCCCTAGCCCTAGTGCAATGCAAAGATCCTATTCCAACGTTGACCCCCAACGATCCTAGTGGTGATCCCTAACGCCCTAGTCCCTTTTATTAGTATTACAACAACAACACCCCAACCAAATCTTTTACCCCGATAGCTATCTCACTTCGAGATTTAGAAATAAACTGAGAATCCATTGACACTATCACCGTTCCTGTGGGATTCGACATCATTTATACTATAACTCGACACCGTCCGCTTGCAGATTGAGCCCGGAATTGAAGCCTAGGGGCCATACCACGCCTGGCGATCATGACACCGCCAGGTGGAACCTAGGTGTAGGTTTCGGGTGCGTCACTACCCCTCGACACTTGACCGACCGAGGCTGAACGCTCACCCGGCTGCCGAGGCTACCCCTCCGCACCTCGCTGACCGAGGCCCACAACCCTCCAAGCGACCCGTTTCACAAGCCGAAGAGGGGGCCCGCGCGTCCACCATCAAGGACACGCACGCTCGGAAGAACCAAGGGACCCCAACCGACCCCTTGACCACGTTGACCGTCAAGTCTTCGGTCAACGATCTTGTGGTGAGAAAGCACCCGTAAACAGTTGGCGCCGTCTCTGGGAACAAAACAAAGCACACGTCAAAACCATCGGAATGGATCCAATCTGCAACGGCTCGGGGCGCATGCCCCCCATCCACGAGGAGGGTGATTACGTCCCGCCCGAGAACAGCACAGCCATACTACCGAAGGGATGGGCGACTCCCGCTCGGTAACCTAGGAGCAGCCCCGTCTCTTCACCCAAGAAACCAATGCTAACCTCCAGACGTTGGTTGCCATAATTCAATAGCTCGTCGGCAATCCGTCCATCCAGGGGGATGGGACGGAAGGGGCCAACCGGCGGGGAGGGGATCGCCGACCAATGCGGTCCGCTGTGGTCACTGACCATGGGGATGGAGCAACCAACCTGGAATGGCGATTTACCTTGCCGGGCTTCATCCCGGTGCGATCCCCCACTCCCACCTCGCTTTGCGAGGGAGACGGGATGGGCCTCGAGCGGACCGGGGGCGAATCGGTTACCGCCTCATCTCGGCGACCAGGCTCGACAAAGCGACGACCAGACGATCGCCGAGCTTCGGAGGGCCGATCCCGTCGGAGCGAAAGCGCCCGTCGAGTAAGGCTTGATAAGCGAGAATACCGGAGGGAGAAGAGGAACGCCCTCCAATCAACTCCCGCCCCCAGCTCGACAGCGACTCGAGCGAGCCCCCGGCGTGATCCCGCTCGCTTGTCACGACCGGACAGTCACGGTGTGGTTGCAGGAGGGCGACCGGGGGTGCTAATGGCGAACGTTGTCCGCTATCCCGAAGGATAACTGAAGCAAGAGTACCCTCAAGATTCAAGGTACCGACGTTGGAGAAGTACGACGGCACGTGCGATCCAGCAGACCACGTGATGGACTATGAGGGGGTCATGGCGTTCCAGGGGGTCGACGACACCCTGCTCTGCAGGGGTTTTTATTCCACCCTTCGGAAAGCGGCCAGGAGTTGGTACCACAGCCTCCCCAACCGTTCCATTGACAACTTCGAGGACCTCTCCCAGCAGTTCTGCAAATAATTCATGGCCGGGCGTCAGGTAAAACCGGACTCAGAACTCCTGTTCAATGTGGTGCAAGGTCCTGGAGAAACCCTGAGGCACTACATGTGTCGCTTCAATGCGGAACGACTGAACGTGGAGAGCTGTCCCGAGCTGGTCGTGAAGACAGCCCTGAAGAAAGGGCTCCGACATTGGGGCCTGAAGAAGTCATTGCACAATGATCCTCCGAAAGACCTCGTCGGGGTCATAGCCCGTGCGAAACGCTACATGCTGACGGAAGAGGCGCTGGCCGTGGATGACGGGAGTCACCCAGCGGGGACCAGGTGGGGATCAAAGCGCGACGAGAGCGAGGACCGCGGCCCTGAAGAGCATCGACAGGAGAAGAGGGCCAAAGGAAAGCAGCGTAGGGAAGAACCACGACACCCCCAGCTGAACGTCGCCCCGGACGTCGTCCTCACGCCCGCCCAAAAGGAGGGGCGCATTAGCAGGCCACCTCCGAGGATGAAGAGAGGCGAAAGAGACGAGGAGAAATATTGCAAATATCACAAGGACAACGGCCATGACACTGACAACTGCTGGCATCTCAAGAAAGATATAGAGAAGCTGGTCAGCCGGGGGCACTTGAAGAACTTCGTCGACGACTCGGCCCCCGCCCCCGGGGAAGGGACATCCAAGCAATCGGACAAGGGGAAGAAGGTGAATGTGGTCCAGACGGCCATGCACATCATCGAATGAGCGGACGGGACGACCAACCGCCGCCTTGCCTGGGCAAGGCTAGCTTGCCCTCGCCATCTCCGTTTTTTGTTTTCCTCCAAATGTACACCCGGGTTCGAGGAATGGAAAGAGAACCGTGTTAGTACAGCTCTTTTTCTCTCACTTTATTCGGTTGGGCGATCGATTACAGAATAGATGGGAAGTCACCTCCCGGGGAGAGGACAATGAAACGATTGACCGTAAGGCTGGGGGCAACTTCCCCAGCAGGCAGATCACCGAGCACGTCCGTAAGGCTGGGGGCAACTCCCCCAGCAGGCGGGACCGTCGATTAGTCGCAAGCCGAGGGGTAGCTCACCTCGCTGACCAGCTGACCCAATGGGCTGTAAGGCTGGGGGTAACTCCCCCAGCAGGCCGATCACCGAGCCCGTTCGTAAGGCTGGTGGCAACTCCCCCAGCAGGCGGGACCGACGATTGGTCATAAGCCGAGGGGTAGCTCCCCCCGCTGACCAGTCGACCCGATCGAATGTAAGGCTGTGGGCAACTCCCCTGCAGGCCGATCACTGAGCCCGTCCGTAAGGCTGGGGGCAACTCCCCCAGCAGGCGGGACCATCGGTTGGTCATAAGCCGATGGATAACTCCCCCTGTAGGCCAGCCGACTCGATCAACCGTAAGGCTGGGGGCAACTCCCCCAGCAGGCGGGTAAACATGGCCAGCCATGCGGCTGGGGGCAACTCCCCCAGCAGGTCTGAACATCAGTTGGGTGTAAGCCTGGGGACAACACCTCCTCCATCTCGAACGATCCGATCGGCCAAAGGACTGGATGCGATTCCCCCAGCAGGATGAGCCCTCATCCAGCCGTAAGACTGATGGCAAGCCCACAGTTCGTAAGGCGGTCACCCGACTGGCCTGAGGATGGTGAACAAGGGGAAAGCCACAGCGGGTCGGTCGAGGACACTTCCAAGGCCACAATCTATCAGGCCGACGGACACAAAATCCCGAGGATCATTCACACTCACAACGAATGATAAGGGGATATCAGCGGATCGCCTTCCCAACCAGGTCAAACGCAGCGGTGCATCAAAGAGACCAAGGGCCTCCTTCCTCTACGAAGCAGCTCTGCCAAGAGAATGCCAAGACAACAAAGAAAAATGGCGAAAGGTACATGGACCAACGAAAAAGCTTTATACATTACAAAAATTGTTTGGTATTACAAGCCGAGGGGGGGAGAACAAAAATAGAGAAGTGCCGCCTAAGGTCATGGGGCACGGGAGGAAGCGTCCTCTGGAACCTCGCCTTGCTCGGAGCGTGGGGGATCCGCGGGACCTGCCGGGGGTGGGGGGAGCGACTACCGGGCACGCTTCGCGAACCACTGGAAGGAGTCTCGAAAGACCCCCACAATCCGGGGGGGCCAGGAGGTCCTCGTAGGAACCGAAGGCTTCCCTGAGGACCTCCGCGATCCGCGGCCTCAGGACCCCATCAACGCTCCTCTCCACCTCCTCGACGAACCAGGTCGTCTGATGCAGGGCCCCCAGCTCGTTCCAGAGATCACCTCTCTCCCGACGGAACGCCTCTTCCGCCTCTTGGGCCGGCCTCTGAGCGTCGGCCAGTGCCCCCTGGAGGTCCCGCACCTAAGAGGCAAGCTCATCCACCCGACGTCGAAGTTACCGGGCCTCCATGCGGGTCTCTTCGGCAGCCACCTCGGTCGCCCCGGCCCTTATACGCTCCCGATCCGAAGACTCCTCGAGGCTTTTCGCTTGGGCCGCCCGGCGCTGCGCCTCAACGACCATCACAGTGGCCTGCAAAGAAGAAAAATTCACGCTAAGAGGAATCGATAGGCGGGTTTGAAAGCAGCAGAGCGACCAACCTGTTGAAGCTGCCAGACTAAGGAGTCCAACAGCCGGTCGGCGGGGGCCCTCTCCAGGAGAGAGCGGTCCCTCGGGAGGACGGAGCTTTGCGCCAGCTGGGTGGCCACGGCTTGGTCGATAAATACCGAGTCCTCGAGCGTAACCTCGGGGCCCACCGGGAGGTTCGCCAGCGCGCCCCCGCTAGAGACGGCTCGTCCAAGTCAACAGGGGTGGCCACCAGGGCCAGCGGAAGGGTTTCATCCGAGGCGACCGACGCCCTGTGAGTCGCAGAAGGGTGGACTTCCCCGGTCTCCTTCTTCCTCCTCTTCTCGCTGGGACCCGTGGACTTCGGAGGGAAGCACTTCCACCCCGAACCGCACCGCCAGTGGGAACGCGAGGCGCCGGGTCGGCGCCACCGTTGCCCCCCTCGGCACAGACGGAGCGGGGAGGTCCGGTGGCTGCGGCCTCCACTACCGGGGGATCCGTCACGACCGGGACAAGCGGAAAGAAAAAGGAGCGCCTACAGGGGGACCACAGGACGGTCTTCAGGAGCAGGTCGTCCAGCAGAGGCCAGACCGACCTCTCCTCTAGGGGCAGAGACGACAAAAGCTGGATAGCGGCCTGGTCAGCCACGGAGAGGGTCAACGTTAAGACATATTGACATAACCCTCCCCAACCTGTCAAGATCTCGGCGTCCCCAGGGAAAACAACAAAAACATAGCTCGAGCTCCAGTCCCCCATCCAGCGGGGTAGACCGAGCAAACACTCCCTCCCCGCGCGGGCCCGGAGGTGCTGCCACGACCCGTGGCCGACCGTCTGGACCCGGAAGTAGTGAAAGAGAAGGGGAAGAGACGGCTCCAAGCCGTGGACACATCAGATCATGATGAACTCGGTCAGCACCGCGATGGAGTATGGGGTCAACTGGCACAATGTCACCATCAGGAATTCCATGACTTGGATGATGAAAGGGTGAAGAGGAAAGCGGAGTCCCAGGCGGAACATCTCGACGTAGACGCCGACCTCCCTGCTCCGGGGAAAAAAAATCCGCTCGTCGCTAAAAGGGATCTGGACATCATACGGATGTCACAAATAATTTTCCCGGATCTCCGTAACCTTCGAGTAGAGGACCAGGGACGGTGACCCAAGGATCACCGGGGGAACGTCGAACCTCTCAGCAGCTCGAGCCACATCGTCACCGACAGGGTCTACAAAAAGCAAACCCTTCCCCTTGTCCTGCGCAAGGTGTGTCAACAGGGGTACGTCGGGCCCCGGAGACGGGAGGACGTCGGACTCGAGCGCCGGAGGATCCCCTGATCCCGGCGCGGAACCACCTATCCTAAGTGCAGCCATGTGGCAAGTGAAGGAGGAAGAAAGTTACATTGGAAGGAATCTGAAGGAAGATAAGCGAGGGAAGGTTCGAAGGAGCTTGCAAGATCAGGACCAGGAGGAAAAGTGCGAAAGAATCGAAACCTGGAAGGCCAACGTCCTTATATGGAGGGCAATCTCAGAATCAAGACCGTCCGAAGAGGAGCACGTGGCGACACCTGGAGGACCGACGACGCTTCGAATCCCGCACCGAAGGAAGTTCAAACGGGCCGCATCATGATGGCCTCCATTTAATGGATTGGCCTCGACTGACGCGCCTGTCAAAATCCTCAAGAGTCACATCGCCCGAACCGAACCGGCGGAATTCGAACGGCTCAGACGATGGAGGCAATTGATACAACTATTTTGGAGAAGCCCGAGAGCAAGAAGCCCAAGCCCAAGAGCAAGAGGCCCGAGCCCAAGCCAAGGGCGGGAAGCCCATTCGGACCGTCCGATAAGGCCCGAGGAAGGACTCGGAGTTGGACCGGCCCCGACCCAAAATGCGCACGATTAGCTCGCGCTCTCATGAGATAACCATTCCCCTGAAAGCGCGGCACTTTAATGACCATTAAGGAGCCCATTAATCGACTCCCCCACGACGCACGCCGGCGTCTCGATGGAGGCGGATCGCGGGGACGTGAGTGGAGAGCGGTCAGGGGACGTGGATTGGGGGCAATCGTGGGCCAACCCTTATAAAGGAACTACAGAGGCAACCGGGAGGAGGATCGAATCCGAGACACCTACAACGGAGGTATTCCATTAACCGACCTTGCTTTCCCATTTTCCCTCTCCCATAGCTCGGATCGAGGATACGTGTGCCGACCTCCTTTCGAGCCGTACCGATCCCGCCGAGCATTGCTCAAATCCGTTCTGACTTAGGCATCGGAGGGGACTTGGCCGGAACCAAGGTCCGGCCACCCTGATGAGTTTCTTCGTCTGTCTAGGAAGAAGCGGACCGAGGCGCCGACGCTACTGCTCAGCGCAGAGCGACCGCCATTAACGAGCACCGCCACCGACCGAAGACCGAGCGATAATCAAGGCGCCGAGGCTACCCCTCGTCATTTGACCGACCGAGGCTGAACGCTCACCCGGGTGCCGAGGCTACCCCTCCGCACCTCGCTGACCGAGGCCCACAACCCTCCAAGCGACCCGTTTCACGAGCCGAAGAGGGGGCCCGCGCGTCCACCATCAAGGACACACACGCTCGGAAGAACCAAGGCACCCCAACCAAGCCCTTGACCACGTTGACCGTCAAGTCTTCGGTCAACGATCTTGTGGTGAGAAAACACCCATAAACAGTATCAAACTTCTATTTTCTTAGGCATCACATCATCTTGTATCGTAAGATATTTTTACTACCATTAAATAATAAATTAATTAAGTATACAATTATACATACAACCACACACACAAATATGTGTGTGTATGCATGTATAGCACTTATAGCACTTGAATATAAAAAATAAACATTAAACAATGAATTACAATGAATAAATGCTTTAAAACCCAGTATGCACAAGGCTCGATGAGTCATAACGAGTAACGGCAAGTTGCGACGAGGTTTGAAGAGTCTCACCTGCATCCCGAGAGGATCAATGAGGCTTGTTGAGGCCAAAAGACGGTTTCGCAAATCATTTTAGTTAACATCTGTCTCTTCTGACAAAGGAGGAATCCGCCGTGTTCGAACCGAATCACATATCATATCGCTGACAAACCCAAAGTCCTAGACCATAAACCCGGAATCAAAACAACCAAAAAGAAAGAAAGAAGTCCGAAACTAGCACACAAAATGAACTTCACGAGGAACAAACAAGTGCTACAAACGGCCATGTTCTCTACATCCCTAGGAATTTATCAATGCGCGAGGCCAGTTCCTTCTCGGACGCGCACCCAATGACGGCGTCCTTCTTCTTGCCGTTCTTGATGAGCAAGAGGGCTGGGATCTTGCTCACCCCGTACTCGGCCGCTATGTCCCGGCTCTTGTCCATGTCCATCTTGAAGAACTTCAGCTTTCCGTTGTACTTGCTGGCCAGTCTGGCAACCACGGGGCGCATTATCCGGCAGGGGCCGCACCATGATGCCCAGAATTCGACCACCGCCGGCTTGCTGCACTGCGTCACGTTCTGCCCCCATGTTTCTTTGGTTACATCTTGTACCGTATAATCCGAAAAATCTTGAAAAGAAAACCTTTTGAGTTGAAAGAAATTACAGGCTGATGCAATTTGAAAAACAGAACTATCCCAAATTTAATATCAAGGAAAAGATGGATTTGCAAGACTCGCGCCTCTTCCTTTTTTATTTCACAAATAGAAGTTTACATCCTAACCCCATGCCATGCCCCCAGCTACAAGTGCATGGTAATAACAGTCAAAAACTGAGTAAAAGATAACTCATCATCTTGTTTTTTTTTCTTTGAGAGAAGATGGGCATGAGCCCCAGCCAACTATTTATATATAACAAGCATCCAATATAAAAACAAAAAGGAAAAGCAAAAGCGGCCTAAAAACACATTGTATCATCTAAAACAGAGGCAGTAGATACCAAAAGTTTAAGACATCTACAGATATTAATCTAAAAACATAAAATCATCTCCTTAAGGGGTACGACAGTTAATGGGGTAAACCTCCAGAACCTCTTGAACTGAATTAATAGCTCTCCCATCGGCAGCAATCGAGACCCTATCAGCCCCCACATTCACACCAGCAGTCATCTCCTCAACATTGTTTCGATTTTGTCTCACAATAACATTCAAAATACCACCACTTCTTAGTAACTCTCTCAGTTGTTCATCAAAGGGATTAGCATCATTAGTGACGTCCGAATCCCCATCGACATCATCAGTAGACCCTCCAGTTACAACAGCTATAGCTCTCCTCCCCGCATCCCCCCGTCGTCCTCTCGTTCGTTTAAAGTACTTCCAATGTTTGCGACTAGCGTTTCCTAGCCAAAAAAACGAGAAAGAGTAAATTTGGCTAAGTAAAGATAATGCATGACAATGTTTGTTTCTAAAAATTCTCATATTTCGTTCTCTCATTATTAATCAGATAGCTGTAGCACAACAAATATCCCATTCAAACAACACTTCTAAACTGCCATTTTTAAATCTCCAGTCAGTCAACATATCAGTTATACAATCCCCTTCATAAGAAGTCAATAAATTGCTCTGTAATGAATTCCAAATACTTCTCACATATGGATATAATAAAAACAAGTGGTGGTGAGATTCAGCATTGCTAAAGCATAAAACACAACAATTGACAATAACCACTCCTTTTTTTGAAAAATATCCATAGTATTTGGTCTCCCCTAAATCATTAACCAACTAGTGATTTTAACTTTCAGTAGGACATGTATATTCTAGATATAAAACCATAAAACCTCCATGATTCAAAAAGCCATAATAAGATTTCACCGAGAACATGCCATTAGTCTCCCACCTCCAAATTCTATTATCACCCTTTTAATACAACATAATAGCATTCACGATACTCATTAATTGCAAGAAATCTTGAACCCACTCCCCTGCAAAGTGCGGTTAAAACTTAATTGCCAGACCAAGTGATCCTCCCTCCAGAAGCCAATAATTGTACAATACTTTATCTCACGGATACTTCAAAGTCCGGAAACAAGCTGGCTAGAGGAGTAAAATGAGCCCAACCGTCTTTCTAAAATGAAACCATCTCTTCATTACCACATTTAGCATCAGTACTGGTGGTAAAGATGAGCATCAATCTAACAACATCCTTCCAGAATTGAGAGCAACATGTAGGAGTCCTCTGCCAAATTTTACTCTGCTGATAATATTTATATTTAATAATACGAACACAAAGTACCTGAGAATCAAAAAAAAAATCTCCAAATCCACTTACACAACAAGGCATTATTTATATTCCTCATGTTGAAGACTCCCAATCCCCCCATGCTTTTTACTCTTACACACATTCTCCTAAGCTATGAGATTCTCCAATAAATAACCACTAGATTCCCATTTCCAAAAGAAATCCCTTCTAATCTTATCAATTTGCTTAATAACCCAAGCATGGACTGCATGAAAGGACATAATGTAGAGATGCATAGCAGAAAAGACAGCATTAACCAATATCAACCTACCCCCTCTAGATAAAGTTTTACACTTCCATCTAGCTAACCTCCTATTAATCTTCTTAATCAAAGGCAACCAGTATTATGAATTAATTTCCAAGGTTTCAATAGAACACCCAAATAAATCAAGGGAAATATTCTCTCCTTGCAATTCAATTGATTACCAATCTCTTGATGTCTTTCAGTATTATCACTAAGTAGATATACATTGCTCTTATGAAAGTTGATTTTCAATCCAGCTGCCATTTAAAAACCATATAAAACCAACTTTAATGCCACCAATTGCTCTAGCTCATACCTACAAAAAAGCAGAGTATCTGTATATTGGAGACTAATAACTTTGTGACGGAATCCATTGGGACATGATCCTTTAATATGACCATTTCTAGTAACTAACTAGAGCATTTTAATAAAAATATCAGCGGTTAAAATAAAAAGTAGAGGAGACATGGGATCTCCATGCATCAGTCCCCTTTTAGGACAGATGATCCATATGGTTCCCCATTCAATAGAACTTGAGACTTGCCTCCTACAAGGCATCTCTTCACCCAATTCATCCATCTATGACTAAACCCTCTGGATGACAGCAACTGAAAGAGAAAATTCTAATCTAACATGTCATAGGCCTTAAAAAAGTCTAGCTTAAGCAACATCCCATTATACCCCTCTATTTCAACAGTCATTAGTGATTTCCTGTGCAACATCCACCCCATCTAATATAAATATACTTTGATAAACCCAGTTTGAGCTTGATCAATCAAATAAACCAACTTGGGATTTAGTCTATTAGTAAGTACTTTTGTAATTAGGGATGAGAATGGGCATGCCCAAAGCCCGATTGGGCTTTCATTTGGGCATGCCACATCATCATTCCTACTCACCCCCTTCACTAATTCTTCTAGAATTAGTGAAGGGGTGAGTATGAATGATGATGTGGCATGCCCAAATGAAAGCCCAATCGGGCTTTGGGCATGCCCATTCTCATCCCTATTTGTAATGGTTTTATAAAGTATAAACCACATTTAATAGACTAATTGGTCTAAAATCAGACACCACATTAGCTCCCTTACACCTATGTATCAACACTACATTAGCATAATTCAGCATATCAATCTCTGGTATGCCCTGATAAAACTCCTCAAATATGTCCATAATCTCAGTTTTAATACCCTCCCAGAATTCCTAAAAAATAGCTTGAAACCCATAAAGGCCAGGATCTTTGTCTCCATCCATGTCCCTTATAGCATCATATACATCAGTCCCATTAAAAGGGATATCTATTTCAGAGAGCCAGAGAGCCACTGGCTTCCTAAGTATACAAATTTTGCTATTCTAGTTCAATTCTGTTTTCCAAGACCAAAAATATTCCTCAAAGATTTCAGCAATCATAGCCTGTTTAGAAACAATCTCATTATTATATTGCAATTCCACTATTTGATTTTTCCTTCTTCCATTTGTAATCTTATGAAAATAGGTTGTATTGCTATCTCTTTCTTTGAGCCAATGGACCATGGACATCTGTCTCCTCATTATTTCCTCCTTTTTAAGAATATGATGTAACTCATCAGTCAAGTTCTTTTTATTCTCAATCTCTTAAACAGAACGCCCATGCTCTTCCTCTTTCTGCTCAAAACTAGTAATTTATCAAGAAGTTCCTCTCAACCTTTCCGACACTATAAAAGTTTTCACTAGTCCATTGTTTAATTGCCTTTCTGAGAGTTCTCCATTTAAAGGTCGATCTCCTGGCAACACTCACATAAGCAACAATATTTCTAAGACAATCCATCAACATATCTCTAAAACCATTTGCCTGGAGCCAGACTTTCTCAAATCTGAAAATTTTAACCATATAGCTAACTCCCAAATCTAGCAAGATAGGAGCATGGTCTGATAAATGACTAGCCAGCCCCTTTTGAAAATAACTCATCATATTGTTGTTATTGTTGCTGTTATTATTCTTAATATCTAGTTCTTTGAGATCCAAGCACAATCTTTTGGGCAGCCGAAGTTGTACATGCAGACACTATTTCCAAAAAAAAACCTAAAAAAAGAAAAAAGATGTGAAACTAAAAGGGATTTGATGATACCGATCTTGGGAGTTGCTATAAACACAGACCTAATTGCTTCACACACCGACCATTTAATTTCAGATGTGACATTCAAAATTTACAAGTTTACATTAATTTTTTTTACTTTTTAACCCTTCGTGTCTCCTCATCATCATCACGTTATCTCTTCATCTTCTTCTCTGCCGCCGCCGCCGTCTGTATTCAGCCCATGCCACCACCGCATCCATCTCTTGCTTTGCACGAGAAGATTCCATGCTTGTTGAAAAAGAAGGAGACGAAGAAGAAAAAGATGACGAAGAAGGAGACGAAGGAGAATCAATCTCATCATTATCATAGAAACAACATCTAATCTATATAACCATCTTCAGCATTTCCAAATTCCATCTAATTCAATTTCAATTTTAATCTCTATTTCTCTCAATCCATGCATTTTCTAGTTTCTCTCAATTTCTATCTTGATCTCCAAAATCTCCGAGCTTTGGTGGTTCCTGGAGAAGAAGGCTGGCGACAGAGGCTGCGGCAATGGGAGGAGGATGAAGAAGAGAAGAGGGGAGGAAGAATAGAGGTGTAATTTGGAGATATGGGCATGTTTGTAATTAAAAACAGAATTATAAGTATTAAGGCGGGTGTGTAAGTAGTCAGTGTGTAAAGCAATTATGTCTGTGTGTATAGAATTTCCCATTAAACCTCCTAATCTAAGCATTTACTTAAGGGGGAAATGTCCTGATATATCTTTATATTATGGGTGCCTACTTCTTAAAGGTCGGATACTTATCGTGAATATATTGTTATTATTACTTAGTATCTGTTTTCTTTTATGAATGCAGATACAATACATATATTGTTCGGAAATGGAAATCAATAGCCAAATTTGATGAAAGCAAATTCAGACTTGAATCATGATTATATACTACCCAATAAGGTACATGCTTAGCATCACCAAAGGTTCATGGACCTGGAACCTAAAGCCCATCATCAAATGTTTATGGACCCGGAAGCTAAAGCAAGCTCAACAAGATTTAACCAAAATATTGGAGGACCCATCAACATAGTTGAATTACCAAAGTATCCTTTTATAAACTCTATATGCCCCTTCCGTTTGGGAAGATGTAAGCTTATTCTTATTTTCAATACTCTCTTTTCATTTGATATATTTTATTATCTATTCTTCAACTTCTCATTAGAGCATCAGATGAGTTGAAGCCGAGGCCTTCACCCCAAGTTCGGCTGGTTAACACTCTTAGTTGATGTATGTATGTCACATGATTACCCCTAAGCAGATCGAAGACGAGTATTTCAGATCCATTTACAAATCACTGACATCAAATTGGATCAGGATATTAATAGGATAGTAGTTGACGATAGAAGTTTTGAGATAAGAATGAGTTAAATCTTCATTTGTAATATATACATAAGTGTAAATAATTTTTTTACCGTGCAGACACTAAATAGACTTAGATCTGTATACAATTACATGCATGTATATGCATTCGAATGGTATTTGGATATTCAGATATCTACTCAGATACGTCAGACAGTCAAACAATAACCATATTCACATCCATATGTTAAAAGGATCTTATACAAATATTCATATTAGTCAAAATATGGACAAAAATTCGAATTAGTGTTGGATTATTTGGATTTGTTTACTGGTTACGACTTGATTATCGTTTAATTATTTTACTCATAAATGAAAGAACCTTATTTATGTAACATCTTACCTTTTCTTGATTACATGTGCTTTTTGCGTGTGCGTAAAGATCTAAGTTTTTTGGGGAAAATTTCACTAAAATATTTGGGCCCAATTTTCCGAAAATACCTAGCCTTTAAAACTTTCAATTCGCTACTCAACGTTTGACATATCTTTCATGTTATTACCCGATGTGAGTTGATAGTCAGAAAAACGGCATCACGTGACCTCCATATGATAATTTTTTAACTATATTGCACTCGTGGCTTTTCATATTGAAAAAATCTTACGCGTCTCTCCGTCCTTTCTTCTTTGCCATCAACCTCACCGGTAAGAATGCGGCCTTGAGCATCAAGAATACCTTGGTTGATATCTCAGGTTCCATGTCACTACAAGCAACCTAGCTTTCCTCAATTCTTTCAATCCATTTGGCTCCTTCCAATTCATCTCTCAAGTATGGAATATTATTTTTAATATTCCATACTTGAGTTTGGATCCCTACATTAGGTTTTGTAGCAACTATTTATAAATTGAGCATGTAAAATGGTAAGCGAAGAACTATAAAGTAAAGAAAAGTAACTGCATGAATGTGCATAAGAGTAGTGAACAACATAATGAATGAATGATTAATTTATTTGCAAACACAAGGAACAATTACAGGGTTAAAGAAACAGTAACGGGAAAATAGTGTTCGATAATAACACATTTTTATTCTGAACATGACCAATGTAGAATTTAAAGAGCTACACAAATATAATTTTTTGCAGAATTCAGTTCAACCCACGGCAACAGATATAAAGGACGGAAATTGTTATCAGACTGCAGGAATTAAAGAAGCAACAATTAGTTTTCTTCAACCCAAATTGTTCCTACTTTTAACTTCATTCAATTCAGTTACTCTTCACCTAAATTCTCAATTAATTCTCCAAATTTCTCCTAATTCTTTAACTCATCTTCCGAACTTCACAAATCCAAACACAACTCCAACATTCAATCATTGATGTAAGCATTTTTTTATCTCCTACTAGTTCTTTTGAAATTCGTAAATTTAGAGATTTTATTAATAAATGTTTTTGGAATTGGGTTTCATCAATGGTTTAAATTTTTTATGATAGTTTAAAAAATAGTTTTGGATTTCTAAATGAAGTTCTCATTGATTGAACCATTAATGGAACCCAACTCTAAAATCTTCAAATTTGGAGCGATCGAATTTTATTAATCAGTGATGAATTATTGATTGAATTTTGGGGTTCTTCAAATTTGAAGATTTTATTAATCACGAGACATCAAGTGGGGGTGACGATGGCGGAGCGAGAGGAAGCAATGGATGGTGGGTTGGCTATGACGGAGGGGGGAGGAAGAAAGAGAGGAGGCATCAAATGAGTTTTGCCGATGATAGAAATGGATTAATAATGTAGGGTTCTAATCATCAAAATTGACGTCTATCAACTCAGTTAGTCAGCATTCATAATCGTGCAGCAACTTGAAATTTTTAAAACATTAGGTATTTAAATGGAAGTTGATCAAAATTTAAGGTATTTTAGTGAAATTTTCCCAAGTGTTTTAAAGGTTAGAGCAAATTAGCTTAAACACCATTGAACATTCAAGGAATCTAATATGTGGGCTCCGTAGGATTCTCCAGCGTCTTCCGGTTCTATGGGAACTCTGAAGTTAAGCATTCGGAGGCGAGAGTAGTACCAGGATGGTGACCTCCTGGGAAGTCCTTGTGTTTCTGCGACCCATGTGTCATCCCTCCTGCCGTGTGAGGTCGATGGGGTTTTACCGCTTTCAGATGAATAAAAAAATGTTATCCCTTATACTAGTAGTTTTCTAGACAACTTATTTGTTGGCATTTCTGTTAGATAATCTGTTAAAAATGCAAACATGCCTGTTAAAGAATCTAGTTTAACACAAACTATAACATCTACATATCTAGTATAACACCCCCGAACTAACCACATGTGGGACCAATTTAATTGATCATCTAATAGAGAACTATCCCTCATGTAGATTATCCTCCAAATTAATAATATATAGGGGGTGTAAAACTAGATTCATCCCAGACTCGGTGGCGCCTCCGTGCATGCTTGCCGCACGAGCACCCCTTGTGTTTCAGGGCGTTTTCTTACCACATGTTGATAGTTCGGAGGTCCGAGGGCGTCGCTGTCGTGAGAGACGGGGACGAGCTTCGAGGTCGATCGGCGAGTGTTCACTTGTACGTGAATGTTTGGAGCCGAGCGACGATGCGTTGAAGGGAAGCTTCGGCAGGGGTGATGGCGACCTCCGGGATCAGTTGGCCGAGCGAACCCTTGATGTGGGGTGCACTTGGAAGCGATCGACGGGACGCCGAATGGGGGCTTCGGTTGGGTGACGTCTCTTCCGATCTACAAAACGAGGAAGCTCGTCAGGGGGTTGGACATTGGTTCTGATCAAGTCCCCTCCGATACCTAAGTCAGATCTTGACTGAGAAGTGCTTCGGTGGAATCGAGCTTGGTCCATGGAGAGACCAAGCACGAGTTCTCAGGCCGAGCTATGGAAGAGAAATATAAGGTGGAAGGTGTGAGGGGATGGTATACCTGGGTGTCAAGTATCGAGAATTCGGTCCTTTCGTCTTCCATTTGTCGGGCTTCTTATAGGAGTCCTGTATGTTAACGCCTTCGTGGCGTTTTACCGTTTCTCCCACCGTGCCCGTCCACATTGATGGTCCCTTGAATGGTAATCAAGGCGGGCTTAATGGTGACTTGAATGGTGATCAAGGCAGGCGCGATCCGAGGAGGGGTTTCCTCATTCGCAGGAAGTCAACAGTCCTTCGGGCTGTGGTCTTGGGCCGAGACGTCCTAATTCGCTCATGGGGCCCCTGGGCTTGAGCCCGGGGCAGTCCTGGACCGAGTGGTCGGCCTGCTTCTCTTCAGCTCATTCGGGGAGTTGTATCAATTGTCTCCATCGTTCGGACCGTTCGGCTGTGACGGTTCGATCCGAGGGATGTGATACATGTGGATTTGACAGTCGCATTAAATGAAAATCATCATGTCGTTGGACGCCAAGAATTCTCACGCCCATTGGGTGCGAGATTTGGAGAGTCGCTTCCCTGGAGATGTTGACACATGCCCCCTCTTAGATGGTCTGGATTCGAAGTCACCACCCATATAAAATGGCAGGGTTTAGATGGGTGCCATCTTCGCGTTCCTTGATTTTGCTTTTGTTCTTCCCCGTCGTTTGGAGAATTCCATTGATTGTCGTGCCTTCGGCGTCCTTTTCTTAGTTCTCGCAAGGTAACTCCTCTTACCTTCATTTCTGTTTCGATAGATAGAGAGGGTGTTGAGGATCAAAAATGCGTCTGAAGCTAATGATCCCATGCGGCGATTGAAGCTCCCCCGATTCCGGAGTCCGAGGGTGCTCCCGCGCCTCCCACGAAGGGAAAAAGTTTGCTTTGTGATGATTTGATCCGGCGGAAGGGTCCGTTTGGGGCAGAGGGATTTTGAGTCCCTATCGCGATTCTCGACGCGGTCTCTTCCATCTCCTATTCCACGGTTGAGGAGATCAGGACGAAATGCCTCTTTTATCCGTACGGGGTCCGGGTCCTATTTCTCGACGAAAGGATCTGCTTTCATGGGGCCCGTGAGATTGGGGTGTATACCGAGATGTTTCGGCTGGGGATTCGTTTTCCTCTTCACCACTTCCTTGTTCAGGTCTTGACCTCCTTACCGGTATCCATGTGCTAGCTGACTCAGTATTCGATCCCTTCTTTGGTTGGCTTTGTCGTGATCTGTCAATTGCATGTGTTGGCGCCGACCTTGCTGCTCTTCTTCTATTTCCACTGGGTTTGGCTTGTTTCCTTGGGGACATGGCTTCACATCGCTGCTAGGAGGTGCATGAAATTACTGCTGGATTTGCACCGCTGGGTTGGCGACTGGAAGAATGACTTTGTTTTCGTCACTTTTCCTGGAAATGCCAAAATCCTTACTTACTGGGGAAGTTTGGGCACCGTCGAGTTGGTGTTGACTCTTTCTGAGGTTGACCGAGCTACAGTCGATTTTCTGATGGCTTTACCTAGGGAGGAGAGATCGGTCTGGGCCCTGTTGGACGATCTCCTTCTTAAGAGCATCTTGTGGTTCCCCGATAAAGGCAATTTTTAGATTTTGTTCTTCTCCTTAGCTTACACTGATTCTCCTCTTTGCTGTAAGAATGGCGGGTCAGGAGTTCAACCATCCATTCGACGTGTAACAACTTATTCATTGGGGGCTTTCAGAGCTCTCGGGGAGATTCCTCTGGACATGCACCGCGCCGCTCGGAGGAGGTGCAACGGGCGACCGAGCCATCGATCGGGACATTGAGGTCAGTGGATGCTCAATCGATTCTGACTTCGGCTATCGTGAGCCCTTCCCCGGTTGTGGGAGGTCCGATCGACATCCCCGACGACCCGGTCCCCGCAGCGGGGGGCTCGGCCAGCTCCAAGGGGGTTCCTCTGAGCCGGTCAGGGGCCACAGGAAGAAGAAAGAGCGCTCTCCCCCGGGTTTTGAAACGTCCGAGAAGAGGATGAAAGGGGGAGGCGCTGACATGGCGGCTCAGGACCCGTCGTTTATCTTTGGGGGGAGTCCTCGTGTACCGGGGGATGTTTCCCAGCTCAGTCGACCTGAACGGACTCCCGTCGATCCGAATCGGATATTGTCGGTGCTCGAGCCCGTCCCCGAGACACCGTCTAGCGAATCGGTCTTTACAGACTACATCGTAGCTATTCGTTTGACGCAGAACTTCATCCTTCCGAGGGATCGCTCCATCTTAGAAAAAATTGGTCCCGAAAACCTGGCAGACTGCATGGTATGGCAGAGCCAGCAGGTATGGGCCGAGTGGCCGACCTGTTGAGTGAGTTGTCCCAGTCTTACGGCGGACCGAGTGGTCGGTCTGCTGGGGGAGTGGCCCCCAGCCTTCCGGCCGGTCAAGTGGTCGGCCTGCTGGGGGAGTTGCCCCCAGCCTTACGGTCGATCGAGTGGTCGGCCTGCTGGAGGAGTTGCCCCAGCCTTACGGTGGACCGAGTGGTCAGCCTGTTGGGGGAGTTACCCCCAGCCTTACAGCTGGTCGAGGCCTGCTGGGGGAGTTACCCCCAGCCTTACAGCCGATCGAGTGGTCTGCCTGCTGGGGGAGTTGCCCACAGCCGTACGGTCGGTCGAGTGGTCAGCCTGCTGCGGGAGTTGCCCCCAGCCTTACGATGGATCAGGGATTTGATCTGCGGCGTCTGATCCGACAGGCGGTCGTCAAGTATGGTGGGACTAGCGGTCATGTGTAAGAACTCTCGTCCAAGTTTTATTAACCAAAAATTGAAGATACACTTTCTAATGAAGGACATAAAGCAGGTAAGATAAGGGTTGGCAAGTGTCACTTGCCCGGTGGAAAGGGGAGGACGACGATGCCTCACTAGCTGCCCTCGTCCATGCGGCCGGCTCTTTACTCGATTATCCGAAGAGGGGTCTGGATGATGTTCATATTTTTCCCCTTATCCCCTTGCCTAGAGGTGCCTTCTCCGGGGCCTGCTTTTGAGGCGTCGACGAAGTTCTTCAGGTAGCATCGGTTGATCAGCTGGTCAATATCTTTCTTTAGATGCCAGCAGTAGTTGGTGTCGTGGCCGTTGTTCTTGTGGTACTTGAAGTATTTTTCATTGTCTCTTTGGCCGCCCGTCATCCTCGGGGGTGGCTTGTTGATATGGCCTTCTTTTTGGGCATGGTTCAAGACGACGTCCCGGGATGTGTACAGCTTGGCAGACGATGCTTCCCCTTTGCGTGGTCGCCCCTGTGGTTCTTCTCCTGTTTGCGGTCCTCCAGTTCGCGACGTGTGTTTTCATTGCGCCTTAAGTTTCTTTTAGCCCCCATGGGGGACCTTCTTCTTCCGTAGCTAAGGCCTCTTCCGCCAGCATGAATCGCTCTACTCGAGCTAGGAGCTGGTCAAGGCCCTTGGGAGGGTCCTGATGCAAGGACTTCTTTAGGCCTATATATCGGACCCCTTTCTTTATGGCTGATATGGTGACATCCTCGGGGCAGCTTTCAACACTCAGCCTTTGGGCATTGAAGCGTTTCATGTAGCCTCTCAGAGTCTCGTTCAATCTCAGCACTATGTTGAACAAGAGGTCCGAGCTTGGCTTCCTTCGTCGTCCAACCATAAATTGTTGGCAGAAGATCCGGGACATGTCTTGAAAACTGTCGACGGATTATTGGGGAGGCCGTTATACCACTCCCTAACTGATTTTTGGAGGGTGGTATAAAAGCCTCAGCAGAGTAGAGCGTCGTCGGCCCCTTGGAACTCCAAGATCCCTTTGTAATCTTGGACGTGCTCCTGTGGATCTTCCATACTGTCGTATTTCTCCAGGGTTGGTACTTTGAACCTGGACGGTTCCCGCACGGCGATGATACTCCTTATCAGCGGATTGCGGTCGTCCTTGGGGGCTTCTAGGGTGGCCAGGTTCGGCGGTACTTCACCCTGGTGTTCGAGTTGTTTAGGCAGATTAGTAGAGGCACGGGAGGGGCTGCCCCCACGTCCGTCCCGGCTGGAAACCGATGTTGGCAGTCGGGTATTCTCCCTTTGGCGCCACTCCTCGCGGCTCCTCTGCCTCTTCCGACGGGGACTCCTGCTATATCCTTGTTGGTTTTCAGTGGTTGGACGGCTGGATGATCGCCCTTGGGTCGAGCGGGATCGTTTAGACGAGGTCGCACCGTCGCGGTTGGTTCGTTCCTAGTTCATTCAGTTCTTTGTCTCTCCTCGTCCCGAAAGGAGGTGGGGGGTCTGGGACCACAGAAGAGAGAGGTGCGGCATGCTAAACCATTGCTCCCGGTTCGGGCTTCTTCCGCCGTGGTTTGTGACCACGGTCTAGCGCAGTATGGGGCGCGGCCTCGGGTAGTCGAGAAACCCTGTTGAGTATCCCGTCGGAGGATGTTGCGGGCCTGCGAGTTACTGAACATCGCCGCCAATGTTTGGAAGTTGTCGTTCACCTCCTTGGCAAACATGCAGAACTGTTTGTGGGTTACCGAACGTGAGTCGTCGGTCCCCTCGACAAAGCGACTGTGTTCGGCCTCGAACGGTAGGTAGTTGCCCTCCTCGTGGATAGTCGTCATGTAGTGCCCTCCGTTGTTGTGCTGGTCCATGTAGGTTGTTGCGGATGACGTGTGTGATGATCTCGTTTCCACAGACGACGTCAAATGCTTCGGGATGTTCTCTCCACATATTGATGGTTCGGAGGTCCGAGGGTCGTCGCTGTCACGAGAGATGAGAACAGCCTTCGAGGTCGATCGACCGAGCGTTCACTTGTGCGGAAATACTCGGAGCCGAGCAACGATACGCCGAAGGGAAGCTTCGACTGGGTGATGGCGACCTTCGGGATCGGTTGGCCGAGTGGACCTTTGATTCGGGGTGCGCTTGGAAGCGATCAACGGGACACCGAAGGGGGGCTTCGGCTGGGTGATGTCTCTTCCGATCTGCAAAATCAGAAAGCTCGTTAGGAGGGTCGGAACTTGGTTCCGACCAAGTCTCCTCTGATGCCTAAGTCAGATTTAGACTGAGAAGTGCTTCGGTGGAATTGGGCTTGGTCCACGGAGAGACCAAGCACGAGTTCTCAGGCCGAGCTATGGAGGAGAAATGTAAGGTGGAAGATATGCGAGGATGGTATACCTGGGTGTCAAGTATCCAGAATTCGGTCCTTTTGCCTTCTGTTTATCGGGCTTCTTATGTGAGTCATGTATATCAACACCTTCGTGACATTTTACCGTTCCCCCGTGCCCGTCCACAGTAATCGTCACTTGAATGATGATCAAGATGGGCTTAATGGTGGCTTGAATGGTGATCAAGGCGGGCGCGATCCGAGGAGGGATTTCCTCATTCGCGGGAAGTCAACAGCCCTTCGGGCTGTGGTCTTGGACCGAGACGTCCTGATCCGCTCGTGGTGCCACTGGGCTTGAGCCCGGTGAGGTAATGGGCCGAGCGGTCGCCCTGCTTTTCTTCAGCCCATTCGGGGGTTGTATCACCTTGACCGCAACCCTGACCGTGATCGGATCTGGCACCCATCAACCCCCAACTCCAACGAACCCGATGTAAGTCCCCTCTTCCTATTGTACTTCTCAATCTGAAAATTTTGGGTTTGCTGTTACAGTGATCGATTGTATTATTACTAGTCATAACCCGTGCCCGCGGGCATGGTGCATTTAAGATTTTTTCCCGCAAAATCTGTCCCAAAAAAATATTTCTAAAGCCAAAATGTAAAAGAACAATAAAGTAGTGTAAAAAAATTTAGAGCCACGGTCGACTTCGGCGAGGAACAATAAATTCGATGCGGGCGCCTTCGGCGCAGAACAACAAATTAGCGTATAAAAATTTAGTGGGCGCCTTCGGCGCGGGCGCTTTCGGTGCGAATGAGTTGGTCAAACCTCTGCTTGACGCCCAAAAAGCTCAGCCCGCCTCTTTGAATGCACATTCCCTGTGTTTTTTGGGTTTCAATTTTTTTTGGTCAGTCGAAATAAATTTCTCTTTTGCATACTTGTAATTTAAGTTACATATTTTTTGGGTTTCATTTTTTGTGTGTGTGTTTTTTTGGTTTCATTTTTTTGGGTCTCATTTTTTCGGGTCATTTTTGAATGAAGGGTATTAAGTGTTGATGCTGCCAATTTCAAAAAAGAAAAACTTTTGTATTCTCCCCACAAATTTCTCTTCAATCCAAAAATTTCCTCTCAGCACTCGACATGACACTACCACCACATATGATAAGTTCAAAATCTGACCTCAATTATAATATAGATTTGCGTGATTTCTTTGCCATTTTATTTGAAATTTTGTTTGCGAACCACTATGGCCATGTTAGCTATCTTTCGGTGATTTGATGGTGCTAATAATGCCTCTAGTTTGGAATCTTCAAGTGCTTGCAGACAAGATAATTTATTCTGAAGGTAAAAAACAAACTGAAAACAACGAATTAATGGTGCAAGCGTGAAACCAAATTTTACGTCAAAGGGGGAAAAATTACCATCGCTAGCCACCTGCCGAAATTCGCAGACCACGTTGCTCCGGCGATCGGCCCTCGGATTCGCCTGACCAGCGGTCGCCGGCCTAGTTGGCCGGATACGCTGCGAGACCCTAAGGCCTGTGAATTGGGGAAGACGAAGAGATAGCAACGCAACTTGACCGCCCCGGATCGAGAGGGAGGATCGAGTCGAGGAGGAGGGCGCGATCGCAAGATGGATGCGAGGCCGGGAGATGGTTTCAAGAGCGCCGATGGCCGCCATTTTTGGGAGGAGAGGAGATCAATGAAGAGGGCCGGCGATGATTTGAGGGTGAGATCTTGAGCTTTGTTTATGTATTTACATCGCGAGAGGGAGACGTTGACTGGGTGTTGACTGTGGAAAGATCAATACTTGATTAAGCGGGAGAGTTTTTTATTTTTATTTTTATTTGCATAAAGAGAAGGTAACTCAATTTTAAAGAGTAATCCATGGGCCTATTTGAGCCCAAGGTCTTCTAAAGCCATCTTAATGGGTCCAACGCATTCCGACTCCAAACCCGTTATCTGCCCGACATTAAAAACTCAGGCATCGAGATCGCTTTCGATTCTCAGTTTCTCTCGCTCTCAGATCAACAATGGTGAAATCAGTCGTAGGCGAAGAATCGCAGCTCAAAACCCTAGAAAATCGTCTCTTTCAATCCTCAGTCCCATCTCAAGTACTCTATCTAAATCTCAGTTCAAGGCAGTCTGTAGTTTTTATTTTTTAATTTTTTAGTCCTCAAATCGATTTATTGCTCAACAGGTCGGCATTATAATCGGCAAGCTAAGCCCAAATTCAGACCGAGGCTTCGTCTATGATCTTATCCCAACTCCTCTCACCGACAGCGGATCTCCCGCTTGCACTCTCAAATCCGAACCCGCTAGCAGGGAGGAGAAGAAGAAAGGATCCAAAGGCGGGAGGTCTTCCAACGAGCCACCGCCGCCACTTTTGATCGATGGGGATTGGGTCGCCGAGCACGCTCGACAAGTAAGATGGTGTTTATTTGAGAATTTGGTGGGTTTTGTTGGAGAATTTGGAGTCGGCTAGCTATATTTGAACTCTTTGGGTGCGCTGTTTTTTGATTCTTCAGGTTTCGAGAATGTTGATGGGTGGTATGCATGTTGTTGGGATTTATTTGTGGGCATCGGAGTCTTCGTTTAAGGCGACTTCAACTTCAATAATCTCGCAGGTAATTTTAATCTGGTTTGTTTATGCAGAGATTGCTTTCCCCCCAAATTTAATCTTATTTAGTATATGAGTAATTCAAAAGGTAATAGTCTTTGCAATTCATGTGAATTTAAATAGTTGTAATCTCGGGGAATGAGTTATCTCTCGTTCCTATCAGTTATCTATCCATTGGCAAGCCCACTCTAAGTCTCCAATCATCAAATCAATTTATTGTGTACTTATTGGTATATACTGGCAAAATTTCAGTTAATGCATTCAGTCACTTAGATATAATGCCTCCATCGGGTTCGCTCACAGTGGATCTGGATAGTGTATGTCAGATAGTAAAGCATTTGCTTTCCCTGCAGACAATCAGGGGGGTTGCACAAGCAGCACCTTGGTATGATGGTGAAAGTGATGAGAGGCTGTTAATTCATATTTCCTATAGCCCTAGCAGGTTTGATTTACTGTACTTTGTGCATATTTTCTGATTGCCATGATCATTGTCGTGAAAATTGATCAATTCATTTACAATTTCGAAATGTTGATGATAAATGTGTATCTTGTGCAATTTTTTGTATCATGTTTATTTGAACCCAAAGAGACTACTTAGTTACCTTCTTTAAGGCTGTTCTACTTGTATTTGGTTGTAACCTGGCTTCCTTTTCTCATTCATCATCACCATCCTCCTCCTCCTCCTATTCTTCTCTTGAACTGCCACTTAAGCAAGGTTGCTCGGTCTTCTGTTATTTATTTGTTACTGCTTTGTTGCACCACCTCCTACAGAAATATGAAAATCAGTAATATTAGTTCTGTTATTTTTATTGTTTATGTTCAATAACTTTAGTTCATTGCTAGAGTTGAGACCATTAACACAGTTTAAGGGGCTGATTGCTTCCAACTTAGAAGCATGAGTGCAAGGAATGTATGGAAGGTTATAATATATCAGGTGGTTTCTAGTGATGGTAAGTGTTAGAGGGTAAATTATGTTCGTTTTGCTTGTTCTGGATCAGAAATATGAGGCATTACGAACTTATGATATTCTGATATTGCTAGATATTGCCAAATTTGCAAGTCATTAGGCCCTTCTTTAGGTGCATGTTGCCTGTGCACCTGGCTTTCCATATTTGTGGTGTTCCCACTTAGAAGAGAGAAGCAATGATAAATAGAGTGGGTATAGAGAGGGTTGGTGACTTGTTCGTGAGGATGTTCATTAGCGATTTGTTGGAAGCTTATAGCTTACATCCAATAATTGTCTTATCATAATTACCAACTAGCAGAATAGAACTTTTTTTGTTCAAACCCCTCATGAGTTCTGCTCTGCAATCTTAGTCATGGTGAGTGGGATGCCAGGAAGACACTCAACCGCTTAGGCACACATGTATAATGCCAGGAACCATTATGTTACAAGCAGGAGATGCACATGAATATATAATGCTGGGAATTTATGGGATTAGGTGGAGTTAGGAAGAGGCTATGAAAGAGAAGTGTGACTGAACATAACTGCATAGAGGCACAATTTATGTAGAGGAAGCAATGCTACCATAACACTCTTTTTGTGAAATTTTGCCGTGTCAGATGCTTGGACACTTCAAGATACTTTGATACCCATGTCCACAATTTGGACACAACTCGTATAAAATTTATGATGACTAATTTAGCATTGTAAATACAAAGAAAAGAAAAGAAAAGGATGATAATACTATCTGAAAAGAACTAAGAAGCAAATGAGCAAGGACTACAAACAAAAAGGTCATGTGACATGTTTTTATTTTAATCTTATGTTCATCCAAAACAGTGACGTGCTTTTTTAAATATGTCAATATAATGCTAGTTAGACAAGAAAGATTAAAGAGAGCTAGATCCATTATTACTCTAAACATGGTATACAATCATAGCTATATTTTATTACACTCATGTTCTTATATCATACAATTAAACATTTAGGACACTGGGACACTTGACATCATGTTCCGTATGTAGGTAACACTCAAAAGAAGTGATGGTCGATGGTGATGTGTGAAGCTAAAGTGCACAATGATGACTTAGTATCAGCTTGAAAAGTAGTATATCGAATGGCAAATATCGGGGATGTTTAGTTAATATTGGAGTGGCATATTGGATGCTCAAAACACATGTCATACACATCTAATATATACTAGCAAACATAGGCATGCATTAAGCGCCCGTTAGAAATCTATTTTTATTTTTATAAAGTGACCATTTTTGTTTTTTATTTGATAAAAAAATCAATCAATTTGCAAGGTAAAAATATATCAAAATTTTATAAGCCAAGAAAATGTAGTTTTCACCTGAAAAGTAAGGAGAATTTTCTCATGTAGGTTTACCCATTAAAACATTTAATAGTTAAAGAAAGAATGCACATTATAATATGAAAGTTAATTGACTATGTGAATAATCTTTATATATTTATAGTAGTAATCAAGATGAGTACTTCCATATTATTATTATATTATTATTATAATATTATTTCAATAAAACAACTCTTCTCATCTTTTGTTTTTAATTTCTTAAATTCATTTATCCTTTAATAGTAGCATATAGAAATAGAAAAATTCAATTGACTAACGGAAAGAAATATATATTAAATCTTATATCATTGAATTTCTTTTAGTTTTCAATTCTTATTATGTCATCATAGTTAATAATTGATCTTCTCATAACACAAACTCACTCTTTTATAATAGTACTAGCCATAACCCGTGCCCTCGGGCATGGTTCATTTAAAATATCCACTCAAAATCTTTGTTCTCCCAAAAAATTATTTCCTCCTCAAAAATCTAAACGAAAAATTTTTAGCTTCGGCGCCGGTGCCTTCGGCGTATAAACCGTGCCCTCGGGTATGGTTCATTTAAAATCGTTGTTTCCCCAAAAATTATTTCAACCTCCAAAATTTTGGGACATATAATATTCCACTTCACAATTTAAAACAACAAAAGTTTAGCAGGTGCCGAGCGGATTATTTCCCCCTCCAAAATTTTGGGACATATAATATTTCGCAGGCACCTTCGACGCGGGCCCCTTCGGCTTATTTCGCCCTCCAAAATTTTGGGACATATAATATTTCACTTCACAATTTAAAAGAGCAAAAATTTAGCGGGCACCGTGCCTTTGGCGCGGATGCATTCGACACGGAACAACAAATTAAGTCTAGGTTAATTTTAAATTTATCTTTTTCTGTTAAATTATAAAATTTTTTGCCTCCTTTTCTATTCATTATTCTGTAATTATTCACATCAGCTCGTCACCATCCATTAAAAATCTTCTCATCAATATTAACTGCGACTCATCTCTTGTCCATTGAAGTAGGGTAAGCTCACAACAAGAGAGGGGAAGAAACCTGAGCCGCCAATTGTGACTAATCCTACACCATATGTCTCTATCGCGCCACATTGGCAGATTGCATTAGATGGGCCTAACCCAATAATTATAAGAATACAATTCAGCGTTATTTCATTAGACAACACTCGGTGCTCAGAGAACCACCGTCATTATTAATTAATAGTATTAACCGAATAAATCAAATTAAAAAATAACTCGCATCGATGAGATTTGGTGAATCGCAATTGGCTAAAGTAAGTCCTAACGCCAGCATGGATTCCCTCTTCTTTCACATTCTCTAAAACTTCAGCGGTTCAGACCTTACGCGTCCAAAGGTGCGCCTGCAGAGCAAGTTAACGGGACGCTGAACGTTTCTCGTGCGAAAAGCATGTCCATGAGTTACGACAAACAAACCGAAATTTACATACTAAAAATGACTTAAGCATGAGTGCGGAGGTCTGCAGCGTTTTCCATACTAAAAATGCACCCATTCCAACGCCATCCTTTATCTTTCCTCTCTCTCTTATTAATACCGGCCTCCTTTATGATGAGATCTCAACCTTTTTAAGATATCAGCGTTTTCCAAGATTTCAAGTTCCCCAAATTCTTTGAATTAAATCTCAACCTTCCATTCCCCAAGATCAAATCACAGCCACTCTGTATCTTGTTCTAGTCAGCCCTAGAATTCAAAAACAGTTGTGTTTTAATATATAGATAGATATAGATATAGATACCTCCATAGAGTTCTTATTTATAATTAAATTCTAATTTAATATGTTTTCTAATTAAATTAGATTTCATAATTACTTAAGGCCAAACGAATACTCTTACTTACAATTGATTCATATTAGATTAAATTTTGAAATACTTAAGAATTCGTATTTTATAATTGATTCCTATTAAAAATATTTTTTAACAATCTAAATGACATAAGACTCCCTAGTTATAATTGAATATACTTTGAAGGAATTTCTTCTTTATGAAATATTTCTAAAATAAAAAGTTTAAACACTAATAAATTAAATTTTTAGAAATTTTCTAATAAGAAAATACATAAAAAGAGGAGAAAAAAATAAATATGACAATGATCTCAAATTAAATAGAGCATTAGTGAATTTACTAATTCTAATTAAATAAATATTCTACATAATAAAGACTAAAAAATCAAAATGGTATATGTATTTCATTAGTTAAACTAATTTATAAAGAGTTCTCATTGATCAACGTATAGTTTCAATACTTCTTAAAAACCATAATTTTAAATAATTTTCTATTATATTTAACTCTTGATACAACATGTTTTCTAATCAAATTAGAATTCATAACTAATTATTATATCTTTTTCCAGTGTTATCAATTATAGCCAGATTACATTTTTAATGTTTTCTAATCAAAAAATAAGTTTAATTTATAAATGAGTTTTATTTTAATCGTGTTAACTATGTTATAGAAATTTTTTAGAGCTAAAGATTTTTAATTTATTTTGTTATCTATTATCAACTAATATTTATTAGATAAATATTTTGATTCTTCTTATAGTCTTGCTTCAAATGCATTTTGTTTCAGATTAATCTTTAGTTCTATAGTAAAAGTTAGAGCCAAAATATCATAGAATGTGTAAAAATTTTAGGTTGCAATAAAATAAGTTAAATATAAGTTAAATTTTAGAATGAGGTTTAACTAATAAATTCGTAATACAGATTTGCTTAAGGTAGAAAATATGGGTGCTTTTATAGTAGCAAAGATAAATAGTATAACTGGACATAAAACCTATTTTGGATGTTCTTGTCTTAATAGGTCATGACCAATTGCAATAAAGCAACATTTGAGAACTCGATTTATATATCAGTGAAAATTATTCTATTGTAAAGGAAACATTAACATCAGTCATACATTATATTTGTTTTCACTATACTTAATGATGCGACGATCCACACATATGATGTCACGTTCAATTAAAGGATTAAAATGTGCTTAGATAAATCTAAAGTAGTTGAGAGAAAATGTTGATGAATGATAAGGGAATTTGAGCTTGAAAAGGGCGATGTTTAACTCTGTCCTTCTTAAATACTATCTTCAAGCTTGACAAATTCCATAAAAAGTGACGGCTAGCTCTATGTCTCCTGTCTCCGTATGCTCCTTATGCTACATCTATGCCTGATGTCCTTTAATATACATTCTATTCGTAAAAATCTTTTTTATGAAATGCACGAATACCTATAATTTCATTTCCACCCTCATAAAGCCAACACATGAAAAGAAAAAGAAAACTAATATGGAAAAATAATACCACACAAGCTGTGATGTGTATAGCAGCAGTACAGGAACCACTAACAACATGGATTACAACTTTTCCAAGAAAGAAAGGTATCCAAGAAAGTGGAAGGTGTTTAATCACTGCTAAAGGGTAAAAGCAATCTTGATCTAGTCGTTGCAAATTTAAAAGTTTCGTAATAATAAAAATTTGTAACGACTAGATCAACAATCAAAATACCTTGGGTTCACTGGGTCTTTGGTGTGTTGAGGTTTTAGAATATAAAAATCGTGCCGATCATCCTAAAATATTATGAAGAGTTAACTTTTTGATGAGGGCACGTGAGGGGATTTCTCCTTGGGTAGCTGATGTATATGTTACTCTATTAACAATTAAAAATATTAGATTTTTCTGCTTTCTGCTTTTTTTTATCTGTTTTTAAGGTTTTGACATGTTTCATCCGAAATTAATGATACCAACTAAATTTCATTTGAAACTTAGCATAACAGAACTCTATGTTAGTTTCTATCTGAAATTCATTGAAACAGAGATAAAACCAGTGAAACGGGTAAAACGTTACTCCTTGCGATAAACAAAGCCAAAGAGCAACTACCTAGAACTCGAAGGATGCTATATGACTTCCTAATGTTGCATATCAATAAATAACAATGGTGACATGAATAAAGTTCTCATTGATGAAATAGTTTTTAAGAAGTTGAGTATCTTGTTCAAGTCAACCTTCTATTAATTATATAAAGAAAGCTGTCCACATATTGGGTAGATGAGCCAAAAAGAATTGACCAAATAATTTGTGAACTTCAACTAAATAAAATGGAAGTTGCAAAACAATCCCTTGTCATTGACAATCAAAACATTTTTCGGTAAGTGTAAAATGCTTTCAAGATCAACCTTTAATTTTTAGGAAGAATCATCGAAATTTCAAACTATCAAAACATGAAATTTCTTTAAATTGGCATAAATTCACAAAAGGGATGCTAAATTACTCAACAAATGGGCAAAGGCGCTAATTATAACTGATCGATGATGGACACCCGAGCTATAAGATTTAGAATAGTTGAAAATATACTGGGTTTTCAAGGCTTGATCGGTGAGTGATTTCGTTAGGATCGTTTAGCTTTGATGGATCATGGGATCAGACAAAATTGGTTCATAAAATTGGAATCGAACAGTAGATCTCGATCGCCTAAATGACGTTGCCCTTGTTATTTTCACTTGCATTAAGAGAAACAAAGAGAGAAGCGATAGAGAGAGAGAGAGAGAGAGAGAGAGAGAGAGAGAGAGAGATATATATATATATATATATATATATATATATATATCGTGGGAGAAACAAAAGAGAAACAACAAAGAATGAGAAAGAGAGATGTGCGAGATTGAGAGAGAATGAGAAAGAGAGATGCCTTAGCTGGTTCTCGTTCTCTCTCTAACTTAAGTACTAGTTATCCTTTTTATAAAACAAAACAAAACATTTTTCTCTCTCTCTTCCACTCATGCACCAATCCAGCCCAAACAAAAAACCCCGCTCTCTCTCCGTTTCTCTCTCGCACGAGCAGCGACGAAAACTTAGGGTTTTCGAAACCCTAACGTTATCCGACGATGCGTGATCTCTTTGCAAGGAAATCTTGACGATTTCGAATCCTCGCTTCTGCGCGTGATAAGTTTCCTTTTTCCCCTCTCCTCTCCCATTTATATGAGATGTTTTCTAGGGTTTTCTGGATGTGAAAATTCTCATCTCTTTCAAAAGTTTTGAGTTTTTGACCGATTGAGATCTTGGAGCTTTCGGTTTGCTTTTGGGGCTTCGACTGTTCTCCTAGGGTTTCGGCTTGCTCCTGAGATGCTTCGGTTTTGCTCCTTGAGTTCGGTTCTTGCTTCTGAGGCTTCCAGATTTGCTCTAGGGTTTCGGATTTCTTATTTCTTCCTGCAGAACTTTGTTTTAGGTAGATTCGATCCCTATTAAGCTTTTAATTGTTTAGTTTCAGAGATAGATGTGATGATTCATGCGTTTTTAGAGAGGAGTACTCCTCCATGAAATTATTTTGGCACCTAGTTTAGATTCACGACGTTGCTGTTGTTCGTTGTTTCCGTTTAGACCCTTGTGTCAATTTCTTAGTTGTGGTCGGCCATCGTGGGGAAGGCATGGCCCGAGGTTTGCTATCGTTGATGGGTTATGTCGGCGGGACTTACTGCTTGGTGTTTGGTTCCTTGGGGATGTTTGCGGCTTCTTGGGCTTGCAGATTTGATTTGTTTTTCTTTATTTGCTTAGCTAAATATATATATCTTGCTTGATTCTTAGTTTTATGCTTCAGTTCTGTTTTCCTCATGGTTTGAGGTATCGCCTGATACCGCTTGGTATCGGGCGTATCGGACCGGTACCGCCCAGTACCGGTCCGATACTGACGCAAAAAATCGGTATCGGCCGAAACCCTAGGGTTTCGGCCGGTTTCGCCCAGTATCGGGCGAAACTGGCCGAAACCCTAGGGTTTCGGTCAGCAAATGTAAAAGAAAGAAGAGCAAGAAACAAGAAGAAAGAAGAAAAAGAAAAAAAAGATGACACTTACCTCGCCGCCGCGCCATCGCCGCTGCGCCGTCGCCGCTGCGCCCTCGTCGCGCCGCCGCTGCGCCGTCGTGCCGCTGTCGCCTGCTGCCTCGCCTCGCCGCCGTGCCGCTGTCGCCTGCTGTCGAGGCACCTCTCCCGTGAGAGAGAGAGAGGCGGGTGGACCGTGAGACGAGAGAGAGAGAGAGAGCCGTTCTGAAATTTTGAAAGGTAAACTTGTAAATAACTGGTAAGTCTAAAGAGATATTTTATGGCAAACTAGTAAATAAATGGTAAGTGCGCAAATCAAAGTGGTGGGTGGGCAAAGCAACCCCAAGCTATATTAGGCAAACTTGCAAATAAGTGGTACGTGCGCAAAGTAAAACGGTGGGCTATTTTAGTATTTTATATATTTGATAGATTTTATGTATTTAAAACTACCGATACGGACCAACCGAAACTCACGTCTGAAACCGCCGAAACGGACGATAACGATACCGAAACCTAAATTTTGGACGGAGCGATACCCTCTCCGAAACCGATACCTAAAACCTTGATTTTCCTTATAATTTGTAGTTATGTTTTCTTTATAAATCGGACTGCTTTCTTTATAATTTCAATTCTGTTTGAACTATAAGTTCAGTTTTCTGTTCTTTATAAACTCAGTTTCTGATCTTTACGATCCTTACAAATTTAGTTCTGCTCCTTATAAATTCAGTTATGTTCGCCTTATAAATTCAGTTCTGTTGCCTCATAAGTTCAGATTAAATAGCTGGAAACATGTATGCCCTTTATTACATTGTTATCGGCCTAAACTGGTATCCCTTTTTATGCAAATCTTGGTCCGAGCAACCCCTCTAGGCAAGTGAACACGACCCATTAATGGTGCCAAAACATGAATATGATCCATTTACGTCTTTTTCCATAACATCTCATTACTTTTCGTCGTTTCCCTATTTTACTTATAAATTATGCTTTAATTATCTTTTTATGAAATTGTTAATTTTAATTGTTAAAATTTATGATTCATGAATATGATGCCAGACATGTGGAAGAAGTGGAAGTGGAAATTGTTGACTATCTTAAATTATATGATTAAGGGTTATGCAATGTAGTTATGAAATGATAATGTGACACATGATACTTGTACACGAAATGACAGCTTGAACATGGATTACACATAACCATCTAATTATGTAATTTAGTGGATTAAAGACATGGACATGATACTTGACACCCTGGGACTAGAACAATTATACTTGACATCACGGGTTTGGAGTAACTTATAATTGAGAGAGTGCAAGAGCGATTGAAGCCATGCTTATGGTCCATATTTGGTAGGATGTCCTTTTATGGATCCTGAGTTCTTGGTACAGTTGACCTTTATACTTGACCCGGAGTAACACCCCGGTCCAAGGTGGACTTCACGTTGCACATCTTGCTCTCCTCTTATAAGTCACAACACTATTTTTCATGGTTAGTGCTAGATCCTTACTGCTATTAACGTTGTGCCACGTCAGTAGTTTTCCTTTACAGTTCCTTTTGTGCTCATTAATTCCTGCAAAATAAATTAATTAACTGTTTAATTTGGATTCAATCTACTTTATTAATGGTGGTTCAATTCCATCAGGTGACACACAGTTTGAAGAGGAGGCTCCGTAGTGCGAGAAGTCTGAATTTCCGGTTGAGAACGTTGACTTCAAAACCTTCGTGATACTGAGAGAGTTTTTATCTTTTTTGTAGTTAATTTCCTTCAGTATTATTTAGTTGAGCGATGTAGTTTCTTTTTCCTGCCTAGACAATGTAATTCTTTTCAAGGTTGGAATAAAATGAGTATTTCCTTTCTTTTATAAATATTTCCTGTTTATTACTATATTGACTTCACTGGTATGCAAGACTTGCAAAACTATTGAGAGTGTGACGGCACCCGTGCCTGGGGCGTTACAGATATATTCAATACACACCTCGTCTTGAAAACCCCACTAATACCATGTCTGGGGTAAAACCAATATATCGGCCGGTGGTGCCAAATCTTATTAATTGATGTTTTGTTGCATTCTTGCTAGGATGTACACGTGGCTAGGACTTCCAATCTAAATTGCTAGTTTTCTTTATCATGAGGAATTCAAAGGATTTTCTCTTGATTACTAGGATATTATGACATAATTTTTGCTCACCACACACAAAATGGAATGATACTATGCCTGCTGGTAGGGAGCGATTTTGCAATTTTGGGCAGTACTTGGAAAACTGATGAAGTTTTATATCCAAACAGTTGATTCCGAATTGACATGAGAATGCAAACATATGGTGAAAAAGGATGAGTTTGTGACTCAAATAATGGAGAAATATCTATTGTCAATGAGAGAGGTAAAGGTGAATAGGTAAACTGAAGGTATGAAGAAATAAACAAATGGTGATTTTTACCCAATTAAGGAAAAAATTGAAGAGCTTAGTCCCGAACTGAAAATTTCAAGCTTTCATGTAAATTTTGTAAACCATACTCACCATCTAAGTGCCACCCTCATATCAAAAAATATGTGACCTGTAATTTCATTCATTGTTCCTTGTCTGAATTCTTTTTTTTTCCATAACCAATTATTTGATTCAAACTGGCACCATTAATTTGTTAGATTTTCAGAATTGGAAGAATTCGATGTTAACTTTCTTACCGTTCAACATCTAGGAAAATTTATTTCAGTTTCCATTCAACTCTGTTGACAGTCTTATGCAGAAACTAATTCATATGAGATAAATTTAAGGTTAGGCTTTTCAACGCGGAGATTAATTATTTCCAACCACACATAGCATCTGCCTTATTTTTTATATTGATTTTTGTCTGTATCATGTGACCACAAACTCACTGATCTTCACCGTGTTGGATAGGTGGGCTTGTCGGAACTGTGCAGTGGGATCAGGCAGTATGCGCCCTTGTGATTTCAAAATGGGCAAGCTGTTCGCTTCTCTTCAAACATATAGATGCATGTATAAGTTTGAGATAAGGTACTATTTCTATTGTGATTTTCAGCACCTCTTGCTTTCCTCTAATAGAATTGTTGTATTAAATGGATGGACAAGTATATTAAACAAAATCGTGTTGACATTCTGTTGTGTTTTGAGAGTTGAATTACCATACTTCTTTACGTAATGACATTTTTTATTTGATATAAATGTAGTGCAATGCACGGGGCTATACTTAACCGGTTATTTGCTTCAGTCAATGACAAGACTGTGGATGCTTTTACACAAGAGAATCCCAATTTAGTATAGTAATTTACTTTAATCTGGAGTTGATTTATATGTAACTAATTTTAGTGGTAAAACAAATGCTTTATGTTTCAAACTTAAATTGATAAGTTGCAAACTGTTCTCCTGTATTTTTTGTTGAACCTTATTTTAGCCAAATGAAGTGGCCTAAGCACAAGTTCAACCATTACTGAAATGGATTGCTTTTGGAATACCTGTTCAGTAGGTATGTAAATCTAAACGGATTCTGATTATCCGAATCAAATCTGTACCCATATCCTTTTGGATACGGATATGGATGTCAAAAATTTTAATTTTCTATTCGACTGGAAACGGAAAAATGATTTTGATTGTAAAATTATATTTTTCTGATACGGATACATATATCTGATATACCGATAATGTACTATACGTGTAACTCATTTGTAGTGATCACCTTCATCCATGATCATATATTCATTTATATTTGACGCTTAATTTGTTCGAACCCGATAATATAATAGAGTTGCTATATATTGTATTCATTTCATCCCTACGTCTATATCTAATATGTATTATTTATATCCAATATGCTCATTTGTTCATATCTAATCTATATCCGATACAGTCATATCTCTTTTTATGGATATGGATACTTAATTTTTATTCACATATTATCCGTATTTGCATCTGTGGTCAGTAAATGATTTCGGATATGGATATAGTAAAATGCATATCCGAACCGTTTACATCCCTACTATTCAGTCAATTTCATAATATTATCATAATAAATGTATAAAACATCACATTGTGCAGCTGTAGATGACAATAGTACAGTATACACGTACAAGGTATCCTCAGTGAGACTGACGTCATGCTTCTTGCAAAATACACTGAAGGTAGCTGAAGCAATCGATTAATTGATACTTAGCTCCCGGATGTAAGCAATATTGGTAGTGAAAGTCACATTAGTTGTCTAGTTTGGAAAGGTTGAATGACGCCCTCGTAGTTGGAGTATCATGGCTCTCATAGCATGGAGCTAAACTTTGAACATATGTGTTGCCATGTTAGATGATTGATATTATTGAAAAATATATAATACCTGGAGTTGCCACTTACATATTTTAGCTTTGTCTCCGCATAGTATATTTTTTACAATTATAGCCTGATGCCTTTTAGGCATGAAAAAGAGAGCATCAAAAAAATTATATTCACTAATGCTTGGTAGTTGCACAAACAAAAGATGTGATCTGCATGCCAGTGAGGTGGACGTTCCTCATGGTTCTCTCTCTTTTCCGTGATTACGGTTCTCTGGTCTGTCGGCCATGAACTTGTTGGCACCAAATTTAGAGCTTGATGTCAGGTCGGCCATTATTCACAGAATTATCCAATCATTATGAAGGCTTGTTTTTTGTATCCAGGCCCCATTGAGATGGATAGAGAAACTTAGATGATGATTGTGATTTGAGAATGCTGAATGATCACTCCAAGGGGTCTATATTGTACTACTTCTATATGTTTCACTTGAGCATAATACTTATTTCTAAGTTATATCCCATGATGGTGATGTTGAAAATGAAATTTATCTTCACATAGGACTTGTTATATCCTACAGATCTAGGCATTCAAAGAGAAGATGACATGACCGATTGACTGAAATTTAATTCGTAGCTATATTGCACTGATATATGTAGGGGATACAGATACAACACAGAACTGTTATGCGATAATGGCAAAACTTTAAAATCTATAATATGGTTATGTTGTGGATACGTCGATAATCAACTTATATGCATGTGGGTGACTTACTGTTTTATATAGCATGAATTTACATGACTATTAGCAGTTAAAGAAACAATAATTTAGATATAAATTTTCAAGTTATATACTTTGTTATTAGTTGATCAATTTATAGTTCTGTATTAAGCCCAAATAATATAAATGCATATACAAATCAAATGATATGTGAAACTGTCTTTCATTCATCAGAATTTACTATTTTGAAGCCTCAAACATATCTTAAGTATGCTTAAGGTCCGTTGAAGTTTTACTATACATCAAACGAAGTGTGATCAAGTATCCATCAAGTATTGGACTAACACAGTATCTGCATTGGTACAGCTCCCTAATCGAAGTATCTGTGCAATATAGATTAGTAGTGCTGCTGTGCTCTCGTCATGGGACATCTAGTTATACTTGCACCTGTAGTTAAGCTGGAAAACTTATTTTTCTTTTATAAAACTGTCACAGGTTACCTATTTTTCATGCTGGAGAATCAGATTTGAGCACATTTAGGAATGCTCTTAGAAGTGGGATTGCTAGCCATGCCAAAGAGCTGCAAAGTGCCAGAGCCTTGGTAGATGGGAAATTGGTAAAGTCACCCTATCTTAAATGTATGTTTGAGGAGCGGCTTTTATGACCTTCCCTAGAAAAGATGTGATGTGGAGTGATTATCTTTTGTGACCATTGTTACGATGCTGTTTGAAGTAGAATTTATCAACTTGTGCCAGTTTTTTCGGCAAATAATACGGAAATAATATTTGTTCTTTTCAAAGTTCTCCTCAGGCTTTGGTCTTTGCTACTTTCTTGAACAGTGAAGCTATATATTTCAGATTTTTGAATTTAAAAGAAAATAACTGGAATATAACAGTTGACTAGTATGAAATATCTTTTGCCGTAATTCCTATTGTGTTAACCCAGTCCCATTGATTGGTTGCATTCAGTTGAAGAAGTTAAAAGCTTACAGCTAATTGAGAACGTTGCTAACACTTGGTTTTTAACGAATTTATGCAATCCAAATTGGTAATGAAATTATGGTTCTTAGTTTTAGTGGAATTAGGGCAATTGAACTGTCATTATGATGCGGTTATTACTTATCAGAGGAGGAGAAGACGTGGCAACCAGCAGGGCAGAACTAGGGGCGTTTTCGTAATTTTGGCCATCAGGACAGTTTTGTAATTTCTAAAATTTCTGGACTGAAACAGTGTTTTATTATGTAACGGCTAGGGTTATAGGATCTATGTTGATTATTGTGAAATCCTTTAGAAGTCCATAGAACCCTAGATCTTGGAGGTTTAGGTGTTTCCTTCGAAGTAAAAGCTAGGAGAACGGCCTTTCCGAAAGAGGTCCATTATCTTTGTATTTTCCTTTGAGATATATTAAAAATCCCATCTTTTTAATCCACCATAAAATCATATTTTATCTTTATTTCACATCCAGATCACATCAAACTGGTATCAGAGCATCGATTTTGGCATTAATTGAGGCGGTGACAACGAAAAACATTGAAGCTTTGGAGGAGAAACTCGACGTTGAAGTGAGAGAATTGAAGAAATCAGTGGACGAGATTAGATCGTCAATGACATCAATTAGATGCAAAGTGAAGACATCGAAAGCGAGGGTGAACACGACGTTGGAAGCCATCATGCAAGCAAATCAACACATCATGCATGCAAATCAACATATCATGCAACAAATCGCGGCGTTGTCAAGGGCGATGGATTCATATCTGAGTGGATACGAGGGCAACCGATCAGATCCGATCCAAAAGGGACGATCTTGGCAAAGGATGAAGAATTCAAAAAAGGGCTTCTAACTGACGCAGATGAGGATCTTGAAGAAGATGAAGAAGCCCTCACGGGGACGGGGACCCTATCCACCCTCACCGTGGGCCGCCAGGGGCCTCGCGGCCCCCTAGCATCCCAGCCGGGCCCTGTCGGCCCCATGCAAGGTCGTCAGGGCCCTACCGAGCCCCTGCAGGGCCGCCAGGCTCTCACGGCCCCTTGGCGACCCACCAGGGCCTTGCCGAGGCTCTGCAGGGCCCTCACGATAACCTAATAGCCCGCCATAGGCCTGATGAGCCAAGGTTGGATCGCCCGGGGCCTGCGGCCTTCGGGGGCCCGTCAATACACCGACAACTACAAGAGAGAGCCCCCGAGCCTGGCATTGACCTGAAAGATCTCCAGGGGCCCATAGCCATCTGGTTTGTTGCTGAGAGACGTTGGCGACCAATTTAGAACTACAAGGAGCTTGACAGATACCGTGATGATGTTTCGGATTATGCGGATGATGGAGGAGTGTTCGAATGGAGAGGTGGTGGCTGGAAGGACGACGATGGAGAAGATGGAGGCCTAATTGGGGACTTTGTTGCACTACAAGGCCCACACCGATTGTTATTCTACGACCAATATCGGGGGAGAGCAGTACAAGGGGATTTTAATACAGACAGCAGGGTCAGAAAATTAAAGATGTCAATATTTGAAGGCGAAGACCCTTATGGGTGGATCTACATGGCAGAGAGGTACTTTGAGGTGACATGCCTTACTGAAGTGGAGAAATTGAGGACGATTGGGATATGTTTGGAGGATGATGCCTTGTCTTGGTATCGGTGGACAGAGCAACAACGACCTGTGTGCTCGTAGGAGGAATTTAAGGATTGCATGTTACATCGATTTTGTGACACCCAAAGGGAGACCTTCATAAGCAGCTCGTTGCCTTTAGACATGAGGGGACAGTCAGTGGGTACATCAGGAGATTTGAGATGCTGGCAGGCCGAGTTCGGTGATTATCATGGGAGTCTCTGGAGGGGTGTTTTATGAAGGGTCTCAAGCGAAGCATACAAACGGAGCTGAACATACAAAGACCTAGAGGGCTGCTGAAAAGGATGGAGTTGGCTCAGATGGTAGAGGATAGACTCACAGAGGAGTGACACGCCAATGGAGTATGGAGATGATCCTATTTCTGCAGTCAGGCACCGAAAGTAGGGCAAAAGGCACAACCTGGAGGGACCACCGCCAGCAAAGAGAAGGAAATGAAGCATGAACAGGGGCAATTTAGGCACATGACGGAGGTAGAGATGCGAGACAAATGAGCGAATGGCTTATGCTTCAAATGCATTGCGAAGTTTACACCAGGACATCGATGTGGCGACCGCACTCTCTAATTGATGATGGTAAATGACGACGACGAGAATGAGGCAGTTGTGGAGTTAGTGGCGAATGAATAGGTAGTTCAGGAGCATCCCCATCTCGACGTCGTGGAGGTTTCACCCAACTCTGTGGTGGTGTTCTCTCCGAAACACATTATGAAGTTGACATGGAAGATAGCAGATTCGGACGTCACGGTATTGATTGACAATGTGACCACTAACTATTTCATCTCTAATCGAGTGGTGGATCAATAGGGGCTACATCAGCTCAGTGACACAGGGAGTTTTGGAGTTATGATGGGGGACGGAAAGGTAAAGCGTATCAGAGGAATGTGTCGCGGACTCCTAGTGACTCTCTAGGGTGTATAGATCGTTGATGACTTCCTATCATTGGACCTATGCATGAGGTGGTTGCAGTCACTTGGGATATAAAAATCAATTGAAAGTTGTTGAGAATGGAGTTTTAGGAAGGAGTGAAGACAATCACTCTCCAGGACGATCCTAGTTTGTATCGCTCCATGGTTTCGTTGAATACTATGGCGCGGGCCCTCCAGACAGAGGGAGAGGGCTTCTTGGTGGAGCTTCAGGGCTTGGTAGTGGATGAAGAGGAGATGAAGCAGGATATTTCCACTGAGGTGCAGCAGATTCTGATCTGCTTTGAGAGAGTGTTTCAGATGCCTCATGGCCTCCCACCCTTATGTGACCATGTGCATGATATCGTCAAGAGGGGGTCTCACACATCAGTGCGAGTCGCTATCATTATCCCCATGTATATAAGGACGAGATCGAGAGGATGGTGGGAGAGATGATACATGTCGACGTGATACAACACAATGTGAGTCCTTTCTCTAGCCCGGTCCTGTTGGTGAAAAAGGATGGCACTTGGAGATTCTGCGTCGATTACAGAGCTTTGAACAAGAAGACGGTAGCTGCTAAATTCCATATTCATGTGATCGACGAGCTTTTAGATGAGTTGCATGGGGCATCAGTTTCTTTAAGATAGATTTGAAGTCAGGATATCATCAGGTTAGGATGCGAGCTGCAAATGTATCCAAGACTGCTTTCAGGACACATGATGGTCACTACGAGTTCTTAGTCATGCATTTCGACTTGACTAATGCTCCAACCACTTTTCAAGTACTCATGAACAATGTCTTTTGGCCTTACTTGAGGAGGTTTATCTTGGTATTCTTCGATGCCATTTTTGATAATAGATGCACCATAGAGGAGCATGTGGGACACTAGAGATAGTTTTACAGGAGATGCAGGACCACCAACTGTATGCTAATAAGAAGTGTCTCTTTGCGCAGTTGAGTGTGGAATACTTGGGGCACATGGTCTCTACAAAAGGGGTGGCAACATACAGATCAAAGATTGCAGCTGTGTTGGACTGCCACGACCGACCACATTGCGTGCTTTATGAGGCTTCTTGGTCCTGACAGGTTATTACCGAAAGTTTGTCAGGAGATACAGCACCATCGCCTGGCCTCTTATAGAGCAGCTCAAGAAGGATTGTTTCCAGTTGAGAGAGGAAGCGACTTAAGCTTTTGAGGCCCTGAAGATGGCCATGTATACTGTGCCAGTGCTCGTCCTTCCTGATTTTCGTAGACCATTTGTAATGGAGACAGATGCATCAGGATATGTGTTAGGAGCTGTGTTGATGCAAGACCAGTAGTCAGGTCGTGACAGCATGAGAGCAGCTCAAATCGGTGTACAAGCGCGAGCTGATGGACATAGTGTTAGCAGTACAGAAGTGGATGTCACATTTGCTTGACATGAGGTTCATTGTGCGCATAAATTAGGGGAGCCTCAAATTTTTGTTGGAGGAGCGCATGGTTACAGAGGATCGCTAGAGGTGGTTATCCAAACTCCTGGGATATAATTTCGAGATACAGTATAGATCTAGTTTGGAGAACAAGGCAACAGACACTCGATCGCATCGTGGTGACGAGGCACAGTTGGCACCTTTGTCTGTGCCAATGATGCTAGACTGGGAGCCTTTATTGTAGGAAATCGAGGCTGATGATTGGAATGGCAAGGATATGAGCTGCTTTGCTACAGGGGTCGACGGAGTACTCGGGATGTTCTCTGGAGGGGCAGAGAATGTTGTGCCAAGGAAGGTTGGTGTTGCCTAGGACTTCCACTCATATTTCATCTATCTTTTGGGAGTTCCATGTCAGTGCTATTTTTGTGCATTCTGGAGTGCAATGGACTTGTCAACGGATGACCGGGGAGATATATTGGACGAGGATGAAGAGAGACATAGCCCAAATGGTGGTTAATTGTAATGTCTGCCAGCGTCACACATATTTGGCGATGGCCACTGCAAGATTGTTACAGACATTTTCTTTTCCTGACAGGATCTGTGAGGAGCTTGTCATGAACTTCATCGAAGGGTTACCAAGATCAAAGGGGGTTTCAGTTATATTTGTTGTGGTGGACCGTCTCAGCAAGTATGCTCATTTTGTGGCTCTTTGACATTCATATGGTGACTGTGGCAGCGACTTTCATGAAGGTGATAGTGGGGTTGCATGGGTTTCCGGAGTTTATTGTGTCTGACAAAGATTGAGTGTTTTTAATTCATTTTTTGGAGGGAGCTTTTCATATTGCAGGGGACAGTTCTGAAGAGGAGCACAACCTATCATCCACAGACCGACAGCCAGATTGAGGTCATCAACATGAGTATAGAGATGTACATATGATGTTTCGTCTTGGAGACGCCTAAGCATTGAGCGAAGTGGTTGGCGTGGGCGGAATATTGATACAACACTTTCTATCATACGTCTGCATAGACTACACCTTTCAAGATACTATATGGGCACGACCTTCATTACCTGATATACTACGGCCATAGCTCCACCTCGGTATCACAGGTTGAGCAGTACTTAGAGGAGAGAAACAGAGTCCTTGATGAGTTGAAGCAACATTTGGCCAGAGCTCATCAGATAATGAAGAAGAAGCCTGATGAACAGAGACGAGAAGTCTAGTTTGTAGTGGAAGACAATTTATTTGAACCTGAGGCCATACCGCATGTGGTCTTTGGCCCACAGGTGTAATGAGAAAGATTGCATCCTGTTACTTTTGGCCATATGAGGTGGAGGCTAGGATTAGAGAAGTTGCTTACATGTTGAAGCCATCATCTTCATATATCATACACCTAGTTTTTCATGTATCACAGCTGAGTCAAGCCATTAGAGATCATACACCGTCATCTATACTACCACTTACTCTGCCTGAGGATATGTAGGTGATCCTGTAGCCACTGGAGGTAATGGGGATCCGTCAAGGGGATGCAGGAGCCATCAAAGTATTGATCCGCTGGAAAGGACTCTCTGACTATAAGGCCACTTAGGAGCCTTTTGGAGTTATGCACCAGCAGTTTTTAGATTTCTACCTTGAGAATAAGGTGGCTCTTTTTGGGAAGAATAATAATTCGGTTATCACTTAGCAAAGGAAGAGAAGACATGCGACAACCAGCAGGGCTGAACCAGGGCATTTTTGTAATTTTAGCACTCAAAGATAGTTTTGTAATTTCTGGAATTTTTGGACAGAAAAAATATTTTATTAGGTGATGGCTAGGGTGTAGGGAGATATGTATGCCCTCGAGGTAATTTATCTCTGTGTATGTATACAAACATCTTGTTCGAAATAACAGTAACGTGTTTGGTAAGTATTTACCTAAGTTAAGAAAAATGTAGACTACATTAGAACTCTGGTAAAGTCCTGAGACTTGATGCGAGGCCAAACATGTATCAAGATGAAGATCACGATCATGGAGAAGTGTTTGACCATTTGTAGCATAAGTCTAAAAATGTTTGTGGTCGTAAATGTTTTGAGAAAAAGATATCGACACATCGGATAGACCATATAGTCTTAGTCTTCACCATAGAGTAGTGACGATGATCTCATGGTCGTTTGACTTGGCGAAGTCGAAGACGGGATATATGTGCTCATTAGAGAAATAGTTCACTGAACGACCCAACGAGAGTTATCAAATGGTTAACATTGACTAATCTGTCAATGATAACTCTCGGTGATGATAGGCAAGTTGGTCCTTTGACTTGAGGTCATTGTACGAACCTATACGTGAAAGGTGTCACTGTGATCACTGATCTAGCCTCGGGGCAAGCCCCGTGGAAAGGCCCTTGGTTGGGTGACACTTGAAGCTTGCGAGAAGAGTAATGACTAATAGAAGATTCATCTCTCCCTTTTATGTGGAATTAATGTCACACGTGTTAGTTCGGTCTTTAGTAAAAACTCTGGCCAAAGTATGTTGGAAGAAGTCCGATATTATTTGACTAAATATCGATGGAGACTAACCGGTTTCAAGCTAGTGGAGTTGACAGTTGACCATACGCTACGGTTGACTAAGGTTCATAGTTTTAACGAAGAGAATAAAACTGCGTTATTTATTACGGACAAAATCAGGGTGGTCCCGACAATACTCATGTCAATGAGTTAACCGCCTAATTATGATACCGAAATAGGGACGACACCTGCTGCTCGTGGTCTCTGCCGTTTGGGGTTTCGAGCCCCACCTGTAGTATGGTCAGGTTGTAGGGTCTCATACAGAGTGATACCTTCGTTAAGTAATATGTAGAAATTAGGGAGATAATGCATTGGATGCAAGGGAATTAATACGTGACAAAATGTTTGTGACAAAAGCTTAAAGAACTAATTTTATATGTGGGATGAACACATAAGATGTGTACCCGGATGACAGGAACGTCCTGGTCTAAACCCAGGTTCAAACGACGTCCAAAACGGGATCCAAACAAGGAAAATAGAGCCACTAAATCAAAATAGGCCCAAATAGGGCATTGCGGGTCGGGCGCCCGACCCGTAGGCGCAACCCGTGCCCGCTCAGGCGAGCAAGTGCGCAGAACGTGCCCGCCCGCTTCATGCAGGCATGGCCCTGCTCGCGTGCACGCGCCAGCGACGGCTGAGTGCATGGGCCCCATGCGGTGGGCCCCACGTATGGGTTTCAAACCCTTACGCATTGGCGGCTGCGTTTTTGCGAAAAACGTGGTTTTGGCTATGTTTGAGACATCATTTGAGGGGTCAAACGAAGTCGAAATAGATCGACGTTTGAATCTATACGATCACCGTTCAGTGCTCTTCTATTTGATATATGATATCACTTGCGAAGCTCAATGGCGAGGGAGAGAAAATTCGTTAAAGTATGGCCTTCATGAAAGGCAAACTTGAAATTGATTTTCTCTCCAAAATATTTAGTAACACATCGGAAATTGAGAAGAGCGAAGGGGTCGGCCGCCTATATAAATAGGGGCCAACCCCCATCTTGAAACATGTACCAAGCTACAGATCCGAGTAGCTCCATTAAACGTGAGCAAGCTCGGATCTAAGTTAAATTAATATTCCATCTCTCCCTAATTCTTCCTTGCTCCTGTTCGAGCTCTAGCAAAGCTACGAAAGAGTTCGGATCGGATCCGAAGTTTTGACGGATGATCCACTCAAGGTGAAACTTTCTGGAGCGCGTGGTTGGCTCGGCGACAAGGGTGTTGCTTGCCTCGGGATGTGGTTCGGCTCGGGAGAAGCGGCTTGGGGCATCGATGCGGAGTCAAAGAATGGTTGCTAAAACGACGATTCGTATTCTGCGGAAACGAAGTTCCGGGTATGTAGATAATTTACATGCATTTATAATTGCAATAGTTTGATAGATCTATCTTTAGGGGTTGGTCGGACCCAACACCGAGATAGTAGAGATTCTGGTTAGGGATTATTTCTTTAGGGCTGTTCTTAAAATAGTTTTAAGTTATGTTTTCCGCTGCTTTATGCTTTCGTCGTCCGCCCGACTTGGGCCGGACGTCGATTTTATAGCCATAAGGATTGAAAAACCCCTACATATGGTTATGGGATTTATGTTGATTATTGTGAAAGAAACCTCTAGGAGTCCATAGAACCCTAGATCTTGGAGGTTTAGGTTTTATCCTTTAAAGTAGAAGCTAGAAGAATGGCCTCCGCTCGAAAGAGGTCCATTATCTTTGTATTTTCCTTTGAGATATATTAAAAATCCCACATTTCCCCCTAATCTACCATAAAACCATATTTTTATCTTTATTTCACATCCGGATCACATCACATTACTGGATCTATGTTTTACTATTCGTTGTGCTTGAAGTTTATTGGACTGCTATGGTACTCACTTATGCAGAAGTTCAGCCAGTATGAGCTTTCAACTCGTAAGTAGTTTAGTGTTTCTTCTGTTTCTAGCAATTTTAATTTCATATTTACACCTATCAATGCAGGCAACTGAAAATCACCATATAAGTTCTGAGGGGATGCATAATGTAGAATTTCTCTTGCCATTTATGAAAGATGCATCTGCCAAAGGTGAGTTGGGATTTTAACTGGTGTAATATAGGTGCTTTTGTACTTTTAGTAAGCAGAAAACATCAGCATGCTTATGGCTGTACTTTGATTCTGTCCTTTTTAACTTAAATTATGTAGATGGCTAATAGTGTGGAATTTATATAAAGCATGCAGCTCAAATGATGTTGCTGGACTAGTTATCTTGACTGGCTCCATATGCTCTTCTGCGTACATGGGTCCGAAAGAACCAGTTTCACAGGCTATATCTGATTTAAAGGTATTAAATCCCAGAAATCCTCTTACCCCATTTTGGAGCATATGAAAGTTTTCAATTATAACCGTAGTATTGCTAATGCTGCATATCCTTCGCTGTTTTGGAAGTCAATCTGCTATTATCTTTTTTGGAGTAAAAGATAATTTTGGTTTAGGATGCATAAGTTGTTCTCATGTTGATATTCTTTGAAGATCAACTGTATTTTTCTCGTGAAATATAATAGGGGAGTGGATGGAGAAGCTAGAATTCTACTTTAAGTTCTGCTTTTTGGACCGACACATATTCAGCTTCCACATTCTGCTAGATTCTTACTTCTAAAATATTTACCCAAACTAAAGGGTTACTATAAAATATAAATTAAGGGATTGATAGGTTTGGTTGAGACAACAAAGTTGAAGCTGGATGAGCAGTGCAGATTATATACCTGGATATAGTAATTATGTTACTGAGTGGATATCATATGTTTTTTTTTGTTTTTTGTTTTTCCATTTTTGGCTTGTGATGCTTCATGCGTAGTTTTCATTCTATATTCGTGCTGATACCGTGAAATGTCTTTCTGAATGATCTCTTTTATTGCATTGAACTATGGTCCCTGCTAGCTAAGTGAATGGCAGTGGGAGGATACATGACTATGACAAGTGCAGAAAGTCCACATGGCTGCATCATGTTTTACAATGACATGTTCTTCTGTGCAGCAAGATCACACTGCAGAAAGATGGATTAGTGCATCTTGATATCATGCTAAAATTCAATGTTATCTTTTTGGCAATGTTGACTGCCTGCTGAAGATTCATGCCTTGTGGCGATCAGTTTGCCTTATTTGTTAGTGCACTATATTCCATGAAGATAACTGATGAGAAACATGATTTTTACTCACTATATTTTGGCATAAATATCTACATGACTTACCAAAGTATATGCTAGTACGAAATACGAGCTTATTTTATATTAGGTAGACTTGACTGCTTATCCATGTTGCATAATTCTAACATATCCATGTAACACACAGGCCTGCATTTCTTTCTTTGTATCTCCTCTTAAAACGTGCTTTACTTACTATGCCATTCTTTTTGCAATTTTTTTCCTTTGAAAATGTTATCTATCCTCTTCCGTCAGGGAGATATCGTATCAAGTTTGAGAAGCAGACTTGATATCATATCTGATGTTGCTGAAGACAACGTGGACTTCACCACTGACAGTGCCATGGAATTATCCGATGAAACGTCAGCTGAGAAGCCCATCCATCAACTTAATTTGCAGGAATTAAGGTGTGCTGCCCTGTGATACAGAAATGTTTATGTGCATAATGCTATTTCATCATCATCATCATCATAGCCTTCGTCCCAAAAATTGGGGCTAGCTTCATAGACTTAATAGAAAGAATGTTGGATCATCATCATGCATAATGATATTTGCGTATAATTAATTATATTTTCTCACTCACTGCCACCAGTTGTTTATTATTATTTAGTCCACGTGGCACTTTTTCCATGTTGAATGTAAAACACATATAGTGCCATTTTTAAATAAAGCCTCTTTTACTTGGCTGGTTTATATTGTTGGAAAGCTCCCATGTCAGTCAATGTAGTAAAAACTAAGTAACAGAATAAAAAGAACTAATACCTTTCAGCATGCTAGGGGGTCTTGTTGTTGGTTTATTTATAAAAATTTATGATACCTTTACATGAAGCATGGAGGAGGAACCATGTCAATCATGTAACCATTGAGAACTCAAATTCACTTTGCGTTTCACACCGGACAGTTAGGTTCTGATATTAATGAGTGGCTAGCTGCATCTGCATGGAGTATACGTGGATCACTTCAAACGAAAGACTGTTAGTACTTTGAAAGTTCAATCTCTATTATAATGACATTGGATTCGGTCCACCATTTCATGTGTGAGATTGTAAGCCATTTACACATCAGTTTTAGAGTTGTTGAGTATGCCATGATCCAGTTTGCTCACAATTCTACTCGCACATGCTTCTGCTGTCTTATTGATGAATTATGCCAAAGTGTCTGTTAGGATCTAACAAAGATGGAATTTTTTATTTGAAAACAATAGCAAAATAGAAAGATAAATGAGCACAAAAGAGGTGTGCTCTCTTCCCAAGACGCCTAGAGGACGTCCGCACTCGTCTACCTAAGGAATCACCAAATACCAATCATCAAAATAGCATAGGTAAACAAGAGAAGGCTACCCCCCTATTTATAATAGAAACTAGGGCAATCCTAGTCCAAAGGGGACTTGGCCGGCCAATCCTACTCCAAGGAGGACTCGACCTAGGAAGGGGAATGCGAGTAGGACTCGGCTTTGGAGGGGGAATGCAGCATGGGCCTCCCCTTGCGCAGGGCCCTGCGGGTGTAAACCCGCAGGGGCGGCTGATGGGCCAGAGGCCCATCAATACTCCCCCCAAAGAGCCACCTTGTCCTCAAGGTGGAAGTCTGGAAAACGTGCCACCATATCACCATGTCCTCCTACGTGCTATCGTGCTCTGGTAAGCCTCTCCACTGTAATAGCACCTGCCGACCGCCAGTGTCGCTCTGTCGAACCCCTTTCAGCAACACGGGCTCCATCCTCACCACCATATCAGCAGTAAGGGTCTCTGGTAATGTAGGGGAAGAGGTGTGGTTGCCAATGGCCTGGCGCAACTATGAGACATGGAAGACTGGGTGAATGGTAGATCCTGGGGGTAAACGCAACCTGTAAGCCACCGGTCCTATCCTCGCCTCGACCTCAAAAGGCCCAAAATACCGCGGTGCCAACTTTTCATTCATCCTATGAGCTACCGACCTCTGCCTGTAGGGCCTCAGCTTCAGATATACCATATCACCAACCTCAAAGTGTACGTCTCGACGATGGAGGTCTGCACGTGCCATCATCACCTGCTGAGCCCGTGCCAAATGGAGCTTCAGCTCCTCTAGAATCTGGTCCCGCTCTGCCAGGTACTGCTCCACATCAGACACCGGAGTCGTCTCATGACCGTAATGAAGTGCGGAGGGTCTCTGCCATATAAAATCCGGAAGTGTGTAGTTTGCGCCGCAATGTGGTATGAAGTGTTGTACCAGTATTCCGCCCACGGTAGCCAACATGCCCACTCCTTCGGATTCTCTGAGATGAAGCAGCGCAGGTAAGTCTCCACACTCCTATTTACCACCTCCGTCTGACCGTCAGTCTGGGGATGATAAGCTATGATCCGCTTCAAGGCCGTGCCCTGCAATCTGAAAAGCTCATGCCAGAATTTGCTCTGAAATACCTTGTCTCTATCTGAGACTATGGACTTTGGCGGGCCATGCAAACGAATGACCTCTCTCACAAAAATATCTGCCATTGAAACGGCGCTGTAAGGATGCTTAAGCGGGATAAAATGTGCATATTTGTTGAGGCGGTCTACCACAACAAAAATGACGCTGTAACCACCCGACTTTGGCAATCCATCGATGAAGTCCATAGAGAGGTCCTCCCAAACTCTGTCTGGTAAAGATAGCGGCTGTAGTAGTCCTCCTAGGGACATGGCCTGATATTTGTGACGCTGGCACACGTCACACTCTGCTACCATCCTGGCGACATCCTTCTTCTGCCCCTTTCAGTAGACCTCCCGTGATAGCCGCCGGTAGGTCTTGAGGACTCCAGAATGTCCTCATATAGCACTGCCGTGGAACTCCCTGAAGATGGTCGGTATAAAAGTAGAAGTCCTCGGTATCACCAGCCGCCCCCAGTAAAGTAGCCGCCCATCCTGCAAAGAATATCACATGTACTCAGTCATCCCCTGTAAAAGGGCCTCTCGTATAGCCGCCAACTCCGGGTCCTGCTCTACCTCCTGCTGCAGTGGGCCCCAATCCTCGACGATCGACACCGTAAGTACCGCTAACTCTGCCTCCTCCCGTCGAGATAACGCATCAGCTGCCTTGTTCTCTAATCCCGGGCGGTACTCGATCTCGAACCTGTAACCCATCAGCTTTCGCAGCCACTTCTGATATTCCTCCGCTACCATCCGCTGCTCTAACAGGTACTTTAAGCTCCGCTGATCCGTGCGCACTATGAAGCTCCGTCCCAATAAATATGGTCTCAACTTCTGTATGGACAACATTATCGCCATCAGCTCCCTCTCGTAGACCGATCGTAATCGGGCCCTCGTGGTCAACACCTGGCTGTAGTAAGCTATGGGACGCTGCTCCTGCATCAATACTGCTCCCAGCCCATGTCCTGATGCGTCAGCCTCTACTACGAATGGTCTGGTGAAGTCGGGCAACACCAATACTGGCACAGTGGTCATTGCCCTTTTCAGGGCCTTAAAAGCTGTCGTCGCCTCCTCCCCCCAGTGGAACTGATCCTTCTTCAATAACTCTGTCAATAGCCGGTAATCGTCCCATATCCCTCTACGAATTTGCGGTAGTAACCTGTAAGGCACAAGAAGCCCTGTAGCCCTCTGAGAGTAGTAGGGCGAGGCCAATTCAGAATGGTCGCTATCTTCGCTCTATCGGCGGCTACCCCTCCTGTTGATACCACGTGCCCCAGATACTCCACATGCGGCTGCCCGAATAGACACTTCTTCCTGTTCAAATATAGCTGGTGGTACTGCAGCTCCTTATTCATGAGAGCCTGAAAGGTGGCCGGGGCGTTGGTCAACCCAAAGGGCATGACCAGGAACTCGTAGTGGCCCTCATGCGTCCTGAACGCCGTCTTGGACACATCCTCCCGTCGCATCCGTATCTGGTGATAGCCTGACTTAAGATCTAGCTTGCTGAACCAGGCTGCTCCGTATAGCTCGTCCAAGAGCTCATCAATCACAGGTATAGGGAATTTATCAGGGACCGTCTCCTTATTCAGCGCCCTGTAGTCCACGCAGAACCGCCAGCTACCATCCTTCTTCACTAATAACACTGGGCTGGAGAACGGACTCACGCTCGGCTGGATCACCCCTGCATGCACCATCTCTGAAACCATCCTCTCTATCTCGTCCTTCTGATGCTGAGGGTAGCGGTAGGGCTGCACGCTAATGGGGGAAACACCCTCTCGTAGAACAATGGCGTGCTCGTGGTCACGTGGTGGTGGAAGACCCCGAGACTCCTGGAAGATCTCCCCAAACTGGTCCATCAGCTGCTGAACCTCTCCTGGAATGGGCTGCTCTGTACTGGCCTCTGCGCCTCCCTCACCTGTCAAAGAGTGCAGCTCTACTAGGTATCCTCCTCCCTCTGTCTGGATGGTCCTAAACATGGTCTTCAGAGAGACCAAAACTCTGCAGAGGCTAGGGTCTCCCTGGAGTATCACTGCTCTCCCCGCCTCCTGAAACTCCATCCGTAGCAGCTTCCAATTTATGGTCTTCTCTCCTAATGTCTGTAGCCATGTCATGCCCAAGATGACGTCGGTGCTCTCAAGGTCGAAAGGTAAAAAATCTGTAATAATCTGTATTCCATGCATGGTCAGCACCAGTCCCCTGTAAACTCCTCGGCTGCTCTCCTTCTTCCCTGTCCCCATCATCACGCTGAAGCTGTCACAGTCTGTCAGCTGAAGCCCCTGATGTGCCACCACCATCCGGGAAATGAAATTGTGGGTAGCCCCATTATCAATAAGCACAGTCACATCCTGGTCACCGATCTCCCCCCTCAGCTTCATGTTATGGTTCGGTGTGAACCTTACCACGGAGTTGAGGGGCACCTCCGCCACGTCCAGCTGCTGGTCCTCCAGCTCCTCTGCCTCAGCGGCCTCCTCGACATCAGCATCGTCGTCCTCGTCCTCCAACAGAATCACCTGGAGTTTGCGCCCCGCGCACCGATGGCCTGACGAAAACCGCTCATCGCACCGGAAACACAAGCCTTTCTGCCTTTTTTCCCTCATCTCCGCGTCCGTCATGCGTCTGAACTACCCTCCAGTCACTGGCGCACTGCTCTTCTCTCCAGTCTTCTCCCGGCTCGTCTGGAACACCCCCGCGGGGGTACCTGCTCCTCCAGCCCCAGATGGGGCGCCCCTCGAAGTCTGACTGTTGTAGCTGCTCCGGACCCGCCTATTCTTGGTCTGTGCATCCTCCACCATCTGGGCCATCTCTATGACATCTGAAAGCCCCCTGGGCTTGTAGGGTCTCACCGCTGCTCGCAGACTGGGGCGCAACCCCTTCAGAAAGGTGCCCTCCAGTGACTCATCCGACACGCCATGAACACTCCCTGCCAGTGTCTCAAATCTCTCAATGTAGACCCGCACTGGCCCCTCCTGCCTGAGGGCGTACAGCTGCTCGGGTCTCACTTCCTCTCTGTGCGACGGCCGGTAATGCTGTCTCCTCTCGTCCAGGGTCTCGAAGCGAGGGCCCTGCGCAAGGGGAGGCCCATGCCGCATTCCCCTTCCAAAGCCGAGTCCTACTCGCATTCCCCTTCCTAGGCCAAGTCCTCCTCCGCGCCCCCCCCCCCCCCCCGTAGTCTCTACGGTAATCTCCTCGCCGGCCCTCAAAATCGTCTCATCCTGCGTCATCGTCGAACTCCGCCTCGTAGCCACCCCTGCCGTCAGAATAATAATCTCTCCCGCGTCTGTCGCCGTAGAAAGGATCATCAGCTGCTGGTCGACGCTCCGGAGGGTCACAAAATCCTCCCGAAAACCGTCCGTAACCCTCCTCGCTCGGTGTCCGTCGTCCGGGGGGCTCAAAAACTCCGTCAGGTGGCTGTCCGCGCGCTCCCCCTCCTTCGGGTTGCTGCCAGGGGGGTCCCTGCCCCTGGCCGGCCCTGCCGTGCTGCTCCCCTCCCCCTGGCGGCTGCCAGGGGGGCTCCGGCCCCCTGTAGTGTTCTGTCGGGCCCCTCCGGGGCTGCCGGAGGGGCGGCAGGCCCTGCCGGGCCTCAGGCAGGGCCGGCGGGCCCTGCCGGAGGTCTGACAGGGTCGCCGGACCCTGCTGAGCCCCGACAGGGCCTGCCCCCCCCTGTCGGGGCCCGGCGCAGGCGGGGGAAGGCCCCCCCGCCTCTCTCCTGTGCTGCCCGCGGCTCCCAATGGCTAAGGGGGTTCGGTCGGATCTCCCCTTGGCAGTGGCGCTCCCAATTTGGGCGGCTAAGGCCGCCGCACCCTCTTTGGCTCTCCACCGCCTTCCGTCGTACCTCCTCGCGGTAGTCCACCCTCCACGGCTCGCCGTCGTCTTCATCATCCAATTCCTCCACGTTGTATGGTTGATTTTGGAGAAGAATCTCCTCTTTCTCCTTCTCCTTCTTCAAAGGTGCCGCCTTTGGTGTCGGATTAGGGTTTCCTTCGCTTTTGGAGTTCGTCGCCAATTGATTTAGGGCTCCCATCAATTGCGCGAATTGATCGTCGTGCTTTGCTTGATTTGACGCCAATTGGGAGATGGATGTAGTTAATTTCGCCATGGATTCGTCGTTTCCCGCCAAGGATTTTTTGATTGCCTCAATTTCACCCGTGAATTTCGCCTCCAACGCCTCAAATTTGTCTTGCGATCTTGTTGAAGCCGCCATGGATCGCCACGTGCTCTGATATCAAATTGTTAGGATCTAACAAAGATGTAATTTTTATTAGAAAACAATAGCAAAATAGAAAGGTAAATGAGCACAAAAGAGGTGTGCTCTCCTCCCAAGACGCCTAGAGGACGTCCGCACTCGTCTACCTAAGGAATCACCAAATAACAATCATCAAAATAGCATAGGTAAACAAGAGAAGGCTACCCCCCTTATTTATAATAGAAACTAGGGCAATCCTAGTCCAAAGGGGACTTGGCCGGCCAATCCTACTCCAAGGAGGACTCGGCCTAGGAAGGGGAATGCGAGTAGGACTCGGCTTTGGAGGGGGAATGCGGCATGGGCCTCCCCTTGCGCAGGGCCCTGCGGGTTTACCCTTGCGCAGGGCCCTGCGGGTGTAAACCCGCAGGGGCGGCTGATGGGCCAGAGGCCCATCAGTGTCTTACCATCCTCAGCTTTGTGGCAGCTTAATAGGTGGTAGTCTAACTATTTCTTGCATTTCCAGATATTTAATCCGTGCTCAGTGTCGTTCTTTTATTCGTGCAGTCTTGTAAGTTGGTTATGGCCTGATATGGCCAAATCTGCTTGTAACCGACCCGATACTCGGTTGAGGATTTTCCTCAACCGAGAGACCAAGTCTCACATGGCTGTTGAGGAAATCGTGGGCGGTTGAGCAAAATCCGGGGCGGTTGAGGGATGGAAGATATGGCAGTGGCCCCTATATAAAGAGGATGGAGTTTCTCTTCTTAGATCATCAAATACTCTCAGCCATATCTGGAATCCCCAAACAACAAAATATCTTTATTTCTCTCCTTCTCTCATTGGTATCAGAGCCGATTCCTTTCTCCGATCCGAGCGCTTCAACAAATTTTTCTTCCGATCGCCGTCCCAACGGAAGAACAGTCAGAGCCGCAGTTCCACGCAGCACGCTCTACCCGTTGCAACGATCGATCCGCGCAACAGGCCTAAATCAACACGTCTGCAACCCCCCAACACGTTGCGGCCTACAATCGTCAACGTCTCCAAGATCACCAAAAATCGCACCAACCAAAAGGAGATCTGTCTCTTTTTGCACGGTCTTCCAGGCAAAATTTTTTTTCACTCATTTTTCTTCTCTTCCGTTGTTTGAGATTCAGCTTTTCCTTCACTGGTCCCATCAAATTTTTTGTCTCGGTCTTCATACCACCAAGCAAAAGGATCACTTTGTTTTTACCTTAGATTCTTGAATTAAACCAGTTTTTTTTTCCTTTATTGATCCTCTTGCCTTTGTTCCTCAAACCGAGCACCTCTTCAATTATTTTTGTCAAAAAATAATTTGGAGCATCCACGTCCTGTTCAAATTGTTTGAGCCACACAAATTTCGCCTTTTCCCCAATTTTCGCATCAGATCGATCAAGCGCATCCTCTTTCAGCGACGCGAAATTTTTTTTTCAAGAACATACGGTCACGAGATTTGTGGATCTACAGTTTTTTTTTTCGGGGAATCCCGAATCAGCTCCGTCAACACATCCGGCCACTCAGGCCACCGCCAATCCCCTTGTTCGGCTATTGCAGTGCGCCCCACACGAGTTAGTCCTACATCAGCTTCCAGCGCAACAAAGGACTACACTTTTTTTAAACGCATCTCAAGGCGTAAGCTCGCATCCTGCGGCAAGTACCGTTCAGCGTTTAGCCTTCAACCGTTCAGCAGTCAAACGCGACTTGTTCCACAAAGTTGTTCAGATCTACTAATCAGGTTCTTTATATTTAATTCCAGTATTTTATTAGATTTGCATGCTAATTCTGTTTTTGTCCCATAACATAAACCTAATATAAAACTTGATTCACACATTAATTAAAAAACTGTAGAGACTATTGTCACATCTGATTATATTTTTTTTTGCATAGTTGGACCCCTTATAACCTAATTAAAATTTGGCACTCTCATTAAAGTAAAATTGGATTTTTAGGATAGGTTATTAGACATTAATTTTAGTTGTTTGACCACATATTTTATTGTCACCTTATACCTGAACCAAACCTTATCCAATCAGTAACGTACAAATGGCAAGCAAACTGATTGCGTCTGAACTGGCCAAGATAGAACGCCTAAACGGTTCCAACTATGACATGTGGCACCGGAAAATTAGATATGGACTTATACATGACAATTTAGATAGTGTCATTGAAACCACTGCTCCTGCTCTCCCTGAAAATCCAACAGATGCCCAGAAGAGAGAGCTAGAACAGTGGAAAATTAATGACAAGAAGGCTATGAGTCTCATGCTTATGTTCATGGACGATAGCCTAATAAAGGTGTTCGAAAACTGTAGTACTGCCAAGGATATGTGGCAGTCTATTAAGGAGAAGTATGATATCACATCTGACGTGAACATACAACTCCTGCTGCATAGGTATAATTCATGCCGTATGCAGGAAGGTGACAATGTCACCGAACACGTGAATAAAATGATTGTCATGGCTAAGGACCTATCTACAGCAGGAACTGAAATTCCTGAGAAGCTTCAGGTGGCAACTATTCTGAATAGTCTGCCACCGTCGCTTGATATGGCTGCCACTACGCTTAGATTAAACGGAACCGTTAAGCGTGTAACTGACTTGCCAGCTCAGCTAGCAATGGAACAAGACCTTCTGGCTAGGAGGAAGGGCTCGGACGTCAACCTTGTGCAGGAGGAAGAGGCGAATGCTGCTCAATACCGGAAGGCACAAGGGAACCAGCGTCTTGGACCTGTGAAGCCCTCCTTCAAGGGATCCGGCCAACAATCAGCTCGCGGGAAGAAAGGACCTCCTGGATCTTGCTACATTTGCAGGAAGTATGGTCACTTTAAGGCCAACTGTCCTCAGGCAAGGAATAAGGGCAACTCAAAGCGCCCAGAACAAGGAGGATCCGGAAAGCGGGAGTTCATTGGCGTCACTGAATGCAACGCTGCAACAACAGACGCTGAAGGCTGGTGGATCGACTCGGGTGCAACCTGACATATAGCAAAGACGAAGGAAGGAATAGTTGACTTCCAGGAACTGAAGAAGGGAGACCAACGGATATACATGTGGAACAATACCTATCTGGATGTAGAAGGTATTGGTTCATACAGATTGGATCTTGGGGACAGCATCATGGTCCTCAAAGATGTGTTTTATGCACCTGGCATAAGACGTAATCTGGTCTCTGTTCCGGCTTTGCTGAAGAAGGGTCTTGAAGTGAGATTTTACAACAATAGGGTCTCTATTGGGAAAGACAAGAAAGTGTTTGCTATGGGCAAGTTTGTGCCCGGACATGATTTATTCTGTCTTTCCGTTGTAAAATCTGATATTGGTAATAAAGATGGTGATTTGAATTATTCCTCGTGTCTGTTGTCTGATTATGATCTTTGGCATATGAGATTAGGTCATCCTGGTAACAATAAGATGGACCAGTTAATCAAAATGGATTTATTACCGGAACTGACAGGTGTAAGGACATTACCCTGTGAACATTGTTTAACTGGGAAGATGACCAGGAAATCATTCTCGGAAGGTCAAAGGGCAAATGAATTGTTGGAATTAGTTCATTCTGACATTTGTGGGCCCTTGAGCATAAAGACACGAGGGAATATGGAATATTTCATAACCTTTATAGATGATTATTCCAAGTATACTTTTGTGTATCTTTTAAGCAGAAAGTCGGAAGCCTTTGAAAGCTTTAAAAGATACAAGGCAGAAGTTGAAAGAAAACTTGGAAGGAACATAAAGGTGTTAAGAACTGATAGAGGTGGGGAATTCAACTCAAAAGAATTTGAGGAATACTGTATTCAGTACGGTATAAAGAAGCATACTACTATGCCTTATACGCCACAACAGAATGGTGTGGCTGAAAGGAAGAATATGACATTAATGAATGCAGTGAGATGTATGCTATCGCATTCTGGTCTCTCCAAGGATTTTTGGGGAGAAGCCATATTGACTGCAAATTATGTTCTGAACAGAATTCCCACAAAATCAGTCGAGACAACACCGTATGAGATATGGAATGGACGCAAACCCAATTTAAGTCATTTGAGAAAATGGGGTTGCGTGGCACATGTTCTCATTCCATATCAGGTTAGAGATAAGCTGGATCTCAAAACCGTAAGATGTGTATTCATAGGATATTCTGAAAAGTCTAAAGGATATAGGTTCTTCCATGAAAATAAAGGAGTCATTGAAAGTAGAGATGCTACTTTTCTAGAGAATCTAGAAGAAAAGGAACAAGTCCAAGAAAATGTGCCACCCTTGCTGGACTTAGATGATGTTCCGAATGATGACTTGGATATAGTGGATGACGTACATCATCCAGCTATGGAAGATGAACCTGTAAACGAGAATATACCTATGGCAAATCAACCAGCTGAACCTGTCCAGCCTGCAACCCTTAGTGGCAACAAAAGACCCAGAACAACACCCGCATGGATGGACGATTATTATCTATATTCATGTGAACCATCTTGTTTCTCTGTGGATATTGATATAGATGAGCAAGCTGATCCCTTGAATTATACAGATGCAATGAAATCATCTGAGTCAGATCAATGGCTTGAGGCCATGAAAAGGGAGCTTGACTCAATTGAGAGAAACAATGTATGGGAGCTATGTGACTTACCAGAAGAGAGGAAGTCCATAGGATGCAAGTGGGTGTTAAAGAAGAAATATCGGGTTGATGGGTCTATTGATATATTCAAGGCCCGGTTAGTTGCAAAGGGATTTACTCAGATAGCAGGGATTGATTATCAGGAGACTTATTCTCCGGTGGCTAAGTTTGCATCCATTCGGATAATCTTAGCGATTGTTGCACATCTTGACTTGGAACTCTACCAAATGGATGTCAAGACTGCATTCCTCAACGGAGAGTTGAAGGAAGTTATATATATGGATCAACCTGAGGGATTTCAGGTTGAGGGACAGGAAGACAAAGTTTATAAATTGAAGAAATCTTTGTATGGTTTAAAACAATCATCTAGACAGTGGTATCTCAAATTTCACAACACTATTATCCAACTTGGTTTCGTTGCAAACAAATTGGATAACTGTGTGTATGTCTTGAAAAGTGGGAGCAGTTTTACGATATTATCCCTGTATGTGGATGATATTTTGCTCGCTGGAAATGACGTTGAAGTGTTGAAAGGAATTAAATCAGCACTTTGTAGTGAATTTGAGATGAAGGACATGGGTGATGCATCCTATGTTCTTGGAATACAGATCCTTAGAGATCGGAAGTCTAGAATGTTAAGTTTAAACCAAGAAAAGTATTTGCATACAATATTGAGGAGATTTGGAATGTACAATTCCAATCCGGCCCCTACACCATTGGTTATGGGGAAGCCGTTAAGTAAAGAACAATGTCCTGGAGAGGGACAAAGTCGGCTGAATGTTCCATATGCTCAGGCTATTGGAAGTTTGATGTATGCAATGCTGTGTACTAGACCAGACTTGGCGTACCCAGTTAGTCTGGTTAGTAGATATCAAAGTAATCCTGGTCCAGCTCATTGGGAAGCTGTTAAGAGGATTATGAAATATATAAAGGGTACGGTGCACCACAAGTTAGTTTATCAAGCAGATTCGCTTGAGGTTCTTGGTTACTCCGATGCAGATTTCGGAGGGGACAAAGATGACAGGAAGTCAACTGCAGGACATGTGTTCATCTTTGGTGGTGCAGCTGTTTCTTGGAGTAGCAAGAAACATGGTTGTGTAGCGAGATACACACAAGAAGCTGAGTATATAGCCTGTAGTATGGCTGCTACTCATGCGGTCTGGATCAGACGGTTCCTATTGGACTTGGATCTCAATTTGGTGGATGGACCAATTGAGATGTACTGTGATAATCAAGCAGCCATCAGCTTGATCCACAGTGGTGCAAACAGTTCCAAAGGAAGACATATTGAAATACAATATCATTACGTACATGATATGGTGGAAAGGAAAGAAGTCAATGTGACTTATATTCCAACAAGTGATATGATTGCTGATCCCTTGACGAAGGGTATTCCAGCAGGTATATTCATCAAACATGTCGGTTTGATGGGACTTAGAAATATCTAAGTCAAGAAAACTTTCATGAATAATGAAAGGAGACAATTATATATAGTGATTGTACTCGGTAAATAAAATGTGCATATCTCACGGATAGTGGGAGTATGTGAAATTACATCATGTGTTATATCTCACGGATAGTGAGGGTATGACCGGAATGCACTTGGCCATTTCAGGCCAAGTGGGAGATGTAAGTTGGTTATGGCCTGATATGGCCAAATCTGCTTGTAACCGACCCGATACTCGGTTGAGGATTTTCCTCAACCGAGAGACCAAGTCTCACATGGCTGTTGAGGAAATCGTGGGCGGTTGAGCAAAATCCGGGGCGGTTGAGGGATGGAAGATATGGCAGTGGCCCCTATATAAAGAGGATGGAGTTTCTCTTCTTAGATCATCAAATACTCTCAGCCATATCTGGAATCCCCAAACAACAAAATATCTTTATTTCTCTCCTTCTCTCAAGTCTTACTGTCATCGAATTTCTATTAGAGAATTATTTCCTTCTCATCCTTTTACCTCAACTTTTCTTTGTACATTTATCTTGGTGTTTCATTTCTTCTGTGTGAGAAACTTAACTTGCCGACTGCATTTTTTTCGCAACAGAAAACCTTACTGCCTTGCCTTTCCTCGAAGAGTTTTTGTTCCATGGTTGGAAGGTATCTTCATTTGTGACTACCTGCAACCAATGGAGACTTTTGAGGTATGCTTCTTTCTTATTGTTTTGCTTTTGAACACATGATTAGTCAAATACGCCAATGTAACCTATTAAATTTAATATTTTAGCCTTCAGGGAAGGATATTGAACTTTTCTGTCTACCCTACTTCATTTCCATAACAGAAAATAATTATTAAACATTAAAAATTATTAGTTGAATGAACTAGTATTGCCTTTTCAATATATTAATGGGATGTATTTTATTTAAAATTCTGTTCGTCATTGCGTCCACAAAAATTACATTTGCCATTTTTTTTCCTTTTGTTTTTCCAGCGGCGGCGGCGTAAAAAGGTCGAAAACCCTACCCTGATGCATGTATGTGACCGTAAGAAACAAGCTAAATCTAAAAATGCATCTTCATATGAAAAAAATAACTCATGGTAGGAGGAAACTTGTTTACCATTATGCTAGTGCATTGAGTGCAAGGACAGTGGGAGATCATAGGTTTCAAGCAACATATTCCTAATTGCCGAGGAGATCTTAGATAGTTAACTTTGAGTGCGTGACAATAACATGTTAGCTGCTGTTATTTTTGCTAAAGTAGTTAATAGTATAAGAAGACTTCTATAGAAAATGTCTAGGCATTGGGGTAACAAAAGAGAAGTTATCTTTGTGATCGGCATGTGTTCCGATTGTTTATTAATTACTAATAGCTTAAAACCTGCTTGGCTCTAATTAAAAGATCTGGTGAAAAGTGTTTTCTTGAGAAATAATCGAGTTATGTATCAAAGATGCAGATCATTTCTTGCCGGGAGCAGTCTAATGGCAAAAATCATTTGACCTCGTATTTCTTGGTATTCTTTGTAGGATCTAAAGGATAGATGTAAAGAGATGATGGCCATGGAATCCCCTATAGAGTCCTCTGCAATATTAGAACCGGAAACCGAAGCAACTTCTGTGATGGCAAAATCCTTCTGGGACGTCGTCCATGGAGATTCAACTCTTCCTGCAGCTCAATCCAAGAATCCGAAAAATTCCCCGGGGATAGATATCAGCAAAAAACGAAAGACTGCAGGTTTCAGTTTTGTAACGGCTATTATCCTTCTCTTAGTAGCACTCTTCGTGGGATATGCCATAAAGCCTGCTCATTGAACTCCTCAATCTCCGCGCCTCTACCTGTTCCTGTTACTGGGGAATACCCAATTTGGCAAAGTGTTATTGAATTTTGTCTGTCATTTGTACTTTAAAGTAAGTTGTTGGATATTTTCTTCAGCTATGCAATATACATGACCATAATGTTGGAAAGTATATCGAACATCAGTTTAAAAAGAAATCAGTTGATTGGCAAAGTGTTTCTCGGTACATTCAGCTTGTATTGCTGCAATTTCCTGTTTCAAGTGTATCACTTTTAATTGGTGCAATATCATTAGAAATTTACCACAGTAGAAACCTCCCCAATATTGATTCCTGCCGGATGGTGGAAGGATCTATTTGTGAATGCAGACTGGCAATGGTTCACTCAACGAGCCTGAGTTCATCGAGTAAGACTCAAGATCAACTTTTTTCGACGATTATGATGAAAATACATCGTCCTTAACCAAGAATTCCTGATGTTTTATAGCTTCTTGCATCCTGAAGACGGTGTTAATCCAAACATTCAAATTTGGTTTCAGAATGAACAGCAAAGGTACTTTCTTGCCTGTCAGAAGCTAGAACTAGTCCTAAATTCGTAGATGAGAGCCATCAAGAGCTTAAATTTGTAAATTAAAAGTACTGGAAATTTGTTATCCGGATCACATGTTCATTGGAGTACTGGGACACAAGAATACTCAAAAAGTAAACTCAATACAAATGTATATTTGGGACACTAGCGAAAAAAATCGAGCCTTCTACACTTGAAAATTGCTCTTTTGCAACTATTAAAAGTATTCTTGCGGTGTGTATTATGTATGTTGAGAATATGAATGGTATTAGCATTATAATTTTGGTTTATTGTATTATTTAGATTTTCTGGATTGTTTATGATTACGAGTTCCCATTTTTTCTTAAGTTACGTAACTACATGTTTGGGCATTGTCCCCATCAATTACCAACGGGAATAATAAGATATTTTTTCTCTCTCCAAAGTTAAAACTTATGATCACCGTCTCATTGTCAACCTCTTTTTTCCCCCGAACTCAATGCTCTGACTTGAGTTTGAGGTGGAGTGTTAAGGTCAATAGTCTCACACTGAAAAAATAAAAAGAAAATACGGAATATAAAATTAAAAAAAAACCCAACAACGCTTCAATGCTATAGCTTTTTATACATGTATAATTTCCATGTCATGGGACACATGTCGCATGACAGATCTTTTCTATATCCAAAACAAAAAACAAAAAAAATACAAAACTCACGATTCAGCTGGTCTAATATCTATGCCTCTCTTTTCCATCGTAAAAAAAACAAAGGTTTTCCTTTCAAAAAAAATTCAGAAATTTTAATCACAACTATAGAGTTTTTATGATTCAATCTCAAACATTTTTGTATCCACATGTTTGTCTTAACCAAGAAACACATTCAAAAATATCCATGTTTTATATATAGGTTTGATACAATTCCTAAGGCAAGCTTCAATAAATGCTTATACCACTCTTTATCAACATACAACAAATTATCAAACGGTTAGGCTGTATTTTTTTGTACACTTGTCTGTTGTGACGAAAATTATGACAACAGTATAATATATGTCAAAGATATCTTGTATATGCCAACGAGCAATTGCTCAAATGTCATCCTTTTCTCCCTCTCTCTTGGGAGGTACAGGATCGGCGAGAGTCTTTGGTTCAAATCCAATAGTAGGTAAAACCAGATATCAAGCAGGGCGGAACTACCGCATATGCCCATGGCAAAAAATTTTCAAATATATGTCATGCCTTTGGGAAATGCTTTACACACATATTGTTTTGCTTCTCACACACCCCTAATGGGAAATTGGCATTATAGATGTGAGTGGGAAGCAAAAAAATATGTGTATAGCGACCCCCAACCTCCCGTTACAACTACTCAAAAAGCAGCTGCGACCGCACCTAGAAAAATTTTATGTCGTTTTGGTTCGATTTTTAAATAATATGGGAGCCTTACATCGGATTATTTATTGATTTTATCCCTATTGGCTTCTTGATCTATTAGAACGTTTTAAATGATTTAGCAATTTAGATTTTTATTGATTTGTGAATTTTGCACTTCTTAGTTGATTGAGAGCATATTATTAATATTTTAGGAGGAATTTCTCTAATCGCCCCTTCTATCTCAACTTTTCGAGCGGCGGAAATTGAAGGGTTTTCTGTCAATCCTCGGAATCTCTCGCTGTTTCAGTGAATGCAATGGCAATGGCTTCAGCGAAGAGAAATGCGTTGCTGACAACATTTACAACCAGGTCCCTGGTCTTTTTAACTTTAACTTTTCTTTTTTAAACTTTTTTGTTTCCCAGTGTTTTGATCATGTTGTATGATAATGAACTCAAGAGAGAGAGAGAGAGAGAGAGAATTTCATTGCTAAGAATAAGTCACAATGGCTAAGAGCCATGGTGCTCTATTTATATATCTCATAGTGGGGAGGCCAAAAGCCTCTAGGAGACCAAGGGTCCCCATTACTCTAAGTAATGGGGGCCTAATGAATGGGTAATGAAGGAGGGGAGGCCAAAGGCCTCCCTCATTCATAACACTCTCCCTTACACATTCATCACTTCGGTCTCAGCTACTGAGGCAGGGGGTGGATACTTCTGGATCCAGATGAAGTGTGTTTGCCTCGTTAAAACCTTAGCTGTGGAAAACCCAGTGGGAAAACCCAACAGCTTAAGGAAAAAGAGTGCAACTCACATGTTACTCCCCCTGATCCGTACAAGCTTCAGGCTTGCAGGTCTTTCAACTGTCGCATACCAATGTTCTTTACAAGCTTTACAAAAGTACATTTAGGCAATGCTTTAGTAAAAAGATCAGCTAAGTTGTTGCATGACTGGATCTGTCAAACTTCAATCTGCTTGTCGTTCTTCTGCTCGTGCGTCCAGAAAAACTTGGGAGAAATGTGTTTTGTCCTGTCGCCTTTGATGTAGCCCTTCTGAAGATGAGCAATGCATGCGGCGTTGTCTTCGAATAGGGCAGTAGGCTCCAGATCACTGGTCTTCAGGCCAGTGGATTGGAGGATGTGTTGGACGACGGAGCGTAGCCAAAAACATTCTCTGCTCGCCTCATGGATCGCGATGAGCTCTGCATGGTTGGAAGATGTAGCAGTAGTGGTTTGTTTTACCGATCTCCAAGAGATAGCAGTACCTCCGTAGGTAAATACAAAACCTGTTTGAGATTTTGTCGTGTGCGGATCAGAGAGATAACCTGCATCAGCATAACCAAACAATTTGGGGGAGGCACCTCTCTGGTAGTAAAGTCCAAGATCAATGGAACCCTGAAGGTATCGCAGAAGATGCTTTACTCCGTTCCAGTGGCGCTTTGTGGGCGCAGCACTGTGTCTGGCTAGTAGATTAACTGTAAACGCTATATCGGGACGCGTACAGTTAGCCAGATATAGAAGTGCTCCAATGGCACTGAGGTAGGGTACTTCAGGACCCAGTATCTCATCCCCCTCTTCCAGTGGCCGGAAGGGGTCCTTATGTACATCTAGTGATCTTACGACCATAGGAGTACCTAAAGGATGACATTTATCCATATGAAACTTGCGTAGAAGTTTCTTTGTATAATTAGATTGGTGTAATAGGATTCCACCTCTTAGGTGTTCTATCTGTAAGCCAAGACAATACTTTGTTTTGCCTAGGTCTTTCATTTCAAAAGTATGTTTTAGGCTTTCAGATATCTCTTTGATCTCTGCAGGAGATCCTATGAGATTTAAGTCATCTACATATACAGCTATGATGACAAATCTTGTTCCCGTTCTTTTGATAAAGATACACAGGCAAACTTCGTTATTCGTGAATCCTTGCTGTGCAAGAAAATCACTTAGTCTGTTATACCACATCTTGCCCGATTGTTTTAGACCATATAATGATCTATGTAGCCTTACAGAGAATACGTCCCGAGGTATCTCTTTCATCTCTGGGGGTAGACTAAACCCACCAGGAAGTCTCATATAGATATTTTTATCTATATCGCCATATAGATATGCAGTCACAACGTCCATGAGCTGCATTTCTAGGCTTTCCAGAGAAGTTAGGCTGATTAAAAATCGGAAGGTGATCGAATCCATGACCGGGGAATACGTATCTTCGTAATCAATCCCCGGTCTTTGGGAAAATCCCTGGGCTACAAGGCGTGCCTTATAGCGAACGATCACATTATTTTCATCTCTTTTTCTTATGAAAACCCACTTATATCCCACAGGTTTTACACTTACTGGTGTTTGGACTACTGGTCCAAAGACTTTGCATTTCAAGAGTGAGTCCAGCTCTACTCTTATTGCCTCGTCCCACTTTGGCCAATCATCTCTGCGTTTACATTCCGCTAGAGATCGTGGTTCGACGTCATCGTCATATTCAGTGACGTGAACGGCAATATCGAACGCAAAATCGTCGTCGACGACTATGCTATTTCTGTCCAGTACTTCTCCAGTACGTACAAAATTTAATGATGTTTCTCCTATTGTTTCCTCTGCTGGGGAAATCAGGAGGGGAGAAGTAGCTGGTCTGAGCTCAGTATCCTGTGGAGGGATAATCTTAGTATCGCCAGGAGTCTTCCTCTTTCGAGGAACTTTATCTTTTGAACCTGGTGGGCGTCCTCTTTTCATTTGAGGTACAACCAATTCTGCTGCCGGTGGGCTGCATCCATCTATGGGGATGTCAATCCTAGCTGGCGTATTGGCAGCAGGGACGTGTGAACGGACAATCTTCTGGTTGTCCGTGAATTTATCCGGTAAAAGATGTACGGTATTCTGGATGTGAAGGATCTTCAGGATCTCATCTTCACACAGATTAGTACGCGGATCATATAGGGACAAAGACTTCTGGTCCCAACTAATGGTCTCAGAAGCTTCTGGCTTCTTAGACTGTGTGCCCAGTTTTGGAAAAAATTTCTCATTAAATTCACAGTCTGCAAAACGTGCCTTGAATGCGTCACCCGTCAGGGGTTCAAGGTATCTGATAATAGAGGGCGAATCAAACCCAATATATATACCTAGACGACGCTGAGGACCCATTTTGGTCCTCTGCGATGGTGCTATTGGGACATATACCGCACAACCAAACACTCTCAAATGAGAGATATCCGGAGGTGCGCCGTATGCTAGTTGCATCGGGGATAAAGTGTGACCTCCATATGGTCTTATCCTAATAAGTGATGCGGCATGTAAAATAGCATGCCCCCAAGCATCCACAGGCAACTGGGATTGCATAAGCAATGGACGTGCAATCCATTGGAGTCTCTTTATAAGAACATCAGCTAATCCGTTTTGGGTGTGAACATGTGCTACCGGATGTTCAACTTCAATACCCGTTGCCCGGCAATAGTCTTCGAAGACTTGTGAAGTAAATTCTCCCGCATTATCAAGACGTAGTTTCTTGATATGGTTATCGGGGAAATGAGCACGCAACCTTATTATTTGTGCCAATAGCTTTGGAAAAGCTAGGTTGCGGGTGGACAAGAGGCACACATAAGACCATTTGGTTGATGCATCAATCAGTACCATGAAGTACCGAAATGGGCCACTTGCGGGGTGAATAGGCCCGCAAATGTCACCATGAATTCTCTCAAGGAAGCCAGGAGACTCTAATCCCACTTTCAGGAGGGATGGTCTCGTTATTAGTTTTCCCTTAAAACAAGGGAGACATGGAAATTCACCCTTTTGAAGAATCTTCATGTTCTTCAATTTGTGTCCACGGGATTCAGTGATGATGTGGCGCATCATTGCTGTTCCAGGGTGACCAAGTCTATTGTGCCAGAGTTGGAATTCTGGTAGTGATTGGCACGTCTGGTGTTCAATCATATTGGCTTCTACTGGTTGAATGTATGTTTGGTATAGACCCGACGGGAGTCCCTTGAATCGCTCGCAGATGATCTTCCGGTCATCTTTTTGACGAGTTACAATTAGATATTCAACCTTATTTTTATCCCTGGTCTCTAAGTGATATCCGTTTAAACGGAAATCCTTGAAACTTACGAGATTTCTGTTTGATATAGGAGAGAATCATGCATTATTAATTTGAAGTCTTGTGTTATTTGGGAGCAATATAATTGCTTCACCAGTTCCTTCGATTATTTGGGACAGTCCTGAAATTGTGATAACAGGACCGTCATATTTGTTTAAGCTATTAAAATAGCAATGATCGCGAAGGATTGTGTGCGTCGAGGCACTGTCCACTAGGCACTCAGACATCATCTATATAAGCCAAAAAAAAGAAATTTTATTTGAGGGAAAATGTAGACAACATTCATAAATAAAAGTCCGCACTAAAGCAAATAACATATGAAGATACATCGAATTCTAAATGCATAGATAAATGATGATGCTCAATCTAGCAGATCGTCGTTCTCGAAGTCTTTAGCAGTAAAGACTGTTGGCGGCTGTACACCTGCCAAGTTTGTTTCAGGTCGAGACTTCTGGCTCGCCTGATATAGATCATGTAGGTGGCGAGGAGTGCGGCAGTTTCTGGACCAATGGCCAGTCATGCCGCATCTATGGCATTTGTCCTCCCAGGTCTTCTTTGGAAGTGACACGTGCTTGGTGTCCTTTCGCTTCCAAGTGAAGTTTCTATTCCCTTTATTGTTTTTGTTTGTCTGGGGAGCTGCACCTCTTGGTTGCTTCATTACCGCTTTCCCTTTGGTATTTTTAGTCTTCCTCTTGTTTTTCCACTTCTGGGGAGAAACGTGGTGGGCTTCAGGGATAGGGGCAGTGCCAGCTGGACGTAAGTTATGAGTTGCTAGCAGTAAATCTCGATTCTGCTCTGCTCTAAGTAGGCATGAGATCAGATCGGAGAATCTCGTGAAGTTGCGTTCACGATACTGCTGCATGAGGATTGCATCTTTCTCGTGAAACGAGGTAAATGTTTTTTCCAACATGCGCTGTTCTGTCACTTCTTCACCGCACAACTTCAAGCGTGAGGTGATGTTATGAAGTGCAGAATTATACTCAGCGACGGACTTATAGTCCTGAAATCTGAGGTTTTCCCACTCATAACTGGCACGGGGTAATATAACATCAATTTGATGTTTATACCGTGCTTCCAGTGCTGTCCACAGGTCCTTCGGGTCCTCAACCGTTAAGTATTCGTCCTTTAAGGTCTGATCTATATGCTTCCTAATGTAGATTATGGCTTTCGCCTTATCTACATCGGATACAGTGGTTGTGGGGCTGCTGCTAGCTGTAGCAGAAGCTTCGGCCGCTGCTGGGGCCGAGGAAGGAGCCAAAATGGACCCAAGGAGGGCCATTGAACGCAAGTGGAACTTCAGGTCCACTCGCCAACTCAGGTAATTTGTCCCTGCAGAATCGAGGACCTCGAAATCGACGCTTGCCAATTTTGCCATTTATCTACGTATTTTAAAATGAGCATGAATTAATTAAAATTCAAAAATTCATGCATAAAGAAAAAAACAAGTAAAAATGCGGGGATCGGCCAGATACCCAAAATAGTACACAGTCCAAAGTTCGTTTAAAGTCCATAATAGAAAAAAAATAATAATACAACTTTGGAAACCCAAACTGAACTGGGTCCCTATATCTCCGTCTTCATATGCTGTTGCATCGAGCTTTGGCTTACACAGTCATGAATCGACTCCTTGCGGTCCAGCGGACGCGGCCAGGGAATTGACTAAGCCAGGACCACTTGTTACCCAGTCAAGCTAGGTTGGTCCAGCAAACTTAGCCAAGCACATTGACCGACATCATGATCCATTGAAGGAGTTTTCATCAATTCTATGTGCTGTTGCATCGAGCTTTGGCTTTAAAATACAAATTTCCTCACTTACAAATTCTCTCAGAAGAAAATAAAAGTGCAAGGAAAGTAAATAGGTATACAATGGCCGATCCCGAAAAACACATTTTTACTTATTTAAACATCCACGCAGTTCTAAATATGCTACAGGCATAAAAATAAACAACCACGCATATATCTCAAGCATAACATATGGTAAAGGAAACTAGAAAATATGATTATCTCGTAGACCACGTGGAAACGTCATACACCGTTAGGTTAGTTGACTAACGGCAGAGCGGTCTCAGGATCTTTAAGATAATTATATTTTGAAAAATCTTAATATTCCATAAATAATTAATAATGCAAGAGTGATGTTTAACATAATTTTAGCAATATGACAAATTGGGCGTCAGGCCCATAACAAGAAATTAAAATAAATTAATATTTTCATTGGAGCTGCAGGCCCATAAGTAAATTATTAATCATTTTAATAAGCAATTTTATTAACTTGGCTTCTAGCCCAATAAGCCAAATTAATTTAGTATTAATCTTTGGGCTTCAGGCCCAGTTGCAAAATTTTAATTGACATATAAAATTTGTAATTGGATTAACTGGGCTTCTGGCCCAATTTGGAAAACCAAAATAATAATTAATCGGAATGGGATTGCAGGCCCATAAAACATACAGATAGTATGATTTATTAAATATAATAGCATATAGCTCATTGCATTTTTCATTGTCAGTTTTATCTCCTTCTTCAATTATTATTATTATTATTATTTTTCAAATTTGACGTTGCTGCCTTGATTTTGCACACAGTAAGTAAGATGCTTATGCAAGGTCATGCTTAATTGCTAGTGTTAATGCACTGTATGCAAACTGGCACATATTGCTAGAATTTTAGGTCCAACAAGACAAAAGCTTTGAATTTAGCATGCCATTTAGAGGGGTTCGATGAATTTGGCTAGGCCCCACGCCATTCAAAATGGTGACAAGTGATAACATCTTAGGCATTTGCATCTTCAGATTTCCCGGCCACAAATTTCTTTTTTTTTTTAATTTTTGTTATTAATCAGATTTATACAAGACTTTAAGATAAGCTTTGTAAAATCATGTTTATCAATATATTGTAATTTTCTACGGGATCAAAAAGTATTACCTCTAGATTAAAAAATCTAGGGACGATCGTAAAAACAGAAAATCCGTAGAAAGAGAAATCCACGCTCCTAATACGTCAAAACGGATCGCCGCAACGGAGAGCCGCAAAGGTACGCAGCAACAATAGATTCCTTCGCGCGTAGGGGATGGATTTTTGAGGGGAGACGGGATGAAATGCTCAAAGAATTTTAGAGCAAATGTGCTGATAACGTGTTGTATGATAATGAACTCAAGAGAGAGAGAGAGAGAGAGAGAGAGAATTTCATTGCTAAGAATAAGTCACAATGGCTAAGAGCCATGGTGCTCTATTTATATATCTCATAGTGGGGAGGCCAAAAGCCTCTAGGAGACCAAGGGTCCCCATTACTCTAAGTAATGGGGGCCTAATGAATGGGTAATGAAGGAGGGGAGGCCAAAGGCCTCCCTCATTCATAACAGATCATGATTATTTATCCATCTGATTTTTTGTAACGGAGATTGTAAGGAAAGGAGAAAGCTCAAGGTAAAAGTTTTGTTTCAGTATTTTAAAAAATTATCCGATGTATCTCAAAAAAAGATCTCTATTACATCATGTTATATCACTCTCTTTATTTACAAGGTAGCGTTAGACGTATAAATTATTACCATGCGCTCGTTCCATTAAGATTTAAAGATTACGTGAAGCATTATCATCCGTTCAATCAACCAGTTAACGGATGCGATTAGCCCAACAGCCCGATCTCGGCGATTGGCCGAGGCCTTAGGCCCTCGAAATGTTATTGGTCCACGTCACACGAATGACATGTTCGTGACTCGGTTAAAAGGGCCCACACGAATCCCACTATAAGTTGCTCGGCGAGTGGGAAGACGAAGCCATCTCGTGAGAATTCTTGCCAAAAAAACGAAAAGGTAAAATCCTCAGCGAGCGAGCGCATTTTGATCTCAGATCTGTCTTCGCTTCTTCTCCGTTCTTAGCTCAGCGATCTGAGTGAAGATAGAGAAGCTCCTGAAGGGGGGCGCCATGGATCGAAGCGGGAGGATCCGCGGTTCTTTGGTTCTCTTCGGTCTTCTTCTTGCCGGTACGTCGTCGATCTGATCGCTTGGTTGATTTGTTTTTTTAGATTTATTGAACTTTTAAAAAATATTTTATTGATATACGGAGCTAAACTGATGAATGTAGTAGATTCGATCTAGCAATTCGATTGCTTAGATCTGTGACTGTGTGCTTCTTTTGATTTGTGATCTGCTTGTTGTTCTCGACTTTTTTGTTATGATCATTAGTTTAGATTGAGAATTAGGGATTCATTGAAGTCTCGATCTATGCGCTGCCTTCCATCCGAAACGTATTTCTGCAAATCAGTGTGACAACAGTGGATCGTGATGAAAGCCTTACTTAGAAAGTAGGGCGGATCTAGTAGTAGTACTTATATAATATTAGGAACTTAAATGAATTTAGTTTTGATTTATTTTGTATTTTTATTTTTATATATTTCCAGTAGTCGGGTGAGTCTGAGCTTTGTTTTATTCTCTTCATCCTTTTCAATCATCGTGGAAAGTAAAAACGTGAAGGGCCAATTGAACATAGTTTTTTAAATATGATATTGTCATTTTTCTTACATTTAGCCACTCTAATTTGGACTAGTGCATCGATTAAAAATTATCCCAACTACTTTATATGAAATGTTAGGGTTTATGATCCTCCTAAAACACTGATAAGTTGGTAATGTAGATTTTTCCTCGGTCTTCCATTATAAATGCATTTCATAATTATGTCTTTGCGCAACGATGTGGATTTAATGGTGTATGCATTTCATAATTATGCCCTGTGTTAGATATGGCTTAATAAAAGCAACTATATACTTATTCTGGAAAAATTTGTTTCCAGGATGTTTGTTTGCGTTCTCAATTGCTAAAGAGGAGGCCACCAAGTTGGGAACAGTCATTGGCATAGATCTTGGGACTACCTATTCGTGTGTTGGTGTGTACAGGAACGGTCACGTTGAAATTATAGCTAATGACCAAGGAAACCGTATCACGCCTTCATGGGTGGCCTTCACCGACGGTGAAAGGCTAATCGGTGAGGCTGCCAAGAACCAGGCAGCCGTGAACGCGGAAAGAACGATCTTCGATGTCAAAAGACTTATCGGAAGAAAGTCGGTTTGATGTCCTCAACCTTTGCTGTTTCAAATGTTTAGCAATAATACGCTAACGGGTTCTTGAATCCTTGCTCCCTAGGTTTGAAGACAAGGAGGTCCAGAGAGATATGAAGCTTGTTCCATACAAGATTGTCAACAAGGATGGGAAACCCTACATCCAAGTCAAGATCAAGGATGGCGAGACTAAGGTTTTCAGTCCTGAGGAGATCAGTGCCATGATTCTGACCAAGATGAAAGAGACAGCTGAAGCATTCCTTGGGAAGAAAATCAAGGATGCTGTTGTCACTGTTCCAGGTAAAGTGAAGTCCTTATCTGCAGCTAAGATGCCTTTCACCATGCATATGCTCCATCTTTTGATATGCTCATGTCTATGCTTTTTGCGTTCCAGCCTACTTCAATGATGCTCAGAGGCAGGCAACCAAGGATGCCGGAATCATTGCCGGGTTGAATGTTGCCAGAATTATCAATGAGCCCACAGCCGCCGCTATTGCATACGGTCTAGATAAGAAGGGTGGGGAGAAGAACATCCTTGTCTTTGACCTTGGTGGTGGTACGTTCGATGTTAGTATCCTGACCATTGACAATGGAGTCTTTGAGGTCTTGGCTACCAATGGTGACACCCATTTGGGAGGTAATATCCTTGCTCCTAGTCACTTAGTTTTTTAGTGCACCCATCAAGATCTTTATTTACTACCCATTCTGAAATGGTCAAATTTGGACTGCTGACCTGAATTGAATCGAACTGAATCTTCTAAAACTTACTTCAACGATCATTGATTGATTAACCAGTAACTGGCTAGTTAGTTAGTTGCATGGTCATGGTAATTAAATTCTACATGTGTTGCTGTGTGTAGGGAAGCTAAATGTGTTTCACTACTCTCTGCAGGTGAGGACTTTGATCAGAGAATCATGGAATACTTCATCAAGCTCATCAAGAAGAAGCACGGGAAGGACATCAGCAAGGACAACCGGGCTCTTGGAAAGCTGAGGAGGGAAGCCGAGCGGGCCAAGAGAGCTTTGAGTAACCAGCACCAAGTCCGTGTGGAGATCGAGTCTATCTACGAAGGCTTGGACTTTTCCGAGCCCCTCACCAGGGCCAGGTTCGAAGAGTTGAACAACGACCTGTTCAGGAAGACCATGGGACCCGTGAAGAAGGCCATGGAAGACGCAGGGCTGCAGAAGAGCCAGATTGATGAGATTGTTCTTGTCGGTGGAAGCACTAGAATCCCTAAGGTTCAGCAGCTTCTCAAGGACTATTTCGAGGGGAAGGAGCCAAACAAGGGAGTGAACCCTGATGAGGCTGTTGCTTTTGGTGCCGCCGTTCAGGGTAGCATTCTCAGCGGAGAGGGCGGTGAAGAAACCAAAGGTATACTACCGTGCGCGTTAACTTCTGGCTCATCATTTACATCTGTTTGTAGCCGTTCGTGAATCTAAAAGCTCTGTGTTCAATGCAGACATTCTTCTTTTGGATGTCGCCCCTCTTACTCTTGGTATCGAGACCGTCGGTGGAGTGATGACCAAGTTGATTCCAAGAAACACCGTCATCCCAACCAAGAAATCTCAAGTCTTCACCACTTACCAGGATCAGCAGACTACCGTCTCCATTCAGGTATAAAGATCTTCAACTCGTTTGATCTGCAGCATTAATGTTTGTTAGAGGAGATGGCTAAATGTACGGTGTTTTTGCTGTGTTTAGGTGTTTGAGGGCGAGAGGAGTCTCACTAAGGACTGCAGATTGCTTGGAAAGTTTGATCTCTCTGGAATCCCACCAGCTCCTAGGTCTGTATCTTATCTCGTCTGTAATTTTAGCTTTTGAAATACAATGTGTGCGTCTCTTCAGGCCCTGAACTCGGTTACCTTTCAATGAGACAGGGGCACCCCTCAGATTGAGGTCACGTTCGAGGTTGATGCCAACGGCATCCTGAACGTCAAGGCAGAGGACAAGGGCACAGGCAAGTCTGAGAAGATCACCATCACCAACGAGAAGGGCCGCCTGAGCCAGGAGGAGATAGAGCGCATGGTCCGAGAGGCTGAAGAATTTGCCGATGAAGACAAGAAGGTCAAGGAGAAGATCGACGCCCGTAACCAGCTGGAGACCTACGTGTACAACATGAAGAACACCATCAATGACAAGGACAAGCTTGCAGACAAGCTCGAGAGCGAGGAGAAGGAGAAGGTTGAGGCGGCCCTCAAGGAGGCATTGGAGTGGTTGGATGACAACCAGAATGCCGAGAAGGATGACTATGAGGAGAAGCTCAAGGAGGTTGAGGCTGTCTGCAACCCCATCATCTCGGCGGTGTATCAGCGGTCCGGCGGTGCTCCGGGCGGCGGAGCAGAGGGCAGCGATGACGACGACTCGCACGACGAGCTTTAATTTGAACGAGGGAGGAGGGGAGGAAGGAGTAAGAGTAGGAAGCAGCTGAAGAAAGAGGAAGGGTAGGATAAGGGGGAGAGGAAAGAGTGGCTTCTATTTTTGTAGTGGTTTTGTGGTGGGGGGTTTGGTTTCTTTGAAGAGGCCCCATGGAGTATAGAATTGCTAATCTCTACGGATGACAGAGCCCCTAAACATTCTTAGTTCTTTGTTTAAAAAAAAACTTAATGTTGAAAATGCATACTTTCTATTGTTCGTGTAATTGTCTGTCGTTTGTTTTTTGCGTTTTTTGATGTACACCGTTCGTATGGCATTATTAATATCATGAGGAATTAATCAACTGCTAGCTAAGATAGTCAGTTGATCTGATTCACGGTTTAGGACCAATAAATTTATTTGTAGCAAATAAATATCTATTCGGATGTTCATTCGTGTTGAATTATTGGACCGGCACTCGAGATGACTTGACCAACGAGTGATTAAGGCTTACAGAGCCCACGAGAGAAACCCGACATCGACTCGGTCAAAGCCCAACAGTCAGTCGTTCTTTCGGTTTCCTGGGAGGACCCATCCCCTCTAACTACAACGAGGCGAGCCGCAACATCCTGTATCAGGTAATATACAGGTCCCCCCAAGTTACAACTCCCTTAATTTTGCAGGTGGATATGGGAGGAGAGAGGAGATCCCAAACCAGTCATCAGGGGCCACGTACACGTAAGGCGGGGAAGGGCGATCTCTACTCATCAAGTCCGCACTTCGGCAAACACCACTGAAGGAGAATATCATCTCCGCTCATTCTCTTCCGAAGTTCAAACTCACTAAATTACCAGCTTATGATGGCAGAGGCGACTCATGGTCGTACATCTGCAAATATCTAAACGTGATTAGGGCCGATGAGTCGTACCTCTGTCGAGCTTTTCACGCTATCCTTTTCAAGAGGGCGGAAGGCTGGTACGACGGGTTACCCGATAGCTGTTTCGGATTGTTCGACGAATTGGCCGATTTGTTCTGCAAACAATTCGTCGCAGGTCGACGCCCCAAGAGAAAGTCCTCACACCTCTTTACTTTCAAGCAGAAGGATAAGGAGTCAATCCGAGCCTTCGTCCAGCGATTCAACGACGAAATGCTCGAAATTGAGGAGACGCCTGTTGTGACCGTCATCGCGGCTTTCACTCAAGCGGTGCGGGACAAACACTTACGAAAGGCGCTCCACTAGTTCCCACCTAATATCCTAGCGGAGATGTTCAATATATCAGATCGGTTCATCATCTCCGAAGAAGCGGAAGAACCGACTGAAGCTAGTGGGAAAGGCACCCCCGCTCATCGAAGAGACACCAAGAGGGAAAGACCAACTCCGGGAACCCCTCGCTAGGAATCTCGGGACAAGATGCTGTGAGAGAGAGAGAGGCCCTTGGAGCAAGGAGCGCCCAACTTATGCCAGGCCAAGCGCACCCAAGACATAGGTCCTCGCTTACGACCCACGGGAAGGACTGGTCTCAGAATCTGCCAAGAAAGGCAAATATAAGAAAAGGGACGATCTCAAGTTCTGCAAGTACCACAACGACTATGGACACGATACCAATGACTGCTGGACACTCAAGAAGGAGATCGATGCACTGGTCAAGCGTGGACATCCCAAGAACTCGGTCGCTGATCAACCCAGCAAAGATGGGCCCTCGAAACAGAAGGTGTAATGCCCGTATGTGTAAAATGCTGTTTGCGTGTGTGCGTATAGTAATTTTGTTGTGTGTATAGTGATTTCCTACATGTATGGCTCTAAGGTGACTATGATATGCTTTGAATTTATTTTGCCTCAAGTATCAACATGTTGACTTGATTAATTGTTAAGTAGAAGTTGCTTGCTTGCTATTTTGGAGTTGCTGGGAATTTGGGCAGAAGTATATGCTTAAAGTGTTGATGATTTCTCCTAATTTAAAATTACGAATGTCCTGAAAATTTTACGGCATAAACTTGGGACTATTATCTCCAACTTTCATGTTGATCACTTTTCCAAATTCGGACTAGAAATTGGGATAGGAATTTCGTGAAATCCTCAGCTTTGACACATGTTACGGGAACGGCGATCAGTCCCTCAATTCTTAACGAAATGGTGTGTTCTTGGTCTCGTTGAAAAGTTAACTTCAAGACCTACAACTTTGTAGCTTTTCATTTTTCCTGAATCTGTCAACATTTAGGAGCAATCTGGTCCCCAAGACAGGACATTTTCTGTTTTACTTTCCAGCACAATTTCAGCACATATACCATTCGCCGTAAATTCTGTATTAAATTGAATACTTGGTGAAACATCATGAAAATTGATATGTGAATGCATAACACCTATATATACAACTCATAAGAGGAGTAAATTTTAAGTGTAGCTCAAAAATATTGAGTTAACTGCCCCTGTTTGGGACTGTCCTGCAAATTCCAGAAATGAATGTGATTGAGAATAGCAAACTTGTAATTTCCATGTTTCCTTCCTCCTCTCCCCCGTTCACCCATGCCCAGGCCGAATATAGCCCCCATTGCTGCGGAATTTCTGGGAGAAATGGAGAGAAAAGAATGGGAAAAAGAAGAAGAAAAGAAGAGGAAGAGGAGAAGAAGTAAGGTCCTAACCCATTTCCATCACCTACTCTTTCATCTTCTCCAATTTCTCTCAACACCATGGCCAAAACAATCCCCCAAAACCCAAATCCAGTTCTGGCCGAAATTTATTGTGCTTGTTTTCTCTATTTTTTAAGCTCAAACTCTATATCTCATCCTTCTTTAGAAACCCTAGTGATGAGCTTGTAGTTGTGGGAGTTTGGGATCAAGAGGAGTTAGGGTTTGGAGCTTGAAGAGGGAGATTCATGGGGGAATTTCGAATTAGGGCTTGCACTTGGAATTAGGAGAGGATTTCACATCTTGGATGAGGTAGGATTCCAACCCCAATTCATGTGTTTCATTTCAATTCATTTTGAGAACAAAGTTGGCATTTTTAGGGTTTTTGGTGCAATCCCATGATATGGTGCATGCTTGTTGATTCCAAATGATGTGATGATTTATATGATGAAATGTTTGAGATTCATGAAGCTCTTGATTGTTTGTTTCGCTGTGTAGGTGAAATTTCTCTCATTCGGATTAGTGGGAAACCTTAATGGCCAAATTTTACGTGTATGAAAAATGGAATTATATGAACAATAAATTGGGTTGATTTTATTTGTTGTAGTGAGTTATTGATGCCATGATTATGATATATGATGCTCATGATGCTATTGAATGTCTTCCTTCACACTTCATGAGTAATTGCTTTCATTTGTAATGTTGAATGTTGAATTCCCTATTCTCCTTTGTATGAGTTGGGATAAATCAATGGGGTATGAAATGAGGGAACAATGAAATAATATGTGTAGGTTGGCAAAGAATGAGGGATATTGCTCTCATCTAGAGTGTAGATTGTTTATTTCCCATTCTACAATGCAAGTTATGTTAATTCTATGAAAAATGGGAACCATGAAAGTGTTGTTTAATTATGCTTTCATAAACCAATGTTGCTTTAATAAATGAGAGAAGTAGAAATGAAAATAAAACAAGGCCTCATTAGTTTTCATGAATCACGATATTAGGTTGAGATGTTTGTTGTTGAACTGTTGGGAGTTTAAGCTTAATTACCATGTTGTGTTGCAATTGTATGAAATTACCCTCGTCACTTTTGTGGTTAATTTTCATTACGAACTGGTTCTCATTTGATCGGAATCCTCATGATGCAATCGAAAGTTTGGTTACATTAATTTTGAGCAATTGCCCTCATTTAGCATGTTGAAGTTTAATCGTCACTTGTTTTACTAGACAAGATTATTTTCGTTACATGAGAAAAAGAAAAGCGATGTGTCGAGCAAAATGTAAATTGGTGCATGCAAGATCGAAGGTATATGGTGTGTTGGGCTAAGCTTACTTTAGTACTCAATTTTCATGTGGCGATGAAATTATGTGATGTATTGAAATTCTTGATGCTATGTTTTAGTTAAATTAAATTAAATTGTTCTTTAAGTTCAATTTCCTTGAATTAAGTTGGATTGTTCTCATTTTGCTTTCATTAACTTTGTTGGAAGCTATAATTGCCCACTTTTGTGAAATTGCTCTCATTTTGGGGTGTTGGAAACTATTTATTCAATTTAATGTGTATGAAATGAGAAAAAGCGAAAATGAAATGAATTGAGAAATTGGAAAGGTGATGTTGGTAACATGCGGAATATGGAATGTGTGACATGGTCACGTTAGGACACGAGGTGGAGTGCACGGGCATAGACAAAGTGCCGCGGTAGGAGGCGGGTGAATACGCCGTTGGCCACCTCTTGATCCATTAGGTGGCTCCACGTTGATAACGGAGTAGAAGCTCTTGCACGTGCACGCCGGCTCATTCACGGGATCCCCTTGCATGCATTGCATTACTTGTGCATCATAAGCATCATGGCATCATGTACATTGTTGGGTGAATTGTGGTTGTATTTGTGTGATGGTTAATCTTTGAGAATGCATGTTGCCATGGAAGCATTTGGTGCTTGAAAGATGGAATGTTGGAAAGTATGGGTTGTTAGTTAGTAAATATTGTTATTTTTGTTGTTATTGCTAGTAGTGATATGAATGATATAGATGTTGCTATTGGTGATCATTAACGTTATTCGGACCTATTGGGATGTTGGAAGTATTATGGAATGTTGGAATTTTAACATCCAAGTTACCGTGAAGCATGCATGGTTGAATTGGAATGCTAATTTGAATTATTTGAAGCAATGATCATGCCCCATGTTGCTTGAATGTTTTGTCCCAATAATTATGCAAAATACTCTCACTTTAAAACATGGAAGCATTATTATTCTTCCCATTGCATGAAAAATGGAATGCTCCCCTTTATGAAATTAATCTCATGTTGGTTCTTTGGGTAAATAGAGTAGATCTTATTTTGTTACATGTAGTAACCGAAATTGTTCTCCTTTATTACATTGTTCAAATATATGGCCCTCTTTGGAAGTTGGAAAGGTTATGTTGTTGCTTATAGTAGTGTTGGTGGTGTTGGTGGTGGTGTTGGTGTTGTGCTTATACTATATTCTTTTGAAATACTATTTATGTTTTTCTTTTAGCAATATTACTTATGTTGTACTTGGAAACTTTGATAAATACAAGAGAAACTTTGCCGAAATTTTTATAAGCATTTCCACAACTTTCCAAGCATTAGAAACTTAAGCTAGGAACACCACACAAAATGCCACTTGCTAGCTCCCTTAAATTTCCATGCATAAATAAACACCCATTTGGAAACTTAGTATAAATGACAAGCTAGTAAGAGGGTTAGATAACTTGCAAGTTGAAAGCTTTGTGAGTGTAGGAACCCCTCTTCATAAGGGTTATTACTTCTACAACTCTTTCAAGCATGTTAAAGAGACAAAGCTGAATTAAAAGTAGGCATCTCTTTCTAAACCATGAAGTAGACCAATATATCTTCAAGATAACATCTTGCTAGTTGTTGCCTTGCTTTTGATTTCATGTTGAATTCTAAGAAATTAAGGATTGGTCATCATACTTGCCGTGTGTTTGTGGTAATGTCGCTAAGATGAAAGTTGTCATTCTTTACTTCGGAACATGCAAAGAATTGAGTTCCATAGCATTGTAGGTTAAATTATTACTTACCCTTAGCAAGTTGCAATTTCTAAATAAGAACAATTTCAAAGTTAGTATCTTGTTGAGTAGCAAACCATGTTGTGCCTAAAGATGGCACCCCTCTAGTACAACTTGCCATCTTAGCCAAAGCTAGGTTTCAGTTCCTTGATCTTGCTGTTCACTTCTCCATATGTCCTACTCACTTGGTTCTGCAGGTCATCCTCTTGCCGCAGGTACGTGTATGGTAATGGCACCATTTACATTTCCGTATGCAATTGTCGTGTTATGCCAAGAGATAGGTTTCCATTTTTACTTTGTGTATAGAATTTTTGTACCCCATGTGAGTTAGGTTTGGGATTCCTACTGGGTCACGCTGTGACGTGCCCCGTTGATATTTTTCAGGTACTGGTTCGTGGAGTTGGAGGCCCACTAGTCCATTTGGATGGCGTTGGTTAGAGTTGAGGGTTTGAGAGAGTATGAGAGTTTTGGGTGGGTGTTATTGTACTTCGTCGAAATGTGGGTATCCTATTGTACATGAGATTTGACTATATGTTGCATATGGGTTTTGGATGAGTGATGTTGTACTCGAAAATTGTATAATCAGCTATTGTATGCGTGTCAGTGTTTGGATTGATTGTCTTTCTTGTGTTTCTGTGACATCTGGAATGCTACAGGTACTATCACAGCAGCGCGCAGTGGGCCTGTTCGTGTTGTGTTAGGTATTTTTTTCTCCGTAACACTCGCTGCCCAGGGTATCCTGGGGAGCGGGGCGTTACAGAAGGTCAAGATGATAATGTCACCTGTCACTAAGGTGGTGGACTAACGAGCTTCCGAACCTCAAGGACAAATAAAAAGAGTGAGACAAAAGCGGCTCCTAACGAACCCCGGAAATACCTGTACGCTTTTTCTTTTTAACTTTCTTCAATAAAGCATGTTTTTCATCAAACAAAATTCTGACTCCTCTTCGAAACGACTTTCTTCGATAGAGCATTCATGAATTTTGGAGTCCCATCAGACTCCTCGCAAAAAGGATCCCATCCTTAGGGAAATCTAGATGAGCCAAACTCATGTTGATGAAACCAATGTGGACCCTAACGTGTCGTCAGACGTAAACTGAACGACCCTCTCAGGTCGTCAGTCGTAAGTCGAACGGCCGTCTCTTTGTCACTGAACGACTATCGCGTGTCATCATCCGTAAGTCGAAGGGGCCACCCATTTGCCACTGAACGACCCTAACGTGTCGTCAGCAGTAAGTCAAAGGGGCCACCCCTGCTCTACCGAACGATCCTAACATGTCGTCAGCAGTAAGTCGAAGGGAACCCCGCCTTCGCCACTGAACGATCCTAATGTGTCGTCAGCAGTAAGTCGAAGGGGCCACCCCTTTGCCACTGGACGACCCTAATGTGTCGTCAGCCGTAAGTCGAAGAGAATCCCCCCTTCGCCACTGAACGACCCTAACGTGTTGTCAGCAGTAATTCGAAGAGGCCACCCCTTCGTCACTAAACGACCCTAACGTGTCGTCAGCCCTTAAGTTGGAGGGAACCCCCCTTCGCCACTGAACGACCCTCTCTTGTCGTCAGCCGTAAGTCGAAGGGCACCCTTTTGCCATTGAACGACTATCTCGTGTCATCAGCCATAAGTCGAAGGGGCCACCCCTTTGCCACAGAACGACCCTAACATGTCGTCAGCAGTAAGTCGAAGATGACACCCTTTCGCCACTGAACAATCCAAACGTGTCGTCAACCGTAAGTCGAAGGGAACCCCCTTCGCCACTGAACGACCCTCTCATGTCGTCAGTCGTAATTAGAGGGGACACCCCTTCGCCACTGAACGATTATCTTGTGTCGTCAGCCATAAGTCGAAGGGCCATCCCTTCGCCACTGAACAACTCTAGCGAGCCGTCAGCCGTAAGTCTAAAGGCCACCCTTTCGCCATTAAACGACCCTAGTGAGTCATCAGCCGTAAGTCGAAGGGCCACCTCTTCGCCACTGAACGACCCTATCGAGTCGTCAACCGTAAGTCGGAGGGCCACCCCTTCACCACTGACCGACCCTAACGAGCTATCAGCCATAAGTCTAAGCGATACTCCTTCGCCACTGAACGACCCTAGCGAGCCGACAGCTGTAAGTCAAAGGGGCACCCCTTCGTCACTGAACGACCCTAGCGAGCCGACAGCCGTGAGTCGAAGGGACACCCCTTCGCCATCAAACGAATTGACCTATCATAACATAGTTCGACGACTTAACCCTGTCCATTTTAAGCAATGGTCTAACCCGTCGAAAGGGGCCACCGGGCACTACAGCCACACGGCTTGAGTAACGACAAACAAAGAGATACAACGACAACCAAAGATATACAAGCCAACTCTTTGGGCACTTTTACTACAAAATTCTTTCAAGGGGAGCAAATCTAAATCAAGAAAGGCAAAGACGTTATCTTCAAATTTTCTCGCTGGAACCATCTTATATTGACAACACAACGGCCGCATCATAAGACAAACGTCGAAGATCTAAGGCACTAAGCATCTTGGGTTTCGAACCGGTAGATCATCCGAATCGGCGAGGCGGATGTTTTGGCACCTAGAACTTGAGTATTAATTCCTCGACTGTCGTGCCCCATAAATGCAATGTAACGTTGCTTGACCCCAACAACCAGACTCTCTGAGGTCCTGCGACGGGGGGCCATTGTTGAATCATTGGGTCGGCAGTCGATATAACTCGACCGACGAGTGACTAAGGCCCACAGAGCCCACGAGAGAAGCCCAACATTGACTCGGTCAAAGCTCAACAGCCAGTCGCCCGTTGCGCTCCCACCACTCGAACGTGGGATTGAAGGCGGGCTCGTAAATAGCGAGAACGTAGGCAACATTTACTCCTAATAAAGGAAAAGATCATAGCACCATAATGGGTGACCGTTATCTTTCCAACGTCACTGAAAGGACGCATGAGGCCTATAAATACTAAAAGGGTTCCAATTCCCAAGATACGAGATCTAAGACATTGACTCTACATATTTTTTACATTTCTTCCATTAAAGAGCTTGAGATACCAGATCTGAGACAAACCCTCGTGGGTCGATCTCGGCTACTCCAAGCACCATCTCTTCCTTAAGTTTTCATTCTAACTTAAGCATCGGAGTGGATTTAGATCGGGACCCAGATCCGACCCCCCTGACGTTTCCTTGTAGTGTAGATCGCCGAGTCTCGATCTCCTGTGAGGGTCGCTCCAGAGCTTCTCAGCCTCGATCTATCGACGTACAAGCTGTTCGAGGGTCGAGCAAGCACTGCAAGCTAATCAACATCCATCTATTGACCCTGGTTCTTCCAACCTATGGTCTCTTTCACCCTGCTGACGAGGCTCGGACTCAGCACGTAGCATCCACGTCAGCAACTCAATTGTTTTGATCAATTTTGGCCTTAACAGGACCCGTAGACCAAGATGGCAAGTGTTGATGTCAAGAATCTCACGGGGTCCAGACCAACCTCGACGGTGAGTATTCATTTCTGGACGTAGCCCACGGTATGTCGAGGACTGGACGTAGCCACGGGAGGCTACATCCTTTGTGTTTGCATTGTGATATATTGTCTCTAATTTCTTTACTTGCATTTGTGTTTTAATTTCCGCAGTGCACATCACTCTATTACAAGTAGTTAGTTTGTTGATTAAGTAACTAAAGAGTTAACTCTCTTAGGAGACTTAATCATTGCTAGAAGGTTTACAGTTTTAATTAAGAATTATTTTTGAAAACACTAATCACAACATCTAGTGTTTATTTAGCATCTACAAGGATCCCAACAGTATCAACTTGTTACAGCATATATTGCCTGCCATGGTTGGGCCATTGCCACGCCAGCCCACGGCCCATAGCTCCTGGGTTGAACGAGTCAACCCTCGCCTCCATCATGAAGAACCACTAATGACGGGCGATTTCTCTCCATCATGGCCACTTCAATAGCCTGTAAGTACGGAATTAAAAGCTACTTTTATAGTAGAAGTTACCGCTAATAATGCCACATTATTAGCTTGGAGGTTATAAGCCAAGATGACTTATAAAAACTCAGAAGACAATGGGAGAAGGGGGGCCAGATTCTAACAGGAAGTATGAGAATACTATCTACAGGACTCTACTTTTTCCATCCGTTCTATATTTTCTTCCACTATCAGCTGACTTTAGCGTCTGTGGGGAATCGGTCGGGCCCCAGCCATGACCCCTGATGATTTTCATATGATGCAGATCAATTGAGATATCGCGAGGCTTGGGAGACCATCAATCAGATAGCTCAGTCCTAGATCTCCACAATCTGAGGTCTCCTCTCTACGGGTCTCACTTCTTAGTCGACGAACGATCCTCTCATCGAAGACGTTCTCGTCGACCTATCTTACTGAAAGTCGGAACACATCCGTCAACACATCTAAAACAAGATATCCACCTTATCAGCATCTGACACCTAAGGGCATGTTCTTTTCTCAGATTGTGGGGGAAGAAAGTGTGAAAAAGTTGCTGTTCATCAACTGTTCATCAACATTTCGTTGGATTCCTTGCAAGTGATTTTTGTGTGTGTTCTTTTGGGTTGGAAATATGGGCTGATGTGGCATACAAAATTAGGATTCCACACGGGGTTTTGTTTTCTCTGCCAAAGCCCATGATTACAAAGGAATCCAACACAAATGTGGGTCCCAGTCTCCTCCCTCTCCAATCGCACGGCAGCATCATTCTTCTTCTTTTTTTTCTTTTGCAGCATGCGACGCCTAAATGCATGGGCCCCCCAAGATATAATACACTTGTGATTATACTTTTTCTTACTAATTTAATTATAATAAACATTAAACAAGTAGTATATTGATTAATTAATTAATTAATTAAATAGCACTCATTTAATTATAGCAACGCGTGGACCCCACAACACTTTCTTCATACAACTTTCTTCAACCAAAAGAACACACTACACGGAATGGGACCCACCTCAACTTTCCAACCCCACAATTAGGGGTGGGCATCGGATTTATCCGAATATTTTTGACACACCCGAATCCGAATTAATTCGGGCGGGAAAAATTCATCCGAAGTCCGATTCCGAACAATCGGATCCAGCCCGAGTGGATCCGAATTTGTAATCGGATTACTTAATCAAAACCCGAAACCGATTCCGCTAGGCATACAGAGCCAACAAACTTGGTAGCCTCCGGGACAAGGCTCAATCCAAAGCCCAATTTTGACAATCTGCTACCCATCTTCTAATTTATAGGACACTTGATTCAGTAAATTGTCCGATGTGGGACTAATGTTATAGGCTATAGCGTCCATTCACTGTCCAAAGGAGGGAGCGTTTTTCGGTCCATAGATTAGTCCCACATCGGTGGGGTGAAGGAAATGAAAATGTTTTAAATACGTTATTTGGGTAAACTACAATGTAATTCATTATGATGGCTCGCATAGCAGTCAGCACTTTCTCTCTGGGATGCCTTAGGGCCTGTCACAAATTGCAAAGCATTTGCGTTGTTTTGTAACGCACTTGTGGGAGTATGAGATTAACGACCGAGCTGAACAAACGGAATCGGATCGGTCTTCGGATTAGAGCGTCAAATCCGGTTTCCGAATCCGTATTAATTCGGTTGGTATATTTTGATCCGAATCCGGTTCCGGTTCCGAATTTACCGAATATTCGGAATCGGATTCGGGTACGGAACCGGGTTCGGAATCGGAACCGGGTTTTCTGCCCACCCCTACCCACAATCCAACCACACTTTCCAACAAAAGAAGACACTACACCAAATTTCTCTATCATCAGAATCCACACTTCTCAACTTTTCCCAATTATACTTTCCTGCAAAAGAAGAGGCCCTAAATGAGATAAACCCTTCATCCATTCTGGACGGATTTATTACAAGGAAAAATCATGATGATCACAGGACTTTGGCACCGGATCAAACAGTTGAAGAACAAGTCACCAAATCACAATCTAATACTGAATCGACGTCAACGAGGCGATGTTGTCCTCGCACCTGTTGCAGAGAAACACACCATGAGCCTGGCCCCCCTCTCCCCCCACAACCCCCGCACACCTCGCATGCTGCCATATCTCGCAGATGTCGCAGCACGCCATCTGCTCGCCGTCGTCCTCCCTCGCCCCGCAATGGCAGTCCACATCCCTGCCCCCCTCGTAAACGTCGCACTCCCCATCGATCCTACCTTCGAGCACCAACCTGCTGCCATGCTCGAACACCCCAACAGCAGGCTCACAGTCTCCTGCCCCGACGCCGGCCACCGACTCCACCTCCAACCCCTTCAGCCCCCAGTACAGGCCCCTGAATCTCTTCTCCCCTTCTCTTTTCAGGTCGCCGACCGTCGCGTCGGGCTCGAGGACCACCGCCTCACACGGCGGCGGCTCCTTCTTCTCCTGATCATCGCCGGCGAGCCGGACCGTGCACATGAGCTTCATCCCCGCCGCGGCATCCGACGGCGGCCCTTCGCCGTAGTCCTTCACAAGGTGCTTGGCGTCGAGGACCGCCCCGACCGCCATCGGAATCGCCCCGAAGACCCCGTTGGCGACCGCGCCGCTCTGGGCCCTGAGCACGTGGCTGTAGAGGTAGAGCATGTCTCTCATGAGCTGCGCCCGGCTGACCTGGAACCGGGCCGGGCCCAGCGCGCTCGACGCGTCCTGCAGGCAGTACTCGAGCACCTTTGTTATCGGGTTCACCATCCGACGGACGACGTAGCGCCCGACGACGTGGTTGCCGAGAGACTTCAGCACGTAGTCGAGCAGGCCCGTGTCGCCTATGTGCGCCCTCGCCGCGTCTCGGACCTCTTGTCTTGTGACCCATCTGAGTCCGGACTTCTCCAAGGCTCCCACGATGACCTGAGTCGCCATCTCGACCCGTTTCATGGACCAGCGACATGTCGGTTCAGCGACGACGCCGCGGTAGTCCAGCGCGGTCGGAGGGGCCGGCGGCAGGCGACGGTTCAGTTCGATCATGAAGCGGACCAGGTCGGATAGGGTGAGGAGGCCGTGGCCGCTGAGCGTTTGGTACTTGGAGACGATCGCCGGGATCTCGCGGCCGACGCAGGCGAAGTGCGGGACGAGGAGGAAGAGGGGGAGGGTGCGTATCGCTTCGAGGGAGGTTTGGTACATTTGCGAGGTTACGCCGTAGCTTCCATGGCCGAACTTGTAGCCCCAGTGGGCGAACCACGGCTGGCCGTAGGCGAGCCCGTGGATCAGCCTCAGCTCCATCCCACCCTTTTTCGCTCCATCGGTTATGCTCACTTTTCTTGAAATTGGTCAGAAATAGCTAGGATTAAGCTTGATACGTTTGTATTCGAGAAGGTTGTGTCAGGTTTGACCCGACACGAACCGGATTCGATTTGGCTCCTACGCACGTAAAACCATGTGATTCTGAACTGTTCCATCAAACCTTTTTTTGCCATTTGTAGGCTCCGCCTACCTCTTTTTCACTTATTCTCTCTATTACTGTGTGGTGGGGCCCACAAAGAGCGAAAAAAAAGTTTGATCGAACTGTTGACGATCACATGATCTTACGTGCGTAGGAGCCAAACCGGTCTCACACGAACCCAACCCGTGATTTAAAATGTGGAGATTGGCTACCTCGCTCGCAATGCAGTGCATATGCGATCCCACAGGCCCAAGATTTGGTGTCCGGTCACGAGCTCAGAGCCTCCATCGATGCCATTGACAGCAATCAGATGCCCGAAGCCATTAGAATGCATGACTCCATGCATCAAGTACTGGCCTCGCGAGCCCACCATCTTTGAGCCATTGCCGCCGAGCTCGCTGCTCAGGCTCTTCGCATCTGGCTTGGTTCCCTTGTACGGTAACACAAAGTGGTATCTCTTGCTGCATATCATGTGATGCCCCCAACCTACACATTGGCAAGCTTTTTAATTAAGATTGGACCGAGCTTAATTTTCTCTGGTAATTAGCATCGAAGAATACACGAAGTGATTTGCGTTACCAACGGACTGGCAAAGACGGCAGCGGCGGCAAAGCGACTCTCCGACGGCCTCTTCGGCGACGAACAGGCTGACGCAGGCGGAAGGATGGCGGTGGAGCTCGAGCTGAAACGACCAACACTGGATCCCTTGGCGCGCTTCGGCCTCCGAGTGCCCGAACGCAACCAGCAGTGCTCCGATGTTCTCCTGAAAGGAGCCAGTACTGAAAGCCATCGGCTGCCCGGGCTCGCAGAAGTTGTCGAATCGAAGCATCTTCTCCCCTCTCCTCCTCTTTCTCGAGCTTACCGTGCCGGCGAGCTGAGGCTTCTCCATGAGTCGGGTCGAGTCTCTTCGGCTGAGAAGGCGGGGGTCAAGGATTGGATTATAACAACAAAAAAGGGAAGCGATCACACGGGGAGTGCCTTTGGATTTTAAATGGAGGGAAAACCAAACATGCAGTCGTGGTATGAAGATGGGTGGAGGGGAGGAGGCTTGCTTTTAGTGTGATCCAATTCTAAATTTACTCCATCTGGATATTCTTCTGTTCATGCGTCAGTCGCCGGCGAGAAAGGTTCGCGGTGGTGCATTGAATAATGCCTCGAGGTCTCCGACATGATCTCCGTAATTGCTATGCAAACAGACCTTTTTGGCTTAATTTTTATAAGTATACCAATTATACCCTTCTTTTTTAACCCCAAAACACCCTTCTTTGCTTAATTGTCCGACTTTGCAGACTCTTCTTCACAGACTTCTCGGCAAAAACACCCCTCATCGTTAAAATAATTAGTTATTTAGTTAAGTTATATGCTCAGGTATGTGCTTAGCTAAAGGTATGATTGGTATTTTCGGTAACTGATTTTTCAAGACAGTAAGGTCTGTACAGCGAGTAAATAGTTTAAGTAGTCTGTGACTGTCACAGAGCAAAAAGGTCTGTTCGCATAGCAGTTTCCTATAATCTCACTGGTTGAAAAATCTATTATACAAACGATGGAGTTTCCCCACGGTTAAAATGTGACTGTGACAGACGGAAGGGTTGACAGACCAAGTGTCTGGATTCCATGTCAGCTTGGAGGGCTGGGGTGGGCCGTCTTCCTTTTGCTATGGATCCAGGTTTGGGGTTGGATGCATGGAATTTTTTTTTTTTTTTGAGAAAAACAGGTTGACTGGTTGATGTTGAAGTGGAGTGCGTGTGCATGGTGATGTTGAAGTGGAGTGAATTGACCTCTCGGATGTGACATGACATTAGGGGAATTCAACAAGTGAATTTTTTTTAGAGAATAATAGGTGTCATATGATGATGGAGGCTTAGACTCATATACCAAGACACAAAAAAGTGGGAGTGCAAGCCACACATGAGCTTGTACTTGTTGTACTTGTTGTACCGCCCAAGGCTTTCAATTCGAAATTTTGGTTAGGATCCCCCGAGCGTAATATACGGATCCATCTTAGTCGAGTTTTATGGATATTAAGAATTTTTTTTTTTGGGTGATTATGGTTGGTCTTGTGCCGAAGACCATTACAAGAAGAACTAGCCCAATGAGTTTCATCGTTGAGAAAGAAGCAATGTGTTATTGCTTTAAAGGACAGATTTAATGTAACCCTGAAAGATATAGGAACGACATTATAATTTTAAAGAAATTTCGGCGACCGGTATAAACTATTAATATCAAGTAACTGATATTCGAAATTTTCAAATTTTTTTACCTCACGCAATTATTAAAACTAAAATTGGGGAAAGAAATATGAATAACCATGAGTCTCCATTCCTGCCGCATTTTGCCCCCAAGAATGTTAAGAAAATAATAATGCATCAATTGTATTTGCTTTAACTATATTTCGACGTTGATAATAAAGTCAGGTAATAACATTTGATCTTAATATACATATACATCAAAGTTGATGGTGTTGATAATAAAGTCAGTTATATAATACACACATAAATCCAAGTTGATCCGTGGCTGACTGATATACTTTTAGTACTAATGAAATTACAATACCAATGTTGTGGTAATGACAGGTCACAATGATGTCCAATAACTTCAAACAAGCTTAGAAGTAACCAGAGAATACGGTCTAGTATTGTAACGTACACACCAAGCCAAGAAAGATGATTTAACCAATTGGAAGGATGAACAAAAAAGTTCTTTCTTTCTTTATTAATTTAGCCTTGCCAATGCGTATAAGAATTCAAACTTCTAAGTAGAATTTCTTTACCTTTTGTCAATCAAAACTTTATTTCTACACCTCTACAATTGATGTTCAACCAGTTTGATTTTGTTGGTTTGGTTTGGTTACTTTACAATTTCATCATAAGGCATAAAATATTCTCCCCGTTGAAATAATGAGGGATTTACAATCAGTTTCCCCCAATATTTCATGAAACCACATATCAAATGCATCGTCCTTGCTAAACTAAACGTGGATGATTAGCGTTAATTGTCCATCGATATACCATGAATCATAAATACAACTTAAGTCTTTTGTGTGCTCATAGTGAGGGTTCCAATAGCTTCATGTAAAGAACAATGAAACCTGCATAATATGTGGACTAATGTGTTCTTGGAGATACAAGAATGTCACAGATTCGCAGACTAAAATAGTCATAGGGTTAAAGGGTGCTCCCATCATGCGATCAATGATAAGCAGCCACATGAACAATAATGTGTAGTCCACGATCCAGCGGAAAATTGGCTGGAAAAATTTGAGCACTGTTGGATAACAACATGCTGACTCGTAAACATGCTACCAGAAATCGGCCGCTAGAATATCAGCATGTTACAGAAGCCCGCTCTCAGAAACAGCTAGTAAACGCAAGAAACGCAACATATCTTCCACCATCGAAGATTACTTCTTCACATATTACTTGTGATGGTACATCATGTGCAATGTGTCAAATCTCTTAGTGTTCTCTAAGCTGTTTAGTTGGCAGATGCTATAAACGCCCACGTTGAACTGCATAGATCGCTTGGGGAGTCGCCGTCCCCATCCTTCACATCAGGGTCAGCATTGTGTTTGATGAGCAACTCGGCGATGGCATCTCTCTCGCAGACGGCAGCATAATGCAGTGGAGTCTGGCCTTCATCATCCTATGAAATAAACAGCATATAAATATATGTGCTTAAATGGTTACCACATCAATTGTGAGCTCAGGGCCAACAAACAACCCACCTGGTTTCAGGATGAGTCAAATGATACAGTTTTGGCGAAAGAGGGCAAAACATTATGTACAAAATGACTGCTAATAATTACAAATTGCTGAGATAATGATTTCCAACAGGAAAAACATGCAATAGGCGTCCACAACACTAAGCTGATGTAACAGGCCCGTTACCAGAGCCGAAGGACCTGTGACGACTTTCGAGGGCATCTGTAATTCAAAGCTAAAAAAGAAGTGATAAAAATAAAAATCCATTTTTATAGGACCTGCTGACGACTTTCTGGACCTGTGACGACTTTCTAGGACATGATGTTTATACACACAACTGCGTTAAGAAAAGATAAAAAGAAAACTCTGTTTTTCTGGTTATATCCATGGGATATTCACAAGATTTTTGGGCATAATTTATACATGATTGTAACTAATTATAGTAATGAGATTATTGGGATTGAAAATAATCAGTGTAGTTAACGAGGGCAATGGTATTTAATGAGTGAATTTAAATTTTAAATTATTTATTTAAAAACAGATATGGTAATGCCCCCGCCCATGGCATCTCAGTTGAGAAGAGGGGAGGGAATCGTAGTTATACCAGTAAAGATTTACACCTGGCTTACTATCCCAGATAAATTTAGGGCATATGCCCTAGCACACAACCCAAAAAGCTCAGCTCCCTAACATGTGTCCTAGTTGGTGGTGTCAGTTAAATTATCGATCAAATATTATAAATTATAGAGTTCATATTGACTACCCCAGTATAATATGAAGTACCAATTAGCAGTCTCAGTGTTTTTTTTCCTATCCTCATCGCAACAGAGTGAAAACCAGATCCAGCCCGTGAGAAAGTCCATGCAGGGTTGAACCTTTCAGTGTAGGGCCTCGTAAGGGTTACCTTTCGAAGTGGACCAGAGTCCACTACGAAGCTCTGAATGGATATTGCATTAATGCTTACCGTTTGGGTGTATCGTATCTGGACTGCAATTTGGCACATTCACTTAGTAGTATTGTGGCCAGTCTTCAAGTAAGCTGGCAGTAATCTTAATTGCTTGCTACAGACCAATCTGAGGACACATTCTTCAATATACTGAGGGCACATATTCTTATGAATACTGAGATGCTCGCACAAATATGCCTTTGCTAGCACCAGAAATGCAGAGATGGTAACCAACTTACATTGGCACCTGACTTAACCGATTAGCCAAATTATATACTGCCATTATCCGTAGTTTGCTCCCATCTGAACCTTAATTGTTGGCCGCTTTCAGCAAGGTTTGTCCCCAATCCGAAGCAGCATGTTGTATGCTATGGCCCATAATGAGGCTTTGAATGAAGTTAGCATTAAGGTTTGCAATATGAGTGTACACACCATCTCAACTACAGATTGGTCACATTTGCCTTTCGACTCAGCAGTAGCATAGCCATTTTCCCTAAATTATGCTAGAAAAAAATCATAATTATTTGTTGAAGTGTTGTGGTATGTTGTTGACTATACTGACTTCTGGCATAAAAAGAATGATGTTGCTCAACACCGCGGCTAGTTTTAAGCCCAACCAAACAACCAGAAAGACATGGGTGTTGGGTGAATAAGGATATTATTGGCATTTTGAAAGAAAAAAGCTTTATTCACGTTGACCCACCGAAGTAGCCAACACCAACCCCGGCTTTAATCCAGGGTGGTTGGTGTTGGTACAGTGACCCACCTATATTCTACACCTCTTAAAAGTCATGCAACCTCAATTCCAGCACTTGTTGCCCAACACGATGCACCCATGAATGGCGATCACTGACTCACCAGTCGAAAAGCCTTGCATGCTTAATTGGTTGAAGCCCAAACCCATAGTGGATGGTTTGCCACAGTCCATGTTCAAAATCATTAAAGTCAACCGTCCTCTCACTAAGGGTCCATTTGTTTCATTGAAAGTGTGTTTTGAAATTTTTAGAGTGTGGAATTTGACTTTGAGAAAAGAAAAAAAATTTTGTTTGTTTGAATAGAAAGTGGAATGGTAAGTAAATGTTAGACAAGTTATTATAGGTTTCATGAAACCTTTTTGTGTTCGGATGGGTGAGAAATTTGGATGTGAAAAGTTATGATATAGTCTGCGGTTTAAATATAAGTCTGTATTTGAAAACCAATTTAAATTCATTTGTCTTAATTACATAATAATTACACATTTAATTATCTTAATTAAAGAATTACTTCATCATGATTAATCATTAATCAAACAATTTGAATTAACTCACTGGTGAACAATGAAATAATCTTTTTGACATAGGACGGGATAGAATTTACAGATATGATGGGGGATTTAGGAAAGAAATTGATAGATTATGGTGTGTGGCTTCGTATCAAGGGTTTCCGAGATTTCTCACCAAGGAGTGGAAACCTCATTTGTCTTAATTACGTAATAATTACACATTTAATTATCTTAATTAAAGAATTAATTCATCATGATTAATCATTAATCAAACAATTTGAATTAACTCACTGGTGAACAATGAAATAATCTTTCTGACATAGGACGGGATAGAATTTACAGACATGATGGGGGATTTAGGAAAGAAATTGATAGATTATGGTGTGTGGCTTCTTACCAAGGGTTTCCGAGACTTCTCACCAAGGAGTGGAAACCTTTCACATGTTTTGAGAAAATTTCTCTTTGATTTCTTCACTGATTTATTGGTTAAATAAAACAAGTCTCTAAGGCCTTTATAGGCTTACAACTCAACTCCTCTCTTTTCCCAACCAATATGGGACTAAAACGTCTAAATAATATAAACTCTATAAAATTCTTAAAAGACTCAAAATACCTAAAACTCTAAGATTGAAATTAAAATTTAAAAATAAAAATAAAAATAAAAATAAAAATTCTGATCCCTATCATTCTTCCCAGCTTGAACTGCCTGATGAAAAACTGTAAAAGTTGCACAACAGAGCAGAAATCGGTAGTCCTCTGCAACTGAAAAGATGTGTCCACAAACTCTGAAGTGTAACATAATGCAGATTAGTAGAAGCATGTCCTCTAAAAGTATCTCCCAATTCATAAAAGACAGAAAAGCATGACCTATCTGTTATTTAGGGGAGGGAGACCTGAGATCACAAATTCGATGTGCTCAATCAAAATCAGTGGTGCTTCTTTCAGCAGTTCTGACACACGCTCCACAGATGGTGAAGGATTTTCTGGATCCTTAGGGCAATAAAATCGACGTCCGGCCTAAGTCAGTCGGACGAAGTTATCAAATAAAGCAGTGAAAAATCATCTTAAAACTATTTTAAGAGCCTAAAGATATTAACACTAGCCAAGATCTCTACTATCCCGGGGTTGGATCCGACCAACCCTTAAGGATAAATCTATCTAACATTTACAATTATAAAATCATATTTAATTTAAACTATATGCCTTTCACTTCGTTTCCGCAGAATACAAAGCGTTATTTTCAGCAACATTTCTTTTACCCCCGCGTCGCTTGTCCCAAGCCGAACCGCGTTCCGAGCCGCACGTCATCCCGAGGCGAGCAACACCCTTGTCGCCGAGCCAACCACGCGCCGAACAAGATTTCACCTTGAGTGGATCCTTCGTCAAGACTTCGAATCCGACCCAAACTCCTTCGTGGCTTTGCTAAAGCCCGGGGAGCAAGGAAGAATTTAGGAAGAGATGGAATAATTAATTTAGGTCTTAATCTGAGCGTGCTCCAAACTTTTGGTAGCTTCTCGGATTTGGAGAGTTGGTGCGAGTTTCAAATCCCAATTTATATAGGCGGCTAACCCCTCCCATTTCTATATATCCGATGCGGGACTAAATGTGTTGGAGAAGAAAAAACTCGTCAAAGTTTTACCTTACAAGAAGGCCAAACTTTGACGAATTTTCTCTCACTCACCGTTGAGCTCCAAGAACGATGTCATACATCGTTGCGAAGATGGTTGAACGGTGAACACGTAGGAAGAAACGACACTCTATTTCGAGTTTGTTTGACCCTTCAAACGATGATCCAAAAATCAGCCCAAACGTAGTTTTTCGCAAAAATTGCAGCCTCCAAGACTGGGCACGAAGTCCTAGGCCAGGGGGCCCACGCGGGCCCCACGCGCTCTGCGCGTGCAACACACGTTCCCCGCCGGTGCGTAATGTGCACGCGTCCGCATGCACAGCGGGCGGGGGCCCGCCGGCTTCAAGCGGGCGTGCGCGCCCGCCTGCCTTGTTGGCCGGGCAGCCCGCGGGTGCGGGCCCCGACCCGCAATGCCCTTAATGGGCTTCTTTGGCTATATTTTGTGGGTTTAGAGTCCGTTTTTGACGCGGTTTGAACCTGCGTTTAGACCGGGACGATCCTGTCATCCAGGTAATCCTTTTCACGTGTTTATTATATTAAATATGCACGTAAACATTTTACGACACAGTTAATTCCATTTGCATCATATTCAAAAAAATTCATCTATTATTAAAATCACATTTGCATCAAATACAAATGAACTGGGGCATACATCGCTCAACATCTCTCACTTGCACTCAGTATTATTTATCCCGAGTCCAGAAGCTAACTGCAAACTCTTTGCAGTTTTCTGTCTCTTGCATCAAATGAAGTTTCTCCCTAATTTCTACATATTACTTGACGAATGTCTCACTCTGTGTGAGACCATACAGCATGACCCTACTACAGGTGGGGCTCGAAACCACAGACGGTAGTGACCACGAGCAGCAGGTGCGGTCCCTATTTTGGTATCATACTTATGTGGTTAACTCATTAACATGAGTATTATCGAGACCACACTGACTGTGTTTGTGATGAATACCGCAGTTTTAGTCTCCTCGTCAAAACTATGCCGCTTAGTCGGGTATGGTCAACTGCCAACCCTACTAGCTTGAACTTGGTTAGTCTACATCGATCTTTAGTCAACTAATGTCGGAATTCTTCCAACATACTCTGACCAGAGTTTTCACTAAATATCGAACTAACATTGCAACACTAACTCCCTTTGACCGAGAGAGACGAATCCTATCTTGATCATTACTCTCCTTGCACGCTTCAAATGTCACCCAATCAAAGACCTTTCAACGGGGCTTTTCCGAGGCTAGATTAGTGATCTAAGTGGCATCGTTCACGCACATGTTCGTACAATGACCTCAAGTCAAGACCAACTTGCATATCATCACTAAGAGTTATCTTTGACAGATTGGTCAATATAAACCATATGATAACTGTTGTTGGGTCGTTCAGTGAACTCATTCTCCAATGAGCACATGTGTCTCGTCTCCGACTTCGCCAAGTCGAACGACCATGAGATCGTCACCACTCCATGGCGAAAACAAAGACACAATAGTCTATCCGATGTTTTGATATCCTTTTCTCGAAACATATATGACCACGAACGATTTCAGACTTATGTTACTAACGGTTAAACAATTCTCCATGATCGAGATCCTCATTTCAATACTTGTTTAACCTCGCATTAAGTCTTAGGACTTTACCTAAATTATAATGTCGACTACATTTTTATTAACTTGGATAAATTCTTACCATACCGCTTATTGTAATTTTGAACAAGATATGTGTACACTTACATAGAGATAAATTGCCTCAAGTATGAGGGCACACCTATCTTCCAACATCTTTCACTTGCACTTATGCCCATTTATCCTGATATCTCATATCGTATTTACACACAAGTCTCTCTAGATTTTATGTGGCAGAGTCTTCGTGAGTGAATCTGCTAAACCGACTTTCGTTTTAGACTTAAGGAATTTCTATGTTCATGTTAGACCACACAATTGAATCTTATCCAAATAATTTCCTTGGTCTCTTGAAATCCATAATATTTATCTTGCATGGATCTCATCCAGCTCATCGAGAGTAATCCTAATTAGTTTACTGGTTATTTAGACGGTTCATAATCATTTCTGATAAAGTGTCAAACTCTTTGACCACTTTGTCAACCCATATATTCCGGCTCCTTCATGCCTCGCATGCCTTTTATTCGCTTCCATTACCCTTGAAAACTCTATAAGTTTGTTCTTCTAAATCATATTTAGAAAACAAACAAATTCCAGTATTCATGGTCATCATGAGCATTTACATCGAGTCTGATCCGAACAGATCTGTACACAACTGCAGGCGAGAAAGTTTCATCACAATCTGTTTATAGGAGTTCTGATGATAACCGTTCTCAACCAGTAAAACTTGTACTTCACTATTTTCCATCTGCACTAATCTTCTATCTCAAAGATTCACTTGCAGCCAAAGGAAACACTTTTCTTGGACACGTAAACTAAAGTCTATATTGTATTTACGTGCACGGACCCTTTTCGGATTGCATCAAGTTATTAATCAGAGTCTCTACTCCGAATGGCATCCTAGAAGTTGACTAAGTCATTATCAACTATGACATTTTACTCGACTTATTCGTCTCACGAAACTCGAGTAATACAGTAACTTCCTAACGATTGATTTAATAAATATCTTATTGATAAGATCATCATAGAACCTTATCAAAAAACTAGGCATTATAATATAGGCTTAACTCGGAAGGAAAATTGTAACTCAGAGTCACTTGTCATGTATCGCACCATGTCTAGCAGAGTGCGATTCATGCTTTCCAACACACCGATGTGTTAAAAGACTTGACCTGAGAGAAAATCATATTTTCTTTTAATTACGCAAGAATTATATAGCTAAGTATTGTATTCGACTCTTCGATCTGATCGAAGCAGTTCACATACTTTGTTCATTGTGTTATCTATTTTATTTTATCAGACTTATGTTTCAGTAAGAACACGTGTCGTAATAAAATAAGAACTTATCATAGCTACCTTAAACTTGGGTCCGGGTACATCCGTATGTACGAGACTACGAGTTCACCAACTCATTCTCCCACTGTTTTACAGATGGAATTTCGGCCATCATACCTTTGAGACAAGATTCATAAGTGTCTATTGACTCATAATACGAGAAATCAGACCCCTCTTTATGTGACTTGTGAAGCTTAGTCTCTTCGGTACGGCCTAGTATATTTTCCAATATAATTTTTGCTATTATCTTGCGTGTTCATGTATTAACATTTAATACATGATCGTTATACAAATTACTCTTTGCTTTAGAAGCAAGATGACGACATTTGCCAAAAATGTTAGACGTCCTCTATGGTCCAAGAAACAACAATTGCTCCGTTTTTCAACATGTATGACAATCTATTTCCTTTTATATAACGATTATCCTAAAACCGTGACATTAAATAAGTCACATTTTCGGTTCCTCCTACTTTTGCATTTACAAATGATAGATAAAACTTTCTTTCTCAATTGACTTTTCTTAATGCAATCTTCCTTTTCTAAATCTCATTTAGATATTACGCCTCTCAACACAAATAATAGTCGTGCAAACATCTCATGTATCCAAACGCTTGAGCTTTGCAACTTTGAGTGTGCTCAACAAATTGCTCATCTCAAGATCCGGTTGGGATACATAGGTTTGCACCGCTCATGCTCTCATCTTCGATTCAAACAATTTGATCGAAGTTTCGATCTTTGCGGATCGAAACCGATTTCCATACAACCTAGAGTTGACTCAACAAATCGTATGGAGAAACATGCTTTGAACATCAGTATCTTCAAGCTGCCCCTCATAGAGGCGAGTGACAGGTAGCGTGCATTTATTTTGTTGGACCCAGAGCTCAAAGAAATCATTATCCTTAAGCCTGTGCTAAGAAAGGTCATTTTTAATGTCAGTGAGAACATAATTTAGTCTATCAATTAGAATTTGAGATGATATTCCTTTAACCAACCATTTTGACGAGTTAACTAATTCTCTTCGGATATTATGTTTTGGATTCCATCGGTAAACATAGAACTAACATAGTTTATCATAGTTTATCATAGAACTATCATGTTTTGGATTCCATCGGTAATCATAGTTTAGCATATGTTCAATTTTAAATATAGATAGAATGGCTTTTATCTAACTATATCCTCCCACTATTTTACGATTATTTTTAGCCATAACAATGAACGATTTAATTAAATTAAATTAAATGGAAAAGAGATCCAACCACTCTGAGCCTCACAACCTTGAGTGTGCTCAACAAATTGCTTGACTCTGCGATTGGTAGATGACTCTGCAACAATTATATCATATATGATTCTCTTATTGGTTTTTACCCTTAGCCACTTATGATCATGAGTGTGTGCATCCAAATCACAATGACTAGTCTAGTCGGACCCTTGTTTTCGTGTCTAGCTTAACTTACGCCAGCGCTCAGTGTATGGGCACGCGCGACGATTTGGGTTAAATCTAAACTACATCTCATGTATTGAGAAATTGGTTTCCATAAAGTAGTTATGACATAGCTTGAGTGTTCTCAACTATAACATAAAACCTATAGTTACACATCTCTAGAACAAGGAGGGTTACGTCTAATCTTGAAAAGTTTTTAACGTAATTGACTAGATGTAATCGACGGTGTCACATAATCATAATTCGCATCCTTGCAATCCAGCGGAACACGGCCAGTGATTTGGCTAGGACAGGATCACTATCCCCAGTCAAGCTAGGGTGATCCACAACAGTAGCCAAAAAACAATAGACCGGATCATGGTCCATTGAAGAAAACTAATTATTCATGTGTGACATCGATTAGAAATGGCTTCATTAAAACTAATTAATCATATCAACTAGTTGAATCCTAAAATTCAAAATTATTAGGATTGATTAATAACTTTTATTAATGTCCTTATCAACTATAAGAGTTGAATTGTAGTGTGCTATCCTAATAATGTATTAGGCATTTAAACAAGTTTAAATCATAGCATGTCCAAAAACGCAAGTTTAAATCATAGCATGTCCAAAAAATTATCTTATGATTTTTCTGAAAGGTTTTAATGGTTATCCTAATAGTTTTTCTTAAATTATCACATAATCAAAAATAACTAATATAACCATTAAATAATACAAAAATTTTATCATATTAAATTTTAACACTGGCAACTTAAAAATATCTCATAATTAAGTTACAATAATTAATTATTATCATATAATAATTAAGATCTAATTTTCAAAAACAGTTTTCGAAAATAACAACATTGCTTGGAAAAACGACAATTTAATAGTTTAAATAAAACCTTCATCTGATGGAGAAACATGCTGCATGATATACATTTTATAAATACAAAACATAGATTAAGTAGACTGGCTTCGATACTAACGAAAGGTTTTTTGGGTCCTGAAGGCAATAAAATCGACGTCCGGCCTAAGTTCGTCAGACGAAAATATCAATAAAACAACGGAAAATCATCTTAAAACTATTTTAAGAACCGCCCTAAAGACATTAACCCTAACCAAGATCTCTATTATCCTGGGTTGGGTCCGACTAACCCCTAAGGATAGATCTATCTAACATTTACAATTATAAACGCATATTTAATTTAAACTACATACATTTCACTTCGTTTCCGCAGAATACGAAGCGTCATTTTTAGCAACATTTATTTGGCCCCCGCGTCGCTTCTCCCAAGCCGCACCTCGTCCCGAGACAAGCAACACCCTTGTCGCCGAGCCAACCACGCGTCGAAGAAAATTTCACCTTGAGTGGATCCTCTGTCAAGACTTCACAGATCCGATCCAAACTTCTTCGTAACTTTGATAATGCCCGATCAGTAGCAAGAAAGAATTTAAGAAGAGATGAAATAATTAATTTAAGTTTTAATCAGAGCGTGCTCCAAACTTTTGGGAGCTTCTCAGATTTGGAGACTTGGTGTGAGTTTCAAGGAGAAGAGTTGGCCCCTATTTATATAGGCGCTATATATCGGATATGTGACTAAATGTGTTGGAGAAGAAAAATCAAATTAGTTTGCCTTACACAAACGTCAAACTTTGACGAATTTTCTCTCCCTCGCCGTTGAGCTCCAAGAACGATGTCATACATCGTTGCAAAGAGGGTTGAACAGTGAACGCGTAGAAAGAAACGGCACTCCATTCCGAGTTCGTTTGACCCCTGAAACGTTGCTCCAAAATCAGCCCAAACATAGTTTTACACAAAAACTGCAGCCGCCAAGACTGGGCACGAAGCCCTAGGCCGTGGGGCCCCACGCGGGCCCCATGTGATGCAGCAAGGCACGCGCCCGTGCCTTGCACAACGGGCGCGTGCCCACTCGCCTTGCTGGCCGGGCGCCCGCGGGTGCAGGCCCCAACCCGCAATGCCCTTAATAGGCTTCTTTGGCTGTTTTGACTATATTTTGTGGGTTTGTAGTCTGTTTTTGACGCGGTTTGAACCTGCGTTTAAACCGGAACGATCCCGTCATCCAGGTAACCCTTTCCACACGTTTATTACATTAAATATGCACGTAAACATTTTACGACACATTTAATTCCATTTGCATCATATGCAAAATTTCAGCATCTATTATTAAAATTCTATTTACATCAAATACAAATGAACTGAGGGCATACATCCCCTCAACAGATGGCTCTAGATAAGGCTCTGGCTCTGGTTGCAGTGCTAGATCAAGTTCCTTTTCTAAATCTGATTCAGGTTTGGGCTCTTGTTTATTCAAAATTGATTCAGGCTTCATGTAAGGCACATGCATTAACTCGGTCTCAGGCGCAAACTTTATCTCAATCTTTTGGTCATGATATGGCTCGAGTTTTTGTTCATGCTCATAATATGCTTCATGTGTTGGATCAACCTCTATCCTATGCAGTTAAGTCGGTGAGTTGGCAACGAGTCGATCAAGTACCGACTCATGACTAGTCGAACAAGTCGACGACTAGTCGACGACTAGTCACACCCAGATGTTAACATATTTATTTCATGTATCAGATGTTGCTTCTTTTTTTAGGTTTGTATTGTGCATATAATTTTCTAGCTCAGATAAATTCTTTGAAAATTCACTATTTTTAAATCTTTTGCCTGCATATTATTGCAGATACTATCATGTTAGAGTTGAATCAGTATACACATGGTTCACGATGGATGCGAACAACCATCAGTCGAAAAGATCAAAGGGAAGCAGGCAATGAGACAGTTGGATTCTATGGCGGAATCAAGAAACTATACGCCAAGGATGAGATCTCTACATGAAAACGGATGTGGCTAGTCGCGATTTTAGAGTGAACATTTTCTAGAGTTCATTACTGATGGTCATCTGCTAAAAATCTCTTGGTGGGGAGAGTTTCAAGGCCTTCTTGGCTACCTCTTGGAATTCAACTCGATCCATATGAATGTTTTGATTACCACGAAGTTAGAACGGAAGACAAACAATTTTTTCTCTTGTATTTTGATTGTAGAAGTATGCTGAAAAAGTCGGACCAAGTCGGACCAAAAGGCAGACCAAATCGGTCAAAAATCGGCCCAAGTCGACGCCTAGTCGGTGTCCGACTCACCTTCCGACTTTTCAAAATTTTCAAGTCGGTCCTCCACCGACTCTCGACTAGTCGACGACTAATCAGCGCCTCGATAGTATAGCCTATATCGCGGGCTCTGATGATTGTTGGGGTGCCTACGAAATATATCGAGACTGGGAATAAAAGTGAGATTGAAAACGAAGTTTGAACCCTGACCATCGATGACTATGACATGAAAGTTGTCTATACCAGGATCACACTTCTCCTTTGAATGTGTAATATACATATCTATAACAAGATCATGCTTCTCCTTTGAATGCATAATATACATATGTATATTTCTGTAATTCTGAAACAAACAGGAGAAGAAATACTCTAGATGTGATTTCCAATCATCATATCCGTACATGTCTTCGAATCCATAAAATTATGAGCCCAGATCATACATTGTTCAAAGAGAACAAGCCTAGTAGTAATTATTATCGTAGTAATAGTAATCTCCCGTAATTTAGAGCAAAATTTCTACAATGAAGGGTACCTTTAGGTAAATGGTTGAGTCAGCTATTTACTGACACAAACGACACTGAATTTGGGCTTCAAATGGAACCAGAATCGTCAAAATAGTAAAAGTGCACAAAAAATCCCAAAAATAGGCCCAGAAAATAGAACAGTTCACTATGCAGAGCCACGGCTTGAGCGGTCGGCTCGGCTGAGCCGACTCGAGTAGTCGACTCGGCTGAGCTGGCTGCGAACAACAGCTCGGCTTGGTGCAATATCAGAGTCGGCTCGGTCGGCGCCAACGTCGTTTTCTGATGAATCCGATGATGGTTCGTCGAGCCGTTCTTGTAGCTTCACCGGGTGCTGGAGAGTATTTTTAGGGGTCGACGACCCCAGTCGTCACTAGCGATGGCGTCGGCTAACCTCGACATGTGGACGCAGTGGGTTTTTTGATCGAACTGACAACGACGACGATGGATCTGGGTGCAGATGGGGACGCCGATGACGTGGGTGGGCTGAGAAGTGTGTGGCGTCGATCGACATGATTGTTTGGCGCGGTGGCGGCCTTCGGCGTGGATTTGGACGGCGACAGAACATGATTTCGTTGCTGGGAAAGGTGGAACTGGGTGCCGGAAATAATGTCAATGGCGGCGGAAGCTCATGAAGGTGATCGTGGTTGCCGTAGGGGCTGTGGCAGGCGGTGGCGGCCCTCTTGTTGGTTTGCCTCATGCCCCATCCAAGACATTTTAGATGGCCGCAGTTTGCAGGGTTTGCCCCCAAGCCAATTGGCTGCTTGCCCATTGTAGCTCACCAGCAGCCTTCTTTAACTAGTCCAATTATAAATCCCTATCGTAGACAGTGGGCCGCATGCCTTAGTCGGTTGGACATCCCCATCACAAGCAGTTGGTCACCAGCTGCGGATTCTCATTACAAACAAGTCTAGTTAAATAAGATGATACACTCACACAAAACTAGGTAAACATCCCAGATAATCAGTCATCGGTAATTCAGCCTTAACTAATGTCATTCAGTTGTAGATTATGTACATTTACTCGTTCTGTTGTCAAGCTTCATAGCTATCATCTGTTGCTTGGTTAGAGCATTATAGGCATAATTTGCCAACTATTTTATCGAACAGCCCCCCCCCCCCCCCCCCCCCCCCCCCCCCCACACACACACACACACACACACACACAAATAACACAATAATAATAATCATAATATACAAGAAACAAAAAATAAAAAGGATGCTTTGTGGTGTATACATACAACATACTGCCAAGTATGCCTTCCCCCACCCAAACACTTCACCACTATTTCCATCTGCCTGATTAACATTTGCATGGAAGTTTCAAATGGTAATAACACATCTGATGCTTCTCCTGTAGATCGCTTGTCCATCTATTCTCCTTAATATTCATTTTTTCCTTCATAAGCTCGACCAAAGAAGCAACATTCTCATCCCAAATTTCTGGTCACTAGTAGTATACCCATGCGGTCCCAGCACGAACAATGTAGTTCACTTGTGGTGCTTTGGTAAGCATTAGATCCCTAGTTTGCCAGCTCACTATCATATGGAGTGTTCCATGTAGCTAAGGGAATCCAAAGCGGATGTGCTCTTGCAGCATTTTTTTTCATCCACACACAATCACATTTTCTGACTACATATCATCTACATAGACCCTTCAAAAAGTTCCATCAAAGTCACCACTACTTGGAGCAACATTTACATCTTCAGCCCATTGACTTGGCAATTTACTGATCAATTTGTTCTTAGACTTGGGGGAGGGAGAAACATAAGCTGCTTCCTATCACACAATATAGCTACTAGCCAATTCGGTTGGCGAGGGTGTCATTTGGCTGAAGATTATGTCCGTTCCACCACTGTAAAATTCCGTAGGTCCCATACGGTGACAGATTAACATCTACCAGCCCAGTTCCATCAGAAGCACTCCCCATGCCTAAGAAATTTTGTTTAGGATATTGCTCTCTAGATATTCCATCAATTAAATAATTAACCGGTTTTTTTTCAATCTGCCTAACCATCACCTGCATGGACGCTTCAAATTAAATATTTAACCGGTTTTGTCAGTCATCATATACATGGACACTTCAAGCAATTAAATCACATTCACACCCAGTAGAAGGCCATATGCTTCTTCTGATGGAGATTTAATTTATATGTTTTAGCCCACTTAACTCACCACCATATTCATTAGCTTATTCACGGACTCAAATTTAATCACTACTTTATGATTTGGATTCACAACAAACTCCTGCTGAGGACTGGCATACCATGAATTCTGGGACTCTTGATTCTTCCTCACCATGCTTCTAAGCCACTAACGTTTGTGTGCGCGCATGTACGCATATGTGTGCATGCATGAGATAGATTTTAAGCCCAAGATGTTGACATCATCGTCACATACATGAAATGTTTTAAACTAAAATTAGCATATTTCTGTATTCACAAAAGTAACCTTTATTAGAACAAAAAACCAATGGTACAGTACAATATCGGTACATGTGTTAAGATAGATATATGGCTGATTGCTTTTATAACTAGCACCAACCTACATTTGCCAATCAGTAAAAAGACAGGGCTATAGGTATCTACATTACTGCCTAAAATCAATTGCATACCTTAGCATTGACATCTGCATTCTTGTTCAAAAGTAATTCCACGACATTAAAATGGCCACGGTCTACAGCCCAATGCAAAGGTGTTCTCCCTTCACTATCTGTAATCAATAGCAGCAAAGCATGTGAAAAGCTTTATACATCGAAAAGAATATCCTAATAGACACAGAAGAAACTGTTCCTCATTATTACCCACCCCTCTGTTTAAAGATGAGACATTGAGGGAGAAGACAAGAATGTGAAGCACAAAATTAAATGACTACTGATACGAGATGTGATATGAAGCATGAGAACGATGTATTTAAGATATTGCTAATCCGGTGTTCTAAAGTTTCTCTATCAATCCTTTGAGAAGACAAGAATGTGAAGCACAAAATTAAATGACTACTGATACGAGATGTGATATGAAGCATGAGAACGATGTATTTAAGATATTGCTAATCCGGTGTTCTAAAGTTTCTCTATCAATCCTTTGAAGTAATTATTAAATATTATCTGATATCCCAGAAGAAATTACTACTACTATTTTATTTAATAAGTTACTGGACTCGCTACCATCTAGATTTTGATGCCTTTTTCTAGCATAAGGCTATCAGAAGTTGAGTAGGATAACCTGAGAAAATGCAAAATAAAGAAAATGATTCGCATTCCCCTCCATCCTTTGGCTCAAGACTTTAATAAAAATAAGAAACCACGCATACAGACCATTGCAGACTCCACTGCCGGGATGTCTAATTGTCCAACTAGTTTACATATGTTAAAGACGCGACTCAGTATACATATTGACATTTGACTGAGCCTAGAAAAGTATAATTGTTTTGCCTGTAATATTTTTTAGTATTCGAACAAATCAGATTATATTGGATCTAGATCCTCTAAACTAATGGATTCCAGTACAGTTTGCTCTAAATCTGTACACAGTTCAGAATTTGATTATTATTCCAAAATACCAAGAAAGTGACAAAACTAGAGATTCAACTACTAGTACCATGTAAATGGCGCCAAAGAAAACTAAAGGCACTGGAGAATTAAACATCACCAGTATTAATCCCTTTACCAAAGCAAGCAATGAAATAAATGGAAGAAGTTAAAAAACATAATATCACCAAAGACCTTTTAGAAGTGCTGGAAATTAAACAGAAATGGCAGACCTCTCAAATTCACCGAAACACCATTCTCAATAAGCGTGAGCAAGTTAGCAGCTTCTCCTTCTCGGGCGCAAGCATGTACAGCTTCCAGTTTTCTGCATTAAAACAGTTCAAATATCCATAATTTAGTGACTGAAAAATGACACATGAAAGATGATTTCTCATCCTGGTAACAAGAGATCTGTAATTTATGTTATCCTGACACACCATTGGTAAACCTAGTCATATTTTGTGTTGCTTTGCACAGTTGCTGGCATTTATTAGTAAAACAACCTCTACTATGTTTGGATTTTCAAAGACATCCAATCTTACAATAAAATGATTTGAGTTTGAATTTACGGTGAATTCTTCATTGTCATGAAGCCAACCCCAAATTTTTGGGATGAAGGGTAAGATGATGATGATTCTTTATTTTCATGAAGATCAAATTGACGCTAGGGTTTCGAAGTATCAAATAGCTTGTTTGCAGTCTAATAATCGTGTTTGAACACAACCCAGAAGAATGGTAAGAATTGAAACAAGCAAAATTTTCTTAGTATGAAACCATAACTAGTATATTAGAGTAGTATCACACAGCTAGTATTTACCTTCAGGGGTTGATACATTATAGCCCCTATATTACAGGACGATGCTTAAATATTTAGATGTCCATGCATACATCTATACATAGACCCTACTATGTGCTAGATAGTTATGGATGGTATATTAATGAAGATAAATATAAACTGTCCTGCAAATTATATATGAAAAAAAGAATATGAGATATAATATGAGAAGTCACATGGCTGAAAGGACTGGACATTCAACGGTGTAACATATTTAAATAGGAAGGGAAAAAAGCACTTTCTAGTAATCATCACGATATGACATGGTCATGGAAGCAAGTAGAGATCAGCAAAAAATCTCAAAACATAAGAATGGTTGCACTGTTCCAAATACCCAACTGAATACTTAGAAACATTTAGGTTGCGGTTGAGAACCTTACAGATCAGTTTCTGACTCTTCTTCATGAACAAAACTGCTGAAAACTGGCCCCATTGGTCCTTTTGCAGCTTTGCCAGAATCACCAGTACCTTCATCTCTGTTTTTCTAATAAAATTGTCATGTACATGGAAGATGAATTAAATGGATACTAAAAGCTCTTGTGAGACTGTAGCAGATAGCAACATGGCATAGTTGGAAGATTGAGTACTCACACTAGCGACACCATCTGCCCATGTTGGATAAAGCTCACACACAATTGCAATATACTTCTCCATTGCTTCTTCTGGAAGCATAGCACCCAATCTCTGCCACGCGTTCCTTGCATAACAACAAATTAATATCATCTATCAGTAAAGTACTGTGAAAAATCAGTCAGAAAGGACATCATGAAGAATGAAACACGGTACATCTGAATCCGTTCTTATGTTCAACAAACCCAAACGACCTGTCACAGCCTTTGACGAATTCAATTGCCCCAACCAGAAAAGGAGAAAACAGACAATCCCTAATTATCAAGGAATATACCTAATGGCACTCATATGCCGAAATTAAATTATTCTCCCTAAGATTAAAATTATGCTCATTATTCTCTATAATTTAAATTTTTGTCACTATTCTCTTTTAGAATTATGAATAAGGAAGAAAAATAACATGAAAAATGTTAGATGGAATAATTAAAAAGATCATAGAATATGTAGCTTCTACATAAGAGAGGAAAACCTTTAGAGAAATCAGAATGCCTGGTTGGTTTTAAGAAACTTTAAGTCCATGGAACAGTAATCCTCGATATTTGAAATTCAAACTCATTTTAAAAAGGAACTCATTTGATTTTACTTTTTTTCCTTTTCCAAGTGTTCTGGTATGTATTTCAAAATTTAAAAGACGTGACTTTTTCCATCCATTTTAGCTTTTCCCCTCCATTTTAGAAGGGATGTGATGAATGTTTATTTTATATATTTTTTCATATAGTTTTCACGTGCATTTCATACCACTCCACGTATTTCATATCGTTTCCTCCTTTTTGTTTCTTTTCTCTTGGGTTTTCTTGGTGTATTTCAGGTTAAAACGAGGAGTTTTAGGACTCAAGAGCAAGGATGAAGCTTTGAAAAGAGAGCGAGGAAGCGCAGGATTCCAAATCATAAAGGGAGTGAAGAAGAGAAGCAAAACAACACAGACGTGTGCCATGTCACACATGACCGTGTCATTTGAACCCAAGGAAAGAGCTAAAAATTGAAGCTCTACACGGTCGTGTGCCATGTCACATACAACCGTGTAGAACGACGCAGAAGAAGGCTCAAATAAAGACCCCACACGACAGTGCAAACGGTCTTGTGTGTCATTTTATGTATGAGCTGAAGCAAGAAGTACATCGGCGTGTGGCTATCCACACGACCGTGTGACGGCAGGAGACAAAACGCTGATTTTCTACCACTGAAGCGACATGGTCGTGTAAGATCTCTGCACGACCGTGTCAGGCCATACCTTCTGAAGACAAACAAAGGCACTTTTCTGGAGATGTGGTGACACGGTCGGGTCGGGTCGGGTTTTAACCCTATTCTTGCTAGAGTTTTGGGTTTGTATATAAGGATTTTGTGCGCCGACTTTGAGGAGGAGCGCGACTTTTCTCTAGTTTTTCATCTTCTTCTTCCTCTGAAAGTAGTTTAGGAGTAGGAGTATGTTAGGATAGATTTTATTCATTTTCCCTTTAAAGCTATGTGTATTCCGTTGAAGATCTTGTATTGCAACTTCATGAGCTACGTATTTCTTCTTTTTAACATTTTCTAGTTGCTCTTTTGTGATATCTCTGTGATTCTTTTGATGGTTATTGAGTAGTTTTTATCTGGGACGTGGTTGAACCCTGTTTGAGGATTGGTATGGATTGATCTATCTTGTTTAACTATCGAATGTCGAATTAGAGTCTCGCCATGGATGTTTGATTAGAATCATTCACTATCTATGTCGCCAACGATAGTTTGGCGTAAATTGAAACGCCCAAACAAGTCCATGATAGTGGCGTGAACGATGGTTGGGGAATATTATCGAGCAGCATGTATTCGTTGTGTGACGATGACCAACGATAGTTGGCTTTGTCATACGATAGGTAGTCTTATCATAGCATCACGATAATAGTGTATAGGTGACAACATTAGGTGGGGCAACCTCACCCTAGGATTAATTTGTTAGCTAGATGAGATGTCCACTTCCATATTCAATCCACATTAGAGGAATACCTAGCCCTAGAACCTTCTTTCATCCATATTCTCTCCCTTTAAAAAATAATCACGTAGCTAACCACAACCTAGGATTGGCTAGTACTCTGTCAGACAACCTCCCCGTGGACCGACCCGTAAGTGATACATTGACACAGTGCGCTTGCGGTATAAATATTAAAACTTCATTATCACAACAGGATGCCTCATTTTTTTTCCTTTTTCTTAAGGCCTTCATTAGTTAAACATAAACTGTTTTCCATCAATTAATATATATTAAATATAAATATTCAGTTTTTCTCTCGTTTCACCAAGATGTCTATTGCAATGAGGTGAATTCTCTACTCATGTTGTCACGTGTGGTGTGTCACGATGAGGTAGCTTCTAAAAAAGCTTCTTACTTAGGTTGCTCATTACAACACAAGGCAGAGAGGGGTAAATTTTTTCCAATCGTAAGGACTCGTGGCTTCATAAAATGATGATAAAATAGAATATTTAGATTTAACAAATATTAATTAACAGAAAAAATGACTATGCTGAAACAATGGAGGCATTTAAAAGAAAAAATGAGGCATCCTTTTCTACAATGGAGGTAAAAATCATGTCTTAGGATTTGAAAAAAAGACCAAAACACTTGAGAAGGTATAAAACTTAAAATCAAATAAAATTCTTTCTAAAATGAGTCTAAATTTCAAACATCCACACATTAGTACCCCGGCAATTCAGATTTCTCTAAACCAACCATGCCTTGCTAGCCCATGCATTTCAAATTTCTCTAAAGTTATCCTCTTTCATCAAATATGCATGTTATGACTTTTTTAATTATTCTCTCTGACCTTGTTCACTTGTGTATTATACTATTTATTTCAGTATTCTTAATCTTATATAGAATAATGAAAAATTATAATTGTATAGAATAATGATTAATGAACATAATCTTAATCTTACATAGAATAATGAATCTACATTCGGGTACTATTTGATATGCTTCTTGGTAAACATAATTTTCCTCTTTTGTAGGGTAATTAAATTCATCAAAAGTCAACACGCCTCAAAGATCGTTTTGGGTTGCTAAGATCGGACGAGCAGATAAGACTGAGTTTTTATGTTTTCGATCTCATTGTGATTAATGATGTTGCTTTGTGGGTTCGTTTAGGGTAGAAGAAAGGAGAGCGTTCAACAGCGAGTAGCTACACTAAATATCTATGGCCCTCTTCTTCGTTTGGCCTCCTTTGACCTAAGTAGGATTTGATTCATGATGATTGCTAAGGATTCGATCTTCTTCCTTGGGGGTGGCAGCTTTTTGTAGTTCTTCGTTCTTCGAGGGACAGGATAAGGCCTGGTGCTGCTTCGATATCTTCTTAAAAGTAATGAAGGCTTATCTATTCTTTCTTCTGCAATGTCTTCTCAAAAATCAGTTTGGATCCATTCCTTGCAAATTGGAAATAAATGTAAAGATTAGATATAGTATAGTATTGTCATCATAGGATGTGTGGTTATTTTGCCTTCTCTGGCTTATTCATTATTATTATTTTAAACTCAGCTCCATGCTTTAAATCTCAATCTCACTTAGCATGGACTTACCAGCCGAGATAGAAATAATCAGCTTCCACTTGCTAACCTAGTCAAGTTGAAAGAATGCTTAACCTTGTAAGTGCATATCTTTTGAAAAAAGAGACCCCTCACGATCTTGTTCTCTATTCTTCTAACCAAAACCCCTTGTATGGAGGTATCCATCTTAATAAGATATCAGAATCGGCTTGGTTTGTCTAGAAAAAATCGCTCATGTTGAATGCAAAAAAAGGGTGATGTACCAATGTTGCATCAAACCAAGCCATGTTATCTCTTTGAGTTGCATTTGCCTTCTCCCAAAATATTCATTTGTTGACACGTTGAGTATTGACATTCTTGTGCTTTCCACAGATTAAGTGTCTGTCATCTAATCACGTTTCAAATTACAACATTTTTCAGTTGCATCTTTTGTCATTGGACCTACAGTAACATAGGGCGAGTGGCACCGGTAGGAGCACCCTGCATAGCGGGACTAACAACGTAGATATTTTTGCTTTATTCAGATCCTTACCCGCGTGGTGAATGGATGTTCCTCATTGTTGGTCATTAATTGAGATACATGGGATTCAAAATGTTCTTAGCTTATAGAAACCTTGGATTTTCAACAGCATTAAGATTTGTTTCTCCCTAATGTAGCTAATTCAGCGTAAGATTGTCCAGTTTCAAAGTTGCAGAAAATGCATTCAGTTCTTATAGGCTAAGTGCTAACTGGAGTACGCTTTGCCAGCATTAGCATGGGGTACAGTAGGTTTTAATTCTTTCAATACAGTAGGACCACTTGCCAACATATTCCAATTTCCAACAATTATGCTTGAAATATTAGTATGTTTCGTGTATCTTGTGTTTGTTGGGCTTAAGAACTAGACACAGGATTGCCCATGGACAACATTATAACCGTAGTTCATCAAAGCATACCCACTACTGTTCGATTTCATGATTTTCCTTATCTTCCACAAATGTTGATGCAGTTTGGATATTTCATATGGTTCAGCCCACACTCAGTGTTACTGGGACATTGATGCCACCTCCCAAAAGATACTCAAAAGTGTTGGTGTAGGCTAACTAAAAAATATGAGCTTTCCAAAAGCTTAGTCTAAAATTTTCGTACGTCATTTCAAAAATTGAGTAAGCTAGTACCCATTTTCTTACCACAGCATTATATCCCTCCAAAACATAACATCAAATGAGTATTATGGCATCATATACATTATAGTCTTTAGGTGTCATGTTTAGGTATTTCAGAAATTTTGGAAATTAAGAAGAGACAATGAAGTTGGCCATAAGCAATTTCTTATTTCATTAAGAATTGATTCTGAACAAAATTTTGGGTATAAAATCAAATTTTGGTATAAAAGGAATTAATATTAGGTAAAACATAGGATGCTAGTAGAGTTCAGAAAAAACTGAAGTGCATTTATCATCTGATTTCCCTTTCCAAATAAGGCCTCGAGAAATTAATTTTCTAATTACATCAGTAATTCTATTCTGCAAAAGAGGATTTCTTAGAGAAAGCTCAATGGACATGGGAACAGAATAGTTACTTGAATGACTACCACAATTAGACTTTATGGATAAGAATGACACTTGTGCTCATCATGTGGACATGTTACATGCCAATTGCCTAACACGACCATCCATAATTTTCGAATGTCTTAGTCAATCATCCTAATAAAAATTTTCCATCTAACTTGTAGATTGTCTAACACATACTGCCCAAAGTGCTCCTTGATTAAAACATTATGGTCCATTCTAAAATTAAACGCTCCTCAATCACACCAATATAACAAGCAACTGTTCCTAATAAAATGATCATCATTACGTATATCAACACGTCAATCTGAATTGTACTCAGATTCTTGATTTTAGTCTTGGATTGAAAAGTCATGTATCCTCGTCCTTTGAATTCTAGAGCAACCGTTTTATATGGAAACCTTACCTTCTCTGATCACATGAATTAGTAGTCTGTTATCCAAAAAAATACCATACACCAACTCACCATACACCAACTCATCCTGAGTGCATCTCGTTAGCAAATCCATTTATAACTAAATATAAGCTGTAAGAGCTCAATGCCCTTCCCTAAAGTCAGCCTATGATGATAAGGAATGTGTACCTTGTATTCCCTTGGTGACCTTCATATTTACTAGGCCGTGTTTCTTTTCCAAAAACTCAAATTCAATCTATGTTTAATGGTAGGGATCTTACCATTAACTTCTTAGATTCAATGCTAGGCATCTTTTCAATTTTTTTAATCTTCACATCATGCATGCCAGAGGTATTTATACAGAAAAACCCAGTTATTGCATATTTACATATAAAAATATAGTCTTCATTTTCCCCTTGCTTACGCATTAACAATGTTTGCAGTTAATTAATGTTAATATAACCATTTATAATGGACAAATTTCCTCGCAGTTCATCTTATTACCACAATAGATTTTTCACTGCTTCACGAAGCCATTGAACTTTGAGTTCATTATCAGTTAACAGCATATCACCTAAGAGAAGTTAAGATAGAACCAAAACAGTTCAAACCAGTGAAGAAATTATAAGTTTGAAGCATTAGTTTTAATAAAGTTAAGTACACTCTGAAATTAAAGGAAATGAAACCCTGTGAGAAATGCAAAATTTGGTTATATTACCAGTATCAATTAAAGTGTTCGAGAAATATGGGCATATGCTTGACTCTTAGCATAAAGTTGGATGCTAACAATTCTTTATGTGACCTTAAACTTTCACCACCAAAAGCAATAGGGAATTGCTACGCGCACATACCGTTATACTCCCGCACACAACTGAGATTCCGTTTATTTACAAGTTTGCCACTCAGAATTGCTTACCGCGCACAACCGTTTGAAAATGGCGAAAATACATCCGGTTGTGCATGGTGAGTAAAAACCCACGACCACCAGCGGTTTTGCTCCGCGTGCACAACCGCTATCGCAATGCAAACGACCGCCTCTTTCGACCTCTCAGCCCCTCCTCCGCCCCTCTTCGTCTTTTTCAGCCCTCTCATCCGCCCCACCCCCCTCTTCTGACCCATCCGCCGACCTCCCAAGCCCCTCCGTTGACCCCTCCTATGACTGACCAGCCCCCCTCCTCTTCATCTTTTCCAACCCCTTCCATCGCCCCTACCCCTCCTTTGCCCCATCCGTTGACCTCCCCAACCCATCCGCCGCCCCTCCTCCGACTACCCAGCCCCTCCCACTCCGCTGTGTCCCTATGTGCCCCTCTTCATCTTCTCCACCCTCGTCCTCCGTCCTCTCTCATTTGTCCCCTCTGACAAACTCCCCGGCCCTCTCTCCCTCCACCCCTCCACTAACACCCCAGTTCCTCCCCCGCACCCTCCGTCCCATCCACCCCCTCCTCCAACCTCGCCCACCCCCAATATCAATTCCAACCCCTAAAAACTCGTCGGTGGTGGCGGGGGTGGCGACGAGTGTAAATTAGATTTAAATTTTGAATGGCAAGCTTGTAAATAGTGGTTGTGCACGGGAATAAAACGGTATGTGTGTGTATCAATTCCCAAAGCAATATGATATTTCCCCAAAGAAAAAGTTAGGGTCATAAGTCAAGTATACAACCAGTGAGAAATTTGACCATTTCCTTTTGGCAACCTTACCAACTTTAGCTCATGATGCATAACTGATCCCTTGTATATTGTACGAAGATCCATATCCGGGAAATAGTCACTTATAATGATTGTTGTTTCAGAATAAAATTCTTAAAATTAAAGATCCCTAAAATTTCAACGTTCTCGTCATCGATTCCCCATTTGCAGCAATATAAGATATCTACGTGCTCAAGAAACAATCGATAGAACAATCAACAAGTGTAAACATATCAATAACTCATTTTAAACAGAAAAAATGCATTGAATCAGACGTATACACACCACTTGGCGCGAGTCGAGACCTTGAGAACAGAAGGCTGAGGCTTCGTACAAGGCCCCTCTGTCGCAATCTTATACAGTCCATACAACTGCAACTGCACATCATTAGACACCTTCGCCGAGTTCCGATCGGCCGCCGTCGCCGCCACAAACGCCGTCGCGGCACTGAACAATTCATCCAACTCCGTGCTCTCAATCCCCTCCCAATCGTCGTCGTCGTCGTCCGAAACCCTAGCATCCCCCGCTACCAACTCCCGCTCATCCGAAACCCTAGAATCGCCTCCAGCATTCGCTTCCGACGTCTCTGACACCAAATCCTCCTCTCGGACTATTTTCAGATGGTCTTCTCTAAACGAGATGACGGTGGAAATGAGCTTGGCGACGAGGAAGGAGAAGATGAGACCGATGAAGATGGCCTGTCCCAGCTCTTGCCAGTCTCCCATGGCGGATGATCTCTCTTCACATCAACCCCTAGAATTTGGTGGTGGGGACCTATGGAGCCTATGGAAGAATGAGAAGCCGCTGAGATTTGGAGGCGGATTGAAAGGTCGGTGGCCTTGAAAAGTGGTAGGCGGAGTGAAATCGGCAGAAGCGTACAGTATAACAGATGGTGAATTACTTTGCCAACATACCAGTTCACAGACTGCTAACCCACCATTGGAATATTCTCAGAATAGGATAGAAATGGAGGGTGCTCCAATCCAATTCCATAATTGTTGAACACACATCGTTGGTGTTGTGAATAGTTATTTACTGGGTTGGATGAGTTATTGGGCCAACCCAAGTGTTTGGGCCCATATCTGTATAAGCCCACTTATATTCTCCCCTTTGGCTATAAATATAGACCTGAGGGCTCTCCCCTCAGGAGTTGATTCATAACACGTTATCAGCACGAGCCTCTAAAAACTTTTTTTTCCACAAAATTTTTCCGTTCGTTGCGAAGGCGAAGGCGGGAGATCCACGAGCGCGGTGCAAGGCTTCCTCAATCGAGCGTCGTCATCCGCGTAGGGCTTCGAGCAAACGTCGCTATATCCGGAGGACGGATATAGAGGTAAAAACTCTAAAAACAAAGTTTTTAATCATACGTATGATTACCCCTCCCCTAGATCTCACAAGATCGTCATGGGGATTCATCGTCGCCTTGAAAACGACGGATTATTCATCCCAAAAATCAAATTTTTTTAGGGCTTTTGGATTTTTCTTTCAAACCCTAAATCAACCCCCGCCGGCGGCCTCGCCCCCCCCTGCAGAGGGGGGCGGCGGCCCCCCGCGCCCGCCGTCCCCCCCCCCCCCCCCCCCCCCCCCCCCCCGCGCAGAGGGGGGCGGCGGCCCCCTGGCCGCTCCCCTTGGGGGGGGGGCCCCCTCTGCGGGGGGGGGGGCGGCCCCCCTGGCCGCCCCCCCCCCCCCCCTCTGCGGGGGGCGGCGCCCCCCCCCCCCCCCCCCCCCCCCGCCACGCCTCCCCTGCAGGGCGGCGGCGGCGGCGCCCCCCCCCCCCCCCCCCGTAAACCCTAACCCAATTAAAAAAAGTTACAGAACTGTGGGCCTGAAGCCCACAGCAGATCTGTGGGCTTCAGGCCCACAGATTTCAAAAAAAAAGGCTTATGGGCCTGAAGCCTATAAGTCGACTGCGGGCTTCAGGCCCGCAGACTGGTTCATCTGAAAAAAAAAATTTGGGGGAGGCAAAGGGCTATAAACTCGCCTCAAAAGGCAACTTATTAGCCTAAAAATTAATTTAAAATGGGGATTCAAAGGCAAAATATTCGTGAAAAATCACGGTAAATTACGGGAGGAATATCGGGCAGACAAGGGCATTTTGGGGATTTTGGGGGGGGGGGCTTTGGGATGATGAGGGAACCTTTTTCCTCATACAAAAGAAAATGTTAATTTCGGGCTCTTAATCAATTTAATTGATTAAACTCATTTACTTTACAACCTATGCATCGTAATTTCTTTTACATGCTTTACATCTATGGCAAAATTATGTGGATATTATTTGCGTGGTTGTACATTTTATTTAAAAACTTAATAATTAGGAAGATCCTGCGACCGCTCTGCCGTTAGTTACCTAACCTAACGGTGTATGACGTTGCCCAGTGGTCCAATAATTATTAAGTGATTAAATATCGTTTTATCCTCATATGAATAAACTGCATGTGATGTCTGTGGATGAAAATGTTGATGAGCACAATATTCTTGCATGAATTGCTAAATGTGGTTTTTGGATCGGCCGTTTAGTCCCACGGTTTATTTCCCGCATTTTTCTTTTATTTTTGAGAGAAATTGTAGTGAGGAATTTATGTAAATGTCAAAGAAAGAAGACCTACCTCCATGGAGTCGGAAGCTACGCTTGAAGACGAAGATATTAAATGGGACCCACGATGTTTCCAAAGTTGTATTTTCATTTTATTCAAGCTGCAAATTTGTATAATTTGGACTGTGGACTCTTGGACTCTTTCTTGTGGGACTGGCTGATCCACACTTTTAGCTTTTCATTAAATATTGCTTCCGCATGAAAATGTTTTTCTGATTGATTATTAATTCATGCATGTTTGTGCTCTGCTAGATAAATGGCTAAAATTGCAAACGTTGACTTTGAAGTGCTGGATGCATCAGGCAGAAACTATCTAAGCTGGCAGCTAGATGTTAAGTTTCACCTGCGGGCCAAGTCCCTCATCACTGCTGTGACAGAAAAAGAAAATGTTAGCGATATAGAGAAGGCGCAAGCCATCATCTATATTCGCCGCCATGTGGACAAGACCTTAAAGGCTGAGTACCTTACGGTCGAAGATCCACTTGAGCTATGGACCGCCCTTGAGGACAGGTATAAACATCAGAGAGATGTTATACTCCCAAGGGCGAGATATGAGTGTGAGAACCTGAGACTGCAGGACTTTAAGTCCATTGCTGAGTACAACTCAGCACTTTTTAGCATCACCTCACGCCTGAAGTTGTGTGGTGAAAAAGTCTCAGAAGATCGCATGCTGGAAAAGACGTATACGTCTTTCCATGAAAAGGATGCGATACTTATGCAGCAATACCGTGAACGTAAGTTCACCAAGTATTCAGAGCTGCTGTCATGTCTTCTCATGGCCGAGCAAAACAGAGAGCTTCTTCTCGCCACTCACAATATGCGCCCTCCCGGCACTGTCCCCCTACCAGAAGCTCACCATACCTCTTCCTTCAAAAAGAAGAGGGACAAATAAAGAAAAGAAAGACCACAGAAAGGGGGACAACAGAAAAGAGCCAAGGGCCCACCACAGCAGCGCAAGAATGAAGGGAAGCGCAGGTTCACCTGGCGCAGGAATGATAACAAGAAAAACAATGCACCCCCACCCAAGAGGGACTGGGAAGACCAGTGCCACAGCTGTGGCATGACAGGCCACTGGTCTAGAGTGTGCAGGACCCCAGTGCATCTCCAGGAGCTTTATAAACAAAGCAAGAAAAAGAATGCTGAATCAAACCTGGTGGCTGCGAATAATGCAGTCAAATTCACAGCAAAAGACTTCGAGTCAGACAATCTGCTTGATTAGCCCGTTATCATTTATCTTAGCATTTAATTGTATGAACATTTTATTTCATGAGAGCTTTTATGTATCTTCAATTCTGTTGAATAAAATTTAGCTTTTCTGAATGCAAATGTTTACTCATCTTTTTTAGATGGAATGCTCTCATGACTGCTTAGTAGACAGCGCGTCAACACATACGATCCTTCAACACAAATGCTATTTTCATAGCATTATCCCGTATAAGAGCCCTGTAAACACAATTTCAGGGCCAAGGTTCTGGGAATGCAACCTTGTTGCTCCCCAATGGAACATGACTAAAAATAAAAGATGCACTTTACTCTCCGAATTCTAAGAGAAACTTACTAAGTTTCAAAGATATCCGTTTTAACGGATTCCACTTGGAAACAGCAAATGTCAAAGAAAATGAATTACTGTATATAACGTCTCAAGAAAATGGAGTTAAAACCATTCTTGAACGTTTTGAGAGCCTCTCATCAGGCCTCTACCATACAAAAATTCGGAGAGAGGAAGCAAACCTGACGGAGCACCTGAAGTGCCCGACATCGACCAAATTCTTACTTTGGCACGATAGACTTGGCCACCCCGGATCTGTGATGATGCACCGCATCCTAGCACAATCCCATGGGCATAACCTGAAGAACCAGAAGATTCTTCAGAAGGGAGAATTCCCTTGTGTACCCTGCTTTAAGGGTAAATTAATGACAAGGCCATCACCACTTAAAGTGGATATTGAGTCTCCTAGCTTCCTTGAAAGAATACACAGAGACATATGTGGACCTATCCACCCCCCTAGCGGGCCTTTTCGGTACTTTATGGTACTGATTGATGCATCTTCGAAATACTCGTATGTGTGTCTACTTTCAACCCGCAACTTAGCTTTTCCAAAGCTTTTGGCACAAATAATAAAGTTGCGGGCGCATTTCCCAGACAACCAAATAAAGAAAATACGTCTGGATAATGCGGGGGAATTTACCTCTCAGTCATTCCAAGAATATTGCCAGGCAACGGGAATAGAAATTGAACATCCGGTGCCGCATGTTCACACCCAGAATGGGTTAGCTGAGTCGCTAATTAAAAGACTCCAATGGATCGCACGACCATTGCTGATAAAATCCCAGTTGCCGGTGGATGCATGGGGACATGCAATTTTACATCCTGCATCACTAATAAAAATTAGACCCTCAGGAGGTCAGAGTCTATCTCCAATGCAACTCGCATATGGAACGCCGCCGAACATCTCTCACTTGAGAATCTTCGGCTGCGCAGTTTATATCCCCATTGCACCACCACAGAGGACCAAGATGGGCCCTCAACGTCGCCTAGGTATCTACGTAGGGTTTGACTCACCCTCCATTATAAGATACCTAGAACCCCAAACGGGGGACGCTTTCAAGGCACGCCTTGAAGACTGCAATTTTGATGAGACGTATTTCCCCAAAATGGGCCTAGACATCGAAAAGTCTAGTGCAAAGCAAATGTTGACGTGGGATACAAAAAGCTTGACCCACTACGATCCGGTAACAAGACAATGTGATGATGAGATCCGGAAGATCTTACACATCCAGGACACAGTCCATAGATTACCGGACTCGTTCACTGACAACCAGAAGATTGTCATATCACACATCCCTGCTGCGAATACTCCAGCTAGGATTGTGTCACGCCCCGCTTCCCTAAAATGGAGGCGAGACGTGAGAAGGTCCGCACGAGAGTGGAGCTGTGAAGCCCCAAACCCGATAAGCGTTCAATTTAGTATAAGCAGGTCCCTGTAATCGCAAAAAGGAACAACAACAATAATAATAAAGAGACGGATAAAAAAAATACCAATCCCAAAGTTCGTCCACAAAATATTCCACATCATAGAAAAGCCACCAGGCTAACAGAAAAAGAGTCTAAGGCCCAGAACAAGACCAACAAAATAACACAAACATAACAGAGTATCAACTAGGTGCCACGCACCGACAACTAAGCAGTCTAACAAAAGTAGCTAAACAACGACACTAGGACTAATCCCCAGTGTCAACGTAGTCCTCAATCAACGCGGGCTCTGACTCAGCGTCAGCGAACACCACGTCCTCAGCAAGTAACTCGGGCTCGGGCTCTAACATGTGTCACCCAAAAGAGAGAAGGGGCACATGTCAGCAAGTCGAACGACTTGTGCAAGGAAACGGGAATAAAGATAAACTAGCAACCTAGCAGTTAAAACATGGTGCATGGCAAGTAAAGTAAGGTAGTAACAAGTAAAGTAAAGGAGAGTACAAGTGGCTAGTGGTTGTTGTGGCAAGTAGCGTCAGGTAACAAGTACAAGTACAAGGGATCACTCAACGAGTGCCCTATGCCCTCAGGCTGTGTTCAAGTGTCAAGTACAAGGGATCACTCAACGAGTGCCCTATGCCCTCAGGCTGTGATGAGCTCGTCTTCTGGAACACGAGCCAGAAAGTGTATTTAACAAGTATGGCGTAGGTGTGCACCTAGCCGGAACAAGTAGCACTAGTATGTAGCGAAGCTACACAATCACGATGAGTATTCAAGCATGCAAAATGCAATGACATGAACATATTCGCGTACCGTTAATTGTATTTAAACGTGACAGGCAAAATGCAATGGCATGAACAGTTATCCGCGTACCGTTTATTTGAATTAAACATGGCAGTTAAAAATGCAATAGCAGTTAAGGATGCATGGATGACATGAACAGTTAATACGCGTACCGTTTAGGGAAATTAAACGTGACATACAAGCATGATGAGGGTGACGGACCAAGCTTCGTTGTCAAGCTAGGTCAAAGGCGTCTAAACGGCTATCCTTTCACCGTCTAGTCTCTTTTACGCTAAAGCAAGGTAAATGGCTTAAGACATGGCCCAAATCAAGAGATGCAAGTTTCACTTGCCTGATACCGGGATTGACGAGCAATGAAGATCGTTACACAAGCTAACTACGGAAAGATTCGCTGTTATGGCAAAACAATCATTAGCATAAAGATCCTAAATAAGTTTCTTATTAGAACCCTAATCATCTAATCAATCCATTTTATTAGGGTTTCACAAAATTATCAATAAGCTATGAAAACAACGGTAGATCGATTTCTTACCGCGAGGAGACGGGAGAGACACTCCGGGGAACCCTAGGATCAGATCTGGAAGAGATTGGAGAAGTTTGGGGAAACTAGGGTTTTGGGGGATTTGGGGATTTGATGGATTTGAGTGAGATTTTAGGGAAGATGAGAGGTGGAATGAGTGAATGGATGGATTGGATGATGGATTTAGGGCTTGGAATGGAGAAATGGAGCTTGGAGGAAGATGGGGGCTGAAGGGGGAAGATTTTAGGGTTTTGGGTCTTTTTGGAGAAGAAGAAGTCGTTTGGGGGGGTATTTATAGGTTGGGCTGGCGGCTGCCCAGAAATTAGGGTTTTAACACTGGTTAGTCGGTCCAAGAGCAACCACTGACCGACTAGTTTGGCAGCTAGTCGGTCGGTCGACCAACGCAGACCGACTAAGTGCAAACAGTAACTCCTGAACGAAAATAGGATTCTAGAGTTAGGCGGTCCATGAACAAGTACTGACCGACTAGTTTAGCATCTAGTCGGTCGATGAACGTTCTTAGACCGACTAAGAGTAAACAGTAACTGATACAAAAATAATTTGATGAGTTAGTCGGTTCAAGAAGCATTGCTGACCGACTAGTTTGCAACCTAGTCGGTCAACCAACGTTCTTAGACCGACTAACGATAAACAGTAACTCCTGAGAAATTTAGAAAGCTAACTAGTCGGTCCAAGAAGGATTGTCGACCGACTGGATCGTCATCTAGTCGGTCGGTGGCCCTTCTTACACCGGCTAATGAGCACAGAAAAGTACCGATACGGAGCGCGGGGCCCCGGGATCGATTCCTAAGACTCCTAGGCTTGATCTAACAGTTAGATACGACCGTTATGAAGTCCGTCACGAGTGACTTACTTCGAAATCGACAATCCTAAGGAAGAAGCGAGAAAATACGACGAATCGATCGAAAATGAAATCTACGGAGACGAAAACCACACAAGAGGAGAAAATCCACCAAAACATATATTATATTATATTAAATCCAGATACAGAAAAGCAGTCGTTACATCCTCCCCAACTTAAGAAAAATTCCGTCCTCGGAATTTCCAAAAACTCACGAGTCTGGAAACAAAAGTGGGAAACGCCCTCGCATCTCATCCTCATTCTCCCAAGTAGACTCTCCAGGTGAACCGTGTCGCCACATCACCCTCACAAGATTGACAATCTTGTTTCGAAGCGATTTCTGACGCCTGTCCAGAATCTGCACTGGATGCTGGTCATACGTCATATCGGGGCGAACGGTAATCTCCGAAAAATCCACCGCATGAGACGGATCGCTAATGTATCGACGAAGCTGCGACACATGGAAAACATTGTGAACTCCTTCCAAAGATGGCGGCAAGGCCAAGCGATACGCTACCTCGCCAACCCTCTCCAAAACGTCAAATGGTCCAATGTATCGCGGGCTCAACTTTCCACGCTTCCCGAAACGAATCACACCACGATTCGGGGAAATCTTCAAGAACACATGGTCGCCCGGCTGAAACTCCAAGGGACGACGTTTAGCATCCGCCCAATGCTTAAAACGGTCCTGAGCAATTCTCAACCTCTCCCGAATATTCCTGACGATATCCACGGCCTCCACGATCATCTCAGGTCCCAACAACTCCCGATCTCCAATGTCATCCCAACTCAATGGCGATCGACATTTCCTCCCATAAAGAGCGGCGAATGGCGCCATGCCAATACTCGCCTGGAAGCTGTTGTTGTAAGAGAACTCCACCAAGTGTAGATGGTCCTCCCACGAACCCTTGAAATCCAACATGCACGCCCTCAGCATGTCTTCCAAAATCTGAATCGTCCTCTCGGACTGGCCATCCGTCTGCGGATGGTACGCCGTGCTGAAACTCAGACGCGTACCCAAGCTCTTCTGCAAACTCTGCCAGAACTGAGATGTGAACCTCGTGTCTCTGTCAGACACGATACTCACGGGGACTCCATGAAGTCGCACAACCTCCTGCACGATTCACGTTACATCACTATCCAAACTAGTAAAAGGAAATAAAAACGGAGAGTAAAAAAATTTTTACCTCCATATATCTCCTTGCTAGCGCCTCAGTGGACTGTCCCACTCGGAATGGAATAAAGTGCGCCGATTTGGTCAATCGATCTACGATCACCCAAATCGCGTCATTCTGCTTCGGACTCCAAGGTAGTCCAGTCACGAAATCCATAGTGATGTGCTGCCACTTCCACTCCGGAATCGGAAGCGGTTGCAACAACCCGGCCGCACGCTGATGCTCCGCCTTCACTTGCTGGCAAACCAAGCACTTGGCTACACTCCGAGCCACGCTCCTCTTCATACCATGCCACCAATAATTCAGACGAAGATCCTGGTACATCTTGGTGCCACCAGGATGCACAGAATACGGCGAACTGTGTGCCTCCACCATCAGCTCCTCTCTGATATCCCCAGCAGGCACACACAACCTGGCTCCAAACCTCAGCGAGCCATCCTCATGAATCAAAAAGTCAGTCCGCAGACCGGCTTCCACCATCTCCCGAATCCTTACCAGCTTCGGATCCTCAGCCTGGCCAGCCTTAATCCGATCCACGATCGTCGACTGTACCTGCATGTACATCAACGAAGAAGCCTCCCCAGGAAGAACAATCTCAACACCAGACTCGCAAAAATCCTGCTGCAATCTCCACTGCGAGGTCAAAATCATCACCGCTGGAAGCCTACTCAGCGCATCAGGAACCACATTCACCTTGCCAGGGTGAAACTGCAAGTCACTATCATAATCCGCCATAAGCTCCAACCATCGACGCTGTCGCATGTTGAGCTCCTTCTGAGTGAAAATATACTTCAAGCTTTTGTGATCGGTGAAAATCTTCACTTTCTCACTCAGCAGGAAGTGCCTCCAAATCTTAAGAGCAAACACAACGGCAGCCAACTCCAAGTCATGCGTCGGATAATTCTTCTCATGAACCTTAAGCTGACGAGACGCATACGCCACAACATGCCCGTGCTGATGCAACACACAACCGAGACCCTTGCCAGAAGCATCGCAAAAGATCTCAAATCCACCGCTACGATCAGGCACAACAAGAATAGGGGCAGTCGTCAACCTCTCCTTCAGAATACCAAAAGCACCCTCACAATCACCCGACCAAACATAAGCAACATCCTTCCGCGTCAACCTGGTCATCGGCTCAGTAATACGAGAAAAGTCCTTAATGAATCGCCGATAATAACCAGCAAGTCCAAGAAAACTCCGAATCTCAGACGCAGACGACGGAACATGCCACTCCCTGATGGCCCGAATCTTCTCGGGATCCACTGAAATACCATCTCCAGTCACCACATGCCCGAGAAAAGCAACTCGATCCAGCCAAAACTCGCACTTCGAAAACTTAGCATACAAACGATGCTTCCTCAAAATCTCCAACACCGTCCTTAAGTGCGAGGCATGCTCTTCTTCCGACTTCGAATAGATCAGAATGTCGTCAATAAAGATAACGACAAACTTATCCAAAAAGTCGTAGAAAATCAGGTTCATCAGATTCATGAAAACTGCAGGCGCGTTAGTTACGCCAAAAGGCATAACCACGAACTCATAGTGTCCATACTTCGTCCTGAACGCTGTCTTCGGAACATCTCCCTTCTTCACCTTCAACTGATGGTAACCACTCCTCAAATCCAATTTGGAAAACACACTCGAACCTCCAAGCTGATCAAAAATATCATCGATGCGAGGCAATGGGTATTTATTCTTAATGGTCACCGCATTCAACTCCCGATAGTCCACGCACATGCGACGCGAACCATCCTTCTTCTTAACCAGCAACACCGGTGCTCCCCACGGAGACACGCTAGGATTAATATAACCCTTCTGCAAAAGCTCATCCAACTGCTTCCGCAACTCCTCCAACTCTGCCGGTGCCATACGATACGGCGCCTTCGAAATCGGCTGCGCACCTGGGATAAGATCAGTAGAAAACTCCAAAGCTCGATCAGGCGGCAATCCAGACATCTCCTCGGGGAAGACGTCGCCAAAATCTCGCACCACAGCTGGCCACTCCAGCTCCATCTGCATAGCCACAGCCTCCACCGGCCTGGCCCGAAATCTGACAGGACCAAGCGAACTGCTACCACGACTGAACTCAAACACTGGATGTCCGGGAATCTCGAACACCACCTTCTTCCTCCGACAGTCGATCGTAGCATAGAAGCTCGCAAGCCAGTCCATACCAAGAACTGCATCATAGTTGATGATGTCGTGGACAATGAAATCAGCACAAAGCTCACGTCCACAAACCACCAACGGGCAAGAATTGCACCCACGATGCACCGAGACCACGCCATTCCCTGTGACGATATTCCAACTCTTAGGAAGAGAGGACGTCGACAAGGAATGCTTCTCCACGAAGCTCCGAGAAATAATGCACATCGATGCACCAGAGTCAAAGAGGACTCGCGCAGGAAATGTGCAAACCAAAACCACACCTAACAAGCAATTAACAATCAAATCCTAGTCTAGCAAACAATCATGAGCAAGCAACCAATATAAACAAAGATCAAACTAACTAAGGAAGATAAATAGCTAGAATGAGCGTTACCTGCAATAACTTCATCCACGGCCATGCTCTCCTCCTCAGTCATCAGAAAGGCCTGCCCTCTTGGCGGAACAGCCTTCCGAAAAGCCTGTCTCTGTGGAACAAGTGGCGCTCCACGTCCAACGGGCACATGAGCGCGCTGCTGCAACGGCTGTGCTGCAATAGGAGCCCGCCAAGGCTGCCTCGACTTCGGACACTCCCGGATGGTGTGGGCAGGATCTCCGCAGACAATGCACTGTCCCAGAAACCTCCTACACTGATCCCTGAGGTGTCCAGACTTGCCACAGAAATGGCAAGTCTTCAGAATAGGCCCTCCTGGCCTCTTGAACTGCACCGGATGATTAGGCTTGAAACCAGGCCTAACCACCGCCCTGGCCTGCTCCATAGGCCTCTTCCCAGCTCCGGAAACAAGTCCCTTCCTCTGATTCAAATTCAACTCTTGCCGCCTCGCAGCAATCAGAACCTTCTGATATGTCTCCAAGTCAGAAGAGGTCACAAAGCTCTGAAGCTCCAAGGCAAGTCCCTGAAGAAATCGCTGAGCTTTCTCATCGGCATCTTGCACCATCTTAGGTGCAAACCGACTGAGCCTCGTGAACTCCTGGTGGTACTGATCCACCGACAAGCTCCCCTGCTTCAGATCTATAAAGCACTGCAGCATCACCTGCCTAGCAGCCTTCGGGAAGCACTCTCCATCAAATCTGGACTTGAAGGTAGCCCAAACTATCGGCTCCACCAGCATCTTCTCTTCAGCATCCCACCAATTCCTGGTGTTATCCTTCAGCTGCCTCTTAGCCAGATCAACCCATCCAGCCGGGTTAATCTTCGCCATCGCCAGGTTATCCTCAATGTTCCTTATCCACTCGTCGGCAGCCAGGGGACCCTCAGATCCATCAAAATATGCGGGACCCAGCTCCCGAAATTGCTTCGCTCCCGGCTCGGAACGAGGGGCATCCGGAAGAGCCCGGGCAGCTCGAGCAGGTGGAGCATTCTGGACGTGCAGGAGCACGCCCTGCTGAACTTGCTTCATCTGGATCATCATCCGCATCATCTCACCGCTGGTGGGTTCCCGCTCGGGCTCCTCATCATGAGGGAGCGCGCCACTGCCTCCACCACGGGTGAATCGCCTTCCTGCCATCTAGTGACACAGAAAACGAAGCAGATTAGACTCATAGCTTATGACTCGGATATCGAATTTATTTGTTGGACAATCTTATATCATTATTGTTATCCCTGATAATTGCAGTTACAGAGGACCTGCATGGGCCACCACTAAAACCTGTCACGCCCCGCTTCCCTAAAATGGAGGCGAGACGTGAGAAGGTCCGCACGAGAGTGGAGCTGTGAAGCCCCAAACCCGATAAGCGTTCAATTTAGTATAAGCAGGTCCCTGTAATCGCAAAAAGGAACAACAACAATAATAATAAAGAGACGGATAAAAAAAAATACCAATCCCAAAGTTCGTCCACAAAATATTCCACATCACAGAAAAGCCACCAGGCTAACAGAAAAAGAGTCTAAGGCCCAGAACAAGACCAACAAAATAACACAAACATAACAGAGTATCAACTAGGTGCCACGCACCGACAACTAAGCAGTCTAACAAAAGTAGCTAAACAACGACACTAGGACTGATCCCCAGTGTCAACGTAGTCCTCAATCAACGCGGGCTCTGACTCAGCGTCAGCGAACACCACGTCCTCAGCAAGTAACTCGGGCTCGGGCTCTAACATGTGTCACCCAAAAGAGAGAAGGGGCACATGTCAGCAAGTCGAACGACTTGTGCAAGGAAACGGGAATAAAGATAAACTAGCAACCTAGCAGTTAAAACATGGTGCATGGCAAGTAAAGTAAGGTAGTAACAAGTAAAGTAAAGGAGAGTACAAGTGGCTAGTGGTTGTTGTGGCAAGTAGCGTCAGGTAACAAGTACAAGTACAAGGGATCACTCAACGAGTGCCCTATGCCCTCAGGCTGTGTTCAAGTGTCAAGTACAAGGGATCACTCAACGAGTGCCCTATGCCCTCAGGCTGTGATGAGCTCGTCTTCTGGAACACGAGCCAGAAAGTGTATTTAACAAGTATGGCGTAGGTGTGCACCTAGCCGGAACAAGTAGCACTAGTATGTAGCGAAGCTACACAATCACGATGAGTATTCAAGCATGCAAAATGCAATGACATGAACATATTCGCGTACCGTTAATTGTATTTAAACGTGACAGGCAAAATGCAATGGCATGAACAGTTATCCGCGTACCGTTTATTTGAATTAAACATGGCAGTTAAAAATGCAATAGCAGTTAAGGATGCATGGATGACATGAACAGTTAATACGCGTACCGTTTAGGGAAATTAAACGTGACATACAAGCATGATGAGGGTGACGGACCAAGCTTCGTTGTCAAGCTAGGTCAAAGGCGTCTAAACGGCTATCCTTTCACCGTCTAGTCTCTTTTACGCTAAATCAAGGTAAATGGCCTAAGACATGGCCCAAATCAAGAGATGCAAGTTTCACTTGCCTGATACCGGGATTGACGAGCAATGAAGATCGTTACACAAGCTAACTACGGAAAGATTCGCTGTTATGGCAAAACAATCATTAGCATAAAGATCCTAAATAAGTTTCTTATTAGAACCCTAATCATCTAATCAATCCATTTTATTAGGGTTTCACAACATTATCAATAAGCTATGAAAACAACGGTAGATCGATTTCTTACCGCGAGGAGACGGGAGAGACACTCCGGGGAACCCTAGGATCAGATCTGGAAGAGATTGGAGAAGTTTGGGGAAACTAGGGTTTTGGGGGATTTGGGGATTTGATGGATTTGAGTGAGATTTTAGGGAAGATGAGAGGTGGAATGAGTGAATGGATGGATTGGATGATGGATTTAGGGCTTGGAATGGAGAAATGGAGCTTGGAGGAAGATGGGGGCTGAAGGGGGAAGATTTTAGGGTTTTGGGTCGTTTTGGAGAAGAAGAAGTCGTTTGGGGGGGTATTTATAGGTTGGGCTGGCGGCTGCCCAGAAATTAGGGTTTTAACACTGGTTAGTCGGTCCAAGAGCAACCACTGACCGACTAGTTTGGCAACTAGTCGGTCGGTCGACCAACGCATACCGACTAAGTGCAAACAGTAACTCCTGAACGAAAATAGGATTCTAGAGTTAGGCGGTCCATGAACAAGTACTGACCGACTAGTTTAGCATCTAGTCGGTCGATGAACGTTTTTAGACCGACTAAGAGTAAACAGTAACTGATACAAAAATAATTTGATGAGTTAGTCGGTTCAAGAAGCATTACTGACCGACTAGTTTGCAACCTAGTCGGTCAACCAACGTTCTTAGACCGACTAACGATAAACAGTAACTCCTGAGAAATTTAGAAAGCTAACTAGTCGGTCCAAGAAGGATTGCCGACCGACTGGATCGTCATTTAGTCGGTCGGTGGCCCTTCTTACACCGGCTAATGAGCACAGAAAAGTACCGATACGGAGCGCGGGGCCCCGGGATCGATTCCTAAGACTCCTAGGCTTGATCTAACAGTTAGATACCACCGTTATGAAGTCCGTCACGAGTGACTTACTTCGAAATCGATAATCCTAAGGAAGAAGCGAGAAAATACGACGAATCGATCGAAAATGAAATCTACGGAGACGAAAACCACACAAGAGGAGAAAATCCACCAAAACATATATTATATTATATTAAATCCAGATACACGAAAAGCAGTCGTTACAGATTGACATCCCGAAGGATGGATGCAATCCACCTGCAGCAGAAGTGGCTGCACCTCAACAGAAAAGAGGCAGACCACCAGGCTCCAAGGATAAAAATCCAAGAAAAAGAAAAATATCCGGAGACCTTGGGACGATACCCCCACAGAGAAACGAGCTCGTGTCCATACCCTCTCCCCTCCCGGAATCCACTGCAGAGGAACTGCCGGGAGAAAAAGAAATATCACTAAATTATGTACGTACAGGGGAGGTATTGGACAGAAAGAGTACAGTCGTCGACGATGACTTCACATTTCACATTGCCATTCACGTCGCCGGAAGCGATGATGATTATGAACCACACTCCGTTGCTGAATGCAAACGTAGAGATGATTGGCCAAAGTGGAATCAGGCAATAGAAGCCAAGCTGGACTCGCTTCAGAAACGAAAAGTCTTTGGGAAATAGTCCAGACACCTACCGGTGTCAAACCTGTGGGATACAAATGGGTATTCGTCAGAAAAAGAAACGAAAATAATGAGATCGCACGCTACAAAGCTAGACTTGTAGCACAGGGATTTTCCCAAAGACCGGGTATAGACTATGATGAAACATATTCCCCGGTCATGGATGCGATCACGTTCAGATTCCTGATAAGCTTAACAGCAAAGGAAGGCCTAGATATGCAGCTAATGGATGTTGTGACTGCGTATCTATACGGCAATCTCGACAAGGAGATCTACATGAAACTTCCTGATGGCTTTTCAAAGCCTGCTGAACTGAAAGATAGACCTCGGGACGTCTATTCCGTTAAGCTACAAAGATCATTGTATGGTCTCAAACAATCAGGAAGAATGTGGTATAATAGACTCAGTGAGTTCCTTGTTCAACAAGGATTCACGAACAATGAAGTCTACCCTTGTATCTTCATAAGAACAAAGGGAAAAGGATTCGTGATAATAGCTGTCTACGTAGACGATCTGAATCTCATAGGATCTCCCGAAGAGATCACTGAGATATCTGTAAGCCTAACAAAAGAATTCGAAATGAAAGACCTAGGCAAAACCAAATTCTGCCTTGGCTTACAGATTGAACATCAAAAAGACGGAATCCTATTACACCAAACCACATATACGAAGAAAATGTTGCAAAGATTCCATATGGACCATTGCCATCCATTGAGTACACATATGGTGGTACGAGCCCTGGATGCACATAAAGACCCCTTCCGGCCGCTGGAAGAGGGGGAGGATATACTTGGTCCGGAAGTTCCCTATCTGAGTGCCATCGGAGCACTACTATATCTGGCAAACTGCACGCGTCCCGATATAGCGTTCGTAGTAAATTTGCTTACCAGATATAGTGCAGCGCCTACGCAGCGCCACTGGACCGGGGTAAAGCACCTTCTGCGCTACCTCCAAGGGTCTACAGATTTGGGACTCTTCTACAAAAATGGAACATCCTCTACACTTGCAGGTTATGCTGATGCAGGGTACCTGTCTGATCCCCACAAAGCAAAATCACAGACTGGGTACGTGTTTACCTACGGAGGGACAGCCATTTCTTGGAGATCCATCAAGCAAACCTTGACGGCGACCTCATCCAATCACTCGGAGATCATTGCCATCCATGAAGCAAGCAGAGAATGTGTATAGCTACGCTCAGTCATCCACCACATCTTGTCTACGACCGGACTGAAGACTGGAGACCTCGAGCCCACTACCATGTTCGAGGACAATGCTGCTTGCATAGCTCAGCTACGAGGTGGCTTCATCAAAGGCGACAGAACGAAACACATTTCACCAAAGTTCTTCTGGACGCACGAGCTACAGAGAGATGGCAAGATCGACATCAGACAAGTGCAGTCATGTGATAATCTGGCAGATTTGTTCACTAAAGCCCTTCCTACTGCTACCTTTAGAAAACTTGTACATAGGATTGGAATGAGACGCCTAAGAGATCTGAAAGCTTGAGAGCTTGTACAGATCAGGGGGAGTTTGGCAGAGTTTGTACTCTTTTTCCTTAACTATGGTTTTTCCCACTGGGTTTTCCATAGCCAAAGGTTTTAACGAGGCAAATCTCACCAACTCAGGATCCTGAAGTATCCACCCCATGTGAGACCCATACAGGCTCAGAATCCTGAAGTATTCATGAGCAGGGTCCACAACTATGGCTAGATAAGGGGGAGTGTTGTGAATGGGTATTTACTGGGTTGGATGAGTTATTGGGCCAACCCAAGTGTTTGGGCCCATATCTGTATAAGCCCACTTGTATTCTCCCTTTTGGCTATAAATATAGACCTGAGGGCTCTCCCCTCAGGAGTTCATTCATAACAGTTGGTAATTTCTATCACGTGAATATACACCTCCAGTCTTAAAATGCTGTGTATGAGGTCATTAGTCCATGTACGTTTAGTATTTAGGGTTACTGCACTCACAAGAAAACAATGTTGTTTGCTACTTGCTACAGTGACCCTCCAAATTTGGAAGGTCATTGTATCAAAACAGCAAAACTTTGCAGTTTTTGTCGGCCAGTTGGAGGGGGAAAATCGCCAAATTTGGGATTTTAATGTACAGTTGGAGATGCTCTTAGAGCACCCCCTGTAGAGGGCTGAGTGGAGGGCTGAATCCTATGACGATCAGTTTTTGGCACACAAAAAAAAAGTGGCAAGAGAAAGGATTGAACGGTGGCTTAAAATTTTAAACCCATGTTTAACTCTCCATTCGGCCACTAACTCAGCAAGCGCTTTGTTTTTTTAGGTTTTTTGATTCACAAGAAATCTGATTAACCAGATGCCCGATTCTTGTGAATCGCCTGATCATCTTCATTCAGCCCTGAGTAAACCCTTCATTGAAAGAGCACAAGGGCTGAAGCTGACGTGGCACAGCTTCAACCCCTGTTGGAGCTGAATGGTGCAGCCCTCCATTGGGAGTGCTCTAAATTAGAGCACTCCCAATGGAGGGCGGAATGAGTGGCTGAATGAGGGGTGCGTAATCCTATGTGGATGGGGTTTTTGCAAAAAAAAGTGGAGAGTGTGTGCTGAACATGGGATTAAGAATTTAAGCACATGTTCAACCCTCCATTCAGCCGCTGACTCGGTTGGGTTGTTTTTTTCCAAAATCTGCCACGATCAGACGTCTGGTTGTTAAACACCGGACGTCTGATTCCAGCAGGACTTTATTTTTTTGAACATTGCCACGACTAGACATCTGGTGATTAGGCATCAGACACCTGATTATGGGATGATTTTTTTTGTGCACAATAGTAGATCAGACGCCTAGTGGGTATCGTCCAGGCATCTGATCTACTTCAGATTTGAAAAAAAAAATTACAGCTGGATTACCAGACATCTGATGTCGGGACACCAGATGTCCGATAATCCAGCTTCTTGACGCTGATGTGGCAACCATTCAGCCCCAGTTTAAGCCATCCATTGATATAGCACAAGAGTTGAAGCTGACGTGGCACAGCTTCAACCCATGTTGGGGCTGAATGGTTTAGCCCTCCATTTGAGAGTGCTTTTACAAGTTTAACATTAAAAATTTACAGGTGTGCCATTAAAACTTTTCCTCTTTGACCCTTCGATCCATTTATTTACAAGTTTACCCTCATCCCCCCACCCACTTGCCCCCCTCCCCTCGTCCGTCACGTCCCCATCCACTTGTCTGCCACGTCTGCCCTCTCCCCTCGCACCGGTCTCTGAGTCTCCCTCGAGAGTTGATCGAGCCGAAGCATTTGACGAGCTGACAATCTTGATCTGGTCGATGTAGGTGCAGGTGATGAAGTCGATGTTGGAGGAGAAGACAAAGGGGACCGACGTTATAGAACTGCTGAACAGAGGAGACGCACCTGTAGTTTCTCTTTAGGTTTTGCGATGACAGCGTCACAATCGGAGACAGAGAACAGAGAACAAAGCTGTTGAGTGTGCTCATTGATTCGGGTTCAATATTACATATTTAACCCCCCATTTAGCCCTATTTTGTGCTCATGTGATGCTACATTGTTCTCTAATTCATACGTATTTTCTACACATTTATTTATTAGAGAAAACACACTATTTGAGCACAAAACAGCATTTAACGACGCATTTCTTTACTTTTTATATTTTTCCTAGCTTGGTCTCGATCTCACGATTCCAACGACTATTTATTTGTATTTTTCTGAGATCTGTGCTAATTACTGTGTATTTTTGAATGCAGAATACAATTTAAATGGGGAAATACGCTCGAAAATACGGAAATACGGTCGGCAACCAATCCAATGCTGCCACGTGTCTACAATCCAGTGGTTCCCGCCAGATCGCACGGCGGGCAGGCGTTGATTGCGTGGAAATTCAGTCACCGTTGGATTAAGATCCAACGGCATGCAACGAATCCAAACGAATTCGTTTTCGACGGGCGACGTGGCTACTCGTTGGCCGTCCGATTGTAATCCAACGGCTAGAGAGCATTGCTCATCGAAGCGGCGACGCGGCTCCATACAGAGCGTTCGATCGAGATCGAACGGTGCACAATCAACCCGCACGAACGCAGACGGAAGCGGATTCGAATCCGCGGAGCGGGCGACGTGGCCTCGTGTAGGCCGTTGATCTCGCATCCAACGGTCGTCGACGTCCCCGACGCGGACTCGGAGTGAAGGCTGAGCGCGAATCTTAAAGGCCACGTGTCGACTCGAGATTTAATCCCGCCCGAGATGAACGGTTGGGATCACGCAGCAGCTCGTGGGTCGGGTTTAAGGCGAACGGATGCGGGGTTTTCAACCCGATAAGCACTATAAACCCGCAATGAGCGTATATAAGGTATTCTAGGGTTTTTGGGCGTATTCAAGCAGATTTTGGCGTATTTTGAGCGTATTGGAGGCTCTAGGAGCCGTATTTCCCCTCTGAAAAATTCTGTAAAATTCCAGAGGCTATTTTTATTATTTCCAGAGAGTTTGAAGTCGAAACTTGGAGATTTGGTGATATTTTCTTTAACTCAAACCACATATTTTGGTGTTTTCTAGCATATTTTGCTATTAGGTTGATGTATTTGGCTATGGAACTTGTTTATTCTGATATTATGAGTAGCTAAAACTTAATTGTGCATGGTATGGCGTAGTTAGGGGATGTAATTTGTGTTAGTTTGGTTGAAATTCCTTGTGCTAAACCGTTAAACATCGTTAAAGTTGTAATCTTTGTTATTAAATCGCCTTTTTCATCTTCCAAAAGAAGTGATTAAGTTGATGATCGCCCCAAAAGGGTGAGTCTTGATCTCCCCAAAAGGGAGTTTCATATCGTAGGTTTTGATCTCTTTAAAAGAGAGTTTCATATTATAACTTTAGCGACGATCTTATTGAATATTGTGATTTAACCCCCAAAAGGGCATCTTCCGATGAGTTGCTCCCAAAAGGAGAATTCATTGAGTTATATTGGATATTTTCCGGTGAATTGCTCTCAAAAAGAGAATTCATTGTGTTATATTCATCAACCAAATTAATACGAATCATTGATCCTAACGAACCCATACCATGTGCATACCTTTTATAGATATTTTCATACACGAATTTCCTTGTTTATATTGTTCACGTATTCCCATCACCATCACCGTTATCACCATTGAAGTGGTTAGTTTCTTTTCGTAGGCTTTCTATTTGATTTGAATTGTGGTTGCAACAGATTTCTTCCAGTGGATTCGACATCTGGACTCCCAGATTTTACTACTTGTACGGACTCTTGCACTTGAGAGAGAGCACCTTTTCGGTCCCACCAAGTTTTTGGCACCGCTACCGGGGAGGAATGGTTTGTGACTACGGTTTATTTCATTTAGAGGACCTTCGATGAGATCTTTCCACTTTACTGTATATAAATTTTTGTTTAATTTTTGTTTAATTTTTTGTACATAAACTTTTGTTTTTTTAAAATGGATTATATGAATTTCTATTGCACGAACAATCTGTATGATGCACGGTATGCCAATGCACACAAACATAGGATGGAAAAGCTCAAGATTGTAAATTTTAATCAAACTGATTGTGAAACTTTCTTTCAGGCCTGGAGGAGGTTCACAAATATAGTATCGAGCTATCCGCAGCATGGGTACACAAATGAAGAGCTTATGGTGTCCTTCCTAGATGGAATACGGCCACAGCTGCATGAATTATTGGGAGGCATGACGCCGACAGAGGCGTGGGAATACATGGAGTCTCTGCAAGAAAATGAAGAAACCATGGAAGAGACTTCAGAGAGCGATTCAACGGAGCCTTCGTGCCTCGATCAAGGGGAGCAAAGCGTAGACGTACCTTTGCAATCCGTGAAAGAGGACGTTTACTTGCTTATTCAGACACAGGAGGCTACATCCCATCAATTCCAAGAGAATTTCCTTGCTCAAAGTCAGCAGATTCAGAAATCCATTGAAGATCTTAATTTGACTGCCACTTGCTTAGAAGAAAGTAACTTTTTTTGAAATTCAACTTCAAGAATTTAATACGAATTTATCTTCCATTGCAGGAAAATCGAGCAAGCCATGTCACGTTGAGGACACAAATGAAAATGTCTACATGGCAGAAAGTGTGTGCAAAAGAGAGGACGAGCTAGCAATTTTGGATGAACAAGAGGAGGAGACATCTAGGGACAAGGGTTTTGAGATTATCGACATGGATTCAGAACCATGCCCTCCTCCAGTTTTGTCCCAAAATCATTTACCCCTCTCCCCATTGATCGAGCATCATACCGAGAGTAGTGCATATCTTTCAGGGAGTAGTCGTCAACTTGCTTTAATTTCCTTCACTTATTTTGATGACTACATTTGGAACATTTTTGCTGAAAGGAACTTTAAACTAATTTGGACTGACATGACTCATCTCTTGCAGGAAACTGGTAAACAGCTTATAGAGATGCGTGGAGTTGTGTTGCTGTGGTCCAATTTAGCTTCTGGAGGAAAAATAATCGCCGAGGAGCGCATGGAGCAAATTGAACAACTTCCTCCACAATTAAAGATTCGGGATCCGCCATTTGATCACGGTGTGTTCTTTTCAGTAGTGTAGATTTTATATGCTTTCTAGGTTGCTTGCTTGAATAAACTCGTACCCCTTTCGACATTGAGGACAATGTCCAACTTTAGTTGGGGTGTGTGTATGAGACCTTAGGATTAATTTTTTTGAGAAGAATAAATCACCAAATCTCATCATTTTAAAACTCCTTCACCTGCCTCAAATACGGATGATTGCACATTAATTAAGTTCTAAAATTTGTTTATGGCTTGAGCTAATTATTTTTCATTCATGGAATTACTTGTTAATATGCTATTCATGAAAATTTTCAATTGCCATGATTAATATCTCGAAATAGTTTGAATTCATTTCATGCATGCTAATGTGATGAAAAAGCTTAAGTATACACGATTTATTAGAAAAGTCTTCGAGTTGAAGAGGAATTTGGCCAGTGATACTAATGTTTATGTTCGAAAATATGGGTGTTGAGTTGCTTACAAAAGAAAGAAAGAAAAGAAAAGAAAAGAAAAATGAATGAAAGATGAATGATGAAAAATGAATGAATAAGTATGTCACTAATAAATAACTTGGTTGGCTCGAGTAGTACAGTCGGAGGGGTCCTTCTTGGCCTAATGCCCTATTATCATCTGATTTGGGAGCCATTGACCGGAACCTCACTCATTTGATGGAGCGATCCAAGTTATATTTTTTTTCTGCGAATGTTGCTTGATGCGCGTTACGCGGAACTAATAAAAGAAAAGAAATGGTGAATATACTAAGCAACTTCAATACCCATGTCTTGAATGATTGTTTTGATAGGCCAATTCCTTGGAAACAAGAAAACTAGAACAAAACGACGTGTTATACTTTCGCTTGCGCAAAACGAAGCTTGCATGTTGTTTATTCATACTAAATTAGAGAAAATATCATGTGATTGATTTTGTTCATGGATGTGTATATTGATGGTCAAGATCATGTTGGAATGCGTATTATTGAGCCATGCCATGAGCAATTTGAAAGAACTTATTGTTTTATTAATCATCCGTATTAATCGCTCTTTTTGCTAGAGACTAGCAAATCGCTAGTTGGGGGGTGTGATTCGGGTTCAATATTACATATTTAACCCCCCATTTAGCCCTATTTTGTGCTCATGTGATGCTACATTGTTCTCTAATTCATACGTATTTTCTACACATTTATTTATTAGAGAAAACACACTATTTGAGCACAAAACAGCATTTAACGATGCATTTCTGCACTTTTTATATTTTTCCTAGCTTGGTCTCGATCTCACGATTCCAACGACTATTTATTTGTATTTTTCTGAGATCTGTGCTAATTACTGTGTATTTTTGAATGCAGAATACAATTTAAATGGGGAAATACGCTCGAAAATACGGAAATACGGTCGGCAACCAATCCGATGCTGCCACGTGTCTACAATCCAGCGGTTCCCACCAGATCACACGGCGGGCAGGCGTTGATTGCGTGGAAATTCAGTCACCGTTGGATTAAGATCCAACGGCATGCAACGAATCCAAACGAATTCGTTTTCGACGGGCGACGTGGCTACTTGTTGGCCGTCCGATTGTAATCCAACGGCTGGAGAGCATTGCTCATCGAAGCGGCGACGCGGCTCCATACAGAGCGTTCGATCGAGATCGAACGTTACACAATCAACCCGCACGAACGCAGACGGAAGCGGATTCGAATCCGCGGAGCGGGCGACGTGGCCTCGTGTAGGCCGTTGATCTCGCATCCAACGGTCGTCGACGTCCCCGACGCGGACTCGGAGCGAAGGCTGAGCGCGAATCTTAAAGGCCACGTGTCGACTCGAGATTTAATCCCGCCCGAGATGAACGGTTGGGATCACGCAGCAGCTCGTGGGTCGGGTTTAAGGCGAACGGATGCGGGGTTTTCAACCCGATAAGCACTATAAACCCGCAATGAGCGTATATAAGGTATTCTAGGGTTTTTTGGGCGTATACAAGCAGATTTTGGCGTATTTTGAGCGTATTGGAGGCTCTAGGAGCCGTATTTCCCCTCTGAAAAATTCTGTAAAATTCCAGAGGCTATTTTTATTATTTCCAGAGAGTTTGAAGTCGAAACTTGGAGATTTGGTGATATTTTCTTTAACTCAAACCCCGTATTTTGGTGTTTTCTAGCGTATTTTGCTATTAGGTTGATGTATTTAGCTATGGAACTTGTTTATTCTGATATTATGAGTAGCTAAAACTTAATTGTGCATGGTATGGCGTAGTTAGGGGATGTAATTTGTGTTAGTTTGGTTGAAATTACTTGTGCTAAACCGTTAAACATCGTTAAAGTTGTAATCTTTGTTATTAAATCGCCTTTTTCATCTTCCAAAAGAAGTGATTAAGTTGATGATCGCCCCAAAAGGGTGAGTTTTGATCTCCCCAAAAGGGAGTTTCATATCGTAGGTTTTGATCTCTCCAAAAGAGAGTTTCATATCGTATTATAACTTTAGCGACGATCTTATTGAATATTGTGATTTAACCCCCAAAAGGGCATCTTCCGATGAGTTGCTCCCAAAAGGAGAATTCATTGAGTTATATTGGATATTTTCCGGTGAATTGCTCTCAAAAAGAGAATTCATTGTGTTATATTCATCAACGAAATTAATACGAATCATTGATCCTAACGAACCCATACCATGTGCATACTTTTTATAGATATTTTCATACACGAATTTCCTTGTTTATATTGTTCACGTATTCCCATCACCATCACCGTTATCACCATTGAAGTGGTTAGTTTCTTTTCGTAGGCTTTCTATTTGATTTGAATTGTGGTTGCAACAGATTTCTTCCCGTGGATTCGACATCTGGACTCCCAGATTTTACTACTTGTACGGACTCTTGCACTTGAGAGAGAGCACCTTTTCGGTCCCACCACTCATCTGTGTCCGTGATGAAAGAAAAGCTGATGTTCTTGTCCGAGAGGAAGAGGTGAGAGAAAGGCGAGGGTTTTTTTTCATGAATTTGATAAATATGTATGTGAACGGAGCAATTTGGTTAATTTTTAATTGCAAACTTGTAAATAAGTGGTATGTGTGCAGAGCAAAATTTTTTAATAACAACCTTATAAATAAGTGGTATATGAACGGAGCAAAATGGTATGTTCGCACAGTAACTCCCTAAAAGTGGTCATTGCCATGCGAGCAGACCTTTTTGCTCAGTTCAAAGACCGCTTAAATTTTTACTCTATGCACAGACCTAACTGTTTCGGGTCAAGTCCGCCCAACAATAGATTTTTGTATTAAATGGAAATCACGGGTACAATGATTACAAGTGAGGGGTTGATGACGAGGCTAGAACAGCTTGGTGTACGCTATGCGAAGGTCGCCTAATGGTTGCCAAAGGTCGCCGATCGTCGGTAGCTGAGGTGAGCTTCCTGCGAGAATAACAACTCGTCAGAAAGGTTGGGTTGGCGGTCAACCCGTAGCCTCTCGATGCTTAAGTCTGTGGGTGACTTATATGGAGGATGTCAAACATGCTAGGCGATCTTAAGGCAGATCTGCGTTGCGTGGCGAGCTTGTGAGGAAGGCGCGAATATGTGGAAGATATCCGACCTTGAATGCTGGAAAGAAGTTAAAGATTTCAACTAACCAACCTCCTCCTTTATGGCTGGAGTGGTGTATTTATAAGGCGTAGAGTTGGTTGTTCGCAATGCCATCAGTTGTCAAGTCTGCTTAGCTGGAGCGCCAGTGGAGAAGCGATAGGTCGGCGGGGGTGTCAGAGATATTTATGCATTAATAGGTGTCAGGCGGTGTTAGACTCATTAATGCATTAATGGGGATGCGACGGGCGACCATCAGTTCTCGCCTTAACCTCTGGCATTACTGGGGGCGTAGGTAGCCCTACGTCACCCTGTCGGGTATATTTATGCTAGGCCGCCCTGGCCAGAGTCAAGCTCGGCCGTCGAGCTCGGGCGGACCGTCGGGTCGCAGTTCTGGTTGGAGAGTAGGCGGGCTTATTTTGTTGACACTGATGGGGAGCTTACCGCTCGACGAGCGAGCTTCCCAGTGTCGCGATGACCTTCCGTTTGGGCTTCAAAATGAATGGGCCTTTATTATCTGGACCGGCCTTAAGGCCGTAACATTAACTTTTTTGAAAAAGACAATTTTTGCTCAGTTCACAAACCAGATTTCCCAAAAATGCCCTTAGCTGAGCACATACATGAGTTCACATCCGGTGTAAGACCTAACTTGTACTCCGTGTAATGTACAAACTTTTTTTGAAAAACACAACTTATGGTCGGTTCACAAACCACATTTCCCGCTCTTACCTGAGCACATGCCTGAGTTCACATCCCTCACTTCACAATTTTTGTTGCGTAAACATTGTTGGATCTCCTATAGATGGAAAATGAAACACTAGAATGGGGAATGTTGCGAGGTAAAACTCGCGTACAATGAATTTGTTTGTTAGTGGAACCAAGGGCACGATGGTTGTATTGAGGGAATGAAATTTGTGGGATTGGACAGGTTGTGAGGGTAGTGACGAGGCTGGGCACACTACGAAGGCCGACCACAGGATCGATTCAGCGAGGACTCCGCCCACCAACCGCACTGTCAGAGATGGGAGTTGAACGCTATCGATGAAGACGAGTTCACCTGCACACGTAGCAGCTCGTCATAAAGGCCGGGTTGGGGTCCAACCCTTAGCCTCTCCGATGCCTAAGTTAGATATAGGACTTAGAAGCGGGGGCTAGATACGCAGGTCGGACTAAGAGAGTCGACCTTGCGTGGCGAGCTATGGTGGAAGAACAAAGATAGACTTTTGCCCTTAAGTGTGTAAATAGAATGAGATTTAATTGGCCAACCCCTTTCCTCGATGGATGCAAAGGGGTATTTATACCTGATGGGGGTGGTTCGGTGAGGCTGACATGGCGTGCTGAGCTGGCCTGTCTGTTAGCGGAAGCTTCGGACGAGGATGTCAGGACTGGTAGTGTCAGTCATGCTTTTTTCAGATGGTGCAATGGCCAGTGGTGCTGTTGTCATGGTGTCAAAGCCGAAAGCACCAACGGTCAGGGGGCGCAGTGGCCGGGGTGCTTTATCAGGATGTCGAACGGCGGGAGTGTCAGTAGTGTCCTTTGTACTAGGTTGTTTGTCGTGTCCGATGAGCCAAAGGGTCGCCAGGCGACACTCTCCCGCCCGGCCCGCCTTCATCTCACCTGGCTGCGCTGGGCGGTCGTTCGGCGAGCTGCGAGGGAATAAGCGCCTGACGCGCGAGGATCGAGGTGGCTTGGGGCCCTGTAGGTGGTCGTTGGCTTCGATTGTGGCGGGCTTAGATGGTAGAATAGGAGTTGCACCGACGAGTTAAGGGCACCGAGCTGCCCCCTCTTTGCCTAGCCGAACGTAGCTCCTGCGAAGGTGGGGCGAGCTGTCTGCACGTCGGCGAGCTGAGTTAGGAAGTCGAGGTACCACGATCTTTAGGTCGTAACAATTGCCCTCGTCATTCAAGCTTAAGGTGGGGTCCCGACCCAGTTTAGTTCGGATGACGCATCATCTCTCCCCTCTGCTCCGAAGGGGCGGAGTGCCCTTCTTGCAGAAGCCGGGCGCAGCAGCGGATATTTCGAAATTCCCGCCCTCCGTTTTGCCGCCATCATTACGATTTGATGGGTCGGGAAGAAAATGAGGCGTCCCTACCACGCAGGGCGCGACGCATGGCGGACAGGACCGTGGGGGGCAGACGAGGCGTCAGATTGCTCAGATTGGCGCCGTGTGGCAGTGCTTTGACGGTCGAGATGCTCCATAGCCCGGTATAAGTAGGGAGCGGGAGGATTGATGAGGTTTTTCTTCCGATTTCAATCTTCTTTGGATACTCCTCCTGTCTTCCGATCGCCGCTGCCGTCGACTGCCGTTGTCGGAGCAGTTAGTCCGATCCTTCTTTCAGTCATGTAATCTCTCGCTCCTCTGTCGGATGGCTTCTCCTTTCGACATTGGCGGGAGTAGTGGCACGGCGAGGGAGGAAGTAGTGGTAAAGGAAGAGGAATTGGAAGAGACGTAGCGGAGGGAGAGATCATTCCTGCGGAGGGTGCTGAAGATCGCGGTGATCACCCGTTGCAAGGTCGATCGGATCAATATCAAGGAAATCTGGGCTAAGTATGTCCGCCCCCCTGCGATGTATGCCTCCCTGGAGCTGGTGAGAGGATATGTGGCCCGGGTGATAATGAGGTCGGGGTTTACGTTCAGACTTTCGAGCTCGGCCTCCGATTTCCCCTCAATGCTTATCTCCTTCATCTGTTGAACTTCCTCGAGTTTCCGCTCTTTGCGTCGGCACCGAGCTCCCTAGGTTTGATGATTGGCTTCGTTACCCTCTGCCTTGCCAGTGACCGGAGTCCGTCCTCGGATCTCTTCTGCCACTTCTTCGAGGTGAGGAGGGAACAGATGCATTACAGTGTGTATGAGAAGGTGGGGCGGTGTCTCATCCGAGGGGTGTCGGCCGACGAGAAACGATGGAGGGAGAGGTTCGTTTTCGTCTTGATGTCGACTGATGTGGTACTAATGTCGAACTGGGGGGATTGAATCCTCTAGTGAATGAGGAGGTGACCTTGAAGGAAGAAGATTTGGCGAGTGTCTGCATCTTGGAGGAGATTCCCGAGGCGGACCGGCAGCTGGCAAGCTTGATTCAGGACGGCCGGCTCGCCCATCATTTTTGGCCCGAAGGTATTCTGGATCTGGCGAGCTTTCTCATGTAGGCTTACTCTGATCTCTCTCTTCTTTGCAGGCGAAGACGCAATTCTCTCGAGGGAGGAAGTGTTGAGGGTAGCCGAGGTACGTGTTGCGAAGAAACTTGACGCCCCGGACAAAGGCAAAGGCATGGTAGATGAGGGGAGGCCAGCCAGGGAGACGGCCCGGAAGAGGGGCGTCGGGACAGAGACGAGGGTGAGGGCAGACAAGAGGCGGCGGTCGTTAGAGTCGGGCGCTACACCCCCTTGCCCCAGCGAGGCCACACCTGAGGCCCTGGTCGACCAGGGTGGGGCCACCACGGCTCCTCTGAAAATCCCGACTGCAGGGAAGCCCCGCAGAGAGTCCACCGTGGATCGGTGGCCTTACGGGTTTCTCCAGCGGGAGATGGAAAGAGAGGCGCACCCGAGCTGCGAGAAGGCGATCGCCCATTTCAGGTCGATGAGGGCTGAGGTCGAGGCACTTCCAAACAAGGATGTCCACCAGCCGATCTACCTGATAGGCAGGGAGGAGTTCGTGTTTGAGGATGCCAGAGTGGCGGTCCATCTGGTGGAGAACTGCATGCTGCCGCGGGATCGCGAATCCGTGACCAATGTTGGCGCGGAGCGGCTGTGCGGTTCCGCGATCTGGCATACAATGCAGGTAGGTCGAATCTCTTACCTTGTCCTACAGGTCTTCTTGTTCGCACGTCTGATCGTGCCTTGACTCTTTGTAGGCGGTGGCTGCGATGTCGGCTCTGCACCACCACACCCTGGTGGCCCTGGTCCATGCATCTCTTGAAAGGGCGAGGGCCAAGCTCCATGAGGCACGGGAGGAGTTAAAGGAGAAGGACGCGAAACTGGGGCACGTCATAAGGCTTCGTGAGGCTCAGACGAAGCTCGTCGAGTATCTGGAGGCGCAGCAGGCAACGCTCGCCCAACAGCTTCAGAAGGAAAAAGGTAGGCGAGCTGACATCTTGAAGAAGCACTCAGCAGAGATGGGTAGCAAGAAACGGGTGATCGACCTTCAGCAGGAGGAGATTGCCAACCTGAAGAAAGCGATCGAGACGGGGAGAAAGGAGAGGGCCATTTTGACGAAGCAGGTGGAGCAGCGGGAGAAGGTGGACCATGGTATGATAGATGCCACAGTCCACCATTACCAGAACGAGGTGCTCATCCTGTTGGTGCAGGAGGCGAGGGAGTCGGGAGTCGAGGAGGGGACGGTGAAGATAAAGGCCCTGCTGGCGAACTTGCATCCCTCGCTTGTGGCTGATTTTCCCAAGCTAGACGCACCCTTAGCTGGGGAAGAAGGGGAGTCGGGCGATCAACCGGTGGTTGGTGGTCCGATGGATGACCTGGCGGAGACGTCGGCTCCGGGGGGTAGCGGCCAAGTGTGAAGCAGCCGAGGCGAGGAGCTTTTAGTGTAGGGGAGATTTTGTACGGCCGGATATTGTACTCTTTGTTCTCCCGTCGGAGCATCTCGCGCTCCACGATGATGAAGCGGAGCTGGCGACGAGCGGCTTCCTCATCGAGGCGGGCTTGCTAAGCTGCCTCCGCCACTTTGTCTTGGCGTCTTTTATCCGCAGTGCTTCTTCGTCGTGCCTTTGCCACCGTGCAGCCTCCACCTCTTCGTCCAGGAGTCTCTGCTGGGCCGCTATCTCTTCAGCGAGCCCTCCCAGTCCCACTTCTTCTTCAAACTGAGGATGAAGGTTTCGCCTCAAGTTCGGGGGCTTGGAGGGGCCAAGGGGCGCTTCACCCCTCGTAGCCGTGAAGTCTTCCATCATTTTGGTGAAGGCCTCGAAGCTTTGTTGCACAACACGGACCGAGGCTTGGACGGTCTCCACCACCGCCTCGGGGGGGGGGGGGGAGGGGGAGGGGGAGATTGGTCGCGGGAGTCCTTGGGTGAGAATGCGATTCTTGATCCATGGGGATTTGCCGTGGTCGGGGTTTCGGTTGATGGGTATGTAGTTAGACATGGCTGTGACTCTTCGTTCCAACAGACGGTACCAATTGTTGCGGGGTAAAACTCACGTACAATGAATTTGTTTGTTGGGGGAACCAAGGGCACGATGGTTGTATTGAGGGAATGAAATTTAGGGGATTGGACAGGTTGTGAGGGTAGTGAAGAGGCTGGACGCACTACGAAGGCCGACCACAGGATCGATTCCGCGAGGACTCCGCCCACCAACCGCACTGTTGGAGATGGGAGTTCAATGCTATTGATGGAGACGATTTCACCTGCACACGTAGCAGCTCGTCAGAAAGGCCATGTTAGGGTCCAACCCTTAGCTTCTCCGATGCCTAAGTTAGATATAGGACTTAGAAGCGGGGGCTAAACACGCAGGTCGGACTAAGAGTGAGTCGACCTTGCGTGGCGAGCTATGGTGGGAGAACAAAGATATGAGAGACCTTTGCCCTTAAGTGTGTAACTAGAATAAGAGTTAATTGGCCAACCCCTTTCCTCAATGGAGGCGAAGGGGTATTTATACCTGATGGGGGTGGTTCGGTGAGGCTGACATAGTGTGCTGAGCTGGCCCGTCAGTCAGTAGAAACTTCGGACGAGGAAGTCAGGACTGGTCATGTCAGTCATGCTTTTGTCAGACGGCGCAACGGTCAGTGGTGCTTTTGTCAGGGTGTCAGAGCCAAAAGCACCAACGGTCAGGGGGCGCAGCGGCCATGTGGTGCTTTATCAGGATGTCGAGCTGCGGGAGTGTCAGTGGTGTCCTCTGTACTAGTTGTTTGTTGTGTCCGATGAGCCAAAGGGTCGCCGGGCGGCGCTCTCCCTCCCGGCCCGCCTTCATCTCACCTGGCTGTGCTGGGCGATCGTTCGGCGAGCTGCGAGGGAATGAGCACCCGACGCACGGGGATCGAGGCGACCTGGGGCCCTGTAGGTGGTCGTTGGCTTTGATTGTGGCGGGCTTAGGTGGTAGAATCGGAGTCGCACCGACGAGGCAAGAGCGCCGAGCTGCCCCCTTTTTGCATAGCTGAAAGTGGCTCCTGCGAAGGCTGGGCGAGCTGTCTGCACGCCGACGAGCTGAGTTAGAAAGTCAGGGTATCACGATCTTTAGGTCGTAACATGGAAGAATAATGTTATCCAAATAAAATTCTAACTAAAAAACAATCCATTTAGATTTCACCAAATAGATCAATTAGAGAAACCTAACTTGATCCTTAATCAATGCAATCTCAACTTGCAAGAATATATATAAGCAGAGGAATTTAAACTTAATACGCAAGTATGAAATAGGGCACAAGAGACTAAGAGAGCAAGCTAACACACAAGAATCATCCTGGTTCACCAAAAACCACCGGGCTACATCGAGTCCCAAGCCGCGCTTGGAGTTCCACTAATCAACTCCCAAGGAGAATATTGCACTTGCCTCAAATCCCAGGACCTTGACTTCCCTCCATACAAGAGGACTTTTACAACGCCTCGCCAAGTGATGATTTTTCAATCACACCTCTTCACCAATAGGACCGCAACATCGTTGATGGATCAATACACTTACACCATCACATACTTGTGGATTTCCAAACTCATACTTTTGTTGAATGAAATACAAAACTCCTATAGATATTTATCAAAACTCTGAAGTTGTTTATCAACAAACTGCGAGTAAATGTTGTGATTATTCTCCCGATTATATAATCAATGACTGCAGATATACGATTCCTTAGAATAGATAACATGTCACAAAGTTGAATATTTGAAATTATTGCACCATCTGGTATGTAACTAAGATTATTAATTAGCTCGAGAAAACAGGCAGAAAATAAATAAAAATTACATTAGCAACAAGAAAGACAAATCTTTTAGAAAAACATTACAATTAAAAGAGAATTTTTATCCCACATTCTAATTGTCCATCCTCGATGTTTCTTCACGCATTGTACCTGCAACTTCCATAACCTGGAAAAAAAAAATGACCCAAAAACATAATTTACCATTAATTGACGAAAAATAGAAGACATACAATCTTAAATACTTACTTGGATCAACACTGGTAATTGTTCCCGTCTGCCCAAAATCACAATCGAAGAAATTTCTCCCTGAAACCTGATAGAATGCATTCATGGCATAAGCTGCATGAGCTCGAACGGTGTCCGGGACGAAGCAAGCACCCCCCGGTCGAATCGGCCGGCAGTCGACCCCCTGGCCGCAGGCGTAGTCGATGTTCTCCTGCAATGATCTCGCGTCGCTCTCCGGCTTCGGAACGCACCACCGTTTCCCCTCCGACGCCGTCGGATTCATCGGAACCCTGGCCTAGATTTGATAGCCGCCATGTTAGCCATATTGTTAATGAGAACAAAAGCAAACATGTGGCACCTGAAGCTGACCGAATTTTGGTCAGGTGCCATCTGATCTACATTAATATTAAAAATTCGAAGGGCCTGACCTCGTGTTTCAGGATGCCAATGTCGTACACCGGGCTCATGTCGGGGCGAAACAGCCCGAAATTCCTCTCCGATGCCGGCCCGGGCTTGAGGTCCTCGTTGAACAGCGCGAAGACGTAGGCCTCGAACGTCCGGTTGGGCATCAGCGGGGTGCCAATGCCGGAAGCCAGATGGCGGACGAGGTTCTTGTTGTAGTCCCGGGCGTTCTCCGCGGAGACGCCGGCCTGCCACGGGTCTCCGGCAGAGGGCCACCCGGTCTCGGCCACCGCGACGTCCACGTCCTCGAACCCGGCCGCCTTCATGGCCGAAAAGACGGCGTCGAGCTGGGCGTCGAGCATGTTTGTGTAGAGCAGGTTCGTGGCGTGGTCGACCACCCCGTTGTTCGGCCTGAACAGCGCGTAGTCCAGCGTCTCGGGGCTGAACCCGAAGAAGGGGTAGGCGTTGACCATGAAGGGGGAGCCCGTTGACCGCAGGAAGCTCAGCAGGGGCTTGAGTATCAGCGTGTCGTGGCCGGGCCTGAACCTACCGACCGACGGCGGGCTGGAGGCCGAGAGGATGGCGAGGGAGTGGGGGGTGGAGACCTTGATCCGGCGTTCGAGGGACAGGCCGGCGAGGGCGGTGTGGACGTTCTGCATGGCGGGGAGCAGGCTCGCGGCGAGGGGCCTCGCGGCGGAGGAGACGACCTCGTTGCCGACGAGGATGCGGGTGATGTTGGTGGCGCGGGCGAAGGGGAGGATGGCGGTCTGGACCCAGCGGCGGGCGAACGCGAGGGCGGTGAGGCTCGGGATGAGCTCGTTGGGGACCGAGACGTCGATGCTTATGCCGGTGCCGGCGAAGGCCTGTAGCGCGGCTGGGTCCGCGTCGTAGAGCTTGACGCGGTCGACGACGGTGGCCCGGGCGAGGAACCGTGCGACCGCCGACGGCGGGGGGAGGTCGTTCGCGACGCGGCCGTAGTTGACGCCGATTCCGGCCCCTGAAACAGGTGGGATCTGGTGAGCAAACTCGTGGGTGGGAAATTAATGTGGTGCGATCGTGGGAAACTCGTACCTTTTGAGATGCAGGCGATGAAGAGGAGCGAGAGAGTGAGGATGCTAGCAGCCATGTTGCGCGCCCACTGAAAATTGAATGGGGGGGTGTGAATTTAGAGAAGCTGGATGATGTGGGGGCTTTTTCTCAAAGTGTATTCTTTTCTTTGATTGTAGTACACTTGATGCCTCAACAATCTATTGCTTTTTGTGGAACTTCGAATCTTATGGTGTTTCCTTCTTTTCTTCTTCTTTATAACTCTTTGATAAAATATGAAATTAGATAAAACATATGAGTTTATTTGAGGAAATATAACAGGTTGATGTTGATGGATAGAATCTCGCGGGGCCTAGATCAGGCCACGACAGCAAGTATTCCAGCAACAGGTTGAGCCCGGACAGTTTGGTTTTGTTGGACTGGAGATGGACGTCCTTCGACGCCGCCTGAAACCGACAGTACACGCGTTAGAGGAACCGGAGAGGTGGCCCTCCGATTCGCCTCCGATGCTTAAGTTAGGATCAAGCGAGGGAATGAGGGAGCGCGGCTAGAGGTAGCCGCCGCTAGAGGTTTGAATGATGTGTAACACTAATGTTTGAGAGAGAGAAAATAGCGTATGAAATTGGGTGTGCTTGATGTTTCCATCTTATACCTCTGACAAAGGCGGTTATGCATTGCACGACAGAGTGGGTACACGTCCCATCTGAAAAAGCCGACCGCTCGACATCTGATTGAGACGGGCCGAACGGCCCTATGACAAAGCTGATCATTACGTGCACGGGGCAGGCCCCCTAGTAACGTCTTGTAGAAGAAAGGGGTGAACTCACCTACCTGAGATCGTGCCACCCTGATTGTATAGGTCGATCCTGCTAGGTGGGTGAGTGCCTTGGATGTAAAGCAAGCGGGCAGACCTCATAGGGTCATTCATATCATTTGCAAAAGACCCGATTTACCATTGAGCAGGATGGCCCAAACCGAGGCGACTTCGTGATGTCGTCTTGGCCAACTCGAGCTGCTGGGGAAACTTGCTGGTCACCGTCATGGGCTGATCAAACTTGACTTAGACTATCATGTGATCCTCGTGTTAGGATCATGTGGACGATAAATAAACACTAGAGAGAGGAGGTGATTAGTGTATGAATGTTCAAATAATCCAACTAAGTTTACAAATGAAGTTACTAAAATTAAACTTGATCAACAATTATCACTTACTTAAAAGTATGCTACGAAAATGAAAAAAAAAAACAAGCAAAAGAAGAAACAACAAGAAAATGGACAGCGTTAAACATATATCCACTGAACACTAATGGATGCTTCATTCCAAATCACATTCACTAGTAAAGAGAAAAGGTTCCGTGCAATTTTCGTTTCATTGAACATTCAGGACCTACACATTTGGAATCACGCCATACGGTAATATTTCAGATCCATGTTCAAAACAGTTACAAGCGAAACCTTTTTTTTAAGACATGCACTATCGATGTACAATATGGGATTATAAATTTAAAAGAATAACGAAAAACAAATGGAACCAAGCACGAATTGGTCTCATGAAAGTGGAGCTCCGGAGGAGCAGGCAAACATCAAATACTACCATGCGGGACAATGGCAAGCCATGCTCAAACTGTTATATCACAGGAGTTGCCAATCATCTTCGCCTGAATGGCCATCGCCGTCGTTCAAGTCTCCCACATCGAAGGGCTCATCCACACCATCCACATCGCTGCCCCTCCCGCCCAAATTGTCTAATGAAGAATCAGGGCCGCGGCCTGGTCTTGTGGGTTCAAGAGACCGTGTAACGGTGAATAATGGTGCCCCGTTGGACCTCTCTCCAAGCTCCGTAGCACGCAGGCAGAAATCCTTGAAATCATCTGAACACCATGCAAAGAATCTATGGGTAAGCTGCGGAGGTAATGGCAATTGGGCCAGAAATGATGGCCCGAATCCAATGAAGTTAAGGTCAGCACATGATACCTTCGTCCCGACAATAGAAACCAATGGCCAAAGATGGGTCTATTTGGTCAAGTGGCAGGTTTCGGACAATGCTATCAAAGAAAAAAGGAAAAAAACATCACAAACAAAGATCGTGCGGTAAATTTATAAGAGGCGCATCTTACCTGCAGTGATATGAAGATGTATCAGCTTCCAAATTATCCCTTTTTATTTCAACAACCTGTGAAGTTGGGGCATGTTAGGCTTACGGTTGATGGCAAATGTAGCCCTGAAACATAACATGGAAAAGCATACTCATGTATTCCTATAAATATAGACAGATAGCAAGCAACCTTAGCCATCCAATACCGTTAAAACTGAACAGAACCATAATCTTAAACCAGAGAGAAGTGCATGTTTGAAATGCACAATCCTCGTACAAAATGACAAAGCACGTCGCTGCGCCCCAAGAGCATGAATAAACAAAGAAGTGATACATTTGCTTTCCTGTCGGTGTTCGGATTTTGGTCTGAGGCTGAGTTTTTTCTTGGATTTTTTCTTTTCTGGCGAGATTCCACGGTGTTAAGGCCAAAAATGGCGATAACAATGTTTAGGCTGACATGGACTCTTCGGTCATGGTGGAGTTTCGTCGGCGGGTTAAGTGTGGACCCTTGGTTAGAAGAACATTGGGTCGTTGGTGGAAGGAAAAAGGAGTGCTTGGTGGAAGCGCTCTTGCCCTTGGAGTTGAGCACGATGACCGTTCGACCCTCTGATTGGGTCAAGCCTCGTGCGTCTGGTATCAGGAGTTGTCGTTCGTCCCTCCGGCTGGGTCGTATCTCTAAGGATGACGGGACAGAATGGATGTACGAGTTTCCTATCTGATCGAGCTTATATCTACTGCGCCATAAATGAACGTCAGTGGGTCGGATCTGGGTTTCGACCCAAATTCTCTCCGATGCTTAAGTTAGAATCGAGAACTTAAGGGAGAGCCAAGGGCTACCAAGGTCGAAACACAAAGATTCGCCTTGAATCAGTCGCCGCAAGCTATTTGGAGGAAGAAATTTGATATGGAAAGCAGAATATAAGAATGTAGTTTTCTCGGACCTTTTTCGTCCCCTTACTCTGACTGTCTTTTCGGTTTTTATAGACTTCGGAGTCCTTTCAGTGACATCGAGTGAGCTAAAGGTCGACAATTATGGCGGCACGATCCTCCCTCATCAATAGGGGGTAACCGTCGCCCACATCTCCCGCCAATTATGAGCCATTAACGATTACCTCCTTGAGCTGCGGAAGCTCAATGGGTAGATGACACATGAGTGTTGACCGAGTCGGCGTTTGGTTGCGACTGTGGGCCTTGCAGGCTTTGTGGGCCCAGAAAATGTCTAGGCGGGCTTACCTGGCGGTAATACGACCCTTCCCTCGAGTGCCAGCCCAAGTATGAAACAATGGCCCCGGTCACTTGAGCACAGACAATACGCCGGTAGGGGTCAAGTGACGTGATGTCTCATTAATGGGACACGTCAGTCGAGGCGGAATCATTTGAGTTTAAGCGCCAAAACCCTTCGCCCCTCTGATCCGTACATCACTTTGGTTCGAACCCCAATAAGGAGGATGCCTTGATAAGGCGGTTCTTGCGGGAGATAAATGGAAGCTTCTTCGTCTCTGGCATTTTCGAATCAAAATTCACCCTCTCAACAATGGCTTCTTCCTCTCAACAATGGCTTCGTTTGGAAAATTGTCCTTTGTTTGAAAATTGGCCTCCGTCCCTCAGAAGGGTAAAGGAGGCGTCGTCGTACCTGATTTGGTCTCTGCTCAAGCCTTTCGAGTGGGGGCCGATCAGATCCCTGATTATCAGAAGAAATATAAGAGGAGTGATAACCAGGTCCGGTTGCCACGAGCAGATGAGAGAATTCATTCCCCAGGAAGCTGTAAGGTGGGAGTTTATGTAAGTGCCTTTGATAATGGACTTCGATTCCCCATGCACCCTTTTATGTTGTGTTGTTTGAACACGATGGGTATTTCACTCTGCCAACTAATAATGTCGAATGCCGTGGGCGTCTTGGTTAGCTTTATCGGGTTGTGCATGTTGAACGGATTAGAGCCAGCTCTGGAGCTCTTCAATTTCTTTTTTCGAGTGATCCCTCCTCCGTCTACAGGTTGGCTTGTGATCTCTGCTCGTCAAGGCAGGAAGTTGTTTAAGGATCTTCCCACCTCTAATTCGGGTTGGAAAGACCGATTCGTATTTGTAGTTCTTCTTGGTGAAGCAAACTTCGTCATCGAATGGGGGAAACCTGAGCTATCAATGAATGAAGATAAAGCTCTGTCCGAAGAAGGGAAGAAAACATCCAATCTTCTATTGGGTCTGCCAGAAGAATGGAAATCGACAAAGTGACTTTTGCTCGATCAGACGCTGCTTAGGAGCGTGTGGCCCCAAGGTCAGATCCTTTGCTTTCTTTTATTCTGTCTATTCTTCTTCTTGAACTGGATTCCCCTTTTCTGTAGGCATGATTGGTAGGGAATATCAGGCTGAGCCCGGAATGCGAGAAGCGCTCGTGGCTTCCATTAGGAAAGCGAAAAGAAGTCTGCTTCTTACTCAGATGGATCGTCAGGAGTGTAGAGCTGTTGGAGTCTTGGAGATACCGTGCGTTTACCTTTTGTGATTGACGAAGTTCTCCCACTGACTCAATCGCGAAAGAGGAAGGAGACACATCCCTCGGTCGAAATGGAGAGAGCCAAGGCCGAGGAAAAAGAATCTAGGTGAAGGCTCATCGTCGAGGAATCAGATTTGATTGAGCTGGAAGATGCCATTATCCCGACCGGGGCTTTGGTTCAAGCTCAAGCTTTCGAGCCTGATCAGGGTTCTGAGCAAGGCTCGGTTCGAGCATCAGAGAAAGCTACAATGAGGCCATCCTCTACCCAGGAACCGCCCACACGCGAGGACTCTTGGCCCTATGGAGGTTTGTATCATCTGGATCCTCTGGATGATGACATTCCTGCTAGGTTTAGGTCAACCTTTTTGGAAGATATATCGCCTCAACACCCAGTCAGGTATGCCAAAGAGGATCTTTTTCAGCCAGCCTTTCCAGTAGGGCAGGATGAGTCAGCCTTATTGAGTTGCGTGTGCGCCTCTAGACTCGTCGAGAATATGACCCTTCCTCGAGAAAAGGAGGTTTTGGAAAAAGACGACCATGAGAGATTAGCCACTATGGCTATCCACAGAGGCCTCCAGGTGAGAAATTGCTTCGTTTCTTCACCTGATTTCGACTATCGAGATTAAATCTTCTACTTTTTGCAGTCAACGTTGGCCATGCTCAAGGTACATCGCCGATCATTAACGGTGGCAAATAATGAAGCCTCCCTGGTTAAAGACGCGGAATGGTTGTACTCAGCAAAGAAGGCCCTCGACGAAGCGAGTGCATCAATTTTGCGGTGGAAGGATCGCAATGATACGCTTAAGAATCGGGTGAAGCACCTCGAGCAAGAATTAGATGAAACTCATAAACATTGGGCTGCCCTTAATATACGAGTCCAATAGGAGGCTGCTTTATGAGAGAGAGTAGATGAACAACTTCTCATTGAGAGAAAGTTGTGGGAGTCTGAAAGGCTTGAGCTTCAGACTCGTCCTCCCGTTGGTTTTCAAGGACTTAACGCGAAAGAAATCACGGAGAAGGCTATCCAAGAGTACGAGGACAATTTGCCTAATCTTGACGAGCTTTAGATACAAGGGTGTGAACGATGTCTTAAAGAAATGAAGATTCGATTTGCTGACCTGGTAGATGAAATCGATGATGTTCCCCTTATCATGGATGAGGCTGGTCAGGTTACGACCATTGTAGCCAACGCTACGATTGACGAGGCTGACATCGAGCCAGGTGGCATTGACCCTGTAGTTGTTTTGGAAGAACAAACACATGTTTCTCTGGTCGAAGGAGACCAAGGGCATATTGCTTAAGACTTTCACACTCCCATTTTTTTATTGGGGGTGTAGTTGTAAATTTTTGTAAAAGAAGTACAATTTTAACAAAAATGAATAGAATCTCCAAAATTTGTATTGTACCTCTTGGTTCTGAAGAGTGAGCATATATGAATGTCCATGTCTCCAGTTGGTCCCTTTCGACAGATCGATCTGATGGGGTTCGGGTCTATGCCCGCAGGCGTGCCCGAACCCGCAACCCAGCCGCATAGCTGTGCCCCCCTCCCACTTTGGTCCTGTTTAGTATTGGAGAGCGTAATTTGGGTAATTGGGTTATGAGGGGTTTATTCTTAAGCGAGGGTTAGCCGTCGCAATTAGTTTTTTATGCTATTATTGATATTTGAGTGATTCCATAGATTAGACGAGTGCGGACGTCCTCTCATTGGCGTCTTGGAAGAAGAATACACCTCTTGTATTCATTTATCTAGATTTGTGCTACTTTTCTCTATAAAGTTTGGATCTTTGTTTCGATTCTATCAATTTGGCATCAAAGCACGTGACGATCCATGGTGGCGCCGACGACGAGATCGAAGGACAAGTTTGATACCTTGGAGGAGAAATTCAATGGCGAAATTGAAGGGGTGAAAAGGTCGTTGATGGGAAACGAGGAGGCGATAAAGTCGTTGGCGGATTCCATCAAACAATTGGTGGCGAATCAAGCAAGACACGAAAAACAATTAGCGAAGTTCATCTTCCAATGGTCGGCGAGCACCCAAGGCGAAGGAAACCCTAAATCGACATCAAAGGCGACACCTCTGAAGAAAGGGAAGGAGAAAAAAGAGGGTTTTAACCCGGATCGACCTTACGAGTAGGAAAAATTTTACGAGGATGAAGACGAGTAGCCGGAGAGGATTGATTATCATGAGAAGGTACGACGAAAGGCGGCGGAGGCCTAAGGGTGGGGCGACGACCCTAGCCGCCCCTTTCAGGCGGCGCGGCAAGGAGAGAAGGGGCGGTCGAACCCCCAAAATCAGCGGGGGGCTCGGCCGCCGCCAGAACAGAGCGAGGGACCCTCCCTTGCCCTTGACGACTTCCGACAGGGTCGGCGGAACCTTGCCAGCCCTCGACAGGGCCCACCGGCACCGTCGGAGCATCGGGAGGACCCGCCGGGCCCCGGCAGCCTCGGCTAGGCCCGCCGGAGGACCGGCAGGCCCAGGCGGCCCCTGGCAGCCGTCTGGGGGTCGGCGAGCGTGGGTTCGAGGCAGCGGCAAGGGTTCGAAGGGCAGTTTCAGGGCAGATCTGAGCCATTTGGGTCTTCCGGATAGCGGCGGGGCCCCGAGGAGCATTTCTCGGACAGATCTGAGTTCGTGGGACCTCGGCAGGGAGGGGTTACCTATTACGATGATGGAGGAGGTAATGAGGCTAAGTTTGGCGATGATGCGGGATGGGATGATTTCGAGGGCAAACGGGGAGCCCTCGAGGGGACTACGGTGGCCGCGGAGGAGTGCCACCTAGACAGTACGAGACCCAGGACGAGGGATGGCAGCACTATCGCCAGCCTCGCCGTACCGAGGGGAGGCCCGATCAGGGACACTTTTGAGGGGACTGCAGGGTACGGAAGCTGGAGATGCCACTGTTCAGGAGGATCCGCACGCCTGGTTGTTCACGACGGAGAGATACTTTGCAGCACATCACATGACAGATGCTCAGAAGCTGGAGGTGGCGGCCATCTGTATGGAGGGGAGAGCTCTGTGGTGGTACCAGTGGAAGGAGAGGAGGCAACAGATTCGGTGCTGGGAGGAGTTGAATGACCTCATTCTGGATAAGTTCAGGGATCCCCGCCTGAAAAACATACACGAGCAGCTTTATGCCCTCAGGCAGGACGGACCGGTACGAGAGTACATAAAGAGGTTTGAGACCTTGTCGAGGAGAGTACACGGCGTCACAGATAAATCACTAGAGCGCACCTTCATGAAGGGCCTGAAGCCCAGTCTTCGATCCACAGTACGACCATATAAGCCCAGGGGGATATCCGAGGTGATAGAGATGGTGCAGATGGTAGAGGATGCTCAGACAGAGGAGAGGAGAGTCAGGAGCAGGTACAGTGGCCAGTTACAGCGGGGCACCTCGTCTGGAGCAGGAGGAGTGGGGGTCACCACTGGGGCAGGACCGGCTAGCAAGGAGAAGGAGGGGAAGAGTAGTAGTGTTTCCCCAGCAGGAGGACAGTTCAGGAAGATGTCTGATGCGAAAATGAGGTAGAATCCTCAGAAGGGTCTATGCTTTAGGTGTGATGAGATGTTCACTCCAGGCCACAGGTGCGCGGGGCGTAAGTTACAGGTGTTGCTGCTGCTGCTGGATGATGACGGTAATGATGGCGTCGAGGACGAGAGCACTGAGCTAGAGGAGGAGCCCGAGGGCCATCAGCTAGACGTGGCAGAGGTGTCCCTTAACTCCGTGGTAGGGTTCACACCGAACCACACCATGAAGTTGAGGGGGGAGATCGGCAAGCAGGATGTGACCGTACTGATTGACAGTGGGGCGACCCACAATTTCATCTCCAGGAGAGTGGTGGACCAGCAGGGGCTTCAGCTGACCGACTGCGGTAGTTTCAGTATGATGATGGGGACGGAAAAGAAGGAGAGCAGATGAGGAGTCTGCAGAGGGTGGTACTGACCCTACAGGGGATACAGGTGATGGCGGACTTCCTGCCTTTGGACCTGGGAGCACAGATATCATCCTATGCATGACATGGTTGTAGACATTGGGGAAGATGACAGTGAACTGGAAACTTCTGCGGATGGAGTTCCAGGATGAGGGGAAAGCAGTTACACTACAGGGAGATCCCAGCCTATGCAGAGTGGTAGTATCACTGAAAACCATGCTGAGGACCTTACAGACCGAGGGGGATGATACTTGATGAAGTTGTACACTTTGACAGAGGAGGCGGGCGCAGAGGCCAGTGAGGAGCAGATCGTACCAGTAGAGGTGCAGCAACTGTTGGCGCAGTTTGAGGAGATTTTTCAAAAGCCTCGGGGTCTGCCACCGCCGAGGGACCACGAGCACGATATAGTACTGTGCGAGAGTGCTTTACCCATCGGTGTTAGAGCGTACCGGTACCCTTAACACCAAAAGGATGAAATAGAAAGGATGGTAGAAGAGAGGATACAGGCGGGAGTGATTCAGCCTAGTATGAGCCCTTTCTCCAGTCCGATGCTATTAATGAAGAAGGATGGGAGCTAGCGTTTTTGTGTAGACTACCGGGCATTAAATAAGGAGACGGTGCCAGACAAATTTTCGACCCCGGTGATAGACGAGCTTCTGGATGAGTTACATGGGGCAGCCGTGTTCAGCAAGATAGATCTCAAGTCAGGCTACCACCAGCTCAGGATGGGATGGGAGGATGTGCCCAAGACGACGTTTAGAACGCATGAGGGCCACTACGAGTTCCTCGTTATGTTTGGCTTGACAAACGCACCAGCGACCTTTCAGGCACTTATGAACAAGGTATTCCGTCCGTACCCGAGGCGATTTGTACTAGTTTTCTTTGACGACATACTAGTGTACAGTCGCACCTTAAAGGAGCTTTAAACCATCTGCAGGTCGTGTTTATGGAGTTACAGTACCATCAGCTGGTGGCGAATCGGAAGAAGTGCTTATTTGAGCAACCACAGGTGGAGTACCTAGGACATGTGGTGTCAGCTGATGGGGTGGCAACAGACAGTTGAAAGATTGCGGCGATGCTGAACTGGCCGCGCCTCGCCACTCTCAGGGGGTTGCGGGGGTTTCTGGGCCTGACAGGTTACTACTGTCGATTTGTGGAGGGATATGGGACGATCGCCTGGCCATTGACCGAGCTTCTGAAGAAGGATCAGTTCCACTGGAGGAGGAAGCGACGGCAGCATTTGAGGCACTGAAGAAGGCCATGACTGTTGTGCCGGTCTTGGCGCTACCAGACTTTTCCAGACCCTTTGTGGTTGAGGCAGACGCGTCAGGACATGGGCTGGGAGCGGGGTTAATGCAGGAGCAGCGGTCCATTGCGTACTTCAGCCAGGTGTTGACCGTTAGAGCCCGAATGCGGTCGATCTACGAGAGAGAGCTGATGGCTATAGTCTTAGCAATTCAGAAGTGGAGGCCATACTTGTTGGGGTGGAGTTTTCTAGTACACACAGATCAGCGGAGCCTAAAGTGCCTGTTGGAGCAGCGGATGGTCGCAGAGGAGCATCAGAATTGGCTGCGGAAGCTGATGGGGTACAGATTTGAGATAGAGTATCGGCCTAGGCTAGTGATGCGGCTCATAGGGGTGCGGCGGCTAGGCAAGAAGGGGGGCCGACTCATGGGATGCGGGTCTACCATCGGAGGCGACGACTTGGGTCCAACACGGACCCGGTCCCAAACTTGTGATTACTCACAAGTGGGGAGGGCAAGAGGGTAATTAGACAATTATTAACCCCTCCCCCATTAAAGGGGCCGGCCGGCCCTAGGATGGTTTTTATCGAAGAATTGATCAAGGTAATTTTATTCCTAGTTGCTCTAGATTATTCCCTAATTGCTAGATAATTGTTTTAGCCCTAAATCTATTTTTCCAGCAATTAAATATTAATTCCAGATCTGTTCTTCGTTATTAAACCCTAGATTAGTAGTCCACAAGCCATAAAAACCCTACCTTGATCCTCACAAAAAGCCCTAGTCGTATCAAATTGGTATCAGAGCGTTCGATCCATGGCGAGCACAAGATCCAAGGAGCGGGTCGACATTTTGGAAGAAAAAGTGGAAAGGATTGAAGCCCAAATCAGCAAGGGTTTCATCGATTTGAGGAAAGAAGATGCGGAGATGGCCGCGGAGATCCGGAAGGAGATGAAGGAAAATCAAGAGAAAACGGATGCAAAACATTCGGAATTGACGGAGGCCATAGCGGCGTTGACCGCTCATCTTATCCCAAAAGCGGATCCAAGCAAAAAGGAGCCACCTTTGGCGAAGGACAAAGGTAAAAAGGCAATTTTTTTGAAGATAATCCGGATCTAGACGACGAAGGAGGCTTTGACCAAGGAGACAACGCGTGGGGGACCCACCAAGACCACGCACCGCCGCGCCGTGAAGATCAAGTGGCCGGGGGGGTTTTCCGACTCAGCGGCACCCCCCGGCATGGCCGCCGGCCCCCCAAATATACATGGGGGGGTCGGCGAACCCCATTGGGGGCGGCGGAGGGCCGCCAGGAGGCTGGGAGGGGCGGGCGCACCTGCCGCCCCCCCCAGCGGCCTCGGCGGCCCTTTCCGCCGCCGCCTGGGGCCAGCCGGCCCAATTCCAGGGCCGGCCGGCCCAGGCAGCGGCCTGGGGGGTCTCGGCCGACCCCAGGGGGGACCCGAGGCCCACCGGACCCCTGGGGGGCCACCGACCCCCCAGGAGTCCCGACAGCCTGGTACGAGGAATTTTCGGCCCCCGGGGGCCCCGCCCGAGGTCCGAGGAGCTCAGTTTGGGGGTTTTCAGCCTTTTGGAGGGCCGGGAGGAGAATTTCAACAGGGTGGAGGGCACCACCAGATCACAGGAGGCACATCGACTCAGCCACCACCCTTTGGGGGCATTACAGGAGATTGGAGAGCGTACCAGGACCCTCCAGGAGGCCACCAGGCAGAGTTCGGACACCCTCCGGGAGACCGGCAGGGGCATGGAGCAGGGGGAGGCCACCGTGATCGGGCTGAGACTTATGTTCCAGACAGGCGACAGGGATACCAGCATCGGGGAGGTTTCCAGCCGCAGGAGAGAGGTGGATTCGCTGGCGAGAGGCGTCTGAGGAAGCTGGAGGTGCCTGTGTTTGAGGGAGGAGACCCAGATGACTGGCTTTACCGGGTGGAGAGGTACTTGGAGGTGTCCGCAGTCCCAGGTGAGGAGTGGCTTCGGGCGATAGGGGTCTGCTTGGAGGGAGAGGCTTTGGGCTGGTTCCGTTGGACAGATCAGCAGCAGCCTTTTCAGACCTGGGCTGAGTTTACGACGCTCTTGACAGAGCGGTTTGGAGGAGGACAGGCTGGCGGCGTGTTCGAGAGAGTGTACTCGCTGAAGCAGGAGGGGAGCGTGGGTGATTACATCAAGAAGTTCGAGTCGCTCTGCCACCGAGTTCGGGGAGTCTCTGAGGAGTCTCTGGAGGGCTGTTTCATGAAGGGGCTGAAGCCCACGGTGCGTTCGGGGCTGAGACAGTTCGAGCCCGTTGGTTTGCGTGGGATGATGACACTGGCCAGGAAGGTAGAGGATCACCAGGAGACAGAGCGGAGGGCCCGCGGGGCGTGGGGAGGTGCCACATTCAGGAGTCAGGCGGCTACTGCAGGGCAAAGGACGGCACCTACTACAGGGACCACCCCGAGCCAGGGGGTGACCGCCGCAGCTGGGAGCGGTACTGACAGGAGGCAGGAGCCCCGCGGTGGGGGGCAGGTGCGGAGGATGACAGATGCAGAGATACGGGAGAAGCGGTTGAAGGGGCTGTACTTCAGATGTGATGAGAAGTTCACCCCCGGACACCGATGCGCCGCTCGGACTCTCCAGATACTGATAGCTGGCGATGAGGAGGGAGAGGACGAGGTTATCACCCTAGAGGCAGGAGAGGAGGAGGAGGAGATGGAGAACCAGCACTTAGACCTTGCAGAGGTGTCCCTCAATTTCGTGGTGGGGTTCACGCCGAACCACACAATGAAATTGGTGGGACAGGTGGGTAGCCAGGAGGTGATAGTTTTGATCGACAGTGGGGCCACCCACAACTTCATCTCCAGCAGACTGGCGGAGGCACAGGGTTTGCAGATGAGTGGCACTGGGTGGTATGGAGTGATGCTCGGCACGGGACAGGTGACACATAGCACTGGTGTCTGCCGCGGAGTGGTTGTGGCGGTTCAGGGGGAGCAGATCGTCGCCGATTTCCTGCCCTTGGAGCTAGGGAGTACAGATGTCATCCTGTGGATGAAGTGGTTGCAGACCCTCGGGGAGACCAGGACGAATTGGAAGCTGTTGAGGATGGAGTATCAGCACGGGGGGAGGACAGTGGTGTTACAGGGGGACCCAGTCTCTGTCACTCCCTGGTGTCTTACAAGGCCATGTCCAGGGCTATTCACACAGCAGGGGGGATACTTGGTGGAGCTACAGGCAGTGACAGCGTCGGTACAGAGTGAGGACCCCCCACAGGCAGTAGCACCGGAGGTCGAGCAGTTGTTGGCACAGTTTGAGGAGGTCTTCCAGACACCGCAGGGGCTGCCACCACACAGAGATCATGAGCACGCCATCGTTTTGAGGGAGGGCGTGTCTCCCATCAGTGTGCGGCCTTACAAGTACCCCCAGGTACAGAAGGATGAGATAGAGCGGTTGGTGGAGGAGATGCTGCAGGCCGGGGTGATCCAACCGAGCACTAGCCCTTTTTCTAGCCTAGTACTGTTGGTGAAGAAGAAGGATGGCAGCTGGAGATTCTGCGTGGATTACAGTGCCCTAAATAAGGAAACAGTGGCAGATAAATTCCCTATTCCTGTAATTGATGAGCTATTGGATGAACTCCACGGGGCAGCATATTTTTCCAAAATTGATCTGAAGTCGGGTTACCACCAGATACGGATGAGGGCGGCCGACGTGCCAAAGACTGCGTTTAGGACTCACGAGGGGCATTATGAGTTCCTAGTCATGCCGTTCGGCTTGACGAATGCACCGGCGACATTCCAGGCTTTGATGAACAAGGTCTTCCGACCTTTTCTGAGGAGGTTTGTGTTGGTCTTCTTTGATGACATACTGGTGTACAGCCGCAGTATGGAGGAGCACGTGGGGCATCTGCGAGCAGTGTTGCATGAGCTACAGGAGCAGCAGCTCTGTGCGAATAAGAAGAAGTGTCTGTTCGGCCAGCCACAGGTGGAGTACTTAGGACACGTGGTGTCAGCGGAGGGAGTTGTAGCCGACAGGACCAAGATTGCAGCCATGCTAGATTGGCCGGTACCCTCCACCTTACGGGGTCTGCGCGGCTTCTTGGGCTTGACGGGGTATTACAGGAAGTTTGTCCAGGGATATAGCACGATTGCTTGGCCTCTCACCGAGCAACTGAAGAAGGACAACTTCCACTGGAGCGAGGAGGCTACCAGGGCATTTGAGGCCCTGAAGCAGGCGATGACGTCGGTGCCAGTTTTGGGGCTCCCAGATTTCAGCAGACCTTTTGTGAGACACCGACACATCAGGGTATGGCCTGTGGGCAGTGTTGATGCAGGACCAGAGGCCGATTGCCTTCTTTAGCCAGACCCTGTCAGCACGGGCGAGGCTGAAGTCAGTTTATGAGAGGGAGCTGATGACGATTGTACTAGCTATTCAGAAGTGGCGGCCCTACCTGTTGGGTAGGAAGTTCATAGTGCGGACCGACCAGCGGAGTTTGAAGTACTTATTGGAGCAGCGCATGGTCACCGAGGAGCATCAGAGGTGGCTCTCCAAGCTGGTGCATTTTACATTCGAGATACAGTACCGCCCAGGCCTGGAGAACAAGGCGGCTGACGCCTTGTCGCGCCGCGAGGAGATTGCAGAGGTCGCGGCCATCTCAGCACCCGTCCTCTTGGATTGGAAGCCCTTGAGTAGAGAGATAGAGGCTGATGCAGATTTGACGAGGATCCGTGAGGCACTGCAGCAGGGGTCCTCGGACTTTCAGGGATACAACATGGAGGGACAGAGATTGCTATACCACGGCCGGCTGGTGGTTCCCAGGGGGTCCACCCACATTCCCATGATCTTTCAGGAGTTCCACGGCAGCGCCATCGGGGGGGCACTCCGGGGTACAGCAGACTTACAGGCGGATGGCGAGGGAATTATACTGGCCTGGGATGAAGAAAGACATTGCCCAGCGGATAGCAGAATGTGACGTGTGCCAGCGTCACAAATATATGGCAATGGCACCAGCGGGACTTTTACAGCCATTAGCTTTGCCAGAGCGAGTATGGGAGGATATCAGTATGGATTTCATTGAGGGGTTGCCGCGATCAGAGGGGTACAGTTCCATATTAGTGGTGGTCGATCGGCTCAGCAAGTACGCCCACTTTATACCCCTCAGACACCCATACACTGCAGTTACGGTGGCAGCAGCTTTTATGAGGGAGGTGGTTCGCCTGCACGGGTTTCCGGGCTCCATAGTATCAGATCGGGATAAAGTATTCATCAGCAGCTTTTGGAAAGAGTTATTTAAGGTGCAGGGGACCAAGTTACGGAGGAGCACGGCCTATCACCCGCAGACAGATGGACAGACGGAGGTGGTGAATAGGAGTGTGGAGACATACCTGAGGTGCTTCGCGTCCGAGGCACCGAGGCAGTGGGCCAGGTGGTTGGCATGGGCCGAATATTGGTACAACACCTCGTACCATTCGGCAGCACAGAGCACACCATTCCGGATCCTCTATGGTCGTGACCCTCCACAGTTGATACATTACAGCAGAGGAGCCACGCCGGTGTCCCAGGTAGAGGAGCACTTGACTGAGAGGGATAAATACCTGGAGGAGTTGAAGAAACACCTGTTGAGGGCCCAGCAGATCATGAAGACCAAGGCAGATGCACACCGGCGAGATGAGCACTTTGAGGTTGGGGACCGCGTGTACCTGAAGCTTCGGCCTTACAGGCAGAGGACCTTGGCTCGTCGGAGCAATGAGAAGCTAGCGGCCCGCTACTATGGACCTTTCGAGATGACCGCTCAGATCGGAAAGGTGGCATATAGACTGCAGTTGCCCACCACTTCGACCATTCACCCGGTGTTCCACATTTCACAGTTGCGACGAGCCATCGGGAATCACACTCTGTCACCCACTCTCCCACCCACTCTGACAGATGACATGGAGGTGCTCCTGGAGCCTCAGGAGTTGACAGGGATCCGGCAGACCGCAGGCGGGGTTCAGGAGGTGAGGATTCGTTGGCGGGGCCTTCCCGACTACGATGCTACTTGGGAGACTGCTTCAGTGATCCGCGACCAGTTTCCAGATTTCCACCTTGAGGACAAGGTGGCACTTTTGAGGGGGAGTAATGATGCGGCTCATAGGGGTGCGGCAGCTAGGCAAGAAGGGGGGCCGACTCATGGGATGCGGGTCTACCATCGGAGGCGACGACCTGGGTCCAACACGGACCCGGTCCCAAACTTGTGATTACTCACAAGTGGGGAGGGCAAGAGGGTAATTAGACAATTATTAACCCCTCCCCCATTAAAGGGGCCGGCCGGCCCTAGGATGGTTTTTATCGAAGAATTGATCAAGGTAATATTATTCCTAGTTGCTCTAGATTATTCCCTAATTGCTAGATAATTGTTTTAGCCCTAGATCTATTTTTTCAGCAATTAAATATTAATTTCAGATCTGTTCTTCGTTATTAAACCCTAGATTAGTAGTCCACAAGCCATAAAAACCCTACCTTGATCCCCACAAAAGCCCTAGTCGTATCAGCTAGAAAACAAGGCGACGGATGCACTTTCACGGCGAGAGGAGGTGGAGTTGGTCACACTAGCATTTTCAGTGCTCTAAGACTGGGGGCCACTACAGCAGGAGGTTGAGCTGGATCAGGAGTTGGCAGGCATTCGAGAGGCCCTACTGCGGGGTTCGACTGAGTATCCGGGGTACTCTCTTCAGGATGGGCGGCTATTATATTGGGGGACACTAATTCTGCCGAGGACGTCGATGTCTATACCGGCTATCTTCCAGGGGTTTCACAGCATCGCCATAGGAGGTCATTCGGGGGTCCTAAAGACCTACCAAAGACTGGCGAGGAAGGTCCATTGGAAGGGGATGAAGAATGAGGTGGCGAAGATGGTTGCGGAGTGTGACGTGTGCCAGCGTCACAAGTACCAGGCGATGTCCCCGGGAGGATTACTACAGCCGTTGTCTTTGCCTGATCGAGTATGGAAGGACTTATACATGGACTTTATAGAGGGGTTGCCGAAATCGGGTGGCTATTTGATCATATTCGTTGTGGTTGATCGCCTCAGCAAGTATGCGCACTTTGTTCCGCTTCGGCATCCTTACAACGCAGTATCAGTGGCGGATGTATTTTTGAAGGATGTCATTCGTTTGCATGGACCTCCAAAGTCCATTGTCTCGGACCGAGACAATGTATTCCAGAGTAGATTCTGGTAGAAGCTTTTCAGGTTGCAGGGGACGGTGTTGAGACGGAGCACGGCCTACCACCCTCAGACCGATGGACAGACGGAGATGGTCAACAGGAGTGTCGAGACTTACCTATGATATTTTATTTCAGACAATCCCAAGGTGTGGGCGCATTGGCTAGCATGGGCGGAGTACTGGTACAACACGTCCTATTACACTGCCGCTCAGACGACATCGTTCAGGATTCTTTATGGCAGGGACCCCCTCACTTGTTACACTATGGGCAGGACTCGACACTCGTTTCAGATGTGGAGCAATATTTGGCGAAAAGGGATCAGATTTTGGAGGAGCTGAAGCTTCATCTGGCTAGAGCTCGGCAGGTGATGAAGGCAAGAGCAGATTTACACCGTAGAAATGTACAGTTTGCAGTGGGAGACATGGTGTACTTAAAGCTGAGGCCCTATAGGCAGCGATCCTTGGCTCACAGGCGGAATGAGAAGCTAGCACCGTGTTATTTTGGTCCTTTCGAGGTTGAGGCGAGAGTGGTGCCGGTTGAGTACAGGTTGAGATAACCTCCAGGATCGGTTATCCACTCGGTGTTCCACGTTTCACAGCTTCGACAGGTGATCGAAGATTACACCCCTTCTCCCACCCTTCCAGAGACATTGACAACAGATATGGAGGTGAGGCTGGAGCCAGAGGCACTAAAGAGGGTACGTAGAGGGCGCACGGGAGAGCGTGAGGTCTTGCTACAATGAAAGGGTTTCCCCGAGCACGAAAGCATGTTGGAGGCTATGGATGTGATGGCGCAGCAGTTTCCAGACTTCCACCTTGAGGACAATGTGGCTCTTTGGGGGAGTATTGATGGGGTTCGGGTCTATGCCCGCAGGCGTGCCCGAACCCAAAACACAGCCGCATAACCGGCCCCTTAATTTGGTCCGGTTTAGTATTGGAGAGGGTAATTTCGGTAATTGGGTTATGAGGGGTTTATTCTTAAGCGAGGGTTAGCCGTCGCAATTAGTTTTTATGCTATTATTGATATTTGAGTGATTCCATAGATTAGACGAGTGTGAACGACCTCTCATTAGCGTCTTGGAAGGAGAATACACCTTTCTTGTATTCATTTACTAGATTGTGCTACTTTTCTCTATAAAGTTTGGATCTTTGTTTCAATTCTATCACGATCATATCGATCTGCTCTGGGAAGCGATGATGGTCTTGTCGAACTATTCTCTTCGGAATCATTAGAGTATGGTATAGCTCCATAAGCAACAAAGAGCTGACTTATAAACTGCAAGGAGTCGATCCCATTGACTTGCTTTTGATGGGATAGACGGGTCGTTCATTAGCGAGGAGGTGGCCCCTTCATTTTACAGCTGACGACGAAGAATGTTTCGTTCAGTAAAGGGGAGGCCCCTTACAGCTGACGACGCAGAATGGGTCGTTCAGTAGCGAGGGGGATACCCCTTCGTCTTACGGCTGACGACGCAAGTAGGTCGTTCGGTTGCGAGGGACATGGTCCCTTCGGCTTATGGGTGACGACTGAAGTTGGGTCGTTCAGTAGCGAGTGGTGGCACCTTCGTCTTACGGCTGACGACGCAAGTGGGTCATTCGGTTGCGAGGGACATGGTCCCTTCGGCTTACAGCCGACGACATAAGTTGGGTCGTTCAGTAGGAAAGGGCTGGCCCCTCCATCGTATGGCTGACGACACCAGCGGTTGCGAGGGACATGGTCTCTTCGGCTTACGGCCGACGACGGAGGTTGGGTCGTTCAGTAGCGAGGGGATGACCCATCTGTCTTACGTTGTCGGAAGTTGGGTCGTTCAGTAGCGAGGGGTGGTCTCTCCGTCTTGAGGCTGACGACGCCAGTGGGTCGTTCGGTTGCGAGAGACATGGTCCCTTTGGGTTACAGTCGACGACGGAAGTTGGGTCGTTCAGTAGCGAGGGGGTGACCCCTTCGTCTTACGGCTGACGACGCCCGTAGTTCGTTCAGTTGCGAGGGACATGGTCCCTTCGGCTTACGGCCGACGACGGAAGTTGGGTCGTTCAGTAGCGAGTGGGTGGCCCCTTCGTCTTACGACTGAGGATGCCAGTAGGTTGTTCAGTTGCGAGGGACATGGTCCCTTCGGCTTACGACTGACGACGAAAGCTGGGTCGTTCAGTACCGAGTGGGTGGCCCCTTCGTCTTACGGCTGACGACGCCAATAGTTCGTTCGATTGCGAGGGACATGGTCCCTTCGGCTTACGGCTGACGACGGAAGCTGGGCCGTTCAGTGGCGAGGGGGTGGCCCCTCCGTCTTACAGCTGACGACGCCAGTGGTCGTTCAGTTGCGATGGACATGGTCCCTTCGGCTTACGGCCGACGACAGAAGCTGGACCGTTCAGTGGCGGTGGGTGGGCCCTCCGTCTTATGGCTGACGACGCCAGTAGGTCGTTCGATTGCGATAGACATGGTTTCTTCGGATTACGATCGACGACGAAAGTTCAGTCGTTTAGTAGCGATGGGGTGGCCCTTCGTCTTATGGCTGATGACGCCAGTAGGACGTTCGGTTGCGAGGAACATGGTCCCTTCAGCTTACGGCTGACGATGAAAGTTGGGTCGTTTAGTAGCAAGTGGATGGCCCCTATGTCTTACGGCTGACGACGCCAGTAGGTCGTTCGGTTGCAAAGGACATGGTCCCTTACGGCCGACGATGGAAGTTGGGTCGTTTAGTAGCGAGGGGTGGCCCCTTCGTTTTACGGCTGACGACGCCAGTAGGGCGTTTGGTTGCGAAGGACATGGTCCCTTCAGCTTACGACCGACGACGGAAGTTGGGTCGTTTAGTAGCGAGGGGGTGGCACCTTCGTCTTACGGCCGACAACGAAAGTTGGAATGTCTTATTTTTCGTATGGCAATATGATTAGAGAGGAAATTGACTCATCTAAGTTTTTCCCTAAGGATAAGATTCCTTGTGGGAAGAAACGTTTTAGGTAGATTGAGTGAAAGTTGGGGTAACCCTCTCAAAGCATAAGAGCTATAATTGTCATATCGAGAAAGTATTTTTTTCAAAGGAAAGCAGGTTTTATTCCTTGAATAAAAGTTTAAAACATTTCAATGACGAAAAGGAAAATGCGTACCGGCGTTTTGGTTTCTTTTATTCTAGTTGAAAATTGCCTGGCATCATTGGGTTTCGTTTGTAAGCTTCAGTCGACCGTCTTTGTTACCGGTGACCTCATTAGTACCCCCTTGCCTTTCTGCTTCGGGGTTCCTTCTTTTGTTTGTGGGTCATCGCCAGTTTTCTTTGAATGGCCCCACTTGACCAGAGCGTCAATCTCCTTCTTAAGGTTCCAAAAATTATCGGAATCATGCCCATGATCATTATAGTACCTGTAAAATTTGAGATCATCCCTTTTTCGTACCTGTTTTTCTTAACATGCTCATTGGTGAGTTCGTGTCGGACATAGGCCAGGACCTCTGCCTTGGGAGGATTTTCTCTGACATTGGCATCCTTGGCAGTGTGCTCCTTGCTCCGAGGACTCCTCTCTCTCCGTCGCTTATCCCGAGGTTCCTGGTGAGGGATTCCTCGGGTTCGTATATCTCGCTTCGCTTCTTCACGACGGGTAGGAGCCTAGTTCTTTACAGCTTTGAGTGCCTCCTCTGAGATCATGAACTAGTCCGTTGTATTGAACAATTCCACGAGGCTGTTCGGTGGAAACTGGTGCTAGGATCTCAGCAAATGTTTATTCCGAGTCATTTGAGTAAAGGCTTCAATGATTGTTGCCTCAGGAGTATCTTCCACATCCAGCATTTCATCATTGAAACGCCGAACGAAGCCTCGAATCGACTCCTTCTCACCTTGTTTCAGGGTGAAGAGGTGAGACGATTTTCGTTTAGGGCGTCGCCTGCAACAAACTGCCTGCAAAACAAGTCAGACAATTCAGCAAACAACCCAATGATATCATCGGGCAGTCTGTTATACCATCCATCCGCTGCTTTGGTTAGAGTGGTGTGGAAAGCTAGGCAGAGATACGATTCATCAGATCTATGAAGTTGCATCACGCTCTGGTATTTGTAGATGTGCTCCAATGGGTCACTCTTGCCGTCGTAAATCGGCAAGGATGGAAGCTTGAACTTTGGGAGTTGCGGGGTGGACGTCGTGTTCTCCTTTACTGGGGTCCACCGGTTAGTGAGATGAGTAAGTAGGGTTCACTCATCCCCTCCTTGTTGGTGAGTGGCGCCAAAGGAACGGTTGGTGGTTTCCTCCGTCTCCTTCCTCTTGTTGCCACCTGCAAATCCGAGAGAGCCTTAAACCTGAGTGACATGTTCGATTACCTAGCCAAGATGCAACGAGTGACTCGCCCATTGGTGGAGGGGTTAGGACCTCATTTGTGCCCAGAGGCATGGTTGTTGGTCATCATCTCCACGTTCCGTCGAGATGTAGGAGTGGTATTGAGATGCACGTTCTCCTGCCGCTCCACCCTCGGATCTTTGGGATCTCTGAGAAGGGTAACTTCCCTCATATGTGTTTGAGCTAGATTGGGCGGGGGTTGCTCCTCTCCAACTGGTTGTGGGCGTCCGATATTTTGCTGCACATCGGCGGCTAACACCTTGAGGCTCTTCTCGACCCGGTCAGCGAAATTGTCGAATTGCTCTTGAGTCACCATAGGTACTCTTAGCCCCTTGATGACGACGCGGAATCTTCAGCGTCTTCAATTTGGACGTGATCCTCGTTTCGGGCGTTCTCGGCCAGACCGAGGATTGGTCCGGTGTTGCTGGGTCCAGCCAACATTGCTTATTTATAGCTTTGGGACGTTGACTGACGTTTCCCACAGACGACGCCAACTGTTAAGGCCAAAAATGGCGATAACAATGTTTGGGCTGACGTCTCTTCGGTCGTGGTGGACTCTCGTCAGCAGGTTAAGTTGGGGACCCTTGGTTAGAAGAACCTTGGGTCATTGGTGGAAGGAAAAGAAGTGCTTGGTGGAAGCGCTCTCGCCCTTGGAGTTGAGCACGCTGACCGTTCGACCCTCTGATTGGGTCGAGCCTCGTGTGTTTGGTATCAGGAGTTGTTGTTCGACCCTCCAGATGGGTCGTATCTCTAAGGATGACTGGACAGAATAGATGTACGAGTCTCCTATCGGATCAAGCTTATATCTCATGCACCACAAATGAATGTCAGGGGGGGTCGGATCTGGGTTCCGACCCAAATCACATCTGATGCTTAAGTTAGAATCAAGAACTTAAGGGAAAGACAAGTGCTGTCAAGATCGAATCACATAGATTCGCCTTGAATCAGTCGCCGCAAGCTATTTGAAAGAAGAAATTTGATATGAAAAGCAAAATGTAAGAATGTAGTTTTCTCGTACCTTTTTCGTCCCCTTATTCTGCCTGTCTTTTCTGGTTTTATAGACTCTGGAATCCTTTCAGTATCGCGGGAGCTAACGATCACCAATTATGGCGGCACGATCAGTGTTCTAAATATCAGATATCGATCGCGTATCGGCCTAGGAAATTTGATATCGGATTGCGGATATCGGGGATATTGACTAAATCTCGGAGTGTCATATCGGAGGCTTATATGCAAGTATAGATGTATCTAAGAAGATATAAACTATACTGCCTCAAATAAAATTATGTTTTGGTTAACTTATCTTGTTAAATATGAATATCGTGGATATTGACTAAATATCGGAGTGTCATATCAGAGGCTAAAAATTGATGTCAAATAAAAACATAGTGGTCTAAGAAAATATAAACTATAGAAACTCAAACAAAAGTATGTTTTGGGTATACTTACATCATTAAACGTGAATACTGGCCATCCACTTGGTGGAATATTTCTTTAAGTGATCACAAACCAAGCGAGTTAAATACATATAAAATATGATTCACGTGGATCAATATTAACAGTGTGAAGATGAAAATCATAAACTGAAAATAATGTAAAAATGTAAAAAGGAAAAGAATACTTACCTTGATAGGAAAACCCTCTTGAGAAGAACAAACGCTGGAATGAAAAAACCGACAACTGAAAAAATTTAGAAAAAAATGAAAAAAATGAAAAAGGTAAAAAATAGTAAGTAGTAAATACTAAACTTGATTGAAAAATCCCTTGCGAAGATCGAACACCGAATGTCAAAGCTCGATCGACGGAAAAAAAACCCAAAACTGGAAGGAAATAAAATCAAAAACGGAAAAAAATGAAAATTGAAAAAAGGGCTCGACTACTCACCTTGATCGGAAAACACTTTCTTGCAAAGATTGAATGACGGGCTCCAAGCTCAATCGATTGTCGTCGAAAATTTTCGCCGGACGGAGCTGAGCGGCGTAAGGAGCAGAGTGTCGAGAGGAGCGAAGCAGCGTGATTAGAATTAGGGAAAAGCATCGATTATCTCTTAAAAATCCCGATGCCTCTTGTCGTTTTAAGTAAATGATTGGGTCGGGTGACTCGGGTCGGATCCACTTTTAAGTGAACCGACCCGATAACTTTATTTTTAAAAACTTTGAATTGCGGTCGATATTTCAAAGGGGTATATCGGCCACAATATCGGATAATCGGCCGCAACCCGATATTGCGGCGATATTTCCCAAAATATCGGAAACCTCAATATATAAGCCCATATCGTATCGGCCTAGTGATAAAATCGATATTGCGGCCGATATATCGGATATCAGACAGATATTTAGAACACTGGGCAGGATCATCCCTCATCAATAGAGTAATCATCGCCCACGTCTCCCGCCAATTATGTACCATTAACAATTACCCCCTTAAGCTGCTGAAGCTCAACGGGCAGATGGCACATGAGTGTTGACTGAGTTAATGTTTGGTTGCGACTGTGGGCCTTGCAGGTTTTGTGGGCCCAGGAAATGTCTAGGCGGGCTTGCTGGCAGTAATACGACCCTTCCCTCGAGTGCCAGTCCAAGTATTCAACACACGGTGTTCGATAAATTCCTTCAGGTTTAAATTGGGTTAATAGTTGTGAGGGATTTTCCCTCTGTAGTGTTGTGATGTTGATATGAGCCTTCTTGGATTTTATGCTGAGGGGTTTAAAACCCCGATGATCCCGAGGTTTCCAGCCTCTTTGGGGCTTGGCGGCGACTTTCGCCGCTGTGCCACCGTCGGATGTTTCATGAGGCTTGTTCATCGCTGTTATTGGTTGGCAGCGGGCTCTTACTCTGTGGTTATTGAATTGGCCTTGGATTTGGGCTTTGTTGGATTTAATGGTTCCAAACTTTGTTGGACTTGTGGGCTTTCAATCATGGAAGTATCGTCGATTGTGGTTAGCTTACACATGCTCGTTTTAATGAACTGAAATCATCTCCTCATGATATTATTATATTGGGAAGCATGTGTAAAATAAAGTTGACCCCTTAGCATGATCGATGATGAGACTTTTGTGAGATCATTCCAGTGACCCTCCCATGAACTATCATAGACGTACTCTTTATGCATGCAAATGATTACACATCACTTCTGACATCGATTAGAAAATATGGTTGGATTGAGTTATATTGAATATGCTCTTAAGTAAATTTTATTTTCTTATGTGCAATAATTTGTTAGTTAAATGGTTGGATAGTGATTCACATATGGCTTATCATTGGAAAGTAAATTGTTGACATGTTGGTTTTAAATTGTTGAAATCATGGACTTAAAATGGAATTGGAATACATAAACATCCCAACCATATATGCTAATGATGATGTGACCCCTTAAATTGTTGAGAGATTAGTTCTCCTTTTACATATATATGATGCATGCTAGAATAATTGTTTTCCCAAAAAATTATTGGAATTTGTTTATATCACCACTGATGATGCATGATTAGACACTTGTTATAACTTTATGACCTTAAACTTAGGAAATGACACGAAACCTTTACTTTAGAACATCACCTAAAACAACACACAGTTCGACACTAAAACTGTATAATCTTATAACAACCACTTAACATTTAGACTTACTGGATTTTAGGGTAACTTATATTAGAGGGAGTACCGGAACAAATGAAGCCATGATTTTGATTATAATTGATAAAATTACACTACCGCATCTGGTATCTGACCGGGTTTCATTCATGCATCTTATTAGTATCGTCAAATGATTTTTGAGTCCCATTCATATTCCTTTTTGGACTCGACCCGGATAAGCTCCCCCTGGTACAAGGTGGCCTTCAAGTTATATATCATATAAGTCATGATTTAGGATTAGTGTAGTTACATTCACCTAGATTAGAATATTTATGACATAACGTAAATTGTAACAGAATTGCATTTTTTGTCTTTATTTACCATGTTGTATACTGTGTTTTTTTGGCTTTATTACCGTGATGCTATTATACCCTCTTTAAATTCTGAATTTTAGAATTATTGTGAATTTACCTTGAGCTGGCAGGCTCTTGTTTTGTTGCACAGTCAGGTGCTGATTAGGAGTGCAAGGAGACTCCAGTTTACAAGGAGTCTTGAGTTTAGAGTGCAAGACGCCGACTTCTGAGAGATTATATTATGAGTGGCCTCCTTTTGTATTTTCTTTTCTGTATTTGAGAGCAGAGTATCTTTTGTGGTGTCGTACTCCTCAAGTTTTGTAAGGAGTAATTTCTATATGAGTATTTTGGTACATTTTCTGCTCCTTGGCTATAGTGTTTTCACTGGTTACATGCAGGACATGTTTTACTTGCTTAAAATTCACGTTTTCAGGTTGCGGGACGTGACATGGGGGATGGGATCTGACAACGAATCCGAACTCTAACCTGATCCAAGATCAAGTCATCCATGCGAGTCAAAACCCTCGGTTAATGGGGAGTAAAAGGCGCCTCACATTGGGAGAAAAAGGCGCCTCAAAAGACTTCACCAAACTGCTTGCAATCGACAAAATGCTTTAGAGGGTCAACCAAAAATTCCAAGCAAACGTGTTTCCGGATAATCAACAAAACGCTTCAGATGATCAACCAAAATCCCAAGCAAACGCGGTTCATTGCGTCGTAACATAGCAAGAAAGAGGCGGAACATGATTAACCAAAAATTGAATCACTCGATTCAATATTATTCAATGCAATCAACAAATTTCATTACATATTGACTCTGATACCATTTGAAATCAACCAATTTATATTGAGAGCAAATGCTAGAGTTTCTCATTAATTATATAAAACCTAAAATACAAAGAGACAAGAGTACATATAATCTTGCAAATAATAAAAAGACTATTATATCCTTAAGCACTAATTAATTTATTTTAACTATATTAAGGGATTTTAAATATCTAAAAAATACAAAGATGAAATTGTAAGACAATATTATGCTGGATGATGTATCCATATAGATAGAAGCTTATCAGTAAAGCAAGAGAATAGAAATGAGGTCATATACAAAGTAGTACAAGTATGAAGATACATACGCAAATAATAAAAAGAATAGTATATCCTTAAGCACTAATTAATTTATGTTAACTATATTAAGGGAATTTAAATATTTAAAAAATACAAAGATGAAATTGTAAGACACTATTATGCCGGATGATGTATCCACATAGATAGAAGCTTCTCAGTAAAGCAAGAGAATAGAAATAAGGTCATATACAAAGTAGTACAAGTATGAAGATACATACGGACATCATAAATGGTTGATAAAGAATTGCCATAGCATCTTGATGGAATCAAGCCCGCAAGATACTAAACTTATTGATGAGTGCAAAAATAAAAGTTCAACACAAAGGTTGGAAATTCTGGGAAAAGAGTGTGTCCATGAAGAAAACCAACCATTGAGGTTACTACTTGACATATAAGATAGTGTTTCCACAAAAGATTTGATAATATTGGTGTATCAAATGTCACTTGACATTGATCCTCAAAATCGGTGCCTAATACCTAGCCTTAAAACTAGGTAGAGAAAGGGCTTGTCATGAATCCTATTATGCATGTCCACAGGCCGTGAAACCTATCATGAATCCTATTATGCATGTCCACAGGCCGTGAAACCTACCTACCAGTAATACACTTCAGCTTTGATCATCCAAAATTCTCCCAAACTAGAAAACCATCTGGAAGAAGGGGGAAAAATATTATAGTTGCATAGGAATCACATTCAACATTGAGGCACATACAAACACATAGCCAGATGGAGCACAGCCGAATACCTCCACAGTCCATATAATGTGAAGCTTATGTACAAAATGTATCTATGGGATGCTTCTACATAAGGTATCACCAAAAGGAACTCTAGTAGCCAAGCTTATAGTTAATGAACAGTTTATAGTTAATGAGCATGAGCATGTAGAGAAGGGGGTTGGAGCATTTCTAGGTTTGGGATTAAAAGATTGACATGATTTGAGACCATGGGTATCTTGTAAAGAAAATCCAGATGTACCTGGGAACCCACCATAGAAATAGTTTAGCTTTCAATCCATCCATCTTAGAGGGTGGCAAATCCAGCCTAATTATTGCCAAAGTTTCTCAACCCAAAGAACATAGTGTACAGAATATCTAATTCGTCTTAATGATATATTGTTTGAAATACTGAGTGCCAGGCTATGATTTCAGGGTTCAAAGACGATGATATTCATATGAGACCCAACAAACTAACTTGCATCAAAACATAGCCTGTCCTTTTGACCATACACAGATGCACATGCACACATGTCATATCTGGCTGCAAATCACTTCCGAGCTGAAGTACATGTTTTGCATTAAGTATACCAAATATCAGTTTTTTGTTCAAAAAAGGGAAGCACAAACGACAGCATTTAGGTAATTGGTATTGGCAATTTACCTTTTTTATTAAGTCGATGAAACCTGTAGAAGACAATTTTTTTCATTTTGTATAGAATAGAAATAAATAAGGTTTTGAAATTAACAAGTAGAGAAGCAAATGCATGATGGGTGGGGGTAAATGATAGGTTATTTTCGTACACCATGTTATGCAGAAACATCATGTAGCATATACAAATGCATAATGCAAATTATTGTAAAAGAATGCATCAAAAGACAAGAAGCAAGCATTTAATGGATTAACTTGGAGATATAATATTAATATACCTGCTGGACTTCATGAGGATCAAGGTACAGTGCTTTATCATCTTGTACGCCTATAAGGTATGTCGAGGCCCCTGGTTTTCCACCCAAAATGCCTAGGCTCTGAGGAAATGTAAATGTATCCCAAAGCAATGGAATATACCTGACAAGAAACAGTATAAAATATTGAAGATGATAGAGTGCCCAAAAAATCAAGTAAAAGTGGGTTTTATGCACATTGCAAATTGAAGTAGTGATATTTGGAAAGATAATAAAATGGGTTACTTACTGATACAGAAATTATTCTAACGCCATATTCTACTTTATAATGCCATATTCAAAGGACAAATATAAGCAAACACAATATAAGTACAGCGAAAATGGAGGATTGAAATGGATGATATTAAACATGCATTACGCTTCATCATACAGGGTCACCAAGATTCGGAGGAAAATACATCGTAGTCTATGAATGAAATGAGAATTGTGCAAAAAAAGTGGACATAATATGCGTCATTCATAAATATTTTAATGCGTAACAGTCACAATTAGTTGTTTACTTCTGCTGAAAAATCAAATAAATATGTATGATACCCCCTTCCTCTCCCACATTAGGCATACATATACTAGACAGCATATTATTCAGTTGAATTAACTAATTTAACTCCTAATGAAAGATATACTTTGGATGTTTCACCATTGGCCAACAAATAGGAAAATTTCAGTGCCACAGAAACAAGTTTGGTTGCTGAGTAAGAACTTAATTCTGAACTGTCATCTGTGATTTGTTCAAAAAAGGGATACTGAGACTACTCAAGCAATCTGAATTCATCTAACATCTTAGAAAGATTTAACGGACAAATCACCAAGCATAACAAGTTTTAAAGGAGTTAGAATCAGTCCATGATTGATATTAATGAAGATCAAGATTTTTTTAAAAAAAGAGGCAAGGTTAAATTGGTAGTTAAGGTAATAAAAAGTTCAAATTGGAGATAAGTTCAAAGAGTTTCTGCAAATTAACAAAATAAAAAAATAAAAATAAAAAAATCAGATAAGAGTAATTGATAAATTCCTAAAGTAAGCTGAACAAACAAATTTTTAAAGCAGATGTCAAAATTATAAGGAGTTTCCCAAAATAACCTTGTAGAATTCATCTTATTTTCTCTCTATTAAAGTAATGTTTTAAAATTTTAATTATTTTTCCACCTTGAGCAAAAGTGAAAGACGGAATCTTAATAGAATTCTTTGGCATCTACAAAAATGTTGCTTTTAACAGTTGCATAAATATATAAATTCCAACATGCCTGCTTGACTGTTAAGAATTCTAGCCCTGTCAAATGAATATGTCACCACTTATCAATTGGTGAAAGACTATTGATTGGGTAAAACTTCTTGTTGTTATGTGTGCATGTGGACGTGGTTTTATAATTTATTGATCATTAACATCAAATATTGCCAAATCGAGTGGTGCAAATAATGAGGAAAGTAGAGTGAAATTTAAAGGTCAACCTATATTGAGACATACTCCAGATAATGAATAGAGGTCCATATATCCAATCAAAATTCGATTGCCAGATATATAGGACAACCCATAAGTAGGCATTACATTTATAATATCCGGGTAAGCTCCCTAATTTTAGTACATAAAATGCATCGTTTACCCTTAGATCCATTTGTTGACAGAAGAAGAACTCGAGGTTCCTTGCTACTTGCATTCAAAGTGAGTGTAACCCTAGAATCATCTGGATTTGAAGAAGCACCAAACTTCAGCAACATGAATCTTATGGTATGTTAAAAATCAATAATGATAGTCATCCAAGGCTTAAGGGTTTCTTGATGCCTGAAATTGGATAGGTCGGCCATCATGCAAGGATTATGGTACATGATTTCTATTGAATACAAAATGGTCATTGAATATTCACTTATACGACAAGGCTCAGGGAGTTTTGAGGTAGTGAAACACTTTTGCGGTAGTTTTTTGTTATCCTTCCCTACATCCATTAATGGTATCCATGTTTTGAAAATAGAATATTCAAAGTCCCACGGTAGTTAAAGCAACTAGGAGTTCAAGGCAGTGAAAACTTCTGCCTATCAAGGTAGCTTGATAGTCCTCCCTCCATAAAATTCAAAATTTAAAAAGAGAATAACTCGAAGTCCCAATGTGGTTACATGGACCAAATTATTAGCCCGTGAGACATTTCTAAGACCAATGTACTTGTTAGTCGCTACATCCAGTCATTCGTGTAGGCATACACAGCTGCATGCGCAATGAAGTGAAGGAAAATTATCATGCATACAAATTATGTAAAGTCAAAATATTTGAGGGGAATGACGTGCACATTATGATGATTAATAAACCAAAATTTGCATACAACTGAATAATATATGTAAGCATTATAGTTTACAATAGATTTCATCAATCTACATTCCTATATAAATAATGTAATTAAATGTTTTCAATCATAGTATTGCAAATAGTTGCATGCCAAACACAAAATATTAAGAAAATGAACTTACATGCTAAAACTATAAGAAAAAGAAACTCATGCCATTTTAGCACATATTTGTTGCCAACTACTTCATGTATGAATGTAACATGTGTCTGGAACTATACATGGCCGCCCTTATCATCATCTTGTGTCTATCTGTAGTTCATGTCGTGAGTTTAGTAGTTAACCCACCTACTTATAAGGATTTAACCCACTAAAAATAAACCAAAGTCTTTTTTAATCATGTTATGAATTTACTTATAAATTTATGAATGTTGTCCGGTTGTGTCATGTTTAAATTATGTCCCTTTCACTATAAGAAATAACTCATGCACTTAGTTGCCAACTACTTCATGTATGAATGTAACATGTGTCTGGAACTGTACATGGCCACCCTTATCATCATCTTGTGTCTATCCGTGGTTCATGTCGTGAGTTTAGTAGTTAACCCACCTACTTATAAGAATTTAACTCACTAAAAATAAACCAAAGTCTTTTTTAATCATGTTATGAATTTACTTATAAATTTATGAATGTTTGTTGAGTATTGGACTCCCCGGATTTGGTTTTGGATGATGAGCAAACATAAATAATTCGTAAACTAACAATTTGTGAGCGCAGTATTGGATATCGTCGCCAAATTCACGAGAACAATCAAAGCGACATCTCAAGACTTCTCAAAGCTCGTATTCTATGCCTAAAGCTTCGTTGAAGCTTTTGGACCGTTTTGGAAGTCATGAAGATTTGATCGAAGCTCTCGAAGACCGTTCCTTAAGGTTTTATTTATAGTCTTTTAGCTTCGATCTATAGAATGTTAAGCCTTGAGTATATCTTACATTTCTATCTTCATAACGCTCCTATCTTAGCTCTAGGATCATTGTACAAGTCCATTCTAACTTCCTCGAAGCATCGCGCTTCGATTTGGACTTCTTGTGCATGTTAGTTGGTTCAAGAAGAAGAACTGACCGACTAGATGGTGATCTAGTCGGTCGGCAAAGCTTCTTGGACCGACTAGTTTGTTTCCTTAATTTCATGCACTTTACTGTTTACAGTTAGTCGGTCTACGTTGACTCACCGACCGACTGGTTTGTGAACTAGTCGGTCAGTGATGCTTCTTTGACCGACTAGTTGAGCTTTACTGTACATGCTAATTTTCTCCTGAGCTACTGTTTATCGTTAGTCGGTCTAAGAACGTTTGGTGACCGACTAGTTGATAATCTAGTCGGTCAACATTTGTTCTTGGACCGACTAAATCAATTTGTATTCAGACTATTTGTTTTTGACTCTTAGTCGGTCTAAGTTCACTGACCGACCGACTAGTTGTGAAACTAGTCGGTCAGACAGTCTTCTTGGACCGACTAGATTTCTAGGTCTGAAATTCAATCTCTTCACTGTTCTTCACTTAGTCGGTCCATGTTGTTTGACTGACCGACTAGTTGATGAACTAGTCGGTCAGTGGTTGTTCTTTGACCGACTAACTGCTTCAGATTTCTAACCGTTGGGATTTGACCTAACTCGTTTTTATGGGACCCTATAAATACGAAGCTTGGTCATTTCTCTACTAAGAAGAGCTGCTATTAAGAGATTCATTGAGATTGAAAGAGATAGAGATTCTCACTCATTTCCAAAGCTCTCTCCCTCACAAGAAATCCATTCTCTCACTTTTAGATCTAGAATCCATCTTGAGAGAAGTTTGTTCTTGGTGAGCCCTTCAAGCTCTAGCTTGATTCAAGTCTCCAAATCACTCCTAGGCACCCATTGCTGCTCATTTCAGTGGTGCTAGGTCTTGGTGACTTCCTCTTCCTTAAATCCCTCCTTGCACCTATTTGGTAAGAATACTCAAGGTATATGATTTTGTGGTAAGATTGTTTATTTCATTATAAACTCGTTTATATTGCTTATTGATTCTCTCGGTTGTGAGAGAAGGTTGTGATCCCGGGTTGTGGGATTCACTATTGCCATTACATGTATGATTTGATCTTGTAAAGGTTTTTCACAAGATATCATAGTGGAAATCTTGGGTTAGGGTTTCTAACCTAAGTATCCGGAGGGGATCCGGGTGGTTGGGACGTAGGATCACCGGGAACAAGTCGGGGAGACTTGGGTGGATCCGAACCCAGTAATATTCTTTTGTTAGCATTGTTTATTTTGTTGTTGTCATCAATTTAAGCTTTCGCAAATTGATTTGGTAGTTGTTTGCACGATAATTAGGAATTGTACTCCTTGTTATTTTTAAAGTACTATTCACACCCCCTCTAGTACTTGTGCAGTAGCTTGTAGGGCATTACATTTGGTATCAGAGCCAGATACTTAGCTATGTCTGCCAACGACAACAAGACCGTTCGTCCACCTGCGGATTATGGATCCTTCAGGAACCGTGAAGGAGCGTCTTCGGTCATGGAAGGACATTCCTCGATTAGGCCTCCATTCTTCAACGGCGTCAATTATGGATATTGGAAATGCCGGATGGAAACGTTCCTCCGGAGCGCCTCCTTGTGGAGAATTACCATGTCGGAGTACAATGTGCCTACCGAAGAAGATTTCGACAAGTGGACTACCGCGGAGGTCGCCGCGGAGATTGCAAATGCCAAAGCAATGAATGCTTTACAATGTGCATTGGAACCCGAAGACTTTAATAAGATATGCACATGTAAGAGTGCATATCAAATTTGGAATTCGCTCCTCATTTTGCATGAAGGAACGAGTCGGGTAAGAGATTCTAAACTCGTAGTAGTCAATAGAGATTACGAATTGTTTCATATGGAACAGGGAGAAAAGATGAAGGAGTATTATGCTCGCTTCGTCGACATAATGAACGAGTTGGAAGCTCTCGGCAAAACCTACACCCAAAAGGAGAAGTGTTCGAAGCTTATCGAATGACTTCCTTCTTCTTGGGAGAAACGTAACTTCGCCATCGAGGAAGGTAATGACATGAATAAGTATACCGTAGTTCAATTGATGGGTACTTTGATGTCATACGAGGTACGCAAAGATAGCAAGGTGAAGTTACAAAAAAAGATGAAGTCCTATTTGAACCAAGACGTGCCTAAGAAAAAGGCGATTGCATTCAAGGCGGCTTCATCCACCTCTACCGATGATGAGGACTCGGAAGAAGAAATGGACATGGAATCCATTGCACTCATGGCAAAGAAGTTCAATCGCTTCTTCCGAAAGGGTAACTTCAAACAAAAATCTAAATTTCCTTCTACTAACGCCTCTCCACCTTTGTGCTTTAAATGCAATAAGCCAGGACACATCAAAGCGGATTGTCCTCAAAACAAGCAAAAGGAGAAGTGGAAGGCGCTGAAGTTCGACAAGTCCAAGAAGTACAAAAAAGGGTACAAAAAGGGACTTGTCGGAGCAACATTCACCGACTCCGAGGATTCCTCAAGCGGAGAGTCGGACGATGAGAAAGTGGAGCAAGCGCACATGTGCTTCATGGCAAGAGAGGAGCATGATCAAGGATCTTCCTCTTCCGATGATAGCGACAACGAAGGCGATGAGGTAACAATGGATGACCTTAGGAATGCTAATTCTCAATTATGGTCTAAGTATACTAAATTAGTAAATAGATATACTAAAGTAAAAGATGACTTAGCTAGCATTCAAACCTCGCCTAAAACTATCATCACCAACAACGACACCGTTGTTGAAGAGTTGAAGAATGAGATTGTTAATCTCAAGACTCAACTTGAACATGTTAGCATTGAGGATCCGGAAGAACATAAGATAGCGGATTTGACTTCTCAAAACTCGACGTTGAGTGTTGAGAATCTTAAATCTCGTGTTTATGTGCTCACATCGCAAGTATCTACTTTAGATACTTCCTTGCGTTCTCTCACCGAGAAATATGAGAACACATTAGGCCGAATTAATAAATTCAATAAGGGTAAGGACCATTTGGATAAAATCCTAAGTGACTTACTTCCGACCAATCACCACATTGGCTTGGGGTATACGATGGGAAGTTCATCCAAATCGGCCACTACTTTTGTTAGGCCAACTTCCGGTGCTTCGACGAGTGGTAGCAAACACTCTATTGGTAGTTCATCTATCAATGGTGCTTCCACCTCGTCCACACGCTCTTTCGGAAAGAAACCCACTTTGGGTGGACCTCCAAAGAAGGGGCATGCTTATATGTACACAAATATCATGCCACGTAGGAGCACACGTCCTACTCCACCGACTCACACATATGATGATTTCTATGCTACACGTTCACGGGCACGTGCACACCATGTGAGACACCCTCACGCACGTGTTCCTCCACATGCATATGTTCACCCACATCATTGTATGAATAACTATCCGCATGCATCATTCCATCATGTTCCTTATGCCTATCCACGACATGCATCACGTAGAAACAAACAACGCATGCATGCACCCAATAGGATGAGGGCTCCCAAGATTTTCACTATTTGGAGCCCAAAGGACACAAGCATGGATGAAAAACAAGTTTACATGAATGCTTATTTTTCGGATGTTGTGCATAGTAGAAATTATGTGGGGAAGTCTAAGTCCAATTGGACTTGGCTTCCAAAGGTCTAACCTTTGAGGACCCAATGACCTTGGGTACCATGATATGAAATTTTCTATCTTTAGGTACTCAAGGAAAAGAAAAAGAAAAGGAGCAACAAATTTAAATTTAGCTCCAAGGGGAATTGGATACTCGATAGCGGGTGTTCAAAACACATGACGGGTGACGCTCAATTGCTCTCCGGAGTAGTTCCCATTGCAAATGGAAACCGCGTCGTATTTGGAGGCAACGAGAGCGGAACCATCGTCGGTGTTAGTAAAGTGGGTAACCCGTCTAAACCCTTAATTAGTGATGTTTATCTAGTTAATGGTTTAAACCATAATCTTATTTCAATAAGCCAACTTTGTGACAAAGGTTACAAAGTTAGCTTTGCGAAAGGATTGTGTCATATTTTGAATGATAATAATGATTTATTATTTTCCGGCACACGCCATAAAGATATCTATATTTTGGATCTTCCTAAGTCATATGAACAATGTCTCGTTGCCAACACAAGTTAACAACACTTATGGCATCGACGCTTTGGACATGTGAACTTTGGAACACTTTATAAGCTTTCAAAATTAAATTCCATTAAAGGTTTTCCGAAGCTCGCTTTTGAAAAGAAAAGTTTTTGTGATTCTTGTCAACGTGGCAAGCTTCCTAAATCTTCATTTAAACCTAAGCAAAGCATTTCTACTAAACGGCCACTAGAGCTATTACATCTAGATTTATTTGGGCCAACTAGAGTTGCTTCCTTAGGAAATGCAAGATATGGACTTGTCATCGTCGATGATTATTCTAGATTTACATGGGTATTTTTCTTATGTAATAAAAATGAAGCTTTTGAAAACTTCACAATATTTGTGAAGAAAGTACAAAATCTCATCGGAACCACCATTGTCACTATTCGTAGTGATCATGGGGGTGAATTTGAGAATGAGTCTTTCTCAAATTTTTGTGATGATCTTGGAATTACTCACACGTTTTCTTTCCCTCGCGCACCTCCTCAAAATGGTGTTGTTGAGAGGAAGAATAGAACGCTTGTGGAGTGTGCTCGCACTATGCTCGAAGATAGTCAACTTGGTTATCAATTTTGGGCGGAAGCGGTACACACCGCTTGTTATGTGTTTAATAGAATACTTTTGAGGCCCGGCACCAAACAAACTTGCTATGAATTGTTGTTTGGTAGATTGCCTCAAGTTAAACATTTTCGTGTTTTCGGCGCAAAATGTTTTATTAAAAACACATATGATAATTTGGACAAGTTTGATCCGAGATCGGATGAGGGGATATTTGTTGGGTATTCCTCTCGTAGCAAAGCCTACCTGATATACAACAAAAGATCCTCTACGATCGAGGAATCACTACATGTCTCTTTTAATGAGAATTTTACTACTTCTAGAATTTCAAATGATGATGATTCTATGGATGTTTTATGTGATTCGTTTGAAAATTCTAAGTCTATTGATTCAATTGATTCTATTGATACTAACCCGACTAATGAAGTTGTTGAGAATGTACCTAGTGATCAAGGTATTCCCAAGCGGCTTCATACCGTTCGCGACCATCCCCATGAGCAAGTCATTGGCAATATTCAAGATAGAGTCAAGACGAGATCGCAAGTCCACCACTTCGCCAATTGTGCCTTTGCCTCATCGATAGAGCCAAAGAATATAGTTGAAGCGTGCGAAGATAGTGCTTGGATCCTTGCCATGGAGGAGGAACTCATTCAATTCGAGAGGAATGTGGTATGGGAGCTTGTTCCTTTGCCATCGAAGAACCACACTGTCATAGGGACAAAGTGGATCTTCAAGAACAAAACCGACGAAAACCAAGTCGTCGTCCGGAACAAAGCTCGGTTAGTAGCTCAAGGCTATCGACAAGAGGAAGGTATCGATTTCGAAGAATCCTTCGCTCCGGTAGCTAGATTAGAATCAATTAGACTATTATTGTCTTTTGCATGCCATAAAAATTTTAAATTATTTCAAATGGATGTTAAAAGTGCATTTCTAAACGGAGATGTCGTTGAGGAAGTTTACGTTTCTCAACCTCCGGGCTTCATAAATGAAAAATTTCCAAATCATGTTTTTAAACTAAAGAAAGCTCTTTATGGTTTGAGACAAGCTCCTCGAGCTTGGTATGATCGCCTAAAGAATTTTCTTTTGGATTTGAATTTTAAAATGGGCGAAGCCGATTCTACACTTTTTGTTAAGCGTGCGAATAATGATATTTTATTAGTTCAAATTTATGTTGACGATATCATTTTCGGTGCTACTAACTTCACTCTTTGCGAAGAGTTTTCTAATGTTATGAAGGAACAATTTGAGATGAGCCACATGGGCGAACTCAAATATTTCTTAGGTCTCCAAATTCGCCAATTGAACGATGCAATCTTCATCCACCAAACGAAATACACGGTGGAGTTGCTAAAGCGATTTGGAATGGAGAATGCCTCCGGGAAAAAGACTCATATGAGCACTACAACGCATCTTGATAAAGATACGGGCGGAAAAGATGTAGACATTCGTCTATATCGAGGTATGATAGGTAGTTTACTTTATCTTACCGCAAGTAGGCCCGATATTATGTTTACCGTTTGCATTTGTGCTCGTTATCAGTCTCAACCTAAGGATTCTCACTTAGTAGCGGTAAAACGTATTTTTCGCTATCTAAGTTACACTTTAGATTTTGGATTACTTTATCCGAAATCTAGCACATATGAGTTGGTCTCATATAGTGACGCTGATTATGCGGGATGCAAATCCGACAGGAAGAGTACTAGTGGCACTTGCCATTTTCTAGGAAATTCCCTTGTCTCTTGGTTTTCCAAGAAGCAAAATTTCGTATCACTTTCAACCACCGAGGCGGAATACATTGCCGCCGGTGCCGCTTGTGCCCAGGTTCTTTGGATGAGACACACACTGAAGGATTTTGGTATTCATTGTGATACTAGCCCTATCATGGTGGATAACCAAAGTGCTATTTGTCTTTCAAAGAATCCGGTGCACCATTCCCGATCTAAACACATAGATGTCCGACACCACTTTTTAGATGATCATGTTGCTAAAAAGGACATCATTTTAGTGTACGTTGAAACCCAAAAGCAAATCGCCGATATTTTCACGAAACCCCTAAAGGAGGACTCCTTTGTGCGGTTGCGTCGAGAATTGGGGATTATGGGTGAATCCGAGATATAGGATTCATGTTTCATTCAATTATCTTGCATGCTATTATATTGCGCAATATTTCGTCATGCTAGACTTATTGAATTTTTCGGGATTTTATGTGATATGTTTGAATTTTTGCTCGAATTCATATTTGAATGTCGTATTTGAGATTTCGATGTTTTATGGGGTAGTTTAGATGACTTATGAGATGGTTAAGATGTTTCGTCCAAGTGTTTTGTGGAGAGTTCTTATTTATCATCTTTTGGACTCTTCTAGTCGGTTTCAGTTCATCAGCCAACCGACTAGATGCACATCTAGTCGGTCAGCTAGTGAACTCAGACCGACTAGTTCAAGCTTTGAACTTTCCTTTGTCATTGACTTCTTTTAGTCGGTCACAGTTCACTTACCGACCGACTAGATTGAAAACTAGTCGGTCAGTTATTGAACTGTGACCGACTAACTCTAGCCCTAAAATTTTCGATTTGCCTCTGTTTCGACTTAGTCGGTTTAAGCTCATTGACCGACCGACTAGATCGTAATCTAGTCGGTCAGTGCTTGAACTATGACCGACTAAGTGCTCAAGGGCAGTCACGTCTTTTCGCGATTTCGACCGACTTATACTCATTCTATCCGATTGTTTCTCTTTTTAGTCGGTCTCCTTCGTTTCTCCAACTCGAAAACCCCAAGCCTAGCTCGTGACCCTTCGACTTCCGTCGATCTCCGGCTCCTTTTTCGACCATCCGCCGCCGTCGATCACCCTCCTCTAGGTATATCTCCTCCTCCTAGGTCGTTTCAACTTCTAGGGCTTCATTTCATCTCCTAGGGCTTGATTTCTCCTCTAGGGTTTCGAATTTATTGTTAGGGCTTGTTGTTTTCGGTTCTAGGGTTTGAGCTTAAGTTGGTTGATCTTTTCCTAACGCTTGATTGATCTCGTCGTGCCACGATCATGGCAAAGACGAGGATTCCTATCACTTCCTCTGGGGCGTCCCCCATGACCGTAGAGCCTTCTAACCCTAGGAATCCGTCTAAGCCCAAGCGCCGTGCTAAATCAACCCAAGCCTCTCCGTCTTCGCCTCCTCTGAAGAAACAGAGGACGGCGACCGTCAAACCCGGTAAACAGTCTAAGTCTAGAAAGCCTATTCTCCACACTCCCTCTACTCCTCCTGATTCCGATACTGAGTTTAGACCCGAGGATGAGTCTGGCCATAGGGAACCCACTCCTCCACTTCGTCCTAGGACTCGCCAGCCTAAGGGAAAGGGCCCAATGACAGCTGGTGGTGTTGACATATCGTTGTGTCGCGACGACCCTTTGTGTCTAGCGGCCTACAACCGTATTAAACACTGCCCGATGTTATTGGAGCACTATGTTCAGTTTTCAGATTTCCTTGGCTTAGCTGATCTCCTATCCTATAGTGGGCTCCTTGACTACCTTCGCTTCGACCCTAAGGCGAACCCTCGACCCTATCCTCGCCTGGTCAAATTATTCTATGCTAACCGTGTCCGGGGCCACTACGATGAGAGTCACTCCATCGAGACTACTGTCTTGGGAACTCCTATAGTTCTCACGGCAGAAATCTTGGGGGAGGTGCTTGGTTGTTCGTCGTCTGGTCTCCTCCCGTCGGACATTTCTGTTGATGATATCTCCTCCTTGGATCAGTCTGTTCTATCTGATATCTTCCATGTGATCCCTCCTGCCTTCATTGGTGTTCCTTCGAAGTCGTTTAAGCCAAATGCTTGGGTGCTCAATCTCATTCTGAAGTCGTGCTTGCTTCCCAAGTACGGCTCATCTTCTCTGACATCCCAGCCGTTCCTCAAGTTGATTTACGCTCTTTTCTTGGGTTGCGAGATTAATTGGGCTCGCGTTATACTTGATAAGATGGACTCTTTCGAGTGTATTCGCAAGACCACTAAATCTGCGCATATCCCTTATCCGTGTCTGTTGACCTTGGTATTCCGTCATTTTCGTGTTCCTCTGCCTCCTGACGATGAGCGTCCTCTTGGTCCTCCACTGAACGCGACGGCCGTAAAGAAATCTCTTGCGGCACTCCGTCACGTGCAGCGGACGACTCCTTCTGCTTCTCAGGGCACTACTTCTGCAGCTGCTGCTTCTCGACCTCTCACCACACTTGATGATGTTGTTCGGTTACTTCGTCGTCACGAGTCTCGTTTGGCTCGTACCGAGGAGGTAGTTTGCCGTATGGCTAGTTTGATGGGTGTTCAGCTTCTTCCTCCTGTTTCTGAGGATGAGGAGATGGATGATGAGGATATCGATGAGCTTGTCACCTCCTTTGCTCGTGGCGCTGAGGCCACTGCTGCTGCTACTACCACATCTGCTCCTGGAGCGGCCACCTCTTCCGGTGCTCCAGAGACTTCTGCACCAGTGGATCAGACTTCAGATGCTGCTGCTGCTCCCGCTGACGTCTCTGCTCCAGACTTGCCTGCTGATGTTCCTGTTGATACCCCAGCCGTTGAGCCAGTCGTCGTTTCCACTCCTGCCCCGACGATCCCTTCTGTTGACACGCCTCTCCTTGCAGCGGAGCCTGAGTCCACTCCCTCGACTGGACCCACGGAGACTGCTGATCCTGCCACTTCCTCGTGATCTTCTGTTTCGAGGCCTCTCCTATGATCTTTGGATGATGCATCTTATTGAGAGTGTTTTGGGTTAGGATGAAGTGTTGGAGTTGTTTTGATGTGTTTTGATATGTTGGATGTCGGTGTACTTGTTGTACTATCATTCTGTAGGATGGTTGATGATGATGGTTCGATGACGTATGTTGTATTTTTTTGATGCTGATATATATGTTGCACTTGATATGATGTAGTCGATGTGATTTTTGGATGTACTCATGGTATTCATATATATATACATCGATGTTCTCTTTACTTCGTCGTGCACGTTTAATATTCATTCAATGTCTATGATATGTGAATTCGTCGCTCGACGCTAAAAAAACTTGGTTAAATAGATTATATTTCTATGATTGTATAGAATTGTTTTCCATGCACAAATTTAACCAAGCATATTGAGTATTGGAGGGTATGTTCCTTTATTCAATAAATGAATTTATATTTGGTATTTTGATGATTTTAATTTCCGCTTTTCGATAATGGACAATTTGGCACACTTTGATTTGATTTCATCTCTTTTCCCTTAGTGTCAATTAGGTCCATCGTCAATATCTAAGACTCCCGATGTTTGATTTTCCTTATCCTAGTTGTTGTCGTTGTATCCCCCCATTTTTGGGATAATGCCAAAGGGGGAGAGATAAAGATAATGATTAGGGCCAATGAAAATTTAACTCAATTTCCAAGAATCTAATTTGAGATGTTCGATTCAGGGGGAGTTAAGATATATATAAGGATTTTCAAAATCCGATATTTCAAAATTCGATTCTCGTTATATATCTTACTCGTCTGATTGATGCAATTTAAATATATTCAATTTGGAATTAACGTGTCATCAATGCAGGGGGAGTAAGTATTTTACATTTGAATCATTATTTTTTATTATTATTTACGTTGGTTTGTCATCACCAAAAAGGGGGAGAATGTTGAGTATTGGACTCCCCGGATTTGGTTTTGGATGATGAGCAAACATAAATAATTCGTAAACTAACAATTTGTGAGCGCAGTATTGGAGATCGTCGCCAAATTCACGAGAACAATCAAAGCGACATCTCAAGACTTCTCAAAGCTCGTATTCTATGCCTAAAGCTTCGTTGAAGCTTTTGGACCGTTTTGGAAGTCATGAAGATTTGATCGAAGCTCTCGAAGACCGTTCCTTAAGGTTTTATTTATAGTCTTTTAGCTTCGATCTATAGAATGTTAAGCCTTGAGTATATCTTACATTTCTATCTTCATAACGCTCCTATCTTAGCTCTAGGATCATTGTACAAGTCCATTCTAACTTCCTCGAAGCATCGCGCTTCGATTCGGACTTCTTGTGCATGTTAGTTGGTTCAAGAAGAAGAACTGACCGACTAGATGGTGATCTAGTCGGTCGGCAAAGCTTCTTGGACCGACTAGTTTGTTTCCTTAATTTCATGCACTTTACTGTTTACAGTTAGTCGGTCTACGTTGACTCACCGACCGACTGGTTTGTGAACTAGTCGGTCAGTGATGCTTCTTTGACCGACTAGTTGAGCTTTACTGTACATGCTAATTTTCTCCTGAGCTACTGTTTATCGTTAGTCGGTCTAAGAACGTTTGGTGACCGACTAGTTGATAATCTAGTCGGTCAACATTTGTTCTTGGACCGACTAAATCAATTTGTATTCAGACTATTTGTTTTTGACTCTTAGTCGGTCTAAGTTCACTGACCGACCGACTAGTTGTGAAACTAGTCGGTCAGACAGTCTTCTTGGACCGACTAGATTTCTAGGTCTGAAATTCAATCTCTTCACTGTTCTTCACTTAGTCGGTCCATGTTGTTTGACTGACCGACTAGTTGATGAACTAGTCGGTCAGTGGTTGTTCTTTGACCGACTAACTGCTTCAGATTTCTAACCGTTGGGATTTGACCTAACTCGTTTTTGTGGGACCCTATAAATACGAAGCTTGGTCATTTCTCTACTAAGAAGAGCTGCTATTAAGAGATTCATTGAGATTGAAAGAGATAGAGATTCTCACTCATTTCCAAAGCTCTCTCCCTCACAAGAAATCCATTCTCTCACTTTCTAGATCTAGAATCCATCTTGAGAGAAGTTTGTTCTTGGTGAGCCCTTCAAGCTCTAGCTTGATTCAAGTCTCCAAATCACTCCTAGGCACACATTGCTGCTCATTTCAGTGGTGCTAGGTCTTCGTGACTTCCTCTTCCTCAAATCCCTCCTTGCACCTATTTGGTAAGAATACTCAAGGTATAGGATTTTGTGGTAAGATTGTTTATTTCATTATAAACTCGTTTATATTGCTTATTGATTCTCTCGGTTGTGAGAGAAGGTTGTGATTCCGGTTTGTGGGATTCACTATTGCCATTACATGTATGATTTGATCTTGTAAAGGTTTTTCACAAGATATCATAGTGGAAATCTTGGGTTAGGGTTTCTAACCTAAGTATCCGGAGGGGATCCGGGTGGTTGGGACGTAGGATCAACGGGAACAAGTCGGGGAGACTTGGGTGGATCCGAACCCAGTAATATTCTTTTGTTAGCATTGTTTATTTTGTTGTTGTCATCAATTTAAGCTTCCGTAAATTGATTTGATAGGTGTTTGCACGATAATTAGGAATTGTACTCCTTGTTATTTTTAAAGTACTATTCACCCCCCCCCCTCTAGTACTTGTGCAGTAGCTTGTAGGGCATTACAATGTTGTCCGGTTGTGTCATGTTTAAATTATGTCCCTTTCACTATATATGTATGTACTAGAAATAACTCGTGCACAGAGTGCATGTGGCAAAAAAACCAACACCCAGAGTGTGGTGCACGGATGCAACCAAAAAGGAGTGAGAGGTGTGGGTGTGTGTGGGTATCGTCGGGAGCAAAAGGGGACAAAAACACACAAATATAGGATGTGGTGCACGCACGCAACCGAAAAGAAGTGAGAAGTGTGGGTGTGGTAAAAGTGAAAAAAAATGGTTAAATTGCAAAAAACGAGGGAGGCAAAGTTCAAAAATTCCAATGGTATGCCCGTAAAATTGGTAGGAGAGTGAGGTTTATTTAGCAATGGCAAGCTTGTAATTCATGAGACTGTGGGCTTTTCTTTCGGGGCTCCACAACAATTACCCGAACCACACACACCTCCACACCCACCCCCAAGTGGGCCCCACCACAATAAGAAGGCCAAACCATTGCCACCTCTCTATCCACTTTTTAGTCCTACTAGGACAACCATCACGTCATCATCCCTTATTTGTATAAAGGATGTGTGTGTAGACACACACACCCCCTCTTGAGAAGTATAAAACTTTATAATATTAAATATACTTATGTTATGGGTGATCTCTCTGGTGATGCGCTCACCGATTCTAGGGTTCCTCCGACACCCTCTCCGGTGGGCTCCGACCGTCCCCCAACCCCCTGTGTCATGGTGACCTTCCCAGCCCTTCGCTTTCATTGAAGATTGTTGTGACTCTGTGAGAAACAATACGACAGCGGATCAATCTCGATTCATGGAGGCAGGAGAGATCTCGGGTGATCTCGATTCATGGAGGCAGGGGAAACAGTGATTCATGGATGCTAGTGGTGATCAGTGAGTTTTGTGCATCAACTATCGGAGTGAGACTACGAGCATGGGGTTCATGGTGGCCTTTGCCCGACGATTGATCGGGTGGGGGTTTTCAGCTGGGAGATCTAGGGCGGGGGAAGTCTCTGGCCGTCCCTGGGGTTGGTGGGAGCGGTGGTACTGAAAGCGGTGGAGAGAATTTTATAGTGGGAAAGATGCTGTGAAGGCCCTGCCATCGGTGAAGGTCTGCGACGATTTCCATTTTGCAGTAAATCATCCATTGCCTCAAAAACTTTGTTTGGATATTGAAGGTGACCAACATATGAAATTGGCTTTGGAATATGAATGGATCCCTCTTAGGTGTTCTCGATGCAGTTGTTTTGGACATGCGGATGCCCAATACCCAACAGTTTTTATGTGGACGGCCAAACAAACTTCCTCTTTACCAGATGAGGTAGCTCGGCCTTTCGTGGTCTTAGGTAATCATTTTGCCCCTACAAATGATCCTCCTGTGGTTAATAATAATTGTGTCAACGATAGTATTATGTCTAAAATTGGCATCCATCCTCTTGTTGTTGAGTCTGCTGCTCGTAATACTGTTGAAGATTCTATACCTGTGGATGTGCCATATAATGGTCCTGAGATATATGTCTCCCCATCACGGGATACAACTGCTCGTGACAGTCTAGCAAGTGCTATTGATGCATCAGAGTTTCAGAGTAGGGTTGCTACCTCTACTTCATCTACTATACGGCCTGATTATGTTCTTGTTCCCCTACCAACATTGATATCGTTGGCAATGACTTACATCATAATGATTGTATCATGTTCCACCATATCCATTGTTGAATTAACACACCCCAGATCATATTACTGAAGACACAGAGTGACAGATGACGATCAATAATATTTTTAAAAAGGGAACTTATACAATGAGAGCTTACCCTCTACCTCGCACTCCAAAAAGTTCGTGAGAGACAAAGGGTATCCAACATCATTAAAATCTCTTTGTTTAGAATGTATGGGTTCGTGTGCTCAGTATTTCTTCAGATGGAAGGAAAGGCGGCAGAACTTTTGAATTGCTTTACAAAACCGGTCCTAATTTGTCTAGTGATTTCATCATGTTTTCAAAGTCTATATATGTTCTAGTTATATGTTTTTTTGACAACCTAGAAAAATCCCCAACCCCCTCCCCCGCCTTCGGCTTAGGAGGGTAAGGCAAGAGTCCGGCCGAGACTATGCAAACTGGAGAGTGACCGTCGTGCCCCCAACGGCCACCGGGTAAGTCCGAGAGGGGATATGTAGCCCCATGGTAAATAATTCCACAACAAATTCCACAACAAATACCAAGCCACGACGGCCATAGGCCTCGAACCCCGTGCCTCTTGATTTTGGAGCGGAATGACTTTCCTAGTTATATGTGTACATATGAATATGTGTGTGTGTGTTTGACTAATAACCAGTGCACACGTGCACGTAGACTGGAAAAAAATGGTCGGGAAGGGGGAGAATAAAAAGTGTGGGTGTGTGTGGGGAGGGTCAAAGGGCAAAAATGCAAAACCTGAGGTTGTATGTGCAAAATTTCACACCTCTTCTCTTATCTCTCAAAATCTCATCACTTATCCAATTTCTCTTGTCCAATTTCTCTTATCCAATTTCTCTTGTCCAATTTCTCTTATCCAATTTCTCTTGATAACATCCCTATTTTATAGAATAGATATGGATTTAATGTAGAAAATGTGGCACCTGATCTAATAGATCACGTGCCAAGACACAAAAAGGTGAGAAGTACAAGTCCCACATGAGCTTGTACTTGCTGTGGGCCCACCTTTTTATGTCTTGCACCTGATCTATCTATTAGATCTGGTACCATCTTTTCTACATGAATCCATATATATATATATATATGAATATATGTATGTATGTATATGAATATATGTATGTATGTATACATATTCATGTGAGACAAATCCTTGGTGCAAAAATGTGAGAAAAGCATTTTGTGGGGTTTTTTCAATGATCCAAACTGTTGAATGTGTTCTACACATGTTAATACACTTACGCATCAAAAATCAAGAAAATCCCTCACTGCCCTTTGATCGGATCGACACAAAATGTTTTATTATTCTAAAACCATTGAGTTTGTGACAGCTTGATCGTGGTCAAATTCCATATGGTTTACCTATTATTTTATTTGAGGTATATAAACGTATGAATTAAAATTTTAAAAAAATTCAAAAAATTCGCACCATGATCATGTGTGAAAATTTCACACAAGATCAAGGCCATATATATAAGAAACTGAAAATAAGGTGTCACGTGAGAAAATCATCTTATGTAACGGTAAGAAAGTACACTCTCCGACTATATTTTAGACAATCGGCACAGTTTCATGTTCTAAACCCCCGAAACATCAGAGATCTAGAGAACCCTATGGTTTTTCTGTTCAATTTAGAAGGTGAAAAATGTTCTATTACCACAAAACCGTTAAACTTTCAACAATATGATGCATGTGTAAACAATATATAATCACAAGATATGTGATATGTATACATTTAAAACATGCAAATCGACTTCAACAATGTCGATTGTCCAAACCACATATGAAGAGTTTCTCACCGTCATACGAGAGTATTCTCCTATGACATCTTTTTTTTTCATTTTTTTCATGTATATTCTTTATACACATGAGGTATGAATCTAATAACTATGACAAAGGTGTTGATAAAGTGGTGGCAAAAAAGTGAACACCTCATCATGTGGGTCACACCATCCCACTTCTTCATAAAACCAAATGCACACAAGGCCACACCCACGCATACACACACCCTCACAAAACCAAATGCACACATGGCCACACCCACGCATACACCCACCCTTCTCGTAAAATCACTTGCTCATGAATCCGCCCCAACAGAAATACACATGTCCGTGTGTGACCCGTGTTATGGGGTGGAGGGGGTTGTTGGGGCCGGTGCACTTTGTCCACATGTATTTTTAGTATATATATTCTAGCCATAACATGTGACTATTGGTCAAGTGGCATTTAAAATATTTTTCCGAAAAAATTCAACCTATTCAAATTCTCTCACACGCCCCTCGAAAAAATTTGCAGCCTCATTCAAAGTATCATACCTTCAAAATTCAACCACATTCAAAATTTCCCGTAAAAATGTGCAGGCGCCTTCAAAATATCTCTCCAGAAAAAAATTTAACCATATCCAAGCTATTTAATTCTACCCATAGAATTTAGTTCCCCCGAAAAAATTTAGTTCCCTCTAAAATTTAGCTCCCTACAAATTTAATTTCCCCCAAAAATTAGAATTTTAGTTCCCCAAAAATTTTAAATTAAAATTTAGTTCTCCCAGAGAATTTATTTTCCCCCAAAATTCATTTCCCTCCAAATTTACTTTTCTCAAAATTTAAATTTTTAATTCCTCCAAATTTTAATTTCCTTTAGATTTGGTTCCCCCTAAAATTTAAAATTTTAGTTCTCCTAAAATTCTGTTCCTTTCAGATTTAGTTCCACACAGATAAACTCCCACCCTAATCATTGATTCATTAGGATTAAATCTTAACCGTCTTTCTACACATCTCTTTGAACACATTCAAAACATCCCTCAATTGTATAATAGATATGTATATGTAAACATGTGACACCTGATCTAAAATGATCAGGTATATATAAAACAGGTGATATCTGATCAAAAATTGTAACATGTTACTATTGATCGAGGAAAAAATTAAAACCAATAATAACCTATTTGCTTTTTTCGGTCAATGGGAACTCATCACGTCAGCGCAACTGAACATTTTTTATCAAGTACCACATATTTTTTCATTAATCTCATATATATATATACATATATATACTAGTCATGGACCGTGCCCTCGGGCACGGTTCATTTAATATATCCCCTCAAAATCTTTGTTCTTCCCAAAAATTATTTATCTCTCCAAAAATTTAAACGACCAAAAATTTAGCTTCGGTGTGGGCGCCTTCAGCGCGGGCCTTAGGATTCAAAAACAGTTGTGTTTTATATGAATTATAATAGATATGTTTCTAATAATTTTGATAATTATCTTCACTTGGACGCTTACTATATCTATACACTCTCTTGTTTATTCAAATATAACATGATACCCGTGTATTTAGATAGGTGATCTAGTGACATTTTGATTTGAAATTTGAATAATAGATCCAAAATTATCATCCAATAATATAAATCGAAAATAAATAGAGCAAAATTGAATAAAATTTAATTGGGATTATTTGGGATTACGCCTGAGTCCTGGTCGTCTAAAGTTTTGATTTTTGGCAGGTTCGTGACGTTTCTGTTTGATGGGTACTTTGTTTTTATGGATCTTTGCGTTAATTGGGTGTTTGGGCAACGTTTGAAAGTCGAAAGATTGTTTTTTACTATAACTTATTTGTTTTTTTTCATGCATTAGCATTGGAAATTAGAAATTGATCTCCTGCCTACTACAGTATTATTTTGATTAAAGAAAATATAATTAATTGCTGATGCTTTGTTTAGGTAAGTCAGCTCTCTGGATGGAGTAACTTATTAATTAGAATTTGCATGAAGTTTGCTTGACTGTTACTTTGAAGTGAAATGTGGATTAACTGTTCATACAAATTCTGTTAGTACTTGGATTCACTTCAGCTTTCAGTGGAATATATTCAACATGTTAATTATAAGACCCTTTAGCTAGTGGCTTTGCAAGTCCATTGGATGTTATGTTTTCCACAAAAATTTCAAAACTTTGAGTTTTCCTACCAAATTGATTCCCCACAAAACTTTCTCAATACTCATCTCAACCTTCCATTCTTCAAGAACAAATCCTAGCTACTCTTTATTTTGTCATAGTCCGCCCTAGAATAACAGTTGTGTTTTAATATATAGATATATGGAAATTTTCATGTACAAAAAGACATCCACATGACAACCTTGCAAAAAGAATTTTCTCGATATTTTTTAAAGATCCAACTGTTGAATGTGTTTTATATATGCTAATACACGTACATACCAAAAATCATTAAAATCCCCCTTTACTTGCAACTCGATCGGATTGTTACAAAAGTTCTATTCTGGAACCGTTAAATTTGTAATGCCTTGATCGAGGATCAAATCCCTTTAGGGTTCACCCATTATTTTTTCTGATGTATATATTTGTATGCATTAAATCGTGAAAAAAAATTAAAAGTTTTCGCATGGGCTTCCTGTGCTAAATTTTCACACAGGAAGCTTGCACACATGCGCACGAGCACGCGCACACAATCGTACATATGGAGCATCCATATGGGTGGGAGTGATATTTTGGTCTTCCTATCATATTCAATACCGGTACCCATATCTGTGCAACCTAGATATAATTTACTATAGGCAATCTTATTATGAACATAAATCATCAAATATCAAAAAGAGTAAGATTAGATAAGTAAACTTAAAGAAAGATCTATAAGGTCATAACTCGTAACACAGAAATCCATAGCCACATGGGCACTTAATATTCAAGTAGCAAGTTTCGGATTTGCAGATGTTTCTTCGAAATTTACAGAATGCAAATTTAAGCTCTCTCGTGTCCAATTGAAAGGATTAAATGACAAAACAAGTAGCATTAGCAATAAGTAATAGTGCATAAGTTTACTAAAACAAATTACCAATGTCAATGGCAGAAAAATAAACAGTACAACTTCCCCCCAAGAGAGAAGTTCTTACTTCTTAGGATTATATCCATTGTTTTGGATGGGGACACCTTCCCATCACTCAACAGTTGTAGATCAAAATGCATGGGGACATTATGTCCATTGTTTTGGTTCACATTCAAATGATTTTCCCTCTACCAAAGGTTACCAAGTCAAACTCATTATGAAACTTGAAAAATAAGAAAGGACTTCCACAACCGCTATGTCATATCCACATGTATGTTATTGAGCAACCTCACACAAAAATCAAAACAATATCTCATAAAATGCATTCAATAGAATACTGAGACGCTATTATTTTTCAAATTTTACCTCGGATTGACTTTATCCAGTCCAAGAACCAAAGGGACCAATAAAAGAATTGGTGCCCAAGCAACTTCACCGTTATTGAAATCAGAACAAAGCCTAGCAGCAACATCAATACAAAGGACTGGTGCACCACCCCGTTCCCCGTCTTCATCACCTGAAACAATACATACTGCCATTGGCAAGATTTCTTTTCCTCCACCTTGATCAGCATTACCTCTCCTAGAACGAGCAAGAGTCTCCCAAGTTCGACACATGGCATATGGACCCAACCATGACCCTGCAGCCAGGCCATAACCTCTCCCCGCTTGAAGCAAATTATGTATGGAAAAAGCACAATCCTCCGAATCACCAAAAAGATGTAAAATCCCAATATATTCTGGAGCATATGGCTGCATAATCAACAGGGGACCATCATGAGCAACCCTACATTAAAGTTTAAAAATCCTCATTACTTTCTATTTGTAAAGAACTAAATTACATCTATCTTCTATCAATGGGATCATTATAGATAGGTATCATGGCTTACAACATCCATCTTACCTTCTGTAAGGGCTTCCTCCAAGCTCTACCAAGATGATGGAAAAGAAGTGCCTGATGGTTTAATCATTCACCATTCAGATAGATATATATGTCAGTATACCAAACGAAAAAGCAAATGTGTTGATAGACTAAAAATGTTAAAAGGTTCATCTTATATCATTTATACTTGGGCAACAAGCATCTGACTGCTTCGGATCATGCATCCCCAGCCGACATCACTAGTAAACCTTGAATCACCAATGGCATCAAAACCTGCAGAAGTTGACAGGTGAAAATTTTCTACCAAAGCAAGGGAAGTGCCTCCAATATCCAACATGTAAAGATACGTATTGGGTGAGCCAACAAACAACACTAGTTACTCTTCAAATACCAACCTTTTCGATATGTCACCCAAATTCTTGACGAGAAATCTTGTAAAAATGCAGCCAGACCACTTTCAGAATTACCACCTGATGATTCGTCCGGGGAAACCTTGTAACATGCACCCAGAAGCCAAACTTCACTAGTTGAGCTTGAAACATCAGCTTTACATGTACCTAGTATACGCTCCTGAAGCCTCCTCATTGCACCCTTAGTGATGGCCCTCTTTACAGTTGTTGTCCATCCATTGTTTTTGGACTTATTCAACTTCTTTACGCCAGATGATGAGCTGGTATGCGACTCAAAGATGGAAAAGTTTGAAGCAAAGAAATTTGACCACAAAGAAGCTTTTCCAGTGTGACCAGTCTGTTGTTCTAAATTAGCAGATACTGAATCCTTATCTACTAAATCAGTTGCAAACCCTGCAGGAATTGAAGCCACAGCTCTCTCAGGCAAGCCCGTCATTACCTAAACATACATGCACATACCATAACAAACTTGATACATAGTAATGGCAGTAAGCATGAATGAAATATGCATACCCACATGATTTTGTTGTGACTCGGTAAACAAAAAAGGAAATCACGACATCATGTATATTGAAAAAAAGAAGCATAATTTCTCTTAGAGTGGGACAGGAAGGGGACAAAAATATGAGAGCAATTTTAGTCTCAAGTAATTTTCTTGGCTCAAATGCTTCTCAGAATATAATAACTTCATAAATCATTATAGCCAATCGTTTGTGTTTGCATGTGTGTAAGAGATAAAATATATGGATGATCAAATGGATATGAAGATATATTTGTGTCGATATGTGTACATACAAGGGCACGCTATCATGTATGTCAATAGAAGTTTGGATTTCTAGACCAAATAAGTTTATCTTTGAAAACCATATTTGTAAATAATATGGGCTAGGTAACGTTGTAATGGGGAACATTGCAAAGTAAGAACAAGGTTTCTAATATGGCAGAGGCATCTTCCACTTCCCGAGCCAAAGCAGATGAGAAAAAAATGATAATGCCGGTTCACTCGATTGTTATAAGATTCACCCATAAAGTTCATAAAATTACTTAGAAAGGAATTTTCTTGTGCCAATTATAGCCATATAGAGTGCAATTGCAAATATACGATGCAATTAATTAGAATTTTTTAATCGCATAAAAAAGGAGAACTATAAGATGAAACGATAATGGCCAAAATATTTCTGATCATCTCAGTAGGCTGAATACTTGACCTAAAATCACTAGATGTTGTGGACTTCGTGGTTGACTCAGACTTCCTCCTAAATCACTAGATGCTTGCGAGTTTTTGTGTGATAGTGTGCATGAAAAATCAGCCGGGAGAAATTTTCTTCTAGACCGAACTTATCAAAACTGGTTGCATTATCTGAATTAAAAATATCTCTACTTTTGATATTAAGATATTCACCATGTTTTCTTTTCTGTGTGTGTGTGATCACAAAGAGGGCAGAGCTGGCATCACTAAGTAGTAAATAGGGTATTATTACACAGTTTGTATTTGATAAAGAAAGGTTTCCGGCCCTAGGCCATGCACAAAGTTTCTCATAAGCGAGTGCACACGCGCAGGCGCGCGCGCACTCCTTGCCTAATTAATTTTTTTCATTGGTTTCTGGGCAAAAAAAAATTAAGGGAAAATTAGACTAAACACCTTGAACAATCAAATAGTATATCATAAGACCCTCTATATATCATCTTCAAACACCTTGAACAATCAAAGAGTATATTATAAGACCCTCTATATATCATCTTCAACCGTAACACACACACCCACCCACACCCCCCCCCCCGCGGCGCCCGTCGGACAGTTCTCTTGATTTTTCTATTAAAATGGGACATGCATGAGCTAATAGAGCGGAAATGGGCCATGTAACTAAATCTCCTTTAAGCCTTAATCTCCTCCATCGTGTCCTTCATCCTCCTCTTTCTCTTCTACATCAACCCACAATTCACCATAATCTTACCCAATATTACCCTTATCCTAACACATCAACCATCCTACTAATTTCTACATCTCTTCCTTATAATCCATCACTATCATCACTTCTTCTCCTCTATTTATTATTCCTCCACCACTATATTTTCCATCGTTAACCATCATCCCTAACCTTAACCATATCTTTAAATTCTAATCCAGACACTAATCCCCAAGAATAAACTATATCAGTAACAAATAAAGTTTAAAAATGCTACTAACTCGGTGTTAATTGCTTAAACTTATATATGCCTATTTTAAGATAGCAGCAATTAAGTGGTGTCTTAAGCTAGAATCACCCGATGTTCAGTCTAATTTACCCAACAAAGTAAAAAAAGAAAGGGCAAATGAGACAAATAAACCCTGAACTATTAGGGGTACTGGGATTCCCCCCTTAAATTATCATTTTCTACAATTTTGCATTTGGAGAGACTACATTACACCTATCAGTTAACCCTCATGTCACATGACCTCATGTAATCTAAACCGCAAATAACCCACATAATTACACCCACTCCATTACATCTCCTCTAAACTTATAATTTTAATAACTCAAATAAAACATAATTTTTCTTCCTTGTTCCTCTTTCCTACATGGGTTCATCTACGAAATTTAGAAAAAAAAATCATAATTCCTCTTTAAATCAATCACCTCCTCCTCGTCCTCCTCCTCCTCCTCCTGATCATCACCACCACCACCTTCTCCCCCTCTTCCTCCTTTGGATAATGGCTCTCCTCCTCATTCTCCTTTAAATCATCGCTTCCTCCTTTAAATAATAGCACCTTTCATCATTCTCCTCTTCATTAGAATCATCACCAGTCATCCTGATAGGGATACGATCAAGATTTTTAATTTTTAATTTTATTTTATTTTGAGTTTTAGGGTTTTAGAACTCTTTTATTTATTTTAAGAGTTTTATTTTATTGATGAGTTTAGTACCGCATCGGGTGAAATAGGAGAAGTGTTGAATTGTAAGCCTATAAAGGCATAGAGTTGTTTTATTTTCAATTAACCAACCAATGAAGAATTCAATGAAAATTAATTTCGAGTGTAAACTTTTAATTTCTCCACGAATTAAATCTTTTATATTGGTGTGCGAGAATGGTCTTGATTGCATGGATGAGATGTCCAAAGAAACTCCACGTGCAAGGCGTGTAAATCGGTAATCGTAAGATTTTACAAGATGCGAGATCCGAAAAGTTATCAAATCCCTAATCTACTTTTTCCGCAAATTCCCACCACATCCATTCCTGCTTCCATTCTGCGTCACATCCCCTCCTCGGCCCATCATTGCCGCTTGTCCTCTTCCTTTTCCTCGTTTGAGTCATATCTAAACCTAAAAATAATCATAATCCTATCTCTTAAGCCTAACCCAAAAATTTAAAAATAATTTATATCTATAACGAATCAAAATAAATATAATTAAGATGCCGAATAGAGAGAGGACCCACTTTTAACCGGAAAAGTTAACCCTGAGGAAAGTCTAGAAAAGGCATAGTTTAGTGTATAAAGTCTATGCGCCCTGTTAGTTCAGGGTGCTTTGGCTGATTTACTCAAAAAGAAAAAATTTGAGAGTTGCTACGCGCACATACCATTTTACTCGCGTGCACAACCACTTATTTACAAGCTTGTCATTTAAAATTTACTCCTCTTCTACCCGTATCGTCCCCTACCCCCCGCCGCCACCGCCGTCCCGCCGACGGATTTTTAGGTCTTGTGGGGACTGAGGAGGATGAAGAGGACCGGCACCGCTTTTTATTTCTGATCCCCAATCTCCTCCTCCTCCTCGTCTTCAACCCAAAGCACATCTGCCTTACAATGGCACTCCCCGTAATTTTGTACCGATGATGGGGGTAGTTGATGAATTGAAGCTGAACCATCTCGAAGGCCGGGTAGACAACAGTGGAGACGACACTTGGGAGTACATCTGCCTCGTCCGCAAGCTCAAGGCTTAGAGGTCCGATAAAATCCTCAAGCATGGCATCTGCATCTTGAACGATCCGATGAAGGTCGACGGCGACGATGGGGCTGGGGAGCCGCCGGCGGTCGTTATTTTACTCACCGCACACAACGGGACAGTTTGGTGATTAAAATTTGTTGTTTGCAGTGAGAAAATTTGAATGGTAAACTTGTAAATAGTTGAAATTCGGGTTGTTCGCGGGAGTAAAGCGGTATGTGGACGTGGCAACCACCAAAAATTTTCCTTTCCCATAGCAACGACCTTTCTTCAGTGCTTCATCTTCATTGTGTTTCATATTAGCTAATTCCAATGCAATTTATATCCGGATAACTGTCAAATTTGGGCAAAAAGAGAAAAAATTAATCTTCTCAACTGCTTTCTTCCTTCGGCTCCATTAATATCACAATAGATGAATTGACTCACTTAACAGAACAGGAGTAGGAGGATAAGGAGGAAGAGGACGTATGAAAAAAAACGCAAAACACGTTAAGTATCATTGGAACTCTCTCTCAACCCCCTCTCTCTCTCTCTCATGATCCAATTAACAAATCAACATACAAAATTACAAAGTTAACATATGAATCTATGTCAAAAACTCAAAAATTACAAAATCATAAATATATTATCAAACTGAACCTATCATCACAACCTAATTTCAATCGAAATAAAAGTTGTCTTTTACGGTGATCCAAAACAAAAGAACTTTATTTTATATTTAATAAAAAAACCTAAAAGTAGCGTTCTGGTTGTTCCCTCCAGTGTCACCGGAGCTTGTGCGGCCGTAGGCGGTGTGGAAGCCGCCGGAGATTAGATTTGGACTCGAGAGAGAATGGTGGAGAGAATTACAAATCGTGAAACAACGTACCGGACCGCTAAATTCCTCTTTTTCTTGTATTGTCACATCTTCTTTTGCGTGTATCACCCTATAAAATTACAAATTAACAAAATGTGTCGTCTTCGATGAGCATAAATTACCGAAAATGGTCATTTATGCAAAATAATGATGTCTTTCGCTGCTTTTATACAAACGTAAAAAAATTTGGGTTGCGTCGCTGTCAACAAAAAGATGGAGGTTTCTTCATCGATGGGGCTTACGTTTCGTCGCTTTGCACGCTTCCGATGCAAAAATCCTCAAGGTAAGCTCTATGGTAGCATTTTGCACTTTTTCTATTGTCTACATATATCCATTGAATTAAAATAAATATCCATTGAAATATAAAATACATTAAAAATTTCTATTGTCTACATATATTCGTTGAATTAAAATAAATATCCATTGAAAAAATACAAAATAATTGTATTAAAATAAAGTTACATTAAAAATTTTATAAGAAATTAAATATATATAACGTAAGTTGAAAGTCAATACACATGTGCATTTTGTATAGTGTTATGCTTCCCCATTTGTGTGCTACAGGTCTTGGGTTCGAACCTCGGTATTCTTTTTTTTTAATTTCTTATAAAAATCTTAATGTAACTTTATTTTAATACAATTATTTTGTATTTATTTCAATTGATATTTATTTTAATTCAATGGATATATGTAGACAACAGAAAATGTACAAAATGCTACCATAGAGCTTACCTTGAGGATTTTTGCATCAGAAGCGTGCAAAGCGACGAAACGTAAGCCCCCATCAATGAAGAAACCTCCATCTTTTTGTTGACAGCGACGCAACCCAAATTTTTTTACGTTTGTATAAAAGCAGCGAAAGACATCATTATTTTGCATAAATGACCGTTTTGGGTAATTTATACTCATCGAAGACGACATGTTTTGTCAATTTGTAATTTTATAGGGTGATACACGCAAAACAAGAGGTGAGAATACAAGAAAAAGAGGAATTTAGCGGTCCGGTACGTTGTTTCGTGATCTGTAATTCTCTCCACCCTTCTCCTCTCTCTCGAGTCCAACTCTAATCTCCGGCGGCTTCCACACCGCCTACGACCACACAAGCTCCGGTAACACTGGAGGGAACAACCAGAACGCTACTTTCAGGGTTTTTTATTAAATATAAAATAAAGTTCTTTTATTTTGGATCACCGTAAAAGACAACTTTTATTTTGACTGAAATTAGGTTGTGATGACAGGTTCAGTTTGATAACATATTTATGATTTTGTAATTTTTGAGTTTTTGACATAGATTCATATGTTAAATTTGTAATTTTGTATGTTGATTTGTTCATTGGATCATGAGAGAGGGGGGTTTGAGAGAGAGTTCCAATGATACTTAACGGGTTTTGCGTTTTTTTCATACGTCATCTTCCTCCTTATCCTCCTACTCCTATTCTGTTAAGTGAGTCAATTCATCTATTGGGAAGAAACATGTCTTTCACGAAGAAACATCATGTGCATATCTCACATTTGGCATTTCAAGGACTGTGGGTGCAAATAGCACAAGTGATAGCCAAACTGAAACAAGACCGAGGTAGCAGAAAACTTATGGGATGGCCTTCAATTTGGCTAAAGCTAACTTTACAAAGCTGCATGAAAAAAAATGATAAAGATTCATATAGCTCAAAACAAGTAACAGAGATAGTCTATATGTATGCAGCTATAATTATATCAGCTCAAAACAAGTAACCATGGTGTTAACATTACTACAAGCAAACACCCGAAAGAACTTCAAGTATCATACTCTAGCTCTCTGAATTAGGATCATAGACATCAAACATGGTGTAGTTGTTCATTGTCAGAATTTTTGATCCAAATAACCACCCTGGGAAACAAACTTGGCAGAATTCGAAATCTGAAGTAAACATTGGCATAGCTGTATATATACGATACAACATGTGTGTTACATAGACAAAGCTGTATCAGCTCTCCTAATGGTATACTCCATTTTATAAAGTCGTAAAGCCACAAGCTAAAGTCAACATTGATGTAATTGCTTCTGATTAACCCAACAAGAGTGATCAACCATGTACATATAATGGCCATACAAAGAGCATGAACAGAAACATAGATGACTCAATTAATTATTACCTAATAAGCTACTGTGTTATGCTGGAAATTCGATCATCCACATGTATAATAAAGTAGTTTTAAATGTTTAGATTTTCTCGGGACATGTCAAATAAAAGGGAACCAAAAATAAATCCCACCATAAGATTTCTAGAACAAATAATCCATGCACAAATGCATACATACAAAAATCTCCAATCAACACAAAATCCTCCACATAATCCTCCACATATATCGTGGGTGATGAAATCTTGAGCGGCACCTGTCTGTTGATGAAGAACTGGATGAAGATCTGCAAGAGGAAGTGAGGGAGAGAAGGAGATCTTGAGAAACATAGAAAAAACGGAAGCAATTAATAATAATAAAGAAGGAATAAAATGAAGCAATGAACTTCTCAGCTGATCGAAACTCTACCCTAACCTGAACTGCGGTTATATTTCACTTGAAATTCGGAAATTGCTAGGCTTTCGTGGAGGTTTTCGAACGAAGGGAGATTCCTCACCTGAACTACGGTTGTATTTCCCTTGAAATTTGGAAATTGCTAAGGTTTCGTGGGGGTTTTCGAACGGAGGGAGATGATTTCGGGGGGATTGCTAGGGTTTCGGGACTGAGCTGGGATTTTTGAACGTTGTCAGTTGATTTGCTCGATCGATCTGAGCTGGGTTTCTTCTGCTCGAAACAAGAAGATCGAAGAGAAAGACTTCTTTGGTGACTTTTCTTCCGCTCGATGCGCAGTGTGCAGTGGATCAATTTTTCGTCTGCTGGAGACGAAATTCTCGCGAGAAAGTGCTTTGCCGAGGGTAAAAAGTTGAGCTCTATATCTTAAGCGTCGGATCTAATCCAACGGCTGTCTGCGAAGTTCGCACGAGTCCGCTGATGCGCACAGTGCGCAGCCGCTGGCACGATTTATTTATTTAAGGTTTTCCCTGCAAAATATTTATTCCTAAAAATTATTTTTACAGCCGAAATTGTGTGGAACAACAAATTAGCGTAAAAATATTTAGCGGCACGGACGCCTTCGGCATGGAACAACAAATTCGGCGCTGGTACCTTCGACGCGGAACAACAAATTCGGCGTAGAACAACAAATTCGGCGAGGGCGCATTCGGAGCGGAACGACAAATTAGCGTAAAAATATTTAGAGGCACGGGAGCCTTCGGCACGGAACAACAAATTCGACGAGGGCGCCTTCGGAGCGGAACAACAAATTCGCGTAAAAAAATTTAACTGGTGCCTTTGGCGCGTGAAATTATTCTCATCTTATTGTCACGTGCGTCGAAGAGCCGGTGTGCCTCACGTTGAGGTAGAGACTGTGCAGCATTAAGTGCAAGTTAAAGTTTTTTTTCACAAATGCATTAATTGGATGCACTCTCTTATTCTCTAGAAACTTTTATTCCCTATAAAGTTTCATTTCTCCAGAAACTTTTTTTTACCAAGAAATATTTTTCTCACCAAAACGTTCCACAAAATCTCATCTCAGCCATTCAATCCTCAAGATTAAATCTAAACAGTCATTCTATCAACCTGTTTGTCCTAGTCAGCCCTAGAATTCAAAAACAGCTATGTTTTAATATATAGATATATTGGTCATAACACGTGCTCACGGGCACGGTTCATTTAAGATTTTCCCCCGTGAAATCGTTGTTCCCCAACAAATTATTTCCACAGCCAAAATTGTGCAGAACAACAAATTAGCGTAAACATATTTAGTGGCACAGGCGCCTTCGACACCGAACAACAAATTCGGCACGGGCTCATTTGGCGCGGAACAACAAATCAGCATTAAAAAATTTAGCAATTCGGCGCAGAAGAACAAATTCAGCGCCGGCGCCTTCGACGCGGAATAACAAATTAGCGTTAAAATTTTAGCGGGCGCAGGCGCCTTGCGCGCAGAGATGGTGGGCCCCGCGTTGAGGGAGACATCGTTCGATCTGCAGCATTAAGTACAAGTTAACGTTTTTTTTCCAAATGCATTAATTGTGTGCACTCTGCTATTCCACAGAAACTTTCATTCCCAAAACTTCCATTTCCCTAGAAATGTTTTTTCCTTCCAAAATTTTCACAACCTCTCAACCGTTGATTTCCCAATATTAAATCTCAATCATCCTTCTATCAACCTGTTTGTTCTAGTCAGCTTGTCCTAGTCAGACCTAGAATTCAAAAACAGTTGTCAAATGTAATATAGATATATATTTCATATATTTATTTTAAAATAAATAAAATACGAGGTTAGAAGGCTCCCAAGAATCAAACTCAACCCGACCGTCTCACGAAGAATAGCTTTGACCACAATACCAAGCATCCACACGTATTAGAACTTATCCAACTCAGTTGGATCTTAATCCAACGTTGTGCTAATATGCGATGTATAATTATATAGTGCTACGCTTTCATATTAAAGTGCAACGTATAAGTGATCTCATTTAATTAGTTAAATGTGCTAAATGAGTCAAGTAGGTCGTGGGCCTTTATGTGTAGAGGCTATTAGGCTTCAATTCGTTGATGGGCCGAATTGGAAACCATAGTGCTAAGTAGGCTAGCCTATTTATATGTCGTCATGATCCCCAGAACACACGAACAAGTTAGCCGTCTTTTCTACATCCCGTCGTTAGAAGAGAAACCGGGAGAAAGCCAAAGGATTTCTCCAACGGTTGATTCGTCTGGATCTGGAAGATCTTTCCGCTACGTCGTCCAGATCATCGTCAGCTATGGATTCAGGTATGATGCCTATTAGAGAAGGTACAGTTTTAAGATTCAGCATGCCTACATCTAGATCTGTATTAGTTGGGTTGAATACATATCTACATCTCTGGTTCTTTCAAGTGGTATCGGAGCCTACTTGCTTGGATCTTATTATTTTGCCTCCTCTATGAGTAGACCTCATAAAAATAGGTTTTTAAATCTGTTTGGATTCAGATCTACATTATTTATGGGGGTTTTGATTTGATTTTTCCTGTTTAAAAATAAATAAATAAACAACCCTAGATCGCGGTTGCCCGCGGCGGCCCGACACATATCAAGAAGGGGCGGCTCCGCCGCCCCCGTCAGGAAGATCAGCGCCGACGGTTCGTTGGCGCCCGACACAAGGATGAAAGGTGGCGGCCTGGCCGCCCCCGTCAAGAAAGCAGACGCCTTTGGCGCCTGCGGCATGATCAGAGGGCGGCATCCGCCGCCCCCAGTCAGGAAAAGGGGGTGGCACCCTGCCCCCGGTCGGGACCAGAGGGGGCTGCATCCGCCGCCCCCCACCCCAGCTGGGTGACTCGTCTCAAAAATGTGTGAGCGCTACTCCCAAGCATAGGAGATCAAACAAGTAATAATCCTGGTGAGTCCAGGTATCGTATCCACGGGACAATTGACATGCAAAACCACGAACTTCAGTTTGTAAAGAGTAATAATATGGTAATAACCAACCACATATCAAGTACACCGATATGGTATCAAGAGTTTGGAATAACAAAAGGAAATCCTACGATAACTACGGGAAGGCAATATTGGGGTATCAATGTGAAGAGTATGTAATCGCTACGGTTGTGACTTCATTAGGAGTTTATAATCGCTGAAATATCATGTTTTTTAATATCACACAACTCTTCACCCGGTCAAGGCGTGAAGACGTCAGAAGATGAATCGATAAAAACTAGTTAAAATAGCCATATACGCATAACTAGCAACGTTGATTTCATTAAATGATAAACACAATTATATGTCCTGATTAGAGAACATGAACTAACTAGCCTTATCAGGGTCTAGCCACAGGGAACATCAATAATATCGACAATGAATAATACCCAACAAATACGAAGTAGAAATCAACGTTACGAGCAATTTTAACATGATAATAAGGCTAAAGACATGAAATTCTACGATTACATACTCCCAATTACATCACACCCATAGCACAAGGAGATTAGCTACGCATGTGGGTAGAGAATCAATATTTATGGCCAAATACATCATCAAAACATCAAATTACGAGCTAAATACGCCAAATACAAGGGTAAAGTTTAGAATTTTATCACCAAATCTCTCCAATTGAACCCCAAACTCCTTCAGATGATAGATCTAGCCTCTGTCCAGGGGTCTCAAAATTTCATGGCGAAATACGGATCCTAGAGCCCCCAATAAGCCAGAATACGCAACCCTAGGCCAAAATACGCTTATATAGAGAGTATTGCGGGTTTTAAGTTGTTAACGGGTCGAAACCCGCTCCAAAATTGCGCCCAAACCCGAACCCGCAGCGGCGTAATCCTCAGCCGTTGGATCAGTGCGGGATTGCACTATGAGGCGCCACGTGTCCCCGAATCCAAGTCGTGCCCGCTTCTTTCCGAGTTAGCTTCGAATTCACATGGGCCGTTGGATTCGTGATGGATGGCTCCGATCGAGCCACGTCTGTCGCTGATTCGCCCGCTCTAGTCATTCTCATTTCAAATTGCGGGGACACGCGTGGCCGTATGATGACGATCGGGCAGTTCAGAATTCGCCGCGTCGTTCCGCTGCTGCTTGCCGTCAGATGGAAGCGGGAATGCACGCGATTTCGCCACGTGGCGACCATTACCCGCCCTCGCAGCGCTCAGTCAGGGAAAATACAATCTGTTGGATCTGAATCCAACGAACCACGAAAGTCCCCGTCGCCCCGATCTGTGATGCGTTGGAAGTCGATGCGGGCCGTTGGATTCAAATCCATTGGCTGATATTCCGCCACGTGGCAGGCCCGGATGAGTTGCGTGTATATACTCCGTATTTCGATCGTATTTACTCCGTATTTCCCCATTTAAATGGTATTCTGCATTCAAAAATACACAATAATTAGCATAGATCTCAGAAAATACAAATAAATAGTCGTTAGAATCGTGAGATCAAGATCTAGCCATGAAAAATATAAAAAGGGCAGAAATACTCAGTTTATTGCTGTTGTGTGCTTAAATCAAGTGATTTCTCTAATAAATGATGATATTCAAAATACGAACATATTAGAGACCAATTAAGCATCATATAAGCACAAAATAGGGCTAATAGGGTTATGCAATATTCAACCCGACACACACTCCCAACTAGCGATTTGCTAGTCCCTAGCAAAAAGAGCGATGAAGACGAATGATTTATAAAACAATAAATTCTATCAATTGCTTATGGCATGTCTCAATAATACGCTTTCCAACACGATTTTGACCATCAATATACACAATCGATGAACAGGATCAATCACATGATATTTTCTCTAATTTAATTTGAATAAACAACATGCAAGCATCATTTTGCGCAATTGAAAGTGTAACATGTCGTTAAATTCTAGTTTTCCTGTTTCCAAGGAATTGGCATCTCAGGAAGATCGTTCAAATTATGGGTATTGAGGTTGCTTAGTTTATTCACCATTTCTTTTTCTTTCTTTTTTCTTTTCTTTTGACGACTTAGAATGATCCATATAGCGAGCTTTCAGTTAATGATTCCTAGGTCAGACAACCTTTGGACATTAGGCTTAGAAGAGCCCTCGAACTTAATACTCGAATCATATAAGTTTTATTTTCTTCTCTCTTTTTTGGATGCACTCCCCATTCATCCATCTTTCGACGCGAATCTCCAATACTTCCTGAGGCACGAAGACCCGGCTAATTAATGAACTCAAGAGAACGATGCAAATTTTTTTCTTTTTCACTTTTTTTCTTGTTTTTTCTTCAAGTTTTTTTCATAAGCAACTCAACACCCATTCTTCAAACATAAACATTAATAACAACGGCCAAATTCCTCTTCAACTTGAAGACTATTCTAATAAATCGTGTATACTTAAGCTTTTTCGTCACCATAGCATGAATGAAATAAATTCGAACTATTTCTAGATATTAATCATGATAATTGAAGGTTCTCATGAATAGCATATTAACATGTAATTCAATGAAGAAAAAAATTAATTCACGCCATAAACGATTTCTAGAACTCAAATAACGCATAATCATCCGCATTTGTGGTATAAGGAGTTTTAAATGATGAGAATGGTGGTTTATTATTTTCTTTTGCCTTGTTTTAAAAAATATATCCTAAGGTCGCATACACTCCCCCAACTAAAGATGGACATTGTCCTCAATGTCGGAAAGGGGTACGAGTTTATTCAAAAGAAAGCATCCTAGAAAGCATATAAAATCTACGCTAATGGAAAGAACACACCGTGGTCAAATGGCGGATCCCGGATCTTTAATTGTGGAGGAAGTTGTTCAATTTGCTCCTTGCGCTCCTCGGTAAGTATTCTTCCTCCAAAAGCTAAATTGGACCCCAGCAACACAACTCAAAGCATATCTATAACTTGTTTACCAATGTCCTGCAAGAGATGAGTTATGTCAGTCCAAATTAGTCTAAAATTCTTTTCAATTAAAATATTCCAAATGTAGTCATCAAAATAGGTGAAATAAATTAAAGCATGTTGATGACTACTCCATGAAAGATATGCACTGCTCTAAGTATGATGCTCGGTCATTGGGGAGAGGGATGAATGATTTTGGGAAAAAACTGTGTGAAAGAGTAGTTTGGGCCCCATATATATCGATAATCTCTGAACACATGTCCCTCGCTATTTCCTCCTCACGTTCATCCAAAATTGCTAGCTCGTCCTCTCTTTTGCACATGTTTCCAGCCATGTTAGTATTCTGATTTGTGCCTTCATCGTGACATGGCTCGCTCGATATACCTGCAACAGAAGATGAACTCATATCCGATTCTTGAAATTGAATTTCAAAGGAATAACTTTTTTCTAAGCAATTGGCAATCAGGGTAATATTTTCAATGGATTTCTGAATTTGTTGACTCCGAGCAAGGAAGTTCTCTTGGAATTGATGGGATGTAGCCTTCTGTGTCTGAATGAGCAAATAAACTTCCTCTTTCAAGGATTGCAATGATACGTCTACGCTTTGCTCCCCTCGATCAAGGCATGAAGGTGATGCGTCCGGAATGTAACCCCGAACGATGTCGTTTACCGCAAGCGCATGGTATAGTGGCAAACGGGTATCGAACACGGGGAAGCGGTGCTATACTACCTATCTACTCATAGGTTGAGTTAAACTTGCGGGTTTATTGATGGATGTTGAGTATGGAGAGTTATGATGGTGGTGGATGTGAAGGTTGTGTCACTCAACGTCGCATAAAAAGCGCTAGGGCGTTAGGGATCGCCACTAAGATCGTTGGGATTTGATGTTGGATAGGTTCCTCACGTTGCATTAGGGCTAGGGAATTAATCCCCCAATTCGTACCACTCTCGTGGGTTAGAATTGCGGGGTATTTCGGTGGCTCTCGTTGACGCAATGGCGGTAGCCGTCAACGTAGCGGTATAGTTCTTCGATGGATCCCATCAAGGCGCGAGTCGGGCATGGTCACGTGCCTTGATTGGATCCACCGATTTCCCTATTCGAATCCCTAGATACCCCTTAAGCACATCAATTCCATAGACCGTGGGCATGATCTCAGTACGGCTTATCTACGGATTCGGTAGGATCTACCGAAATACAACCCTAAATCCCCAATTCAACGTAGGGATCCAGATCTACATTTCCCCTCTAAAATCCTAGGGTTCACCCATCAACCCTAGAAAGATCTACTCATACATGGCGATAATAACAGATAAAACACCATTTTTATAGATGAGAGCATCATAGCAATTGGTAAAATAAAGATCAGAAAGTTACAGAGCGAATACCAGATCTCAAGAGAAACTCAGATTCCAAGAACGCAAGAAAATAGCCAACAAGCTTTAATAGAATTTGATCCAAAACGTCTTCAGAAATTTTAATCTAAATCTAACAATTATTCTCTAAATAGTCTCCCTAAAATTCTCTCCAAAAATCTGTACAGAATTCCCCCTGGCAGCTGTGCAGAAAAATCACCGAAAACCCCTCAAAATCTCCCAAAAATCCGGGGCAACGTAAAGGATGGGTCCACAGCGACTCGGTCCGAGCACAAAGCTGTTCGGTCGAGTCGTTCGGCAGCTCGGACAGAGTAGTAGGTTGCTCGGTCCGAGTTTTACAGAGAATCCAAGCCCCCAAAATACGTCGCTCTGCCAACCCGGGCTGATTCGGCGCTGCTCGGTCGAGTAGGAGGTTACTCGGGCCGAGTAGGATGTTGCTCGAACCGTGTAGGAGATTACCCGGTCGATTGAGGACTAAAAACGCACTTCAGCCTCATTTGCACATGACTTGGGCCGAGTAGAAGGTTGCTCGGACCGAGTAGGAGGTTGCTCGGTCGAGTCAGACACCAAAAACAGTATTCTGACCGTGTAGTGCACGACTCGGGCCGCGTAGAGCGCTACTCGGCCGAGTAGGCTGCTGAGAACAATTTTAGCACAGCACCATCAACTTGCAGAAATTCCCCAGGGCTCATCCGACCGCCGATTGGTGCGTTCTTAGTGGCGTTGGAATCGTCTTGAAGTCTACTACCTGGAAAAAAATATCAGAAAATAAGTAAAAAATCCCAGGTGTTAGCAGATTTAGAAATAGTGCACGGCTATCCTGTTTTCAGCACTTCTGGTCCCTTGATTCCTTCGCCGCATCATAGTTCGATCGAGTGACCTTCTCTCTTGCCTTTTCCTTACTCTAGTATTCTTCTTTGGCACCTCAAACATGTCATCATGAGTCTCATTGGTGCTCTCACGTCGCCGACCGTCTTATTGGCTCCAAATTGCTCCAATATCGCCCAAATCCCTGAAATGGACAGAAACGCTCCGAAAGTCATATTATTCCAAATAATAGCGTAAAGGCGTATGAAATATGTAAATGAGAAATGATTTTGACGTGTAATCTTATAGATAAAATGTGGAATATAATGACACATCAAAATCCCACCAAGCTTGCCTCTTACCCGTCCTCGAGGAAGACTAGTAAGAAGCGAACACATGAGATGGATACCATGGAGATATGAGGCGGTGATGTATAAATGGAGACAATGGGTTCAATCTTAAATTCAGAAAATATAAGAACCCAAGATGCAAGATCTCGTGAACACACGTCTATATGAAATTAGAACACATATACACCCCAAATAATTAAATCTCGCTCAGATTAAAATAACGTGGATTTCAACAAATTTAATGAACTTGATAAGAAATAAAAAAGAGATTAGAGTTATATCATATCATAGTTTATCATGCAATATACTAAGTTCACAGGAATGAAACCAAAGTTCACAACTCATTCTCTAAGCAGTATAATATGTCATGATCAAACTTTTTCAAGCATGCACGGTATTTTGCTATACTTCATGGAATGAATTTAGCAAATCCAATCAAGGTAAGGCATCACCACACTACGACCATTTCAAGACTCCTAGAACCCATCAACTTTGCCATGGGGTTATTTCAAGACTCCTAGATCATTTATTGGCTATTTTCCAAAAAAAATAAAAAGAAAAAGCATAGAATTTAGACATGGCTCGGTTACAGGAATCCTAATCATCACTACTTTGGTTGTCATGAGGTTATCCTATCTCTTTTGAATCACTAAATATCCATAAAGCAATAGAATTATCAAGCAAATCACGCAGGTGTCAAATAATTTTCAGAGTTGATTCATTCATTTTTAACTTAACTGTTTCGAGAATATGGTTGTGAAACTATGGATTCAATTATGAAAAAGCATATTAACAAAGATACACTAATCAAGGAATTAAACTCTAATCTAACAGATATCAATGTTCATAAAAAAAATAAATCCATGATATTTCATAGAAAATAAAGCATATGAGACATAACTATAAGAGTGAACATGGTTATATTGAAAATACGAGGTGTGTTTCACGATAAAGCAAAGTGTGTGCACTATGTACTCTCCCAAGCTTAAACATCACATTGTCCTCAATGTGTGTATGATATAAATAGAGGACAACGACAAGATAGGGGGCACCACTTAACAAAATGGTCTCCCTCCCCCAAACTTAAACATCACATAAAAATTGGGGGGAGAGACGAAATAAACGCCAAAAATAATGGTGGCCAAGCATGATAAGTAGAGAGTTGGGTGCAAAAGATAAATGGGCCGTCATGTGGGGTGAATTTATTAAACTAAGAAAGCATATAAAACCCTATACAGTCATCTCGCTGTCGAGATGATTCATGTTTATTGAATGCGTAAAATATTACACTACTAGATTGGTACCACTTGTAGCAAAAGGCGGATCCAGAATCTTTACCGGTGCAGGCAGCTGCTCTATCTGCACTTTCCGTGGCTCTGCCAGGTGCGTATCTCCACGGGCTCCATCAGATTCCAGCAATGCGGCTCCCAGCATCTCTCCAAGGACTCCACCTGTACCCTGTGGGAGACAAGCCGCACCAATCCGATGTGGAATATTTTCCCCTAAAATAAAATTTTTCCAAAGAAGATCGTCAAAAGAAATATGTAAAGGAAAAATAGGTCGACGATACTTCCCTGAAAATACATCTCCGCTCTCATGTACCACGACATGCAGTTCCTTGTCGTTCATCTCAGGCTTTTCAGGCAGCTCTGGCATCTGAGTATGGGTCTCATCAGGCAACTCCTCCTCATTCTCATATTCTTCAAGCACGGTCACGTCCAAGCATACCTCCGGTCCAAAATTGTAAGTGTCCTGCAATAGGTACGACGTGTCAAAAAGATCTGGATCAGAATAAATATCAGATGTGATGCATGATTCAGAAATGGAGTGGGTAAAAAGATCTCCCTGAGTGGGAGTAGTATGCTCTGGTGGGTGGTCCTCGGCGTCAGTGGAAGGATGAGGTGGCTATATGTGCTCATGCATCTCCTCCACAGGCTCAAGAGATGAAAGATACTCATTGATTTCGTCCTTATCCTTCTGCCATCGATCATGTGACTCATTCAGCATAGCGCTGATAGCCGTGCTCTCCTCTACCAGTGCCATAAATGCATTGAGTGTCAAATTAAGAGGATGGTCAGGACTCAAGAGACAGACACGGCTCTCGTATGGCATGTGTCCCTTCTTGTCACAAGACTCGCATTAGGCATAGCTCTCTGAATATTGATCATATCCTTCCATCTGATAGTATGGGTCCTGTGAATAATATTCGCATTCTTCCATTGGAGCCTCATACTGTGCAGAGTAATCATTGCCTGAATAATTCCACGATTGATCCATTGTACCTGAATAATCAAAAACAACGTCCTGGAAAATACATCAGTGGTACAAGAGAAAGAGATAATAATAAAGCAGGTGGCAGGGAAAATATATCTCTCTTTTATTTATTTATTTATTTTTTTTGAAATTTTTTGTTGTTTTTAACGCAACCTAATCAACCTAATTGCGGTAAATAGATAATATGGCGGAACGCCTCCCCGGCAACGGCGCCATAAACTTGATGCGTCCGGAATGTAACCCCGAATGATGTCGTTTACCGCAAGCGCGCGGTATAGTGCCAAGCAGGTATCGAACACGGGGAAGCAGTGCTATACTACCTATCTACTCCTAGGTTGAGTTAGACTTGCGGGTTTATTGATGGATGTGGAGTATGGAGAGTTATGATGGTGGTGGATGCGAAGGTTGTGTCACTCAACGTCACATAAAAAGCGATAGGGCGTTAGGGATCGCCGCTAAGATCATTGTGATTTGATGTTGGATAGGTTCCTCACGTTGCATTAGGGCTAGGGAATTAATCCCCCAATTCGTACCACTCTCATGGGTCAGAATTGCGGGGTATTTCGGTGGCTCTCGTTGACGCAATGACGGTAGCCGTCAACGTAGCGGTATAGTTCATCGATGTATCTCATCAAGGCGCGAGCCGGGCATGGTCACGTGCCTTGATTGGATCCACCGATTTCCCTATTTGAATCCCTAGATACCCCTTAAGCACATCAATTCCACAGACCGTGGGCATGATCTCGGTACGGGTTATCTACGGATTCGATAGGATCTACCGAAATACAACCTTAAATCCCCAATTCAACGTAGGGATCCAGATCTACATTTTCCCCCTAAAATCCTAGGGTTCACCCATCAACCCTAGAAAGATCTACTCATACATGGCGATAATAACAGATAAAAACACCATTTTTATAGATGAGAGCATCATAGCAATTGGTAAAATAAAGATCAAAAACTTACAGAGTGAATACCAGATCTCAAGAGAAACTCAGATTCCAAGAACGCAAGAAAATAGCCAACAAGCTTTAATAGAATTTGATCCAAAATGTCTTCAGAAATTTTAATCTAAATCTAACAATTATTCTCTAAAAAAGTCTCCCTAAAATTCTCTCCAAAAATCTGTACAGAATTCCCCGTGGCGGCTGTGCAGAAAAATCGCCCAAACCCCTCAAAATCTCCCAAAAAATCCGACGCAGCGTAAAGGATGGGCCCACAGCGACTCGGTCCGAGCACAAAGCTGCCCGGTCGAGTCGTTCGGCAGCTCGGACTGAGTAGTAGGTTGCTCGGTCCGGGTTTTACAGAGAATCCAAGTCCCCAAAATACGTCGCTATGCCAACCCGGGCTGATTCGGCGCTGCTCGGTCGAGTAGGATGTTACTCGGGCCGAGTAGGAGGTTGCTCGGACCGTGTAGGAGATCGAATGGGACTAAAAACGCTTCAGCCTCATTTGCACATGACTCGGGCTGAGTAGGAGGTTGCTCGGTCGAGTCAGACACCAAAAACAGCATCCTGACCGTGTAGTGCACGACTCAGGCCGAGTAGAGTGCTACTCGGCCGAGTAGGCTGCTGAGAACAATTTCAGCACCGCACCATCAACTTGCAGAAATTTCCCAAGGCTCATCCGACCTCCAATTAGTGCGTTCTTGGTGGCGTTGAAATCGTCTTGAAGTCTACTACATGGAAAAAATATCAGAAAAATAGCAAAAAATCCTAGGTGTTAGCAGATTTAGAAATAGTGCACGTCTGTCCTGTTTTCAGCACTTCGGGTCGCTCGATTCCTTCGCCGCATCATAGTTCGATCGAGCAACCTTCTCTCTTGCCTTTTCATTGCTCCAGTATTCTTCTTTGGTACCTCAAACATGTCATCATGAGTCTCATTGGTGCTCTCACGTCGCCGACCGTCTTATTGGCTCAAAATTGCTCCAATATCGTCCAAATCACTGAAATGGACATAAACGCTCCGAAAGTCATATTATTCCAAATAATAGCATAAAAACGTATGAAATATGTAAATGAGCAATGATTTTGACGTGTAATCTTATAGATAAAATGTGGAATATAATGACACATCAGAAGGCTCCGTTGAATCACCCTCTGAAGTCTCTTTAATGATCTGATCAGTCTCTTGTAGGGACTCCATGTATTTCCACACCTCTGTCGGCGTCACGACTCTCAAAAATTCCTGCAGCTGTGGTCGTAGTCCATCTAGGAAGGACTCCATAAGCTCTTTCTTTGTATACCCATGCTGCGGATAGCTCGATATTATGTCTGTGAACCTCCTCCAGGCCTGAAAGAAAGTTTCACAATCAGTATGATTAAAACCAACGATCTTAAGCTTCTCCATCCTATCTTTGTGTGCCGCATTATAATCTACATCATGCCAATTATTTGTGTAATAGAAATTCATGTATTCCGTTTTTTTTTTGAATTTTTTATAAAAGAAAGTAAAACAGAAAAACTAACAAAAACCCTAAACTATAAGATGGAAGGATCTCACCGAATGTTCCTCCAAACGAACTGAAATTGTAGCTTACAAGTACAGTTATCCCCGGCAACGGCGCCAAAAACTTGACTCGTCTCAAAATGTGTGAGCGCTACTCCCAAGCGTAGGAGATCGAACAAGTAATAATCCCGATGAATCTAGGTATCGTATCCACGGGACAACTGACATGTAAAACCACGAACTTCAGTTTGTAAAGAGTAATAATATGGTAATAACCGACCACCTATCAAGTACAACGATATGGTATCAAGAGTTTGGAATAACACGATAACTACGGGAAATGCAATATTGGGGTATCAATATGAAGAGTATGTAATCTCTACGGTTGTGACTGTTGGGGTTTTGCCGGACCCCCAGAGCTCGGATCCGTATCCGTCCTAAGTCGGACGGACCACGGAGGCACATAGGCGCAGCGGAAAAACAGAAATCTTAATTTCTACACTAGCTAAACATTTTAGCTAGGCTCTGGGGAGCCAGAACCCAGCCCGATCTATGCCGACTTGGAGTGGGTCTGACCACTCCAAGAAGGATCTACACTAAGCGACCAATTAAAATTACGCTAAAAAAACGCTTAACCACATACCCGGAATCTTGGCCCTGGAGCAGGCAAGATGTACCGCACCGTCTTGAGAAGCTCCTCGTAGCCGAGCCGCGTTGACCCGATCTCCCTGAGCCGCCTCGCACCCTCGCACCGATCCGCCCGAGCCGCTTTCGCCTCCGAGCCGATCACACGCGGTAGAAAGTTTCACTTGAGAAGAAACCCGCGTCTTAGACGTCCGGATCGGATCCAAACCCCTTTCGTAGTCGTGCTAGGACTACTCCAGAGAATAGGAAAGTAGAGAGAGAGATTTAGTCGCGGACCGAGCTTGCTCAATAATTTGGAGCTACCCGATCGTTGACTGGTGTGTATTTCAACGAGGAGAGTGCACCCCTAATTATATAGGGAGTGAGCACTCACCCTCTTGTTGCGGGCAATGTGGGACAATCCTCATGAAGAGAAAAGCCAATTAAGCCATTTGGCTTAATTTCAATTTTTAAAGTTAGCCTTTCACAAAGTCAAACTTTAACGAATTAATTCTCCTCACACACTAAACTTCAGACACCAAACAAGCTATCAATCAGAAGAGCTTGGAATGGTGAACGCGTAGGAACTGACGGTGTCGAATTTTGACTTCGTTTGACCCCTCAAACAATTGCTCAAAGTTTAGCAATTTCTCAAAATTCGTAGCCGTCATTAGGGTTATTCAAAAAACCCTAATTGACTTAAGTTGCGGGCGCGCCCGCCCAAAGGGGAAAGGGCGGGCCACCCGCCCGCTGCTGCAGCGGGCCGTGCCCGCTGCACGCAGCGGGCGCTGGCCCGCTGCATCAGCGGGCGCTGGCCCGCTGTGCAGCGGGCCGCGCCCGCTTGCAGCGGGCGCTGGCCCGCTGCGTGCAGCGGGCCGTGCCCGCTGCATCAGCGGGCGCTGGCCCGCTGTGCAGCGGGCCACGCCCGCTAATGCAGCGGGCGCCCGCCCGCTGCACACAGCGGGTCACGCCCGCTGCTGCAGCGGGCCGCGCCCGTTTTGCCCTTGCACATGGGCCTCTTGGCCCGGTGGGTCTAACCCACTTCCCCTTGAACTCTTTCTGCGTTTCTGGGCTCGTTTGAGCTCCGATTTGGACACGGTTTGAACCTGTGTTTAGACCGAGACGATCCCGTCATCCAGGTAACCCTTTCCAACAAGTTTGTTCCTACAAAATTCGTCGTAACTAATTTACAACACGTTTAGTTAACGTTAGCATCTAATGCAACGTTGTGTCCCTATTGCTATTGCGACTAACTTTCACAACTCAACTTGTGAATATCATCAAATGATATTTCTCTCTATTCTATATTCCTATTACTAAGACACGAGTACTACTCGGTGTGAGACCCTACAGCCTGACCTTACTACAGGTTGGGGCTCGAAACCCCTAGACGACGGTCACTACGAGCAGTAGCTGTCGTCCCTGTTTCAGAGTCATCATAACGTGATCGACCCTTTGACAAAAGTATCATAGGGTTTGCATTGGCTGTGTCAGTGATGAATTCCGTTAGATAAAATCCCTTCGTCAAGACTGTGTTTGATGTTGGCCTAGGGTATGGTTTTCTGTCAACCCTATCAGACAACATTGGTCAGTATACAGCGGTCTTTATTGTATACACGTTGTACTACTTGCAACGTACCCCGGCCGAGGATTAACATAAAGACCGTACTGAGCCTATAACACTAACTTCCCTTTAATGGAAGTGACGAATCCCATCTTAGTCACTTACTCACCTTGAGAGCTTCAGGTGCAACCCAACCTAAGATCTTTCATCAGGACTGGTCCTCGAAGCTAGATCATGGGTCTAAGCTACACCGTCCGTTCACAGGTTTATACAGTTGACTTCAGGTCTTAAGGATCAACTAACCTATCATCACCCTAGAGTTATTAAAGACAGATCATTAAAGTTAACCATTTAATAACTCTAACTTGGTCGTTCAGTGAACTCATTCTCTAATGAGCACATGTGTCTCGTCTCCGACTTCGCCAAGTCGAATGACTATGAGATCATCATTACCCGAAGGCAAGACGAAGACACAGTGATCTATCCGATGTGTCGATATCCAGTTCTCGACACATCTATGATCACGAACCGTTTAAGACTTACGTTTCTATTCGGTCGCTTACTTACTCATAATCGAGATCTCATCTAGATATGTAAGGACCTAACTATAAGTCTATGGATATTTCTAAGTATATTAATACAAATGATTTTATACTTAGAGTAATACGTACCATGTACGGTATGAACAAGACGCATAATCAAGATAAATTGCCTTATGGGCATATATCTTCCTACATCTCCCACTTGCACTTAGGCTATTTATCTCGATATCTCATACCGTTATAGCATATCAGTCACTTTGACATTTGATATGACAAACCTAAGAATGGTTCTACTAATAAGTATCTACAACGAATTTTAATGGATTGAAATTACATCTCTTGATCACACAGGGTTGATCCTTTGGAAAAATGATCTGGATCAATTTTCCTAACCTTGTATAGCTAACAGTTAGCTTATACGATTTAGATGTGAGGTCTAACATTTTCGTAAGTCAGTTCTAGCTCACTCCACTTTATTGTGTCAATATGTCAAGTACATATTTGACACCCTAAGTCTCTATATATATGTGATTAAATCAAAACAATTTTGACTTAATGATTTATATAGAAGATTCATTAAAGGGAACAATCCTTTTTACTTAGTCCGGAAAAAAAACCGGAACTAAGTATACTTACTTGCTCCCACTGACTTTGAGAATTACCTGGTTAAATTACTTCAACATAATAACTAAATCATATTTAGATTTATGTGCAAAAATAACCTTTTGGTAAGTGCCTTAGATGGAAAGTACAAGTGTCAGATTCGGTTTGACGAATGAGTCAAGTCAAGATCGTTTTAAGGAATCTTGACATTGACTCGTTCAATCAAAACGTTCTACACTGTACTTATTCCTTTAATCACATTTAGTATTAACTCTTTTAATAACTAAATGCAGATAATCAAGAATTAATCTTGATATGCGTATTATTGTGATCGCACACAATTTATACGCTCCCCTGGAACTTACACTTAACTACTGATTGACTTCAGACATTTAGTCAGCTTCAAAATCAATATTATCGAAGCTAAACACCATTATTCGAAAATATACGCAACCATCACAGAAAAGCCACATCCACAGAATTTTTAAGCCAATTCAATTTCAATTGCAACAACCGAGACATCCATTCCAAAACAACGGGTTCATAAAAGGAACCTTAATTTGTTTATCAAAAATAAACTTTGAGTGCAAAGCACTCATTCATTGTTTTCGATCCTTAAAGATGATACATTTTATTCAAATAAGAAAAATATCATCTCCATCACGATCATTGTCTCCAGAAGTCTTTGAGCGGTCCCAGCAGCAACTGTTGCTTTGATTGCCGACCGATCTCCGTACTTCTCCAATCTCCAGTTCTTATTAGCCACCTGTATACAGTACACAGATGTCTATAAGTTTCTCATACTTATATGAATGGAAATAATTGCATTTAATTGAATTTTAATTTGTACCTGAGGTAGAGGCATCAGTATGCCCCTTCTTCTTCTCTGCAAGATAGATCTTGCAGTTCCTCTTCCAGTGGCCAATCTTGTGGCAATGGAAGCACTCAGATTTCGACGGGGCCCCTTTGTTCTTCTTCTTCCCATTCTTAGCCTTCGCAGGTTGTGGGACCTGCCTCTTCTTTCCTTTGCCTTTCGGCTGGTCGGAAGTGGCAGAGCCAACAACCAGTGCAGCCGGCTTCTTATGAATCTCCTCAAACTGCCGGAGCATATTGAGGAGACCCGGAAGATCCGTCTCAAGGCTGTTCATTATAAAGCCAGTTATAAAAGGCTTGAAATCGGGAGTCAAAGACTTTAGGATAATGTCCGTGGACATCTCATTGTCCAGGACAAATCCTAACTGGGCAGCGTCCTCCACGTACCCGATCATCTTGATAACATGATCTTGTACGGGTTCCGTCCCCATCTTGGTGCCCCAGAGGTTGCTAGTGGCCTCGAACTTGGCAGCTCTTGATCGCTTGCCATACAACTCTTGTGCGTTGAGGAGCATGCTTTGAACATCCATATGTTCATGCTTCCTCTGCAACTCGTTGGTCATCGAAGCCAGAGTAAGGCACCTGGCCTTCTCTGCATCCCTCTGGTACAATTTGTAGGCTTCCTTTTCCTCGTGGGTCGAATCTTCATCCGGCTTATCTGGAGCGTCCTCGAACAGTACGTATCCTATTCCGGCTAGGGAAAGGACCAACTTGATGTTCCTAAGCCAGTCTTTGTAGTTCGTTCCATCCAGCACGTTCTTCTCAACCATGTATCTAAGTCCCGAATCCATTCTGTATTTTATAGATACTATAGTTAGTAAATGTTCGTAGTATAGTTTTAATGGTTTTAATAAAACTATATTCTCCCACTAAATTTATTTAAAGCCATAATAATAAACAATTTATTATAAAATAATATTTGTGAGAGAGGGATCCGACTACCCTGAGTCTGACAACCTTGAGTGTATCTCAACAAGTTGTTCGACTCTGCAGTCGGTAGACGAACTCGTCGTCAATCATATTTACTATGATTCCCTATCGATTTTTACCCCTAGTCATTTGTGATCATGAGTGTGCTCAACCGGATCACAATGGCTAGCCTAGTCGGACCCTTGTTTTCGTGTCTAGCCTGACTTGCCCCTTTGCTCGGTGTATGCACGACGCGCCGGTTTGGGTCAGGTCTTAGACTACATTCTTGGTTAGACTTACGCCGAAGCTCGAGGGAAGAGACAACGGTTTTAGTCAGGTTAAGATGTCAATCAAGAAATCGGTTTCTATAAGATTGACATGTCACGGCTTGAGTGTAGCTCAACAACCGGAACATGTTTCTTAAAGTTGCCAACTCCTAAAACAAGGAGGGCTACGATTTATCTTGAACAAGATTATTATCGTATTGACTTAGGTATAGTCGATGGACTTACATAGTCATGAATCGACTCCTTACGGTCCAGCGGACGCGGCCAGGGAATTGACTAAGCCAGGACCACTTGTTACCCAGTCTAGCTAGGTTGGTCCAAAAACTTTAGCCAAGCACATTGACCGACATCATGATCCATTGAAGGAGTTGTCATCAATCTTATGTTTTCCAAACAACTAAATGGCTTTTAATTAAAAGAACTAATTAATCCTTATCAACTAGTGGATCCTAAAATTCAAAATTTTTCAGATTTGTTGAACATCTTTTATTAAGTCCTTATCAACTATAAGGTTCTACGTTCAACTTACTACCCCAATCTAATTAGGATTTATAAAACAATTCAACATTTTTGTCTCTTATGAAAATCATTATTTAAACATTTTAATGAAATGATTTACAAACAAAGGGACTATCCTAATCAGGTATTAGGTTCGCTTGTTGTTTTGTTTTATCAAACATAGCATGTCACTATCATGTTTTAATGGCTAACCTAACAAGGTTTGTGAATACATTATTCAACATGAAATGAAGCAACTAACTTTATCCACATAAAAGAGAGTTTCATTTTTAGTGACATATAAAATGTATTTGCAAGTTTAAAATTATCTATATATAATACAAACATGCAAATCTAAATTTTAACACTTTAAAATTAAAGATTAAAAATTTTTAAAGTCTCCCAAAAATTTTATCGCATAAAACTAGGTCGTTCAAAATTATCTAATAATTTTAAACCTAGGCCTTTTTAAAAAAATTTTTAACCTTATTTCTAAAATTAAAATATCACATAAAAATTTTAGAAACATCTATGTAGTAAAAGAAATTAATTTTATATTACATCTCATGAAATAAAATTATTTCTATTATTTACATATTTAAAACAATTTTAAAAACTCTTTTAAAATCTTTTAGAAATCCTTTTTAGAAGCTTTCAAATAAAGTTTAAAGATTTCTAACTTTATGTAACTAAAGAAAAATTCTTAATTTTCCAAAAATAAAATTTTCTAGAGTTTACATAAACTTTAAACACCTTTTAAAATTTTTTTTTTAATGTCTCATAAAAATTTACAAAGTGTTTAAAACATAGTAGACTACTTTTAGATTTATCGCATAAAAATAATTGTCCCAAAATTAAACAAATTTCCGTGTTGCAAAATTAATTTTTGAAACACAAAATTATTTTCAAAACCAAAAAAAAAAAAGTTTTGAACATGCAAGCTAAGCATTTTTAACTATTTAAAAGAGTCGCTATAGTAGATCTATAGCATAACCGTGGCTCTGATACCACTGTTGGGGTTTTGCCGGACCCCCAGAGCTCGGATCCGTATCCGTCCTAAGTCGGACGGACCACGGAGGCACATAGGCGCAGCGGAAAAACAGAAATCTTAATTTCTACACTAGCTAAACATTTTAGCTAGGCTCTGGGGAGCCAGAACCCAGCCCGATCTATGCCGACTTGGAGTGGGTCTGACCACTCCAAGAAGGATCTACACTAAGCGACCAATTAAAATTACGCTAAAAAAACGCTTAACCACATACCCGGAATCTTGGCCCTGGAGCAGGCAAGATGTACCGCACCGTCTTGAGAAGCTCCTCGTAGCCGAGCCGCGTTGACCCGATCTCCCTGAGCCGCCTCGCACCCTCGCACCGATCCGCCCGAGCCGCTTTCGCCTCCGAGCCGATCACACGCGGTAGAAAGTTTCACTTGAGAAGAAACCCGCGTCTTAGACGTCCGGATCGGATCCAAACCCCTTTCGTAGTCGTGCTAGGACTACTCCAGAGAATAGGAAAGTAGAGAGAGAGATTTAGTCGCGGACCGAGCTTGCTCAATAATTTGGAGCTACCCGATCGTTGACTGGTGTGTATTTCAACGAGGAGAGTGCACCCCTATTTATATAGGGAGTGAGCACTCACCCTCTTGTTGCGGGCAATGTGGGACAATCCTCATGAAGAGAAAAGCCAATTAAGCCATTTGGCTTAATTTCAATTTTTAAAGTTAGCCTTTCACAAAGTCAAACTTTAACGAATTAATTCTCCTCACACACTAAACTTCAGACACCAAACAAGCTATCAATCAGAAGAGCTTGGAATGGTGAACGCGTAGGAACTGACGGTGTCGAATTTTGACTTCGTTTGACCCCTCAAACAATTGCTCAAAGTTTAGCAATTTCTCAAAATTCGTAGCCGTCATTAGGGTTATTCAAAAAAACCCTAATTGACTTAAGTTGCGGGCGCGCCCGCTAGACTTAGCGGGCGCGCCCGCCCAAAGGGGAAAGGGCGGGCCACCCGCCCGCTGCAAGCAGCGGGCGGGCGCCCGCTGCTGCAGCGGGCCGTGCCCGCTGCACGCAGCGGGCGCTGGCCCGCTGCACAAGCGGGCGCGGGCCCGCTGTGCAGCGGGCTGCGCCCGCTTGCAGCGGGCGCTGGCCCGCTGCGTGCAGCGGGCCGTGCCCGCTGCATCAGCGGGCGCTGGCCCGCTGTGCAGTGGGCCACGCCCGCTAATGCAGCGGGCGCCCGCCCGCTGCACACAGCGGGTCACGCCCGCTGCTGCAGCGGGCCGCGCCCGTTTTGCCCTTGCACATGGGCCTCTTGGCCCGGTGGGTCTAACCCACTTCCCCTTGAACTCTTTCTGCGTTTCTGGGCTCGTTTGAGCTCCGATTTGGACACGGTTTGAACCTGTGTTTAGACCGAGACGATCCCGTCATCCAGGTAACCCTTTTCAACAAGTTTGTTCCTACAAAATTCGTCGTAACTAATTTACAACACGTTTAGTTAACGTTAGCATCTAATGCAACGTTGTGTCCCTATTGCTATTGCGACTAACTTTCACAACTCAACTTGTGAATATCATCAAATGATATTTCTCTCTATTCTATATTCCTATTACTAAGACACGAGTACTACTCGGTGTGAGACCCTACAGCCTGACCTTACTACAGGTTGGGGCTCGAAACCCCTAGACGACGGTCACTACGAGCAGTAGCTGTCGTCCCTGTTTCAGAGTCATCATAACGTGATCGACCCTTTGACAAAAGTATCATAGGGTTTGCATTGGCTGTGTCAGTGATGAATTCCGTTAGATAAAATCCCTTCGTCAAGACTGTGTTTGATGTTGGCCTAGGGTATGGTTTTCTGTCAACCCTATCAGACAACATTGGTCAGTATACAGCGGTCTTTATTGTATACACGTTGTACTACTTGCAACGTACCCCGGCCGAGGATTAACATAAAGACCGTACTGAGCCTATAACACTAACTTCCCTTTAATGGAAGTGACGAATCCCATCTTAGTCACTTACTCACCTTGAGAGCTTCAGGTGCAACCCAACCTAAGATCTTTCATCAGGACTGGTCCTCGAAGCTAGATCATGGGTCTAAGCTACACCGTCCGTTCACAGGTTTATACAGTTGACTTCAGGTCTTAAGGATCAACTAACCTATCATCACCCTAGAGTTATTAAAGACAGATCATTAAAGTTAACCATTTAATAACTCTAACTTGGTCGTTCAGTGAACTCATTCTCTAATGAGCACCTGTGTCTCGTCTCCGACTTCGCCAAGTCGAATGACTATGAGATCATCATTACCCGAATGCAAGACGAAGACACAGTGATCTATCCGATGTGTCGATATCCAGTTCTCGACACATCTATGATCACGAACCGTTTAAGACTTACGTTTCTATTCGGTCGCTTACTTACTCATAATCGAGATCTCATCTAGATATGTAAGGACCTAACTATAAGTCTATGGATATTTCTAAGTATATTAATACAAATGATTTTATACTTAGAGTAATACGTACCATGTACGGTATGAACAAGACGCATAATCAAGATAAATTGCCTTATGGGCATATATCTTCCTACAGTGACTTCATTAGGAGTTTATAATCGCTGAAATATCATGTCTTTTAATATCACACAACGCTTCGCCCAGTCAAGGCGTGAAGACGTCAGAAGATGAATCGATAAAAACTAGTTAAAATAGTCATATACACATTCCTAGCAACGTTGATTTCATTAAACGATAAACACAATTATATGACCTGATTAGAGAACATGAACTAACTAGCCTTATCAGGGTCTAGCCATAGGGAACATCAATAATATCGACAATGAATAATACCCAACAAATGCGAAGTAGAAATCAACGTTACGAGCAATTTTAACATGATAATAAGGCTAAAGACATGAAATTCTACGATTACATACTCCCAATTACATCACAACCATAGCACAAGGAGATTAGCTATGCATGGTGGGTAGAGAATCAATATTCATAGCCAAATATATCATCAATACATCTAAATACGAGCTAAATATGCCAAATACAAGGGTAAAGTTTAGAATTTTATCACCAAATCTCTCCAGTTGAACCCCAAACTCCTTCAGATGATAGATCTAGCCTCTCTCTCTCTAGGGCCTCCAAATTGCATGGCGAAATACGGCTCCTAGAGCCCCCAATAAGCCAGAATACGCAACCCTAGGCCAAAATACGCTTATATAGAGAGTATTCCGGGTTTTAAGTTGTTAACGGGTCGAAACCCGCTCCAAAATTGTGCCCAAACCCGAACCCGCAGCGGCGCAATCCTCGGCCGTTGGATCAGTGCGGGATTGCACTAGGAGGCGCCACGTGTCCCCCGATCCAAGTCATGCCCGCTTCTTTCCGAGTTAGCTTCGAATTCACATGGGTCGTTGGATTCATGATGGATGGCTCAGATCGAGCCACGTCAACTGCAGATTCACCCTCTCTCGTCGGTCTCATTCCAAATTGAGGGGACACGCTTGGCTGTAGGATGACGATCGGGCGGTTCAGAATTCGCCGCGTCGTTCCGCTGCTGCTTGTCGTCAGATGAAAGCGGGAATGCACGCGATTTCGCCACGTGGCGACCATTTCCTGCCCTCACAGTGCTCAGTCGGGGAAAATACGATCCGTTGGGTCTGAATCCAACGAACCACGAAAGTCCACGTCGCCCCGATCGGTGATGCGTTAGAACTCGATGCTGGCCGTTGGATTCAAATCCAACGGCTGATATTCCGCCAAGTGGCAGGCCCGGATGAGTTGCGCATATATACTCTGTATTTCGGCCGTATATACTCCGTATTTCCCCATTTAAATGGTATTCTGCATTCAAAAATACACAGTAATTAGCACAGATATCAGAAAAATACAAATAAATAGTCGTTAGAATCGTGAGATCAAGATCTAGCCCTGAAAAATATAAAAAGTGCAGAAATACTCAGTTTATTGCTGTTTTGTGCTTAAATCAAGTGATTTCTCTAATAAATGATGATATTCAAAATACGAACGTATTAGAGACCAATTAAGCATCATATAAGCACAAATAGGGCTAATAGGGTGTTTAATATGCAATATTCAACCCGAATCACTGCGAACAAGGGGGCGGTGCCCTGCCGCCCCTGTCGAAGAAGAGCAGGCCCCCAACTGGGGGCATGTCGCGGTTCATTAAGGGGCGGCGCCCAGCTGCCCCACCACCACCCCGGTCGGAGACGAGGTACTGGCCCCCTGCCGGCACCCGGCGCAAATGAAGGGGGCGATGGCGCCACCACCCCCCAAGATTCCCACATACTAGGGTTTTCAAACCCTAGCAGGCCTTGGGCTAATTTCAGGCCCAAAACAACTTTTTAAAAAAAATTCAAAAAACAGAAAACAGTTTATGGGCCTATTCAATTGGCTTTCATTTAAGGTACTTTTGGACCCTAATTTTTAGGGTCATTTGGACACTAATATGGGCTTTTTTTCTTGAGTATATTAACACAACTATCGATAAAGAAATAATAAGATCTTTTATACATATATTTATTTTCTTTGAGGTATACTTTTGTGTTAAAAAAGTTTAATTTATTTAAATTCACTTTTAGGCATGCTTCATTAAATATATTTCGAAATGATTGTAATTAAATCAAAACCACACTAAAGTGTGTTCTATTTTGGCAATTATTTTTATTTCGATATATAAAAGGCTGCGGACATACTTTGTATGTAATTCAGTGCCTAAAATTTTGAATTTAAATTTGTTAAAAGAGGAAATAAATGGTTTTGTGTATATATTTCCTTTAGACCCATTTTGTGTGTTAAAGTTTAGTTTAATCTAAATTCTTTTAGGCATATTTTATTTATACGTTTCGAAATGATTCTAATTAATACAAAACTCCATCAAAATGGGCTCTACTGTAGAGATTATTGTTATTTCGGAATGTAACAAGTTGTGGACATACGTTGTTTGATTGGTTGCCTAATATTGAATTTAAAATTGGATTGAAAGAGGAAATAAGAACCTTTAATGTATATTTCTCCTCAACGATAAATTTTGTGTTAATTGTGGTAAAATAAATTAAATTATAAATTTATGGCATAAGTATTATTAAGATCAAAATTGACCGGTACAGTTGTCAAGCTGACGGCGCTAAGCGCAGAGCTGGAGGCTAGTCAGCCTTCAAAGTGGGACCCTCGGTTGGAAGAACCGAGGTCGGTAGTTGATGGTTGATGATGATACGACTGTTGATCAACCCAGGCATGACCGTGGGTTAGGTCGTTCGAGGTTGAATAGCTCGATGTCAACCTTGGGCGTTGATTGGTGATCGTCGATCTGCACCACAGGTAGTCGTTTAGGGGGTCGGATCTGGGTTCCGACCCAAATCCCCTCTGATGCTTAAGTTAGTATAGGCTTAAGGTAGAGAGGGAGCTTGGTGTAGCTAAGATCGATCCACTGAGATTCGTCTCGAGGCTAACGACACAAGCTCGAATATAGTAATGGAGATGTAAAAGATAGAGTTCTACGTATTAGCACTCGTACCATGAAGATGGAACCCCCTTACCTTTGTCCGTCAACCTATTTATAAGCAGCTCTCCCTTGATGAGGCGTAACCGCCCCACATTGATTTGGACACGATCTTCTCCGGGATTCGAGCTAACAGCTGTCCATTTACTCGGTCCCATTAACTCCCCCACATTAATGTCGACGGGAGTTCAACGGTTGGGAAGAACTATTCATTCGACCGAGTCTCGCGTCGCTCATGTGTCGTCGGTGGGCCTTGGGCCATTGCTACATGATATTGGGCAGTGATTGGGCCTTAGTCACACTACGATGTTTCGTGGGCCGTACCCAGGGATCAACATTGGCCCATGTCATTCGTTCTCGAGAGGTTGCGCTGATCGAGGCTGGATGACGAGTATTCTCATTAAATGGGCCACGGTATTCGAAGCAGCTGATTTGATTCATGCCGCCAAACTTCTCTCCTTCTGTTGATCTCAACTGTTGCTTTTGGCGATTCCGTGACGTGTGTCGGTCACTGTGTATTGAACCAACGAAAATTCCTTTGCGTATAAGAAACTGGGGTGGGGAAGCCAAGGATGTTTGCATTCTGGTCTCTTGGTAGTTTGAAGAAACCTCCTCTTCTTCTTCTTGTTTCCAATATCCAAGAATGGCGGGAAAAGCGTATAGGGATTTGACTTCGTAGCTAGATGTGGCTTTCGAAAAGGCCCGGAAGAGAAAAAGGATCGCGGAGGATGCTGGCAGCTCCTCAAGTCCAACTGCCGGGGCTTTGACTGTGGCTCCTTCAGGCCCTCGAGGCGGGGTTGAGTCCTCCAACGCCCCGCATATCAACAGGCGACCATACGAGGACATTGTCCCCCCGGTCCCTTCCGCCGGCTTCATCCCTCCGGAGTTTAATCACCTCCTGCTGTCGAATCGCATTTCGACGGGTCTCCCATGTGGAGGTTCAAGGGGAGAAGTCGGCCCTTCTGGACCTTGGGACGAGGGTCCGTCTGGCGGAGAATATCACTCTGGCGAGTGATTTCGACTTCCTGCAAGGGTCGATCTCGAGACGATTGCCAATAGCTTCGTCCGCAACGGCCTTCAGGTTCATTACTACCGAGCCTTCTATTTTTTTTCTCCCTTCTGGTTTTGCTGATTGTTGCCCTCTGCAGGCGACCATTTGTGCTGCCTGCCTGCGCCGCTAGACCCTCGAGTTGATCGAGGGGTAACGCCGGCTGGTGGCTGCCGAGAACCACGCTTCTGAGCTCAGGTGAGGAAGCTGGAGGAGGACCTGGGGGCGACCATGTCTGCCAAAGCTGTGTCGGACTGTGCAGCCGCGGAGGCAAAATCCAGCCATGCCACTGTGTCAACCTCCAGGAAACAGGCGGAAGCTCGGTGGGGGAGGGAGTGATCTCAACTCCGTTCTGAGATCAAGGCATCGAGGAAGGAGGTTGCTGACCTTCAGGTCCAACTTCTCGAGAAGGAAAAAGAGGTCGATGCTTACAAGGCTCGGACCACCTCCAATATGGATAATGTGGTGAGAGTGATAATAGACCTTTTTACACCCGAAGATGCCTCGTATTCCTGATTTTTGCAAAGTCCTAATTTTGTAAGACCGCTCTCGAGCGATTTTTGTGTAACTATTTAGATATACTGAGAAAGAATTTTTGCAACGTGAATCTTCTGTGTTTGATTTTTGCCGCGTCTCGCGCATGTATATGGCCCCTCAACGATGCAAGTTTAGTAGACTTAAGTCGTTGAAGTGCCATGTCTCTATCTGATGAGAATTTGTCTGTCATGGTTGTTCGATGGCGAGAGGTTTAGACCCTTCGACTTACGACTGACGATATATCAGAGTCATTCAATGGCAAGGGTGATCCCTTGGCTTACAGCTGACGATTGAGGGACGAAGGCCGGTCGGTTGCGAGGGATTCGTTCCCTTCGACTTACTGTCGAAGACGATCGAAAGTAGTTCAGTGGTGAGGGTTGCCTCTCTGTTGACGATCAAGGGTTGAATGTTGGTCGGTTGCGAGGGATTCGGTCCCTTCGACTTACGACCGACGACGATCGAGAGTCGTTCAGTGGCAAGGGTGGCCCCTTGGCTTACAGCTGACGATCAAGGGTCGAAGGTCAGTCAGTTGCGAGGGATTCGGTCCCTTCAACTTACGACCGACGACGATCGAGAGTGTTACGACTAACGACGAAGAACGATCTACTGTGTACTTATCATAGACATGTATAGGTCGGAAAAGGAACGATCGATTTACCACTTTAGTACTATCATTGATAATACTTTCGTAGATGTTCTGCATTCCAAGGATGAGGGAGTTTCCTATCATCCAGAGCGGGGAGTCGATAAGTGGCAATACCGAGTATGTCGATCACTGTGTAGGGTCCCTCCCACTTCGCTGCGATCCCTGTTTGAGAATATCGGGAGTGAAGATGGCCTTGCGTAGCTCCAAGTCTCCCACTGGGAAGTTGCGCTCGCGGACTTTCGAATTGAAGTAGCGGGCCATGTGCCCTTTCTGCTCGATGAGGGTCGCCAGTGCTCATTCATAGACTTCGTCCACCAATTGTAGGTTGGGCTCAAGGCTCTCTGAGTTTCATTCTTCGTGTAGTATTGGAGACGAATCGGTCACTCATTGTCCTCGACGGAAACGACGGCTTCGCATCTGTAGGCCAGCATGAAGGGTGTTTCTCCTATCGAGGTTTTGTGGGTCGTTCTGTATGACCATAATATACCAGGATCTCGTCCGGCCAAGTTTCCTCGAGCCCGACTATTCTCTTTTGGAGGGGCCCAAGGATGCTCTTGTTAGCTGATTCCGCCAAGTCGTTTGACTGGGAATGCACGATTGAGGCGAAGTGTAGCTTGATTTTTAACTCGGTGCAGAAGTCTCTGAAGTCGGCACTGTTAATTGTGTCCCGCTATCTGTTACTATGGATTGCGTGATACCGAAACGACAGACGAAGTTATTCAAGATGAAGCTTCGGGCCTCCTTCCAGGTGATTTGGGCTAGAGGTTCCGCCTCCATCCACTTGGTGAAATAGTCAATCGCCACTATCAGGTATCTCCATTGCCCGCTCACTGGTTTGAACGGTCCAAGGAGGTCCAGCCCCCATTTGGCGAAGGGAACTGGGTTGACGATGGTGATCAGGTCAGTTGGTGGCGTCGAGCTGACCTTCGAGAACTTCTGGCAGATCGAGCATCGTCGTACGTAATCGATGGCATCTTTGAACATTGTTTGCCAAAAGTACCCTTGTTTCACAACCTTCAAGGCTAAGGATTTTCCCCCGCAATGGTTCCCGTAGTCGCCCTCGTGGATGTATTGGATCACGTAGTGTGCTTCCAGTGGGGCTAAGCTTTTAAGGTAGGGGAAGATGTCGTACCTGGTCCATCGTCTTTTGTACAATGAACCATCCAATAAGACGAATTGATATGCCTTCCGCTCAAGTTTTCGTGCCTTCACTGGGTCGGTTGGTTTCTCCCCCATGTTCAAGTAGTGATTATCGGGTCCATCTATGTGGCCCCCTGATCGAGACTCAGAAGCTCTTGGGGCAGCCTACTAGGATGGAGTAAACATTGCACGTACACGGTTTGACCGAGCCCCGCTGGGAGGACGATGCGAGTTTTGACAAGGCATCGGCTCGATGGTTTTTCGACCATGGTACGTGATGAATCTATACGCGTGTGAAGGCAGTGAGCTCTGCTTTGGCGACTTGCATGTAACTCTGCATTGAGTCATCACAGGCCTCGAAGTCCCATTCAGTTGGTGACGCGCCCGCAATCTACACCTAGAATCCACCTGGCGGTGTCACGATCGCCAGGCGCGATATGGCTCCTAGGCTACGTCTACGGGTTCAATCCGCAAGCAGACGGTGTCGAGTTATAGTATATAAGATAGTCGAATCTCATAGAGACGGTGATAGTGTCCTTGGTAATCTCGGTCGATGTCTAAATCTAGAAGCAAGGTAGCGGTCGGAGTAAAAGGGTTGGATTGATGATTGTTGTTGTGAAATTTAATAAGAGGAACTAGGGCTTTAGGGATCACCGCTAGGATCGTTGGGGTTGATGTTGGATAGGTTCCTCACATCGCATTAGGGCTATGGAATTAATCCCCCCAATTTGTACCACTCTCGTGGGTTGGAATTGCGGGGTATTTCGGTGGCTCTCGTCGATGCAATGGCGGTAGCCCTCGACGTAGCAATATAGTTCGTCGACGGATCCCCTCAAGGCGCGAGCCAGGCATGGTCACATGGCTTGATTGGATCCGTCGATTTCCCTATTCGAATCCCTAGATACCCCGTAAGCACATCGATTCCACAGACCGTGGGCACGATCTCAGTACGAGTTATCTACGGATTCGGTAGAATCTACCAAAATACAACCCTAGATCCCTAATCCGACGTACGGATCCAGATCTACATTTTTCCCTAAATCCTAGGGTTCACCCATCGTCCCTAGAGGGAATCTACTCACTCATGGTGGTCGGGATGCACGAAAATATCGGAATTGCGTAGGAAAACATTTCTTGCAATAAAAGAGATTAGGGCTAAAATTACTTACAGTGATAGTGAACGAAGAACAAATCTAGAGAAAGCAGAAAACAATAGTCTTCGATAAAAACAACCCAGAGTTTGCTACAAGATTAATCCAAAAATATTCCTCTCCAAGTTCTCCAAAAAATCTCTCTCTAAAAAACTCTTTTTCTAAATCCTCTCCCAAAAAAATAAGCACACTGTCAACTCCCCTCTCAGCCGAGCCCGCATCGCGAGCTTCAGCAGCCCCCAATCGCGCGATCTGTGCGATCCACAAAACTTTCAAAAATGCCCCAGATGTTGCCGGCTGAGTATATGACTCGGCCCGAGTGGGAGCTGCTCGGTCAGGAACTCGGCCCGCGTCGCATCTCGCTCGGGCTCAGGATGGGCGACTCTGTCGGCTGCTCAGCGTGTACTCGGGTGCTGCTCGGGATGTGCTCGGGGGATACTCGGGGCGCGCCATCTGGCCGAGCAGCTGACCTACTCGGCCCGCGTCGGCCGAATCTGCGGCTCCTTCAGCGTGTCATGGCCGAGCATTTTCTGGGAAATCACCCTGCTGCTGCTGTCTCTCTCTGTCTCCTTCTTCTTTCTCCTTCTTCTCCTCCTTCGGCTCCGAGAACGCTGCGAACTCCTCCAGAGCCCTGCCAACAAGCTCATGAGCATGTCGGATGTGTCCAAACCCAGGCGGTGGTCCAAATCGCTCCAAAATCCCTGAAAACTCAAAATACACTGTGAAACTCGAGATATCGTCAGAAATACCAAAATCGCAGCAAAAAGTGGGATTTGGACGCGGGGATGACATGTAATGCGATGGAGATATGATATGAAAATGATGTAAAATATGGACACATCAAAATCCCCCAAGCTTACATCTTACTCGTCCTCGAGGAAGACGAATAATCGGTACGCCGGGAGGAAAACAAAATGAAAAGAAGAAAATGAAAAAAAAGAAGTGAAAAACAAAAGGGGAGAAATAATAGATAAGTGTTAAGGATGATCGGTCAGATCTCTGGCCTAAAAAGTCTATCACGATGCTTTGAATGCTAAACATGCATTCTATTGATAATTTCAAGCTTTATATATCATATGTCATGCAATGCATGCAAAGAATAGTGATCTACTGAAATAACACCGTCAAATCCTATCAATCTCATGCAATCCCTAGAGTCTAGTATAAAATAGTTGACAACGCCCTTTCAATCAAAGATACATAAGGAGCACAAAAGATTCACGCAACATGCAATATAGAATAGAAAGACCATGCCATTCAGATATTCAAATTGATACGTGAAAAATCCCCAAAACTAAAGTAATTCATAGAGTTTGGGTTTTATTAAATCTCCCCGACATGCACCGTCTCCACTCTAATGTCAAGCTCACTCATATGATCAGTTGGTTTCCCCCCCCAAGCTTAGCTTGAGGCATCACATCAATGAAAATGATATGGAATTTAATTTCTTTTTCTTCCCAGAAAGATATATAGCTTCTTAATGGAATAGCACAAGACGATATTTATTCTCTCTTTTTTTCTTTCCTTTTTTTAATTTTTTTTCTTTCTTTTTTGAAGCAGATAAGAGGCTATACCTTTTTATTTTTATACATGGGGAGTTAGATGCAATAAAGTAGCTGTAGGGGTGTGACCAACTGATATGTAGAGAAAAAGTAGATATGTGGAGAAGGAAGATAATGGGACACTCGGTTCACTCATAAGAGGGTGCACATCAGTTCGATAAAATAAAACTCTAACTAAACTCATATATAACATGCGTATTTCATTTCTCTAAATGAACACTGAAAATAGCATGCGGTAATAATCACAATGTCAACAGGCATGCAAACAGAAGTGAGTAAGATAATAAAAATATGTGCTCCAAGTGTTCAGTGATGCATGAACCTGGGTGCGTTTCCCAACATATATCATACTAGATACTAATTCATGCAATTTATTTTAATTCATATCAGGTATTAAATCAGGCAGATCATCAAAGGAAATACATGCACATAGAGAATAAAGCTGAAATTAATCCTAATAGCATGCCAAAGGGATAAGCATCGCTAAAAACTAATAGAGCCTAGAGAGATATCATCATGCAGACCATCCTCAGCAGAAATAAGGGAAAAAAGAGAAAAGGTGAAAATTGATAAAAAGAGGATGCATGCATGAGGAAAAACAAAAGATATGATGCAAAATGAGAAAAATAAAATGGGGTGGTAAAGTGGCGAAAAAGTGAAATAAAAACTGAAAATAAGGGAGGGAATGCAAAAAATAAAATAAAGCGGCAGCGCTCATCCCCCAAGCTAAACCTAGCAGTGTCCTCACTGCTACGAAATCGCCCGTGAGAGGGAGATGATGCTAATGGGGTAGGATGGGCGAGAAAATAAGATTAAAACTATGTGAATAAAGAAAAAAGGAAATAAAAATAAAAATATGACATGATGTAATGCAATGTGGAATGATGCATGAGTGGGGGCCTCCCCCAAGCTGTGGTAAACCAGGGCCCCGAAGAGACTGATGTGCACTAATAATAAAGGGGGAGGCCAAAAACTGGATAAGAATATATCAAGCAGAGGCACCACCCTCTGGGGTGGTGATGGGTCCCTCTGCTGTGGACCTGGGGCGGTGGGTGGTGAGTGGGCTGGCCGGAACTCGTGGGGAGGGCTGTAGGAAGGGTCTATGGTGGAGGAGAAAGGATCTGAAGTGTACGAGACCATGGCTGTGAGAAGATCGACTGTGGCTGACGGCTCAAGGGTGGAAGACGCAGGCTCTGCAGAAGTCTGCCGGAGTGAAGAACTGAGCTGTGCAGGGTCAGCCACAGTAGACGGATTAGGAGGAGGAGGGTGAGCAAGTACCACTGTAGGCAGGCCACTATGTCTCAATAGCTCTAGAATGTATGTGAGATCCGACTCTACCCTACATCTGTGCGTCCTAGACTCGTCGCGAAAATCATCAAACTCCCGCTGTAAGCAGGAGGTCAACTCCTCGAGGGTGGTCAAGCGAGAGTCTAAGGAACGTGGCTCGGGGTGGGTACGGGTGGCATGGCGGTAGGTCACTACTCGTGATAAGCGGCCCGATGCAGTAGAGGCACTGGGCCGAGCACGGAATGTGGGAGAGGGTGAGCTAGTGAGAGAAGCTGGAGCTGTCGACGACACAGAAGTGTGGACAGACGCCGCGACAGACTCCGTGAAAACGACCGATGGTGAGGGGGATGTGGTGCCAATCAGTGGGGCAGAAACCATAAGCTCTGAAAGAGGTGGGAGAGTGGGCACATGATCGAGTGAAAGAGCATCTAAATCTATCACGTCATCAGAAAAAGGTAGGTCTGTGACGTCAGGCACAGATACAGCCGCTGAAGTGAAGTGAGTGTCGGGGCAGGAAGGGAGGACAGTCCCCGACGACTCGATGACCGTGGAAGCTGAGGAAACAGGGGTGGTGGAGGTGGCTCCTGAAGATGTGTGTGCGGGAGGGACAGGGAGACCGGCAACCGGGGCAGCTAAATCAAGGAGCTCGAAATCAGAGGAGTGGGGGCCGGGGTCATTGGCAGCTGCCTCGACCGGTGCCCCAGGGGGCTCAAGGGCGTGAATTTGAGGGAGTGGAAAAACCTGAGGAATCAACCAGTCTAACTGGACAGCAGGAATATGTGTCAGGTGAGGGGCAGGAAGGATCATATGGGTGTCATGGCCAGTGCCGACGAGGTAACGCCAATGACAAGCACCGTAGGGGCGGAGAATCTGCATATGCTCGAGCACGCCAGTTGTGAGGCGTGTCGGGCCAGGAGGGCGGTGCAAGTCATCGGGGAGTGGGATACTTAACATCCTAGCGAAGATGGTAAAGAAACCACCGCAGCAAATATCCGTGGCGTGGTAAGAGGTGGCTGTCTGGTAAAGTCTCTGACACAGCCAGTAGGCAGCGTCAGACAGCATGAATGGTCGTGCGAAACCATCTGGGTGGAGTCTATGAGGTCGGGTCATACCCCAAAGGTGGGTAAGCTCGGGAAGGGACATTGTCCCGACCTCAGGTCTGTAAAATAGTGTGCACGCCAGGTGCCTCTGAGCAAAACGAAGGCACGAGTGCACAATACACGAGGCCTTCGCCCGGCTGGGGCGGTACTCGGGCAGTCCAGAGATACGCTGCCAAAAGGTGTGAGCGCGAAAGTCGTCTAAGTCATGGGTAGGGGAAAAAGCAGCCCTAGGGTCGGGGACGACGGGGAATTGCAAGTAGTCTCGGATCATAGCGAAAGTGACCGTGTACTCGTGATCTATGAGCCTAAAGGTAATGCCGTCACCTGCGTCGGTGAAAGTGAGGGAGATGAGACCCTCAAGGGATAGATGTGTGTATGTGGGGGCGTGCACTCCCAGGAATCGGTCGAAACCGATCACCTAGTAGAGGTGGTGGACACCCTGTAGAATGCCAAGGGACGTAAGGGCTGGGACGTGCACGAAAACTGTGGGGATAAGACGGCGCTGATGCAGCCTAGCATAGCATGATCTGTGCGCTCTATCGCGGAAAGTGATGCCGTGGGTGGGGATGGAAGATGTGGGGTCGTCACTAGGGGGTGAGGAAGGTGGAGGCGATGCGACGGAGGTGGTGGAAGGGATGGAAACGGATGGAATGGGTTGACTGGTGGAGGGGATGGTCGCGACGGTAGTGGTGACAGTGGCAGGGATGGTGGATGTGACAGGGTGCGTGGAAGTGGAAGTGGTGTGTGCACGTCGCTGTGGACGTGAAGAGGATGGGCCAGAAGACGGCCTCTTCCCACGGATGGGAGGGGTCGTCGATCCGCGAGTGCGGACCATGGTGACGCGATCAGAAAAATAATCTGGTACAAAAAATACAGCAAGGAAAGAGAGTACCGAGTGTGCGGATGATGCGGACGCGCAAAAGATCCACCAAGCTGATCCACGCAACTGCTACTGCCGTAAGAACAGAGTACCTGGCAAATGAAATCATCAAAATGTCAGAAAATCGAATAGAAAAGCGGTATTTGAGAATTCACTGTGACTCGGGTCGAGCTGGATACAGCTCGGCTTGAGTCATGTATGGTGTTCTGACCGAGCCGATCGACTCGGGGGGGGGATGCACACCGAGTCGATTGACTCGGGGCGTGGTGTGGAGCGAGCAGCGCCCTAGGGCGTGGCTCGGGGGGGGATTCGGGGGGTCGGCGCCGGAATTTGGCCGTATGGAGGGGTGTATCGGGGAGGTGGTGTCAGGCGATTGGTAGGGCGGGGGAGTGAGGGGGGTTTTGTAGGCGGCGTGGGGGGGCGATAACAGGAAGGGGGGAAGGGGAGGCGTGGGTGTAAAGATGGGGGAAGGGGGAAAGAGAGGGGGGTGTGTTTATCGGAGAGCGGCGGCGACGGCGGTGGGCTCGGCGGCGGAGCGGCGAAGATGGGCGGCGGGGTTTGAAAGAGTAGGATAGGGAAGGGGAGCTCGTGGGGGGGGGGAATTTGTGGGGGGTGAAAGTAATAAAAAAATTTAAGTAAAAAGAAGAAATTTAAACCGAAGGAGAGAGTCGGTTAAAAGTCTAACATGGCTCGGGCCGAGCAGCAGAGCTGCTCGGCCGGATCGGGGGATAATAGGATGAATCGACTCGGGCCGAGTATATATATTGCTCGGCTCGGGTCAACGTAAAATTTTTAAATGAAATACTCCCTCCGAGTCGTTGAGGCTCGGGCCGAGCCAATAATTCTCTGCCCGGGTTAACAAAGTGACGTTTTTGCTCCAACTTGGGCTCCCTGTAGTGCTCGACCGAGCAGGTATGTGCTCGGGGAGAGTCATATCTTACTCGGGCCGAGTCAACTTGCTCTGCCCGGGTTGGCAGAGCGATGTTTTTCGCCAAATTCTTCAGCCCGTACAGCTCGACCGAGCATGATGCAGCTCGGGCCGAGCTTACGTCTCCGTGTCTGCTCTACTCGACCGAGCAGCTGAGCTGCTCGGGCCGAGTTTGCTGTAGCTCCTTCTTCAATCACTCTCACTTCCTTCTCAAATCTTTCAACTTCATTATCTTCCTCCGGCTTTCTTCCGTTTATAATGTCAATGCGCATGCCCTCGATGTTCCGCCCTACACGAAACACAAACTCGTCAAATTTTTTATAATTTTTGCGATTTTTCCTAAAAACACGAAATAAAAATAGGAAAAATAAGAAAATAAGAAAGAAATTTCAAAAACTACGGAATTGGGTTGCCTCCCAATAAGCGCTCGTTTTCAGTCATAAGCTCGACTCCCCATGATATATCAATTCAATTCTCGTTTGGTGCGCGCGATGGCCGCGCGTCATCTCCCGGGGTGGTGCAATTCGGCGGCGTTTGATTTCCGCTTACTCCAACACTCTCTTCCATGAAAGATGTGGCCTCCGATGCTAGATGATTTTTTTGGCGGCGATGAAACTCCTCATCCAATACTTGGATGTACGCGACGACCGCTTTGTTGTATGTTGGGTCGCCATCGTCGTCGATGCTTGCCTTGATCGGGTCCTTCATGACATCTTCAGCAGAAAATCCTTCGATCACTTCCTCCTCCAGAAACTCTAGATAACTAGCCCCCTCCGCGTGGGCACGCTCTTTCATCGGCTTTTGCAGCCGGAACTCACCTTCGATATTTCCCACATTGAGTGAGAGGGTTCCTTCCCGGACGTCTATAAGCACCCCAGCCGTCGCCATGAAGGGGCGACTGAGTATTAGCTGAGAGCTTCCTCCCTCCGGTATGTCCATGATGACAAAATCAACCGGGACGCATAGTCCTGGAGATATCTGGAGGATCACATCCCTCGCTATCCCTTCCGGGTAGGTGATAGAATGGTCGACGAGCTGGATTGACATGGCGGTGGGCTCCAGCTCGCTTCCTGTCTGGAGTCTTCTGAAGATAGAAAGGGGCATCAGGCTGATGCTAGCCCCTAGATCGATCAGCGCTATGCTGATTGGCATTCCTTCGATGGAGCAAGGCACGGTGAAGCTCCCCGGATCCGGCAGCTTCCGAGGGAGATGGTTTTTGATAATGGAGGTGGAATCCTCCAACAACTTAATTTCTTCCGGCCTTCGCTTCCCCATGATGAGATCCTTTAGAAATTTAGCATACGCCAGGATCTCGATGATGGCATCAATGAAAGGAATATTCAGCTGAATCCCCTTCAGTAACTCCATAATTTTGGTGTACTTTTTCTCCAACTTGGCTTGGGCGAGCCTCTGAGGATATGGAGGAGGAGGCCAGGAAGCCTTGCCCTTGGATGCGTCAGTGGGTGGAGGAGTGGTAGCAGGCATGACGGGAGGTGTATCCGTCTTTTCTTCAATGGCTATAGGCCCTTCAGTGGCCTCAACTCTGGTATTGTCATCAGTAACTTCTTCAATTGGAACCTTCTCCTTGTTTGACACCGGAACCATGACGGGGTCAGTGGCCCGTCCTCATCGTGTGGTCACTAAAACCACGGCGTTTGCTTGAGCTCTAGGGTTCGTCTTTGGCTGGGAGGGTAATCTCCCCTGGTTCTTCGTCAATTGAGACATCTGTCCCTTCAATTCATCGAGCGAAGAATTGATGCTCATGAATTGATTTGATGTATCTTGGTTGAACCGAATCTGGCCGCTCATAAAGGTCTCCAATGTAGATTCGAGATTGGACTTTGGAGGAGGCGGCGCAAAATTTTGTTGAGGCGGCCGGTTGTACTGATATCCCGGTGGCCTGTAGGGCCCTGCCGGCCTAAAGCCGCCATGCTGCTGGTTCTGTTGCTGCTGCTAAGGAGGAGGCGGTGGTCTCTGAAACTGCAGAGGTTGCAACCCTCCATTTGGATTTCCACATGAGAAACCAGGGTGATTCCTTGCAGCAAGATGCTGCCACTGGTTCCGTCATTCTCCCTGGACGTACTGAACAAATTCGGGTGTCTCAGTACCCTCATAATGACCCTCAGCGTGGATATACCCTGGGTCTACATACTCCTCAGCAGGATGGTAGGAAGTGCTAGGTGCTGCTGGAAAGGAGTCCAGGCGCTGCTCAATACGGGCCACCTGCTTGCACAGGTTCTCTATATGGGAGTCCAGGTGAGTAGCCGCCTTGACCTCAGGGGTCCAGGTGATCACAGTCCTCTCATCACTCCACTGACGGGTGTTGGCGGCCATATGCTCCAAAAGATCAATAGCCTCCTCGGGAGACTTATCCAATAAGGCGCCCTGCGCCGCAGCGTCGATGATCATTTTAGTGCTAGGTTGGAGCCTGTTGTAGAAACTTTCCACTAAATCCCAAGGCTCGATCCCATGGTGGGGGCATTGATGTTGGAGGTCTTTAAACCTCTTCCAAGCCTCGTAAAGCGACTCCTGGGGAGTTGCTTAAAATTGGATATGGCTCCTCGGATTCGGATCGTCTTCGATGGTGGATAAAATTTATCCACGAATGCGAGCGCGAGCTTCTCCCAGGTAGTGAAGTGGTTTGGAGGGTGAGCTCGGAGCCAGTAGGAGGCCTTGTCTCTCAAGGTAAATGGGAACAGCCGCAACTTCACCGCATCGTCACTGACATCCTTCGCCTTGAATGTATCGCACTTAGCCAAGAAGGAGTCAATGTGATGGTTTGGGTTCTCATGAGGATGCCCATGGAAGGGATCCTGCCGCATAATATTGATGAGCCCCGTCTTTAGCTCGAAGGTTGCCGCCGTCAGCTGCGGTCTAAGCACCGAGGAATTATTCCCAAAGGTCGGCTTCATATGGTCCCTGATGAACCCGGTGCGTGGAGGAGGAGGAGGATTCTCTCCCATCTGAGCTGTTGGGGATGAACTTCTGCTAGAAGCTCTCAAGGCTCTGGCGGTCTTTTCGATCTCAGGATCGAACAATAATTCTCTGGTAGACCCCTTGAAACGGGTGTTCATGCACCAACAAAGCTCAGAAAAGATACCGTCAGTAGCACTGAAATAATTAAAGAGAATAAAATGCGGAAAGGTGAGAGATGATTAGAATGCTAGCAAACTTCTCAATACAAAAACAAACTGAGATGAAGACACTATTGTCGTCCCCGGCAACGGTGCCAAAAACTTGACACGCCCACAATCTACACCTAGAATCCACCTGGCGGTGTCACGATCGCCAGGCGCGATATGGCTCCTAGGCTACGTCTACGGGTTCAATCCGCAAGCGGACGGTGTCGAGTTATAGTATATAAGATAGTCGAATCCCACAGAGACGGTGATATTGTCCTTGGTAATCTCAGTCGATGTCTAAATCTAGAAGCGAGGTAGCGGTCGGAGTAAAAGGGTTGGATTGATGATTGTTGTTGTGAAATTTAATAAGAGGAACTAGGGCTTTAGGGATCACCGCTAGGATCATTGGGGTTGATGTTGGATAGGTTCCTCACATCGCATTAGGCTAGGGAATTAATCCCCCAATTCGTACCACTCTCGTGGGTTGGAATTGCGGGGTATTTCGGTGGCTCTCGTCGATGCAATGGCGGTAGCCCTCGACGTAGCAATATAGTTCGTCGACGGATCCCTCAAGGCGCGAGCCGGACATGGTCACGTGCCTTGATTGGATCCGTCGATTTCCCTATTCGAATCCCTAGATACCCCTTAAGCACATCGATTCCACAGACCGTGGGCACGATCTCAGTACGGGTTATCTACGGATTCGGTAGAATCTACTGAAATACAACCCTAGATCCCTAATCCGACGTACGGATCCAGATCTACATTTCCCCCTAAAATCCTAGTGTTCACCCATCGTCCCTATAGGGAATCTACTCACTCATGGTGCTCGGGACGCACGAAAATATCGGAATTGCGTAGGAAAACATTTCTTGCAATAAAAGAGATTAGGGCTAAAATTACTTACAGTGATAGTGAACGAAGAACAAATCCAGAGAAAGCAGAAAACAATAGTCTTCGATAAAAACAACCCAAAGTTTGCTACAAGATTAATCCAAAAATATTCCTCTCCAAGTTCTCCAAAAAATCTCTCTCTAAAAAACTCCTTTTCTAAATCCTCTCCCAAAAAAACAAGCACACTGTCAACTCCCCTCTCAGCCGAGCCTGCATCGCGAGCTTCAGCAGCCCCTAATCGTGCGATCTGCGCGATCCACAAAACTTCCAAAAATGCCCCAGATGTTGCCGGCTGAATATATGACTCGGTCCGAGTGGGAGCTGCTCGGTCAGGAACTCGGCCCGCGTCGCATCTCGCTCGGGCTCAGGATGGGTGACTTGGTCGGCTGCTCAGCGTGTACTCGGGTGCTGCTCGGGATGTGCTCGGGGGATACTCGGGGTGCGCCATCTGGCCGAGCAGCTGACCTGCTCGGCCCGCGTCGGCCGAATCTGCGGCTCCTTCAGCGTGTCATGGCTCGGCCCGAGCTGCAGCTGCTCGGGCCGAGCATTTTCTGGGAAATCACCCTGCTGCTGCTGTCTCTCTCTGTCTCCTTCTTCTTTTTCCTTCTCCTCCTCCTTCGGCTCCGAGAACGCAGCGAACTCCTCCAGAGCCCTGCCAACAAGCTCATAAGCATGTCGGATGTGTCCAAACCCAGGCGGTGGTCCAAATCGCTCCAAAATCCCTGAAAACTCAAAATACACTGTGAAACTCGAGATATCGTCAGAAATACCAAAATCGCAGCAAAATTGGGATTTGGACGCGAGGATGACATGCAATTAGATGGAAATATGATATGAAAATGATGTAAAATATGGACACATCAGTTGGTGGACGACTGGGCTGGAGTCGCTGAACAGTTGGACTACTCCCCCAGGGCTCGAGCTAATCAGAGTCCATTGATGGCCGCCTCATACTCCGCACCATTGTTGGTGGTTTGAAAATCGAAGTGGATGTCGTATTCAAATATGTTGCACCGTGAAGTTTGGACGATTATTCCGGCCCCGCTCCCGGCTTGGGTGGATGAGCCATCGACTTGTACGATCCAGGTCCCCTCGTCCTCGATCGCGTTTTTTGTCCTGCAGATGAAGGGCGAGGGGATGGCCTCGGTCATTGTGCTAGTCATACATACCTCTTCTTGGGGGGCCATCGTCATAGGTGAGCTCGACAATAAAGTCGACGAGGGCTTGTCCCTTGATGGCGGCCCTCGACTTGTACTAGATGTCGAACTCGCTTAACTCGACCCCCCCACTTGGTCATTCTTCCCGATCGGTCGAGGCTCTTAAGGGTTTGCTCCAAGGGAGTGTCGGTGAGGACCAAGATGGTGTGGGCTTGAAAATACGGTCGTAGTCTCCTGGCAGATTGGACCTATGCGAAAGCCATCTTTTCGATCCTCGAGTAGTTGACATCTGCCCCTCGGAGGACCTGACTGGCGTAGTAGATGGGCCGTTGTATCCCAGCGTCTTCTTTAATGAGCGCCGAACTGACGACCTCTTCGGCGGCGGCCATGTAGAGGATGAGCTGGTCATCCTTGTCTGGCTTGGTCAGGAGTGGCGGGGTGCGAAGGTACTCCTTCAACTCTGAGAAGGGCTAGGCTAGGGCCAGGGCTAGGGAGGAGCAAATTGGAGGCCATGGGAGGTTAGAAGCTTGGTGGAGGAGCAAATTGGAGGAGGCAATGGCTCATTTGGGGAGATCTTGGGTGAAATGTTTCCTCTTCCCCATTGTATTTTGATATCTCTCATTTTGTAATGGACTTGGGTTAATTTTGAATGAAATTTCCATCTTGTTTACTATGAGTGAGTAGTGTGATTTGCTTGGGTTGTGATTCATTGTGGTTGGTTGTCAATTTTAGTTCTAATTACCTCTTGCCTAATTTCATGTTGATCTTGGATGAATCATTATGGCAAATTTTCATTGGTTAAGTCCCGAGAAGGCACACTTTGAGAAGAGACCATGTTCATATTTGATTAGTGCTATGATGATGCATCCATGATTATTGCAAATTATTGTGTTTATGAATGCTAAATATTCTGATTGAGTGTCCTTAGCCGGATGATCAATTGACTTATATGCGGGTAATTAGAGCTTGATTAACACCAATCTTAGTGAACCCACAACCCATGCTTTCTCTCATAGCTATCCTAACTCCCCATTTGGCTCTCTAACCCTACTTACTTAGGTTAGGATTGTTGAATCACCACACTTTTTTCCCACTTCCATCCACTTAGTGAGTTGGTTGTATCATGATTTGGGTTCAATATTGCGTATTTAACCCCCCATTTAGCCCTATTTTGTGCTCATGCGATGCTACATTGTTCTCTAATTCATACGTATTTTCTACACATTTATTTATTAGAGAAAACACACTATTTGAGCACAAAACAGCATTTAACGACGTATTTCTGCACTTTTTATATTTTTCATAGCTTGGTCTCGATCTCACGATTCCAACGACTATTTATTTGTATTTTTCTGAGATCTGTGCTAATTACTATGACTTTTTGAATGCAGAATACCATTTAAATGGAGAAATACGCACGAAAATACGAAAATACGGTTGCCGCACGAATCTTAAAGGACACGTGGCTGCATCCCATCGTCTCCCGCCTCATCCGACGATCGACATCAAGCGGGCGACGTGGATTTTTACACGCCGTTGGATCAAGATCCAACGGGCGACAGCGGTGCAAAACGCAGCGGCGAGGCGCGCGATCTGGTGGCCACGTGGCGACATCGGGGCCGTTAGATTAAAATCCAACGGCGGAGAGCGAAGCGGAAGATGCGAAGAGCGGGCGAATTCTCGGGGCCACGTGGCCATTTCCGGAGCGTAGGATGCCGATCAGATGGATGGAATCAACCCCGAAGCGGATTCGGAGTTCGAATGCGGAACGGGTGACGTGGTGAAGAGCGAGCCGTGCGATCGCGATCGGACGGTGGAGGTCATCCCCGAGGCGGATGCGGATTCGCGAATGGCTGAGCGCGAAATTTGGCGAACACGTGGCGTGCCCACGTCCGATCCCGCTGCGATGGACGGCCAGGAATTGCACCGCTTTAGATCTGCGGCCCAGATTGATTCGGGCGCGGTTTTAGAGCGGGTTTGAACCCGTTAAGCCCAATAAACCCGCAATCTTATTATTTAAGCGTATTCTAGGGTTTTTTGGGCGTATTATTGGCGTATTGGAGCACTTAGGAGCCGTATTTTCTTCTGTAAAAATTCTGTAAAATTCCAGAGCCTATTTTCTTATTTCCAGAGAGTTTTGAAGACTTTTCAAGGAGAATTGGTGATATTTTCTTCAACTCTAGCTCGTATTTGGGTGTTTTAGCTTGTATTTTGCTCCTAAACTTCCGTATTTTGCTAATAAACTTATGAATTCTGATCTGAAATTTGTGTATTTCTGCACCATGAGTAGCTAAATATTTTATGTGCATGGTATGGAGTAATTAGGTGATGTGAATCGTATTCGTTGGTTGTATTATTGCGCTTAATCGCTATATTTGCTAAAGTTTAATCGTCGCTCTTAAATCTACTTTTGCATATTCCAAAAGAATTGTTCTAGTTGATGATCACCCCACAAGGGTGAGATTTGATCTCTCCAAAAGAGAGTTTCATACTTCATATGTACGTTTACAACTTTAGCGATATACTATTAGAATTGATGCGTTAACTCCCAAAAGGACATCTTCCGACGATTCGCTCCCAAAAGGAGGTTTCGTTGTGTTATACTTGATCAACCAAAGCTTACGATTCGCTGATCCTAATGAACCCATGCCATATACATGCCTTTTATATCTATTTTTCACAAACTAGAGTTCGTTGTTTGCATTGATCGCACGTAACAATTCCATCACCACACACTTTTCATACCACCTTCACCATCACTATTAAAGTGCTTAGATTTTATTCGTAGTTACTCTATTTGATTTGGACTTGTGGTTTCAACAGATTCTCCCGAGGATTCGACATCTGGACTCCCAGATTTTACTACTTGAACGGACTCTAGCGCTTGAGAGAAGCACCTTTCGGAGCCCACCATATCACGCTTTATTTTCCTTTATCGATCAAACTTGCGAATGTAGAATGACTTGTCCTTGTGATCCGACTCGGTACCACCGGTTATATTTTATTGCATTGACGCTCCTACGCTTGGAAGTGGAAGGCGTGCCTTCACGCGGTTTCCGGTTCAATCAATTGGCGTCGTTGCCGGGGACAACGGTTTCTATTATTTGCATTTTTTGATTGATTTCAAAAGTTTTAGTGTGATGCTTCTATCTCTTAGGGTTGAGTCTTGACATTTTTTTTTATTTTCCACTTATTGAGTCTTTTGGTTGTTTATTTTCATTTTATTGGAAAATTTTTTTAACATGGCATCATATTCGGATTTTTCCGACATTGATCTGGAGGATATCCCACTCCCGCCATACTTTCATGGTTCGGAGTGGGAGAGCCCTCATTTACATATGAAAAATTTGTAGAATGGATGTATTCATGTCTTGGTGGGAATATTGGTAATGATTGCATATACTTTAGATTTTTTCCCTCTTCTTTACAAGATAATGCTAGATTGTGGTTTGATTCATTGTCTCTCGACTCACATTTTACTTGGTTGTCATTTCAGGCTGAATTTCTCCGAGTGTTTTTGCCTACTTTCTTGGAGCAGGTACATGCTGAATTTCTCCGATCACTTCAACACCCAATACTCCTCGCCTAAAGCACAAATGGAACTGCATGCACAATTCGTCAATTTGAAGCAAGGTTCCATGACAGTGGAATACTATGATGCTTAGTTCACTATGCTCAGCCAATTTGCTCTAGGAATGGTTGACACCCCTCTGACTCGAGCACAACGCTTTAAGCAAGGACTGAACATCGGGATTCGATGGAACTTGTATACTCATACTGAAGTCCTAGCTGCAGCTCGTGAGCACGAATTCATCGAAAGAGAAGAGAAGCACGATCAATCCATAACTACCCCTCCCAGAAGGCCGCTACCTCCAACATCTGCTGCTAGACCCAGCCGTCAACCTTCATCCAATCAAATGCATCGTCCAGTCCAGCAAACTCAATTCAAGAGACATACATCACCACCGCAACCTCCAGTGTGCCACCATTATGGTAGGCCTGGACATATGAAATCAGAGTGCCGATGGTACCTGAATCACTGCTTGATTTGTGGGTCGAATGATCACCTTGCTAAGGATTGCCCAGATGTAAGAGTGCGAGTTACTACCACTGCCCCAGCTACTGCCCCCTTTGGAAACGCTTATCAACCACCACCACTTCTCCTTCGACAGAAGGTGTTCCAACGATCTCAACAACATGCTCCACCACCGAGACGACAAGCCTACACAATGATCGCATAAGCTCCCGAAGCCATCAATCAGGCAATTAGAGGTATGAGTTATCGTCTTTAATATTACACCCGTTCATTTGCGATCAATGATTTAGACATAGCTCTTGCAATAGTATCTCATACCATTATCTCATCGTAACTTCGGTTACTTGCGAAAACAAGGTAGATATCATGATGATACTAGTATTGGGACTAGCTACGAAAGCTATGGTGATGTTAATAGTATGTATTCATACATAACATCTCTTGTTTTCTTGATGCTATGATATCACATTATATTTTATGTTATTAACAACTTATTTTCCTATATCGTTATCGTTCATCAAGCCTTCCCATTTGATCGTTTAATTGCTTAGGCAATACTCGATTTTCTAAATTCTGAGGATGAAATTTTTGTAAGGATGGTAGAATGTAACAACTAGTTTTCATAGTGCACGGTTTTCCGTACCAGACAATTTCAAACGATTTAAAAAATGAGTAAACGATTTTTTTCAATTTTTTTCGTCATGCGAACCTCAAATTTGAATTCATTTTCACGATCTTCGCGACGATACTGAACCGTGGTACTGTTTTCGTAATTTTTCGGACACGTTAATACCAGGGGCAAATCGTAATTTCATATTTCTAATTATTTTTACTATTACGTTTTACTAGTTACCATTAACCTAAACTAATTACTTTTAATCTACCCTAAACGCAGTTAATTGAGGAAAACATGTGTTCACGTTTTCATCAACTCTATCAGATTCATCCCCCCATTCAATAAAACGTTTAAAGTTTTGTTAAACTCAGTCAAAGATATTAATTTCCCCTATTAATTACAATTATTAATATTTATATTAAATCTTATTCTTCGTATAAAATCCCCCCAAATCTCCTTCTCTTCCACATGTTCAAAAATAAAGCAACCCAACTTCTCCTTCCCTCAGCCCCTCTCTGACTCTCTCACTCCATCTCTCACTTCTTCTCCGACCCACACCCACGGCAAAGACCGCCCCCATACAGCGGCGCCGCCCGTCGACAGCATCCCTCAGGCGCTCCCCACTACCACGACGCCATGCCCACAGCCCCAGCTCCGCTTCACGAGCTGCACCACCCCGACGCTGCCTCCATCCGACCCCCAGCTCGTCGCGAGCTCCTCCACTCCTCCCCAAGGCTCCGCCTCACCGCCGCGACCCTGAACAGATGGCAGCCCCAATCAGAGCAACCACCGCTCCCTCCTCGCCACCCCACCGTCTTCCTTGTGCCCACCAACATCGCATGGCCACCAGCAGCTCCGCGCACCGCTCCACCGACAGCCAAGGCCACCCTGCTCCTCCCCGTGTCCAAGCCCCCTAAGCTTAGTCCTCATCCACGATGACAACAGCTCCCCCCCGTCGACTGCCACACGCTCGAGCACGCCCCACGCTGCCACCACGTCAGCTATCTGTCGTTGCTCGCTGCTGCACCGGCCACCGTCACTGCCTCCACCTCCGCCGTGACCGTCTCCCCTGCCGACTGTAGCCATAGCCATTGCTGGGAGATTCGTCGAGAAAGAAAGAGATGGTGAGGTATAGGAGAGGGTATAATTTTAATAGTATTATTATAAGTATATTAGTATATTAGTATAGTATAAATACCAGTATATAAGTATTATAATAAGTATATATAAATATATATACTTTATAATAAAGGGAAATGAGTAAAAATTCATAGTATATAATATAAGAGTCAGAAAAATACATTGTAAGCTCCAGAAAATCCAGCGCGTCGCGTAAAATGCGTAGACGCTAAAATCATACCAATCTGATGCTTCTATTTTTTAAAAATGATTTTTCAAAGATATGTGTCATTAATTCGAATTTGCTTGTAAAATATGTATCTTTCATACAACACGTAAACTGATATATGAAAAATTTATATGTTGCAGTACTAGACGAGACACTCAGGTTGACAATTTATTTGAAGATTTCTGACGTGTATATTTTTCTGAATAAATCATGGAACATTTAGGATCGTTAATTTTTGATGAATTTTTAATTCTAAAAATTGGTTTTGAGCTTTTAAAAATTATTAAAAATGCTAATGAGCTTCAAAAAAAATATTTTCTTCATATATAAAATTATTTTACTCACTTCTAGCTTATATAAAAATTATGAGTACGTATTTTGTCAAGTTTTAAGTTATAATAAAAATACAATCGAGTTTGATAAGTAGACAGAAATAGTATAACTCTTAACCAGTGACTTCTTATGTTTACAGGTACCGTTTTATGAGCACGAGCACCCGTAGCTCTAGCCTCGGCCTACCTCAACGGTTCTCAAACCTGTAAGTCACTCTAATTCTAACTTTAGAAATCTAAACAAGTGCACTAGCATGAACTTAGGATTTTATAAATAGCATCAGAACAACCATTGACCTGAACGAATGACTATAGAACTAATCAACTAGGGGAATAATCAACTATAGAATGACTATTCACCTAACCCAACAATTTTTATATTCCATGTTTGTTGGATTTGTCTTTATCCTCGAACGTGTGATTGAAGGCGGGCTCATATATAGCGGGGACGTGGGCAATGTTTACACCTAATAAAGGGGAAGATCATGGCACCATAATGGGTGACCGTTATCTTCCCAACGTCACTGAAAGGACATATGATGCCTAAAATACGAAAGAGGTTCCAATTCCCAAGGTATGAGATCTAATACATGGACTCTACTCTTTAAGCATATTTTCTTCAACTAAAGAGCTTGCGACGTCAGATCTAAGACGAATCTCAGTGGGTCCATCTCAGCTGCTCTAAGCTCCCTCGCTTTATTAAGTTCCCATTCTAACTTAAGCATCAGAGGGGATTTGGGTCGGAACCCAGATCCGACCACCCTGATGCTTCCTTGTGGTGCAGATCGTCGAGTCTCGATCTTCTGTGAGGGTCGTTCTAGAGCCTCCCAGCCTCTATCCACCGACATACATGCCGCTCTAAGGTCGATAGAGCATCGCAAGCCATCCATCATCCATCAACCGACATTGGTTCTTCCAATCTGGGGTCCTACTCAACTCGCTGCCGAGGCTCTGACTCAGCACGAAGGGTCCACGTCAGCAAGACAATTGTTTCGGTCGTTTTTGGCCTTAACAGTAAGGATTTGATTCAATGCCACATTTATTATTATTATATAAATATTTTTATTAATAAATTAAATTTTTTACCCCGATAAATAAACTCACTCCCTTCATCCTTCTTCACACGACGACCTCACCCATGCTCATTTCTCTTCCTCACTAGTTCGACTCACCCTGCCAGCGACGTCGCCGTGCCCCCTCCCCTACGACCTCAGCATCCACATCCGCCTACCTCAGTCAGCAGCGCCGCCCCATGCTGTTGAAAACTGCAGCCAAGGCCGCAGCACCCCGCGATCTTGCATCGCCTGCAACCGCCGCTCGCCAGCGCGGCTCCCTCCGCCACCGCCGCTTACCACTCCACACGGGTCCCTCGCCACCTCCGGCGCCGACCACTCCGCCATCCACCGCCATAGTCGCCGTCGGCGACTTCGTAAATGCATGCACCCCGTGCGTGAACAGTGATCGCGATAGGGAGGTGGAAATGCACAGTAAAATAAGTATTTTAATACGTATATACGCGTATTTACATATCTATATTAATGTTGATTGGTTTTAAATTCATATTAAATTGTATAGGCCTCAGAAAAATACAAAGAAAACGCCAGAAAATCTAGTTCGATGCAACAGACGCATTGGCATTAGTTTCATCGCCAAAAGGCAAGTACAATACATATCCCGCAGTAAATTTTCAAAGATAAAACCCATTATTGTTACTTTCATTTACAAATTTATATCGTAAAATTTTCACGTACACTTACCTACGAGAAAAATATATGTTGTACTAGATGAGACGGTCAATTTGACACCTTAAGTATTCTGATGCATCGTTCACCCTGAATAAATTGTTGAACGTTTACCATAATTATTGAAAATTAGTTTTAAAATCATTTTAAATGCTAAAAATCTTTTTTAAGCTTTTAAAAATTATAAAAAATATCCATAAGCTTTAAAAAATATATATTATTCTTATGTAAAATTATTTTTATCATATCTAGCATATCTAAAATTTTAGAACCTATGTTGATATCTTTCAAGCTATTATAAAAATAGAAACTGTCAGGACAAATAAATAGAAAATAATACTTCCTATAACGAATAACTTCTCGTGATTGCAGGTACCGATTCTCATGCACAATCACCCTTGAAAGCTCTAACTCCTGCCCCGGCTTACTACAACGACCTTGAAACCTGTAAGTCACCTGAAATTCTAAATTTAGAAAATTAGACAGTGCACTTGCATGAACGTAGGATTTCAGGTATAGCCTCAGAGCGGCTATTGACCGGAGCAAATGACTAGAGACCTAATTAAATATCGAACTACTATAATGTTTGTTAATATAATCGATGGAGTGGAAGTTGATAATCGGCGTTCTTAATATTGATTTACCAAGCCGGTTGGGATCGTTTGTGCCCAAGTCTTGGATCACACTGCTTGCATGGATAGTGACTTGCTTGGCCAACATTGACTAAGCCCGATTGTATGGAACAATGCTAGAACTCCAATTATCAGCAGTTCGCAAACATCGGTTATAAATACCTATAAATGAGTCACTTCAACCTTTTCATCGCCATGATCACTCTCTTGTCTCGTTCACCATTGCCTTTCATACTTGTCACTTGAAACCATGCCTGGAAGATCATGTAGATATATTTGGAAATCGTGTTGGAATCTCGAGTAGAAGTATCGTGTTGAATCTCTCATGTAAGAATCGTTGATTGAATCTTATGTTAGAATATCGGGTTGAATTCCATACTGTAATAGAAATATAGATCTTGAACACTTGACACTGTTGGATTTTTGGGGTAACTCATAGTTGAGAGAGAGTGGAAGTGACTGGAGTTCATTTACAGTCTAGTTGCCTGAGTTTTGGCATCTTATATAGCTGCCTGTATTTTGGCATACATGACTAGCTGCCTGCGTTTTGGCATTCGTCTGGGTAAGCGCATCCAGGCAAGAGATGAACTTAATGGTTGCATATCGTACTCTCCCACTTGAGTCACGTAGAGCTACTTTAGTTACCACTTGCACTATTATAGTACAGTTCGTTGTCTTACTTCAGTTACTGATTTGCACGCCTTTACTATTCTGTTCTGTACGCCTTGTCACCGTTGATGCTCTAGTACACACTTGCTCTGTCACATGTACTTTACTCTTCGCTCTGGTTTGCTTGTCCGTATTTACCTTATTACTATATGCTATAGTCCATACTCGAACACTGCTTTTCTTTTTATTTTTAGAATTACTGTGACTTACATACGGTGCCATTTCTTGGCACCGTCAAACAACGAACAGATTGAAGAAGAGGCCCTGGAGTCTGAGCAGCCAGAGTTTGATCCCGACACTGCTGATTTCTAGAGCTAGCTTGAGTTTGGTGTGCGTATTGTATTTTCATATGTATTTCTTTTCCGTGTTTCCTTTCATCTATTCAGGGTGAGAGTGCTGTTGTGTGATGTATCTTCAATTATGGATGGTAATAATGTACGCTGGTTTGAGTATTAGTATATCTCAGTATCATGGCTATATTGTTTTCACCGGTGATCTGCAGAACTGCAATTATATTAAATAAGTAATGGTCCCCTGAGAGCAGGTTGTTATAGCTTGGATCTGATGAGTGTTATCTGTATGGGCAGAGGCCAAGGGGGCATACTTGGGTTTAAAAAATCTTAGGGGGCAACGCCCCCCCTTAGGCCCCTCTTTGGCTCCGCCCCCTGAGCACACTGGCGATGACATGACCGAAAGTTGGTCGATTCTGCTAAGTAATTTTTTTCTCAGTCGCTTTTGCTACTATTTTTTTAAATTTTCGGATTGTTTCCAAAAATCGGCCTTATGTAAACAGTACACATAAAAGAATAATGATTATCAATGACATATCGCATATTTCTTTCATGTACATTGACATGATACGTTGTTATTCATATAGTATAAATGGTCACATTGTATACACTTTTTGTCTTAATACCATTTATGACGAAGATTGTGACAAGTCATACAGGAGGGGAAATATACATTTTGTTATAAATGTCAATACACAACACATTATTCGCCTACTTTTAATATGCTGCATCTAAGTAATAATCGAATGACATTGTTGACTATGACAAGCAAGCAGATACAATGACGGTTAGGACTAAAGCTTCAAAAATCAACATCGGAGGCTCATAGCGCCATGGACGGAAGAGTTGGGATGTCTCGTGGGACAGAGAGATTATACAAGGGGAAGTTAACTCAAAATCATAAGTTTACTCGCGTTTGTCAAAATGAAAACAAAGGCCGAAGATTGGACATTTTACATTTACGCCCCCATCGGGTCCATTGTTCCAGACCCATCCCAATCGGACCCGAAACCCGACCCGCGCTCATCAAAATTCCCCGCTGCGTCTCTTAAAAAAATCGCTCATTTCACCAGCAGCCGCTGAGAGAGAGAGAAGAGGGAGGAGATGACGGAGGTGCCGAGCTCGGTGGTCCACGAGGTATTGGGCCACTGGGCCTTCGACGTCCACAAACCCATAATCGACTACGTCGGCAACGTTCTCGCCGACGAGGACTTCGACTTCGGCCTCGACGGCGACGGCGCCTTCGAGGCCATCGGAGACATCCTCGTCGACTCCGGCTGCGTACTCGATTACACTGAGTGCCTCTCTGTAATCATCCTTGAATCGATCTCTATGCATTAGATTACCAAGTTTAATCTGAGATTGTTGAGCTCTAGGTGTTTGTTGATTTGTCATTGGTGTGTTCATTTTCTCGAATCTCTTGTTAGCGGAAGACTAGGATTCTGTTGTTGTTGTTGTTGTTATTTCGACTGTACTTTTAGATAGAGCTGATCAATTAAGAAACAAATTGCCGAGTTGTTTCAATTGAAGATAAAAATTATAATGGAGAATTAGTTTCAACGGAGATCGATAGAGCTGTATTTCATGCAGTGGCAATGACTAGGGTTAGACCTTAATGAACATAACATGAATTAGGCCAAGAACAAAGGGGACATATGAATTATTAGAGTTGTATGAGGTCGTCTTCTTGTTGTTGCATTTGTGAACCAGGTATGATTCAGGATTATGCAAGATAAACGTAAGGGCTGTCCAATGCACCAACACTGCCACAATTACGGTTTGGAGCCTGTGGAGCTTGATCCCACCAGGATCTATGACCTCCTAGTCACAATAATGTAACCTTACTGTTGAGCCAAGCTTTGCTGCCCACTAAGATCATGATGACAGATATCGACTCGCCTTAAAAGATCAATGTTGTTTAAATGATTATACTCCGAATTCTCAATTTTGCATGTACTAATTGTTAAACAGTTAGCATGTATCCATAAAAATGTTTAGATAAAATTTGTGTGTTTACCTTCTAGTTGTTATGAATCCATTGTTTCCAATTTGACTGCCAGCCTTTCTCTATATATTTGTTGATAATAGGTTTGCGGTAAGCTGTCAGAGAAGTTTGGAAGACATGGTTTAGTCAAACCTAAACAAGCAGTAAGAAGTCTCACAATGCTTCTTCGGATGTTTGATGGGATGGATGAGGAAGCCCCGAAGACACAAGTAGAGGTACCTGATGGTCCTGTATTTGAAAGGGATCAGGCTAAGATTGAAAGAAGAAAGAGGAAAGAGGAGCGCCAAAGGGAGGCAATCTTTCTATTCTTAATTTAGATTAGTGTCTGTCATTTCTTGATGCTTATCCTAAATTGTTCATGATACATGCCATAACTGTTACTTTAAAATTGTCGCAATTACTTCTTGAGCTGTTGTAACCTACATTGCCTAGCATTCCTTATATCTTATTTCTTATAAATGTTTTAAGTACCAGGATGTGATCATTTATCAAACCACAATCCACTTTATGAAATGAGGCAAACAAGTACCAATATTTGGATAATGTGGATTGCTTTTGATACTTTACACTATATTTTATGCCTTGCAACTCAAATTGCTAATCAGATTTGTCTTACTTGTGCTTTGAACTATTACTTTGTTGCCAAGCAGGCTCAATATCAGATGCATTTGGCAGAGATGGAAGAGAGATGGAAGCGATGAAAGCTGGGATGCCTGTTGTAAGTGTTAATCATAATGGAAATACTTGTGATTTGAACTATAATGCCTGCTGGGATGCCAAGCAGGCTCAATACTTGTTCTTTGAACTATTACTTTATTGCCAAGCAGGCTCAATATTAGATGCATTTGGCAGAGATGTGAGAGAGATGGAAGAGAGATGGAAGCGATGAAAGCTGGGATGCCTGTTGTAAGTGTTAATCATAATGGAAATGAGGGCGGAACGATTGCTAGGGATATCCATATGGAGAACTTCACTATCACTGTTGGTGGTCGTGATCTCCTTCAAGATGGTTCGGTAACCCTCTCTGTTGGAAGACACTATGGTAAGTTAGTGAGTTACAATGACTTGTAAGGTCTATTAACACATCAAATCGTTACTTATAATATTGCTCATTTTGTACTGTTAGTTTTTTAGACTAGCCTCCAGGCACATGCGGTGCATGCATGAAAATAACTGTAAAACATGAATAATAAATTATTTTAGGCATAATTAGTGTGTGTATATTGTTTATATATTGTCAGGACATTGTTTATACCAAGGGTAGATGTCTCGGTTTCGGTTTCGGTTTCGTTCTTCTGTAAATTTAGGTTTTAGTTTCGGTTTCAACCGTCTCGATGGGTTTGGAGGTTCGTTTCGTTTCGTCCGTATCGGTAGTTTTGCTAGTTTTGTTTCAGGTATTAGTTTTGATTTCAGTGATACTTTAAATATGTATATACATATAATGACATATTATATATATAGTTAAATTATATTTTATACATATAAATGCATCGATAATTTATATTAGATATATGTGCACACAATTTTTAGCTGGAACTTATATAGGACCCCATCCAACCCTTATTTTATTAATATAAAAAATAACAATAAAAAATGATGAGTTATAAATCTGATCTCATAATAAATAAATGAATAAAATAAATTTAAAGACGCAAAAAATCTCATTCTAAGTTAGTATCATCCGGGTGTGGTGTAGAGTAGTACGGTGAATAGAAATATTTCATTTGTTTCGGTCCTAAAAATGATATCATTATATTATCACGTGCAGAGGGTCAGTTCAGATCGATGAAAGGCATGTCATGCCTGCCTTAACTATTGGATTGCTGAAGCAGAACAGAAGCGAAAAGGAGTGTGGTGTGAATTTGGGAAAGAAGTAAATTAGAGGTTTGATAAATTTTCGGATATCGCAACCTGAAAATCTTTTGATCATCGATTCGCACGCCTCACACGTGAAGATTCTTCGGACCTCTCGTCTAGACAATCAGCTCACTCTTGCACACCAATGGAAACGATTTAATTTGTGGAGAAACTAAACGTTTACACCAGAAACTAATTTCAAAGAAACCAAGAAGTTTGAGTTCTTTATATAGGCTTATAACTTGACTCTTTGAATCTGATTAGGACTAGAAATTTTAAATCAACTTAAACTCAAATAACAGAAAAGACTTAAATTACAAAGTACTCAAATAACTAAAATTCTTAAAATAAAAAAAAAGACTCAACCAATTGGAATCCTCCAAAGGACTCAAACTTCATCTTCAATTCAATCTCCAATTTGTTCAAACCCCAATTTGAATCCAATCTCTATCATTCTTCTCAGCTTAAGAACTTTATCACCTCGTGAATGGCAATAGAAATAGTATAGCCAGGTAGAAATCAACAGTCACCTATAGCTGGAGGAGATGCGTCCATGTACTTTGAAGTATAATATGATGTTGATCTGTAGACAAACATCTTCTATAAAATTCTCCCAAATAGCAAAAGAGGTGAAAGTATATAGAATCTTCTTGGAATGTGGAGAATCTGGGATGACGAAGTCAATGTGCTCACTCTCCTCAAGCTTATGTGAAAATTTCAACTTGGTAACATCATGATTGTAACTCAATAAAGCTCGTCGAGAACCTATATGCTGATTGCAAAACCTCTTTGTTTGTTCTAGTACGAACCTCTCTAAGCAAACTTAAATCATCTTGTCATCCATAACTGTAAAGGCTTGTAAATTTTTATTTGATTCTGCAGCAGACTTGTGAGTACATTGTTAATTGCAAAATTTTCATAAATCCAGATATTCAAGGCACACAAATCATATGCAATATGTCAATAGAATGCAGTAGGAATATGGTTAAATATAGACTTTAAAAAATTGACTCTTATGATGAGATATTTGAATTAGTGGCTTTTAAGGATTAACACATTCTTTTGATTTTCACTTATATTCTTGGGTTTAGAAGGAGTCAGAATAATTTTCTTTCCTTTAAACATGAATGTGTATATATTGGATATCTCAGAATGTGCAACATCTAAGTCGTACATCTAAGGCCCACCTAGCAAAAATATGTGAAGCATCCATATATATAACATCACACCAAATACCATCGTGATAGCTCAAAAACTAGATATGTACTAAACAACGTTGGGTAATAGAATGCGATTGATCAACCCATGCAAATTTATTAGGCTGTGGATGAGGTTCAGCTTTTAGTCCCATATTTAAAACTGTCAACTAAATTGGTAAAATCTCTGTCAATCGTCACTTTGAAAAATCTCTCTACAATTTTAACGTAGGTAAAGAAAACAATAGTTTTTCATCAATCAACCTTACTCACAGGCATAGCAAACAAACACATAATGACTTGTAATCGTGCACTAGAATCATCTTCCTCAGTATTTGTAATACCCGTAACATTAGGAGTATATACTTCTTCAATTTCATTGTCATTATTGACTTCTCCCATAAGTAAGGTTTTATTAGGACACTGCCTAGCAAAATGATCACAGTCATGACACTTGAAAATTACACCCCTTTTGGTTTTTGTTGTAATGATTCACCAAGCTTAGCATTAACATTTATCTCTTTGGCGGCATTTGTTTCTGATTTAGTCATGTTATCATTAAGCCGCTTAAATTGCTCCTCGGCTTTAAAAGCAAGCTTCTTATTTATGGAGGCTATCAAGCATTCCAAATTTAAGATTAGATTAAATGCTTGCTGCACGTTTTCTACGGTATGGAAAAGTATCTCATGCCTAATGTCTGCTCTAATTTCAAAACAAAACCTAGAAAGGATATATCATGTGTCTCTTTGAAGCTCACTCCTAACAAATAAATTATTGAATTTAGTCATGTATTCCTCAACAGTCATGCTCCTTGACGTAGGTCGTTCAGTTTTTCAAGTAGGCGATCTTTATAGGTAGGAGGCAAATATTTTTCTTTGAGCTTGATTTTCATCTCATTCCAATTCTGTATAGGTCTCAGATGCTCTCTCGCGTTGTCTCTATATGGATGTCCAAAATTTTTTAGCGGATAGTATCAATTTGATTTTAGCAAATTGGACTTTTAGCTCGTTTGATAACTAGTACCACGTAAACAAATGCTCCATCGCTGCTAACCAATCTGAGAAGGTCTGAGGATTATAAGTTCTATCAAAATTAGGAGCATCTACTTTAATCCACAGTGCAATGTTATCTCGTCCAAAGTTATCATCAGTGTTCTCATCTTGTCTCTTATTATTTTGATTGTTTTCATTTCTTATCATCCTAGGGTCCTCATTAAAAGTACCATGTGCATCATCCTCCAAATTATGTTCTTTGTTCATTTTATTTTCTATGGCTTCTAGGCGATACACTGTTCGATTTATGTCGGCTTTTAGTTCTAGAATATCGACTTTTAGCCTCTAAGTAGCATTATCATCCATGTCTGTTCCAAGGATTTTGGGGTTTTAGAGGATTTTTTAATTCCATTTTATTCTTCCTGTCTTTAGCCGATACCGAATGATAACTGACCGATACTGTTCAGTATCAGCCAAAATCGAAACTAATTCCTAGTTTCGGTCTCGTTACCCACCGAGACCGAAACGAAACGACTGATATCCAGTGGTATCGGTCGAAACCTTAATCGTTGGTTTATACCACAATCTTGAATTTAGGATATGTCATAATCTAGTTGCCCGCTTAATATTGAATCAAAGGTGGAATGGTGATGATGAGCATAATAAAAAAAGTGTTATATGTTTAAGCAATCCATATTAGATAAGGAATTCTTATAAAGCTATGAAACCATAATCGAATAGGGATTTTTTTGAACATAAACTGATAGATTTAAAAAGTTAACATATATCTAACAAATATTTTGAGTAACATGATTACTGTTTGTTCATAAGCATTTACAAATAATAATAAAGAATTAAAAAACGAGAATGCACATCTTACAATTCCATGTAAGTAGCAAAATAATCAACAATTATTCATGATGCACTATTTGGATTTGATACAGTTAAGGGGACCCAAAATTTATATCGTGTTAAATTCTTAACACATTGTAATTGAAAGACAAAAATTGATGTTCCCAAAAATTATGAAATTTATTATAAAAAATTAAAAGTAAAAATTACAGAAGGAACATAGATATTACACTTGCAAATTGTATTGTAGAAATATCGTGTGACAAGAGGCTTATTCATTGCCTATTTCTTCTCCTTCCTGGTCTTAATAACGGCAGGGAACTAGGTTCCCTAGGTTGTATATGAGATACTATATAGGTAAGGGAGAGTCAATTGAAATAGTAACTTGAAAGAACACAGATCCTTTTAAGGATAACGAGTCCTTAGACTCTTAATTAATCAGAACTATTATAAATTATACTTCTCTTTTAATATAATAAGTTTCCTAATCAAGTATTCATAAATAATTACTCAATTCTACCAAAATAAAGTTAAATTCTTATTGATCAAATTTTGAATCAATTAGAAAATTATTATTAATTAATGTATCGTGGTCAAATAATATTTTTTTGAACTATTCTAATCAATAAGACTTTTTAGTTAATTTTAAAAAGTAATAAATATGAATATTATAAAAATATAAACACATAAAATTCAATTCCCTAATTAATTATAAGATATATTAAATATAGGAAAAAGAAATGGTGTGAAGTCTTAAATAGAATAGCTAAAAGAAAAAAAATAAAGAGAAACGGAAGTAAAGAATAAAAGAATTAGTCAAAAAAGAAAGGGAAATGGTAGACCCACGGCCTGGGGCCGGCGCCCAAGCCACGCGTGCAAGAGGAGGGAGGCCGACTTAAGGGGTTTTTTTTGTCTTTTTCTTATTTTGAGGGTTAGGAGATGATTTTTCTTATTTAAACTAGGGCTAGCCGTCTTTTGTAAGCATGCTTGATGATTGATATTTCTCTTGAGCATCCTTAGATAGATTTAGATTAAACGAGTGCGGACGTCCTCTATTGACGTCTTGGGAGGAGAATACACCTCTTTTGTATTCACTTATCTGGATTTGTGCTATTATCTTCTATAAAAATGTATCTTTTGTTGGATCCTAACAATTTGGTATCAGAGCGTGACGATCCATGGCGACGGCGATGAGATCGAAAGATAAAATCGAGGCGTTGGAGGAAAAGTTCATGGGGAAAATTGAAGGGGTAAAGAAATCGGTGGAATCGGTGGTGGAATCCATCAATCAAATAAAAGCAAGTCAAGCAAAGAACGGCGAGCAATTTGCAAAGATCCTCTCCCTCTTGGCGGCTATTCCACAAGGCAAAGGAAACCCTAATTTGGCACCAAAGGCGGAAACTTTGAAGAAGAAAAAAAGGAAAAGAAGAGATTTTTACCCAAAACCAACCCTATTTCATGGAAGAATTTGACGAGGAAGAAGATGAGGATCCGTGGAAGGGGGATTATCGCGAGAACATCCGGCGAAGGGCGGAGGAAACGAGGAGGGGGGACGGCGAGTTTGGCCGTCGCCCCCACGAGACGCTGCGAGAAGAGGGGCTCCCCACGGAGCCCCTAGAGGAGGGACGGGGGGTGGCAAACCCCCTTGACCCGCCATTTGCCGGCGAACCACCGACGGCCCCTGACGGACCCTGTGGGGCTTCCCCCAGGCCCCCGCGGGGCGGTGAACATCCGCCAGGCCCCCGCGGGCCTGTGCGGCTAGGCCATGGCGGGGCCTGGTACCGCTAGGCCATAGCCGCCCAGGCCCGCGGGCCTGGTATTGGGCCGCGGGGGCCCTGGGCAGCAACGCCCAGGTCCCGCGGGCCCTCAGCCGTTCCGCGGATCTCTTCCCGGGCCATGGCAAGCACCCGACTAGCAGCGCGGGCGACGTCAGCAGTTCGAGAGGGGATTTCAGCCCTATTTGGAGGACCCGACACGTGATTTTGGCGGGAAATTTGACCCCGGGGAGGGTCATGGGTATTACGAGGACGAGGGAGGTTATGAGGCTGAGTTTGGGGATGACACATGATGGGATGACTTTGAGGGATGTCGTGGAGGCCATCGCAGGAGGCAGTACGAGACGCAGGACGAGAGGTGGCAGCATTATCGCTAGCCTCGCCGTGCAGAGGGGAGGCCCGATCAGGGGCACTTTGGAGGAAACTGCAGGGTGCGGAAGCTGAAGATGCCACTGTTCGGAGAGGATGATTCGCATGCCTGGTTGTTCACCGCGGAGAGATATTTCGCAACGCACCACATGACATAGGCATAGAAACTGGAGGCGGCAACTATTTGCATGGAGAGGAGAGCCTTAGGGTGGAATCCGTGGACGGAGAGAATGCAGCAAATTCGATGCTGGGAGGAGCTGAAGGACTTTATCCTGGAGAAGTTCTAGGATTCCCGCCTGGGAAACTTACACGAGCAGTTATATGCTCTCATGCAAGAGGGACCGGTGAGAGAGTACTTTGAGAGGTTTGAGACCTTATCCGGGAGAGTACACGGTGTGTCAGATGAGTCTCTAGAGGGCACTTTCCTGAAGGGGCTGAGGCCCATTCTTCGAGCTGCAGTGAGACCCTATAAGCCCAATGGGCTTTTCGTCACAACTGGTAGAGGACTCACGAGAGGAGAACAGGAGTACCAGGAGCGGCTACAGTGGCCAGGTACAGCGGGGCACATCCTCTGGAGCTGGCAGGGCCGGGGTCACCACTGAGGCAGAACATGCAAGTTTCGAGAAGACATGAGAGCAGATTAGTACACACCACCGGCTGGGGGCCAATTCCGGAGGCTGTCCGATGCGGAGATGAGAGAGAAGCGGCAAAAAGGGATCTGTTTCAGATGCGATGGGCGCTTCACCCCTGGACACCGCTGTGTGGTCGCAAGCTGCAAGTGTTGATCGCAGAGGCAGACGATGAAGATGATGTGGAGGACAAAGGGATCGGAGGTGATGACGACTCCCCATCGGAGTAGCACCGCCAGTGATGTCAAGCACCACCTTGAGAACAATGTGGATTTTCAGGGGCGGAGTAGTGTTAGACCCACGGCCTGGGGCCGGCGCCCAAGCCACGTGCGCAAGAGGACGGAGGCCGACTTAAGGGGTTTTTTTGGTCCTTTTCTTATTTTGAGGGTTAGAAGAGGATTTTTCTTATTTAAACTAGGGCTAGCCGTCTGTTGTAAGCATGATTGATGATTGATATTTCTCTTGAGCATCCTTAGGTAGATTTAGATTAAACGAGTGCGGACGTCCTCTATTAGCGTCTTGGGAGGAGAATACACCTCTTTTGTATTCACTTATCTAGATTTGTGCTATTATCTTCTATAAAAATTGCATCTTTTGTTGGATCCTAACAGGAAACATGCAAGAAAAAAACTAGAGTAGATGAAAGAAGTTAAAAAAGAAATAGGGGGGAAATTAGAAAGCAAAAAATAAATGGAAGAGAAGAAATATAAGAAAAATTGAAACCCCGAACCGCCCCTTGGTCCCAAACCTATGACCATAGAGTTGCATGTGCCAAGGTCAGAATTGACAATTGCTATACTGATTGAGCCATACTGATATGAAGAGTTTGCTGATTGATTATGTCTAGATATAGATGTTAGAAGAAAATAACGAGAAATTAGAGAAAAGGAAAATATTGAGAAGAGCTTAATTAACACTCTCCCTTTCAAGTTTTATTTATAGTAAAAACTTTCACATGTATGATGTATTATAAATCTTAGATCCACCAAGCTTGTCATTAATTAAGGCATGATACACAGTACATTATATCTAATTGTTAAGCTCATGTTTGAATTCTAACACTCTCTTTCAAGCCGAAGTATAGATATTAATCATGTTCAATTTGTTACATAAAGAAGGAAACACCTTAGATGAACTGGCTTTAGTAAAAATATCTACTAACTGATCTGACGTTTGAGCAAAAAGTGTCCAAATTGGGTTTTCTGTAATATCACGAAGGAAACGATAATACACGTCTATATGCTTGATCGTTTCATAAAATACTGGATTGTTAGCTATGTAAATGTCAGCTTGGTTATCTAAGTATATGTGTATGGACCCGTCATTTTAAAAACTAAGCTCCTCTTCCAGAGTCTCTAACTACATCATTTCAAAGGTCGTGTGGACCGTAGCTCTATATTATACTTATATACTTGACCTAGATACAACATTTGGCTTTTTTGCTTCATGTAACCATATTACTGCCAACATATGTTCAATAGCATGAAGTGGATTTTTCTCTCATCACTAGCATAAGCCGAATATAAGAATGATTCAATTTTTAAACGTTTATGATTTCATTGAGCAGACCCTTGATTGGAGAACCTTCAACATACATCAAGATCTGTAAAGCTGTTTTCTCATTAACCTCTCGATATCTATCCATACACTGGCTCATTAATCCAATAGTATAAGTAATGTCAGTGCTAGCAATTGTAATCTAAATCAGCTTGTCATCAATCTTTGACTACGTGGACAGATCCGTAATCAGTTGAGAAGTTGAGAAGTCATCCCATAGGTTAGTGTGTGCATCCATATGTGTGCTCATTGTACAACATAGTAATCCAGACTTTTGTAGCTTATCAAAGGCATACTTTCTTTAGAAAAGAAGTACTCCATGTTTGCCATAAACAATTTTAGCCATAAACAATTTTAATCTCACTGAAATAGTTTAGTTTTTACATATCCTTGATCACAGATCGTTTTTTGAGGTATTTCTTGAACTTGCATTGTCACTGTTTGTCAGGGGAACGTAAGAATCACAGATCCCGATGTATCCTGATGCATAAAAATCGAATGATTAGAATAGCATTGTTGAAATTTGGTACCTTACTAACTTCACTGAACTTCTCAAAATATGCATGAGCTCCCTATTTCAAACCATATAATCTTTTTGAGCTTGCATACCACATTCTTCTCTGGAAGCTGGTTCATATAAATTTCTTCCTTTAGACCCCCTTGCATAAACACATTCTTCACTGTTGGTTGAAACATAGACAATTACTGATTAACCGTGAGAGAGAATGAAACCAACAGAGTTGAGTTGAGAACAAGAGAGAAGATCTCAGGATAGTCAGCACACACATCTGAGTGAAACCTTTAGCAATTAATCTAGCTTATATGTATTAGTAGTTCTAACTAAGCGATGCGTAACTGTAAAAATGCAACAAACTATAACATATGATACTGAAGAGGCAGTAACCGGCTTTTATGTTTGTCCATTTATCTCTTTGTCCATGACATGCTTTCAGTCTAGATGCACTATAGCTTGCTGATAAAACTTGAATATAGATATTGAAAATAGTGACAATGTCATATGCTACAAGAATGATAAGCTTCCAACAGACATTAAGATCAGCCTTCTTGTGGTTGGTCAAATTGAATGTTGATGGGGCCTCTAAAGGAAATCTGGGAGGAGTAGGAGCAGGTGGTCTATTTAGAAACCATCTTGGAGAATGGCTGTATGGTTTCTCTTCCTTTCTGGGTATCTGTACTAACCTAGCAGCTGTACTATATGCGATCAGGATTGGTCTGAGTCTGGCTTGGGATGTTGGATATAGAAGGTTATATGCGAGTCAGATTCTGAGAGTTCTTTATTATTTTTACAGAGCAATGACTTCTTGTTTCATCCTCTATCTGCTCTTCTACTTGATATTCAGAGTCTGCTCAACAGAGATTGGGATGTGCAACTGAGACACACTTTGAGGGTGGGCAACTTTTGCGCTGATCATCTAGCTAACAGGGGAACTCATCTCGAGGTGGAATTGTTGAATTACCAAGATTCACCCGCCGATCTCACCCCGTTAATATTGGCTGATGCGATGGGAATCTGCTACGAAAGAGGTTTCAAGTTTTGATGCTTCTTTATATTTACTTTCCGATGTACCAAAAAAACAATGAGCTGATCATATGAAACAAAATATGCAATTATGCGCATAGTAGTTAATTGTTTACCCTTGCAGAGAGCGATGTGAAGATCAAAATATGATAGTCATGGAAGATGAAGCAATAGACTGATCATGATCTTCAACTGTGGATTATGTATCAGTTGAGGGTGAAGTAGTTGCCACTGCATTTGAATGTTGAGTATACACATGCACCAGCTTGGTCGATGCAAACATTGGCTAAATACCTGAACCGAGAACATGTAGTGGCATAGACGGAAATAAAGGTATATCTTTACCAACGGAAGAGTATAAGGCATACAAAGAATGTGACAGTAGCCTAACGAATAATACTTATGATATTCATGATAGAATCAACAATAATCTTCTTGAGTCTTATAATATTCAACAAATATGACTTGATGGATCTAGGAGACAATTTTTTAAGGCTTGACTTAAGATTCTGTAAGTACGTCAAAAACCACCAGGTTTAATAACAATATGAATTTGTCAGGATATAAGCATGAGAGATCCTTCTACAAAGCACAGACGAAGGTATTTTATTAATTAAATGACAATCACACAAAATGGATCACTTTAAACATACTTAGAAATATGAATGCAAATCATAAGCGTACAAGCTAAATATAGGAGATGTCTAAGTTTCTTTTCAGCAACCATACTTTGTTAGGAGGTATGAGAACACAAAGCCTCATGCAAAACACCATCAGAAGCGTAAATATTGGAAACATCAGGTTGCACAAATTCAAGAGAATTATTAGTATGTCAAGTGCGAATGGATGTAAAAAAACGAATTCCTTATTTTATCAGAGAAATGTTTGATAATTTTCCTTTGGCGAATATGCATATGTCGTTCTTAAGAAATCATTCACGAAAACCAAGAAATATTTATAACCTAAAATAGATGAAACATGATATGGATCCCAAAGATCATCATGTAACCCCTCAAAAGAAAAATGACTGATTATTGACATAATTAGGGTATGAAATATGGTGATGCTGTCTAAACTCACCAGATTTACATTGCAAAGAAAAATAAACAAATCAATACGTATACTTGATGAAGTTTTTGTACAGAGGCATCCCTTAGGCGACAATACCATTTTCAGAGGAGGAAACTATAGCCAAACCACGGGTGTAGCATCTTTGTCTAAATAGTTGGGGTCATCTCGTTCATGACCCATTCATATCAGTCTAGATCTTGGAAGATACATTGTGAGGGAAATAAAGTTACCGAGAAGCTGTTATCCTTTATAGGTTAGTAAATAAATAAAAAAAAGATTATAAAGAAAACATGGAACATATTATTCATCATATAATTCATCATGTAACCATGGTGTAGAAACAGCATGAACTACCTTTATACCAGAGACTAGAGAAGATGTATAATTCATAATGCAAATAGGACATATAGAATTTATGAGGGACAAATAATAAAAAAATCTTTATTGCTAGTCATGTGAGCTTGGCTCCCAAATTTTATTCTTAAAATTTACCAAATGAAGCAATATGTGCAAAAATATTTGAAGTTGAGGCATGAGCAACATTATGGGATCCTTCAGATATCTGAGATGTTTTAGCTGTTGAATTCTCTTATACTTTAATTGAGTTATCTGCATAATGACAGCAAGTAGTGTCTTAGGATAGACTCTATATATGTAGAATGAGGTAGAACGGCCTATACGTCTCCTGAAATTGCTACATCAAGTAGTCGAGATTGTGATAGATATAAATAGCAGCAACAAATTGAACGCTCGTAAATAGTGGCAATCAACAACATATAGTTATTCGTAGGCATCAATGAAGGTCCTTGCAGTTAACAATAGATAACAGCACGTAAATAATGGTAGAATACATTGGCAATAATAGAATCCGTAGGCAATAGTAATGGCAGTCGACAACTTGTAAAAGATCGTATGTAGAAATAGATATAGAAACCCATAGACAATATTAGATAAAAATTCACATGCAGCAATAGATACATAACTCGACGGCAGTAATAGTTAGAATCCATCGTTGCAATAATCAAGGAACCTGCATGTAGATAGAACAAGTTTTGATAGATCTAATTAGATTAGATCAGGAGGAAGAAAAGATGTCGACTATGAAGGAGAGGATGATAATGGCATCTAAGAGGAGAGAAGCGGTGACTCCTATAATAATGAAGATAAACAATGATGGTTGTGGCTAGGACGATGACAATGGTGATGGTTGTGTGGAGGTTAGACAACGATGGTAGTGGTAGTAGAAAAGAAGAGGATGACGTTAGCAACACGTGTGGACGGTGAAGAGGAAGAGAGAAATGGCGGCGAGATTTGGTGATGGCTAGTGTTTTATACCTTTTCTTTTCTTTTGCTCTGACACTATGTTAAAAAGAAAGAATGAGAAATTAAAGATGGAAAAATTAAGAAGAGGTTGTATAGCCTTCTTCTCCTTAGGTCTTTTTTATAGTAAAGAATTATACGTGTTACAAGTTTATGATCCACCATGCACACTACTAATTAAGGGGGGCACGACTCGCCATCCAGATCCTCGCCAAGGGGGACACGAGCCCCCTGCGCTGCCGTAGGGGCAACACAGGCCCCTTGCGGCCGCAAGCCTCCTATGCCACTTCAGGACCCCTCGGGTCTCCGTACCAACCGAAGCCAGGGCCTTGGCGTCTGGTGACATTTCAGGGAGGTGACGCCCCTCCCCTTGGAGTCTGACGCCAAGCCTGGTGGGCCGACGACCACTTTGGGGGTTACAGAGAGCACGACGGTGATCCTTTGGAATATTTTGGAGAAGACGGAGGACTAGATTGGGGGAATGGAGGCTGGAAGGACAACGATGAAGTAAATAGAGACACACAGGGAGATGGAGGAGCTCCACAGAATGTTTATCCACGCCCCCACTTCGGGCAGCCGAGGGAGAGCATGACAAGGGGTCTTTGGTCATGAGAGCAGGGTTTGGAAGCTGAAGCTGCCAGTCTTCGAGGAGAAGGATCCTTATGGGTGGTTTACTGTGCAAAGAGATACTTCGCGATAAACTGCTTGAATGAGACAAAGAAACTGTGGACAGCCAGTGTCTGCTTAGAGAGAAATGCATTGTCCTGGTACTTATGGAGGCAACAGTGGCAGCGTGTGCGATTGTGGGAAGAGTTCAAGATCTACTTGTTGGACCGCTTTCGTGACACCCAGGACGCAGATCTACACGAGCAGCTTCTCGCACTTTGGCAGGATGGCACAGTCTAGGACTTCAAGGAGAGATTCGAGGTTTTGGTTGGTCGGGTGAGGGGGATCCCCGAGGCGATGTTGGAGGAAAGTTTCATGCAGGGACTCAGGCATGGCATTCGAGCTGAGCTCCGTTTACAGAGGCCAAAGGGATTGATAGAGACGATGGATTTGGCCCAGTTAGTTAAGGAAAGGCTTAACATGGAGTGACGGTCTAAGGAAGCGAATAGCCGGGCCACATTTCGCACTCAGTTGCCGAAGAGACCCAGAAGCCCCAACCAACGATGGTCCAGACAACACAAGGGAAGAGTGGCAAGCCTCCAACAGACGACAGGTACAAGCATCTGGCACCAAGAAAAATATTGGACAGACGCGTCAAGAGGTTATGCTACCGTTGTGACGAGAGATTCGGCTCAGGCCACCATTGTCAAGACTGTGCGCTGCAAGTGTTGATAGTCGAGAAAGATGAGGATGCGACCGTTGGAGAGGAAGAGACATGATGGGACGAGCACCTCTATTTGAAATACCGCACCACAGACCTCATGCACCACCTTGAGGACAACGTGATTCTTCGGGAGCGGAGTAATGCTGGAAAGAGGGTGTGGCCACTCCGGTGGCAGTTTGGTAGTTTTGGACCCTAGTAGTAAACTTATTATTTTGGGCCATAATGACATATTTTGTAATATTGGGCAAATCAGCCCTTTATATTGAGAGGAAGGGTTAGGGCTAGAGGTTATGTTAAAGAAGAGAGAATATGAGTAGCTTAGTTGATAGGTTTGGAGAGTTGGCTATTTATCTTTAATCAAAGGGTAGGAGAGTGGATTCATATCTAATTGAGACCAAATTGTATCTTCATTTCGTATTATCTCATATATTCTTCCAAATCCCCACCTTTCTTTCACCAAACCATAGCCGTTCATATTAATGATCCTTATGGTTGGATCTATAGGACGGATAGATTCTTCGCAATTACACGTATGACGAAGGCACTTAAATTGGAGGCGGCCAGTGTTTATTTCGAAGGGGAGACACTCTCGTGGTTTCTTTGGATGGAGCAGAGGTGACTGGTGCGTTCATGAGAGGAGCTCGAGGACCGTTTGGTAGACAAGTTTCGAGATACACATGGATGAAACTTACATGAGCAGTTGGCCCTTAGGTATGATGGGTCCGTAAGGAAATATAGGAAGAAATTTGAACCACTCTTAGGATGAGCCATGGGCATGTTGGAGGAAACTTTAGAGGGGAGCTTCATGAAGGGACTCAAGCCAAACATTCGAGCAGAGCTCCATTCTCTTCAGCCATGTGGATTGTTGGAGACGATGAATCGAGCACAGCTGGTAGAGCACCGCCTGGTGGAGGAGAAGAGATCTAAAGGGGCTTGTAGTGGACCCAATCTTCGTAGTCAAGAACCAGTTGGGGACCAAAAGGCACGGGCAGGAGAGGACCAGTCCAGTAAGGAGAAGAGCGGTGAGCAGATAAAGATGAGACATTATAGGCTCACGACAGATACTCAAATGAGAGAAATGCAGGCACAGGGGTTGTGCTGCAGCTGTAATTAAAAGTTTACCACTGGGCATTGCTGTTGCAACCACACACTCCAGTTGTTGATAGCAGGTGAAGGTGATACATTTGAGTGCGAAGAGCTAGAAAAACTAGGAGGAGACGAGCATCTTTACGTGGATTAGCATGCCCATGGTTTTCATGCACTACCTTGAGGACAATGTGTGTTTTCAGGGGCGGAGCAATGATGGATCTGGAATTTTGGCCCATCAGGGGCGTTATCGTAATTTTTGAATTTCTAGGGGCTTTTTAGTAACTTTCAGTTATAGGGTTTTTTTTGTAATTTTCTTATTTTCAATTATTATTTATATGAGGCTTAGGATGTTAGAGATTCTCGTACTTGATTTGGTGAGAGAAACTTCGTAGAGGTTGAGAGTTCCCTCTTTTCATTGGAGAGCGCGGACATCTCTCAAATCGACGACTTGGAAGAGAGAGTTACTTTCGAAAGAACTCATCTTTATCGTTGTATCCCTTTTATTTCAGTTTTCATCAATAAAAATCCATCTTTTATACCAATTCTTCTCATCAAACTCCTAAAAATCCCACCTTTTTTTTCAAAACCCTTACTTTCTACATCAAAACCCTAGAAAAATCCTATCAATATCAAAAGCATTCGTGAGTGCATCAATAAACTTTTGCAAATGGTGCAGGAACTGAAAGTAAAATAGTAAGAAGTTATGCAAGAGCTCGAATCGAATCTGAGTTTACAATTGAGCTTGAACCCAAGCATGAGCCTGCAATCGAGCCTAAGCATGAGCATGAGCCAAAACATGAGATAGAGTTTGATCGTGAGCACGCGTACGAACACGAGCCAGATTCTAAGTAGATATTGAGATAAAGATTAAGCTTCAACTTGATCCTGATCCAGCATCACAATCTGAACTAGAGCCCTAGCTTAAGTCACATTTTGATCATATGCCAGAGTTGCAGATAAAGGCACTACCTGAGCTAATTTAGTATATTGATTTCACTATCCACGATCCTCTATAACCTACCAGCCAACAGGTTTTATGCACAGTATCTTTATTGAACTTGGCACACTCTCCTGAAAAAGTTCTTCTGTAAATCTTCATTTTATATCATTTCAAAGTTTGAGAACACATCTTCAGCAATTGCATGAGATTGTGGATTTGTGTCCAGTACTCCAGTTGTATTTTTCTGTCACCATTCATCATGATTTGGGAACGATAGTAATCAAGTTCTTTGGATCGAGTTTTAATTAGTTAAAATTAAGTTAGAATTTTAGTTAGGATTTTATTTGTATATATTTGGTTTTATCCATCAAGATTTTAGTTAATTTTATTTGTTATTTGGTCTTGGTCCCACATTGGTTGTGAGAAGATTTGTTTCCAGTTGTAAGCCAAAAAATAAACTCCAAACTTATTTTATTTTTCAACGAATGACTAAATGAGAATGAATTGTTTTGAGAGATTAAACCTCCAAACCCAAAAAAGGTCTATTTTGATGAGAAGTTCAAATCCTTGGCTAGAAGACTTTGCTACACTAATTCCCTTTTTTATTCTTCCCCAAATTCTTACCTTTGCATCGCGCCACCAGCATTCCTCTTGGAGACTTTATTTAGTGCTAATCAACAGAGTCGTGGTAGAGCAACCTTGGTAATTGGCATTGGCCTTATTATGTCACAATTCAAGAAGAGGAAGACTATATACACCCCTAACATAGGGGTGCATGTAATTATTGGTGGCCAAAAAGGAAAAAAGTAAGTCAGAGAGGCTAAGAAGTGACAAGAAGATGTGATATAGTTTCTTTTTTTAGCACACAATCATTACATACACCCCTATGTATAGAGTTGTATATAGCAATTCTCTTCAAGAAAGGATGCATTGTTATTGCATTTCTCTTTCTGAATTTAAATTCGAAAATTCCGATGCTTTATCCATGAAGGGACATGTGATGTATATTGGACAAGACTTGGGTTAGGTTATGAATATCTTTGCATTTCTTGTATCCTTTGTAGGGTATATTTCTTGGTTCATTTTGGATATATTGGTTTGGAAAGTGGACGCATGAAATGATTTCGGAAAAGGGAGCAGAAAATGATGTCCAAACTTTTGGGGTAAATACATAATATGCACATAGTAAATGGGTTGGGCCTGGGGGCGTTTAACAGACATGATGAAGTTAAAGTGGAAATGCAAAGGCAAAACTGAAGGTAAATGTTGATATGTGATACTGTTCAGGAATCGCCAGTGAAGCCACATGGGGTCTAAGAGTAATATCAATTGTACGTCCACAAATTTGATTGATTTCTCTCCATAATCCCTCCAAATATGATAACAAGATGGCTTATGTGGCATGTTTCTTCCAAGCATCATACCTTTCCAATATTGACACGTCTGATATATGAGTAATCATCGTCTTTTGGGTCTTTATGCTTTGTTTTTGCTATTATTTTGAATTATGTTCTTTAAGTTCATGAGCGTTCTAATGATATTATATTGGTCCAACCATGAAGTTAGTCTTCTGACCATGGTTATGAACCTATGCAAGAGGGTGTCTTCCTTTATTGGCTCACTAGAACTTACCCGTGCACAAATTGCCTTGACCGCCCCAAAAAAAAAACAAAATCAGGACTCGGGACCCAAATCGGATCAAATGGGAAGTGTGAGTGTGAGTGTGGGTATCATCTCGGGGGTTTTGGGATTTTTTGATTGGGGGTGTAAAGTTGGGTTTGTTTTTAGGTGTTGTTCGAGCTTGGATGTCTTTTTTGGGTTTGTTTTTGGGTGTCATTCGTGTGTGTGTGTGTGTGTGTGTGGCGATGTGGCAGGCCACATGTGACAAACATGCCACATGGTACAACCTCCTAATTTGTATAATAGATTTTGAAGGTGATATGATCTTTTTGTTCGTGGCCTTGCTATTTGAAAACTGTTTTTTCCCTTCTTTTTTCCCTGGGCAGCTAAATCTGTTGCTACTATGACATATATGCCGATTTTTGTAACTTGCCATTTGGCAGTGTGGGACTTTCAGAGATATATGAGATGTTACATTTTACTATCACAAACATATTGATATGTATAGAATCATCAGATTCAGGAGCTGGTTAAATTTGATGCGAACCTGTCCATTATCATTTCATCATTGTGAGCGCTCGCCTTTCCCCTACTTCCAGTTTAAACCTCAAGGGTTTAGCAACGGTTTCATCCACAATCTTTCTTTGCGCTTCTACAAAAAAATCAAGGGCAATTCATGAATCTTGCGGGAGGCGATTGTTCCCTAATTGTCAAGTGTTTTAACTCGGAACCTAGTAATAAGCTATTGATTCGCGCACACACACACACAGATTGCTGATATGATTTGTGTTTGCAGGACTTGGATACAGTTGAGAGGCACTCATCCAAGGTCTAGTCCTCTTCCAATGAGGAGTACTGCTGGTAATTATAATGCATCCTGTTATTTTTGTTTTTCTGTGTTGTTTGGCGTGCCGCCGATTGCTCTACTGGCGCAGGTGAGTCACAGACGAACACCTGATATCATGCAGCATCGGAGAGTTGTGGGCGGTTTCGAATGGCGAGGTAGCGCCTTTCGCTGGGGCGTATCAAGATTACAGGAAGATGCTGAAATCTTATTGATGTGATTAGGTTATATTCCTTCAGGTTTTATTCGGGGATATTGAGAGTGTTGTAATCAAAATTTTACACGGAGCCCCGTTTACTTCAATCCCTGGTTCTTGATGTATGATGCGTTAATTTATATACGAAATATTTAGGGATTGAAGAGTAATATATTGGGTAAATTTTACGAATTGCAACAAACTTAAGGACGCTAGCGGCGATCCGCTGCCGCCCTGCACCCACTTCTTCCCCTCTCCATCGCAGTCTATGGCTATCCCTCCGGCGGTGCCCGAATCTAAACAGAAGACGACGCCGCTCGACCGCCTCCCGTCGCTCTTGACCATCTCCCGTCGTCCTCCATCTCGAGCTTGTCGTCGTGCTCGGCCTCTGCTGACGAGACACCGGTGTCCAACTCGCTGATGGCCGCCATCAAGCAGTCTCAGGCCAACCACCGCTGGTTTCTTTGGGGGTATAGCTGGTATTCACTGGAGTTAAAGTCCGTGTACGGTAGTAAAAAGGTCCATCATGATAAAAAAAATTTAAGTGGTCTGTGAACTCAGGGCCTGTTTCTTTGGGTGAGAATGGGTTGGGATTTACTGTTGTGAATAGTAAATCTTGGTGTTGTGTCCACGAGTTGGAAAGTTGGTTTGAGAATTGTATGTGAGCTCCACACAACTTTCTTGTATTTGTGTGTTTCTTTTGTTGAGAAAGTTCTTTGGGAAAGTTTGATGCGGGGTCCACTAATTAATTAATTGTAATAAAAAAATAGGAAGAAAACTGGCGGGAGTTGCTGCAATTGGTTAAAATAGAGGAGAGACAGTGAAGTGGGACCCACAACAACTTTCCCAGGATTTTGGGCGAAATCCGAGCGATTTGCGCGGATTGTGCGAAAGCAGCCCGCGACTCCACGTCAGCCCGCATTCTCCAACAACTTTCCGCGCAAAGCAACGGGCGAGAGGATCCTGTGTTGATTTGATGTTGAAACAGTGAACTTTTCTGCGTTTCTTCGCTGCTTTCCGCGAAAAGAAACACACCCTCAGCAGAAAGGTCTGGCTGAATAGCAATTCCCTTTCATTGTTGATGGATCTAAGATTGATGAGGTCAAAAAAATGTTTGTTTAAAAAACAATTAGTCGACTGAAACATCAAATCAACGTCCAAAGAAACATTGAATAAACGTAAACCCTGATTAGGGATGAGAATGTGCATGCCCAAAAACCAATTGGTCTCCCAATTCATCATTTCTCATTTCCATCTCTACAACTCTACAAGTCCTTCGTTAATAAGTACAAAAGAAAGATGGTATAGTGTCATGATCTAAAAAGAGTAGGAATAAAAATCTGTTGAGTCCACTTATTCACCATTGCTGATAGAAGAAGCTCACTCACAAATCTCATAGAATTGAAGAACAAATTGAAGCAAAATTGAAAGCAAAGGAGAGAGAAAAAAAATTAAAAGAGAGGAACTCAGTGATTTATTGAGAAACTTGTATATTTCTGAATGAATCAACTCTTCTAACAACCCAGCTTTTATAAGCAATCTCCTTACTGAATTCTGTTACAATTCTGTTACAAGCTCAACGTCGGTGCCAGGCTGGCTCTAACGGACGCCGGAACAGTGTAGAAAACACTAGAACTGTCGAAGACGGCAGCTCTGCTTGGGCTTCAAACGGCTAGTAATCCAACCGATGTGGGACACGTCCTAATCCGACGTGGATAAGAACTTATCGGAGGTCCAAAGGTCATCAGCTCATAAAACCTGATATACTTTAGTAAAGGCAGCACACATGTTTGGGCGGTGCTATACACACACCGCCAATTGCTTCACACACACCCTCTAACGAGAAATTCGACGAAGGGGAAAATCACACAAAAATATCCTAACGTTTGGGGTCTCTTTCATATTAATACCCTGAAGTTTTAAGTCACACACAATAGTATCTTTTTTGGTTTTTTGTTTAGTTTATACATGTTTTGCCCTTAATCCTATTAAGAAAAATAATACCTTAACGTTTGGGGTATCTTTCAAAAAAATACCCATGTAATTTGGGTTTTAGTGGAATTTGAGTATTTTTTTGAAAGATACTCCAAACGTTAGGGTATTATTTTTCTGAATAGGGTAAAGGACAAAACAGGTATAAACTAAACAAAAAACCAAAAAAAATACTGTTGTGTATGACTTAAAACTTCAGGGTACTAATATGAAAGATGCCCCAAACGTTGAGGTATTTTTGTGTGATTTCCCCTTCGGCAAAGTTGGTCAACTACTGTAGGTGTGTGTGTGTGTGTGAAGCAAAAGTGGGGGTGTGTATAGAACACCCCACATGTTCCCGTCTCGTTTCTCTCTCTTAAAGGATCTTTCCCCAAATCAATCGATCCATGTGATCGGAGCTCCGGCAATGGAGAACGCGAGCATTACGTCGTGCGAGAAGCTTGACCGCATGGCGAATTGGCTGGGGACTAGCGTCGCCTCCGCCTTCTTCTCCTCCCTTGAGCGCTGCTCCTGCATCAATCTCAGCACAACCGACGTTGAGGACGAGGAGGAGGCCAAGGACCGCCCTCTCATGTTCTCCAAGCCCGACGGCGCCGCCGCCGATTCTTACGACGCCGATGCGAATCCCGACAAGCTGTCCCCTGTTTGATCCATAATCCCGGTGAAATTTCTTGTCCTATGTTTTTAAGGGTTTGCGATGTGAATGTCTGTTTGCTTAGATTTAATTGTTTTGGATGTGTTAAAAAGGCTGTAGCTTTGGGTACTTATTTATATAGCTGTGTTGATGTTGTTCTCCATTCTGTGCAAATATGTGCTATTGTTGATGGATAATGCTTAGTTTTCGATTGCTTAATCGTCACATGATGATCGATAAACTAGTTAAACATTTCCATATGACCTATTGATTTCCTATAAAAGCGAGACAATTTCCCACCGTATTTTAGTTGTTTCTTTTGAGATCCCACAGATGGCAAGCAAGGAATGGTTGAACAGTGTTGATTAAAAAATAATGCTCAATTAAAATTTAAACCCTTCTAAATTGCTTAAGTCTCATATGGAAGTTACTCGACTAAGTACTTAGTCAACTAACACTAAATACTTGCAATATGGAAATGAAGTGCACCGCGAAATAATAACAATACAAATATGCAAGTAAAGAGTAAATGAGAGACACTAGTAAGAGACTATGGATCAAACGTAGACAAGCAAGAATTATCCTAGTTCGGCTAATCCTAAGCCTACATTCAGTATCCACTCATGCATCTTCTCAACTAAAGATGGTTTTCAACACCTTGTCTCCCAACAAGAAATTTCTACAACTGTGCCTCTTCTCCACTAAGACGACTTCCAATTACAATTGACATTTCTCCACTTAGTGGTCTTCCAATACACCAAAAATTCACCAAGTGAGGACATCCACATTTGAGACTTTTCCAACAAATACAACAACAATACAACCACATTTCATCACACCCTTTTGTGTGGATTTACACTTGCTTTCTTTTGAATATGAAGATTACAACTTCCCATAGCCAAGAAGACGATGTTTGTTGTGTGTATAGGTGGCTATGGAAAAAATATCTTTTTGATTTCAAAATAAAGAAAATTAAAATCATTGAGAATCAAAAACAACTTGATCTAATCTCAAAATGATAGAGATTAAGCTCTAGATATTTAAGTTAAAGAATGCCAGAAATTGCTTAAAAGCATTAGTAAGAAGATTAAAACAAAATGGCTTTGAAAAATTAGAGAGTAAGAGGAGATGTTTGAAACACTTAAAAATTAGCATTTAAAAATGCTTAATAATCCTTATAAAATTCTTATAAAACTCTTGCAAAAGCACGCTATTTATAAAGATGATTTTTTGGCACAAAACTGAACTAAAAAAATCATATCTGACGGAAAAAAACGACTCAATCGTGTCAATCAAGAAAGCAGTCAATTTTCACCATTGGGACCCAAGAGTCGACTCATGTACAACATCCTGACCTAGTAGTCGACTCCACGCTACACAATAGTCGACTCCTAACATGAAACAGAAAGTCCCAAGAGTAACCGGTTGCTAAGTAGTCAACTCATATACATATATGAGTCGACTTCATGCACAACAAGAGTCAACTCACATCATGAGCCAGAATTTCCAGAGAGCAACCATTGTGCACCAATTTTCGGATACACTGATACATATCAGAAAACTCTAGGATTTTCTATCTAAATGATTTTAAATCTAAGTGTGTGCAAGCTTCAAACTATTGGCTTTACAATTCTAAGACAAGTTTACAAAATTAAGACACCACTCACAAATCCTGGAGTTTTGGTATCTTCCTTGGCTCTTAACTTGTCTTGAGAAACTTTGCACGAGTCTTAGTATCTTCCTTGGCCCTTAACTTGTCTTGAGAAACTTTGCACTCCATGAATCCATGAATGAGCGTCAAATCTTCATTGTTGAGCTCCAATCCATCTGCTCACTAAACTTCAAGCTTTGACTATCTATCAACATTCTTTATGAGCTTGAGTTGATGTTGACCATTATTGACTTAATTTCATACACTCACAAATCATATCATAAATCGATATCAACAATACTAATTGTTTGCATATAATCAAAACTAACCTAGATGTGATGCAATAATCAACAGTTTCCATACCATTCTTAGGTTTCTTGTAATATTTCGATACCCAAGATTTGAAGCACAAGTGTCACTAAGACGCCACTCTTTACGCCTATGATTGTAGTTATTTGGTAACTGTGATGGAGGAAACATATTATTGTTTTATGTGAGATAACTTATTGTTGACTATCTGCTCATAGTGAGCTCGAGTCCTTTATTCCGTCTGGACTTAATAGATGGGTTGCAACATACTGATAGCCTAGATTTGGTTGTGGTGGTCTTTGTGGAGATTTTGGAGGCAATTATATAAAATTAATATCTGAAGAGTATAAGATAAATGAATTAGTGACGATGGGGTGGTTTGTGGTATCAGGTTGTGAAAGGAGACATGGTTATGGGAGAATAGTGCTTTCTTGAGCATTTGTGTTTCTAAAGTTGCTTTAAGTAATGAAGACGGTGCCATAGAGTACAAAGGTACTAAGAGTAGCAACATGCAACATTTTTAGTTCCGGTGATTTTCCAGATAATGGTTAAAAAATGATGGTAGATATGCTGTGTACAAAACTGTTTCAAGAATTTGTTGAAATCAGCCCTGGCTGAGATTTAGGAACTTGATACTCGGTGATGTTAGAGCAAGGATCAGAAGTGATGTAAAACACCACAACAAGAGGGGTTGCCAAATTTTTCGAAGCCTGCGACAAGACAGGCAAAGGCTCAAGTAAGCACAAGTGTGTTGAATGTGTGAGTAGAAGTCCCCTTAAAGCATACAAAAGAATAATCAAACGAAAAGAACTATCTATTATACAATTGATGGATGTTTTTGAATGATGTTGCTGATTAGGATAAAATTGTGGGTAGAAAGACGGATGTGATTGAATATTGAGGAATCAACGGGTAGGATGAAAATTTGTGAAAATTTTGGATGGTATTTTGGGAGAAAGGGGGAAGGGGGCTTAAAATTTTGGGAAAAACTAAATATGGATGGAACTAAATTTTGGGAGAACTAAAATTTTAAATTTCAGAGAATTAAATTTTGGAGAACTAAATTCTCTGAGAACTAAATTTTAATTTAAAATTTTTGGTGGAACTAAACTGAAGAGAACTAAAATTTTACATTATGGGAAAACTAAATCTGTATGGATCTAAACTTTTGGACGAACCCGAATTTTTGGAAAACTAAATATGTGGAGGAACTAAACTTTACTTTGAATGTAGTTAAAATATTTTGTTCGGGGTGGAATATTTTGAAGGTGGCTGCAAATTTTTTTTGGAGCGATTTTTAAGAGACTGCAAATTTTTTATGAGTGAAAGATTTTGAATGAGTTGAAATTTTTTGAGTGAATAGTTTGAATGTCTCGTGACCTTTGGTCACGAATTATGACCAGTTCTTTATACAATTTAGGGGGACCCCCCCCCCCCCCCAACATGGGCAATCCCTACGGATTGCTGACTAAGACAAATGTGACAGTAGAGTGTCACCCCAACCCCGCTTATTATAGTTTTACCATTGAAAAATTACATATTTGCCACCCACATTATTTACATGGCTGCCATTTAAAAATTACAGGTTTGACATGGAAATTTTTTCCTTCTTAACCCACAAGACAATAAATGCACCCGCTTCTCTCTCCTTTCCACCTAGGTGTGGGTGCCGTGTGCTGTTTTACTTTTGAATTGAGCTATTGAATGGTTGACACTTTTTGATATGAAAAAGCATCTCATTTATAATAGAATTAGAAATAACACGTGCACAAATTTTAGGGACACCCAAAAAAAAACTCCCCGCAGGGTCTATGTAGCCTTCAAATCAGTTAACGGACCAAACTTGAACAGTTAAACGTGTATTCATAGTTAGGAAGTCTGTACAATTCAAGAACACAACCACATAGCAAACCAAACCAAACCAAACCCCCAAAAAAGAAGAGAAACGAAAATTGTAGGATCAATCGATGAACTACTTAAGCGACAGTTTGCACAATGACTTCCATAGAGCTAGATAGAGGTGGATAGTAAAATGTCAGTCTGATCAAACAATTGTCTCAAGATCAGGATACGTTGGTAGCTAACGATAATGAAACTGAAGCAGCAGCAGCAGCAGCAGCAGCAGAGATGTGTCGCATGGCCGAAGGGCCAATGCCCAGGAAAAGCTGCAGCAGCTTGAAGTCTGTAGCACGCACACTACTATGCTAGGACCTCTGCATGATCCTAAGATGATCATGCATAAGCTTGGATGGTTATAGACAGACTACTATAACTGGTGCAACATCATCCCAACCAGTTTTGTTTATGTCCAAGAGCGATAGGCCAGTGGAAGCTCTGACCCCCACTGGTTTCTCCAAGCCTGTAGCCTCCACAGGACATGTCGAGCCTGACGAACAACGGCTGCCACCTGTTTGGCGACCAGAGTGTGGCTTAAGAGCGCATAAGTTTAGAAGAGGGCTTTTACAAACACATTGTGTCCAACAAGGATTTTCACTCACCAACCCAAGTGAGAATACTTACCATGCTTTTTGAAGTTGTTACACATACCTATACCATTGCTTGAAGCCTAGTGTGGAAGTGTTGCTACATGGACAATCTTTGATCTCCAATAGATATAAGCGAAGCTATATGAAGATCAAGATGAAAGGCCAAAATGAGATCAAAACTTTTGAATAAAACTTTTGAATGATTTGGCCAAGTGAAGAGGGTTTTATTGCTTAAAAGCTTTGGACTTTAGAAACTCTTTTTTGTCTTAAATATTTGATTAAAAATATGTTAAATAACTCCAGCAACAAACCCCCATATATATAGAAACATTCGGGTCCAAGAAATTGACCGAAATGCCCCTCCAACTTGCAGAAATTCAAATGTTATGGGCTGTGAATAGTACAGTAGTCGACTACAATACCAATGATACTCGACTCCCAAAACAACTATAGTCGACTACTTTTAGGGACAGAGCGTTCCCAATAGAAAGTAGTCGACTTATGTTCAAAGAGTAGTCGACTCTTACCTAAACACAAGTATTTGCTCTAAAAACTTAGTAAAATATTTTCAAAAAAATTTAAAATCATTTTATGTGTGTTTCTAAGTGTTTGTGAGCTTCTAGCAAGGCCTCAACAGTAGACAAGGAAAAGAAATGTACATCAAATATAAAATAGCACATAGATGTCCAATGATGTATTTTCCATGCTTCAAACTCCTTGCCTTGCATCCATGGCTTCTTGGCCTTGTTTAGCTTACCAATACTTTGGTTGCTGTTTTGATTTGCTTTGAATTCGTTTACTCATGTGTTAGATTACATGTTTGCTCATCATCAAAACTATAAAATTATATGTGGTGACTTAATATCCAACAAACAGGTCTGCACTATCGAAATTTTTCAACGGCTCTTTACCCTCCATATACATCAATTATGCTTCCAGATGTAATCTTCAATAACATATTGAAGTTACACAACAACAGTGGGAAGCTTTTCTTTAGGCTCCTAGTGCAAGGGGAGTACCTCAGAGATGCATCAAAAGAACAGATGTCTTCATGACAAGTTCTTCATAAATGGGTGAAGATTGTTCTTGCCACCAGAGGCAGAGAAACCGTTGAGGCATTAATGATACTCTGCTTCTTGACAAGTACCAGTGACACCAAAATTCGCCGAGATTGATTCCCTGCTTGTTGATCATTTACTGATTCAACGAGATAGCGTTGTCTATCAAATTTTTCGATGCCTAGGGCTGTTGACGAACGAGCTTGAACATGTAGCTTGGTTTGTTCATGAACAAACTCTCTGGTTAAGCTTGACTCGAGCTCGTTTAGAAATCAGGGTTTGGGTTCAAGATCGTTCGTTTATCATTTGATCTTTCAAGTTTGTTCATTTATTGTTCACGAACAAGACTTATCATGCTTGTTCGTGGACATGTTCGTGAACTCGTAATCAATCTTGTGCATACATAATCAATCTTGTTCATGAACAAATTTTCAAAAAAACAAACAAACAAACGAGCAATGTCCTGTCAATTTTTTTATTCGGGAATAATAATAATAATTAAACAATTATACCAATGACTAAATCAATCAAAGAGAAGGATTAAACCTTTGCAGCATAAAATCCAAAAAATCCAGCATAATAGCTCCATAAAATCCAATTACAAGCATCCGACGAACATTCGAGCTCTTAGTTAACGAGCTCAAAAAAAAAAACTTATTCTAGCTTGTTTCGTTAAGAAACGGATTTCCTGAAGGCTGTGGGATTCACGAGACCGGATCTCGAGCAGAGTTCTCTTCAACGTATTTGATCGCTTCTCTTTTTCCATTTCCTCAACATAAAAAGGTATGCAAGTACGATACTGATATGATCAACCATTGAGCTAACCATATGCGAATCTGAAAATGGCATATTACAAAAAAATCCCTTTCAGATCGCACATGTTACAAAAAGTTTTCCAGAGAACTTCCATTAAAATATTAGATTTTTGTGTCCATCCCCAATCGAGCCGTTGCCGATCCTTTCAAAGGAAACAGTTTTTTTGCTTAAAAAAACCAAATAATGAGGGTCCGACTTAAGACGATGAGGTAGGCAGCGACCAATCAGGCGGGCAGCGGCCCCACCGGCGGCGACAGAGAGTCGTGCCGGTCACAGTCCTCTGCCCGTCGCCTTCTTCTTTTCCTCGTGGGTGGGGACTCTTTCCCTCTCACCATCTTGCGTGTGGTGTTCTTCTTCTCTCTCTGCCCTCCGACGAACAACCAATTGGAGGAGAGTAGGGGTGGCAAAATTGACCCGACCCGACCCGAACCCGGCCTCTTGGGTCGGGTATGGGTAGGGGCCAATCCGGGTCGGGTCGAATTCGGGTCAACCCGACCGACCCGGATAAAAATCCGGGTCGGGTACGGGTTTGACCTCTCGACCCGGTTGACCCGAATTCGACCCGTATTTTTACTCTTTTCACCCCAACCCGACCCGGACCCGACCCGAACCCGACCCGAACCCGACCCGAACCCGACCTTTTTTGAAAAATAATCATTATTTCACACCAAACCCGACCCGAACCCGACCCGTACCCGACCCGTAAGACAAACCCGGTCGGGTACGGGTCACCCGGGTTACGACCGGGTCGGGTTCGGATATCCGAACCCTGACCCGAATTTAATTCGGGTCGGGTTCGGGTTTACCCTTATTCGGGTCGGGTCAAACCTGACCCGACCCGAACCCGAACCGACCCGCCCGTTTGCCACCCCTAGAGGAGAGGGAAGTGCACTGAAGGGATCTCTGGAGTGCCCCACACCAGATTTTTTTCCCTCCTCCTTTAAATTCTGATTTAAGATCCCCAGTAAACAACTGTAAAAATTATTATTGTTGGATCTATTTGGGTGTTTAGGTGCAGAAAGAGAAGGATCAGTAGACACATAAAAAGCCACTAGTCTATAATGATATCTTACCCAACATCATATATATGGCATATGAGCTATCTTCCTCGGTACCTATTATTCTCTTAAAAGAATTTTTTGCCCAGGACATTCAAGAACATGGGTAGAGAGGATTTTGATCTTTTGATATTTTTTAAACTATCGAAACTGTTCATTTTGATCTTTATATTATAAACTTTTCAAAACACCGAGTATCGAGAATGAATCCAAGAAGTTTTACACATTCATCCACTCGTCACAAAATTTTTATTCATGCAAAACCATTAAGTTTGCAACGGGTGAATCAAAATGAAATCTTTCAAAAAAATGATGAGGATGGGTGCAGTTTTATGAATGTATATGCGGCTTAACTTTATATTTCATATGATATCTATTATTTTCAAAATACCATAACAAACTATGAAAATAATACAAAATAATATTTAGTTATTATATTCTGTGATTAAATGGTTTCCACAGTTACTCAAAATCTATATTACAAATGATGAAGTTGTCATACGTAGCGGTTTTGTCTCAGTCACACTTTGTATGTGAGCCACACAGGACTCCACCTTACCCCAATGGCCCAAAGTCCACCCAGAAAAACACACAAATACACGCTCCCACACAAAAACAAGAACCCAACTTCACACGCATCACTCAAAAAATCCCCAAAACCCTCTGGACGATATCCACACCGTACACTTTGTGCACGAGTAATTTCCAGTACTTTCGTAAACTTTAAAAACAACAGCAAAGTTTTATACACTTCTCTCCCATGGTAAGTGAAAAGAGTCCCAAAAAATAACTCTTGATAAAACAAAAACCACAACAGGGTAGGGATGAGTAGCACTGACACTCAAATAATTGATCTACAGGATTGCGTACATGTGTTATGCTCATCAAATTGACAGATATCAAATGAGTCCATAAAGATAATGAAGATTTTTCTCCGGTTCTTATCCTGTATCCACCAATAAGAACGCAGCTGCAAACGCCATGATCTTGATCTGATCAACTTTTCTGTAGTACTGAAGATTTGAGTTTTCTTGACGTAATGATTTTCAGACATTTTTGTCAGCAAACCTTGACAGATTAAAAAACCTAGTTTATCCTCATCTTGACTGATTCTAGGTTGAGAGTAGTGGGGCATGGGCTCATCAAAATTTGGAAACAAAATATATTCATGTGTGTTTAGGTAAAAAATGACGATAATACTATTTGGGCTGACGTGGACTCTTCGATTGAAGTGGAGTCTTGTGAGTGGTTTAAGTGAGACCCTCGTTAGGTGAACCTTGGGTCGTTGGTGGAAGAAAAAGGAGGGCTTGGTAAAAGCGCTCTACTCCATGGATTTGAGCACGATGATCGTTCGACCCTCTGATTGGGTCGAGCCTCGTGTGTCTGGTACTGGGAGTTGTCGTTCGACCCTCTGGTTGGGTCGTATCTCGAAGGATGACTGAAGGGAATGGATGTACGAGTCTCCTGTTGGATCGAGAGTAGATCTCCTTCACCACAAATGAACGTCGGGAGGGTCGGATCTGGGTTCCGAGCCAAATCACATCTGATGCTTAAGTTAGAATCAAGAACTTAAGTGAGGACCCAGTGGCTGTCAAGATCGAATCACGGAGATTCGCATTGAATCAGTCGACGCAAGCTATTTGAACGAAGAAATATGATATGGAAAGCAGAACGTAAGAATGCTGTTTTCTCGTACCACTCTTGCCCCTTACTCTGACTGTCTTTTCGGTTTTTATAGACTTCGGAGCCCTTTCAATAACATTGAGGGAGCAAACGGTCACCAATCATGACGACATGATCTTCCCTCATCAATAGAGATAACCGTCTCACAAGTCTCAAGCCAATTGTGTGCCATTAACGGTTATCTCCTTGAGCTGCGGAAGCTCAGCGGGCAGATGGCATGTGAGAGTTGGCTGAGTCGGCGTTTGGTTGCGACTGTGGGCCTTGCAGTCTTTGTGGGCCTGGGAAATGTCTAGGCAGGCTTGCTGGCGGTAATACGACCCTTTCTTCGAGCGTCAACCCAAGTATTCAAAAATATGTTCATATATTGTATATGTACTAGCAATAAACCGTGCGCAAAATTCAAGTTATCAAAAAAAAAAAAAAAAAAAAAAACCAACCAAAGGACCCAGGTACAGGTGGAAAGGATACAGAAGAGTCGGTAAAAAGGGTTTAATGACAAAGCTGTAAATTAGTGGAGGTATGATTGCTCGTCCTGTTTAAAGCAAGCAAGCTATAGCTTGACATCAAAGTCGCACCTACTGAATTATTGATTGAATGATACCAAGCAGACCCACTCGGCCTCTGGAAAAGTCTCGGGGGGTGATATCAACTTATCAACTTATTTTGTCAGATGTGAACTGAGATCTGTGAATGAGAGAAGTTCACCGCGGTTATAAATAGAGACCTCCTCTTCGATCTCCTCACGACTCAACACTCTGAAACCCTTGGAGTTCTTGGCCGAGGTGAGCAAGCCCTGCTCCTAGTTATGGATCCCTGCAAGGTAATGCTCTTCCTCTGTCAGTTCTTACACAGATTATAACTAGCAATAACTTAGGTAACTTAGGAGGTGCTATTATCTTGAGAATTGCTATATACTCTTTAAAAAAGAGATGCATGGAGACGGCACGTCGCCAAAAAATGAAAAGAAATTCAGAAAGAGAGATGTGATCAATGATGTGATTTTTCTTTCCATTTTTTACAAAGTGTCAAAAGTTGTATATACTCCATGATCTTCTGGTTGCTCAAAAATTAGTTAAAAAAGAAATAAAAAAAATTAAAAGATCCTACTGTGAAAGTGGAACATCTATAAGGGCCTGTTCTTTTGCCAAGAATAGGGGCGGGAATAGGAATATGGACACTATTCATGCACTATTCACCCTATTCCAAGTTTGTATTCCAAGCGGTTGTTCTTTTGGGCGTGTAATAGAATCCTACGTGGCTATTCCAATTTGGTAATGATGAACACTTTTGTATTCCAAGGTTTTTGCTTGGAATACAATGGAATCCTTGGAATGGTGAGCTCCACTCTTTCATCTCTCTCTATCTCTCCCCTCCAACTCAATCCCTTTCCACTTTTCCATTCCAACTCTCTAATCCCAAAAGAACACAAGAATAGAATGTGGACACCACTTTCTATTCCAAACCCCACTTTCCATACTCTATTCCACCCAAAATAACACAAAACTCCATTTTCTCTCTCCTTGGAATACAAACTTTCCTCTATTCCATTTTTCCTATTGCCGCAAAAGAACAGGCCCTAATAGTAATTGCTAAAATACAAAAAGATAATATTTAATAAAATTGAAGATAATATATATTTGGGTTTTTCTCATATTAGTCCCTTAAATTATGTGTATTTTGATAATAGTCCCTTAAATCTTTGTAATTTGAATTTAGTCCTTTAAAGGGACTATTTAGGTTAAACTTTAAACATTTAAGGGACTATTTAGGTTAACAAAAGGGACTATTTAGGTTAATATTAAACATTTAAGGGACTAAATTCAAATTACAAAGATTTAAGGGACTAATATCAAAATACACATAATTTAAGGGACTAATATGAGAAAAACCCTATATATTTTTTGTATGTAATTTTCCATGGGGCCCATCTGAAAGGCCCATACAGAACCGAACTATTACTCGCTAGTGGGCCAAAAACTGGGATAAGATTAGACACCGCACCGCAGCCTTTGTCCTGTAATGAGAAATATCATTATTTTAAAAAGCCGACCTCACACGCACCCTCCGAATTGAGTTGGTAACCTCACCAGGGGGTCGTGTGAGCCCACACGTGTTACTATATAGACCCGTTCAGATAGCAGCGGATCGATTTGTGCATCCCAGTGAAAAGCAAGTCCAGTATCAGTATGGATCCTTGCAAGGTATCGCTGCTTCTAAAAAGAAGGCACATATAGTTTGTTAGATCCAAGTACTTCCCAGCAAATTACTGCTTAAACAATTTAAATTGATTCCGAGTTTGGTGTAATATTTTGCAGTTCCGTCCGTCGAGCTCGTTCGACACCACCTTCACCACCACCAACGCCGGCGGCCCCGTTTGGAACGATGACCAAGCCCTCACCGTCGGATCGCGGGGGCCGATACTGCTGGAGGACTACCACCTGATCGAGAAGATCGCGCACTTCGCCAGGGAGCGGATCCCCGAGCGAGTGGTCCACGCCAGGGGAGCCAGCGCCAAGGGCTTCTTCGAGTGCACCCACGACGTCACCCACCTCACCTGCGCCGACTTCCTCCGCGCCCCGGGCGTCCAAACCCCGATCATCCTCCGCTTCTCCACCGTCATCCACGAGCGCGGGAGCCCCGAAACCATCCGAGACCCTCGAGGCTTCGCCGTCAAGTTCTACACCAGAGAGGCAATTAATTGACACTCTAGCTAGCGCTACTAAATTGGGTTTTTTTTGGGCGTGTAACTCGTAAAATGACGTGTGTGAATATCGACTTGCAGGGGAACTGGGATCTGCTGGGAAACAACTTCCCGGTGTTCTTCATAAGGGACGGGATCAAGTTCCCGGACGTGATACACGCGTTCAAGCCGAACCCGAAGTCGCACATCCAGGAGTACTGGAGGGTGTTCGACTTCCTCTCCCACCTCCCGGAGAGCCTCCACACCTTCTTCTTCCTCTTCGACGACGTCGGCATCCCCACCGACTACCGCCACATGGAGGGCTTCGGCGTCAACACCTACACCTTCGTCAACAAGGAGGGCAAGTCCCACTACGTCAAGTTCCACTGGAAGCCCACCTGCGGCGTCAAGTGCCTCATGGACGACGAGGCCGTCGTCGTCGGCGGCAAGAACCACAGCCACGCCACCCAGGACCTCTACGACTCCATCGCCGCCGGCAACTACCCTGAGTGGAAGCTCTTCGTCCAGGTCATGGACCCCGACCACGAGGACCGCTACGACTTCGACCCCCTGGACGACACCAAGACTTGGCCGGAGGACCTCCTTCCGCTGCAGCCGGTCGGGAGGCTGGTCCTCAACAGGAACGTCGACAACTTCTTCGCCGAGAACGAGCAGCTGGCGTTCGGGCCGGGGCTCGTCGTGCCCGGCATCTACTACTCCGACGACAAGATGCTCCAGTGCCGTGTGTTCGCCTACGGCGACACGCAGCGGTACCGCCTCGGCCCGAACTACCTGATGCTGCCGGTGAACGCGCCCAAGTGCGCGCACCACAACAACCACTACGACGGCGCGATGAACTTCATGCATCGGACCGAGGAGGTGGATTACTTCCCGTCGAGGCACGCGCCGCTTCGGCACGCCGAGAGGTTCCCGATCCCGTCTCGCCCACTCGCAGGGAGGCGCGAGAAGGTGAGCTGAGCTATAGATTTCGGATCCTAACGACAAATTGATCACTAACTCGTGAATTTATCTCTGGTATACGATGAATTAATGCAGGCTTGTATACCAAAACCGAACGATTTCAAGCAGCCAGGAGAGCGATATCGCACTTGGCCGGCTGACAGGCAGGATCGATTCATTCAGAGATGGGTGGAGGCGCTGTCGCACCCCAAGGTCAGCCATGAACTGCGCAGCATCTGGGTCTCCTACTTGGCCAAGGTAATTATCTCCTGCTCAAAAATCGATCTCTTCGGCTTTAATTTCGTTGGTGCTGATGTTGGTCCTAACTTACTACCGACGATTGCAGTGCGATGAGAGCCTCGGTCAGAAGGTTGGCAATCGCCTCAACGTGAAGCCAAGCATGTAAAATGAAGTTATCAATGTCAAGAATTAAGGAGAGCGCCCCCTCGCTAAGCACATATGTGTATTTCCTTTTGTGAAGAGCAATATGGTAGCTCGATTTCCTAATAAGGCTGCCAGAAAGCAGTCGATATGTGATGCTATGTTGATATTTGTGGTTCTCCAAGAAAAACCAAGGGCTTGTTTGGCAATGGGAGTTGAGGATTTTGTGGGGGGTGAATAGTGATGAGAGAACTTCATTGCCATTACTTGGTCCTAGTATATGAAGAAAAAAATGTGTATGATGTTTCATTTCTACGTACGTGATAATGAAATAATACGATAATATTAAATTTTAGGCACGTGCAGAGAACATAGCACAACAGACCTAATTGACATTGACAACAGATACTCGGCCACTCGTGTCTTCTTGAGGCTGTAACTGTTGAATGCGGGAGTTGCTATACTCACAGACCTAATGCTTCACACGGGCCATTTATTTACAGGTGTTCCATTCAAGAATTACTAGTTTGCGTGTCGAATGAGATGATGGCAATCTTGTTAATAAATGAAATGATGTTTGCAATTATTGTTATCACCCGACCCGTTTACGCCCGTGTTCAAGTTCATCGTAGGCCGGCCCATATTTCTTCGGCCCAAATAATTTAAGAGATCTAAGAAAACATGAGGGAGGAGAATGATAGAAAATGTTAATTATTTAAATAATAACAATAATTGTAAAAAAAAACTTTCCAAAATCCTTAAAACAGTAACGCCTCCCTTCCTCCAATAACAATCAATTAATTAATTAATTGGTAACCGGTTCTTCTCCCCCAATTATTTTATTCCATTATTTTTTAAATTATTTTGATTATAAGAATACTTCTTCTTCGTTCTCAATCGAAGGAAGATCTGATCGAGATCAAGATAGAGTAAGAATGGTTCGAGGAAAACTTGAGGTCCTTCTCGTCGGAGCCAAAGGTCTCGAGGACAACGATTTTTTCGGTGAGTTTTTTTTTTCTGAATCTCTAAATTTGCAGACATTGTTCGTTCTCGATTTTATACGTTGCCTGGATCTTGATTAGTTCTTAGTCGGCAGCAAAAATTTTAGATTTCTTTTCGCTGTTTTTGGAAATCCTTAGAGCTCTCCAACCCTCAAAACTCCCTTCAAAATGGAATATGATTCAAAGATTTCATTATGATGATGGACAACTCGAGTCCAACCTCCTCAAAATCTTTTTTTTTTCATTTTTAGTTATCTTTATTGAAATACTTAAAAGAAAAATTTTATTTTAGAAATGGATTAATCTAATAATCAATATTTTTTATTAGATAAATTTATAAATAATATAAATTTATTATTATTCTATGAATATACTAATTTTGGTGAAAATATTAAATGTTATATATTTTTAAATTTGCTCAAAAAATATTCAATATTGGTATCATATTATACGTCTTATCGAGATCTTTCCAATGGTCCAAGAATTTGTTGTACAACTTGAAAATGGGCTAGAAAGTCGTGAAAATACACTGTTTGAGTCCATATTCTGTAGCCCACTTTCTCCACTGCTTTCCTCGTCATGTGTTTCGTTCGTCGAAAAATTTCGGAGAGATTTGATCTGCTAGCTCCGACGTGGATTTGATATGGAGCCAACTTTCTCACGAGCGAAATCGCCGGAAAATCTGCGGATTACAGCTGAGAAAGTTGAACGTGGGTTTCACTCTTTCTCTCTCCTTGCTCTCTGCGAATCGTAACGCACGCTTGTTTTTTTATTCGTCAGAGGCACTGTACTTGAGAAGTGCATAGTGCCTCCGACATTTTTTTGTCCTATTTCGGAGCACTGTGCACTCCTCAGCGGGTTAATTAAGGGTTAATCACATTTAGTTAAGGGTTAATCATGGTTTTGTTTTTTATTTTTTATTCGTTAGAGGCACTGTGCATGAGCAGTGCACAGTGCCTCCGAAATTTTCTTGTCCTATTTCGAAGCACTGTGCACTTCTCAGCGGGTTAATCAAGGTTTAATTAAATAGGTTAGTTTAATGATTATAATTAAATAGGTTAGTTTAATAATTAGTTTAATTAAATAGGTTAGTTTATAACTAAATTAGATTTAATTATTTCTACTAATATTTATAATTTCAATTATATAAAATAATAATTAAAATTACCATTTATAAATAACTTAAAAATAATTTAAATTACTTAAATTATGATAATTACAAGTAATTATTTATTATTTCTAAACCGTAGACCCTACATCAAATATTCACATTAAACTTTCAAATCCAAAGAAACACTAATTAGTTTTGTAGGACTCACATAAAACCTTCAACCCCACTTTCCACACCACTTTCAAGCCCAAATAAGCACAAAATTTTACTTTTTTCAAATCAAGATTCCACACCCCCCATTAACTTTCCAAAAACAACTTTCAACTTGCGAAACAGGCCCTAAGATCAGTAGATTTAGTGAAATGGTTTCTAAAATATTATAGTTTTAAATAATCATGCTTAACTTAATAGAGGGACACAATGGTCAAATTGCATGAAATACTTAGGCCACTCCCAATGGAGGGCTGAACCATTCATCCCCTGTTGGGGCTGAAGTTGTGTCACGTCGGCTTCAACCCATGTGTGCTCTCCCAATAGAGAGCTTAATGGATGTCTTAACCGGGGCCGAATGGTTGCCACATCAGCCTTCAACGGCTGGATTACCAAACGTCTGGTTTCATGACATTAGACATCTGATACTCCTGCCATACTCCAGCTGTAAATTTTTTTCAATTCTGAAGTAGATCAGACGCCTAGACGATACCTACCAGGAGTATGATCTACTATTGGTGCACCAGACAAGTGTGTTTACAGGCATATCAGACGTCTGATATGCATGGAGTTTTTTTATTCCAAGGAAACAAGCGTCTGACCTTTACGGAACAGACGTCTGTTCATGCTTGACGTTTAATTCTTGTGAATCAGGCGTCTGATGATGACATAAAATGTCAAATTTGATATTTTTAAAATTGGAACCCTATAGGTTGGGCAGAGAATGCAATAGCCGTAAATAATTATTGTTCAACTCGAAATACGAAATATATAAAAGTGAAATACGTGTAAGGACCCTGGCTATGAGGAAAACACTAGAAGTGGAGGTTGAATAGTGTTTATAAGATTTAAACGATTGTTATACTAATTTAAATTCCTAACCAACAATAAACGCGGAATTATAAATTAACCCAAAATGAAACAAGCTAACACAAAGGATGTTTCAAGAGTTCGGATTACCCAATTCCAATCCCGACTTGTTCCCGGTAATCCTATGTCCCTTCCATCCAGATACTTCCGGATACTCAAGTTAGAACCCTAACTTGATATTTCCTTAACCCATTTGTAGCAACCCTACAAGTGTAATCGAAACACAATCGATGTCCTTGACCCCCACAACTTGGGAACAAGCAAATCACTCTCACAAACCGAGAGTAAAACTAATTACGAAAGTTATGAAATTCAAAATAAAATTGCAACACTTACAATTACATATGCCTTGAAATAGAACTAGAAGGAACAAGTGTGTTGTGCATTGACGTCTCTTCCAAGAAGAGAGAAAGCCCTTTCTCTTGTCACCAACAAATGCCTAGAGGATATCACTTTGATTCTAGGTTGGAGAGCAAGAGAGAATGACATTGGAAATCTAAGGCTTTAAGAGAATGAGAGCTTAGAAATGAAAGCTTGAATAGCTAAGAGTATGACCAAATGGCTCCAATGGAACAGTAAAAGCCCCTCTTATAAGTTCTCCAAAACCCTCAAACAGAATACCCAAAACCTCTTTTGAAATCCGTGTGGAAACATCCAATGTATAGAATTTACACAGCAGACCGTCGTCTGATGAAGAACTCATACTTGCCTACTGCACTGTCAGAAGGTAGGTGCGAATTCAAACAGTAACTTACCACGTATGACAGTCGATTGATGAAGGTCAGACAGACGTCTGTAAACCAACATGCGACTGAGAAACCATTTGTAGGCGACTGAGTGAAACATGAGTAAGTTATGAAAACTCAGAAAGTTTTGGGAAGACAGGACAGACAACTGATGTGGTATCCACAAGCGCATGTGTCATATGCAGACGACTGTGAAACCAACATCAGTCGTCTGGCCGAAACTTTGGAAACTTGCCAAACACAGAGTGTAAGGACAAGGATCGACATGCGACTGTACAAACATTCACATGCGCCTGTGCCATGGGCAGGTGGCTGTGAAACCAACATCAGTCGTCTGGCCGAAACTTGCGAAACTTGCCAAACACAAAGTGCAAGGACAAAGATCGACAGGCGACTGTAGAAGCATTCACAAACACATGTGCCATAGACAGACGACTGTGAAAGCAACATCAGTCGTCTGACCGAAAGATGACAAGTTAGAGATCTTTGGGCAAGAAAGACATATGACTGACTAACAAGTCACATGCACCTGTAACTAGACAGGCGCATGTACTTTGTACAGTAGTCGCCTGATGAAAATTATAGCAGAAAGCCCAAAAACCAAGTATCAAAGTATATGCAAAACATACGACTATAAAACAAATCACAGGCGACTGTTTGGAGACATGCGCCTGTAAAACATTCAGTAGTCGCCTGTTGAAAATCCAAAATGCACATGCTAGAGAATAATGAATTGGAGGTCAAGAGAATGAGTTCTAATGATTTTCTAGGACAGAAAGAAAGATGTGTGTGTGCTACAACATAATTCTACTTCTAAACTACATACTAGAAGAGAATAAAAAGATTACATCTTGTTTTAAACCCATCTTCTTTCTATTGAATGAGCTTGAAGTCTTCTAGGAGCTTCAATCATCATTTTCGATCATCCAATCCACTTTACATGCTTTGATTGATCCTTGAGTGATATCCATTACTAATTGATCTTCAAGACATGCTTAGGCAATGGATTAATTACAAGCAGGAGATTAGTCACAAGTATTTATGTTTGCTCATCATCAAAACTAAGTAGAGAGAAGTCCAATACTCAAACAATACTAGCTAAAAAATTTTAATATAAAATTGCATCGTCATGCATAGATTGAAATACAAATTAAATTAAATTAACTTCCAATGACCAAATATGCGTCAAGTCATTTTTTAATTCGGAGTATCGTTGCTTGTCACGAGTTCGACCTCTATTCTGAATATATCTCACCAAGTCTGCGGTTGTCCCGAAAAAATATTGCCAGATTGTAATATCATTTCCAAGTTGATCGTATTGTGGCAACTCATATATTTTAGCGTAAATATCTCCTTCATCCTCAACAATCTTATTGTGCAAAATGATACAAACCCGCATTATCTTTTCAAGTAGATTTACTTGGTTCATTATTTTTCCAATTAGATAACTAAAGCAAAAATAAAATTGGAGGTGTGTGAAACAAATGCTTGGGGAGTATCATTTATATATAAGAAAAAAACCAAAATACTGAACCAAAACATGCACAAAGTTCAAGAAATAAACCCAAAAATCCAAGTCTCAACGGCTCCATAATGGGTTTTTTTCCCCTGAATCAGACGTCTGCAAAATGAACGTCAGACGTCTGCAAAATGAACGTCAGACGTCTATTTCATGTTCAATGAAAGAAATTGTTCGCACATAATCAGACGTCTGGTGCCCAATCACCAAACGTCTAGTCTTGGCAGGGTTTTAAAAAAATAAAGTCCCACCATAATCAAGCATTTGATGTGTAACAACCAGACGTCTAATCCTGGCCGATTTGGAAAAAAAAATAAGACGTCTGCTGAGTCAGCGGCTGAATGGAGGGCTGAATAGGGGCTTAAATTCTTAAGCCCATGTTCAGCCCCCCCCCCCCCCCCCCCCCCCCCCCCTCTCTCCTCTTTTTTGCAAAAACCTCATCTAATTAGGATTAAGCCCCACATTCAGCCCCAATTCAGCCATCCATTGAGAGTGCCCTTATATGAAGGGATGAATAGTGCCCCTTCATATTTGAAGGGCACTATCCATCCCCTTCAAAATTGGCTTCAAAATGAAGATGTGTCGGAGCTCCACCGTGCTTCAAAATGCACAGTTGGAGATGCTCTTGGGCATCTACTTGCAGGATTTATTTGATAACTCGCTCGAATTACTAATTGTATATTGTCTTTGTGCTTATAATTTGTAATTGCTGTTATGCCAATTATCAGCACTAAAATTCTTTCACTGAAACCCTTGAGAATTCTCTTGGTATAATTTAATACCTTTTTACAGTTTATTTGAGTTTCATAGTATTAATCTTGTCTTGGCCTTGCTAATTGTGATTATCTGCATGCAATCTGATGTGCTTAGATCCAATAACATTCTTAAATATCATAAAAAAAATTGATTTCACTGTTAGTTTTGATTGTGCACATGGGTGTATTGTAAATATGTAAATATGAAATGTCTTAATTAAATGCAGTATCCCACAAAACTGATTTAGCCGTAGTAAATATGTAAATATGAGCATTTCAAATTTTCAATCCAAATAACTGATTTAGCCGTAGTTAATAGATTACTATGCCGTTAACTTTGTTGTCATTGATTTGCTTCTTTTTCTCTGGTACAAAATATAACAGAAATGAACTTAATACAACTTAGTATGAAATTAATCGTTGTTAAGAATAATAGCCCCCACATTGGAAAAATAGAAAGAAAATGATGAAAATTATTTTGTATTTTGTAGTTGAATGTCTATCCATTGGCTTAAACTTTTCATCTAGATAAGGTTTCAACTAGTTTTAGTCATCACCAATATAGTTAATTTTGCGCTCCTTTTACAATGTAGATGTTGTTTACAATAGTATCTGATCTAGTGTTTTGTTTGTGCTTTGACCATGTAGGTGGCATGGATCCTTATGCGATCATTGTTTGCCGCACACAGGAGCACAGGAGCAGTGTTGCATCAGGTGCACCTTCCCCCTTTCTGTATTGTAATCAGATATTTCTGGGTAACTTGTAGCCAGCTTCTTTAGTTTCATTTTTCCATAATCTTTTTGATGTGTACCATATTAAAGTTGTGTTGTTGTTATTGTCATACAGCATAAATGTTTAATGTATAAGTATTTTTTTCATTGGCTGTAATGTGTATAATAATAATATGTTGTCCATGCATTTCTAGTCATGTCATGGTGTTTATGGAAATCTTTTTTTGTGAACAATTTGCTTGGTAAATTGTTGTAACAATCCTAACCACATCTGCTGAAGACCCCACCTTTTCTCTATGCATTTAGGAACATTTTAATCTCACTTCAAGATTTGAATATACTCATTCTGTATAAATCACATCAAAATGTTGAGTTATTGCATATCAATTCTACAACTCTATGGTATTAATCATCAAAGTGATATATGTAGAATTTGCCCTTCATTTAGTGCCTTTTTTCCTCATTTATTCTGTTGTCTTTAATTTTCTCCTCTACTTGTACAAATCTGTAGTCTGTTTCATCCTTGTCAACATACCTGGACATAGCAATATATGTCATTCTGGAAAATATGATCCGATTCACTGATATGTAAATTTAATTTAATGACACACACAGACACATATTAAACTCGTATATATTTATGTATATAATGATGTTCTATGGTGACATTTGTAATTTATTGTAGGGAAAGGGAGTAATCCTGAATGGAATGAGACCTTTTCGTTCACCGTGTCTGATAACATTTCGGAGCTAACCATCAAGCTCATGGATCGTGACACTATTACAGCGGATGACTATTTAGGTGAAGCAAGGTGAGTATTCATGGCATAATGTTATAGTTCATGCATGGAGTGTTTTCCATCACCGTAGAAAGTTGCTTAAATTGATACCAGTCACAGAAACATGTGTGTTTTTAATAATTAAAAAAAAATCTTATCTGAGCTTATCGCTTTCTTAAATGGGTCTAGAGACAATGTTTGTGTTGGAACGGGCAATTTATCTCTCTTCGTGATTTTGCAGGATTCCTTTAGAACCATTGTTTATGGAAGGAAGTCTCCCACCGACAGTTTACAATGTGGTTAAGGATCAGGAATATCGTGGAGAAATCAAAATTGGACTCAGTTTTACTCCTGAGGTATTCTGCCACACTGACTCAGTTTTGTCCCCATTCTTATAATCATGTCAATAATCAAATAGCATCAATACTTCCCTTGCTCTAATCTCTCCATATCTGGAACCCACTCGTGAAGTTATTATCCTTCGAATGCTGGCCTGTATGGGGAGGACACATTTTTTTTGCCTGCTCCGGAGCCTGCATCTCTCGACTTTCATATCACCGAACAACTGCATTTCTCAATGCTCTGAAGCAGTGCCCCCATCACTGTCGTTCCTCTCGACAAGGCCTCATTGTTCAAGTCATCACTCAACCAAGATCATTTCACTCACATTTGCATCCACACGTTATTTATTGGTTTTGAATGTTTTGGCACCCTTCTAATCTAAACCCCTTTAATTACGTCTAGGGGAAATTATTGACCTTTCACTAAATTGTTCGATCCATATGGAAGGCACTACAATGACTTGTATATTTGGCATTGTGTTGCCACTTAAGAAAACACCCGAGACACATGGCCCTCTTTTAGTATCACTACCAGCCTTGCTGACACCACGCAGCAATTTTTTGCATTTTCTAGACTATCAATCATCGATTGTCAATTGAGGACGTGATTTCACGCTCTGATTTGGAATTGTTGGCCATACTTTAGTCATAAAATGCACCCTTTCACCTGAAAATTACATCTAAATAAGGCATGTCCTCCCCAACCCCATCATCTTTTCAGTGAACTTGAAGCACATTCTGTTTTTTTTATTGAGGATGAGAAGCGCCTGTCTTAAGTGCACAATCTAATATTTATCTTCCTTTAATTTAATTGTAATCTAAAATAATTACATAATTTTTTAAACAGATTCGAATGTTTAGTTTTCAATAAAATAAGTACATGTTTGATACCATGTATGATCCCTTTTGGAATTCTTACCGGTAACTTTGCAACAACAAAAAACTCAACCATCAAACACAGTTTACAAGCTAAAGACGATTCTTTACCCACTCTTGCACCTCATGTAAAAAAATTCAATAGATTGCAAACACAGTTTACAAGCTCAATTTTTTTATTCAATCACTCATAATCAAAATTTCAACTAGCGAGTCATATTTATAGAATAATAAATAAACTCCAATTTAAACTCATACTTAGACTCCAGACCTATACTCAGACTCCTAAAATAAATAAAATAAAAGCGTCTTCCTCAAAAGGAAACTCAAAAGATCTGGAAAAACAAAATAAAAGAAATATAAAAAGACTAGAACTAAAATCTTAAATCTTGAAAAAACTAATCTGGACTCAAGCTGGATTCCCATCACACATGCTTCCTAGTGCTGCAAGGTTCAGATACTGAGCAGTTCAAAAGCCTAGTAACAATTCCTTTAAGAACCTCATTAAGGTCAAACGGCAGCAGCGAAGTTTAAGGACTTGCTTTAGCGTGGAAGCATTGATTATCATTTAGTGGAGATGGAGATGAAATGAGGCACTTCCCTGCTAAGCCTCTAAAATATGGAAGTTTAGCATTTGCAATGGTTGATTATTTCGAGATTCTCCTCTTTGGTGCTCAGTCAACCATCATGCCTTATTTAAGCTCGTTTTCTAGATTTTACCACTTCCATCATGTGAATCTTTTTTGCAGTTTATTCCGTTTTTGTTTTCGAAGAGGTTAACTGTAAAATGTATCACTTCTCATGCTTTGTTGAGATCTCACCATGCAATTCAGAGTCACTTTCCAGTGAAAAGATTATGCCGTGTATGATCTGTATAGGGACAATTCTTGTTTATAGGCAGGGTTTGGTATGATGCCGATATGGATGCTTCTTGATCATGAAACAATCATGACAAGAAATCATACCAGACTTGAGCTGGACTTGGCTTGGCTGAAAACTTTTAGAACCATTGATAGGTTTGCAATGCTCGACTCTTGTATTACATCTTTTAAAAAACAATAAAACAACGCAACTTTTTCTCATCACCAGGGATTCTGGGTCACCAGGTCGACCTTTTTTCATATTGTTTCATCAGATCCTCATTCATGAGCTAGCTTGTTGGCGACTCCCGTGGAAATCATAGTTGTTAATTACCAAACTCAGTAAAGTTAGTACCTTTATTTTGCAACTTACATGCATTTTTCTAGCAGGTAAATCGCGGGCTGGACTATGAAGAAGAGAACTACGGCGGATGGACACAATCTTCTCGGGGCTAGAGACGTGTCTCTACAACACCATGTTTAGTGCTGGGATGGACTGATGCTTAGTCTATACCATTATCATTCTTGTTTTAGATCTCTTTTATGAACCTTGATAATATGTAAGGCTTACTAGCATCGACTTTTGGTACATCTTTCTGATTTTAAGTATCTCTCAATTACATAGATTGGGTGCTGCTTTAGTTAGAAAACCGCAAGTAATAACATGCTCCCTAGATATCAAGAGGACCATATCTTTCTCTTTTTTCTCCCCACAGAATTTACTACTTGACTGCAACTAAATGATAATGTGGCTTTCTTAATTTCTTTGTTTTTCTTAATTTCTTTATTTGGACTTAACGCTTAACAGACTCTTCTGACCTTACTACAACCCTGACAATCCTTCTAAATTAAGTTTGTTAAGGAGATACACAAATTTTTCCCAAGTGAGAATTTCTTGTGCAAAACAAACAAATCCTTCATTAGAAAGGGTGCGAAAAAAGTTTTAAGTTGAATACTTGTTCAATCCTCACCTTTTAGAGGTGCTTAAGACCCAAAAAAACAATTTCCATTAAATTTTTTTTTTAAAAAATGAAAATTGAAGTAATTATATGAGAACCCAAACACAGATCCAACCAATAGAGGGGTCATCCTTTTGTTTTAAAAAGGACCTACTATAATTTAGTTCAGTAACATACCATTTTTCGCCCCAATAGTTTCCTAACTGAATAAAACAGTACTAGTAGACACACGAGAGACCCAAGACGGCACATCATGGACTGCATGTATCGATGAATATAACCTTGAACTTCGGATGCTCCTGAGCTCGAAGGTTGCGTCAGCCATTTGAAACCCTGGAAAAAAAACAAAAGCTCGAATTAGCGAGCTGATGGGTGTTCTATTAGCATTGAACAGACCGGGCGTAAACTAGTCGGTTAACCTTTCAATGGATCATCGCACGACAAGCATAAGGCTAAAAGAACAATCTTAGTTAGAACTTCTACAAGGCCTAATCCTCAGTCAGTCAATTCTTCAATGACAACGTCAGGCCTTGGCAATCCTGTATATTGTCTACGTAGATCCATGTGGTGTGGAGTAATGTATAGTTAATTTGTATTCTAATCATTGTTTTAACTTTCACTTTAAAATAATGTGGGTTCTTTCAATTTCATCCCATACTTCTGAGCTTGAGCCTATTATTTTAAGAATTGTTACACGCATGACCAGTTTTGCTCAACGCCCACAACTACTATTTACAAGTTTGTCATTCAAAATTTTAACCGCTTATGCCATCCCCCCCCCCCCCCCCCCCCCCCCCCCCCCCCCCCCCCCCCCCCCCCCCCCGCGCGCTGTCCACCGCTGCCGATGAGTTTTAGGTTTGGAATTGTTGAGTGTGGCCGGAGGTCGGCGGAGGGAGTGGTAGCTGCAGAGGGGCTGGGGAGTTCGTCAGAGGGGGTGGGGAGGTCATAGGAGGGGGCAGAGGAGGGACGGTGCTGGGGAGTTCGTCAGAGGGGGCATGGGTGGGGTGGCAGAGGGAAGATGATGATGATTGGCCGAGGGGGCGGTCGTGGGGGAGGAGCTGAGTGGTCGACCGAGGGGTCGGGCGGGATTGTCAGATGAGAGGGCGGCGAAGTGGCTAGGGAGATCAGGGGATGGTGCGGCAGCGAAGAGGGCATGGCTAGGGAGGTCGTCATCGTCGTCGTCGCCGTGCGCGGGCAATCGTGCATTTTACTCAACACGCACAACCTAAGGTATTTTCGTCGTCACAGCTAAGTGTATTTTTGTTATTACCTCCGGATGAGCGCGATGAATATTTTGAGTGACAAACTTAAAAATAAACGGGAGGTCGTTTGTGAGCGTAGCAATTCCCAGTATTTTCCAAATAAAAATAAAAATTTAAAAGAAAAATTAATGAACACTCTTCTACCTTGTGTTGATTTGATGCAAGATGTTTGCCCCTTCAGCCTGATTGCAATGCTTTCTTCTCCTTGGCTTGTGGCTCTGCAAGTAATGACATTGGTTTAATGTATGGAAAAGATTTGAAAACAATGGAAACAAATTAACTAACTAACTAACTAATTGATTAATTATACTTGATATAAGGGCCTTTGGGCGGTTCTTGAAGAGGATCCTGTGCCGGATAATTCCGACGACTTCCAATTCTGCCCCAGACTCCCCCTCCGGAGCCCTCCTCTTCTTCATTACCAGCACCGGCTTCTTCAGGGGCATTTTCGTCCCAGATAATTCGTGGTAGCCGACGGTGAACGTGTAGCAGCTCCCCTGACGGAAAAAAAATCGAATCATAAACAAATTCAAAACCCTAACCGGAACAATTTCGCGAATTGGTGGGAGGCCGGAATTAGGGCTCGCCGGCTGACCTGGGAAGTGCAGCAGAGGCGTCCGATCTCCAGGCCCTGGATGCGGTTCCCGATGGACGGCTGGGATTCGACGACGCCCTGAATCTCGACGATGGCCCACTCCGGGCAACTCTCGGCGTCGCAGCCGCACTTGACGCGGATCTCCATCTTCTTCCAATTATTATAATTAGTTTACTCTGAATTACTCTCTTCGAACAAATGAATTGAGTTTGGGGGTCGTTTTTTGTATTTTTAACCATTACGATCTGATCTTGTGGTATAAAAGGCGCGGGAAAAATAACTCAGGTTTCCCGCCACTACAATTTCATTTTGCGAATTACCCCTTCTAATTTCTTTAATTTGATAATAATAATAATCAGGACTTGTGTGGGAGCAATAACTACATTACACCAACTGCAAACGGGTCCAACCGTTTTGGCATTTGAACCCGAATTCTTCTCATATCAGATTAGTGTATAACATCATCAAACGATTCAAACCCGATAACCCGATAAATGAGACTCTTGTCAGGAAAACGATAAAGTTAAGAAAACCAAGTTTTATAACAAGATGAAAAGATATACCATAAATTAATCAATTTTTATGTAATAAAAATGAAGCCATCATTATGAGGAACAGTTGCTGTTAGTGCTTACACAAGTATAGTTCAAACCCAAACCCAATCCAAACCTGAAAATAAAGTAGAACTTCCAACCAGAGGAGTCTAAATCCGAATGTTCTATTGAATTCAGGGTTCGAATTTTACATTAATCTAATCCGCGTCCAACCCACATAGCTAAACAAATAAAAGAACTAATAATGGTAATGATAATGATAATAAAATGACGTGTTGCCAAATCAGTCCATCAGAGAGACCAATCCAACAGAAAGGCCGAATTGAACCAAGGAAGCGTACGTGAAGAGAGACGAACGAGGCCAAGGAGATGCACAAAGCCTAATAATGGGTCGTTGAACTCGAACATCTTTAAATACTCATGGCCTTTTTTACCCCCTTGACTAGCAGCTTGAATTCACCGTCATCGGGCGATACTGGCAATAGCCGCATAAGACATTACCATTACTACGAATCATTTCTGCCCTCCAAAACTGGCAAGAACTCGCCTCTCAGGGAAAAATTTGTGCAAAACCAAACTTATCCTTCATCACAAAGGATCAAAAAAGATTATATTATTGCTCATATCAAGAGCCTGAGTACCCATAAGAACAAGTAACATCTCAGCTGGATGCAGAAGTCGCCAAAGGACAAAAACAAGATCTAATAATTTTTAAAAATATATATAAAGTTTATATTAAAAGTAAGTACTCAAACACAGAGCTAACCCATGAAGGGGCCATCCTTTGTAAAAACCAACTATAAGTCCAGCGCATGACATTTTTACCCATAATGTCCTAACTTTAAAAAAAAAAACAGTACCAGTGGCCAAAAAGACACCAAAAAAGGTCACAATATTTGTTCTTTCTAGACAGCATCACCATGGCCTCTATGTAAAACTAAAGTGCTGGGTTTGATCCCTTCAAAGTATCAATGAATCTAACCTTTAACTTTATGTGATGCCCCAGCGCGCGAAGGCGTCCTGTTCTTCATGGGAAATGGCTTTCCCTCGTCGCTGACAGGTGAATGCTGCTTCTTCGGTGGCTCCGCTGGGCCAAGCAGTTTTGCTGGGCATAGACCTTGATGGTCAGATGCCGCGGAGGCAACCGATGCACTGGGGTTCAATGTGTCCACTGAGCTGAGATGCTTCTGGATGTATTCTTCGATCGCTAACCCTTCATCCAGCACGGGAATTTCCCCCATTAGAGTCTTGACGGCAAACTCTATGCACGGGTCGGACCAGATATCACTCAAGGGCAAAGTAAACGGAGATGATGGCCTATCTCCGGATGTTAGTCCCGTCAACAGCAGCTGCCCTCCCAGAGAAGCTGCTTCAGCAGTGCCCATACTTTCACGCTCGGTTGAAGGTATTGATTCTTCAATTTCATCACGCATGTCTTTAGACAGTGGCTGAGATGGTTCCTCGTCATTGTCCATCCTTTCAGGCTGCGATGAAGGTACTAATTCTCCAGTTCCATTACACACGCCTGTAGACAGTGGCCGAGATGTCTCTCCTGCAGCGTCCATCCTTTCAGACTCTGGTAAAGGCGCCGATTCTTCAATTTGATTACACACACCATTAGACAGTGGCCAATAAGTTTCCCCCACAGTGTCCATCCTGTCAGACTCTGATAAGGCGACCGATTCTTCAATTCCATTAAATGCGCCACTAGAGATTGGCTGGCAAGATGGGCGACGAATCGTCAAATCAGTTCCAGGATCAGGCTCCAGCCCGGCCAGTCGTTTTGACGATCGCCTGGGCAACGTCAATGATTTGGCTTTGCTCCTCCTCAGCGTCCGTTCTTGATAGACTGGTGTTATCTCATTAGTTGGCTCAGATGACTTCTCCAAAGCCGCCGTCAGTTCCAGTAACCCTCCACTTCCCTTATTTACCTTCCCAGAGATGGACCCCATCTTGGCGGATCTGCCCCTCCTCGCCTTTTGTTCTCCATGATTTGTAGTATTTAACAAACTGCCAGTTGCTGCCTCCAACCCCTTAATTCTCTTTATATCAGCCTTTCCTTCCATGTGCGCAATGTCTGGCGATGATGTTGCATCAGTCTTTTGAAAACCTGTAACATGAAAAATCTTTGATTAGAGTGTTGAAGACTGTCTCTTCACGAGAAACAGTGAATTGACTTCATATGACTAGAAACTGCATTGTCGAGGCCAGCTAAGTTCTGAACAGAGCAGGTGGAAACTAGTTAGGCAACCTTTCAAATGATGTTCACAGAATAAGCGTAAGTCTAAAAGCATAGTCTTAATTAAAACTTCTACAAGGCATTCTCCAGTCAATTAATTCTCCGGTAACAATGTCACATCTTGGCAATCCTTTCCATTGGAAACACATAAAAACTCCATATAGACCCCTTCCTGATATAACCTCTATTATCAGCTGGCACGGCAGCTGGTGTCTCTTAAGGTGTCAGTGGTTGCTTCGTAAGACATGATTTCACTCATTTAAAACTTGTACAAGGCATTCTCCAGTCAATTAATTCTCCGGTAACAATATCACATCTTGGCAATCCTTTCCATTGGAAACACATAAAAACTCCATATAAACCCCATCCTGGTATAATACCTCTATTATCAGCACGACAGCTGGTGTCTCGTAAGGTGTCAGTGGTCGCTTCATAGGACATGATTTCATTCATTTATTCATTTAAGATATCAATAGAACTACAAAAATATTTCAGCTCAAACCATGAATCTGTACCCAACTCCCACCCATCCAAATACAATGCTTGCCAAGACTTGGTTAGCTCACTACCACCAACAGTTCCTAGTAACAAAAGAATACTACTTCTGGAAAAGATTACTAATTCAAAAGTAAGAAATTTACTTGAAGATGAAGCAAGATCGTGATGTGGCAACTGCAGTTTGTCAGGTGATTCATCACTTGCAACGACCACCCTTTCTGACTCCACGGCAAATACAGGCATGGTTATGCTTGGCCTCCCCCTCTTTGCTTTCTGCTCTACATGCTCGGAAGCAATCATCGGACTGCCACTTTCTGATTCTAAAATCTGTCGCCTCTTCCTAATAACATTCCCTTCCACATGTTCAGTATCAGGTAATGAGGTTGGATCATCCTTCTGAAAATCTGCTACAGTAACAACTTGAATTAGAATGGCAAAGAATGGCTTTTAATATAAACAACAATTCAACCTATGGAATTCAATACCGCACAACTACAGACAGATTAACTCTGGTATGAACAAACCAAGAGCAAACTGCTTAGGCAATGGATCTAGATGATCAAACAGAACAACATTTAAGGAGACATGGCTAAGTGAAAATTTTTGGAACTTCCACAATGCCATAATCTGGACAATGAATGATCTGGTGAAGAGTAGTCTTGCTAGTTCTTTTTTCCATTCTTTTTGCAAGCAAAAAACCATGCCGGCCCTTTGAGATGAAAATTAACTTTATATTCTCAGTATCACATGTGGTGCTTCGAAAGCTTTAAGTGGCTTTCAATCCCCACAGAATATATTGCTCATTTGAAAGCTAAACAGAGATACAAAATTGAATAGAATGAACAAAATATATGCACTTATATACCATGCTTACAGACATTTGGGCAGTTCACAGAAAACAATTGTTCCCCAGTTCAAATACTACTTCAATAACAGAACTAATTCAGAAGTTTAGACATTTACTTTCAGATAAAGCATGATCCGGGAGTGGCAGCCAGATTTTGTCAGTCGATCCATTAATCTCCATCACCTTCTCAGGATTCGATGTTGAGGCCTCTTTTGTGAAAAGCCGTCGTCTTGTTGTATATCCTTCTGATTTCAATTCTTTAACTGAAATAGGAGGCTGCAGTAAAAACATCCAAGAAAGAAATATCTAAAACCAATGAATCAAAAGTAATTTGTAGGTAAAATATGGGAACAGACACCATTATAAATATCAAACCAACAGCATGTTAATTTTTCATTTGCACAAGAATAAGATGAACATTCAGAGGATGTTCTTATTATCTCATATTATATGAAAGAACGAGCCGTACTACTGAAAGGATGTAAATGAAGCATCGGTCCGACATTTCCAATGTTGAAAATAAGGTAAATAAGAAGAACAAACAATAATGCCCAATGGATGCTACAACAACGCCTGATAGACACTTTCGTATATTAACAACAGAACGTATGTCCAGAAAAAACATGACACAGAAGTTGTATCTCTTAATTAGAATTTCAACTGTAGAGACATAGAGAGCACTTCATGTATTATAACACAAACACACCTGCCCAGAAAGTTCTCAACTATTCCTCCCTCAGAAAGGTTGCATTGATTAAAATTTGAGTTTATTGTAGCCACAATACACCGTATCCTCACCTAGCACAAAAGAGATGTGAGATTATGCACTCTCCAGGCTGTGTATCAGCCCTGAAGATTAGAAATGCTCCAAGGCGAGCTTCGCCCACATCAAGTCATGCCTTGTAGCTGAACATAATTCCATTAAAGAGAATCTTCTACTTCCTCTCTCTATCTCTCTTGTGTTTTACAGGGGACTTTTAGGTAAATCGTTCTCATTTTAGACTTGTGTTGTGCAGCAACCAGTTTTGATGGTGGAGATGATTCGACTTGAACTAAGAGTCTCGTAGAAACCTTGGTCTTGTTTACTTCATATTAAGGTAGATCCAGGCCTATGGAAGAAATTCATTTTTGAATGAACCAACTCTTTGTAGAGTCCAAGCACTTCTTCTAGAAGATCATAAATATACAAAACTTAAGCACAGAAAAGGAAAACAGAAGCCAGGCAAACCAACTCCATCACAGCGTCTGTGCAGGCGTTGGAGAGGAAATAACATCTTCCTTGTTCATTCAGGAGATAGGTATTTGTTTTTCCCTAGTCCTTTCCTATTCTGCCACGTCAAATCCATTTCATTTCTTCTCCTCCCAACCTATATCCCTGAATGCCTTATTATCTTACTTTTCTTTTCCTTTCCTTTCCTTCTGTTCCCCACCCCCCTCCATCCCTCTCAATAACCAAAGACCAAAGACATGATCTAACATATTTCACAACTGAAGAATAAGCTCATGAACCAATAGAAAAACAATATGAAGTTGCGTTCGGCTATCACATCATGGAAAATAAATATATGCCTGAACTCTGTTTAAAAAATCTAATATAGTTGTAATCCAAAAGAAATCGGAAAGTTAAAACACCCTCTGGACTCACCTACGAAAAAAGTCAACAGTCTAAAAATTGTATGTGGTAGTGAAGCCTTCAGATTTTATTCACCCTGTCTCTTCCTTTCTAATAGCCACATAATCCAGACCTCTGACAAAACAATGAGCCACACTGCCCCAATGTAGAAAGCACGGAGTCAGAATCAATCACAATACATTATATAAGCCAATGGATGCCCCTCACTTGAGACACAGGCACGCACTATAAAGCTTAGTGTCTTCAATTCATATTTTAACTCGCACTTTAACATTAAAGATTCAGATCAGTTGCCTTTTGGTCAAAAGAAGGAACTTCCAATAAGTTAAGCATGATTGCATTTTCATGTGCTCACGCATAAGAAACTTGGGACATCATAAATATCACCAAACATGTATAGCATAGGTTTAGAACATTTCCATTATGGATTGAACCATGAACAACTTACACTTTGTGAAAGGAAACTTTGACTATGTTAGAGACCTAGGTACTGAAGTCAGCTATAAGCAAGCGGAAGAAGAAGCGTTGTTGCCGATCATCCCGCCAAGAAGCAGCATCATAGGATGAAGCTATGTGGTGGGCGTCCAACGGCAAAGCTACGGCGAGCGGTGATGACTAACCGACAACAGTTACAGTGGTTGCATAGGTTTGTTTGACATTTAGATGGATAGTTGTTGTAACTGATTTTCAAGAAGAGACTATAAGATGAGAAGAGCTTGTAATAGAAAGATCATTGAGAATTTTGAATCAATAAAACTCAATTGAGTTCTTCCCTTTTAGTTTTTTTGTTTTGTTTGGATTTCCCTGTTCTGGCTCGATTTCTCTACTTTTGTAACAGAGCTGAGGGTTGTTGTCTTCAATGGCACGAGGGTTGTTGTCTTCAATGGCACGACGAAGGGGGCAACAGGAGGAGGAAGAACAGTCAGAGGAGGTGAGTTCCCCACAATTGGTATCTATGCACGGTGGTGGTGCGGACGCTCACTAGGTGTTCAAATGCTTTGATCCAAAAAGCCAGATCTTCTTTCAAGCAAGGCAAAGGAAGATGGACCATCCACCATTTTTCTCTTGATGCCAAGGCATTAAGGTCCTGCAAATTGAGGCCGTCGGAGGTTGAATAGGAAAGAGTTCATTTACAGCCTTCACACTTGAGATGACCCTGAACCCATATATCTCCGTCCGAATGGAAAAGATCTTCAGCCGAATCAAGCATATGAACTCAGTTATGGTGTATATTGTGAGATTTGTTGAAATGGCTCAGTTGGCGATGAAGCATTTCGCATTATTTGGCCATGAGATAAAGGAAGCTTGTATCTTTGACTGGTTTCTTCTTGGCCTTCGATCGAGAATCAGATGCAAGGTAGAAGACCAAGACCCCGGGAATTTACTTGAAGCCATCCAACTTGCAAGAAGATTAGAAGATCAGATTAAGGAAGAAGGTGAAAAGAATGCTGCGGGAATCTTCCTCCATTGTAAGAAACTTCTTCCTCCAGTTCAGGACATTGGTGAAGCAACTTGGAGCCATGTCAAAAAATCTGAAGATACTCTAGAAGATATGCAAGAGGAAGCAAGGAAGATTCTATCTCTTTTTGACTAAGCGAAAAAGAGATAAAATTGTATGTGGTAGTGAAAAAGAGATAGAATCTATAAAAGAACAGGACTCTAGAAGATACGCAAGAGATAGAAAGTTAAAACACCCTCTGGACAAGGAGATATAATTCTTGTAAGAATTTGGGAGAAGAATCAAAAAGAAGAAGAATCCAGATTTTTCTTGAGACCCAGATGGAGGAGTACAAAGGAAATGAAAATAAAGAGAAGGAAAAATTCCACCAGGCCATTTAGACTCAAGACATTAGTCTACAACCCATGTACCCGTTCCAATCTCTGAAATTTTGTTAAGAATAATTTTGTAAAGAAAATTTCTGGGAAATTTATTCTCCCTGAATTTTTGAAAACTCAATTATGTGAAATGATGGAAAAGTTGGGTTGTAAGAAAAGACTCCATGGAATTATGGATTTTGATCCTGGAAGAGCTTGGAGGTTTATTACTCTATCGGTTGATGGTTCTGCTTTTAATGTCAGCTGAATAGGAAGGCAAAAGTCTTGTTTATCAATGCAAGGGAAGGAGCTAATTACACTGGAAAGATCACTAGTGGGAAGAATCTCCTATTATTTTCAAATTCCAGAAAAACAGTAAAGAAAAAGAGAAAAAAGAAGAGAAAGAAATGGTCTTTTTACCATGTGGATATTCATATACAAGGATTCAATTGCCTTCAATTTTCAGCTAGCGGATGGTAACAAGAGAACAAAATGCAGATAGCATCAAGATGCTACTTACATTTGACCCTGTGGGAATTAAAGGTTGAAGAGGGTATTTGACAGCAAGGGGGGATCCAGTAAATTTCCTAGCTAATAAAACTGAAACTATAAAAGAACAGGACCATCAAGTGCAGATTCTTTATGAAGCATCGGAGCAAGTTTACAAGGCTTCAAGTTGTGCTGGAAGAAGGTATTCTCCTTTGGAAGAAATCCATAAGGTACTCGGAATTCCGCTACATTGTCATCCAAGAGCACTGGCTGGAAGTTCAGGGAAAATGGGAGATCATACATAAGGGGATCACCAAGCTCACCAAGCTGAAGAACTCCTTGGAAGGATTTCCAGAGACTCAGTTCCGTTCGGAGAATTATTAGATGCTCTCCAAGACTATTTATAACACGTGCACTCAGAATTCGCCGCGTTATTATCCGCAGCAGCTGTATGATAAGTACCGGGGGTTGTTTGAAGAGTACATCACTGCTATGGTGTTGCCTTCGTTGAGAGAGAAGCATGGTGAATTGATGTTAAGGGAGCTTGTTAAAAAGTGGATGAATCATAAAATTATGATCAAGATTTCATTTGAAGATCTATGCAAACAAGATCAGAGGTCAAACTTCGATTGCCTTCTCTTCGATCTCGATAACACACTGTATCCTTTGAGCAATGGCCTGGTGAATGCAGTCCTTAAAAACATCGGCGATTATATTGTTAAAAAAACTAGGAATCGATGGGAACAAGATCTCTCAGTCATGTGATTTGCTCTACAAAAACCAAGGGACTACTATGTATCCTTAAAAACATCGGAGATTATATTGATAAAAAACTAGGACTACTATGGCTGGATTAAGGGCAATTGGCTACTCGTTTGATTATGATGAATATCCCAGTTTAGTTCATGGAAGATTACAATAAGAGAATCTACAACCAGACTCAGTTCTCAGTCATCTCCTACTGAGCTTGCCAATTTGCAAAGTGATATTCACAAATACCAATAAGAACCATGCTGTTAAAGCCCTGAGCAGACTCGAGGTAGATGATTGCTTCGAATGGAAAATCTGGTTTTTTTTTCATATTTTTACCTTAGAGGCAAATTTAAATCTCTAGGATGCCAAGAATTCTAGAAGTTCACCTGGAACTTTGGTGCAATTAGCCAAACTCAAGACTGGATGCATGCTAGAAGGATGGATAGTGCTTGTTATATTCATGAGAACTGAACGCACGGATTTATCAAGGTATGAGGTGTTGGATAAAGAAGTACAAGCTCAGATGAATGGGGAGCTTCCAGGGAAAAAGCTTGTTGTAGATGATGTCTTCAGAGAACCTACCAATTATATGCTACTTAGTGTGGTGGTTGGAAGTCCTGGGAATAAAATGTAACTCCTGCAGATTGCTCAAAATTCAAACAGAACTCCTACTTGTTTGAAGAATGAATTGTTGGTTGCATTGGTACAATAAGAAAGACAATTCTCCCACTACATCCAACCAAGTGATCTGTTCGAAGCTAACCCAGGAAAGAACAAAATCTCTCGACCATGAGGACAAGGTCGATTTTTGAGAGAAAGGATCTGTAACATACCTAAGAGTGGAACTGGGTTATCGCTGAATGAAGGAAGAGCCGTTTCCCTCGGCATATTAGAATCGAATCGCAGGATTGAAGGGGGAAGTCGTGTCAGAGTAATCCATAGGTTTGATAAGAGCCGTTGGATCGAATTGGATCGACTCCAATTCGATCCAACTTAAGCAGAGCAGTCCAATCCTAATTAGATCATGGTCCTTGGGGAGCTTAAGTGAATTCATCACAACCATTGAGGTTTAGGCATTTCATAATAACTGATCCATTTTCTTCTTCTTCATAGGCGAGGCCCAACAAGCTAAAATCTGACGAAACTAACATCTGCTGCGGTGATTCGTTGGCAGTTAGAAGCATTAAGAGTTAGGGCTGTTGTAACCAACTCCGGAAGACAGTTATAAAAGAAGATGAACTTGTAATGGAGGGGGTGATCTATGAAATTGAATACACAAAACTCCGTTGAGTTTTTCTTCTTTCATTTCCTTTTGTTTTCTTCTAATTTTCTTGCCGCATTTGTAACGACGTCAATTGTAACGGGCCATGGAGCGACGAGGACGGCGACAGGATGAGGAAGAGCAACCAAAAGAGCGGCCGGATAAGGCCAGTTCTTCACAATTGGTATCAAAACCAAGCGGTTCTGCGGGTGCACACCAGGTGTTCGATGGTTTGTTGCAAAGAGCTCAGAAGTATTTTCAAGAATGAAACAAACTACATCAAGAGGAAAAATTCCTAGAGGCAGATGACAGATGTCTTTGCAAAGATTTATTTCGAGGGCATTCCAACGGTTAAAGGGAAGTGCTCAGTACTTACATTGCCTAACCAATTTGATGGTTTGTTGTCTAATGAATGAGTACTATCAAAGTTGTATACAATTTAGCTCGGAAATCTTGGAATTTGACCCAAGAAATTTTGTAGTCTTCTATTATATGGAGCAAGCTCATCGAGCTTTGGGTCTTCATGAAGATGCTCATTCCGATATGTTGAAGTCTCATGGATACTTCTCGGAGAATGAAGTAGAGGACGAAGAGCATGAGAAAGAAGAAACTACCGATAAAAAAGAAGAAAGGACAAAAGAAACTAAAGAAGAAGCTTCGACGATGACGGACAAATTGACAGTTCAGAAAATAATAGATTCCGAACCTGTTGAGGATCTTAGGGAAGCATCCCTGGATTCTTACAAGGATCTGAATGGTTTCATTCTTGCTGTGGGAGGGTCATCTCAATCAAAACTCCCAGGGCCTCCTGACCGACGACCATCTTCTTCAACCCTCGCCTTGGGTACAGATCAACGATTGATGACTGGAAGTATTCAGTTTTCTATGGCTAAGGGGAGTAGTTCTTTGAATTTCAAGAAGGGTGGTTCTCTTCCTGGTGGTGATTTTGAGAAGAAGATGCCAAGGAAATAAAGAAACTACATCTCCATTAAATTTTAGGTTGATGGGCACTAAGGCAAAGAGAACCCAGAGATGGAAAAGATACGCAAAGTCCTTCAAATTCAAGGTGCTAACCCACATCTCAAATATCGATTTTCGCCTCTGGAATTCTGTTCAAAAGAGTTCTATAAAAAAAGATTCCGAGAATTTTCTATCCTCTTCTAATACATTAGCTCCCTATAATCAGCTCATAACCAGATTCAATTTTTCTGAATCCTTGGAAACTCAACTACATAGGGTGTTGGTATGGGTGGTTTGTAATAACAGATTCAAAAGAGGTAGGGAAATTGGTCCTGGAGGAGCTTATGTTCATTCTGTTCAGAGCTCAGGGTTTGTATGAACTCTACAAAGAATTTGGGAGAGACTTCTCAACTATATCATTTGAAAATTCCTTTGTCTAAGATGACTGGTGTTATTGGGCATCACTGCAATCCTCCGTTGATATCCATCCAGCTTGTGGGAAATGATATGTTGGTGACAAATCAAAAGCGAATGGCTGAAGCAATTGAGGAGGAGGCTTGCAATGGCTTACTTCTGAAAGTTAATCAAAGGGGCACTGTTATTGAATCCATAAGAGCTGTTATTGACTGAAAAGCTACATGAAGAAGAAAAGTGGACAGCTAGGCTGGGTTCAAGAAAAGACCAAGCCAATATCATTGATACTCCAAGCAAAGACAACTGGAAAAGAGTAAATGCAGATAACCTGAATGTGAGGGATGACACTAAACAGAAGCAGTGTTATCAATGGCGGATGGCGGCCTAAGGCGGTGAGCCAAAAATCCGCCATAAACATATAGCGGATGAAATAGCGGCTTATGGCGGACGGCCTATGTGTGTGTATGTTCTCTCTCTGTGTGTGTATGTATGTGTGAGTGTGTGTAACTGTGTATGTGTGTGTATATGTGTGTGTGTGACAATGTGTATGTGTGTGTGTGTGTGTGATTGTGGCTGTATGTGATTTTGTGTGCGCGCGCGTGTGTGTATATGTAATTATGTATGTATGTGTGTGTGAGATTGTGTGATTGTGTATGTGTGTGCATGTGTCTGTATGTATCTGTATGTATGTATGTGTACGCTCTCTCTCTCTCTCTGTGTGTGTATCAATGTTTTGAAAGGCGGCAAAGGCTTACGCCTCAAGGCGCGCCTCAGGGCGAGGCTCACCTCCAGCGCCCTGAGGCGCGAGGGAAGAGAGGCTTTCACTCGTCGAAGGCGCCCAAAGGCTTACGCCTCATGTCGAAGGCGCCCAAAGGCTTACGCCTCATGTCGAAGGCGCAGCAAATGCGTTTAGGATTTTCACGCCTTCAACATGTGATTTTTTTGCAAATTTTTTTATTTCCCAGATATAAAAGCTAAAAGAGAGAGAAACGATTCGCCGTCGCATTGATTTGTCACCCCAGATGAAGATGATGTTAGTAGCCTAGGAAGTTTTGGGGAGGGAGATGACTTAAGTGAAGATTCTGCATTTGATGAAGTGTAAGAGTAGATTTAGAGTCTAATTTTGCAACTCAAATACTCTGATCTTTTTTGGATGTTTTATATTTGTCTTTAGAGTGTTATTTTAATATTTTGATACTTTAATGATGGTTTGAAACTTAAATATATGTTTTTTACATCTATATTTCAGAATTATGTGGTTATAATGTGTTACGCCTCACAACACGCTGAAGGCTTACGCCTTACGTGTTGAGACTTACGCCTCGCGTCACGGGTCGAAAATACGCCTCACGTCACGCCTTCGCGTTTTAAAACTTTGGTGTGTATCTGTATGTGTGTGTGTATGCGTGTATAAAAACTAAAAAACTGCAAAAACAAATAAAAACAACATAAATAATCAAAAAAATAATTGAACGTCCGCCATGTGCGTCATAAACCACCACATGGCGGGCTTTATGACGGAAATAACGGGTGCCATGGCGGAAATAGCGGACAGGGCCATATCATGCTGAAAAGCGGATGGCGAATGACGATGAGCCCAAAAACCGCCAGGCCATTCCGCCATAGCGCCCATGGCATCGCCATTTGATAACACTGAACAGAAGCAAGTTCTTATCAACTACATACTGCACTTGCCATATTATGAATCTGCCATAAAGTTTGCTGAAAGTAGAAATATACATGAATCTTTCAATCTTGATGTCTTTCTTGAGGCAAAGAAGATCATAACTAAGAATGAAGGCATTATGATACATGGGAAGAAAAGAATCGTGGGAACACATGACAACAGAGCTTACTTTAGTCATTGGAAGCATTATTTTAGTTCTAATCTTGGAGAAGAATTTCAGAAGAGTGTGTGCGCAGGATTTCAGAGGGGTAGGTTTCCAAGAACCCAAAATTACATTTCAATGGGAATTTTTGATTTGATCCAGGGGAACCAAAGGGAATGGGTTGTCTTTTAGCTCATTAGAATGGAGACTTCCTGGAGTTGATATTACAGGTTATTTCAATTTTGATGGGGACGAGGACAAATGGAAGGAATTCAGAACGCCTGGAATTAACAAATGGTGAAATGGAGGAGGAGCTGTTGGATAGGATCCTACATAAGAGGTATCAACCTAATTCTTTTGTTGTCGATGCTTATGCAAGGTCTCTCATATGTTCTGCCCTACAGATGTTGGCTGCCAATACTAATTACCAGAAGCAGCTTACAGTCAATCTAATGTTCAACTTTTTTATGAAGCATTCCGACGGGAAAATTGATAGAAGTATTCCACAAATGGGTAATGATGACATTGGGAATAATGGGTATCATGCCAAGTTTTGAGCATCACGGGGAGTACAACAGAATTCTGAGAACGATGTGATTATGGTAGTTAACTTAGGCCACCATTCCCATGGTGCAACATCCCACAAGCATCTCAGAAAACATAGCAAAGCTGTTGATGCGATCCGCTCAATTTAAAAGAATAAATTCAGATTTATGGAAGAAAGAAAAGAAATTTAACAGTGGAATAGAAAAGATTGCTTAAATTGAAGATAAATTGATGCTTTTCTGGAGTGAATCTCTCCCTAACTAGTGTTGATGGAACAAGTTTAATCCCCCAATAACCCTAAAAATAAATCTCTTCAATAGCAAAATATTCGATAATCAAAACTAGGGCCGTCTCGTAGGCTTAAACCCTCTCCTAATCAATTTGATAATGAAAGACTAATATACTCCTACTAATTGCTAAACCCACTACTAAAGAAATAAGCCATGAGAAGTAAGTCACAAATCGGGTCAAGTGGGGTCCGAGCCCATGCCTTGGCCCGCGCCTCTTGCCGCGCACCGCCTCTGACTCACGTAAACCCGAATTGCATCATCAATCCCCCAAAAGATGAACCTTGTCCTCAAGCTTGTAGTCAGGAAACTGCGACAGGATGGTGGCATAGGACTCCCAAGTCGTCTCATAGTCCGGCAGCCCACGCCATCGTATTAGCACCTTGGTGCCCCGTCTACCCTCACGTTGCACCTCCATAACATCCTAAAGCTCCAGCAACACTTCCAAATCTTCCGTCAGAATAGGTGGTAGGGTAGATGTAGCCATGTGATCTCCTATAGCCCGTCTTAACTGTGATACATGAAACACGGGGTGCAATGTCGATTCCAGGGGTACATTCAACTTGTAAGCGACTAGGCCTATCCTCGCCAAGATCTCGTAAGGCCCATAAAAGCGGGCCGCCAGCTTTTCATTTCTCCTCCTAGCTAGGGATCTCTGTCTGTACGACCTCAGCTTCAAATACACTCGATCCCCAACCTCAAAATGAACTTCCCTGTGATGACCATCAGCCGTTGTCTTCATAATCTGTTGTGCCCTCGTAAGGTGCTTCTTCAACTCCTCCAAGATGCCATCCTTCTCGCTCAAGTACTGCTCCAACTGCGAAACTGGAGTTGCTCACTTGCTGTAGTGGACTAAGGAAGAGGGTCTCTCCTATATATGATCCGGAACGGTGTAATCTGGACCGATGAGTGATAGGAAGTGTTGTACCAATACTCTGTCCAGGATAGCCACCTATGCCAACTCCTCGGGCACTCAGACGTAAAACAATAGAGGTACATCTCGACACTCCTGTTGATGACCTCCTTCTGACCATCAGTTTGAGGGTGATAGGTCGTACTCCTCAAGGCGGTCCCCTGCACTCGGAATAGTTCCTTCCAGAACTGGCTCATTAATATTGTGTTCCGATCTGACACTATCGAGGTGGGAAACCCATGTAAGCGAACCATCTCCCGTATGAAAGTCGTCGCCACTGTCGCTGCCGTATAAGGATGTCGTAATGCGATAAAATACACATACTTGCTCAAACGATCAACCACCACCAGAATCACCGTATACCCATCAGACTTCGAAAGCCTTTCAATGAAATACATACCGATGCCCTCTCACACCTAATCTGGAAGAGCCAATGGCTGCAGTAGCCCTATTGGGGCCATGGCAAGGTACTTGTGACGCTGGCATATGTCACAACTGGCAACCATCCTCGCAATGTCTTTCTTCATGCCCCGCCAGAACAGCTCCCTAGACATCCGCATGTAGGTTTGTTGAACCCCAAAATGCCCCCCCCAACTGCGATCTCATGGAACTCCTAAAAATCATAGGAATGTGCACCGACGTCTGCGGTATCACAAATCGTCCCTGAAATAATAACCACCCCATGTCAAGCGCATAACCTGGGTGATCAGTTGTCCCCTAGGTGAGGTCCTCTCGTATTTGGGTCAGCTCCTCGTCTGCATCAACCTCCCTCCAAAGTGGTTTCCAATCCGTCAACAGCGGTACCAACAATGCTGCAACGCAAGCGACATGCCCCATGCGTGAAAGAGCGTCTGCCACCTTGTTCTCTAATCCGGGTCAGTACTGAATCTCAAACTTGTAGTCCACAAGTTTAGATATCCACCTCTGCTGCTCCTCCGCGACCAACCTCTGCTCCAGCAAGTACTTCAAGCTCCGGTGATCTGTGCGCACTATGAACTGTCGCTCCAATAGGTAGGGCCGTCACTTCTGAATTACCAATACAATTGCCATCAACTCCCGCTCATATACGGACTTCAGCCTAGCCCGTCCTGACAGTCCTGGCTGAAATAGGCTACCGGTCTCTGCTCCTGCATCAGCACTACCCCCAAGCCATACCCCGAGGTGCCAGTCTCTACCACAAAGGCCTTGCTGAAATCCGATAAGGCCAGCACGGGAACCGTGTTCATCGCTCGCTTCAACGCCTCAAACACCTTCATGGCCCCCACATTCCATTGAAAACTGTCTTTCTTCAACTGCTCCGTCAATGGCCAGGCGATGGTGGCGATGGTGCTGTATCTCTGTACAAATCTACGATAGTACCCAGTCAGGCCTAAAACCCTCTCAGTGCCCGCACCGTCGTCGGTTGCGGCCAATCTAGCATTGCCTCCAACTTTGTTCTGTCCGTCGCTACTCCTTCTGTTGAAACGACATGACCCAAATACTCCATCTTTGTCTGTGCAAAGATGCATTTTTTCTTGTTGGCATGCAACTGGTGGGCCTACACTCCTGTAGAACTGTCTCCAAATCCCGCAAATGATCCTCCAAAGTCCGACTGTACACCAGAATGTCGTCGAAAAATACCAACATGAACTTCCTCAAATATGGTTTGAAAATCTTGTTCATGAGTGCCTGAAAAGTAGCGGGAGCCCGAAGAGCATGACTAGGAACTCATAGTGCCCCGCATGGGTCCGGAAAGCTGTCTTCGGAATGTCCTCCGCCTTCATCTTGATTTGGTAGTACCCCTTCAGGTCCATCTTTGAAAGGACTAACGCCCCATGTAACTCATCCAATAGCTCATCTATCATCGGTATCGGAAACTTGTCAGGCACAGTCTCTTTGTTGAGGGCGCGATAATCCACACAGAACCTCCAACTGCCATCCTTTTTTTCACCAATAACACCAGGCTAGAAAAAGAACTCACACTTGGCTGTATCACCCCAGCCTATAACATCTCCCGTATGAGCCTTTCGATCTCATCCTTCTATATGTAAGGGTACATGTACGGACGCACGCTAACTGGTGACGCTTTCTCGCGCAAAACAATAGTATGTGTATGATCCCTCTGAGGATGTAGCCCATGTGGCATCTGAAACACGTGCTCAAAACTGTCCAGCAACTTCTCCACCTCTGCAAGCACCATCTGCTCCTCTGCTAATGCTCCCAACTCCTAGTACTGCACCATAAAGCATTCCCCTCCCTCAAGCACTGTTTGCACTATGGACATGAGGGACACTGCACACCAACATAGGCTAGGGTCGCCTAACAGCACCACTATCCTGCCATCCTCCTGGTACTCCATCCTGAGTAGCTTCCAATTGAACTTGGTGTCGCCCAGCTTCTGTAACCACTGCATGCCCAACACGACATCGACCTTTCCCAACTCCATATGGTAAAAATCATCCACTATCTGAGCCTCATGCACGGTCAGTATCACTCCTCGGCACACCCCCTGCTCTCCTCTCTCCGACCCGTGCCCAAAATCACCCCAAAGGTCATCGTGTCGTTAAGCTGTAGCTCCTGCTGATCCACCATCTTCTGCGAAATAAAATTGTGTGTCGTCCCACTGTCTATCAGCACTGTAACCTCCTGAGATGCGACCCTTTCTACCAACTTCATGGTGTGATACGGAGTAAATCCCACCACGGAGTTGAGAGAAATCTCTATTGTATGTCTGTATCTAAATGTGAAGGCTGCTCTGTCTCGTCCTCGCCTCCATCGAGTAACACTACATCATCCTCTTCCTCCTCTGCCGCAACCTCCAGCTGTATAGCCCTTCGAGCACATCAGTACTCAGGTGTGAATCTCTCGTCATACTTAAAGCAAAGGCCTTTAGCCCTTCGCTCTCTCATCTCTGCCTCTGTCATGCGACGAGTCTGTCCCCGCGCCTAGTCTCCGTCACCTCTGCCTTGGCCGTCATTGGAACCCCGCAGTGGTCTTGGGTGCCGCAGTGGGTGCTGGACTGCGGAAAGATGCTCCGCCCCAAGCTTCCATAGACATCCTCTCCTCAGCCAATCTGTCCTCCACTCTCCGTGCCACCAGCATCATGGCAGTTAACTCCTGAGGGTACTGGACACTCAGCTCAGCCTTAAGCACATATTTCAGCCCCTTTAAGAAGTTTTCCTCCATTGATTCGTCAGATACACCCTCCACACTGCTCGAGAGTCTCTCAAACTTCTCTATATACTCCCACACCGACCCATCATGCCTCAAGGCATATAATTGCTCAAATAGTCCTCTCCCGTGGATCTCCTGAAATCTCTCCATGAGGCACTCAGTCAACTCCATCCAAAGTCCGTATAGGCCTCTGCTTCTGGGTCCACCTGTACCAAGATAGTGCTTCGCCTTCGAAACCCAGTGTTACAGCCTCATTCTCTCTACCTCAGTGAAGCCTACGATGTCAAAATACCTTTCAATCTGATACAACCACTCATCGGGATCCTTCCGATCAAAGAGGGGTGCCTTCAACTTCCTCATCTTACTTTCTGGATTGATGTCAAATCGTGGTGGCCCTTCCCAGTTTCCTGCTTGGCGTCTCTGATAAAGAGGCTCCACGATCCTCCACTACACCTCCAGACGCTGCCTTCTGTAACCCCGATCTCCTCTCATGACCCTCGCGTTGGCGAGTTCTCCTACGTCTTCTCACTCATCGTCCTGCTCCCGTTGGGGTTCCACGTGGAGCCGCGCCCCCCAAGGGGGCGGATTACCCCCCGCGGCCCCCAGGTGGGGCCGCCAACCGTCGACGCCCCCCAGGGGGCGAAAATACACCTGCGGCCCCCTGGTGGGACTACCTGCCTTCGCCGCCCCCTACAGGGGGCGGAACTCCTCCGACAGCCCCCAGATGGGGCCGCCTGCCTTCGCCGCCCCCTACAGAGGGCAAAAAACCCCCTGTGGCACCATGGTAGCGCCACCAGTTGTCGACGCCCCCGGGGGAAATCCTCCAGCAGCCCCCGGTGGGGGCCGCCAGCCTTTGTCGCTGCCCCAGGAGGGCGGGACACCTCCCCGATGTCGGATAGGGGCGAATCCCTTTTGACATTGCCCTGGATCTTCTCCCGTCGCCCCGGATTCATCTGAGATACCAGATCTGATGATTCCGACGTTTTTGGATCTGGATCTCGTTGGAAAAGTTGTTGTCGGAGCATCTTCGCAACCTCCACGAACCCCTCTTTCATCTCCTTGAAGCTTTGTTCAGAAATCATCTTCATGTTCGCCTCCAAGGATGCGTTCAGATCTGTTTTCAACTCAGCCTTTAGATCGGTCATCTCCTTTCTCATCCACAAGATCTCTGCATCGAGTCGTTCCTCCAAAGTTTTTGTCGTAACCATCCGCGTGTTCGTCATTGGATCGATTGCTCTGATACCAAATTAATGTGATCCGCTCAATTTAAAAGAATAAATTCATATTTGTGGAAGAAAGTGAAGAAATTTAATAGTGGAATAGAAAAGATTGCTTAAATTGAAGATAAATTGATCCTTTTCTGGAGTGGATTTCTCCCTAACTTGTGTTGATGGAACAAGTTTAATCCCCCAATAACCCTAAAGATAATTCTCTTCAATTGCAAAATATCCGATAATCAAAACTAGGGCCGGCTCGTCTGCTTAAACCCTCTCCTAATCAATTTGATAATGAACGACTAATATGCCCTTACTAATTGCTAAACCCACTACTAAAGAAATGAGCCATAAGAAGTAGGTCACCCATCGGGTCAAGTGGGGTCCGAGCCCACGCCTTGACCCGCGCATCTTGCCGCGCGCTGCCTCCGCCTCACGTAAACCCAGATCGCATCAGCTATCCAAGGGATTGAAGCTACAGTTTTGAAGGATCCGGGTAAGAATCGTTCCAACCGACACACTTCCAGGATCGTCGGCATGAAGAAAATCCTCGTCCTCCCCAATGGATGTGCACCAGGCAAGAGGACCAATTGGGTTATATACAAGTACAGATTGGAGGAGGCTACTAGAGATTCCCAACTTCCTGCTCTTACTCATCCTTCCGTGGTGACCGCTGTTGAGTCTGTCATTTCTACTCTTGGCAAGCATCGTGTCCTTTATCCAGGAGGAGTGAAGCATTACCAGAACAAACAAAGATACAGAATCGTTGTTGATAAAGCAAATATGAGAAGAATCACATTTGGCGACTCTCGACCTTGAGGAAAAGGTCGATTTTGAGAGGAATGGTTTATAAGAGACCTAGGTACTGAAGTCAGCTATAAGCCAACGAAAGAAGAAGCATTGTTGCCTATCATCTCGCCGAGAAGCAGCATCATAGGATGAAGCTATGAGGTGGGGCGCGTCCAACGGCAAAGCTATGACAGTGCTGGTTAACTGACGAAAGTTATAGGGGTTGCGGAGGTTTGTTTGACAGTTGGATAGTTGTTGTAACTAATTTTAAAGAAGAGAGTATAAAAAGAGAAGAGCTTGTAATAGAAAGATCATCTAGAATTTTGAATCAATAAAACTCAATTGAGTTCTTCCCTTTCAGTTTTCTTTTTGTTTTCTATGGATTGCCTTGTTCTGGCTCGATTTCTCAACTTCTGTAACTGAGCTGAGGGTTGTTTGTCTTCAATGGCACAACGAAGGCAACGACATGAGAAGGAACAACAGCCAGAGGAGGTGAGTTCCTCACAGCATTCATATTATAAGAGAAAAGCTTCTTGCAGTAAGGAACAAGATCCCAGAATAAAAATAAAACAATTTAGAAGCTAAGCAGAAGATAAACTTACAGGGGATTCCTTTTCCAAGGAATACATTTCAACGAGACTTCTTTTCCTGGGTCCAAATGCATATTTACTAAGCTCTCCAGTTTTCACATAGCGAACAGCTTCTGTAAGGGATCGAAATACATATCCTGTAACTGGATCTGTGTAATACTGTGACAAAAACATGTATCAGTGCATCCATATTTAGAATGAAGTAATAACCAAAAAAACATAATATGAATATAACCCAAAAAAAGTCACATCAGATGCAAATACTAGCAGCAAACCACTGTCAACCCCTGAGAAATAAAGGACATGAAATCAATGAAATCAATCAAGCGATGTTAAATGCACCCCCACCATTGGAAGTAATCAGTAGAAGAGTTTGGGTAAAATTCACTGATGTAATTTTGATATTTACCATCTCATAGTTTTAAACCATTTAAGCTATAACCTAGTTCAGATACCAATAACTGAGAAAAGTGTCATGCAGGTATGCCCCCACTTGGGAGTCTTTACTTACAATCTACAAGCTTGCAATATTTATGTGATATCAATCATTGAATAGTCCATCAATAACAAAAAATAACTTCGTCAGCCAAAAAAGTAAATGTATACTGCCAAGAGGAACATGCAATAAAATTGAATAGGATTGAGGTGGCGCAATTCAGAACAAACGTTCCTCTAGAGTTAAAGACAGAAAGGTGGGCTGTCAAACAAAGCAGTATATTCACACACTGCAGCATAATCATTTATTCCATGGGCTTAGCTTATTGTAGTAACTAAATCCAAGCAAGAACAAACATATTTTATTTTATTTCTTTAAATGGAAAAGTTGTAGGTTCTTCATAGAGCCTCGACATTATCCACTTGATTCACAACCATAGTCTCGTTTACTTGCTTTCCAGCTTATAGCATATCCTCATTAAGAAATTCCATAATGAAATGTTCCAATATCCCTCACTCATATCAAAGTCATGTATCTACTTTCAATTTCAACTAATGTACCTAATTTAAGCCATGGATGTTGCTAGCATGGCAAGCGTGTGCCAGCACATGCTAACATATTTCCATACAATTGCCTATTCAAAATGCCAATATACATGGGCTTTTCAAATAAAAATCCAAGATTGTTCAATATTTGAAACACCTTAAATCAATGGATTTATACTCCCTAATGTAAGGGAAATTATATGTGTAGCAATAATGATCAAATAACATCCCTTTTATCCATGCTACCATAGAAAGAGTGAGTTTGTTGTTTGGGTCCAAGCTTTTTTTATTCGCAATATAGATTTCTGAATCTATCCCTTTTCCCCAAAAATATGCTCTCCAGTATATCACATTTTTCTGTGACCTCCCTGTTGAGATATTGAGTCTCACCCGGTGTGGTTGTGATGATGAACAAATGTTACGTCTAACATATTTGAGTACAAGAACTCAAGGCAAATCAAACGTAGCACCAAGGGATTAGTGATGAGCTAAACAAGGCCATGGATTAATTGGAGCAAGACAAAGAGCTTGGGAAGCAATAATGCATCAAACGGTCTTCATTGTAATATTCATTTGATCTTTTTCTTTCTGTCTTAGCTTGTTAAAGCCTTGCTAAAAATGTTTACACACATGGTAACACCTTTAAAATAATTTTAAAAGGTTTTAAAAGGTTTTTCATATCATATCATACGTATCTATGTTGGGAGAGTCGACTATCTTCTTCATAAGAGTCGACCACCATCGAGAAAGAGAGCATAGACATACTGGGTTTATCATATCATATGTATCTATGTTGGGAGTCGACTATCTTCTTCATAAGAGTCGACCACCATCAAGAAATAGAGCATAGACATACTGGGTTCAGCCAGTAGTCGACTATTGTTGTTGGCGTAGTCGACTATTGTTGTTGGCGTAGTCGACTACCGCTGAAGTAGTCGACGACTCCAATAACAGGAGTCGACTACTTGCAGCCCAATGCAAAAATATGACAAATCCACGATTTTTGTCAGAAATAACCATTAGTGGACATTTTTGGAAATCTGCCAAGTGCAAAATTATTCTATATATATAGGTATTGGGTTTGGTTTTTAAAACAATTTAATGAAGAACTTGAAGGGCAAAACTTAAGTTTTAATAAGTATTTCTAAATCCCTCTCAAAAGCCCTCAGGCCTGTGTTTTATAAATTTCTTAAATCCTTTGGCCAAATCTTTTGATCTCCCAAAGCTTTCAAATTCATCATTCATTAAAGATCAACACTATAGCCATCGCTCTACACAAGGCTTCAAAGCAAGGTTATGTATAAAAGTGTATTCATTCTAAAAGAGTAAGTGAAATCCTTAAAGTGTTGAGGTGGTGAGTTATTTATTTCTTGGGAAGAAATTAAGTGTTGTAAAGACCTCTTATGAAGAGGCAGTTTTTGTAATTGTACTATTTGAGAAATAATGGAATTAACCGGGGGGACTCGGATGGCTGGAGTAGGATAAAAAAGGCCAAGTGGGCGTGGGTATCCAAACCAGGTTAAATCTCGTGTTTGCATTTTGCAATCTACTTTCTGTGATTGTTGTGTTATCTGTTGCTTGTGTATTTCCGCTGCATACTTTTAGCACCTGATAATTGTTGATTATTTTTAATCTGGGCAACTCCATTTAAAAACTTAGGTAGATTATCTAGATAAATTTTTATACACTAATCACCACGCATCTAGTGTCCATCGGCCGTCCTCAGGGAAGATTCCAACATGTAAAATCAGATTTCGGTTTAAGTCTATGTAATCAATATTCTAATAGCAGTTATACCAATACTATGCTATGACTTATATTGATGAGTATGATAAACAACCATGGCCCCACCTTGTACCACGTAGGGCGCTCACCGAGCCGAGTCCAAAATAGAAACATGAAATAGTCTCAAAATCCATCCGTTGATATTAGTAAGGGTCCAAACGGATGCATGAATGAGACCCGGTTAGATACAAGATGCGGCAATGTAATTCTATCAATTATAATATGAAGAATGGCTCCTGCTCTCTCTAATATGAGTTACCCCAAAACATCAGTTGTTTAAGGTATTTTAGTTTTCAGTGTCAAGTAGTGTTGTTCAAGAGATGTTTCTAAGGTAAATTTATCATGATATTTCCAGAGTTTTCATGCCAGTTATTGTTTATTCATGCAACGGATGTGATACTACCAAATCTTTTATTATGGGTGATTACTCTTAGATGCATCATAAGAATATAGAAAACGAGATGAAGTATCTAAACAAGTCCAAGGGTCGCATCAAAATTAGTTAATATGGTTACGGTGCTCTATGACTTAAACTCAACCAAGTTCATGATTCCAATAGTTTATGGGTCATCACATCAACAGTTCTATACCCAACAATATGATGTAAACAGATATCAATATCCAACAATTCCATTAAGCAAACAATAAGTCATGCAAGGAACAATTTTAGTAAACTTCAAGACCATATTCCAACCATAGCACAACCAACTATATATCCTAATTTGATGTGAGAAAATCTAATCTAATCATTTGCGTGCATTAAAAGTAATTTCACGATAATTTAAAATGGGGGGTGGGTCATCTGATTAATCCCATGAAAATCTCATCATCGATCATGTTAAGGGTCCAATCCATATACACACGTGCTTCTTATTCTTTCAATCCATAAAATATCATCAAGGAGCAAGTTTTCAAATAAATAATAGCATGTGTAAAGGCTGAAAGTGAAATCCCAAGTGTGAAGGCCATAATCCAACAAACAGCAGGGCCAAAGCCCAAAAATCAACCAACAAGGGACCACGTCCGAACAAACAAGATAGTTTATTACTCAGGCAGCTTTGGATGAGAGAGCATAGAAAGAATTCTTTCACAGATGGTTCTGTTCATTCTCTCTGCCACACCATTGTGCTTCGTAATCTTAAGAATTGTTCTCTCAAGGATGATGCCATGAGATTTACAGTACTTCTCAAATGGTCCTCTGTACTCGCCACCATTATCTGATCGAAGACATTGAAATTGCCTTCCAGTTTTCTTTTCAACCATCGCATGAAAATGCTTAAAGACGTTCAGGGCCTGGTCTTTGCTTTCCAAAACAAAATCCCACGCTTTTCTAAAGTGATCATCAATAAAAGTTACAAAGTATAAGCATCAAGACTTTTTCCCTTCACGAACAAACAACAGGGCAAAAGCCCGTAGGAGAACAACAATGGGGCAATCCCACAACAACCCCAGCCAAGGGCAAATCCCATGAAAAACCAATGGCAAGGGCAGTAGGCCCAGTCCAAGAACAAAGCCGGGACAAACCAAAATAACCACTCAAATAATAAGCTTGCATGCCCAAGAAAACAATATAGGCAAAGGCCCGTAACCAACGGCAAAATAAACAGCCCCAGAAAAATTATTGCAGTCGCAAGATAACGGCGAGCTAGGGCCGCGGCGTGGTCACCGCCGAGCCCCAAGAAACCCAAAGAAAACACAATGCTTAGTTCAACATCATCGCCTAACACGAAGAAACATAATTTAAACCAAAACTAGAAATTAAAGCAAATTTACCGAACATCGAAAGCCATCGGAAATCACGGAGCCCCGCCACCATGCCGTCTAGTGGATGTGACTACTCGACTATGGGCAAAAATTGAGAAGCTCAAGCCTCGAAAGCAAACCAAACCCAGACTCCGATGAAAAACAAAAATCGAAATTTTTGAAAGAAGAAAAATTGGAATTTTTGTACATGAAAACATAAAGGAGGAAAAGGGTTAAATATAACATATGTGGAGACATGAGAGGGGAAAGCGACCGAAGATTTAATGGCGAGTAGTTGTGATCAGTGCAAACCCTATCGATTGAAGTAAATGGGCGACGAAACTCTGTTGGGGAGGAGAAGGGGGGTTAAAGTCCCTCCGGCACGTCACAGAGGAGAATTTAAGGCAACGGGCTCGGTGGGGGAGGCAAGTCATGGCCCTCGGTGAAAATCTGAGGAAGCGGGTCTGGTCAAGGCAGAGAGAGAGAGAGAGATCAAGAGTTTTTGTCGCGTGTGGGCGTCGAGTCACGTGAGGGGAGCTCGGAGTGGGCTCAGGTGAGAAAATGAAGGATGCAGCGGGCTCGTGGGCTGCGGGCTGGGAAAGAAAAGAAAAGAAGGGAAGAGGTGGGAGTGTAATGAGCTGCAAGAAGAAAAATAAAAATGAAAAAGAAAAGAGGAGGAAAATAAATTGCAGAAAAATTCCATGAAATTTCTGGCCATTTCAGAGTTGATATAAATGTAGCACTTTGTGAGTTAAAATTTATGACACCAACAGCTATGATGATGAATTGCAATAACAAAACTACAATATGCATCGCTAATACCGTCTTTCAAGAAATGACCAAACATATCAAGATCAATTGTAACATAGTGAAACAATAATGTGACAAGTGATAGAGAGAATATGTTGGATCAATAAATCAACTGATAGATATGCTTACCAATTCTTTACCAAAAGAGAGATTATATTTGTGACAAGCTGTGGATAAGTGACATATATGCTCCAGGTTAAAAGGGTTGTTAAGATGTAATATATAATATATTAATAATTTTATGTAAACGAGGTTTTATGTAAACAAGGTTTTATGTAAAAGTATTAATATAATACTATAATAGAATAATGGGTATCCGATGCTGAGGATTTTTCCCCCTTAGATGCGCTAACATGATGGCCTCTTAATGGTTGAAGAAAAAGTAAAGAACACCATATTTACTCCCCGTTTTATTCGTCTAATGAGAGACCATCACGTCAACATATCTAAGGGAAAAAAAATCCGTAGAGGACATCTGATCCCCATTATTCTCACACTATAGATAATAGGTCCAATGAAGAAAAGAAACAAACCAACTCTTCTTAACCTTTCTTCACAAATTATTCATCTCTGATTTCTTCAGACATTATTGAATGCGGAACATTTTACTTTCATGGAACTTGCTACATATAAAAGGTGTGGACTTCTAATAGAATTTTCAACTTTCTACTGCACTTTAAATAGGATACTTCAATTGAAGAACTGTTTGAAAGAGATATCCTCATCATCCAACATAGATACTCTCATTAACATGACATACACTTAATGTAGGAATGTATGAATATATATACTTAATGTATGAATGTATGAAGGTATATACATACATATGCATGTATGTATGCATTCAAGTGTGCATCTAAAGTTTGCAGATGCATGCAACAGAAAACAAACTACAACTGTCAGACTAAGCAGAACGATAATCATGTCTCAAGAACAAAATCCGGTATTCACACCAAGAACTTGTCCAAGTTCATTTTTTCTGACTTTAAGAAACTGAAATTATGCATCATGGGGAAAAAAAACAAAATACAAAAAGTTGCAACGAGTAGTACCGGGTCTCCTTTGTTCCTGGTTGCTTTACTATTAGTATTAGACTTTCTGTATATCATTTCTTTAATCCAACCAGGAGGCAACCCATCTGGAGAGTACTCTATTTGAGCAAGGACCTAGAGATAAATAGGGTAATTAAAATTTTTCATCTCTTAGAAAAATGAACATTAATAACGAAGAAAGTATGTAATGAGGTACGGCAGAAAAGAAAATAAATGAACAAGCCTTGACAAAGTGCGGACATTATCTGTGGTGCTTGCTTTCAAGTGTTTCTTCCCTCCGGATGTAGGAGCATGGTGGTGTCCTGACTTGAGAAAGCTAAGAACTTCTACCTTGGAATAGAACCGTGATCCAGAAACTGGATCGAAGTAACACTACAATAAAGAGACAAATAAAAAGAGAGAAATTGCACCAAAGGTCAGACATTTTACACGAAGACCTCAAAAAACTTGCTAGTCTGCAAGCTAGTAGAGCGGTAGTCAATACATGAATGCATCCTTCAAAAAAACAGGATAACAAAATAAAAATATAAAAGAAAGAAAGAAAAGTTCACAAAGAAAACCTACATATTCAAACACAATGTCTGAGCATTTAAAAGCATATGCCAGTCATCAACAGTAAAACATTTATCACAAATAGAAATCAACTGCATGAATCTCTTTTATCCATTCAGTTATGTTAAGATGACCGCCCTTACATGAATCCACTTTAATACATGAACTCGCATAAATGGTTAAGCTAACTTTTCTGTTTTTCCTTCTCTTTGTTTTTTCTTAATTTTCCCAATTTTCCTTCATATCTATGCCCCCCCCCCCCCCCCCCCCCCCCCAGAAAAAAATTCAAAAACAAAGACAAAAACCAATCTAGTAGGCTCTTTTCATTTAGTCCATGAAGCCTAGTCAGGTTGAAAAACTTCAAGCCTGTTGTCACCATTTAAAAGATTAAGGTAGACACTGATCTCAGTCAACAGTTTCACATAAATAGTTGTCTCCTTTCATTTGAATCCAAAATGATTTCACTAATGTGTCGATTCACTTATTTAAAAAACAAATATAACTTACCAATCTCGATCAAAACATAAGAGCTAAGAGCATAGATTCAAAGAGGAGAAAGATTAGAAACTCTTCACTTTAATAAAATACGTCTCTTTCTGGGACATGACAATTTCTGAGTGATTGTGTGTTTTCTTTGTTCGCCGTCAAGAGAGTCAGGTTATAGTTACTGGTATCAGATCCAACAATTGTCAAACATAGGGTTCTTCTACCCATATAAAGCGACTGGAAATTGCTTGAGAGAACGTTTTCAAGTTTTTGCAAACAAGATGATGTAGCAACCAAGTATTAGGCATAGAAGTTTAACCTGAGGAATTTCTTCTAATGGAAAAGAATGGTGAAAGTGCTGCTAGCGATAGACAGACTGGTGTTGCATGCTAAAAGCAAAGAAAATCAAAGGAATAATCAATCTAGGTTGGGATGAGACGAATATCAAGGCTACAGGCTGATAAGAACATTATGTATCGGCGGAGAAGACGCAAGGCGAGATCAGCGGAGCAGAATTAGTCGTCTGGCATTTTTGGAAGGTTTTAGACCGATTTAGTAATTTCCATTTTTGGAAAGTTTTGGTCTGATTTAGTAATTTTCCTTATATGACCAGATCTGCTCTTATATATGTTTAGGACAGCCGTCATTCGTTGGTATGCAATTTTTGAGTGATAAACCCTAGTTTTAGAGTGGTAGTTCATAAATCTAGTGAGTTTAGTAGTTGTTAGTCGTAGATCTATTGCGGAGAGTCGGCTCCCTCTCGAAAGGGGTCGTTTATCTTGTATTTCTCTTGATTCCAATAAAAATTCCCAAATTTCAGCCCTAAATCATATCACATGCATTATCAAACTATTCTTGCCAGATGAGGTGATATATAAGTACAGACATTATCAAAATTCCCAAAACTTCATATGCTGCCACAAATTTACAAAACATGGATCTAACCCCAATTAATAAGAGCTCCCTTACTCCAATATGCTTGATGATGGATGCAAACAAACTAGTAAAATGGGGTTTAATGAAGAGTGGAAAAGTACAAATATTCCATTGTTGCTATTTTTTATTTTATTTTTTTAATTTCAAATGATTACAATGTTTTAAGGGGAGATACATTCTTCTACTTTCTATCTTGCTCACCTCCCTCTCCAGAGAATATAGAGAATATACTGCTAAGCTGACTAGCTCTAAACCTCTCTAGGGTTTTAAGTAGTGTACTGTTTACCTAGGATACTTCCTACAAGCAGAATTCCTCCCTAATCTAGGCTTTTGGAGTTATCTTATTATTGCACTTCTTAGGTTTGTTGGGCCTTGTCCCTATTTATAGACTCGGGACCCTTCTTGGTGTGTGCGGCTAGGAAATTAAAAGCTGGCCTTCAACTTTTTTGGAATTTGCTGAAAATCAAGATCGGCACTTCTTTGATGTCTTAATATCCTGTTGGAGCAATAATCTCCTTCCCGATAAAGCCGAACCACACTCTACTTCCTAAATTGTAGTTGCCTTCAAAAGAATTTTTTATGTGATTCATACCGCACCTAATCACTCATCCCGTAAATAATAACCTTGCGGCTATTGCTATAACAATCACCCATTTGGCTTTGTTGTGTTGTAATGTTGTTATTTCTATGCAACCATTGTAGTCATGGCAATCCCATTTTTCATGAGTACCAAGACCACCTTGGGCTCATGATGCGGTCATCGCCTATCGGCAAAGGAGGAGGCGTGCGGGTTGATTCAGGAGCAATTTTCATGTTTTCAGCCACCAGGGATATTTTCGTCATTTCTGGAAATTCTGGACCAATTCATGTTTTATTAGGCGACGGCTAGGATTTGGGGGTTTTTATCCATCGGAAAGCGGTAAACATGGGTCGTGGAACACCGGTATACCGACCCTGATCGCTTAACCCCGAACACGGAGAATTGGTGTCCATCAGAGCCCTGACGCATGAAACTAAAGAAAATTAAAAGTGGATATGGGTAGTGGGAATCGAAACCGGGCCTCCACCAAGGCAACTGGATGATTCAACCACTAGGATGAACACCGGATCTCGATTTGGGGTTTTCATATTGACCATTGTGTGAGCATTACTCTAGGCGTCCATAGAACCCTAAATTGGAAGATTTAGGTTTTGGTCTCAAATACAAAGCTTGGAGAGCGGTCTCCTCTCAAAAGGTGTCAACTTATCTTTGTGGTTCCTTTTTAAATCAATAAAAATCCCAAATTTTCCCTTTTCCACCATAAAAATCCCATTTTCATTCTAAGTTCCATCAAATATCATATCAAATTGGTATTAGAACTCTACAATACTCATGGTGACCACAAGATCAAAGGAGAAGTACGAAACCTTGGAGGGAGACTCGGGATCAAGAAGGCGAATTTGAAGAAATCGATGGAGGAGATGAGATCCACCATTAGATCTAACGTAAAGGCATTGGAAAAAAGGATGAACGAGAATTTCGGCTCGATCACGCAATCCCAATAACAGATCCTGCAACAACTCGCGGCCCTAACCAATGCGAAGACCTCAGATCTGAACGACGGTCGAGGGCAAGCGGGGAAACCTTCGGCGAAGGGGAATGAAACGATCGAGGAATTCTCTGAAGAGCTTCTGTCCGATGTCGATATAGTGTCTGAGGAAGAAAACAATATCAAGAAGGGTGTGAGCATGCCACATCGGCATCTGGGGCCGTAGGGCCCCAATGGAGTTGCGTCGGAGGCCGGTGAGGCCGCTAGGAGCCTCATGGCTCCCAACAGGGTCTTGCCACCCATATGGCCGCTTGTTACGGCTTCGTCGAGCTCGGGCAGACACGCCAAGGGCCTCGCAGCCCACTGATTACCCGCCAGCTGAGCCCCTGCTAGGTTGCCAGGGTCATTGTGCCCCTCTGCATGCCCACCAGGGGTCCGGCCAGTAGCAGTGGACTTGCCCTGGGCTGCCTGAAGGTTTTCTGCGACCTCGTCGAAGCAACGACGAGGGCTTGAATGAGGTTCAGGAGGACCGCTATGTGGATTTTGTAAGAGAGAGACCCCGACGGCCCGACCTGGAGTACAAGGACTTTGATCTGTACCAAAAGGATATGCATGTGGATGTGTAAGATGGAGGAGGATCAGATTGGGAAGATATCGACAGGGAGTATGACGAGGGAGAAGGGAGAGACCAATAGGGAGACAACTATGCGCCAAAGGACCCGTACCGACAGCGCGATTATGACCGATACCGATAGGAGCAGCACTGGGGATTTCAACCCAACAGCAGGATCAGAAAGTTAATGTTGGGAAATGGATTCCCTAACTTATATTTTGATGATGATCAAACACTAATTATTGGTCTAACAATTTCATTTAAGTGTAATAGCATATTTAGACCATGCAAATTACTTAAGATTGCTCAAGCTTAGAGAATGAAGATCTCAAAGCATATATTGGTAAGTGAATGTGTGAATCCAAGGCATCAAGCTAATTGAAAGTCTAGGCAAGAGCATGGAGCTTGAAGGATGCAACAAATCTTGAATGGAGACTTTTTATTTTTGCATTTGTTGTAATTTTATTTTCTTGCATTAGATTAATTGTAAAGACTTGAAGATGTCACACACACAACTAGGATCACCCACATAATATTCCATATCATTCATATATGATAAACCTAGAGTAGCATAGCCCTAACCCCAAGTTTCAAATTAGTAGCCAACTAATTTTCCTTTTTAGTCGACTAATTTGATATGATAATTTAGTGTTGTGTTCTAGAGGCTAAAACAGCCGAATGCGGTTATACAGACAGTCGACAGTCGAGTGTGGTTCCTCCAACAACCGATTGTATATACAGCTATAGTCAACTGTCATGCCCAAATTTACCCTCGCATATAGCCGTTTTTATATCCATTGGCATGGGCTTTTTAGTCATTTTCTAGGACCCGATTATGTGCCTATATATTGATGTTTCTTGACCAGTTTTAGACAGAATCATTAGAGAATTCTTTGAGCCATATTTTGTGAAAAATATAGAGGAAAAAGAAGAAGAAAACGTGAAAGAAAACGTGAAGAAACCCCCATCATCCTAACCACACATACTTCAAGTGATCATCTTCCCAGGCTTAGGAAAGTGAGTCTTTGAGCTTTAATTTGTAAACTTCATTAGAGAGGAAGTGCTTTCAAGAGTTGAAGTGGTGTTGCTCTCATTGGCGAGGTAGATGTAAGAAATCCCTCTTGGGAAAAAGGCAAGTGTAACTATTTTGAGAAATAGTGGATTTGACCCGAGTGGGACTTGGGTGTTGGAGTAGAATACAGTGGACAAGTAGGACTTGCATAATCGAGTTTAATTCCGATGTGCATGTTTATATTGCAAGATTGTTTGGTGATTAGAACTAACTTGGAGTAACTCTATTTGTAATTCTAGGTAGATTTATTAGAGGGAATTTTTAAGTTTTATTGAGATACTAATCCCTCCCCTTAGTATCTACTTAACCATCCACAGGATCCCAATACGTGGAATCGGAGCAAGGTGATTAGATGGCGTCAACAAAAGGTAAGATTTCTCATAAAGGAAATAAGCAACCAAAGGAAAGGGCTCTTGATGAGGATCGTGTAAACTTTTGTGATCCCGAAGAAATTGATGATGTTTTATTCTTGCACAAAACCAAACAAAGATATTAATGATGTTTTATTCTTGCACAAGAGTTTGACTTGTGTATATAAATCTATGGAAAAGAATTTTAAATTTTTGAAGAATGAGTATGATTCTTTGTTGATTGATCATGATAAATTGAAAAATGAGCATATCACATTATTACATGATCATAAATGCTTGAAAGTTAAATATGATACTTTGATACATGATCATGATATTTTGTGTAATGAGCATAGAATTTCTATTGCAAAATTGAATGATGCAAATTCACTGATTGCTAAGCGTAGAAATGATAATGCTTTGCTCATAAATGATTTCAAGCTTCATATTGATGTGCTTTCCAATGAATTATCTTTATGTAAATTGAAACATGAGAAATTGGTGCACAAATGTGATAGTTTGAAAATTTCCTCATGTGTGCAAGATTCTACTTCTAAACATGTTGTTAATGATCATAATGTTAAAAAGGATCATGTTAAAAAGCATGTGCATCCTAGAAAGCATTATGTGTATATGTACACATCTTTTGCATGCACCAATAAGATTGCCAAATCCATTGCGCCTAATAGTTCTATTCATAAGTTGGATTGTGCTAAGCATATGCATATGCATTCTTTTGTTAGGAATAATTTTATGCCGAAGCATAGAGTGCATGATATGGTATGGGTTACAAAGAATTTGAGTTTGATTGATAGAAATGAATATATTCATAATAATGTGATGAATATGCATAATTCTAGAAATTATTTGCATGCTAGGAAAACAAATCCTACTCTGATTTGAGTTTCTATTGGATGATAGCCATAATTGAACTCCTTGACTAACCCAATGGATCCTAAATGAAAAGGGATACCAAGCTTTTGAATTATTATTTTCAGGTAACCTACAATTTAGGGGGTGCATACAATGTTTTGAGGACATTCTCAAGTTTGAAAGGGAAAATGATGCCATTATTGCTTGAATTCCCAACTTCTTGACATGACAAGGGGAAGAAGAAAACGAATTAAGGCATTAACAAAATCAAGAGTGCATCAATTTAAGGGGAGTATGCACAAGTCAATGGAGTAAGAAAAATTTAAATTTTTGATATCTTTATTGATTTTATTGATATGTTTGTCATCATCAAAAAGGGAGAGATTGTTAGGAAATGTATTCTCTTACTTATGAAGTGTTATAGGATATTTAGCCCATGCAAATTGCTCAAGATTGCTCAAGCTCATAGAATGAAGATCGCAAAGCATATCTTGGCAAGTGAAGGTGTGAGTCCAAGGCATCAAGCAAAGTGAAAGTCTAAACAAGAGCATGGTGGTTGAAGGATACAACAAATCATGAATGAAGACTTTTTATTTTTGCATTTGTTGTAATTTTATTTTCTTACCTTAGATCGATTGTAAAGCCTTGAAGATGTCACACACCCCCCTAGGATCATCCACATAATATAACATATCATTCATTGTAAAGCCTTGAAGATCTCTCTCTCTCTCTCTCTCTCTCTCTCTCTCTCTCTCTCTCTCTCTCTCTCGCCTAGGATCGCCCACATAATATTACATATCATTCATATGTGATAACCCTAAAGTAGCATATCCATAAACCCAAGTTTCATATTAGTAGCCGACTAATTTTTCTTTTTAGTCAACTAATTTGATAGGGTAATTTAGTGTTGTGTTCTGGAGGCTAAAACAGCGACTGCAGTTATACAGACAGAGACAGTCGACTGTAGTTCCTCCACCAGTCGACTGTTTGTACAGCAACAGCCGACTGTCGTGCCCAGATTTGCCCTTGCCTGTAGCCGTTTTTATATCTGTTGGCATGGGCTTTTGGTCATTTTCTAGAACCCGATTATGTGCCTATATATTGGAGTTTCATGACCAATTTTAGACCGAATCAAAGAATTCTGAACCATATTTTGTGAAAAATATAGATGAAACAAAGAAGAAAAAGAAAGTGAGAAAAAGTGAAAGAAACCCGTATTGTCCTAGCCACACACACTTCAAGTGATCATCTTCCAAGGCTTAGAAAAGTGAGTTTTTGAGTGTTAATTTGTAAACCTCATTGGAGAGGAAGTGCTTTCAAGAGTTGAGGTGGTATTGCTCTCATTGGCTAGATTTGTAAGAAATCCCTCTTGGGAAGAGGGAAGTGTAACTATTTTAAGAAATAGTGGATTTGAGCCGAGTGGGACTCGGATGTTGCTGGAGTAGGATACAGTGGGCAAGTGGAACTTGTGTATCTGAACTACGATACATTTTGTGTTTATGTTTGGTTTGTTGTCTCTCTATTTTTCTATCTCTTTGCCTCTCTTTATCTTGCCTAATTGAGTTTAATTCCATTGTGCATGTTTATATTGCAAGATTGTTAATTAGAACTAACTTGAGTAACTCTATTTGTAGTTCTAGGTAAATTTATTAGAAAGAAATTTCAAGTTTTATTGAGATACTAATCGCCCACATTTAGTATCTACTTGACCATCTACAAATCCAACAGTTAAAAAGCCAATCGTTGAGGGAGAGGACACGGATGTATGGATATATAAAGCAAAAAGATATTTTCAGATGATGTGTCTCACTAACGCAGAGAGATTGAAAGCCGTAAGAATATGCTTAAAGAGAGAAGCATTATCTTGGTATCGATGGAGACAGCAGCAGTGCCGTGTTCACTCGTGGGAGAACATCAAAGAATGCATGTTAGACTGGTCCCGTGAGACTAAGGATAAACCTATATGGGCAGCTCTATGCACTGAAGCGAGAGGGTACGGTCAGGAAGTATATCAAGAAGTTCGAGATGTTGTTGGGATGTGTCTGTGGAGTGTCAGTGGTGTCCTTGGAGGGATGTTTCGTGAAGGGACTCAACCCAAGCATACGAACGAATCTGCGCATACAGAGACCTAGATGACAGCTAGACATGATATGTTTGGCTCAAATGGTGGAGTTCAAACTTGCTGAGGAGCAACATGTTAGGGGAGCATGGAGCATATCCACTTTTCGCAGTCAAGCGACGACGGGAGAGCAAAAGGCAATATCAGAGGGGCTCCAACCAATAGAGAAAAGGGCACTTAGGCGCGAGCAGTGATGCAATTTTAAACGCATGACGGTGTCTGAGATAAAGGACAAGCGTACCAAGGGCCTTTGTTTCGAGTGCGACAAGAAGATTACGCTAGGGCATCGTTGTTACGAACGCACTCTTCAGTTAATCATCATGAACGATATGGACGATGATGAGGCAGTTGTGGAGCTCAAGGCAGGGGAGGACAGACGTCATCTTGAGCATGTGGTGACTAAGATAGCAAAACATGACGTCACGGTCTTGATTGATAGTGGGGCCACCCATAATTTCATCGCTAACAAGGTGATAGAACATCAGGGGTTACAGCTCAGCGACACCGGGAGCTTTGGAGTAATATTGGGAACAGACTTTTATTGGCTCAGTAACAAGGTGGAGCGTAGCAGGGGAGTGTGTAGCGGACTTTTATTGGCCATACGGGATGTACAGATTGTAGAAGATTTCCTACCCTTGGACTTGGAGAGCACGGACGTCATCTTGGGCATGTGGTGACTACAATCTTTAGGGGAGACCAGAATCAACTAGAAGCTATTGAGGATGGAGTTTCAGAAAAGGGTGAAGACCATCATTCTGCGAGGTGACCCAATTTTATGATGTTCTATGGTTTCATTCAAAATCATGGCAAGGGCTATTCAGATGGAGGGAGGAGGCTTTCTGGTGGAGTTTCAGGGCTTAGCAGTGGATGGAGCGGATGAGAGGTATGACACTCCAACAAAAGTGGAGCAAATTCTGAGTCGTTTTGAGAAGGTATTTCCGACACATTGTGGCCTTCCGTTTCCACGGGACCACGATCATGCTATTGTCCTGTGCAATGGGGTTTCTCCTATTAGTGTGAGACATTATCGTTACTCTCAGGTACAGAAGAACGAGATTGAGAGAATGGTAAGGGAGATGTTACAAGCCGACATGATCCATCCCAACGTGAGCCCCTTCCCCTGTCCGGACATATTAGTAAAGAAGAAGAATGGCAATTGGCGACTCTGTGTCGATTACAAAGCACTGAACAAGGAGACGGTATCAGATAAGTTTCCAATTCCCGTGATGGACGAGCTATTAGATGAGTTATATGGTGCATCTGTTTTTTCAAAGCTAGATTTGAAGTCGGTATAGCTGATATTTCGAAGAATGCTTTCAGGACGCATAAGAGACACTATGAGTTCCTAATCATGTCATTCGGCATACTAATGCCCCAGCCACATTTCAGGCCCTCATGAATAGATTCTTTCGTTCGTACTTGAGGAGGTTTGTTCTGTTGCTTTTTAATGACATCCTGGTGTATAGCAGTTCCATAGGAGAGCATATGGGACATCTAGAGATAGTTTTGCAGGAGCTGCAGAACTATCAACTGTATGCTAACAATAAGAAGTGTCTCTTATCGCAACTGCAAGTGTAGTACTTGGGACATGTATCTACAGAAGGGGTGGCCGCAGACAGATCGGAAAAACACAGCAATGTTAGAGTGGCCACTACCCACCACCTTACGGGGTTTACGGAGATTCCTGGGGCTGACATGTTACTATCGAAAGTTCGTCAAGAGATACAGCTTCATAGCCTAGTCTATTACCGAGCAGCTCGAGAACAGCTTTCAATATGAAGAGGAAGTGACCAGAGCTTTTGAGACCCTGAAGGGAGCCATGTCTATGGTGCATGTGCTAGCCTTATCTGATTTTAATAAGCCATTTGTGGTGAAGACCGATGCTTCTGATTATGGTTGTGGTACTGATGCAGGATCAGAGGCCTGAGGCATATTCCAACCAGGTCTTGACGGCACGAGCGAGACTCAAATCAGTGTATGAGCGTGAATTGATGGCAATCGTGCTAGCAGTGCAAAAGTGACAATCGTACCTACTTGGCAGGAGATGCATAGTGTGCACCAATCAGCGAAGTCCTAATATTTGCTAGAACAGTGCATGGTTACGGATAAGCACCAAATGTGGTTGTCCAAACTCCTGGGGTACAATTTCAAGATCCAGTATAGTCCGGGGTTGAAGAATAAGACGAATGCCCTCTCTCATTGATGGTAGGAGTACAGCCTATCATCCGCAAAACGACAGCCAGACGGAAGTCGTCAACAGGAGTATCGAGACGTACTTGCGTTGCTTTGTGTCGGGACGCCCTTCAAAATTCACCCGATCACACTTCAGCACAGACGACGCCCTTCAACATTCTATACCAGCGAGATCCTCCGCCCTTCAAAATTCACTACAGCCACAGTTCAACCCTGGTGTCCCAGTTGGAGCATTACCTTAAGTAGATAGAGTTCTGAAAGAGCTTAAGCGGCATTTGTCTAGGGCACAACCGATCATGAAGGCCAAGACAGATGGACATCATCGAGATATGCAGTCTGCGGTTGGAGACAAGGAATATCTGAAGCTAAGCTAAGGCCGTATCAACAAATATCATTGGCACACCGACACAACAAGAAGCTAGCGGCTCGTTACTTTAGGCCATATGAGGTCGGAGCCACGATTGGACATGTGGCCTATGGATTGAAGTCACCGACAATGGCCACTACACACCCTGCCTTCCAAGTGTCGCAGTTGCAACAAATGATTGGAGATCATACCCCTTCTTCAATTCTACCAACTACATTGACGGACGACATTAAGGTAATCTTGAAGCCGCTTGAGGTAAAAGGGGTTTGCCAAAAAAATGTGGGAACCAGAGAGGTGATGTTCATTGGAGCAGTTACCTGGCTATGACGTTTACTTAGGAGTCCTTCTAAACTATTTGACAGCAGTTTCCTGATTTCCATCTTGAAGACAATGTGGCTCTTTTTGATGATAATGATGCGATCATCACCTATCGGTGAAGGAGGCGTGTGACATGACCCAAGGGAAATTGTGATATTTTCAGCCACGAGGGGCATTTTCGTCATTTCTGAAAATTCTGAACTGATTCATATTTTATTAGGCGACAGCTAGGTTTGGTGGTTTTGATATTGATTATTGTGTGAAAATTACTCTAGGCATCCATAGAACCCTAGATTGGGAGATTTAGTCTTTGATCACAAATACAAAGCTTAGAGAACGGCCTCCTCTTGAAAATGGTCAACTTATCTTTGTAGTTTCTCTTTTAAATAAATAAAAATCCCACCTTTTCCCTTTTCCACCATAAAAACCCCATTTTTATTCTAAGTTCCATCAAAGATTATATAAGCCCAGTAGTATCGAATCCCCTTTCTTCAAACTTGATGTTATTGTCAAACTGCAGAGCAAATTCGTGCTTATCACATGTGTTCCCTTTGTCGTTCCCTTATTGTTTGTTTCTACTTGGTTGTCTCTTTAAAACATACTCGGTGTCCAACATGTATTGATGTCGATGTAGAGAGATCTAGTCAATGTTGATTTACACAATCGAAGGTTTTAGCAGGATGGGGACCAGCTTGGTTTGATCTGTACCATTTGATTCGGATTCAATTAAATTTGGCTCACTCGTATAGGGATTGGGCTGGAGAATGAGAGGTGTGTGGTTCAAGACCAGATAGCCTTTGTTTATGGGGGAGAGAGGGAGGGAGGTGTGTGTGTGTGTGTGTGTGTGTGTGTGTGTGTGACTGACACGTCAATGGATGCAAACTAGTGCAGATATTAGGATCTTGATAGTAAGAACATGAAAATCCCCATCTCTCACTTTTTATCTTTGATGATCAATAATTTTCTTACATCTCTCTTCAGAGAGTACAGTGCTACTTTTGACCTTTCCAGGGTTTTGATATTTCTCGGGTTACCTAAGAATTTTGCCTAGAGTGAAAAGTTTCCCATGTTTTCGCATGCTTCTGGGATTTTATTTTTATTTTTTTTTTGAAGAATACATTATGCCACATAGTTATGCTTACAACCCAAAGCTTATTCCCATTTATCTATGCTAATTGATATTTAACCTTACATTCTCCATTTCGTAGGACTCCTGATCATTTTTGGGATTTAGATCAAAAGATCCTTTCACAAAATATCTGATCAAATTCTTTCAAAATTCAGATTGCCAAATCTAGACAGAGAAATATCTATTACTTGTCCAGCCCAGATCACCTTCTTCCACAAGCCGATTCACACCAACTTGGACTTATTTCAAATGTAAAACATGTTTGCAATTGGCTCCAGTCAAATTATCATCTAGATGTTTCTAATTTCCAGAACTCCATGCACTTGCAACATGAACCTGATGTGAGTCACTTGATATGTAAAATAAAGCTAAATTATTCCCTTTCACAAAAACATATTAAAATTTTAGTGGCTAAATTTCAAGAAGTCCCCTAAACTTTGAGCCGTTTTGAAAACCCCCTCAAAAAAATTCTGATCACCCCCCCCCCCCCCCCCCCCACCACCCGCCGGGCGGAAAAAAACTTCTGCTTTATCAAGAATGTCTCCATCAGCTTTTAACAAATGTTTGGGATTTAAAAATATAAAAATAATTAAAAAATTAAGTCTAGATACCGAACAAATTATATATATATATATGAAAAACTATTCAACATTGAAGGGATAGGTGGTACTTCATGAAGAAAATATTTTAAAATATTGTTTAAAAAATAATCTAACGCCATTAGCCACCGTTAGGGGCTTTCCTGAAAAAACAAAAGTTTGTTGTGGAAAAAATTTTGAGTGTTTTTTTTAAAATGTATCAAAGTTAGCGGGGGTGGTGTTTTCTTGGAATTTAGCCAAGTGCTAGCTGATGAAGGGTATTACAAATGACCGACTAAAGATGTTTCTGGGATAATGTAGTTAAAGCATATTTGTGAAATTCTAGCAGAGGTTTAAAGTAGTCCTATAGAATTTTGACCGAAAGTTTGTTACAATAGACTCTCTAAATGGCACTGGATTATGATAGTTAATTTCCTGCTTAAAACGAAAAATAAATGTTGGTGTAACTGGCCCTGGACTATGATAGTTTATTTCCCGCTTAAAACGAAAATTAAATATTGATGGACGATGGAACCCAACAATGGTTTTCAGAAATCAACTCACAAGCACCAGAATGTAGTTTGGCTATCAACAAAAAAAGCAAGATAAAAATAGAAAAGCAAAAAAGAAGACTGAGTAAAATACCTTGTACTTCTTTCCCGCATTGGCACCTCTAATCTCCAAAATCCATCCATGAGGTAACCATTCTGGCGAATTCATCACTTGTGCTACCACCTAAAATATGATATAGTGCTTAATTGTATGATAAATAAATGGAAATCACATAACCACAAGGTTATGGAACAAAACTTACAGTTGATTTATTGCGCTCAGAAAAGGATGTGTCTGATATATCTCCACCAACACTTTTAACTTCTAAATAGCGAAAGACCTCTTTCTTTGAACAACACGTGAGTCCAGATCCAGGAAATGTATAATGCTACAAAATAAACAAATATATCAACTACTCTTACAAATGCATTTGGTGTAGTACTACAATATTTGAAAAGATTTCTTTAAACTTTGATCTATAAGAGCTCGATATCCACAGCATTTTTCCATGCACATATATAGTTCCGCAGAAATAAGTCATCTAAATCTTTGATTGCCGAATAAGGATGTATTTAAAAAGATGAGAAGTTACTGATACCAATCAACACATCTTTTTGACAACATAAACAACCAACATAGCAAAATCTGCAGTTAAATTCAATAACTTGTATGACATCACGGGCAATAAAGAGCTTCGGCAGCATAGATTGTGTTGCTTGTTGGAGGTAATTTTCATGAGATTTACCACCAGATGCAGTAAACAATGTTGCTTGAAACCTTGATATGCATAAATTGTACAGAACCTTTGCCACATATCACTCCCACTTGATAAGAGTGGTTTCTACTTTCTAGGTTACCATTGTGGTTATACCAAGTGGTCGACAATAAACAACACCAAAGAGACACAAGTTGAAGTCAAGTGATGTTATCTATTGCATATTATTATATTTGTACACCTATATTACAAAAGGGAGCATGCCAACTAGGTTTGTCCCAGTTGGCCTGTTTGTCCCAGTCACAAGCTCACAAACTGACTGGGACAAACACCCAAAAAATGACCCCCCAACCAAATTATTTACATGGTTGTCATTCCACCCAAGAACACAAAAAAACACCCCTCCCAATGTCACTTATTTACATGTTTACCCCCTTTTCGGCTTGGGGTTGCTTTCTTTTGGGCCATGTGATTTTGGGCTTTGGGTTTTGTTTTGGGGTCCTTTTACCCCCCGATGCTACCAACACATACACACACACTTCTCTCTCCTTTACGGTTGCGCGTGTGCACCGCATCCTTTTCGTACCGTTTTTTTCCGCTCCATGCACTTTGTGCACGGGTTATTTCTAGTCATCAATATTATAAAAAGGCTGAAGGCATGGCTCATCTAAGATAAGATTTATGTTCCAACGTGAGAAGCAGCATTAACACTCTTTAGCAAATGGCATAACCACAGATAAAACTGGAAAGCAGAAAGAGATCAAAAAATTAAAAAAAAGTCCTTTCTTAACAAACAATTGAGGAATTAAGACTGAACTAGATGCTTCTGATTTTTAGCTCATGCACAAACAGCAAAAAAATTGTGATCGTAATTATTATCAGAAACATCACTGTAGTCATATAATCTAAGCTAATTTCCACTAAGCCAAGGGAGATTTGATCATGTCTCTACAATGAACCAAGAGAGCTTTGTGCTTAATTGAAAGGAATTTTCTTACCAACAAAATAGAAAGTATCATCACTGAATGTCAAATAAGAAAAACAGTAACCTAGAGAGCGAACTAAATTAGGTAAGAAATTAAAATTGAAAGATGGAAATTACTATATTTAAAAAGCATTGGTTCAGCAATAGTGCTAGGAAATAAGAAAAACAGTAACCTAGAGATTAGATTAGGTAAGAAATTAAAATTGAAAGATGGAAATTACTATATTTAAAAAGCATTGGTTCAGCACTAGTGCTATTAGAAACATCATTGTAGTCATGTAATCTAAGCTAATTCCCACTAAACCAAGGGAGCTTTGATCATGTCTCTTCAATGAACCAAGAGAGCTTTGTGCTTAATTGAAAGGAATTTTCTTACCAACAAAATAGAAAGTATTATCACTGAATGTCAAATAAGAAAAACAGTAACCTAGAGAGTGAACTAAATTAGGTAAGAAATTAAAATTGAAAGATGGAGATTACTATAATTAAAAAGCATTGGTACAGCAATAGTGCTAGGAAACATTGCAGGCATGAGAAGTCACAACACCTCAAAACTACTGCTTCATGAACACTTCTTGATTGGAAAACATCTGGTGCAAGGGAGTAGCTTACTAAATGATCATGTGTTTCAGATTTCTACCACCATAAAATCACAACTACTGTAAATAAACTAGGATTACATGGTGGCTTGTTATCCCTCGTATTTACATTTAAAAAGATGAATGTTGCTACTCCCCCTGCATGATTAGTCAGGAAGGACTTTAATAGTAATGTGAAATCTGAAAATCAAAGTAAACAATTTAATAAGATGGTCATGCAGATTAGTGGCATGGTATTAATTCATGTATAAACATAGATTTACATCAAACTTGGCATGGAAATTAGGATAGTAGGATGAGCTTCTAGAAAGGATCATTGCACTGGCTACCAGTGTATGGCATACACACTAACACAGACACAACACAACACACCAACACACCCAAATCTAAGAAATACACACAAAATACAAGTATAGCATATGATCTACGACTAACACAATCAAACAAGCGCCAGTTCTACATAGATGGTAACTGATGGGAAAAAATACTTGAACATTCTGTTAGACCCACGGCCCGAGGGGGGTCCCGAGCCGGCGCCCAAGCCACGCGCGCAAGAGGGGGAGGCCGAATTAAGGGCTTTTTGGTCTTTTTCTTATTTTTAGTGTTAGGAGAGGATTTTTCTTATTTAAACTAGGGCTAGCCGTCTTTTATAAGCATGCTTGATTATTGATATTTTGAGAGAATTCTTCGAGAGTTCTTAGGTAGATCTAGGAGAGGGCGGACGTCCTCAGTTACCGGCGTCTTGGAAGTGTGGTTGCCCCTGTATTGTAACCATTTATCTTCATTATTCGCTGTTTTTGTTGGATTTAATTTCAGATTTGGGAAAATCCTATCAATTTGATTTCAAAACCCGTGACGATCGATGGCGGCTACGACGAGATCGCATGACAAAAATGAGGCTTTGGAGGCGAAATTTACAAGCGAGATCGACGGGATCAAGAAATCGTTGGCGGCAAATGATGAATCCATGGCAAGTTTGACGGCTTCCATCAACCAATTAACAGCAAATCAAGCAAAGCACGACGAACAATTCGCGCAATTGATGGGAACCCTAAATCAATTGGCGGCGAATAACAAAGAAGAGGGGAACCCTAAATCAGCGAAAAAGGCGCCACCTTTAGGCAAAGGGAAGGAGAAAGTTGAGATTTTTGACCCGGAAAACGACTTTTTGGTGGAGGAATTTGTCGAAGATGAGGAAGAGGAGCCATGGAAGGTCGACTATCGAGAAGAAGTGAGGCGAAAGGCGGTGGAAGCGCAAGGAGGGGCCGGCGGCTTCACCCAAGCCCATAGGAAGGCGCGCGAAGACGAGGGAGGGCCGCGACAGCCCCCAGGGCCCCGCCGCCCTCCAGGAGAGCCGCGGAGGAGGCGGCGGCCTCCCCTGGGTTCGCCTAAGGGCGGCGAAGCCCCCAGGGGGCCGGCGACCCCCCTCGACCCACAGGGGGCCGCTGGGGCCCCTAAGGCCCTCGGGCGGGGCCGACGACCCTGCCCTAGGCAGGCCGCGGCCCCATCGACCTGAGCAAACATGCGCTCACAGATTTTGAGGGCACGAGCGGTGGTTTTCAACCTTTTTGCGACGGACAGCCGCGTCGGGAGATTCCGACACGAGACTTCGAGGAGGAATTAGGGTCCGGGAGATTTCAGGAGCACAGAGACTAATGCGAAGGTTATCGGGACCCTCCCGACCCTCGATTTGACGACGAAAGTGGCAGCCACCGTCCCACCACCCAGAGGGACGCACAGTAGGCGCAGGTGAGGGATACAGAGACTTCCAGGAGAAGCCAGAGAGCAGATTTGGAGGTGACGAGTGGTACGGAGACAGAGGAGGAGGTCCCCATGGGGGTTACGAGCGACGCCAGGAAAGGTATCAGCACTACCACCAGCCTAGACAGGGAGGAGGTCGCGGGGACCAGTGGGCTTCAATATGGACCGACTAAGAAAGCTGAAGATGCCGATATTCGATGGGGTGGACCCGGTCTCGTGGGTCTACATGGCGGAGAGATTTTTAGAGTCTCCCAGATGACTGAGGAGCAGAAGTTGGAGGCTGCTGGCATATGCCTAGATGGGAAGGCCCTGACGTGGTTTCAGTGGAAGGACGCGAGGCGCCCCTTTCGCTCATGGGAGATCAGGGACCAGATGGTAGAGAGGTCCAGATACCCGACGTGGGAAACGTGCGGGAGCAGCTGCTATCACTCCGACGGGATGGTACGGTGAGAGACTACTTAGAGAGGTTCGATGCTCTTTCAGGACAGGTGCACGGGGTGACCGACGAGACGATGGAGAGCACCTTCATGAAGGGGCTGAAGGCCACTATACGCGCAGCGGTACGCATGCATAAGTCTCAGAGTCTGATGAAGGCCATGGAGTACGCTCAAATGGCGGAGGACTGGCAGATGGAGGTAAGAAAGGTAAGAGGTGGTTGGAGTGGACCGGGTTCGCGGAGTGTTCCGATCGCGACAGGAGAACAGAAGGCAGCTACAAGGGCAGATCAAGCAAGTATTGAGCAGACTGGAGAGCAGCGCAGCGCACCGTCAGCGGGGGGTCAGTTTAGGAGGATGACTGACGCCGAGATGAGGAAGAAGAGGCAGAAAGGGCTCTATTTCATGTGCGATGAGAGGTTCACTCCAGGACACCACTGTGGGGGCCGCAAGCTGCAAGTGTTGATCGTCGAGGCAGACGAGTATGATGATGTGGAGGACGAAGGGATCGGAGGTGATGACGACTCCCCCTCGGAGTAGCACCGCCAGGGATGTCAGTCACCACCTTGAGGACAAGGTGGATTTTCAGGGGCGGAGTAGTGCTAGACCCACGTCCCGAAGGGGGTCCCGAGCCGGCGCCCAAGCCACGCACGCAAGAGGGGGAGGCCGACTTAAGGGCTTTTTGGTCTTTTCCTTATTTTTAGTGTTAGGAGAGGATTTTTCTTATTTAAACTAGGGCTAGCCGTCTTTTATGAACATGCTTGATGATTGATATTTTGAGAGAATTCTTCGAGAGTTCTTAGGTAGATCTAGGAGAGTGCGGACGTCCTCGCTTACCGGCGTCTTGGGAGGGTGGTTGCCCCTTTATTGTAACTATTTATCTTCATTATTCGCTGTTTTTGTTGGATTTAATTTCAGATTTGGAAAAATCCTATCACATTCCTAAGAAGTGCATGAGTTTAACTGAAAGAACATAAGGAAGTCCAGTAGAGTTATCCTAAGGAATGCTTTCGATTTCTTTTAATCTTCCAGCAGTTTAGTTCAAGGTTCCAATTTAACTCCTGCTTATAAAAATATATAACAAAAACAAAAAACAATTGTCACAAGAAATAAGGCAAATTATGTGTTTTCCACGGTACTCAAAACCTTGATTATTGTTTAGACATGCCACCAGTGCACATGGCAAAAATGAGAATTGGCTTAATTAACAAAAACTACCCTAAACTATCCACTGATTAAATAATACCATCCTTAAATTCACCAAAACCTCACTTCACTCCGTAATTTACAAAAACTACACTAAAATGTTAGACAGTTCAAGGTAGTTTTACTCAAGGTTTGAGAACTCGATTTCGGTTTTGGTTTCTACCATTGAAAAAATTTTAGGTTGTTTTGCCGGTTTTATATGCTTTGTTTTGGGTTTTAGTTACGAATTTATATGTATTTTTATGTATGTATTTATATAATAATGCATTTATAATAAAAAAATTAAAATTTTAATGAATTTTTAAGAATATTTATAATATAATTTTTAAATTTTGACTTTTTAGAATTTTAAAATTTTAATAATATTCTTATGTATATGGTTCAAATAGGTTCGTGTATTTAAACTCAAACTATTATTTTATTATAAAGAGTGAGGTTTCGGTTGAAACTGACCGAAATCGGCCGAAACCGAGTTTCAACGGCAGTTTCGTATCTTTTCGTCCCCCTTCGAAACTGAAACGAAAAGTTGAAACCACATTTCTTAATTTTACTAAATTCAACTTAAATTTTAAGATAGTTCTTATAAACAATTGTAAAGTTTATGATAGTTTTGGTTTTTGGTGAACAATGTTAAAATTTAAAATAATTTTTATGAAAAGCTGATAAGGGAGTTTTTAACGAATGATCAAAGTTAAAGCGATTTTGAAGAATTTCTAAAGTTGGTAGTATTATTAAATTCATTATAGTTTAGCATAATTTTTGTAAATTAAAACTATGAATGTATATATGGCAGGCATAAGCATTCCTCGTTAACTCATTTCTGTCTGGACCTAACAATAGGTCCAACCAAACCACAATTTGGGCATGAGAGGAAGGGTGGTAATGAATAAAACCACAGACAATAATTAACAAATTTATAGTTAATGAACACACTTAAATTCATGCAATAATTGCTTCATGATTTTTGGCACAGCATTAAATTCACCAGAAACCAAAGTTAACATGACATAGTGCACAAGTTATCACAGATCTAATGCAGTGTGTGAGAATGTACATTGGGCTGGTATATCAGGCAATTTAATCGGACAATCATAAAATCCTGCGACAAGTAAATGCTGAAGAGAAAACTCCAGTCAAATATAAACATTTTTGTATCAAAACTTGATGAGATCGATGATGCAAAGTCCAAGTTAGTTGGCCATGACAGGACTCGGATAATATTAGTTCCAACAGATCGTAAATAGAAAAGGAAGTAAAATTATTTTAACTTCTCTCGCCGGCAGAGTGCAAAACAGTGTCCCATTCAGCCCAAACAACTTCAGAAAGGAACAAGTAACCATCTCCAATGGGTCCTGCAGTTTCCCAAGTCTTGCATTGTTAACGAATAAACTTTGAGGGATAATATGTTCTTTCTAGATGTGCCAAGTATGATGATAACTTATCCTCTGAACATCAAGTAAAGAGCTTAAAAACTATTCTGACATCCATGGTAAACATTATGAAGACTAAAATGGGTGCCAAGCTACTTGAAGACTAGTATAAATAAGTAACCACCCCCAACAATTAAAGATTCAATTGATTCTCAAGTTTCATACCACCCACATTCAATGAGTTTTCAAGAGTGGACTATTTTTATTTATTAGAGCTGATCATTATTAAATTTGTGTAGATAGTATAGAACATATCTGAAAAGATTATCATTAGGGGAAAAGATTGACATCTTCCCAAGAGAACAATAAAAATATGATATAAAATACCAAATTATAAGCTTATTTAGATGTATAAATGTAATAAAAATCTTTAAATAGAAATTCAAATGAGGGTATTCTGCAAAATCAAATACTCATCTACAAGAGACAGTTGATTAAAAAGATGTATTAAATTAAAAAATTATATATCTAGTTTTACATCTTTCTTTTTTATGAAATCTTATCTGATGAGCAGAAAATAATCTAATGAAACCATAACCTGAATTAAAATTGTATACTGTAAATTTGTTTTGTATTAAAAAATTGCCATAAGTATTTGTTCCATTTAGTAATTAGAAGTTAGAACAAGTCAAATTTACAGTTTCAATCGAGTTTGCCTTTGGAGGATATGTTACAAAGCTAACCATACTGAACTATATTGGCAAGCATTGATCACACGTTTGACAAGGGAATTGAGTGCAGCTAAAGAAGAGATACGAACATTATGCAACTAGAATTGATTACACTCCTCTGTATATGTTAGACTTTTTAGAAAATAAAAGGGATCAAAATATCTCAAAAATACTAAAGAACCTTTATCGAAGGTCACTGATTTTGCTACAAGTAAAGCAAGAGAATAAAAATCAAAATATCTTGAAATCATAAAGAACCATTATCGACGATCACAGCTTGTGCCATAAGCCAAAGCAATTGAAAGCAGGTCAATGGATTTTAAGTATTATATGGCATTGATCAAAGAACTCTCACCATTTAATAAATCCAATTATTGTATAACTATCTATTGTCGGGTGTTTTTTTCCTAGTTTTAGTGCAGATTTGACAGAAAGAATGCTTTTGGTATATTCCAACTGGCGATTTCAACAGTCACGCACACTCAGAGATGTGCCAAGGTACAGGAACATTGAAAGCCTATGCAGTCTTCAACAGTCGAGATCTAAACTCCAGCAGAAAGCAACGAAAGAGGACAAGAAACATGACAATTTAAGATTTTAATTTGCAAGATGGTAGAACAGACAACTTGTATTAGACAATATCATATTATTTGTTTTTAGGAGCACTTATAGATTTCAATTAGTATCTAATGGAAACAATAAGATATCTAGCACTCTTTCCTACTTGTGACACTATATATTTACATGTTACCAAATATAGGGAGTAGCATTTGTTGATGAGTGGTCATGCAATGTTGTCTTTGTGAGCAGCTGCATCAAAAAGAAACATCAAAAGAAGAAAGAATCAACTTGGTCTACATCTTTCTCAAAACAAACAGAATTCTGATGATTTCATAAGAACATTCTACACATTCCTAATGTGGCGTAACATCATGATGCAGCATAACAGATGTATATCAGGATCAAGGCGCCTCATATTAGCCCCGTGTTAAGGAGCTAATTTACACTACTATGAAATCAAACCTAGAAAATCCACATGATAGCCAAGATATTTGTTTGTTCGGTTTTCAAGTTAATGAGGCATATATTTGAAGTGTGATTCATATGTTACTCCTGTGTGTGGAGGAAATCACAACATCCCGATAACCAACCAAGTGACCAGAGCACAGGGAATGGGATATTCCCTTCCTTTATGGGAGATTGCAATTTCAAATCTCCCTGATGCAGTGGCGGATGGATTTTCAAATCAGAATGGATGACAGTAGGAAAGCATTATTACGAGCTTATTATTCAATGAGTTAAGTTCATGGTGTGGCAAAGCTAATAGAAAACTCATGATGTTTCACTGTGAACCACTTGTGTGTCAAGAGAACAAATTAATTACTAAAGCTACAATTTCTAGTCTGTGTTTGCTAGTGAGACTTGGAGTTGGGGGGGATGAATTGGAGTATCGTAGCAACACCAGCTCAAAACTGTGGTTGTAAAGTAGCTATTTTGATAGGTTCAAGGGGTGGTTTCAGGTCTTGATGCCTAGTTTCGCAGCAACCACGGTGTATCTCACCCATCACAAATTTGGGCATTTAGTTTGGTAAGCTAGGTTGGGACCTAACTCCGCCACAACGACGAATGTCAAAGGAGGCCTTAGGGAAGTTCTTTCCATTCATGGGTGCTCCATCTATCATCTCCACTCCACCCCCCAACAAAAATAAATAGGGATTCCTTTGTTTGAGGTTCCTCACAACCTACTGTAGTCTTCCTCCTCAAGGGTTCTGGTGAGGAAAGTATATTTCTTTAAGTTACCATCCTAACGAACAATTAGATACTAAGCATAGTGATAATGTTGCTTCCCATTCTTAACTCTCAAAAAAATATACTTTCCTCACTAGAACCCTTGCGTATGAAAAAGAAGTAGGAAACCCAAATAAATTTTAAATTTCAACCAAACGGACCCAACTCACAAAAGGATGAAAAGATTCCTAAACATTATGTTCCAACAAAAGAGGAACCCAAAGGGTTATATACTTTTCGTCGTCCCTTAGATGAAAAATGGTAGTTTTAAAATTATCATGAATTTTCAAGGTTCTTGTACAAAACTACCACCAATGTTTTGAAAACCGGAGGCGAACGCAAGGCGGCATGTTTGAACTAAACATATACAGTTGCCTAAGCGGTCATGGGAATTTTTCCTTTCATGAAACTAAACATATACAGTTGTTTGAAAATACAAATACAAAAACTATTCCAAGAGCAATAAAAGTATATAACAAATATCATATTTAACATTTTAATTTTCATGTTTTCAGCTATAAACAAGATAAAACAATAAAAAGCTTAAGCACCTCTTAAGCATTTTTTTCATAAACCTAAACTTAAATAATCGTTCAAACATTAAGGAACAATATATGAAGGGCAATTAAAGTATAAAACAAATTTGACATTTAATATTTTGATAATTATTTTACTTCCTATAAACATGTTTAAATGGGTGGACGCTTAGCCCGCTGATGGTCACACCTAGGCCTGGTTGGGAAAATAAGCCGTCCTGGATAACTCGTCTACCTAGGAGGAGGCCTAAACCCTGAGCGGTCAGCTAAGAGAGGTCACATGCCTAGGCAATCACCAAACCCCTCAAGGTAGGGCTGGGCTGGGAATGAGCCCCGCGTAAGCCTTATAAGACAATTGGCCTACCTAAAAGAGGGGCTTAAGCCTTGAGCGTGTGGCCAAGTGGAGGCATGCCTAGGCGACCTCTTAAGTCCCTCTAGGTAGAGCTTTTTAGTATAATGAATATCACTAACTTTTTGGTATAAAACCCCTATCTGTGTTAATGACGGCCCTAAAAGGCAAGTTTGCCATCGTATTTTATTTTTTAAAAAGCCAACCCTTTTTCCTCCATCATGCTACTTTTTTCTTCGTTAAAGAAACCCAAATTCTTAAGGCTAGGATGTGAGGCCCGTGTCTAAGGAGTAGAGATCAATATCCGTAAGGATTTGGGCTCCATGCCCATAAAGTTTGGGCCAACTCATGGCCATGAAGCTTGAGCCCATGGAGTTCAGATCCATGCTATGGAGCCCAATCCCCTGGGGACTATAGAGTTCAAATCATCCATGACTATGGTCATTTTGTTTACAATTTGGTTAGATTTCTTGGTACATTTTTCATGGTTAATTTAGCATTTGGGATTGAAGATGACACAACCTAGGTGAAAATTCAGATTTTGGGTATAAATAGCTTGGGAGCAAGATGAAGATGATTTAACAATGATCCAAGGATAGATGACTAGAAAATTGATGATAGGGTTTAAGTTGAGGGAAAACAAGAGGGAAGAGGAAAACATATTAAATAATTATAAGAGTAAATGAATAGAACAAGATATATAAAAATTTACAGTTGATATTAGGGTGGATGACGAAAAAATTGTTGTTAGGGTTTAAGTTGATGAAAATAGAAAAGGAAAGAGGAAAACATATTAAATAAATATGACTAATTTTATAATCGTTAAGGATGAGAAAACAAAGTTTCAAATATTCCACAAATTAATTAATATTCCATCAATAAATAATTATTAACGATTGATTAGAAGAAATGAATTTTATTAATAAATGAAATTTACAACAATGCTTTAAGAAATTCTTTTAATGAACTAATTATTAAAAATTAAAAAGGTTATCAATTATTAATTTATTAATGATTTAATGTATATAAACTGGTAGCTCATTTGGCAAAAAGAGACACCCTTTCACAACCACTAACTTGTCCACGTTGCGGGGGCAAGTAGAGGCAGATCCCAAACGGGTTTGTAAGATGGCAACTTATTTTCCCAAATGAGCTGCCATCTTACCCCCATGATTCCCATTTTTTGAATGTTACTTCTAACCTAATAATTTTATTATTAAAATATTTTCAAAGCAAAGACCTCAATTTATAATTAAATTAGTTAATAAATAAATATGGAGTTTCTAAGGAATTGTTTATTTTTGTAGTTAACATAGTAGTCATAATGTGATGTATAATTTTTATCATTGATGGTTTAAGAACAATTATGCGGAAATTAATAGCGGGTGAATCATTGGAAATACATTTCTTTTTTCTTGGAAAAAATATTTCCTTTGAAATTTGTGTTTTATAGCATTTTAAAGTTAGAAACTCATAGGCATTTTGTCCATGGGCATCACGAGAAAGTCACATGATAATAAGCAGGATGTTAGCATATGGTAGGTTTATTAAAAATTAATGAAAAGCTAATGGTATCTAATTAAAATATGTTCATGGTAGATTCCTGAAAAAGCCCTGAAAGATCAAGGTATGTTCTTATTTTACCCACACAAAAAGATAAGGATCTGATCCAACCAATTTAGGTAAGATTTCGTTTTAAACCCAACTAAGATTACACTTTGAAAACACAGTAAGGTACAATTTTGACTATCAAATTTTGACAAGAACTCTACAATTGAATTTAGCAAAAACAAGTTGCAATGCATGATGACATGGTACAAATTTCATTCTTATCTAACAAAAATGAAAGAAACTAAATGAAAAATTAATGTGTGTATAATCTTTGTAGAGACTGAGTCATTTTCGTGACTTATACCACGTGGCAGGTGGATCCCATGTAATCTACACATTTTATTTACACTTCATTTCTTTAAATTCTATGTGGCAATGCCAAATATGGAAAGTATTAAAACCTGACCAAAAGTTCCCCTAGTTTCCTACATTCCCTTCTAATTCTGTATGCCCATAAGCCCTTGTATCATCCATGGGGTTCAAAGATTAAGGTATGCAAAAGTTGTTTAAAATGTAGCTAAAATGTGAGAAAATTAAGGTTGACACCAGAGTTAGAGAAATTAAACGTGCTACCAAGCTATGATACATCCCCCTTCAAAAATAGTTGAACATTGTTGTAAAAACTCCTTGTCCTATTTTCCACATCATTATTTCATCCTCCATCTATAAAAATATCTTCTTTTTGGTCATCTTGTTTACAATAATTCAACTTTTATATATTAAAATTTTAAAATAAATATAAGTATATGTGAATATTTAATTTGTACGTGTGTGTGTATCTGTGTGTGTGTCATTCCAGCCCTACCGCTCCTACCAACTACCAACTAATGTAGAAGTTTGAGGGTTTTCCAATAGAAAGATTTGCAGTCGAGAGAGGTCATCCATTTTTCAAAGAATAACTAGGTGCTTACATCCCCTTTGATCAATCAAGCAAAAGCTTTGCTACTTGTGGTTCTTTTTGCATCTTCATCCTAGCCAGGAGGAATGTGTCTAATGTCCTACTACTCGTCCGAATACTTTGCTTCTTCGATGTCTTCTTGGTTGGAAGAATGGGAATTGTATATTTGAGCACTCCTTCATGTCTTCCTCATCTTCTGTAGCGAAGACTAAGGATCCAAATATATTGTTTATGAAATCTACAAAGAAAAGTAAGTGGGAAAAGGGATTTCAAAATTAGCAATTTAAAAAATATTTGGGGAAACTTTTAGTTTTGAGTGAGAGTGAGAGAAAAGGGGATCAACGGCATTTAAAAACTTTTAGTTCTTTTTTTCTTTCTTTCTTCTTTTTCTTGTCTACAGGACAAAGAACACAGAGAAAAGTCTTAGTGGTCTGAGAGAGAGAGAGAATAAAGTGTGGGGTGTTTGCTTTGCTTGCACTATCAGGCATCAATTGCATTGCCAAGGAACAATTGCTCCGGCAGCACCTCTCCCCGCTCGCTGAGCCGCGGGATCGAGCCCGCGCACGCACTTTACCGCTTTCCGTTGAATCAAAAAAAATTCATACATTCAAACACAAATCGAGAGAGAGTGAGTGAGTGAGTGAGTGAAAGTAAATCGGAGTTCATTGCATTCTCCTTCCACAAGTATGACTGAAAAGGTCACATCAGTCCTTTCCCATGAATGATTAACACTGTTGCACATCCCCCAAAAAAGAAAATGGAAGTTTTGTGCCAAGAACCTTACATAGAGTTGGTTGGTTTCCTTTGGATTTTTCTTTTGTAATTGTAATGTATGTTTACAAATGAAACCTCAAGTAAGATGCTAAAATTTGCACAATAATGACTGCACTATTTCTCCGTATTACTTGCTTGGTCAAGCACCCTAGCAGCTATAACCTGAATATTGAACCATTATAAAGGCTGCATATAACTTCGTTGTTAAGAATTCACACCACAAATTGTCACCTTATTTAGAAGGTATGAAGCTCACGTAAAAAATAAATTTATCTGTGCCATCATCAGCATCCAAAAATATAAAATTATTAATGATATAGCTGCCATTAGAGGAAACTTCCTCTTGTGGAGACTAAAAGATCCACTCTTTTCCCTTTTTTGGATGATTAGCATGAATGCCAATCTCATTTTCAAGGATGATTGGCATGAATGCCCTTTTTGGATGATTGGCATTCTTCGTGTTAATCTCATTTTCAAGGATCAAAATTTCGTTACCTTCCAACACACATTAGAAACACTGTATCAAATTTTGATGTAATCGCGTTAACAGGACTTGAACATTGCCCATGGTTTTTAAGTATTGGATGATACTGGACGTGTATGGACTGATAGCAACATATACAAAGCCCCATCATCCAATCCCACTATGTAAAAAAACAAGTTAACCTAAAATTTGTTATCAATAGAGTGTTTTTCACAAACTTCAAAAATGAAAAAGGGGATAAAATGGAGCAGATTATCATTGTTTCATACTTAAAAAATCTGAACTTCTGAACATCAACCCACTAATCCCATCAACCTTAAATTAAACTAAATTCATGGGTAATCGTAAGTTTGCCTAGCTATAAATTAACCCCAAGCTCAAAAACCTTAATTAAATATTGATTATTGGACCAACTACTATGTTATACAGTATTTCGTCACAAGTTGATCAAAATTACAGCATTGCCACCTTTGCATAATTGATTCCAAAAAAGGCACATCAAAAATTGTTAATTATCTTACCTTCTAAAAATATAGTTATATTTAATTTTGCAAAGAAGTTGCTAGCATGAACAATTTAAAATGACCAACATCGATCCTGACACCATAAACCATTAGCACACCAATACCAAGATTTAAAACCTTAGCCCCTGTCTCATAGGTACACCAAAAATTCGTATTTGCATGAGATTTGCCCATGGATCTAGGAAAAATGTTTTATTTTTGAACAACTATTCAATTTCTAACCACTTGAAGCAAGGGCAACCCATATGATAATCAAAAGATTTATAGTGCCTATGTTATGCCCAAAAGCGGAGTCAAGAGCAGATTTTCGACGGCCACAAGAGGAGATTTCATATGACAGTTAATACTCATTATTCTCAATAAAAAATTAAAAAAATAAATGCAAAAAAAGCATATCATTCTCTCTTCTTATAACCAGTGCCATGAAGGGCAACATTAAAAGCTTACAATTATCAGCAAGACTGTACATTCATCCATGATGTAGATATGCTTTGTTTGATGTATCAATAAAGCAAGCCTTGTTTGATGCACCAGTTGAAAGACCCAACCAGCTAGCCTCACAACGACCTAACCCAAATAGTTGAAATTTGAAAAGCATATGCAGTCCTTATCCAATCATTCACAAAGTATTCTCAGCCCATGGTTTATCTGGGAACATAAAGTCATTCCAACTCCACCATGTTTAAAAACATCACCTCATTCTAACTCCACCATGTTTAAAAACATCACCTCTCCACTGCACTGCACAAATGGTTTCTTTCTCCAAAAGGAAAGAGTTAACTCTCACATCCACATTACTCCTAAGATCTGCAAGTTATGCCAATAAAAAGCATTCTACATTAGAGAACATATGATGTGATATAGCATGCAACCAGATTTCTTGTGGAGTTCACAAGCAACAAAATTATTTTCCATGAGAATGAGAGATAATAGTTACACGCCCTACAAGTGGGGAAGCTCAGTATGACATGAATCCTCTGCCAAGAACCTTGATTCTGAGTAAACTCTTACATGATAAACAGAGCCATACCATTTTGAGTATCTAGCCAATATCCATAATTCAAACCCATAGTCTTTCATAATTTCCATCTCGCACTGAACTTAGCAAGAGGAAGCCCGAAAATTGCAAAATGTTCTCTATGGCTTCTAATTTCAAAATCACTGGATATATTATTGGTTTCGCCCTATGCTATCGAGGCGTCGACTAGTCGCCGACTAGTCGAGAGTCGGTGGATGACCGACTTGAAATTTTTCAAAAGTCGGGAGGTGAGTCGGACACCGACTAGGCGTCGACTTGGTCCGACTTTTTGACCGATTTGGTCCGACTTTTGGTCCGACTTAGGCCGACTTTTTCAGCATACTTCTACAATCAAAATACAAGAGGGAAAATTATTTGTCTCATGTTCTAACTTCGTGGTAATCAAAACATTCACAGTGGATCGAGTTGAATTCCAAGAGGAAGTCAAGATGGCCTTGAAACTCTCCCTACCAAGAGATTTTCAGCAGATGACCATCAATAATGAACTCTAGAAAATGTTCACTCTAAAACTACGACTAGCCACATCCGTTTCCATGTAGAGATCTCATTCTTGGCGTATAGTTTCCTGATTCTGCTATGAATTCAACTGTCTCATTGCCTGCTTCCCTATGATCCTTTTGACTGATGGTTGTTCGCCTCCATCGCGAACGAGGTGTATACTGATTAAACTCTAATATGACAGTATCTGCAATAATATGCAAGAAAAAGATTAAAAAATTTTGAATTTTCAAAGAATTTATCTAAGCTGGAAAATTATATGCACAGTACAAACCTAAAAAAGAAACAACATCTGTTACATGAAATAAAATATGTTAACATCTGGGTGCGACTAGTCGTTGACTCGTTCGACTAGTCATGAGTCAGTACTTGGCCGACTCGTTGCCGACTCACAGACTTAACTGCATAGGTTTCGCCACAATATTGCAAAAAAAATTGAGGATTATATAGTTAATGATTCCAGCAGTGAAGGATAATTTTCAATTGAAAACATGGATATACTTTGAATTTTAAAAAACTCATCTAAAAATTATAACTTTATTTATATCGCTCAGGTACTTGAAGACCGTAGTCCTTAAATTTCTAGGTTTTAGGGATTCATTAGACTTATAAACTGTGTTAAAGAATGAGGCCATGCTCATTTCTCTTAAGCATGTTATTGAAGCTTTGGTCCATAATTTTCTTTCCACTTTTCATTTATTATATTAGATCTTATTTATTTCCTTATTTGCTACCACTTGTCAGCCAATAAGGTAAACCTATGATGGATCTAAGAAAGGAATCAAGGATGATCTCCTAAGCTAAGTTGCAATGTCTCGAGCGAGAATTTTCTAAAGGTCGCCTCTGGGAAATATTTAGCATAAGAACCTTTAACAATAGAGTTTAGTATAATTAGATAATGAGACCTCATAATTATTTCATATTGGTGAAGCTATAAACTGATAATTGAAATCATATCAAACATAAAAACTTAAACCATTGGGTACAGAACTAACTACTAATTTATAAACATCACCTTTTTTTATTTTATCCAACGTGAAACTATTTGGCGATGGCGGCCACTTCGCGATATTGTGTCAATTCCAGTTTTGAACTATCACTTGTTTCATAGCTTTCAACTGAGCGACTGACTCAACCCGACTGACAGATAAATCAACATCAATTGCAGGTCTAATTCCACGAAAAATTAACATTAATTGCGTGTCTAATTCCACGATAATGGAGCTCTGTTCCGAACAGATTTGTCCATTTGTAATAGGGATCACATTGGAATGGATATAGGCTGATAAGTCTCCAGCTTGTGTTTCAATGACAGGTAACGCGGTCAAGCTACTTGCACAAGTCTGGTCCTTCCTAAACCAGTAGTTGAAATCATATCTAACTTAAAAGTATAACGCAAATAGTTAAAGTATATTTTACCAGAGGTTTTGCCATGGTTCCTTCCTCACAAATGCTGTGGCTATAATTAATTCTTAAGTTCACAAGAATTTATATTTACCAAATCAACTATTATCACATATAAGAGGCACAACAGAAAGGAGAAGCGGATTGGATAATAGAAAAAGAAACAAGGTACCTACAACTCAATGCAAGCACTTCAATTCATCATCCTTGCTTTACTCATTTAGTTCAGTCATTCTCTCATTTACAAGGTCGAACATAAAAGCCAAACAAAATCTCTATAATCCAATCGATAGCTGACATAGACATAATGAAAGTAGAGAAATATGATGACACTTGTGTCTCCTTTTAAATTAGACTAGAAATTACACGTGCACAGTGCACGGAGAAAAAACCCCACGAAGAGAATGTGGTGCACGCGTGCAACCGAAAAGGAGCGAGAACTGTGAGTGGGCGTGCCGGTATCGTCGCGGGGGGGCAAAAAGTGCAAAGACCGTGGGTCAAAACGCAAGCAATAAACAGTGGGGTGGCAAACACATAAATAAGTTGGTTTTTTGGGGGAGTGAGTGGCAAACATGTAATTAAGTGGGATTGTGGGTTTTTTAGGGGATGGCAAACATGTAATTAAGTGGGGTTGGGGTGAGAATCGGGTGAGGTGGAGGGTGGTGATGAGACATTTGTCCTAGTCACATCCCCCCTCCACCTAGGACAAATGCATCATTTGTATAATAGATAACCATGCATTTCCTAAGTTTGTACACCCTCCAAAATTTTCTTGTGCGCTCACCAACTACAGTTTTTCCCAAATCAGATGCCAACTTCATCTCTTATTTGACCCAAAAGATCTGATGTACTCTGAGACAGACTCAATATAAACAACTCCTCTGCAAGTAAGCCCCCCCCCCCCCCCCCCCCCCCCCCCGCGCTCAAACTAAAATTTTGCAGACAAAAGATTAAGTAAGAAGACCCTAAAATTTTGAAAGAACTCTGATCTCTTGCAGATTGCATTAATATTTTATAATGGCACTTCGACTTGTTCATGACTTGTTCATGAATCCTCGATCTTATCCACGATGAAGGGATATCATTGACCTTCTACATGCAATTTGATAATAAAGTTTCGCTTAAAACTAGGGTACCACCAAGAGAAGAACTGCCATGATCTTTGGTAAAATACACAAATCTTGTCAGTGTTATTGATGAGCATAGCAACAATAGCACTAGTTGTGACGCACGTATAGGTAATGAAAATCATCAAGTTCGATACCTTGATGATGGTGGTGGCTAATGGTCGTCATCAACAAAGAAGATTCATTGGCACATATTCCTGTTCATCTTCTTCTTGATGATCAGCAGTGAGTTTGGAAGGTGGCTTTAGTTGATACTACAAACCAAGTAGTCTTCTTCTTCTTCTTCGGCACAAGGAAGACTTTGGTCATCTTCTGATGCGATCCGCTCAAATTAAAAGAATAAATTCAGATTTATAGAATAAAGATTTATGGAATAAAGAGAAGAAATTTGATAGTGGAATAGAAAAGATTACTTATATTGAAGATAAATTGATCCTTTTCTGGAGTGGATCTCTCCCTAACTTGTGTTTATGGAACAAGTTTAATCTCCCAAGAACCCTAAAGATAATTCTCTTCAATTGCAAAATAATCGATAAACCAAAACTAGGGTCGGCTCGTAGGCTTCAACCCTCTCCTAATCAACTTGATAATGAAAGACTAATATGCCCTTCTAATTGTTAAACTCACTACTAAAGATATGAGCCATGAGAAGTAAGTCATCCATCGGGTCAAGTAGGGTCCGAGCACACGCCTTGACCGATGCTTCTTGTCACGCGCCGCATCCGCCTCACATATACCCGGATCGCGTCATCACTCCCCCCAAAAGACTCCTCCCAAAAGACAAACCTTATCCTTAAGCTTAAAATCAGAAAACTGCGACAGGATTGTGTCATAGAACTCCCAAGTTGTCTCATGGTCCGACAGTCCCCGCCATCGTATCAGCACCTTGGTGCCCCGTCTGCCCTCACATCTCCACCTCCAAGACGTCCTGAGGCTCCAACAACACTTCCAAATCTTCCGTCAGAGTAGGTGGTAGGGTAGATGTAGCCATGTGGTCTCAAATAGCCCGCGTCAACTGTGATACATGAAACACTGGGTGCAATGTCGATCCTGGTGGCAGATTCAACTTGTAAGCGACGGGGCCTATCCTCGCCAAGATCTCGTAAGGCCAATAAAAACAAGCCGCAAGCTTTTCATTTCTTCTCCTAGCCAGAGGTTTCTGTATGTACGGCCTCAGCTTCAAATAAACACGATCCCCAGCCTCAAAGTGAACTTCCATGTGGTGCCCACCAGCCTTTGTCTTCATAATCTGATGTGCCCTCGTAAGGTGCTTCTTCAACTCCTCCAAGATGACATCCCTCTCGCTCAAGTACTGCTTCAACTGCGAAACTTGCTCATTTGCTGTAGTGGATCAAGAACGGAGGGTCTCTCCCATGTAAGATCTGGAATGGTGTAGTCTGGACAGATGAGTGATGAAGTGTTGTACCAATACTCTGCCCAGGATAGCCACATATGCCAACTCATCGGGCACTCAGACGTAAAACAACGGAGGTACGTCTCGACACTCCTATTGACGACCTCCGTCTGGTCATCAGTCTGGGGGTGATAGGTCGTACTCCTCCTCAAGGCGGTCTCCTGCACTTGAACCAGTTCCTTCCAGAACTGGCTCATAAACACTATGTTCCGATCTGACACTATCGAGGTGGGAAACCCATGTAAGCGAACCAGCTCCCGTATGAAAGTCGTCGCCACCGTCACTGCCGTATAAAGATGATGTAATGCAATAAAATGCATATACTTGCTCAAACGGTCAACCACCACCAGAATCACTGTGTACCCATCAGATTTCGGAAGCCCGTCAATGAAATCCATACTGATGCCCTCTTACACTTGATCTGGAAGAGCAAATGGCTGCAGTAGCACTGCTGGAGCCATGGCAAGGTACTTGTGACGCTAGCATATGTCACAACTGGCAACCCGTTCGCAATGTCTTTCTTCATGCCCCGCCAGAACAGCTCCCTTGACATCTGCATGTATGTCTGCTGAACCCCAGACTGCCCCCCAACTGCACTTCTGTGGAACTCCTGAAAAATTAGAGGAATATGCACCGAAGTCCGAGGTATCACCAATCGTTCCTGAAATAGTAACCTCCCCCCGTCAGGCGCATAACCTGGGTGATTAGTTGTCCCCTGGGTAAAGTCCTCTCGTATCTTGGCCAGCTCCTCATCTGCATCTTCCCTCCACAGTGGTTTCCAATCTGTCAACAGCAGTACCGACAATGCTGCGATGCATGCAACCTCCCCCTTCGTGAAAGAGTGTCCGCCACCTTATTCTCCAATCCGGGTCGGCACTGAATCTCAAACTTGTAGTCCACAAGTTTAGAGATCCACCTCTGGTGCTCCTCCGCAACCAAGCTCTGCTCCAGCAGGTACTTCAAGTTCCGCTGATACGTGCACACTATGAACTGTCGCCCCAATAAGTAGGGCCGCCACTTCTGGATTGCCAGTACAATCACCAGCAACTCCCTCTCATATACAGACTTCAGTCTAGCCTGCGCTGACAGTACCTGGCTGAAATAGGTTATCGGTCTCTACTCATGCATCAGTACTGCCCCCAAGCCGTATCCTGAGGCGTCGGTCTCCACCACAAAGGCCTTGTCGAAATCTGGTAAGACCTGCACGGGAACATTGGTCATCGCTCGCTTCAACGCCTCAAACGCCTTCGTGGCACTCTCATTTCATTGAAAACTGTCTTTCTTCAACTGCTCTATCAATGGCCAGGCGATGATGATGTACCATGTACAAATCTACGGTAGTACCCAGTCAGCCCCAAAAAAACCCCTCAACGCCTGCACCGTCGTCGGCTGCAGCCAATCTAGCATCGCTTCCACCTTTGTTCTGTCCGTCGCTACTCCTTCTGTCGAAACGACATGACCCAAATACTCCACCTTCGTCTGTGCAAACGCACATTTCTTCTTGTTGGCATACAACTGGTGGGCCTCCAACTCCTGTAGAATTGTCTCCAAATCCCGCAAATGCTCCTCTACTGTCCGACTGTACACTAGAATGTCGTCGAAAAATACCAACACAAACTTTCTCAAGTAGGGCTTGAAAATCTTGTCCATTAGTGTCTGAAAAGTAGTGGAAGCATTTGTCAGCCTGAAGGACATGACTAGGAACTTGTAGTGTCCCTCATGAGTCCGGAAAGCTGTCTTCGAAATGTCCTCCGTCTTCGTCCTGATTTGGCGGTACCCGACTTCAGGTCAATCTTCGAAAAGACGCCCCATGTAACTCATTCAATAGCTCATCCATCACCAGTATCGGAAACTTGTTAGGAACAGTCTCCTTGTTGAGAGTGCGATAATCCACATAAAACCTCCAACTGTCGTCCTTCTTCTTCACCAGTAATACCAGGCTAGAAAAAGGACTCACACTTGGTTGTATCATCCCAGCCTGTAGCATCTCCTGTATGAGCCTCTCAATCTCATCGTTCACACACTAACTGGTGACGCTCCCTCGCGCAAAACAGTAGCATGTGTATGATTCCTCTGGGGAGGTAGCCCCTGTGACATCTGAAACATGTGCTCAAAACTGTCCAGTAACTCCCCCACCTCTGCAGGCACCCTCTGCTCCTCCGCTACTGCTCCCAACTACTGGTACTGCACCATAAAGCATTCCCCTCCCTCAAGCATTATCCGTGCTATGGATCTACGGGACACTGCACAACAACATAGGCTAGGGTCGCCTAACAGCACCTCTGTTCTGCCCTCCTCCTGGTACTCTATCCTGAGTAACTTCCAGTTGAACTTGGTGTCGCCCAGCTTCTGTAACCACCACATACCCAACACTACATCAACCTTTCCCAACTCCAAAATGTAAAAATCATCCACTATTAGAGCCTCCTTCACGGTCAATCACTCCTCGACAGACCCCCTGATCTCCTCTCTCCGACCCGTGCCCAAAATCACCCCAAAGGTCGTTATGCCGCTAAGATGTAGCGCATGCTGCTCCATCACCTTTTGTGAAATAAAATTGTGTGTCGTCCCACTGTCTACCAGCACTGTAACCTCCTGAGCGCCACCCTTTCTACCAACTTCATGGTATGATACGAAGTAAATCCCACCACGGAATTGAGAGAAATCTCTACTCTATCTAAATATGAAGGCTGCTTTGCTCGTCCTCGCCTCCGTCGAGTAACACTACGTCCTCCTCTTCCTCCTCTGCCGCAACCTCCGGCTGGATACCCTCCCGGCACATCGGTGCCCAGGTGTGAACCCCTCGTCACAATTGAAGCAAAGGCCTTTAGCCCTTCGCTCTCTCGTCTCTGCCTCTGTCATGCGACGAGTTTGCCCTCCGGACCTAGTCTCTGTCGCCTCCGCCTTGGCCGTCGCTAGGGCTCCCGCAGTGGTCTTAGGCGCCGCAGTGGTCTTAGGCGCCGCAGTAGGTGCTGGACTGCAAAAATATGCTCCACCCCAAGCTCTCCTAGACCTCCTCTCTTCAGCCAATCTATCCTCCACTCTCCATGACACCCGCATCATGGCAATTAAACCTTGAGGGTCCTGCACCTCAGCTCAGCCCTAATAACAGGTTTCAACCCCTTTAAGAAGTTCTCCTCCATTGATTCGTCAGATACACCCTTCACTCGACTCGAGAGTCTCTCAAACTTATCTATATACTCCCGCACCGACCCATCCTGTCTCAAGGCATATAATTGCTCAAATAGCCCTCCATGTAGATCTCCTGAAATCTCTCCATGAGGCACTCAGTCAACTCCCCCCAAGTCCATATAGGGCTCTGCTTCTAGGCTACCTGTACCAAGATAGTGTTTGGCCTTCGAAACTCGGTGCTACTGCCCTCGGTCTCTCTGCCTCGGTGAAGCTTACGACGTCAAAATACCTTTCAATCTGATACAACCACCCATCAGGATCCTTCCCATCAAAGAGGTGTGCCTTCAACTTTCTCATCTTATTTTCTGGATTGACGTCACCTCGTGGTGGCCCCCTCCCGGTTCCCTGACCGGTGTCTCTGATAAGGAGGCCCCTCGATCATCCACTACGCCTCCGGACGATGTCTTCTGTATCCTCGATCTCCTTTCCTGGCCCTCTCGTTGACGAGTTCGCATACGTCTTCTCACTCTTCATCTTACTCCAGACGCATCCCCTGCTCTTGTCGGGTCTCCCCTTGGAGCCGTCATCATTCGACGCCGCCCAAAGGGGGCAGTTCACCTCCCGCGGCCCCGGGTGGGGCCGTCAGCCGTCGATGCCCCCCAAGGAGGCGGAAAACCACCGGCAGCCCCTGGGTGGGGCCGCCTGCCTTCGCCGCCCCCCACAGGGTCGGCACCCCTCCTGCGGCCCCCAGGTGGGCCACCTGCGTTTGCCACCCCCACATGGGAATGGAAACCCCCCCGGCCACCAGGTAGGGCTGCCAGCTGTCGACACCCCCGGGGCAAAAACCCTCCCTCGGCCCCCGGTGGGGGGCCGCCAGCCTGCACTGGCCCCCAGGATGGCGGGAAGGCTCCTGCGCCCCCTGGCGGGGCCGCCCTCCCTCGCCCATGTCGGACAGGGACAGATCCCCTTCGTCGTTGCCCTGTATCTTCTCCTGCCGCGCCGAATTCGTCTGAGAGACCAGATCTGATGATCCCGACGTTTTCGGATCTGGATCTCGTTGGAAAAGTTGTTGTAGCATCTTCGCAACCTCCGCGAACCCCTCCTTCGTCTCCTTGGAACTTTGCTCAGAAATCCTCCACACGTTCGCCTCCAAGAATGGGTTCAGATCTGTTTTCAACTCGGCCTTTAGATCGGTCATCTCCTTTCTCAGCCCCAAGATCTCTGCATCAAGTCGCTCCTTCTGAGTTTTTGTCGTAGCCGTCCGCGTGTTCTTCATTGGATCGAGTGCTCTGAGACAAAATTGATGCAATCCGCTCAAATTAAAAGAATGAATTCAGATTTATGGAGGAAAGAGAAGAAATTTAATAGTAGAATAGAAAAGATTGCCTATATTGAAGATAAATTGATCCTTTTCTGGAGTGGGTCTCTCTCTAACTTGTATTGATGGAACAAGTTTAAACCCCAAGAACCCTAAAGATAATTCTCTTCAATTGCAAAATAATCGATAAACCAAAACTAGGACCGGCTCGTAGGCTTAAACCCTCTCCTAATCAACTTGATAATAAAAGACTAATATGTCCTTCTAATTGCTAAACCCACTACTAAAGAAATGAGCCATGAGAAGTAAGTCACCCATCAGGTCAAGTAGGGTCCGAGCCCACGCCTTGACCCGTGCTTCTTGCTGCGCGCCGCCTCCGCCTCACATATACCCGGATCGCATCATCTTCCAACAAAACTCATGTAGAACTGGCACTCATGCAATTACTTCAAAAAGAGCCCAATGTAAGCAAAATGGCATCTATAACAGAACAGGTTCCTAAAGCCAGGTTAGAGGTGTCGAAGACTGAAAGATCTTTAGCTTGTTTAACCACATTCACAATCATTTTAGAGGGAGATAGATAGGCAGGATGTGCTCATTTCACTTTGTTACTTGCATTCAAGTTAGCAGCTAATATAAAAGAGCAAAATATAGAGCATTGACACCAAAGTGGTCTGCAAAAGGGGAAAGATGTTTTCAAAGGGAAAATACGTTTTCAGGAGTATTATAATGATTTTACGTCGACATGCCCAATAGAGCCATGCATGCAATGGATGCATTTCTACATAGCATAGGCACTTCATTATGGCTCCGGTATCCATGTTCCATGTCCAACATGTTCCAACATAGGCACTACATGCATAAGAAATGAACGACACATTCCTGGTTAGGATGTGGGCACGTGTATGCAGTAACATATATATAAACGCATTGAATTCAATACCTCAATGATGCCCCTTTATTGAGATTCGTATGCACATAAATTCAATATGAGTTAAGCTTGCCTGTCAAGCAGACCTACCATCATCGTCTGCCATGGATGACCAGCCCCAAAAATAAAAATAAAAAATCCAACAAACTTCATTAAGTAAACTAATTTGTCTTGACTTTGTTTGACTTACTTCTCGATCCTACCATATTGAAACAAATATTCTTAAACAAAGCCACTTACTTTAGTTTTGATATGTACAAACATATATAAGGGAAGATTTGATATCATTTCATGTAATGAAATCTCTTTTTATGGCCAAACATCTCCCTTTTCCCCTTTTGATTGGACGATTGACACCATCAACATTAATCTCAAGTCATCAAACATGGATAACCCAAATATCATAATATTTTCTATACTACATGACTATTCAGAGGTGGAAAATATACTGCCTTCAATAAACCAATAAACTTGAACCACCCGATGCACTATCAAATAGTATCAAAATCCCATGATGTTTGGTGTTTCCAGGTTGAAGAGATTGAGATCAACACAAACAATGTCGATCATTCAATGGATAGGTAAAGAAGGATTTTTTTTTAATCCTCCATACGTATAAATTTTCTCACATGACATATGATACCCATCATTGGTATAATATTATATTAAAAAAATTATACATGTGTCCGACAATGTCCCTTTTATGTGTCAATGTATGTGCTTCACAACTTGCATCATAAGTCAAACCATCAACTCCATCAAAGTCAATAAACCAGGGCTGGTTGCTTTCTAGGTAAAATAATTTCTCAAACATTTCAAGTAGTTTACAAGGGTAAAAAATGTGATAACCTAATTCCATCCACATTTACAAAATTGTGGCCAAGACATCCAATCTAGAATCTGATCTGCCTCTTACGCAAACAATTTTCCCACCAAAGGATTAATTTTAAAACTATATTGTCAGACAAGAAAGTATCATGGCCACAGCACATGGTCGTTCATTTTCAAACAGGAAGATTTATGATAAACTGCCTATTATGGTTTTCACTACAATTTCAAACTCTTAAGATGTGTCTGTGTTTTGAAATTTGGAGAATTGCATCATATCAAAAACGTAGTAGAAACGTAATGATATTATGTGTTCATGTCAAGAAAAACTATGATAGCAAATTACCGATGATTAAATGGTATTTCCTATAAATAGTAAAAATTCTCAGTTCACACAACTCTTTCCTAAAATCAAGAGCCTGTGTTTTGAAATTTGGAGAATTGCTGCATATCAGAAACATAATGATATTATGTGTTCATGTCAAGAAAAACTGTGATAGCAAATTACTAATGATTAAATGGTATGTCCTAATAAATAGTAAAAATTCTAAGTTCACACCACTCTTTCCTAAAATCAAGAGGTTTTCACTAAGTAACCCATCAATTCAGTCAAAATTCAACAAGATTTCCATCAAGAAACCTTCTCCTTTCTCCTAGGCCCAAACGATTATCCTCTCCTAACAAACGATTTCTCAGCATAACACACAAGCGTATGATTCAAATACTTCCTACGAACGCTGGACAGCACCCAGGCACAGCATTGGTTGAACAAGATCATCATTCAGAAACACATAAATATCAATACACTGCCATATTGCGGGTTCAATGGGTTTTCAGAGTCTGAAAATATGCCTAACTGTAAATATTTTTTAAAATATACAACGTGAACTACCAATGATCATGTTTTTCATCTTCTCGATGTCTAACATTAAGATCGCATCAAATATTTTCCAAAATAAAGTGCTTTCAATTGAGCAGCCATCAATTATGTCAAACATTCTATCAAGATTCTGCAACAATTATCTCATAAATGATTGTATCTCCAACCCTCCCAAGTAAGGCCATTTACTTTCTATTCAATGAAAATTTCTTTACAAACCCCCTTATTTAGCATAAAATCCATAACCAATGTCACACGTATCTGAAGTTCTCGTCCATGCCAAAACAATCGCCAAGCGTTAATCTCGTCATTCCATGAAGCACTGTCCTTTATCCACTCGTTCTCTCTCTCCCAAGTCCCAGTTAGGAAGCAAACGAAAATCTCAGAAATCTCTACCAGCTAAGTTTACTAAACTCTCAGAAATCTCTGCCAGTTAGTGTTTCGGCCTCCATTCATCTCTCTAGCATGCGCCTATCTGCCTAAAAGAACATAATCAATAACAAACAGCCCTCTTTCTCCCCATTTTTTTCTAAATCTAGAACCAGAACTAAAACAATCAAAAAACAGAATCCAAACCCCATCAAATTAAGAAACTGAATCCAATTCAACTCAAACAAATTCAGTAGAAAAGGATCCAAACTTCCCCCTCACCTTCACCTTCCGCCCACTCCGGCCGGCTCGAACGTCGACGATCCAGCCCTCTGGCAACCAATCCGGCCGCCCCTCCCTCTTCGCCTTCGCCTTCTCCTTCTTCATCCTCGCTCTCCTCTTGCTCGACTCCGCGACCTCCTTAACTCTCTTTGCCCCTTTTCCCATTCTCGATCGAATCGCCTCTCCTCGCTCTGAAACTTCTCGAAGACGAAGACGAATGAAGCACCGGCTCCATTATAGTGAGCGGATGAACAGCCGAAAGGGAGCTTGCACGAAGAGGCACGCGTTCGTTTCACCTGGCCTCGAGAATGGATCCGCTAGGGTTTCATTAATTAGTTTCCTTCCAAGGGTTTTTCCCCCCCTTTTGTCGCGGAGTTCTAATGCCAGGGGACATGGTCGGTTTCAATCTATGAAGTCTGTTGAAAAAATGGATTATTCCTATTTTGTCTGCCTTTTTTTGTAGCGGAGAAGGAATGTAGTGGAGGGGAGTGGCTATACACACACGGCAAGTTGCTTTTCGCACATACCCAAAAATCGAAAACGTTGCGAAGCATCAAATCTGGGTGGGAGATCACAATACTATATATGGTTACAATAGATGTGAGCTTATCTAATGGATAAGATGTAATCTCAATTCAACCTCTTGTCAACATCTGTTTACAGCACTTTCTCTTATTCAGTCATAGATTTTGACTCTGTTCGCGAATACTTCGGGATTCTGATTGTTTTATGAGTCTCACATGTGGTGGATACTTCAAAATCCAGAGTTGATGAGATTTGCCTCGTTAAAACATTTGGCTATGGAAAACCTTGTGGGAAAAAACCATAGCGAATGAAAATGAGTACAAACTCTCTCTAACCCCCCTGATCTGTACAATCACTCAGGCTTTCAGATCTCTTAAGCGCCTCATACCAATCTTCTGTACAAACTTCCTAAAAATAGATGTAGGAAGAGATTTAGTGAACAAGTCTGCCAGGTTGTCGCATGATTGTACTTGTCTGACGTCGATCTTGCCATCTCTTTGTAGCTCATGCGTCCAGACGAATTTTGGGGAAATATGCTTCGTTCTGTCGCCTTTAATGTAACCACCTCGTAACTGAGCGATGCAAACAACATTGTCCTCGAACATAGTAGTAGGTCCAATGTCCACATTCGTCAATTTGGTCGTCACCATGATGTGATGTACAACTGAGCGTAGCCAGACACATTCTATGCTTCCTTCATGTATGGTGATGATCTCTGAGTGATGGGATAAGGTCGTCGGCATGCTCTGCTTGTCGGATCTACATGAAATGGCTGTCCCACCATAGGTAACCACGTACCATGTCTGTGACTTTTCATTGTGAGGATCAGGCCTGTAAACTGCATCAGCATAACCAACAAGTGTGGATGATAATCTATTTTTATAAAATAGTCCCAAATCTGTTGACCCTTAGAGGTAGCGCAGAAGGTGCTTAACCTCGGTCAAGTGACGCTGTGTAGGCTGCACTCTATCTGACTAGTAAATTTAATGCGAATCCAATATCGAGACGCGTGCAGTTGGCCAGATATAGAAGTGCTCCAATAGCACTCAGATAATGGATTTCTGGACCATTATATCTTCCCTCTTTTCCAGCAGCCGGAAGGGGTCTTTATGTGCATTCAGCGATCGTAACACCCTTGGTGTATTTAGTGGATGATTTTGGTCCTTTTGAAATCTTTGCACCAGTTTCTTTGTTTGTGTGGTTAGATGTAGCAGGATTCCGTCTTTTAAATGTTCAATCTGTAAGCCAAGGCAGAATTTCGTTTTGCACATGTCTTTCATTTCGAATTCTTTTGTTAGGCTTACAAATATCTCAGTGATCACTTCAGGAGATCCAATGAGGTTCAGATCGTCTCCATAGACTGCAATTATGACGAATCATTTTCCATTTGCTCTTATAAAGATGTAAGGGCAGACTTCATTATTGTTGAATCCTTGGTGTACAATGAATTCACTAAGTATGGTCTACCACATTCTTCCCGGTTGTTTAAGACCATACAATGATCTTTGAAGCTTAACAAATTAAACGTCCCGATGTCTATCTTTTACTCCAACAGGCATTGAAAAGCCATCGGGAGGTTTCATATAAATCTCTTTATTGAGAATATCATATAGATATGCAGTCACAACATCTATTAGCTGCATATCTAATCCTTCCTTTGCTGTTAAGCTTATTAAGAATCGGAAAGTGATCGCATCCATTACCGAGGCGTACATTTCTTCATAGTCTATACACGGTCTTTGGAAAAATCCATGTGCTACAAGCCTTACTTTGTAGTGTGCGATCTCATTATATTCATTTTTTTCTGACGAATACCCATTTGTATCTGTCACGCCCCGCTTCCCATTACTTGGGAGCGAGGACGTGAGCGGGTCCGCATGGGCTGAAGCGGTGAAGCTTAAGCCTAATAAGCATCTGTGAATAACATAGATTTTTGCATGCAAACAGAACAACAGAAATAACCATAATGATAGCCAACATCCAGAAAATGAAAGTACACAAATAAAGTAAGGCCCCAGGCATGGCCAACAAATAGAGTCTACAAAGTGGGTACACTCCCAACAAATAAGCAGAAAATAAAACTCTAAAGAAGCAGCAACAGTTGAATCTCAACGACTGGTCCTCTGTGGGGAGAACCTCTGGGTCGACGTACTCCTGGTCCAACGGATCACTCTGATCCAACAGCTCGTCTTCATGGTATACTGTCTCGTGACCTGACATACATTCAAACAAAATAGAATGTATGTTAGCAAGGGTCCTGGCAAGTAATGGTTAGAAGAGAACCCTTGGCAAGATATACAAAAGATTATATATATATATATGGTAGTTTTAAGCAGTTATAAAGATTTACACTAACATGCAGTTCTATTATGAAAATGAAACTTGGCAGTTCAATAATGTAATAGCAGATGTAACGCCCAGATCCCAGGAATACACCGGAAGACAAGGACACGACGAGATCTAAAACGTATCTGCATGTCAACTACGCGATGCTGGGAATAGTACAAGTGGAGTTCAACAACCAGCCAACCAATAAACACAGAACGTCACAAAGCCACAGAGAAATAATAAAATAAATCAACCATTGTCCAAGTTCATATACATCTCAATATACTCAATTACATTAACAAATATAGTACAAACATCTCTCACCCCAAAAGAAAACCCAAAGTACACATGGCCCTCTCCTCTCCCCTCACCACCCCACACTCTAAACTCAACTATAGATCTCCATAATCCATCAGCTACCCACTCCCAGAACCGCACCTGAAAAGTCAATGGAGACACGTCAACGCGTAACCCAGTAGGAATACCATACCATAACCTACACACCACGCACACTAATGCCGCAACATGGTGCACAGTGCTACAAGTAAAAGTGTTACAACTGAACATGGCATACGTAACATAAAAAAAGCAGACAAAGTACCGCATGTAGGAAAAAGAGAACAACCATAACGGAGGGTATAAATGGGAGGGGTAACGATGGTACATCAAATGACAACAAGTACGCCTAAAGCACAAAGAGGAGTTGGTCAACAATTACATACAATGTTAGCTTTTGGAACCCTAATATCGAGTATGACATATGGGACTGGACCTCTCCCAACTGTGTGGGAGAGCAAAGAGAACTCCCCGCCACGCTAGCCTGTCAGGAGCCTCGGGTACCACTCTACACTCCCCGCCGCGCTAGCCTATCAGGAGTGCAAGTGTACCCACCACACAAAACCACAAAGACATCACAACCAATCCATCCCATAGGCTTACCCGATTGATTCGGAGTGAAAAGTGTATATTTATACCCCCTAACTACCCTCATTTTGTGCTAAGAATTATACTTAATCGTGCTCTTTTTGTGTATATTTTCACTTCATGTCATTTTTAGAGCTTATCCTCATTCTTTGCACAAACTACAGTTTTTATCGTCCTTATTCGCTTCCTACTATTGTTCATATGCTCTTGGTATTATTGCGATCATATTGTCAATTTTTGAGAGTTAGTTGAGCAATGGATTATTTTGTATGATTATCGGAAGTCAATATCGTGTTTTAATAGTCATTATATTAATTTAATAATCAAATGGACTAATTTCCCCTCCTTATATTTTTCAGGTACTCCTAGGGATCTTGGAGATTTTCCAGAATTTTCTGGGATTTTTCTGAAACTTCTAGGTATTTTTGGTGGATTATTGAAGGAGAAATGTGGTTTTTAAATTAGAAAAGGGGGTTTTAAATGGGAGCGCCACGTGGCGCGATCTGGAGGCGCCACGTGGCGCCTGATGCTTCCCTTCATTTTAGCGGGCCGCCGCTGTGATCTCTAAAAAAACATTGGCCCGCGACCAGCTCAGCGAGCGGGCCGCTGGCATTTAAAAAAATATATTAAAAAATTAAAATAACGATGCTTGCGGGCCGACCCAGCCGTCGGCCCGCTGCGGGCGCTGAGGCGGACGCGGGGGCACGCGCCCCCCGCGTGCCCCCGCGTGTTATTTTTGCAGGTTCGCCCGCATGAGTACCGCTGCGGGTCGGGCACGATTTCCCCGACCCGCAAGCCCATTTCGGGCCCAAAACCGCGTTTTATGTGTATTTTTTGCATCAGAGGCATGCTCTTCTGCGGTTCTTCGTTTTTTTGGAGTTTTTAGGGTTCATTTGGGAGGGTTCTTGGGTGTTTTCTTCTTCCCCGAAGCCAAAGCTAGGGCTTGGAGGCCATGGGAGCTTGGATAGCTTGGAGGAGGAGCAAATAGGTGGAAGGAAGGCTTCATCCTATGGAGATCTTGGGTGATATCTCTCTAACCCCTTTTGTAATTTTGATATCTCTGTATTGTAATGAATTTGGATGAATTTGTGAATGAAAATTCCATCTTAAATGAAAATTCCAACATTTGTCTCATAATGATAGAGTAGTGTTGAATGGTTTGGGTTGTGATTCATTGGGTTGGATGTTAATTATAGCTTTAATTTCCGCTTACTCATTTTAAATGTTGATGTTGGACGTATTATTAGGGCACATTTTAATTGGCCAGGACCCAAGTGGGCACTCTCAGAGAAGAGACCATGATCTTAATCTGATTAGTGCTACGATGATACGTCAATCCATATTGCAAATTATCGTGTTCATGAAAGCTAAACTTTCCGATTAAGCTTGCCATAGCCGGAGGCCTAATTGAGTTATATGTGGGTAATTTGAGCTAAATTAACACCAACATTAGTGAACCCACAACCCATTCTCCTCGCCTAGCTATCCTAACTTCCCATTTGGCTGTCTAACCCTACCAATTTAGATTAAAATTGTAGGTTCATCTCACATTTTCACACATTTTTCCACCGTTAGCGAGGTGGTTGTAACACGCTTTATTTTTCTTTATCAATCAAGTTTGTGAATATAGAACGACTTGTCCCTGTGATCCGACCCAATACTCACCAGTTATTTATAAATTTATTGCATTGACGCTCCTACGCTTGGTAGTGGAAGGCGTGCTCCTTGCGCGTCCTCCCGTCGCAACCAATTGGCACCGTTGCCGGGGACAACGGTTTCTACTATTTGCAATGTTTGATTGATTTCGAAAGTTTTAGTGAGGTACTTCTATCTCTTAGTGTTGTGTCTTTTCATTTTTTTTATTTTCCACTTATTGAGTCGTTTGGTTATTTATTTTCGTTTTCTTGAGAAAATTTTTTTGCAACAAAATGACATCATCTTCAGATTTTTTTTTCGATGTTGATTTGGAGGATATCCCACTTCCGCCCTACTTTAATGGCTCGGAGTGGGAGAACCCTCATTTACATATGTGGATGTATTCATGTCTTGGTGGGAATATTGGCGATGATTGCATATACTTTAGATTTTTTCCCTCCTTTACAAGATGATGCTAGATTGTGGTTTTATTCATTGTCTCTCGACTCACAATTTACTTGGTTGTCATTTCAGGCAGAATTTCTCCGAGTGTTTTTGCCTACTTTTTTGGAGCAGGTGCAGGGGGCGGCAGGCCATGGAGCAGCATATAGCGAGCTTTATCCAAGCTGAGTGGGAGGCCTACCATCAGGCTTGGCGGAGGTTCACTGATTTGGTGCATGCGTGCCCACACCAGAGCTTTCACGAGGATCATCTTCTGCAGATCTTCTACACAGGATTATCGCCATCTGGGCGGGATTTTGTGCAGATGAGTTGCGGTGGGGAGTTCTTTGATTACAGGATTCATGGTGTTACCTGAGGGACCTTGCAGAGTATGAGGAGACAGTCCTGCAGGTCCAGGACCAGCCTGAGGAGCCAGCTGAGGGCTCATTCTATTATGGCTCTATGGAGGAACAAGCAGATATGATAATGGGGCACATTGGAGCCAAGTAGAGGAAGCTGAATGTCCATATTTTGAGGAGTCGGCGGAGATGGATGATGGAGTGTGTGTCGACCATGTTGATGACACGATGCATTTTCACTTTGAGGTTGAGCATGAAGCGGATGTGCATGATGGCCAAGAGCAGATTGAGGACACTATGGAGCCTGAGCCACAATCCACTTCAGAGTTAGCTTCACAGGTCGAAGCGGTTGAGTTCTTAGGGAGGACGACTGGGATGAACTATTTCTGAGATGACGAGGATGATGCGTGCTTGGATTTGCCCGAGCTCCAGTCCTGTCACTGATGTCACTTCCCTCGCCTCAGGATGCGCACTTGCCAGTCATCGAGGAGATTTGTCAGGAGCAGTTACCAATTGTGGGGAGTGCCGCAGAGATTGTTGATGTTGATGTCGAGGAAGAGGATAGTGACGGGGATTGCGACATGGTATATAGTGAGCCCGAGCTCCCTCCTACTCCGGTTTTCTCTCTGCAGCCACTTCCACCTCATCCTAAGGTAGAGTATCATGCCACACCTAGCGCCATTATTCGGGGAAGTTTCCACCACATCATGCCTTGCATCTATGAACCCAAATTTTCACTTCCATATACATTTGCTTCAGATTGTCGTCCATTGCATTTACATTCTTTTATTTGTTTTGACGACCCGTTTTGGAATGCTTTTGCAGGGCGTGAGGACATGGCTTGGATTGATGCAGCTCGTCTCCCACATACCATATATTATCGCCTTGCTCCGAAGCAGCTCGCGGAGGAGCAAAAGGATATGATCGAGCAGTTGCCACCACCGTTATATATTCGAGATCCGCCTTTTGCCACAATGTGTTCTTTCCAATAGTGTAAATAAATAAATGTTTTATTTTAGTGTTTTCGTATGCTTTCTTTTCGTTTCTAGGATCTTTTGCCGAGGTTTAATACTCTCCCAACATTGATGGCAATGTTTATCTTAAGTTAGGGGAAGAGTGTTAGAATCTTTAAGATTGTTAGGATTTTTAGTTTAGCTTAAAATTTTATTTTTTTTGAGATCCCTCCATGTTTCCATCACCCAATGAACTTCATTGCATATCATATTTGGCCTCCTTGTCAATACGTCGTTAGCTTTATGCGTAGTCCCTACATGCGTTAATGCCATGCAATTTTTCGGATTATCATTTTGGTATCAACTTCTTCGATGTTTGATTGGCACATTTTCATTTCTTTTCCAATTTGGAGTCAAATGCTAATATGCCATGTATGAAGCTATTTTATACATCGTGATATCTCTTTGAAATAATTTGGGAATAGTTTGGTGTAAGTGATTGCATGATTTTGGGATGAATGTCTTAGTTTTTAATTGGACTGGAGGTGGCCATATGGTGCATGTTTTGTTTTCCTCTTAAGAAGTGGGTGGATGAGTTGATAATTCATGTTTGGAATGAGAAAGAGAGTTAATATAAGTGAATGTTTCTTTCTAATCAAATTGAGTAGTCGGTGCCCCACGAAACATTGGGGAGGACGCAAAAAATGAGATTTAGGGGATCATTCCATCCCTTTGCCTATATAGCGTTATCGCGTGTACGCAAAAGGGGCGGTGTTTCCATTTCATAGCGTTTATCGCGTGAATGCAAAACATAAACATCCAAAAAAAGGAAAAAAAAGAAAAGAAAAAATGAATGAATAAATGAAAGAATTAGCAACATGAGTGATACAATCTCATCTCCCACCACTTAGAGGAATTTGTTTTGTTTTGGTCAGTTCCATGAAAATTAGAAACTTTGCTATTTGTGATATATCCCAAAGAATGTGATACTGTGCTTATTTCCTAACTTTTCTTTGAATTGGATTGATGTGAGTGTCATTTGTTTTTTACTTTCATGCATTGTGTATATTGGCTTTGGAATCATTTGGAAATACCATTTGGAGTATACCATGAGGATATCTTGAGTTTGGTGCATGTTTTTCACTTTAATTCGAATTTATCGCATATTTTGCTAGAGACTATCAAAAAGCTAGTTGGGGGTGTGATTCGGAGTGAAAAGTGTATATTTATACACCCTAACTACCCCCATTTTGTGCTAAGAATTATACTTAATCTTGCTCTTTTTGGGTATATTTTCACTTCATGTCATTTTTAGTGCTTATCCGCATTCTTTGCACAAAATACGGTTTTTATCATCCTTATTGGCTTCCTACTATTTTTCATATTCTCCTGGTATTATTGTGATCATATTGTCAATTTTTGAGAATTATTTGAGCAGTGGATTATTTTATATAATTATCGGAAGTCAATATCGTGTTTTAATAGTCATTATATTAATTTCATAATCAAATGGACTAATTTCTCCTCCTTATATTTTTCAGGTACTCATAGTGATCTTGGAGATTTTTCAAAATTTTCTGGGATTTTGTTGGGACTTCTAGGTATTTTTGGTGGATTATTGGAGGAGAAATGTGGTTTTTAAATCAGAAAAAGGGGTTTTAAATGGGAGCGCCGCGTGGCGTGATCTGGAGGCGCCACATGGCGCTTGATGCTTCCCTTCATTTTAGCGGGCCTAGGGGTGGCAAACGGGTCGGGTCGGGTCGGGTCCGGGTCGGGTCGGGTTTGACCCGACCCGGATAGGGGTAAACCCGAACCCGACCCGAATTGAATTCGGGTCAGGATCATGAAACCCGAACCCGACCCGGTAATAACCCGGGTCACCCGAACCCGACCCGGGTTTCTTTATAACTTGATTTTTTTCAAGCAAAATTGAATGGGGAGAGCTCGAACTCGCGACCTGCTCAAGCAAGTTCAACGCCGCAGCCTTCAACGCACTAGCCAACTGCTCATAGGTTGCTTGGTGGTTATGAAAGACTTTCAATTTTTAAATACATTTTCTAATTACTACTAGTAAAGGCTGAATTAAATCGAAAAATATTGGGAGGCGCACGGAGTTGATCCTGTGATCTCCAGGCAATTACCACAAACAACCAGCACCGACTAACCAAAAGACCAAATTGCAGTCTTGTTATTATGCTATTGTATAATTTGTATATATATACGTTAGGGAAAACGGGTAGAATCCGGGTCAACCCGGGTTGACGGGTCAAACCCGCACCCGACCCGGATTTTATCCGGGTCAGTCGGGTTGACCCGAATTCTACCCGACCCGGATACCCCTCTACCCATACCCGGTTAAAGGAGCCGGGGTCGGGTCGGGTCAGGTGCATTTTGCCACCCCTAAGCGGGCCGCCGCTGTGATCTTTTTAAAATAAAAAATAAAAAAACATTGGTCGGCGGGCCGCTGGCATATATATATATATATATATATATATATATATATATATATATATATATATATATATATATATATATATATATATATATATATATATATATATATATATAATTAAAATAACGTTGCTTGCGGGCCGGCCCGCTGCGGGCGCTGAGGCGGACGCGGGGGCACGCGCCCCCCCCCGTGTTATTTTGCGGGTTCGCCCGCATGAGTATCGATGCGGGTCAGGCGCTATTTCCCCGACCCGCAAACCCAATTCGGGCCCAAAACCGTGTTTTCTGTGTATTTTTCGCATCAGAGACATGCTCTTCGGTGGTTCTTCGTTTTTTTGGAGTTTTTTTGGGTTCATTTGGGAGGGTTCTTGGGGGTTTTCTTCTTCCCCAAAGCCAAAGTTATGGCTTGGAGGCCATGTGAGCTTGGAGAGCTTGGAGGAGGTGCAAATAGGTGGAAAGAAGGCTTCATCCTATGGAGATCTTGGGTGATATCTCTCTAACCCCTTTTGTAATTTTGATACCTCTTTATTGTAATGAATTTGGATGAATTTGTGAATGAAACTTCCATCTTTTGTCTCATGATGATAGAGTAGTGTTGAATGGTTTGGTTTGTGATTCATTGGGTTAAATGTTAATTATAGCTTTAATTTCCTCTTGCTCATTTTAAATGTTGATGTTGGATGTATTATTAGGGCACATTTTAATTGGCTAAGACCCAAGTGTGCACTCTTAGAGAAGAGACCATGATCTTAATCTGATTAGTGCTACGATGATACGTCCATCCCTACTGCAAATTATCGTGTTCATGAAAGCTAAACTTTCCGATTAAGCTTGCCATAGCCGGAGGCCTAATTGAATTATATGTGGCTAATTTGAGCTTAATTAACACCAACGAACTCACAACCCGTTCTCCTCGCCTAGCTATCCTAACTTCCCATTTGGCTCTCTAACCCTACCAATTTAGATTAAGATTGTAGGTTCATCTCACATTTTCACACACTTTTCCACAGTTAGCGAGGTGGTTGTAACACGCTTTATTTTTCTTTATCAATCAATTTTGGGAATATAGAACGACTTGTCCCTGTGATCCGACCCGGTGCTCACTGGTTATTTATAAATTTATTGCATTGACGCTCCTACGCTTTGGAGTGAAAGGCGTGCTCCTTGCGCGTCCTCTGGTTCAACCAACGAAACTTCGGCATTCCCCCAACCCCGTGTCACCCTCCTTTAGGAGGACTGAAACATTCCTCACTTTCCCCTTACATGAAGCGCAACATTTTCCATCAACATAACCCTTCCATTTCCAAAACATTACCAACATTACCACAACATTGTATCATTATCATTACCACAACATTACCAACATTCCCTCACTTCCACCTTTCATGGAGCATATCATTAGTGCCAACATTGTCAAAGGAAATAGGCCCAAAGGCCGAAATTGTCACATTGGGTGTTGCATGCCATACATAATTAGCCATTTCAACTTCCCAATTTGCATGATAAACCACAATAAATTGCAATACAACTTTAAGCAATACTAATAAGTGCTTAAGCAGTAATAAAGAGGAATAACTCCAACATAGCCACTAACAACCAAGTCGTGCAAGTATTTGTGCCATAAGATTAAGCAAAGTTTAAACACCTTAATTGGACAAATTTAAGCATATAGTTACACAATCTAGCAATTTTAACCACGCATCATAAAGGAAGCAAAAGACACACACAAAAGCCACTAAAATCAAGACACAAACATCAAGAAACATTGCTTGTACGATGGCACGAAAGAAAAGGTTTGCATGCTTATAAAAGTGCATCTTTCAAGCATTAAAAGATTATTATGCAAGATGTACATCATGAATGTATGAGCATAAGGAAGGACTAATAAATTCTACACAAATATAAACTAATGCCATTCTAATTTACATACTAACTAATATTCATTGCTAGCTTATTTTTGGGGCATTAAATTGATTAACACTAATATCACGTACAAAAGAGCCCTACAATCATGATTAGAAGCAAGAAAAGCATAGAAGCTAATAGCTAGAACCAACACCTTGCATTTCAGCTTGCTGAGAATCTCCATAACAGTCAGGTTTAATGGCAATTTACTCCATAAATTTGTATAGAACCTAACAATGCAACGTAAATGAAAGTTGTACATAAAGGTATCATGAGTTCGCATATCAATTGTCTTGCAGTTTAGATAAGTATTCTATTTTCTGCAGATTTTATACCAAAACGTACATGTGCCGGAATTTGAAACAGAAACTGTACTAACTCGAGGACCAGATTACTCCTAATTGCCGGCGGATTCAGAAAAAAAATGGAGAGATACAAAGTGGTAGGGCTTGAAGTCTTCTTTTCAACGAGACCAAGATCACCAATTTATCACAACTGTGCAGAGAGATATGTGTGTTTTCCTGAAACGTGTACATACAGGATAAAATCTGACAGGTTTTAAGAATGGAATTTTAGCTACCGTTTACAATCCGAATTAGAAAAAACGTTCAACATGAAAGTTATTCGAAACATCAAGATGTACATCATATAATTGTTTCAGCTCATTCCATGTAGCCAATTAGTGCCAGCAAGCAAAGAAAGTTTCAACTAAAACTGGACTATTTCAGCATAATGTTCTAACTTGATTTTTGACATGTTAAACATGGAATTCCTTAATCACACATGCATACAACTTAATTACTAGGTGGAGTTAGGTACCATACAATCTCATCCCAAATAGTTATTCATTATATGGAGCTTCCAATAACCAACTTGACCAATACATGGAAACATACCAAGATAATCTCAAAGACACAAGTTTTAGTTGGCAAGCCAAGAAAAACATCCCCTTTAGCATTAAGAGAGATGCTTACTTTCATTGAATTTCAACCAAAAATTAGAATGTTCATCTAAGGATCAACAACAAACCATAAGTAATATTTAATGCACAAAAGTAGGGATCCTATTTAAGAAAGAGAACATCTTGCATCCAATTTCATATTTCTTAATGAAGATGGTAACTTCTACTAAAAAGAATAAATAAATCATGCTCAAATCACACTAATTTGGAGTATGGATTCCTACCTCAAGGCTATGATGAAGAAATTCATGAAACCCACATACATTTCATGAAACTCCACTTGAATCTCCATCTCAAGCTCCAAATCCCAATTCCCCTCTTGCTCCTTCCTCATACTCTTCTTCTTTTTGATCTTCTTTCTTTCCCCCATTTTTTTGCACCAAAAACATTCAGCCTATGGAGGATTCGACAGGATTTTGGGGTGGGAAATTCGGCAGGGTTTGGGGGAAGGGATTTAACTGGAGAGGAAGAGAGAGGAATCATGTAGAAGGAAGAAAGGGGAAGGAAGAAAGAGGAAGGGAAAAAGAAATTAATTGGAGAGGAAGAGAGAGGAATCATGTAGAAGGAATTTAACATTTTCCTTTTTTGTTTTTTGTTGCTAATAGATTTCGGCCTGGGCATTAGAGGCCGAATGGGGAAAAGGTGGAGAATTTGGCAGGATTGAGAGAAAGAGAAAAAGAAAAGGAAAGTATTAAAGAGGAAGGGGGAGAAAGATGTAGAAGGAAACAAAATTCATTAAATAACAATCCCCTATAGATGCCATCATATCAACAAGTTTGGCATCCCTTAAATAAAATTTCTCTTCTCTCTTCTTCATAATAATCCAAACCCATCCCAAATACTTAAGGCCCATCCACTACATAATTATAACTAACCCACATCACAATAATTACAAATAAGGCCATTACCCAAAGTTAACAATAATAATAATCTTAAGCACCAATGAATCTCATTAAAGTATCATAATAGTAATCTCTTAAAATAATCTTCACGAAATAATTATCTTAAAATAATCCGTATTAAAATAACATTAAAAGTACGATTTTACTACACAAACCCACCAACTCAAATCCCACCACATCACATAAATCCAACAACACCAATCATTTTACTATCTCATATACATCTGTATTCATCCAATTGGTCATCCAACACATCAGTACTGTTGTAACGACCCGCTCTCGGGGGCCAGTTACTTATTTGATAATTGCGCAGGTTCTGCAGTTAACCAGTGAAGTCAAAATAGCCACGATGCAGAGATGTACAAAAATACCCAAATAGTGTCCAAATATTACAATCCGAACCGTACAAATGTTCCAACAATGATAAAAGAAAGAAAGAAAGTACACGACTGAAAATAGCTCTGGAAGCTGCGGTCTCATGGTCGAAGTCTGGCGCTATTAACTCAAGAGCATCTGCTTCCATATGTACGTCGTCTGCGGTGCCACGAAAATGGAACCGTAGGTAAGTCACAACAATTCTAAATAAAGAAAGAGAGGTACTGTACAAGTATGACAAAGCAGACCAAAGTGAAAGTAAAGTACGGTGCAGTGTCTGTACAAGTGTAGAAGGTAAAAGTACGGCAAGTAAAGTGCGGTGACTGTACTGGCAAGGAAAGTAAAGTGCATGTACTGTAAAGAAAGTAACTGTGCAAGTTACACTAGAACTACATGACTCAAGTCGGAGAGTACAATATGTGACCGTTCAGTTCGTCTCTTGCCTGGGTGCTACCCAGACGAATGCCGGTACCCAGGCAGCAGGATGGTTTGCTGAAACACAGGCAGCTAGACAGGAGGCCGAAACACAGGCAGCTTGACATGTAGATCGAACTCTAGTCACTCCCGTACTCTCGCAACTGTGAGTTACCTCGAAACCCCGGTGACGTGTCAATTACAAGTCCTATACAGGATTGTTCCACAGGATGTTCCACACATGATATTCCACACGATGTTCCGCATGTTACTGGTCAAACCAAGCCAACTGGTTGACTTCCTCATTGAAAACCAGCAAGTAGGATAAAGACAAGTCCAACACCAAAAGCTGTTACTTCCGTGCTTTGAGCACGTGGTAGTGCGGTTTAACACATAATTTACCCAAGTTGGTAGTTGCGTGCTACAACCACGCAAGTTGAAAGTTGGCAAAGTAATCTTTAGTTGATTACTTTCATACCAGTTCTCTAGTTTGGTTCAAGTCAAATAGCCGTTCGATGCTATAGGAGAAGTGTCACAAATTCATGCAAGCACAGTAGACAAGTGTTCTAAGTTTAGAATATGTCGTGACTTACATTATCGAGCTCGTCGTGGCAAGACGAGGTTGAAGCTAGAAGAGCTGGCGCACGAAGATTGGTACCTGCAATCACAAAAATACTTGGTTAATGAATACACTCATTTTCTATTTAATTAACCGATCGTTTTGATTTTATAAACTGATTGAAACGGTGTCGAAAAAGGTTCTAAATTTTTATATAGACTATATATGATAAAAATAGTTTTACTGAAAGAGGGAATATTTTTCTGAAGATTATAGTAATTTTTAGGATTTTTAAAAGATCAAAAACAATTTAAAAACTATTTTTCATTTAGTAACGTATTTATTCCACAATTTCTTCCGGATGCAATCTACATCAGAATGTTGCAAGTGAGGTGTCAAAACGACCGTCATGAAGAGTAATGTAACATATATTTTTCTCAAGTATTAGTTTACGTGAAAATAAGAAGATACGGATTTTTGAACGAAAATAACGGATTTAACTTATCGGCTTAAAAATTAATTCTGGAAAAACTAAGCGTCGGATTGAGATGAAACTAGCGCCATTGGGTCCAGAATGGCATTTCTGATTTTCTGGAGCTAGCCTCACATTTTTCTGGGGCATATATATTTAGTTATCAATTTAAAACCATAAACACCTATTATCAATTATTTAAAAATACGAAAAATACGAAAAAACGCGATATTTACAAGTTTGCCATTGAGTTATATTACGCATCACCTTCGTTGCGGGCTCGAGCTCGACGGCGGTCGTGGCACCGGCGACGTGCGACGACGACGGCGAAGGTGGAGCGGCGGTCGGCGCTGCTGGGAGCTGCAGTGATCGTCGGCGATCGGTGCCGCATGGAGGCAGGCGGAGCGGGAGAGCAGCGCTTCGAAACGACGGCGAGCTCGGAGGGAGGCGACGGCGGTGTATGGGGCGGAGATTGATGGCTTCGCCGACGTCGGGGGTCCTCAGGCGGCGACGTGGGCGAGCGGGGCGCTGCTGCAGTGCATCAGGAGGACGGTGGAGGGCTGGTCGACGGTGAAGCGGGGGCTGGGCAGCATGGTCGGGAAGCGGAGCGGGGTTTTCGGGTCCGGTGACTTCGTCGGAATAGAGCGGGGGATTGGTTCCTGTCGACGGCGAGCTCGGAGATTGATGTTGACGGTGGCGGCAGTCTGGGCCTCCGGCGAGCTTAGCGGGGGTCGGAGCAGCGGGGATGCTCCGGAGCTGCTCGGGGACGGAGACGTCGTCGGAGGTCCCCGGAGCAAGCGGCAGCGACGTTCAACCCATCGGGGGGGGAGAGAGGGAGAGTGAGAGAGAGTTAGAGGGTGAGAGATTCTGTGAGAAAGAGAGAGAGAGATGGAAGTGACAGCGAAAATGAGGGTGGGGGTTTGGGTTGACGGCTTGGGCTTTGTGTTTTGAACGGGAAAGAGAGGTTGAGGGTGAGCTGAGTTGAGAGATAGAGAGATCGGTGTGTGCCTTAACATGAGCTAGGGGAAATTTATAGGGTTAGAAAATAGAGGTAGCTGGCTGAGGAGACAGAGTTAGATGGGGATGGGTAGATACGGGTAGGTTAGGTGGGGTAATTAACTAAGGTAATTAGGGGTAATTAGGTCATTAGTAAAAACGAAATTACGAAAATGTCCCTACTAGTAAACGTATCCGAAAAATTACGAAAATATACCCACGGGATCGTATCGTCGTGAGGATTGCGAATACAAAGACCGTTTCAGGGTTTGGGCTACGGGGATACTAGTTTTTTTGGCCAAAATGTTTAGAAAGCGGGTTTGCGGGTTCTCTACTGAAATGATATCAGAAAATTACGAAATTAATGTAGGGAGCCCTAAATGATCATAGGACGCTACTACGGAAGTTTGAAAACGTTTTGAAGACATTTGAATAGAAAATAAATTCATTGAGCCAAAACAGCAATATCTGAAACTGAATTTTTAACAGATCTTTTAAAGGTATTTGATGAAATCCGATTTTACTAAAATACTCCATAACTAGTCTGGTACTCCAAAATATTTTTATAGGAAATTTTTGAAATCAGTTAAAACTCCTAACAAACCATTATAAAATAGTTCAAAAAAAATTGGAAATAGGTTAAACACGCAAATAGTTGTGTTGAAGAAAACAGGCCGTTACAACTGTATACACTACATTACTACTATATGCACCACACTGTTCCTACATACACTACAGAGGCGAACAAGAACAGCATATACTCATTCAAGTATATGTATACTACATACATCAATCAAATAAACAGACCCTAGCGTACATGGCACTAGGCCATTACAACAGTTCGGTAAGTTAACATTCTTTTCAAGTTGTTTAACTGTGTGCGTAAGTCCGTGACTAAGGCACCCGTCGTTAGACGGCTAGTAAGTGAATCCACCTTCAAGTGCCCCCGAAGGCGCCCCGTTTACTACCGGTTAGTGCCCGGGAACCCAACCCCACCCACGTGTACTTTCTGGACCACGAGCCAGAATGCTAAAACGTCATATCCTGGAACACGAGCCAGACTAGTCACATGTGACCCTACTGGAATACGTGCCAGATTAGTCACATGTGACCGACGAGAGTAGCCAACTATGAGCCAACGGCATGTATGTCTATGAGCCAACGACATGTATTATCTGTGAGTTAGCCAAACCGGCCATCATGTTCTATGTTTTTCAGGTTGTTCATTCCATTGTCTGTTTAGTTCATGTTGTAACAAGTACGGGCATTTTTCTTAAGGGTGTCCACACAGATGCACGCGAGTTTGAGTTTAGCATTTCGTTAAAGGTTGTAGTGTCAATGTGTCATGGCAATCTTGTGTACAATATATCACAGTTTAAGTTTTAAAGGAGTAACACGTAAATGCATGTAATAAACTGCATGCTTGCCTGTTTCCGGTGTTTTTGGTGTCGGCTGGTCCGTACGGGAGCGCAGACGTTTTCTGTGTCAATTTGTTCCGATATCAGATTTAATCAAAATGACATATTAATCAATTAACATATCTATTCAATTAACTAAGGGGTACTGTTTTAATCATATTAATATATATGTATATTTACAGTTAATATAAACTAACTATCTTAAATTAGTTTAAACTAACAGATCTTTAACGATTAACTAGCACTAACCGTGTATTTTAAAACAACCACTAATAGAAAAATAAAAAGGTTATAATAAAATATTAACCCTAACGGCTAACTCTTAAACAAAACTAACAGTACTATTTAAGTATTAACCATACTGCAAACTAACAGGAGCATGGTTTGTATGAACTAACCCTAACAAAATCATTCAACTGCAACTAACATGTGATACACTAACAGGATAAAGAACACAGTTTTTATAAAAACTAAACACTAATTAAACTAAGCCTAGTGTAATAAATAACAGCAACTAACCCCTAACAATAGTATAGCTACACCCTAATACATATAAAACGTACAGTAAGCTAACCTTTAGGGCTTCACGCGTCTTCCTCTTCGTTGGTTGTAGGTGGAGGCGAGGGGATGGCTGTAGCTTGACCAGAGATGGTGTAGAGGCGTCACTTGGTTGGACGTCGGTGGTGCTGAGCGGCGAGGGGCGGCCTGCGGGCTCGGGGTCATTTACAGTCGGAGGGAGAGGGGAAGAACACCGGCGTTGAGCTCTTGGGAGGTGGAGGACTCGTCAGAAAATGAGAGAGACGCCGACAAGGTGACGGGGTGTTCGGAGGGCGCCGGAATGAGGTCTTGGGTGGTCGACTGGAGGAGAAAGAGTGCGGGGTGTTTGGGCTTAGGGCGAGGGCACCGGACAGCTTGCAGGCGGGGAGCTGGAGACCGGATGGCTTGGGGTTTTAGAGGGGGTTGCGAGGTTGCACGGCGTCGGAGGAGGAGGAGGGGAGGGGCTTGGAGATGAAGGAGGTGGCGGTGTCCGGGTGTATGAGCTGGGCTGCCAGAGGCTTTGCAGACGGGGAGGCGGAGGGAATAGAGGTTGCGGGTTGTGTTGCTGACGGCGGGGAGAGGGAGGCGTCGGCGGTAGGGTTGTAAGGTTAGGGCGCGGCGGTGATGGAGAGCTATGGTTAGGGTGAACGGGCTAGGGTTTTATAGAGGTGTGGGCTGGGGGTCTTGTAGGGAATAGGGTTGCTTCTAGGGTTTATAGGTAGATGGTAGGGTTGGTTGCGTGTGTTGTCCTAGGGGCTTGGGTTAGGAAAAATATTAGAAAGGGTTAGAAATTATGAGAGAGTTTAATTAAAAGGAAAGGTTTTTAAAATAAAACTGATTTAGTAATAAACATTTTCAATTTGTTTTAATTAATAATTATTAGGGAATATTATTAGCAAGAGTTAATAGGAAAGTTTTTGAAATTTAAAAGATTTGTTTTAATAATAATTATTAGGGAAATAAAGCTAAGTAATTTAGGAAGGTTGGAAACATACTACTAATTAGGGGAAATAAGAGCAAGAGATAAAAAAGAAAGATTGAATGATATAAATAATTAGAGGAATAATGGTTTTAATGGAGGAAATATTTCTAAAATTGTTATAGATTTAAGTAGGTTTTTAAAAAAGTTTTTAAATAAATTTGAGATTGAATTTTGAAAATATTTGAATTCTAAAAATTTTGAATTTTAAAACTTAAAACATTAATAACACTATTAATAAGTTAACTAACAAGTATATTAATGATATCCATACCTCAAAGTATATTAATAAAAGACTTATATTAATAGAACCTCACCCGAGTGTATCTGGAAATACATGTCGATACAGTATCCCACATGTTTGACACCAACTGGTGTCTGGACTAGTTGCCCAAAAACCGTGTGTTTCTTAAGTGAGTCCAACTGTGCTTCTATTGCCTCATTCCGCTTTGGACACTCATTTCTTTGTTTGCATTCAGCAATGTAATGTGGATCATAGTCATCGTCGCTTTCAGCGACATGAATGGCAATATGAAGCGCGAAGTCATCGGCAAAGACTATACTCTTTCTGTCCAATGCCTCCCATGTACATACATAATTTAATGATATTTCAGTTTCTCCCGATAGTTCCTCTGCATTGGATTCCGAGAGATGTGAGGGTATGGACATAAGCTCATTTCTCTGTGGGGTATCGTCCCAAGATCTCCATGTATTTTTCTTTTTATTGGAATTTTGTCCATGGAGACTGATGGTCTGACTCTTTTCTGTTGAGGAGCAGCTGCTTCTGTTGCATGTGTATTGCATGCATTATCGGGTATGTCAATCCTGGCTGGAGTATTTGCAGTAGGGATGTGTGATCTGACAATCTTCTTGTTGTCAGTAAATGAGTCTGGTAACTTATGAACAATGTTCTGTGTGTGGATGATCTTCAGGATCTCATCTTCACATTGTTTCGTTACCGGATCATATTGGGTCAAAGATTTTGTATCACACGATATAATTTACTTAGCTCCAGATTTTTCAGTATGCGGGCCCGTTTTTGGGAAACTCGTCTCATCAAATTCACAATCTTCAAGACATGATTTAAACGCGTCCCCCAGTCTGGGGTTCTAGGTATCTTATATTTGAGGGTGATTCAAACCCTACATAGATACATCGGCGATGTTAAGGACACATTTTTGTCATCTGTGGTGGTGCAATGTGGATATAAACTACGCAACCGAAGATTCCCAAGTGAGAAATATTTGGTGGTATTCCATATACAAATTGCATTTGAGAGAGACTCTGACCTCCAGATGGTTTAATTTTTATCAGCGCTGCAGCATGAAAAATTGCATGTCCCCATACATTCACTGGTAATGAGATTTCATTAACAATAGACATGCAATCCATTGGAGTCTTTTTATCAGTGACTCTGCCACCCCGTTTTGGGTATGAACATGTGGCACCGGATGTTCAATTACTATCACAGTTGTACGTCAATACTCTTGAAATGACCGGGAGGTAAATTCCCCATCATTATCCAGACGTATTTTTATTATTTGGTTTTCTGGAAAATGCGCCCTCAACTTTATGATTTGTGCCAGTAGCTTTGGATAAGCTAAGTTACGGGTCGATAGTAGACACGCATACGAGTATTTTAAGGATGCATCAATCAGTGTCATAAAGTACCAAAATAGCCCACTTAGGGGTGGATAGGTCCACATATATCTCCGTGTATTCTTTCGAGAAAGTTTGGAGATTCTATATCCACTTTTAATGATGGCCTTGTTATTAGTTTCCATTTAAAGCAAGAGATACAAGGAAATTCTCCCTTCTGAAGAATCTTCTGGCTCTTCAAGTCGTGCCCATGTGATTGGGATAAGATGCTATGCATCATCACCGATCCAGAGTGGCCAAGGCTATCATGCCAAGGTAAAAAATCTGGATGATGTCAGACACTTCAGGTGCTCTGTTAAATTAGCTTCATCTCTTCAAATCTTTGTATGGTAGAGGCATGATGAAAGGCTCTCAAAATGTCCAAGTATGAATTTTACTCTCTTTTCTTGAGACGTTACATATAGAAGTTCTTTATCGTTAACATTTGCTGTTTACAGATGGAATCTGTTTAAACGGGGGTCCTAAAACTTAACAAGTTTCTATTTGAATTCGGAGAGAATAATGCATCATTTATTTTTATTTCTGTTCCATTTGGGAGCAACAAAGTTGCCTATGTGTTGAAGCAGGACTTATATTTATGCTATGAAAACAACACTTATATTAAAGGATCGTATGTGTTGAAGCACTGTCTACAAAGTAGTCATGAGAGCGGTCCATCTACTAAAAGATGAATAAGCACATTTACTTTTCAAAAACATAATCGAATTTTATTCAAAAAAATTAGAATATTCAAATATCTCTCATAACATTTATTGTTCCGAAACAAATACAATGATAAAAAGCGGCTAATCGAGCAGGTCAACTCTTTCGAAGTCGTCAGCTGTGAACTTGACTGTAGCATTTGTGGTCACCAGGTTTGTTTTAGCTTTCTTTTTCATGTTTTCTTTACACAATTCACGGAGATGCCGCGGAGTTTTGCACACTCTAGACCAGTGTCCTTTCATGCCACAACTATGACACTGGTCTTCCCATTTCCTCTTGGGTGGGGGTGCATCATTTCTGTTGTAGTCGTTTCTGCGCCAAGTGAACTTCCGCCTCCCTTCATTTCTTCACTGTTGGACCTGATCTCCGGCCTTTTTGTTCAGTCCCCCCTTTTGTGGTTTTCCTTTTCTTTTGTTATCTTTCTTCTGTTTAGAAGAAGATGCATTGTGAGCTTCAGGTGGGGGACAGTGCCAGGGGCGCATATTATGAGTGGCGAGGAGAAGCTCTCTATTTTGTTCAGCCATGAGTAAACATGACAGCCGCTAAGAATACTTAGTGAACTTTCGTTCACGGTATTACTGCATCAGTATCGCATCCTTTTCGTGGAAAGACGTGTACGTCTTTTCCAGCATGCGATTTTCTGAGACTTTTCACCACAACTTCAGGTGTGAGGTGATACTAAAAGATGTATTTATGCTGTGAAAACAAAAGAGCTGAGCTGTACCCAGCTATGGACTTAAAGTCCTACAGTCTCATGTTCTCTCACTCATATCTTGCCCTTAGAGGTATAACATCTTTCTGATGTTTATATCTTTCCTCAAGTGCAGTTCATAACTCAAGTGGATCTTCGACCGTAAGATATTCAGCCTTTAGGGTCATGTCCATATGTCGACGAATATAAATAATGGCTTGCGCCTTATGTCAGTCGCCTTTCCATCTTTTATCACACCAGAAATGAAGGACTTAGCCCTCATGTGAAATTTAACATCGAGCTTCCAGCTCAAGTAATTCCTGCCTGATGCATCAAGCACTTCGAAATCAGCGCTTGTGATTTTTGCCATTTTATCTATCAGAGCACAAATTTGCATGAATTAATATTACATAAAACATTTCATGCGGAGACAATTTTTAAATGAATAAGCTAATTGTGTGGATCGGCCAGTCCCCCATAAAATAAATAATGTCCAAATTCCATATTACAGTCTATATTACACAAATGAAAGAGAAAAATTACAACTTTAGAAACCACATGGGTCCCATTTTTAAAATCTTCAATTTAAAAAGTGACCTCCGACTCCATGGAAATGGCGGGGCGATGTGGGTGGCTCCGACCTCAGAGTGGAGCAACATGGTTTAGGTGGCTCCGTATGCGGGCGGAGGAGGGCGACTTTGGTTAGATGGCTCCGACTTCGGGCGAAGCATGGCAACTTTGGTTAGGTGGCTCCAATTTCGGGCGGAGCATGGCGGGGGGGGGGGGGGGGTTGCACTGCCTTCGGGGCGGGCAAAAAAGGCGGCCGGTGGTAAGGCCGGCGACAGAGCCGTGGGTGCTAATAATATGGTGTGAAATATAATTTGTTTTAGCGATTTTAAAAATCACATTAATATATGAACCCTAAAGATATGGTTAAAATGATATAAAATTAATGAATCGACGATTAAAAATCGTTGTTTTACACTATCAACCCGAATACCAATCTGATCTTGCGAGATCGATGGATAATATAATCATTATCATGATTAAAAATAAAATTTTTAATGATAGTACCTCTAGATTTGTCCTCCAAATCTAGAGACAATTGACAAAGCCTATGTGTGGAAAACGACGCATGTATGTAGTATACGAAGCCCTATGCGTGGATCTACCGCCTTCTTCTCGCTTTCGCAATGATTGGATTTTTGGGAAAAAAATTTAAAGGCTCGTGCTGATAACGTGTTGCGAAGCATCAAATCCAGGGGGAAACCCTCGTCCTTTATTTTAGTAGCGTGCATGGATATGGTTACAAAAGATATGATCTTATCATATGGATAAGATGTAATCCCAATACAAACTCTCGTCAACACCCATTTACAACAGAAAATACATATTTTCCACTTGTGCTGCTATTCGTACTACACTTTTATTTTAACGCTCTGCACATCTAAACACATTGCATCAATTTTTAAAATTTGTTAGATACATTACTTATTCTTTTAAAAACTCTATTTTTGGTCCTCTGCCCTCCCTCTCTCCACGTCAACCTTTTTTCCCCTCATGTTTGATGCCAGTAATATCTAAGCCCCTCTCCGACACCATTGATCGCCCTTGCCCCATCATCATCCCTATTAATAACTTCCTCTTCCTCATTTTCTTCTCATTCACCGGCGCCCAACCTGGCCCCTCCTATCCTAAACCTTCATCATCATCCTTCACTTATTCATGTTCTTCCTCTCCTCCTCCCAAAAAATCAAATAAAATAAAAAATTCAAAAAACTGCATCCATCAAGCTCATCGTCATCTTTTACCATTCATCATCCTCGCTCACTCCTCATCAATCGTCGCCCCTCGTTATTGATTGATTTGCTTGGGTTCTCAAACACGAGCAATAAGTACTAGGGCATTTGCACTCAAGCATCGCATTATTTGCTCATCTACTAAGACACGAGAACTACTTGTACTACTCGAGTGCTAAGTCCCAACAATGTTGTTTTCTTTATTCTGGGATTAATTTTGGTTTTCCCATTTGATATTGTTTGATCTTTGTTATCCTACTTGATTTTTCATTTAGTTTTTCGTAAGATTTTTTGTCAATGAAAAAGTCTTGGTAGAATGAGTTGTATGATACTGAGGAGAAGCCGAGGCTATGGAGGCGATGTCAAATAGGATGATGTGGCAATGTCGGGTGGAGAGGATAATATGGTGTGGTGATGTGAGGAAAAAATGATTAAATCATAATTAAAAATAATTAAAATCTTGTACTTAAAATTGTCTGGTGGTTGTGAATTTTGTACTGTAAATAGAAGCACCCCCTTTTTATTTTGCACACACATATGTATTCCCAAACTACTCGCCCTCTCTCTTTCCCAAGTGACACATGCAACATTAACATCAACCGCCTCTATGCCTACATTTGCATCTGTTATTGAGCACTTGCACTTCGAGTTAAGCCAATTCATCATCCATCACACCATCCATGATCATTACGAATCCGCTTCTTATTCGTCTGCACTTTTTGGGATCTGTTTATACATCCATCATTGCAGGCCATCAATGATGACAAGGTGCAAGTGGAGGTGGCCACCATCACATCTAAATCAATGGCTTCATCCAATTAGCCTCATTTATGGTCGCATGTAACCATTGTTTCTCATTCGTTAGCTCTGCGGAAGGGAAATGTTAAGCCGGTGGCGATGGTGGCTTCAAGAAGCCGGAAGGATCATGGTGAGGATGCGAAGGAGCTCAATGAGCACTCCTTTAAAGTAGCTGATGCGAGGTCGCATGTTTACATGTGATGGAATTGCCCGATAGCATTCTTCTTTGTTCTAATCAGCCATTAATTACATATTTTTGTATGATTACTGTCAACAAAGGGATTTACGTGCAAAGTTTGAGTTCGTGGGGGTCAAATTCAAGTACAGTAAATGGTGATATGTTTGCCAGATTTGTGAGGTCAAATGAGAGGGGGATGCAACGATGATGGCATTGAGGGGATGACAAGGATCGTTGGGTTGTGTTTATTTTACTTATGTTGACCCACTCTCTTGTTGTTTGTAGCTTTATTTATGTTATGCATTCAATACTTTATGTCATACCCATGTTTCACTTAGATCATTCATGCTTTCAATTGAACATTGCCATGGTTGCATGTAGAGTAGTTGCATTATCACGAGTAGCATGCTATATGGAGTTTGGATATCCTACTTGGTCACACATTGACGTGTCCCACTTGTGGCTTTTAAGGTAGCATGGTTTGGTGGCGTGAAGCTGGAAATGCTTTGGGGATCTTGGAGGTGTAGTTTTGAGAGTGTGTTGTTGAGAATATTGTGTTAGGGTGAGTGATGTTGTAGTTGGGACTCTTCTTGTATATGATGCGGTATATGTTCAAGATGTTGTATAACGTTGGACTTGATGATATATGTATGTAGAGTGTTCCTTTGTTTGTGGACTCTTGTGTTTTTGTAGATGGCTCTTGTGTTGTTGGTTGTTTGCTTGGGAACACTACAGGTACTATCCCAACAGTGCGTAGTGGACATGCTTCCATCTTTCTTGTTGTCTCTCTCTGTCCATCTTTTTTTTATCACACCTGACTCTTCGGGAACACCCTGGACAGATTCGTACTTTCCGGGTATCATGGGGAGCGGGGCGTGGCACGTTAAGTTTAGGTTTAATCAGATGAGTTCAGTCTAATATTAGCAAAACCATAACAATCCTTGCTTTGGTACATGCTCTAAATAAAAACAAAAAAAAGATGAATTTAAAAATATGGATAACTGATTGAAATTAAGAAGGCGTGGTTGTAAATAAGCCATGCTAAAAAGGTATACTAGATTACACACATCAACATAGAATACTGTAAATGTTTGGCGGATTATGAAAAATTTCATGCATTGTCGCATATTTTCATATTGTTTATTTGTTTTTAATTTTTTGGAAGCGATTCACACATGTTAGATGAGAAACATATCAAAAATTAAGTGTCATCATGTTCACGTATAGATCATATTGTTACAAATTCAACAGTTTCAGAAGAATATAATTTTTTATCCCCAGCCGATTGAGGAACAATATGCTAGAGTTCACCTAACGTTTAAGGGTTTAGGGAGTTAGAATGTGCTCAATAATCTTAAAAAGTTTGAAGAAAAATAAAAGCTGTTATAGAAGGGCTTTTGTATGCACATATAAGGCCCATGTAGGGCTAGGGTATCCACAACCATGTAGCCCTTTTACTATAAATATAAGGCTACGGGACCACCACCCTTTCAACACGTATCAGAACGCTCCAATCAACTGAGAGTTTTTGTGGTGATCTTTGGTGGACAAAGAACGATTCGTCAGATCAACCGCAGGTACCTAGATTTGGAGGACAGATCTAGAGGTAATAAATCAAAACTAAATATAGACATATTTTTCTTTAAGAATACGTTTAGATTTATACTTTTTTGGATAAAAATCGATGTTTTTACGATAAAAATCAAAATTTTATGACAAAAAAACATTGTTTACAAAGATAAAAATCGAATTTTTACAACAAAAATCAAAATTTTCTTTGAAAAAAGAAAAGATTTGTAAATCTAGGGGGTTTTCAGTTGGCCCAAAGGCCACGCTGGTGGGCTCCGAAAGGTGCTCTCTCTCAAGCGCAAGGGTCCGTACAAGTAATATAATCTGGGAGTCCAGATGTCGAATCCTCAGGAGGAAATCTGTTGCAACCACAGCTCAAATCAAATAGAAATCCTACGAAAAGAAACTAACCACTTTAAATGATGGTGATGGTGATGTGAATGTGCGTGATGGTGACGTGCGAACAATACGAACAAAGAAAAAGTGTATAAGAAAATATCTATAAAAAGTATGCACATGGTATGGGTTCGTTAGGATCAATGATTCGTATTAATTTGGTTGACAAGTATAACGCAATGAATTCTCCTTTTGGGAGCAATTCACCGGAAAATACCCAATATAACTCAATGAATTCTCCTTTTGGGAGCAATTCATCGGAAGATGCCCTTTTGGGGGTTCAAGCAAAATATTCAATAAGATCGTCGCTAAAGTTATAATACGATATGAAACTCTCCTTTGTAGAGATCAAAACTACGGTATGAAACTCCCTTTTGGGGAGATCAAAACTCACCCTTTTGGGACGATCATCAACTCAATCACTTCTTTTGGAAGATGAAAAAGGCGATTTACGAACAAAGATTACAACTTTAATGACGTTTACCGACTTAGCACAAGGAATACAACCAAACTAACACAAATCACATCCCCTGACTACGCCATACCATGCACAATAACAACTTAGTTACTCATAATACAAGAATAAACAACGTTCATAGCAAAATACATCAATTTAATAGCCAAATACGATAGAAAAGCATCAAATACGAGGTTTAAGTTAAGAAATTTATCACCAAATATTCTTGAAAAGACACCAAAACTCTCTGGAAATAAGAAAATAGCCTCTGGAATTTTACAGAATTTTTTCCTGGCGAAATACGGCTCCAAGAGCCTCCAATACGCTCAAAATACGCCAAAATCTGCTTGTATACGCTCAAAACCCCTAGGAATACCTTATATAGGCTCATTGCGGGTTTTAAAGGCTTATTGGGTTCAAAACCGCATCAAAATCACGCCCGAACCCGATCCGCAGCCGCCTCAATTATCAGCCGCTGGATCCATGCGGGATCTGATTTGCGTGCGCCACGTGGGCTTTGAGATGCGTGTGCGCCCGCATCCGCCAGCTCGAAACCGGATCGATTTCGTATTCAATCCCAGCCGTTTGATCGCGATCGTGTGTGGATGCCAAGCGGCCACGTCGCCCGCTCGCAATTCTCCGTTGCTTCGAGTTTGGACCGTCCGATCTGGCGGGGATTCGCTCGATGGCCGCCGCGTGTCCATTGCTTTCGCTCGATGCAGCTGAGATCCACTTCAATGTGGATCATCGGATCGCCAACGGATGGACCACAATCGGCCACGTCTACTGTTTCTTCAGCCCGCTGCCGCTGCGTTTGATCTCGAATGCGGGCCGTTGGATTACGATCCAACGGCCGAAAGCAGGCCGCGTCGCCCGCCTATCTGATGCGTTGGATTCGAGCGGGAAGGACGGATGAACGACACGTGTCAGTGCCTGATTGGTTCGCGAGCGTATTTTCGTATTTCCTTGTGTAATTCCCAATTTAATTGGTATTCTGCATTCAAAAATACACAGTAATTAGCACAGATCTCAGAAAAATGCAAATAAATAGTCGTTGGAATCGTGAGATCGAGACCAAGCTAGGAAAAATATAAAAAGTGCAGAAATACTTTGTTAATTGCTGTTTTATGCTCAAATAGAGTGTTTTCTCTAATAAATAATTGTGTATAAAATACGTATGAATTAGAGAACAATGTAGCATCACATGAGCACAAAATAGGGCTAACTGGGGGGTTAAATATGTAATATTGAACCCGAATCACGTGCCCCCTCCTCACGTGATTAGCCACTGCTGGCATGGGGATCTACTCCCCAAAGGCGGCAACCCCCTCGCTACGCCTCAATTGGGAGGGGGGCTCCTCCGCCCCGAAGGTGGTGCCCCCCGCACCCTTACCCCCGCCGGCAAGGGGGACCCCGCTGTCCAGAAGGCAGCGCACCCACATTTGCGCGCCCTCTGCATCGTATGCACTGGGGCGGGCCCCGCAGCCATGTCGGTTGCGGCTCCCCCCGATCTGATTGCCATCGACGAGTTGGGCCCTACAGCCATACTGGCTGTGCCCCCCGATCTAATTGTCGCCGGTGAGGGGGGCCTGCATCCCTGTTTTTTCTTAGCGCAATGAATTTGCATTGATTCGGTAAGCCATCTTCTATACTTCACCTACCTAAATTGCTTTCATGCATATATATTCGCTAAATTTACACGAACAATAAGATAATTTGTGCTTTTTCCCTTAAACACACTAACCTTCTAAAAAATAAAGTTAACCGTCAAACTTGTTTTCCTTTTTTTAAAATTAAAATTAACATCCATCCTCTTGCCTATATGCAAACTATCTTGTGAATTTTGCATGTCCTTTAGGGATGAAAGTACAACTATACAATAATACCAATATGTCACATGCGAAGCACATGTCTTTTTTATGTTTAGATGTTCATCTTTACCCTTTAAACCCCAGAACTTCCATACAAATACATTGATTGATCACATGCTTTTAGGAAGTGGTAAATTGTGGTGGTTGGGATATGATGGGGTAGGAAGCAATGATACATAGGTTGGCAATGCGGTGGAGGTCGATAAGGGTGTGAGAGTTGATTAGTTAGTGGTGGAAAGAAATAATGATGGGCTTACTTTACAAAAACTATCTTTAACTATTAACAGATTTAATAAGCATACATGTAACTTCAGAAATTCAACAAAAACTATCTTTGTTGTGAGTGAGTGAGGCCTTTGGCCTCCCCACCTCTCTATCCCTCCATTACTCTCCACTACTTAGTAGTGGGGACCCTTGGTGTACCATCAATATGAATATACTAGTCATAACCCGTGCCGCCCGCGAGCACGGTGCATTCAAGATTTTTCCCCGCAAAATCTTTGTCCCCCAAAAAATATTTCTACAGCTAAAATTTAAAAGAACAACAAATTAGCGTAAAAAAATTTAGAGGCACGGCTGCCTTCTGCGAGGAATAATAAATTCGGTGCTGACGCCTTCGGCGCAGAACAACAAATTAGCGTATAAAAATTTAGCGGGCGCCTTCGGCGGGTTGGATTCAGACCTCTGCTTGAGGGGTTAATTGAAACGGACGCCCAAAAAGCTCAGCCCGCCTCTTTGAATGCACATTCCCTCTGTTTTTTTTGTTTCAATTTTTTTGGACGGGTGTTTCGATGAGTGCAAAAACGGGTGAAAATGAGAATGATGGGGTTGAGTGTGTGTAGTGTCATGGGGTTTTTGGTTTTTTTTGCTTGGGGTGTGATTTTGGGTGTTTGGGTTTGGGTGTGTTTTTGGGGGTTTGGGTGTGTTTTTGGGGGATTGGGTGGAGTTTTGTGTTTTTTGGGTTTTGGGTTTACGAAAGTTGTCCCATGTGGCGATGTGACATTGCCACATGAGACAAAGATTCAAAAACATCCCTCATTTGTAATATAGATAGAGGACCATGGATATGAGCCATGGTTACTCTTTCTTTGAGTTTATCCAACACGTTATCAGCACGATCAAGCTTTAGAAAAATATTTGAGCCATAAAATTTTTTTTCATCTTCCCCACAAACCTTTCCTCTTGCGAAGGAATCTTGTAGTTGTGGCAAAGCTCTAGTGACGACGAGCGATCGACGGGAGCGGGGATTTTTATCTACGGATTTTATTTGTTCTTAACTAGATTTTTGATCTAGAGGTAAAATTCTAATCCCGTAGTTACATATTATGGACCGTATTCTATTTTATTACATATGTATGTTGTTTATTTTACTCAAATCAACATATCAAAAAATAGAATAATATTCGCTCAGCCTGATCAAACATGATCAATAAACTAGAAAGTATGCCATAATTGCTGTAATTCTCTCATACTCAATTACCAATTTTCCCAATATGATCACCTTAAAAATTGGTATGTAAGCAAAAAGCTCATGATAAATGCATGGATACTGTATATGGCATCTGATCAACCCGAATTCATCAGCGTCATGAAATCAAGTAATTTCCGGTTAACTGATATTCAGTCTGGCCAGTTTCACTTAGCGAAGATATAAGTGTTTGAACACCAAACAATAGAAACGATTCTTTGATTCAACGAGTTGTGCATCATAAAATTCCCGAATATGGGAATCGAACTCAGGCTCAAGAAACATAACTTTAAGTTCTAACGTCAAAATGAAGTATTTTACACATTGCTTCAAATAAACAAATTAAATTATACAATTCCAAATTCACAGTACCAGACATACTGGAAAGACCTAATATGTTATATTTCATGACGTGAAAGGTTCTCCCACAGTTTCATAGTCCCAAAAAAATTCATGTTTGATGCATCTTCATGTCCCTACAAGTCTGCAACTATGAACCCATTGCACACATGGTTCCTTTCAGAAAATTTTGACCCAATCCTAACTGAGAACAACCTAATTCAAATCAACATGATTTATTGTAACGACCCGCTCTCAGGGGCCAGTTACTTATTTGAGTTATTTGCAGGGCTTGCAGTTTACCAGTGAAATCAGCATAGCCACAACTCAGAGATGTACCAAACACTCAACCAGCGTACAACATTATTATAGTTCAAATAAAAATACAAAACAGCAGCATCACTCTCTCACCACAAATACATAAAAATGAAAAGTACTGAAAGGAAATACGGAATGGAATCACATAGCACAACACGTACACAAGCACAAATAGCTAAAACTCCGCGGCTTCTGGGTCAAATGCAGGCTCCTCCAACTCTGGAGCAATCTCGTCAATCAGGTCGTCGTCTGCAGGTGCTATAAGTGGAACCGAAGGTAAGTCACAACAATTCTAAATAAAGAAAAAGAGTACTGTACAAGTTTGACAAAGGTAACTACGTACAAGCAGACCAAAGTGAAAGTAAAGTACGGTGTCTGTACAAGTGTAGAAAGTAAAGTGCATGTCTCGTACAGAGGTGACCGTGCAAGCTACACTAGGATTACGTGACTCAAGTAGGAGAGTACAATATGTGACCGTTCAGTTCATCTCTTGCACGGGTGCGCTTACCCAGACGAATGCCGAAACCCAGACATCAGTACATGTATTTTGTCGAAACTCAGGCAGCAGGATGGGATGCCAAAACACAAGCGACAGGACATGAAGATGGAACTCTAGTCACTCCCGTACTCTCTCAAACTATGAGTTACCCAAATACCCCAGTGATATGTCAAGTGCAAGTTCGTTACATGATGTTCCACAGTATATTCCACATGTTGTTAGTCGAACCAAGATAATTGGGTGACTTTCTTATTGAAAACCAGAAAGAGGATAAAGACAGGTCCACCACAAAAAGGTGTTACTTCAGTGCTTCGAGCACGTGGTAGTGTGGTTTAGCACACGATTTACCCAAGTTGGTTGTTGTGTGCTACAATCACCAAAGTTTAAAGTTTGATAAAGTAATCTTTGGTAGATTACTTTCCTATTAGGTCTCTAGTTTGGTTCAAGTCAAATAACCGTTCGAGGCTATAGGGGTGTCAACGAGTTCATACAAGTACAGTAGCTGATTTTCTAAATCTAGAACCTGTCGTGACTTACATAATTCAATGTCGTCATAGTAAGCTGAAAGAGGATCTAGGGCTTCCGCAGAGGCTGGTGCACAAGAATCTTCAACACAAAAATAACTGGTTAAAGACACGACATTTCTATATAAATACTTAGATCGCTTTGGTTTTCAAACCCGGTTGAAACGGTGTCAGAAATCATTCAAAATTTTTACATAAGCCGAAAATAAATATTATAATTTTACTGCAAAAGGAAAATATTTTCATAAGCTCATGCTATTTTTAATAATTTTCAAAAGTTCAAAATAACTTTAAAAACTCAAATTACTTAAGTAACGTGTAAATTCCGAAATTTATTCCGGGAGCAATACTAGTCGGAAATACTTGAATGAGTAGTCAAAACGACTGTCTCGAAGATTTTTATTACATATATTTTTATTACATATCAGTGTATGTGAAAACAGAGAGCTTCAGATTTTAGAATGAATTATACATATTTAATTTTTAGGCTAAAAATGATTCTAGAAAAGGTAAGCGTCTCATCGAGATGAGACCAGTGCCATTGAATCCAAAATATTATTTTCGATTTTCTGGAGCTAGTCTCACATTTTTCTGAGGCCTATATTTTAAGTTATGAATTAAAAACCATAAAACACTTTTAATAATTAATAGAATTACGAAATACGAAAATACACTTCGTATTTACGATTTTGCCATCGAGAAATACTCACGCACCCTCGATCGTCGGAGGTGTTTCGCTTGGCAGTGGGTGACGACGGCGAGGCGGGGTAAGACGGCGGCGGCGGCGACGTGGCAACGGAGGAGGTGCTGGCGACGAGGCGACGGCGTCGGTGTAGTCACGGTGTCGGAGAGGCGGCGGTGGTGCGAAGGAGATGAGAGAGAGGCGGTGGCAGGGGTCTATTGCTTCGGCGCTCGGCAGACGGCGGGGCAACGAGACGCTGCAGTCGACGGGGGCGGGGACCAGCGATGGATGACGTTCGAACAGGCGGCGGCGGTCGAGGCCTCCGGGCGGCGGCGAGTGATGGTGTGGCGCTGTGGGAGTGCTCCAGGAGCAGACGGTGAAGGCGAGGGCAGCGGTCGAGGCGGCGGTCAAGGTCGCCGGTGGTGGGTGAGGGAGAGAGTGCGAAGAGAGAGAGATGAGAGCGGGAGAGTGCGAGAGCAGAGAGATGGAGAAGACGCGGGCGGTTGCCTGGGTTATTCAAATGGGTTTAATCACACACACACACACACACACACACACACACACACACACACACACACAGAGAGAGAGAGAGAGAGAGAGAGAGAGAGAGAGAGAGAGAGAGAGAGAGAGAGAGAGAGAGAGAGACTGTGTGAGAGAATTAGAGGGGATGGGGGGGTTAAATATGGATTAGCTAATGGCAAAAGTGTAATTAGAGGGGGGACACAAACTTTCAATGGGTTGGATGAGTGTTGGATCTGAATCATTTCAGATCCAACCAACAAAACGGTAGGTTAAGAGGGTGGTTAGGGGTTTAGGGTAGAAGTAAGTAGTTAAAAGTGAATTAGTAATTGTAGGAATGTAATTAGTGAAAACCGGAGGAATACAAGCCCGTTTTCGCGTACGACTCTGAAAAATTACGAAAACATACCCACAGGATCGTATCGTCGCGAGAATCACGAATACAAGATCCGTTTTGGAATTTGAGCTACGGAGATACTAGTTTTAGGCCAAAATGTTTAGAAAACGGGTTTGCGGGTTCTAGGTTGAAATGATATCAGAAAATTACGAAATTAAAGTGGGGAGCCCTAAATGATCATAGGATGCTACTGTAGAAGTTTGAAAACGTTTTGAAAATGTTTGAATAGAAAATTAATTCGTTAAGTCAAAACAGTAATCATTGAAAATGAATTTTTATCGAAATTGTTTTGAGTATTTGAGGAAATTTGAAATTACTGAAATACCTTATAATTAGCTTAGTGCTTCAAAATATTTTTATAAGAACTTTTGAAATCAGTTTTGTTATAAAACTCTTGACTAACATTTATAAAGAAATTTTGAAAATATGTAAAAATACGTAACTTGATGTGTTGAAAATATAGGTCGTTACATTTATGGAGCTATAATCAAGAACAAATCAATAGCTCATCGACGCCACCCCCCTCCCCTGTTGGGAGTGGGATCTTCCTCTCGCGCTCTGCCCCCCTGTCGGGGGTGCTCTTAACCAACGCTGACCCACCTCCCTGTCGGGGCGTGCTGTTCGGCGGCGACGCCACACCCATGTCGGGGGGTTCTTCATGTATCCCCTTGGGGGGAGGGGGCTCTGTTCATTTTCGGAGAGCAGCCGCCTCGAATCGACGGCCACCCCCCCCGTTGGGGTGGGAACCATCAGATCGTCGCCCCTCCCAATCAGATGGGGGCCTCCTTGTGCATCGCCCGGCCGTTCCTTTCGCCGCCATCTCGGAGGGGGGTTCTATTGCGTTCGAAGAGGAATGGGTCTTTTTGACTCCCCGGTGGCGTCTGACTTTCCCAAACTCCTATTTCCTCCCTTAAAGCCATAATTAGGGTAAAGAGGAAAAGATGCATGGGCCTCCCTTGATGGGCTAGAAGCCCAGTTTTTAACAAAATTGAAAATAAAAATGGGTATTTTCTGGCTGACGGGTCTGCAGCCCGCGGGCCTCTGCCATGCAGGCGAAGATATTTTTAATTCAGAAAATACCCAATTAAACCCTGAACATTCTTGAAAATTCTGGAAATATCGGAATAAATCCGAAAAAATTCTGGAAAAATCCAAAAAAATCAGGAAAAATCAGGGTGAGGAAATTGGGGTTGATTAACTCCTCTCGGGGTATTAAAAATCAGGGTGAGGAAATTGGGGTTGATTAACTCCTCTCGGGGTATTTTGTGGCAATTAATAAATTTGTTACTTATATTTGATGTGTAAATGATTTTTAATCGCCTTCTTTTAAATTGGATAAAAATTATTTTACGTTTTGATAATTACAAGGATACTGAGACCGCTCTGTCGTTATGTTAGTTACCTAACCTAACGGGTAATGATGTTTTCATGTGGTCCAAGTAATTATTAAACGTAATTTTTATATAAATTGCTTGTTATGTTGAAAATACATCTTATGCATGTTATATCTAGTAGTTTCATATTTTTTGCATATATTGTTGTTTGTAATATATATGAACTACATGTTTAATCGCTATTTGCATGATTTATTTATGCATTTGTACTCAAACTATGATTCTGATACAATAATAATTTTTCAAATAATTTTTTTTAAAAAACCATTTCTGCATTGACAAATGAACCTGAAGTTCAAAAAGAATGCCAATACCCTTCTAACCAAATAAAATACGTTGGAATTATGCGACCATTAATGCTTCCATCTTCTGGACATACGTCTAAATGATGCGTACTTCACGGTAAATAGATCTATCATATCTGTTTTAATATATAATATTATGCGCACCCGAAGATGCCATAAATCCGCTAATTTATTTATTACACTCATGTTACAAGGTAAGATTCTTGAATCTAGACTTGCATAATGCAAGCACCTGAAGTCGTGCATGCATAAAAGTGAGAACTAAATTTTTTCGCACCAACATATCTTTACTCCCCGTATTCATGTTCCTCTATCCACATAAATCCAGAATGGCTCAATAAAATAGCCTGACCACTATACTAGAGCATTCACATGAACTTTGAAAAGTCTATCATAAATTAGATTAGTGGAATACTTAAAACAGGGGAAGACCATGACATAGTATGTCCTGGACATAAATATAGAAAGGGAAGATATGATATACCTCTACTTGGAATAATCAATGTCAAACCTATATCAGACCCATAAGTTCTGAAAAGTCCCATATTGCTTTTGAAATATGATAGGTCATTAGATTATGCCATTGAAAATATATACATATCTAGTCTAGACGATGTTTTTCAATCTACATATTTTGTATACATAGATATTCTATGGGGACAAATATATTTTTGAAAATAAAATTTAATCTAGTACCAGACCATAGTTATTAGTGAGTATTTTTCAAAAATAGCATCGGACTTATGCTTTAAAAAGCGTTCCACCCTTAATTTTATCCAGTAGATAATTATTTTTGGAACGTCTACTTGAGGTTCAAGCTTTACAAAGCCCGAATACTCTATACAAGGATACACCCGTACTCTCAAATATTAAAAATCAATAAAGCCAGAAGCTTTTTCCTGAATAAATTCAAACATATGAAGATATATGAACACATGTAGTGCCCTCTTTCGTCCAAATCTTACTTTTGGCATGATATAATATATCACCTTGGATTGTTATTGATGCAAGACATCATTTACCAGTCTTATATAAACGAATAACTATAAGTTTCTTCAAACATGGTGACATTTTCATTATCCCATTAAACGGGAAAAATGATTACGAGAACATCTCCACTTCACGTGGATATTGAATCTCAATACTTCCTCTAATAGAATTTATATGATATATTTTACTATAATCAGTAAATTATGAAGACCACTTGGTCTCTTGAGAGTATTTTAGGGATAAAAGTTAAACTTTTTCACTTCCTAATAGGGCAGATGATGTACATTAGTGTACTCATCTATATATCCTCTTAAAATGGTCATAATTAAAACATTGTTATCCAACCGCAGTCCAGATTATTATAAATCACAACGGACATATTACCTTACTGGTATATTGGTTGAGCTGTTACTTACCCTCATACCACCCTCAAAAATGCCACAGTGGAACTTATTCATTGGGATTAACCATCCTAGATGAATATATTCCGAGATCCCCAAACGGGAGAGGCATTATTGCACATCTTATAGATCGTGCCTTGACGGTTTCATATCCACAGTTCTCTGATCAACTTCGTTGAAGTCGAGCTTATTGCGGATTTTTTTGGATAACACCGGGAAATCAATTATATTTAATAACTGGAAGAAAATTGAACACCCTGAAGTTTTGTGTTCACACCCATAAATGGGGTATATGTAAATCATTAAATTGATAATAACGGTATTCTCATCTGTTAAATCCAGTTATTGGTGTCTGCATGGGGACATGCAGTTATAATGTAGACCATTAAAACACCTACTTAGAACCTATTTATATGTGCCTAATCACCCCATATAAACAGTTTCCGAGACCTCCTAACAGAGGAAAGCGTTTTATCATTATTCTACTTTGCATGTTGCATCGTTAATCAAAATAAGACCCTCTTGTGGTCATATTTTTCGACGATGCACCTTGCATATAGAGGATCACCAAACATCTCTCTTATGAGGGTATTTGGTTGCCATGATGGTTTCTCCATAACACCACTATAAACCATCAGAATGCCGTCTTAGATCTATTTTTCGGACGTAATTAACCCAGATAAATAGATTCCGAGCACCCCTTGCGGGGAAAGCATTTAGAGCACATCTCATATATTGTGCTTTGATGGGTCTCATATAAAGAATCGATAGTGAAGATTAGATCCTGAAGATCCTTCACATTTATGATTATTTAATTTCCCAGTATTAGGTTCAACATAATTATTGCCCTGAGCCTGAAGCTCAATTGACCATATCATGAATGTGATGAGATCATGAAGATCCACACTTATGAAACTGTTAAACAGTTTTTAAACATTTAAACCGACAATCTGAATATTGTCAGAATCACACATCCCTGCTGCTAAAAATCCAGCTAGGATTGACATACCAATAATAATGGATGCAATCCACTAGTAGCATAAGTGAATGTCCTCACTGGATGAAGACATACCACGGGACATCAATGATAAATATAACTCATTGAGACCTTTAAACAATACAACCACATGAAACTGAGCTCAGTTCCATATCCTCTCCATTTTCCAGAACCTCCTAAAGAGATGAATCATGAATAATTTGAAATATAAATGTATAATGTACGTACATGGGGATGTGTTTGGATAATAAAAACACACTTGTCGACAATAACTCACGTTTCATTTTTGCTATTTAAATGATAATGATAAATATCGTTCCACACTCCGTTTTCTGAAGCAAACGTAGAGATTGGCCAATAATGTCGAACGAGGCAATAATAAGTTGAGCTGGACTCACTTATGAAATGTGAAGTGTTTGGACCTGAAGTCCAGATATCAAAAGATATCAAACCTGTGGGCTAACCAAGTATTGTATAAATATAAATAAATAAAATCGTATGCTATAAGCATTATGCTATAGCTTAGAGGTTTATTTCGCAGAAACCAGGAAGTAATCAAGTAAGATGAGCTTAACTCACTTACAAAGTTATTTAAACTGATGCATCATGCTCACTGATCATAGTTACAAACACCATTCGATTGACAAATGAAATTTTAGGCTATGTTGCTATGAATGATGTGACACCATACCCTTGCGGATTTCCTCCTTATTTACCTGGATAGATTTTTGGGACATCTACCCTATGAAATTATCATCTAGAAGATGAATAATCATCCTGAAGATGAACTTATCATCCAGAATATGAATTATCATCCTGAAGATGAAACCATCATCCAGAAGATGAATAATCATTCAGAAGATGAAATTATCATCCAGAAGATGAATAATCATCCAGAAGATGAAACCATCATCCTGAAGATGAATATACACCCTGAAGATGAAATTATCATCCTGAATATGAAATACTCATCCTGTAGATGATAACATCATCCTGAAGATGAATGTACATCCTAAATAAGATACAATCATCATAAAGATGAAATACTCATCTCGAATATGAAAATATCATCCTTATGATGATACCACCATCTGAAGATGAAATAATCATGCAGAAGATGAATAATCAACCAGAAGATGAAAACATAATCCTGAAGATGACTTATCATCCTGCAAATGAGAACTTCATTCACCCGAAGTTGATGAAGAAACATGGACAATTGCATTCCACTATATACACCAACTGGTTGTATGGATTCGTATTGAAGACCTTTTTTCCCTAGCTGGAAGAAGGGGAGAATATCCTAGGTCCTGAAGTGCCTAACTCCTTTATCTGGCCAACTGCACGTGTCTTTATAGATCGTTTGCAGTAAAGCTGTTAGCCAGATACCCTGCTGCGCAACACTGGACCATGGATACATAGCTTCTGCGCTATCTGCAAGGGTCAAGGATCAGAAACCATGGAAATATATTTGCATAAGCAGGTTAAAGATCCTTGCGATAACTAAGCACAAAATGAACAACCACCTCCTGAAGATCTACACAGCATAATCCTAAGTCTACATCATACTTCTATCCCGAGAAGCTCATCATCCAAGAATCAAATCGAATTTATGCAGAGCCAGGTCCAGCAGTACCTTGCAGACAATGTGGCGACTAGATCAAAGTCTACAGACATGGATCCATCTGCCAAGTTCGCAGAGCATACCACGTCAGAGCTCCCTTAGTTTTCAGCAGCTTCCAGATATGAGTGCAACTTGTATAGATGAGTGATTATTGTATTTTGTTTTTATTTTCGAAATTTTATGGAAGATGTATATAAACGTAGGATATTGGTGTATAGATACATAGGATATCTACAAGCCTGAAGCTTGTATGGTTCGAGGGGAGTAACATGTGGGTTGTACTCTTTTTCTTAAGCTGTTGGTTTTTTCCACTGGGGTTTCCACATTTAAGGTTTTAACGAGGCAAAGATGATTACTCTGGATCCAGAAGTATCCACCCACTTAGCTTTATACGCTAAGACCAAAGAAATGAATGGATAAGAAGGAGTGTTATGAGAGATGGAGGCCAAAGGATGGATAAGGAGGAGTGTTATGAGAGAGGGATGCCTTTGGCCTCACTACCTCTCTATCCCTCCATTACTCCCACTACTTAGTAGTGGGGACCCTTGGTAGACCATTAATATGAATATACAGAGGACCATGGATATGAGCCATGGTTACTCTTTCTTTGAGTTTATCCAAGAATCTTAACTTTTAAGACCCCTTAAAATTTTAAAATATTAAATATTTCTACTAAATTCACTCAAAGTTCAGTGTATTTTTCATGAAGAATCATAAAGTTCAAACTAGTTTTGTTGAATGGTAATAAATAACGCTCAATGATGTTTAAATGAATGGTCAAACTTAATGTAGGTTTTAATGAATTCGGTGATGTCATTAAATCCATGGATGATTTTAGATAGTTTCTATAAATTAAGAAAAAATGATGGAGAGATACAAAGAGAAGAAACAAAAGAAAGGAATATGATGAGGAATAGTGATGGATAGTAAAAGAATATGGTAGGAATATGATACATTATTTTTCCTGATTTTTAGTTGCTATATAACTGTGTTTGGGATTTTCGATGTTCAAGCCAACTCTTTTGTATTTAGGAAGTTACCATCTAACTCTTTGATATTGTTTAAATACCATCCAAAACATATTATCTTTTGAAAAACACAGTTTTCTTTTAACATTTGTTAATTTATTAACATACTTAGCTACTGTTATGAAATTATACATTGTTTGAGGGTGTTTTCTCACCGCTTAATGGTAGATCGGAGGTCCTAGTGTCGTCGTTGTCTTGAGAGACGAGAACGGCCTTCGGGGTCGATTGACCGAGCGTTCACTTGAGTGGGAATGCATGGGTCTGAGCGACGGTGCATCGAAGGGTAGTTTCGGTGGGATGACAGCCTCCGGGATCGATCGGACGAATAGGCTCTGGCACGAGGGCGTTCGAATCCGAGCGATGGGACGTTGAAGGGAAGCTTCGGCAAGGTGACGTCTCTTCGGATATGCAAAACGAAGAACTCATCAGGGGGTCGGACCTTGGTTCCGACCAAGTCCCCTTAGATGCCTAAGTCAGATCTTGACCGAGAGGTGCTTCGGTGGAACCGAACCTGGTTCATGTAGAGACCAATCGCGAGTTCTCGGCCGAGCTATGGAGGAGAAATGTGAGGTGGAAGAAGGTCTGAGGGGATGGTATTCATAGGTGTTAAGTATACAATATTCGGTCCTTTGCGCTCTGTTTTTTTGGGTCTCTTATAGGATTCCCGCATGTCAACGCCTTCATGGCATTTATCGTTCCTCCCTTCATGCTCTCACGTATTGATCGCATCTTGCATGGCGATCAAGGAGGACGTAACGGTGGCTTCAATGGCGATCAAAGTGGGCACGATCTGTGTAGCAGTTTCTCCTTCAAGCGGGGTCAACCATCTGTCGAATGGCGGTCTTGGGCCGCTGCACCCCGACCTGCTCCTGGGCCCCTTTGGGCCAGTGCCAAGTGCAGTTTTGGGCCTAGCAGTCGGCTCGCCTCTCTCCAGTACATTTGGGGACATAATAAACATTTTTTGCTTCTACTTATGTTTTAGTTTATTAACTATCTTTTCCCTTATTCATTTAAAACTTGAATTGTTCCAAACTTCAAATTATTGGCATATTCCAATTAATTCATTACATGTCCTTGTTTATAAAAAATTTCCATATGGCATAGCCTTCCAGGAACCTTCATTAGAGGTGCCCCATTACAATATGACTAAAAAATATCAGAGTCAATGATAGCACTCATCGTAGCCAACTTTACATTAGGTCTATTTTTACTTCCAAACTTGAATTTATCCACGTTCTTTGAAGTTACAAGGATTTATTATGTGTAAATTTGTAATTCTATCTAAATCTAATCATAAATTAAGTGGTGTGAAAAGAAAATAATGTATTTCAAAAGTTAATATGATTTAAAGGGTTAAACAATATCAAAGACATGTGTGTAAATTTCTAAATACAAAATATTTAAGGGTAAAAAGCCGAAACCCCTTTTTTGTGGATAAAAAGGAAATAGATGGAAGAAATGAAGGAAAAAGTGGACACTGTTGTGAACGGTTATTTACCGTGTTGGTTGAGATTCTGCGCTATCCTAGAGATAGGCCCATATCTTTATAGCTCATGTTTGTATTCTCCCCTATTGCCTATAAATAAAGAGTTGGGGGCTACTCCCCCAATAGTTGATTCATAACACGTTATCAGCACGAGCCTCTAAAAATTTTTCTTTCCTCAATTTTTTTTTCGTTCCGTTCGTTGCGAAGGCGTAGGCAAGAGGAGACGGTAGATCCACGAGCGCGGTGCAAGGCTTCCTCAATCGATCTTCGTCATCCGCGTAGGGCTTCGTTCAACCGTCGCTATATCTGGAGGACGGATATAGAGGTAAAAACACTAAAAACGATATTTTTAATCATACGTATGATTGCCCCACCCCTAGATCTCGCAAGATCGATATGGGGTTCTTGTTAATCGCCTAAAAACGACAATTTTGTTCGTCCCAAAATCAATTTTTTAGGGTTTTACATTGCGTAAACCCTAGATTGACCCCGCCGGCGGCCTTGCCGCCGGCAAACCCCCCACACCCTCCTCGTCGTTCCCCCCCAGAAGAGGGGGGCGGCGGCTGCCGGACCCCCCTCCTGTAAGGGGGGTGGCGGCCTGCCCGCCGCCTCCCCTCATGCAGAGGAGGGCGGCCGCCTGCCGCGCCCCCTGCAGAAGGGGGGCGGTGCCCCGCCGCGCCCCCTGCAGAGGGGGGGGCGACGACCCCCCCCGCCCCCCTACAGAGGAGGGCGACCCTCCGCCGCGCCCCCCTGCAGAGGGCCCCCCCACAGAGGGGGGCGACCCTCCGCCGCACCCCCTGCAGATGGGGAGCGGCGACTACCCCGCCCCCTGCAAAGGGGGGGCGACGCCGAGCCGCGCCCCCCAGCAGCGGGGGGGGTGGGGTGGCCCCGCCCTCCGCCACCCCTGCAAGGGGGACGGCACACGCCGCCCCCCCACCAGCGGGGGGCGGCGCCCCCGCCGCCGCCAGTACGGCGTAAATTGGGGGCGGCGGCGAACCCTAGCCGCCGCCGCCAAAGCCTTATGGGCTTATCGGCCCAAATTTACAAACAAAAAAAAATTATTCTGCGGGCCGGCTGCGGGCTTCAGGCCCGCAGGCCGATAATCTTACAAAAAAAAAGAAAAAGAAAAAAGAAGGGGGAGGCGGCTAAGGCTATTAATAAGCCTTAAAAGCACTTTTGGGCTAAAAGTTAATTTTAAAAACAGGTGACTGAGTGCCTAAAAATTCATGAAAAATCACAGTTCATTATGGGGCAATTATCAGGCATATAGAGGCTTATTGGGGACTTTTGGGGGTTATTTGGGATGATTTAAAAAGGAAAAACCTTTTTCCTTGTACAACGAAAATGTTAATTTTGGGTTCTTATTCAATTTTATTGATTAAACCCACTCATTACAACCCTTGCATCGTAATGATTTTTCTGTAAACATTATCTTTAGATGCTTTACATCACTAGGATTATTCTGTGGATATTATATGTGTAGTTGTGTATTATATTTAAAACTTAATAATTAGGAAGATCATGCGACTGCTCTGCCGTTAGTCACCTAACCTAATGGTGTTTGACGTTGCCCAGTGGTCCAATAATTATTAAGTGATTAAATTGTTTATCCATATCTGTGAATATTAAATGCTTGTGATGCATGTGATGAAAATGTCTGATGAAAATGTTGATGAGCACAATATTTCTGCATGAATGGCTAAATGTGGTTTTTGGATCGGCTGTTTTAGTCCAACAATTTATTTCCCGCACTTTTCTTTTATTTTTGAGAGAAATTGTAGTGAGGAATTTATATAAATGTCAAAGAAAGAAGACCAACTTCCATGGAGACGGAGGCCACGCTTGAAGCTGGAGATATCTTATGGGACCCACGTGGTTTTCAAAGTTGTATTTTCCTTTTTAAGCTGCAAATTTGTATAATTTGGACTTTGGACTCTTTCTTGTGGGACTGGCAGATCCACACATTTAGCTTTTCGTTAAATATTGCTAGTTCGGGTGTGTGATTCCGAATGAAAAGTGTCATTTCCACCCCCTTTTTTCTTGGGTTTTAGCGTATATATTTCACATATAGGCTCTATCTAGCTCGTAATTGTGCAAAGTTCGTATATTATGTGTTATCACTTTTTATGCTTAAAACACACTTCTTGTCACTAATTATTGCAATTCCTATTTTTCAGGATTTTTCTGGAATTTATGGAGATTTATCGGAAGCAATAAGACGAGAAGAAGAATTCTGCAATGCCTTCTCTTGTGCAGAAATCTCCTGTTATTCCAATGCATATTCCGGCCTCGTGATATTTTTCAATTGAAGTTCGTGAAGTCCCGATTCCAACGCATATTTTTCTAGAATTTTTGGAGGTCTAAGCAATTTACTGCATTTTTTAGAAGACAGGGTGACGGTGCTGAAAATTTCGGGTCTGGAAATTCAGCTTTTCCCCACTTGTGCAGAATTCTGCTATCATTCCAGTGTATATTCCGGCCTACTGATATTTTTTAGTCGTAGTACACTTTGCGACGGTTCCATCGCCGCCTGGAACATGTCATTATGAGGTCGGATGATTTTTCTAGAATTTTCGCAAGACAGTGTGACGGTGCTGAAATTTCTGTAGATTTGGGCATTAGTTGCGGGTTTTGGGGGCGGATCCAACCCGTTACTACTGTTTCCAGACCCGAATTTCTGAGCCTATTTCTATGGCTTCTTTTCTTCTATTCCCCTCATTCCACTCTCCATCTTCTTCATTCTTAGGGTTAGAGGCCATTGGAGAGGAGCAAGAAAGCTTGAAGGAGCATAATCTTTGGAGTGAAAGTTGTATTTTCTTAAGAGAAATCTTTGGTGATCTCTTCCCTTTATTTTGTGTATTTGATTTTGATTATTTTAGTAGTATTGGATGATGGATTTTAGAGATGAAAATGTCTCTGTTATTGCTATGAGTAGCTAGATCTCATTGTGTGTGGTTGTGTGATGATGTTGCTTGCTTGGGCTATGGAATTTCAATTCTAGCATGTTCTAAAGTTTATGTGATATGATTTTTTGGGATATACTTTGAATTAGGGACCCTAGTGGGTATCCCTAGATTCGAGTTTGCCTAGTGGTATCATTCATATATGCTTGGTTATTTATTATCTCAATTTTCCATACCATACTTTCATTGCACACCATGTGTTCGATAAAATGCCCAATCCATCGATTGCTCATTTCTTAGCTGGAAAGACAATTGTGTTTTCCTCGGATTGAACCCATATGCATGTCAGGCCCCGCTTCCCAAGTACAGAGGGCGAGACGTGAGGAGGTCCGCTCAGACGTGGAGCTGTGAAGCTGCAGTCTGATAAGCGTCTATAAAAATTACAAATAATAGCAGGTCCTTGCATTGCGATGAAACAACAACAATAATAATGAAGCAGATAAAAGAACATCCACCAACAAAACATCCAACAATTATTCCAACATCACATAATAGTCACAAAAGTACAAGTCTGAACAATAGGCCTAAAGCACGGCCGAAACAAAAGTAAAGAGAGTCTCCGACTGAGACTAAGGGTAGGACCGGAACCCTCGAACTGAATGTCAGCAACCTGTCGTCCTCTGCAACTAAGTCAGGCTCAAAAACTGACATGTGACACCCAAAGAGAAAAGGGCACATGTCAGCAAAAGTCTCCCAAAGAAAGCGGAGAACTTTTGTGCAAGGATACAAATAAAATAAAGCGACTAGCAGTTCTAAATAAAATGAAATGACATGACATTTAAAGAATGCAACAATTTAAGATGACATGATGACTTGCATGCACGTCGTAGCAGAAGCTACGAAAAACACTGTTTCACGAGTCACGAACATTATCATTTCACGATGTGCACAGGGTTTACGTCTTACAGCTGAAGTTGCTGATCTGGCATACTTCTACACTGAGTGGTCGCTTAACCATACCCCAATCACAGAGTTTACGCCTTATAGCTGAAGTGGATATACGGGCACACTTCTACACTGAGTGGTCGCTTAACTCTACCCCTCCACGTGTATCGAGCCTTAGTTTCCCAAGTATGTGAGATCGCTTCTGGATTACGAGTCCAGGAAGTGTTTTTCAATATGGACTGGCGCCCATCTGCTGGATCATGAGCCAGTAAGTGTTTTTTGGCATATGGTTGTGCCCGCAAAGCAGGTGCCTAGCCTCAATCATTACAATAAGTGTAGCGTGTGCTACACAATCACGATGAAACATTAGATGCATGCAATGACCTGACAATGAGCAGATAAATTATGTACCGTTAATTGAAATTAAACATGGCATGGCATATGGATGCAAGCATGATAAAGGTGTCGGATCTAGCTTCGTTGTCAAGCTAGATCTAAAAGTGTCGTCTAGGCATCTATCATTTCACTACCTAGTCTCTTTTACGCTACTGTACAAAATGGCCTAAGACGTGGCCTAAACAGAAAGCTGGCAAGTATCACTTGCCTGAAACAACCAAGTTGCGATCCGTTCAATCAGTCCGAGCCTACCTATGTGTTCAGATTGCAGTCCAGCCTACAGTCCCAATTTATTATTCTTGATTAGTGAGTTACAAAATCGATCAGAGACTATGATTTTTAAGTTGATTAACAGGCGAGGTGGGGTTCCTACGGAGAGAGACTTACCTCAACACGACGCGAGCGCTACTCTGACGTCGGGTTGCGATGTCAGGGGTTGGATTCCGGTATTGCGAACGGTACGGAATGACGGGTTCTCTGTTGATAAATCACGTGTTCAGTTAAGATCGTAACGACAGACTAGAATTATCAGTCAACTCTAAAACATCTAATGAACCAATTTTAATTAAGTTTTCTATCCTATGATGGGTAACACATCAATATTTGCATTATTAACGTGTTAAATACATCAAGTTGCTAGTACGAACAATATACAACAAATATATCAAGCCACCTAGGCTAACACATTAACTAGAAGTTTTGTAAACAAGTTATCAGCCCTACGAATGATCTTGTTAACATCAATATGTTACGTCTGTTAGCTAAACATCGATTATTAAGGTTACTAGCATGCAAACACCCAATCATTAAGTCCGTTCATCAGCTATTAATGGTTCAAGACTATTAACAATAGTTACAATAAGTGTTATCACGAACGTTACTAACCGTAACGAGGAGATGATCCCACGAAGCTACCAGGGGTCGTGGTGAGTTGTCAACGGCTAGAGGGATGGTCGAGCGCATGGACAGTGGCTAGGGAACGTCGTAGCAGCGTGAGGGGATGGCGTCAACAGTCCGGGGGCTGCCGAACGTCGTTGCGGCACAAAGAGAACGGCAGCCGCGCGAAGAAACATCGATGTGCAAAAACAGCGGGCTGGGCGGCGCTGTTGCTGCGAGAGACGACGCCTGGCGGTGCTACAACACCAGCGAGGAAGGCCGAAGGGGGTCCGACGAGGCTGACGACGCCAGAGATACCGCTGGGCGGCACTGCGGCACCTGGAGATCGCTGCTGCGGCGCCTGGAGAACTGCAGCGACGGGCTGAGGTCGGAGGGGAGGTCCGACGAGGGGGCAGGTCGCGGGTGAGGGGGTTTGGAGGTCGAAGAAGTCGGGCTAGGGGAGATCGGAGATAACTTCGTGAGGGTGACGGCGCTGCGAGAAGTTTTGCGTGATAAAAATTGCCCTAGGGCAATCTGGTTTTAAAAAGTTAGGGTTCTGCTAAATAGGTTTTAGTTGGGGTATACTTAAGGGTTGAATGAGGAGAGTGAAGTTTAGATGGAGATGAGTTTGGGTGGTGAATAGAAGGAGGAGGATTTGTTTGATACGTATGGTGATTTCCTCATTTGATATACACCTATGGATTTTTGGGTAGTTGTGGGTAAATAGGAGAGAGAATGTGAGAGGGCAGGGTGCAGTTAAGGGGGAAAGGAGGGTGATCCTAGCTCGAAGAGTTAATCTTGTTAAACTTAGGCTTAAACTTTGATTAATGATGAAATTAGTGCACAAGTGGGTCAAACGATACCCGATAATTACGAGAAAAATACTGGAGCAACCGTGTCGATGAGAGAAACGAATCTAAAGAGATCGATCACAAGTTTAGAGACGAGAAACGAAACTAAAAATATAAAGTTCTCACGACAAAAGTGAAAATCACGACGCCTCTTCAAACAAAGTCAAATTGTGGGAGAACGACCCCATGAAATGATGTTCCAAAATATTTCCACAAATTAATACTCTTCGAGAGGATCACAACGGCGTATTACATCATAGGGTTCGGATACAAGAAGGGTCCAAAATAAATACGTGTACGAACAAGAGTACGTGCACGAAAAGCGTACGATCGAAAACAGACCGTGACAATGCCTAGCAATGACATTCCCACACACCACACAAGCTTCCTCGTCTATTTACCTCTCCGGTTCTCAAACCATAGAATGTTGATTTGGTAGATGGTCTCTCCCACATTTTCACACACTTTTCCACCGTTAGCTTAGTTGGTTGTAGCATCGCCGTTATCTCTCCTTTATTAATTGAATTCGTGATTGCAAAACAACTTGTCCCCGTGATCCGACACGGTCTCACCGGATATAAATTTATTACTTGACGTCCTCCTACACTTGGGAGTAGCGCTCAAGTATCACATACATGAGACGCATTCAAGCAATTGGCGCCGTTGCCGGTAACAATGGTTTTTTGCATTACATTTTTTATTGATTTAGGAAATTTTGGTGTGATACATCCTACTATTTAGTGTGAGTCTTTTTTATTCTTTATCTTCCATTTATTATCTTTCATCTTTATTTATTTTTCACTTTTTAAGTCCTTTGCTATATTTATTTTCATTTTCGTTTATAAAAATTCAAAAAAAATAGCAACGGACTACAATGGCATAAATTCTTTATATGATGCACTTTCCTTTTCTTTGCACATGACCAGTTCTTGGAAGCTCAAAATTGCCGACTTTGCACAAATTGACAGTGAATCCTTCTATCAATCTTGGAGGAGGTTCACGGATTTATTAAGCGGGTTTCCACATCATGGATTCACGATGGCCCATCTTTTCCAGTTCTTCTATGAGGGACTGTGGGAGGAGATGTAGGACTACATGGCGATGATGGACGATGGAGCTCTATTTGACATGTCACCTAAGGATGCTTGGGAGTACCTGGAGTCCATGGAGGATATGGTCCGACCATTGGATGGGGCTTCATTGACTGGGCCGTTAGCGCTTCATTGTGATGCCATGGGAGTGTGCCATGACCAATGAGAGCCAAGCGTGGTCGCACCTTTGCAACCCTTGGGTGAGGAGCTTCAATTGCTTATTCAGTCACATGCGGCTCAATCTCGATATTTTATGCAGAGCATAGAGAATCGGAGCCAGTATATTCAGGAGATCATTTCGAGTCTTGCATTGCTTGCCTTTTGCTTGGGAGAAGGCAATCCAACCACTCAAAAAAATTTATTATCTGATTTGTACTCTTCTTCCCTCGCAGGTGTTGTGTGCAAAGATGGAGAGGACGAGCGTGACATTTTGGATGGACAAGAGGATGAGCCAAGTAGGGCCACGAGCTCATCGATCATTTTGGTAGAGCCGGAAATGTGCCTTCCCCTGGTCTTGTCCCAAGATCATTCGTTCCTTTCCCCCGTGGTGGATAATCGTACCGAGATGGATGCAACCATTTTCGGGAGTTTTCGTCAACATATTTCAAATTCTTTATTTTACTTTGACGATGATATTTGGGTCACTTTCGTCGAAAGGCAACGGTGTCCACTTTGGATTGATACAGCTCATCTCTTGCAGGACATGGTCGCATATTTTAGAGAGATGCTTGGAGTTGCGTTGCTAGGGTCCAAAGTGATTCATGGAGGGAAGACGCTTGCAGAGGAGCGTAAGGATCTAAATGAGCTACTTCCTCCACCGTTGGACATACGTGATCCGCTTTTTGACCCCGGTGACTTCTATCCAGTAGTGTAGAGAATTTAAATTTTTGCACTTTCTATGCTTTCTAGGATAGTTTTAATTCAATAAACCTATTCTCTTTCAACATTGAGGACAATGTTTGTCTTTAGTTGGTGGAGACTAGTAGGTGGTTTTAGGATGTTTAGTTAGTTGTTTTTATTTTAAATTTTTTTGTTTTTGTTTGGAGACATCCATTTTGACGTCACCAATCATTTTGCAAGTATATCATTTGCCCTCTGTGCTCTCTTGCTAGTTATTTGCTTAGTCCCTTGCATGTTTCATCTTCGTGCATGTTTTCGGATTCAAATTCTATTTTCAAATCCTAAATTATGATTGGCATGCATTTGATTGCTTTTTCTTCATGAAATCAATTGTAATATGTCATTTATGATGTGAGTGCATAACTCCATAAATTTTGTCTTCAAACTGGGTTAAATTTGTTTTGAACAAGCTTTGCGATGCATGTGTATGGATTAAACAATTGAGTAGAGGAGTTTTCAATTCGATGGGTTTTGGTTATGTGCCTAGTGTGGTTGGTTGGTGTGTTGAAAAAAAAGAGAAAAGAAAGAAAGCAATAGAAAAAGGAAACAAAAAAAAGAGAAAGAAAAAGAATAAGTGCATCGTTCTTCTAGTTTTGTCGAATAGCCGGGTTCTCGTGCCTCAAGAAGCATTGGGGATTCGCGTCAAAAGATAGGATTTAGGGGAGTGTATGAGAAAAAAATAAGTGAATCTTGGTTGATTCGGGTTATTAGGTCCGCGGGGTCCTTTTTGGCCGAATGCCCTGAAATCGTCTGATTTGGGAGTCATTGGCCGAAAAATCATTACATGGGTCATCCTAAGTTACATACAAAGAAAAAGAAGAATAAATTCACACATCCAACCTCCACAAATTAGGAAAGTGTTGTTTTGGCAAACCCTGAGATTTGTGAAACTTTGATACAACGTTGTGTTTAATCCTCATTCGGGCAAAACATTGACTTTTCTTCTTTATTTGAACTAAATTGAAGCATTGTTCATGGGTTTGTTCTCATTCATGGATTGGTATATTGAATTTGAGATTTTGTTGAAAACTTTATTTTCGCCATGAGTAATTATGAGTTTGATATTATATTATTGTGAATCTGAATCTATCGCTTGTTTTGCTAGGGACTAGCAAAAAGCTAGTTCGGGGATGTGATTTCGAATGAAAAGTTTCATTTCCACCCCCTATTTCCTTGGGTTTTAGCGTATATATTTCACATATAGGCTATATCTAGCTCGTAATTGTGCAAAGTTCGTATATTAAATGTTATCACTTTTTATGCTTAAACCCCACTTCTTGTCACTAATTATTGCCATTCCTATTTTTCAGGATTTTTCTGGAATTTATGGAGAATTATCGGAAGCAATAAGACGAGAAGAAGAATTCTGCAATGCCTTCTCTTGTGCAGAAATCTGCTGTTATTCCAATGCATATTCCGGCCTCATGATATTTTTCAATTGAAGTTCGTGAAGTCCCTATTCCAACGCATATTTTCCATAATTTTTGGAGGTCGGAGCAATTTACTGCATTTTTTGGAAGACAGGGTAACGGTGCTGAAAATTTCGGGTCTGGAAATTCAGCTTTCCCCTCTTGTGCAGAATTCTGCTATCATTCCAGTTTATATTCCGGCCTACTGATATTTTTCATGGCAGTACACTTTTCGACGGTTCCATCGCCGCCTGGAATGCGTTATTCCGAGGTCGGATGATTTTTCTAGAATTTTCGCAAGACAGGGTGACGGTGCTGAAATTTCTGTATATTTGGGCATTAGTTGCGGGTTTTGGGCGCGGATCCTACCCGTTAGTGATGTTTCCAGACCCGAATTTCTGAGCCGATATCTAGGGCTTCTCCCCCTCTATTCCCCTCATTCCACTCTCCTTATTTTTCATTCTTAGGGTTAGAGGCCATTGGAGAGGAGCAAGAAAGCTTGGAGGAGCACAATCTTTGGAGGGAAAGTTGTATTTTCTTAAGAGAAATCTTTGGTGATCTCTTCCCTTTATTTTGTGTAGTTGATTTTGATTATTGTAGAAATATTGGTGATGGATTTTAGAGATGGAAATGTCTCTTTTATTGCTATGAGTAGCTAGATCTCATTGTGTATGGTTGTGTGGTGATGTTGCTTGCCTGGGCTATGGAATTTCAATTCTAGCATGTTCTAAAGTTTATGTGGTAGGATTTTGGGGATATACTTTGAATTAGGGACCCTAGTGGGTATCCCTAGAGTGGAGTTTGCCTTGTGGTACGAATTTTTGAATGCCGAAATTTTTTTAAGACACAGAATAAATTTTTAATCTAATATTCACCTTTAATTTGGTCCTTACATACCTTAAATTTGAATGTCTGAATCATGTTTAATTTTTACGAAATATATTTTTAATGTCTGCAGTATAATTATATATATATGTGATTAAATCTTTTAAATGCCTGTTGTATAACTACATGACTGCGATGAATTATAAATGTCTGTTGCATATCTGATGTTCTGCGACGCATGTTTGATATTTTGTTGTGGTTTTGGATTGGCTATTTGTCACCATTTATTTTCCTCGCATTTTTTCCTTTTGAGAGAAATTGTAGTGAGGATTAAATTGTAAAATTTCAAGTCTGGCGCACGCCCCATGGAGAAGAAGATATACTTCTAGATGATAGGAACCCTTTGAGGGTTCACAAGTTGTATTTTCTTTTTAATGGGCATGTATATGGACTTTTATTTGTAATTTGTAAATGGTGAATAGCTGATCCGCACAACAAATATTTATGTCTGGATTGCATGATTATTTATTTTTCAAATATTTAATTGTTACTTTATTTCTAGGCTTTGAATAAAATTAGTTATTGTGTCTTATATTGATACACATTCTTTTTGCTAGAGATGGTCAATAAATGACTAGTGGACAGTGCTTCTATGCACGCAATCCTTCGAGACATTAGCTTTTTTCAAAGCATTAATAACTATGATGGCATCATAAATACTATTTTCGGACCATCAAGTATAATAGACGGATCAGTGGAAGCAAATTTTTTGCTCCCCAATAATACAAAAATCTCAATAAAAGATGCTCTATTCTCTCCAAGCTCGAATAGAAACTTACTAAGTTTCAGAGATATCCGTCTAAACGGATACCACCTAAAAATGGTGGACAAACATAACAATGAATACTTGTATGTAACGACTCTAAAAATGGTGTGAAAATTATCGTTGAGCGTTTCGAGGGACTCCCGTCGGGTCTCTATCATACAATAATTCGAGCAACAGAAGCTACTATAATTGAGCACAAGAAGTGCAAAAATCAACAAGAATTCCAACTCTGGCATAACAGACTCGGACACCCCGGTTCGGCAATGATGCACCGCATCATATCTCGGTCCCGTTGACATAATTTGAAGAAAATGAAGTTACTTCAAAAAGGGTGATTTTCCTTGTCCTCCTTGTTACACTGGTAAATTGATTACGAGACCATCGCCACTTAAAGTGGACTCAGAGTCTCCTAGCTTCCTGGAAAGAATAAATGGAGACATTTGCGGGCCTATTCACACCTCAAGTGGCCCATTTCGGTACTTTATGGTACTAATAGACACATATTCTAAATGGTCGTATGTGTGCCTACTGTCCACCCGCAACATAGCCTTTGCAAAGCTACTGGCACAACTTATTAAGTTGCAGGCACATTTCCCAGACAACCATATTAAGAAAATACGTCTGAATAATGCTGAAAATTTTACATCACAAGTCTTTCTAGACTACTGCCAAGCAACTAGCATTACATTTGAACATCCAGTAGCTCATGTTCACACCCAGAACGGGTTGGCTAAATCTCTTATAACGAGACTACAATGGATCGCTCGTCCATTGCTAATGCAATCTCAGTTGCCTGTGACTGCATGGGGCATGCAATCTTACATGCTGCATCACTAATAAGTATAAGACCATCTGGTAGTCAAACTTATTCCCCGATGCAACTCGCATATGGATCTCCACCAAATATCTCTTATTTGAGGACATTTGGATATGCAGTCTATATCCCCATTGCACCATCGCAGAGGACAAAGATGGGTCCTCAACTTCGCCTAGACATCTACATTGGATTCGACTCACCATCGATCATTAGATACCTGGAACCTCTCACGGTGGACGCTTTAAGGCACGTCTTGAAGACGGTGAGTTTGACGAAAATACTTTTACCAACCTATGCTTAAATACTAAGAAGCCTGAAGTTTCAAAGACCATTTCATGGGATACCAAGACTTTATCCCACTTTGATCCGCGTACAAACCAATGTGAGGATGAGATCCTGAAGATCATCCAAATACAAAACACAGTTCACATACTACCGGATAAATTCACTGACACCCAGAAGATTGTCAGATCACACGTCCTTGTTGCAAATACACGAGCTTGGATTGACATACCCAAAGATGGATGCAATCCACCTGCAGCAGAAACAGTCGTACCTCAACAAAAGAGAGGACGACCCCTAGGCTCCAAGGATAAGTTTCCTCGAAAGAGGAAAGCTCCTGGAGAAAATTTAACGATATCATCACAGGATGCTGAGCTCAGCCCAAATACCTCTCACCTCCTCAATTCCACAGAAGAGGAAAACATATGAGACATATCATTAAATTATGTACGTACTTGGGAGGTACTGGACAAAAAAGCAATGTTATCGATGACGACTTTGCATTCGTTATTGCTAATCACATCACTGAATATGACGATGATATCAATCCACACTCTCTATCAGAATGTAAACGCAGAGATGATTGGCCAAAGTGGAACGTGGCAATAGGAGTAGAGCTAGACTCACTCTTGAAACACAAAGTATTTGGACCAGTAATTCCAACACCAAAAGGTGTAAAACTTGTGGGCTATAAATGGGTATTCGTAAGAAAGGAAAGGAAAATAATCAGATCGTACGCTACAACGTACGCCTTGTTGCACAAGGCTTTTTCCAACAACTGGGAATATATTATGAAGAAACATTCTCTCCGGTAATGGATACAATCACTTTCCGATTTATAATTAGAGTAACATTTACGGAGGCCTAGATATGCAGCTCATGGACGTTATACCTGCATACATATATGGTAATATAGATAAAGATATCTATATGAAACTTTCGGATGATTATAAATTAACAACAAAAATGAAGAATAGACCGCGGAACGTCTATTCTGTCAAACTCCAAAGATCATTGTATAGTCTAAAACAATCGAAAAGAATGTGGTATAACAGACTCAGTGAATTCCTTGTGCAACAAGGATTCACGAATAATGAAGTCTGCCATTGCATCTTCATAAGAGCAAATGGAACATGATTTGTAACCATTGCTGTCTATGTATACGATTTAAATCTCATTAGATCTACCGAATAGATACATGAGATATCCAAAAGCCTTACAAATACTTTTAAGATGAAAGACCCTGGCAAAACCAGATACTGCATTGGCTTACAAATAGAACACCGCATTGGATGAATCCTGTTACATCAATCCACTTACACAAGGAAATTGCTGAAAAATTTCCAAATGGACAAATGTCACCCGCTGAGTACACCAATGGTCGTTAGATCACTGGATGTTCATAAAGACCCCCTCCGTCCGTTGGAAGAGGTGGATGAAACACTTGGTCCTGAAGTACCATACCTAAGTGCCATTGGAGCACTCCTCTATCTGGCAAACTGCACGCGTCCCGATATAGCATTCGTAGTAAATCTACTATCCAGATACAGTTCAGTGCCCACAAAGCGCCACTGGAACGGAGTGAAGCACCTTCTGCGCTACCTCCAAGGGTCAGTCGATCTGGGACTATACTACCAGAAAGGCATATCCTCCAACGTAATTGGTTTTGCAGATGCAGTATACAGATCAGATCCCAACACTGCAAAGTCCCAGACTGTTTCATATTCACATACGATGGGACGACCATTTCATGGATATCTGTGAAGCAAGCCTCGACAACAACCTCATCCAACCACTCTGAACTCATTGCGATCCATGAAGCTGGCATAGAATGCTTTTGGCTACGTTCAGTCATTCACCACATCCTAGTGACGACCGGCCTGAAGACGGGCGACCTTGAACCAACCACCATGTTCGAAGACAATGTAGCCTGCATATCTCAATTACAAGGTGGCTACATCAAGGGTGACATGACGAAACACATCTACCCTAAGCTTTTCTAGACGTATGAACTACAAGAAGATAAACAGATCGACATTCAGCAAATCCAGTCTTGCAACAACCTGGCAGATCTGTTTAATAAAGCACTACCTCGATGTACTTTTAGAAAACTTGTGATATGGATTGGGACGAGATAGTTGAGAGACATACAAGCCTGAAGCTTGTACATAACAGGGGGAGTTAATGTTGTGTTGCACTCTTTTTCCCTCAGCTATTGGTTTTTTCCACTGGGTTTTCCATAGCCAAAGGTTTTAACGAGACAACCACATTAACTCTGGATCCAGAAGTATCAACCCCTGGTGATATTCACCGATCAGGGGAAGTTAAGTAGACTTGTACTCTTTTTCCTTAGCTATTGGTTTTTCCACTTGATTTTCCATAGCCAAAGGTTTTAATGAGGCAAGACCTCCTAACTTATGATCCAGAAGTATCCATATCCGCGTGATCAGATAAGCTTTATGAATCCCGAAGCATTCATATACCAAGCTTACAATGATGGATGGATAAGGGAAAGTGTTATGAATGGGCTTTTATAGGCACATGTAGAGCCCACTTTAGTTTATGGTATCCACCCATAATGTAACTTTTTTATTATAAATATAGGCTATGGGTTCAGTAGCCATCACTTTCATAACATGGGGCAGTTATTTACAATCCGAATGCTTGAAAGAAATGAAAAGGCAATTTAAATATTTTATATTTTCCGTTAATGATATTCTAGTTTTATAATAAATGAAAAGTTCTTTACAGTTAGCAATGTTTGAAGCCTATGGGGTTTACGTAAAAAAGATGAAAGTATTTGATAGCTTAAATAAATTTAGCATATATTAACCAACGGAATTATACATCCTTATCAAAATAGGAGCCATGTATTATCTTTCGATTTAACATGAGTTAATCTTTTCTAATTTTGTTTAATTTTTGTAAGGAAAGTTTTTAAAATTTAAAATTAGTTTATGTTATAAACGGGCTTTTGGAGGCCCAACCCGTTAGTGGGTATCCACCCATTATGTAACCCTATTACTATAAATACAGGGCTACGGGGTTACGTAGCCGCCATGGTTTACAACACGTTATCAGCACGCTCGAAGCTGAGCCGAACCTCTGCCGACGGACGAACACGACGCGAACGGGCTTCCTTCACCAAACGTCGCTAGATCCGGTGGGTAGGATCTAGAGGTAATTCTTTTTCCTATATCTAAATTCGTATGCGCATATGTCTAGATCCAAAATTCTTGGATCGATTGTTTAATGAAAATCAACGTTTTTATTGATTAAAAATCAACTTTTTACAATAAAAACGCTTTTTTGGAGATTAAAAATGGATTTTTTTCATCAAAAATTGGATTTTTATCATCTTTTTTTCCCCAAAACCATTAAACCCTAGGGGGATTTCTTTCCGCCGTGCGGCCGGAAGCCGTCACGTGCCCCCCTCCAATCCCACGCCGCCGCCGCCGCCGCTCGAAGCGGCGCGCGGCTATCGCCGTCGCTCGCTGCGGCGGGCGACCCCGCAGTCGGAAGCGGCGGGTCATCCCCGCCGCCGGCAGCGACGGGTGTTCCGCCGCCGAACGGCGGGCTGCCCCGCCACCGGCAGCGGCGGGCCCACCCTCACTGCCTGCGGCGGCGCCCCCCCGCCCGCCGCCCGCAGCGGTGGGCCCCCCTTGTGCGCACGTATCCAGAAACCCTAGCCGCCAGAATCGGCAGCTCACGCGACCAAAAACCCTAACTAGGGTTTGACCCCTAAAAATTTTCTAATTTCAAAATTATTTTTCAGATTTAAATTACGATTTCTTTTTTCGTTAAAATCTGGACAAATTACATGCTTCTAATACATCACACTTTATTCGGATTATCTGATTATTACACGTTTAATAATTAGGAAGATCATGCGACCGCTCTGCCATTAGTTAACTAACCTAACTGTGTATGACGTTGCCCAGTGGTCCAATAATTATTAAACGAAAAAATTTTATTTCCATTATAAAATTTCTGTGATGATTAAATGCATGTGTAGAAAATTATATGCCTGCCGCATATTTAATGATTCTGTGATGTACATTTTTCTTTAGCATTCTAAAATCTCTATAATATATTTTTAATGCATGTAGCATAAATATATGTCTGAGATAAAATTATTTATATACCTGCAGAATATAAATAACATGTGTATATGTTTCAATTCACGTTAGCTGAGCATATATTCTTAAGCCCACATGCTTGATTTATTTGCTATGATAATTTAGTTTCTTTCAACTATTTTATTGAGCATATCTTTTAGCATACAAGCTTCATTTTATATGTATGATAAATCATTAATTGTTGATTTTTGCACTCTTATATGATCATCTGTAACGGTCCGTATTTTTTTCAATACAACTATTACGTATTTAACCTATTTTCAAATTTTCTTAAACTATTTTATAATGGTTTGTCAAGAGTTTTACGATTTCAAAAATTTCTTATAAAAATATTTTGAGATACCAGACTAGTCATGAAGTATTTTAGTAAGTTCGAGTTTCATCAAATAGTCAAAACAATTCTGATAAAAATTCATTTTCTGTTATCATCATTTTGGCTCAATGAATTTATTTTCTATTCAAACATCTTCAAAACGTTTTCAAACTTCAACGGTAACATTCTATGGTCATTTAGGGCTCCCCACATCAATTTCGTAATTTTCTGAAGTCAAATCGATAGAGAACCCGCAAACCCGCTTCCTAAACGTTTTGGCCTAAAACACGTATTTCAGTAGCTCAAAACACAAATTGAATCTCATATTCGCGATCCTCGCGACGATACGATCCCGTGGGTATGTTTTCGTAATTTTTCGGACACGTTTACTAGTAGGGGCGAAATCGTAATTTCGTTACAAAATGACTTCCACTAAATGGCTTTTAACCTCCCTTAATTACATTAACCTAATCAAAATTACCATAATCATGTCTAAAACGTGGGGGAGACACGTTTAAACATTTCTACACTTAGTCCTAAAGCTAACCTACCCTAATTAATACTAATTGACTAACTAAAGGTTTATTTAATGCTACTAGTGGGTTCATGCACCCATTAGCCCTATAAATACCTCCTAAACCCCCCCCCCCTCTCTCTCAGGCTAATTTCTCTCTCTCAGTGAACACAACTCTTCCCCGTTCGATTGCTCCTCAAGCCCAAACCAAACCAGTGCTCTCTCTCTTCTCCATACCCTCTACACACAGTCTCTCTCTCTCACTCCTCTCTCGTATGAAACCCCCCGAGCCCCTCACCATTCTTCTTCTTCTACGACTTCTTCTTCTTTGCCATCACCTCCCCAGGCTCGAACCCACGCCATGACCGCTCCGCAGCTCGAAGCAGCGAACCACAACGCCTTGAGCACCGCCCTGTTGCTCGAACCCACGCTCTCCCCTCCTCCTACCTCGCTCTACCTCAGACGAGTCGTCGTCGCCTTCTCGGACGTCCGACCACCGCCGGAAGCTCCTCTGACGAGCACCCTCCCGCTTCCGAAGCTCCCGCTTCCCCCGCTCCTCCGACGAGCAGCTCCTCTAGCTCGATCAGCAGACCACGCTGCCCGTCCGCCTGTCGCTCAGCCCGCTCGACCCACCGTCGCCTCCATCTCCCCACGGCAACCCCCAGACCACACACCCACAGCCCCTCGACGTCTGAGCACCCAAAACCTCAGCCACCCTCCGAGCGCTCCGACCCCGCCTTTGCATCCGCCTCAAGCAGCCGTAGACCGCCTCCCCCGTGAGACTTCCTCCGACGACGACTGTAACGACTCGTAATTTTTCAAAACATTTAATTACAAATTTAATATATTTTGTAATGGTTTGTCAGGAGTTTTAAATGATTTCAAAAAAATTCTATAAAAATATTTTAAAGCACTAGACTTATTATATTATATTTCAGTATTTTCGGATTTCCTCAAATACCCAAAACGTTTCTGTTAAAATTCATTTTCAAAAATTACCGTTTTGATTCGATGAATTTATTTTCTATACAAACGTCTTCAAAACGTTTTCAAACTTCTGCAGTAACCTCCTATGACCATTTAGGGCTCCCCACATTAATTTCGTAATTTTCTGATAACATTTCCATAGAGAACCCGCAAACCCGCTTTCTAAACGTTTTGGCCAAAAACTAGTAACTCCGTAGTCCAAACCCGGAAACGGACTTCGTATTCGCCATCCTCGCGACGATACGGTCCCGTGTGTATGTTTTCGTAATTTTTCGGACACATTTGATAGTATGGGCAAATTCGTAATTTCGTTACAATTTTACCGTCCTCAATTACTCTAGTTAATTATATTAACCTAATCAAATCTTTTTTAACCCTAAACATGACTAACACATGGGAGGAGACACGTTCAAAAAATTCTACACTTAGTCCTAAAGCTAACCTACCCTAATTAATACTAATTGACTAACTAAAGGTGTATTTAATGCTAATAGTGGGTTCATGAACCCATTAACCCTATAAATACCCCCTAATTCTACATTAACATCCTAAGTAATTTTTTTAACACAAAACTTTCACAGGCCGTCACTCTCTCTCTCTCGTATTCTCTCTCTCTCTCTCTCTCACGCTCTCCCTCCCTTCACCTCCGACCTCCGCCGCCGGCTCCGACCGCCTCCCACCGCTGCCCCGTCGCCATCGCCGTCGCCATCGCCCCCCGCCGCCGCCGCCGCCGTCTCCAGAGGCTTCCGCCGTCGCAAGAACCCCCCACAGCGCCCGCCTCGCCTGCACACGTCGCCCGCCGCCGCCGCCGTCGCCGTCCCCGCCTTCGCCGCCCCGCCTTCGCCTTCCCTCCGCACCACCGACCGCCCGCCGTGCGCCCCCCTCCGCTCGCCGGCCGCCGACAGACCCCGCCGCTGCCATCGTTGGTCGAAGCAGCGTAAGTTTGCATCAGGGCAAACTTGTAAATATTAAGAACTTTACGATTTTCGTATTTATTAAATAATTATAAATAGGGTTAAGGGCTAAAAATCCATAAGTAATTATACAGGGGCCAGAAAAATGAGTGGATAGTCCCAGAAAATCAGAAACGACATTTCGGATCCAATGGCGCTGGTCTTACCTCGACCAGACGTCTACTTTTTCCAAAATGATTTTTTGAACCTTAAAAATAAATACGTTTAAATCATTCTAAAATTCGTAGCTTACAGGTTTTGCATACAATAATATGTGATAAATTTATATGTGATAATAGACTTCGAGACGGTCATTTTGACTATTTATTCAAGCTATTCCGACTTTTATTGCTCCTGTAAGAAATTACGGAAGATACACGTTCCTTAAGTTTTTAGGTTTTTTAAGCTATTTCTAAGTTTTTAAAAATCATAAAAAATTACAGAAGCTTCTGAAAATTCTCCCCTCTTGCAGTAAAATCTAAATAATTATTTTAGGTTTATATAAAAATTTTAAATATTTTCCGACACCGTTTTACCGAGTTTAAAAATCAAACTAACCTAATTATTAAATAGTAAAAAGTCGTGTTTTTCTAAAATAAGTATTTTGTGTTGCAGGTACAGACTCTGGTGTACCAACTTCTGAGGAAGCCCTAGATCCTCTTCCGGCTTACTACAACGGTATTAATTTTGGTACGTCACGATAGGTTCTAACCTTAGAAATCTAGCCACTGTGCACGTACGAACTTGTAGCACCGCACTACTACGTGCTCGAAGCACGGAAACATACGCCACTTTCTTGTGTTGGACTTGACTTGGAACATTTCATGGAACGATCATGTAAAGAACTTGTACTTGACACATCACCGGGTTTTGGGGTAACTCATAGTTTGCGAGAGTACGGGAGTGACTAGAGTTTGGTCTACCTGTCCTGTCGCCTGTGTTTCGGCGCCCTGTCCTGCTGCCTGCGTTTCGGCAAACCATACTGCTGCCTGGGTACCGGCATTCGTCTGGGTAGCACCCAGGCAAGAGACAAACTGAACGGTCACATATTGTACTCTCCGACTTGAGTCACGTAGTTTTAGCAGAGCTTGCACAGTTACTTCTTTACAGTCATGCACTTTACTTTCTGCACTTGTACAGACACTACACCGTACTTTACTTTACTTTTGCTTGTCATACTTGTACAGTACTTCTTTTCTTTGTTTAGAATCTTTGTGACTTACCTTCGGTTCCACTTGTGGCACCGACAGACGACGACCTGATCGAGGAGATCGCTCCAGAGTACGAGGAGCCTGTGTACGACCCAGAGACCGCGGAGTTTTAGTTACTTTTCTGTTGGAGTGTGTATTGTACTATGTATTTCCGTTTCTGCATTTCCTTTCAGTATTTCCTTTCATGTATTGGTGTGAGAGAGTGATGGTTGTTGTTGTACTTTAATTTGGACTGTAATAATGTCTGTAAGCTGGTTTGAGTGTTGTTGGTACATCTCTGCGTTGTGACTATGCTGATTTCACTGGTAAACTGCGGAACCTGCAAATAAACCGAATAAGTAACGGGCCCCGAGAGCGGGTCGTTACAAGTTTGGTGGCCCATGCAGGTCCGTGCAAAATACCTCGTGAACAGTATAGTAAAACCAGGATGTATCGTGTACGATACTCGACTAAGCTGACATTTTTCTATGAATGCAGGTTTGACACTCGAAGAATGGATGGAGACCCTTCGGAGAAGCCCCAATGGAGTTGACCTATCCTGCCTTAATAAAAAGTTATTAACAAAATTTTGATAGGATTAAAAAAATCCTTCTGTGTCGGTGGCACTCATATGAATGATGACCTTCCTTCAATGGACCATGATACTGGTCAATGTGCTTGGCTAAAGTCTGTTGGATCAACCTAGCTAGACTGGGCATAAGTGATCCTGGCTTAGTCACTTCCCTGGCCGTGTCCGCTGGACCGTAAGGACGTGAATCATGATTATAAGACGTCATCGATCTTCTCCACTATCAACCTTCCTTTGTCTTGATGACCTTTCATTTGACCTTCTTAGAATCTTTCTACACCAATTCTTACTAAACATTATGTACAGGTCTTTTGTGTTCAACGCTTAAGAATGGACGGAAACACCTCAAAGACCCCCAATGGAGCCTATCAGTCTGAAGCCAACAACCCGACCGACAACGGGCCAACTCCCACAGTGCATCAGATCTCGGATCTGGCATTGCGAGAAATGGTCGAGACTATCAAAGGCGAGTATCACCCTACAGGAGGCATCCAACAATTTCGATCCCTCCACCCGAAGACATGGAACGGAGAAGATGGCCCGATGAAGGCCGATGAATGGCTAGAGAGTACTGAAGAAAACTTGAGGGCCGCTCAGATCGGAAGGCATGCCTGGACAGATACAGCCAGGTCCCAACTAACGGATGGGGCCAGAGTTTGGTGGGGCTCTGCAGAAAAGCGTCTCCAGCGACCAATCGAATGGGAGACATTCACGGAACTTTTCCGCACCCAATATTTCTCTCCGGAGGCCCAGATGGGGCTTGAGGCGCAATTTGTTGGGTTGAAACAAGGTTCCATGACGGTGGAACAATACGACGCCCGGTTCACCATGTTGAGCCGCTTTGCTCCTGAGTTGGTTGCCACTCCAATAGCTCAGGCTCGACGCTTTAAGCAGGGTCTCAACATAGAGATCCGTCGGAATTTAGTTGGACGTACATTATCTACCCACACCGAAGTTCTAGCTGCTGCTCGTGAACATGAGTTTGTGGAGAGGGAAGAAAGGCATGGGTTGGCTGCCCCTCACAGAAGACAACCACCTCCAACCCCTGTTGCTGGACCTAGCCGACGACCCCCGCCTAATCAGATATATCGGCCCATTCAACAGACGCAGTTCAAGAGGTAGGGCCCACCACCACCACCGCGCCTAATATGTCATCATTGCGGGAAACCAGGGCACCTCCGCTCAGAATGCCGATCTTTTCTAAACCTCTGTCTGGTCTGTGGATCAAAGGACCATGTTGCAAGGGACTGTCCTGAGAGGAAGTCTCAGCTACCTAACCCTGCTCCGGCCCACGTCCCTGCCAGAAATGTGCCACCACGTCCACCACCTGCTCGGCAACGTCAGCCACTTCCGCCCCAGCAGCAAGTATTCCAGCAAGCTCGCCCACAGGTGCCACCTCCAAGGCGTCAAGCTTATACCATGACTATGGAAGAGGCCGAAGCTACGGACCAGGTGATCACAGGTATGAGATTTCCATTCACTAAGCTACCCACTATTCTGTTTAGGGATCGTGAGCTTAGATGTGACTCTCATTACCATAGGTATCGTCTTAGTAGCCGGTAAGCCTGCCCTCACACTGTTCGACTCAGGAGCTACACATTGCTTCATGGCAAGTCGATTCGTCCAAACACACGACGTCTCTGTAGAACCTCTTACTTCCCGTTGGAAGGTCGAGACCGGTGGTGGGTCTCTACCAGTAACCAGCAGATGCCTCCAATGCTCTGTTGTGATTTGTGGACGAGATCTCTACGCCGACTTCATGGTGATAGAGTTGCCAACTTTCGATGCTGTTCTTGGGATGGACTGGTTAGGAACTTTTCACGCCACCATTGACTGTCGTCAAAGGAGGGTAGAATTCGAGATACCTAACCATCCAAAGTTCGAGTTCCTCAGCGGAAGTCGATCAGAAGGACCTGTGAAGTACCGAGCCAGACTTTCAGAAGCCATGGCGACTACAGCAGAAGATGAGCAAGAGAAGCCTGAGATAGTGCGAGAATTCTTGGACGTATTTCCGGACGACCTCTCAGGTTTGCCTCCGGATCGCGGCCTTGAATTTACCATTGATCTTATCCCAGGTGCACAACCAATGTCCAAGGGACCCTACCGCATGGCACCACCCGAGCTTGAAGAGATTCGAGCTCAACTAGATGATCTTATACAGAAAGGATGGATACGACCTAGTGTATCTGCATGGGGTGCCCCAGTGCTGCTCGTGAAGAAGAAGGACGGATCCCAGCGCATGTGCGTTGACTACCGCGAGCTAAACAAGATGACGGTGAAGAACAAGTACCCACTGCCCCGCATCGACGACCTATTCGACCAGCTTGGAGGATCGAGCGTGTATTCAAAGCTGGACCTAAAGACCGGATATCACCAAGTAAAGGTGAAGAAGGAGGATGTCCACAAGACCGCATTTCGGACGAGATATGTACACTACGAATTCCTGGTGATGCCATTTGGTATGACTAATGCACCTGCTGTATTCATGAGTTTTATGAACCAGGTTCTTTACAACCATCTGGACAAGTTCGTCGTCGTCTACATCGACGATATCCTCATCTACTCGAAGGACGCCGAAGAGCATAGAATTCACCTGAGGAAGGTCTTGGAGACGCCAAGACAACACCAACTGTATGCCAAGTACAGTAAGTGTGAGTTTTGGCTCAACAAGGTGGCTTTCCTGGGCCACATCATATCTGGAGAAGGGATATCTGTCGACCCTGAGAAAGTAGCTGCTGTTCAGAACTGGCCAGTCCCGAAGACTGTAACTGAGATTCGAAGTTTTCTAGGACTGGCTGGTTACTACCGACGATTCATCCAGGACTTCTCGAAGATCGCAGGAGCCATGACGAAATTGACGAGAAAGGACGTGATGTTCGTCTGGTCGAAGGCCTGTGAGGATGCATTCCAAGAGCTGAAGAAGAGGCTGACTTCTGCCCCGATTCTAGTCATCCCAGACAGAACCGGAGGATTCGAAGTATTTTGTGATGCATCTGGCAAAGGACTTGGATGCGTGCTGCATCAGCACGGCCGAGTCGTTGCATATGCATCCAGACAACTGAAGATCCATGAAAAGAACTACCCCACTCATGACCTTGAGTTGGCGGCAGTTATCTTTGCCCTAAAGATATGAAGGCACTTTTTACTGGGCGAACACGTAAAGATCTTCTCAGATCACAAGAGTCTCAAATACCTGTTCACCCAGAAGGAGCTCAACATGCGCCAACGCCGATGGATCGAGCTGATGGCGGACTATGATATTGACCTTCAATACCATCCTGGGAAGGTCAATGTTGTACCGGATGCTTTAAGTCGCCTTCATGCAGTGATGACTCTCACATCACAATGGAGGCTTCGACACGAGATCCGAGCCATGGAGATGGATGTCATACTACCTGGAGTAACGTCTTCGTTGCTCAACCTTCGGATCCAGTCCGACCTGGTAGACAAGATCAAAGCTGCCCAAGCCGGAGACGCAAAGCTGCAGAAGATCAGAGACATGGTGACAGCAGGTCAGCGGCCTGAATTCAAGATCCATGAGGATGGATCTTTGAGATTCGGTAACCGCATCTGCGTACCATCTGGAGACGTCAGAGAAGCTCTATTGGAGGAAGCTCACAGTTCTCCATATTCCATTCATCCAGGAGGAACGAAGATGTATCAAGACTTGCGACAACACTACTGGTGGCATGGGATGAAGAGAAGCGTCGCACGCAGTGTGGCAAAGTGTATAGTGTGCCAACAAGTGAAGGCTGAACATCACCGGTCTGCCGGATTGTTGCAGCCTTTGCCCATCCCAGAGTGGAAATGGCAACACATCACGATGGACTTCGTGACGGGACTGCCCAAGAGCACGAAGCACAATGATGCTGTCTGGGTGATCGTTGATCGATTGACCAAGTCAGCACACTTCATTCCTTTCAGAGTGGGCCAGTCGACCGAGATGCTTGCCAAGAAATACATGGAAGAGATCGTGAAGCTGCATGGTGTCCCTGTCAGCATTGTTTCAGACAGAGACACTCGATTTACGTCTCATTTTTGGAAGAGCTTGCAGGAATGTCTGGGGACCCGATTAAGCTTCAGTACAGCTTATCACCCTCAGACTGATGGCCAGTCAGAACGCACCATTCAGATCCTGGAGGACATGTTGCGTGCGTGTATGTTGGACTTCAAGGGATCTTGGGAGGATCATCTACATCTCGTGGAGTTTGCATACAACAACAGTTATCAGGCCAGCATTGGTATGGCGCCTTTTGCAGCGCTATATGGTAGGAAGTGTCGTTCTCCTTTAAGCTGGGACGACATTGGTGATCGAGAGCTCATTGGTCCAGACTTGATTGTTGAAGCAGTGGAAGTAGTCCGGACCATCAGAGAGAAGCTACAGTTGGCCCAAGATCGATACAAGCATTGGGCAGATGCAAAGCGCCGACATTTAGAGTTCCAGCCTGGCGATCATGTATTTTTGAAGATCTCGCCGAATCGAGGGAAGATTCGTTTTGGACGAAGAGGGAAGCTCAGTCCTCGATATATTGGTCCATTTGATGTCTTGGAGCGAGTAGGCGAGGTGGCCTATCGCCTTGCCTTGCCACCTGCATTGGAAGGAGTACATGAAGTTTTCCATGTCTCACAGCTTCGACGCTACGTGAGTGATCCTAGTCATGTTGTGGATTACTCCGAGATTGCTGTTCGTCCGGATCTATCTTACGAACAACAACCAGTCAAAATCCTGGACCGACGGCAAAAGATCCTCAAGAATCGAGTAATCAACCTTGTCAGGATAATGTGGCGTCACGACTCACCTGGAGAATCTACTTGGGAACGAGAAGACGAGATGCAAGAACGCTACCCGTATCTATTTACCGAATCAGGTAATCCTACTAGTTACGAGACTAGTTACGGAAGCTATGGTGATGTTAATAGTAAGTATTCATAAACATCATCTCTTGTTTTCTTGATGCTATGATATCACATTATATTATTTACAACCTGATTTATTAGACCATTATTATCATTTATTTGCTTGAGCTTCTTCATAACAAAAGTTATTCGTTTTAGAAAGTTCGAGAAATTCCGAGGACGGAATTATTTTAAGGAGGGTAGGATGTAACGACTCGTAATTTTTCAAAACATTTAATTACAAATTTAATATATTTTGTAATGGGTTGTCAGGAGTTTTAAATGATTTCAAAAAAATTCTATAAAAATATTTTAAAGCACTAGACTTATTATATTATATTTCAGTATTTTCGGATTTCCTCAAATACCCAAAACGTTTCTGTTAAAATTCATTTTCAAAAATTACCGTTTTGATTCGATGAATTTATTTTCTATACAAACGTCTTCAAAAAGTTTTTACACTTCTGCAGTAACCTCCTATGACCATTTAGGGCTCCCCACATTAATTTCGTAATTTTCTGATAACATTTCCATAGAGAACCCGCAAACCCGCTTTCTAAACGTTTTGGCCAAAAACTAGTAACTCCGTAGTCCAAACCCGGAAACGGACTTCGTATTCGCCATCCTCGCGACGATACGGTCCCGTGGGTATGTTTTCGTAATTTTTCGGACACATTTGATAGTATGGGCAAATTCGTACTTTCGTTACAATTTTACCGTCCTCAATTACTCTAGTTAATTACATTAACCTAATCAAATCTTTTTTAACCCTAAACATGACTAACACATGGGAGGAGACACGTTCAAAAAATTCTACACTTAGTCTTAAAGCTAACCTACCCTAATTAATACTACTTGACTAACTAAAGGTGTATTTAATGCTAATAGTGGGTTCATGAACCCATTAACCCTATAAATACCCCCTAATTCTACATTAACATCCTAAGTAATTTTTTAAACACAAAACTTTCACAAGCCGTCACTCTCTCTCTCTCTCTCTCTCGTACTCTCTCTCTCTCTCTCTCTCACGCTCTCCCTCCCTTCACCTCCGACCTCCGCCGCCGGCTCCGACCGCCTCCCACCGCTGCCCCGTCGCCATCGCCGTCGCCATCGCCCCCCGCCGCCGTCTCCAGAGGCTTCCGCCGCCGCAAGAACCCCCCACAGCGCCCGCCTCGCCTGCACACGTCGCCCGCCGCCGCCGCCGTCGCCGTCCCCGCCTTCGCCGCCCTGCCTTCGCCTTCCCTCCGCACCGCCGACCGCCTGCCGTGCGCCCCCCTCCGCTCGCCGGCCGCCGACAGACCCCGCCGCTGCCATCGTTGGTCGAAGCAGCGTAAGTTTGCATCAGGGCAAACTTGTAAATATTAAGAACTTTACGATTTTCGTATTTATTAAATAATTATAAATAGGGTTAAGGGCTAAAAATCCATAAGTAATTATACAGGGGCCAGAAAAATGAGTGGATAGTCCCAGAAAATCAGAAACGACATTTCGGATCCAATGGCGCTGGTCTTACCTCGACCAGACGTCTACTTTTTCCAAAATGATTTTTTGAACCTTAAAAATAAATACGTTTAAATCATTCTAAAATTCGTAGCTCACAGGTTTTGCATACAATAATATGTGATAAAATTATATGTGATAATAGACTTCGAGACGGTCATTTTGACTGTTTATTCAAGCTATTCCGACTTTTATTGCTCCTGTAAGAAATTACGGAAGATACACGTTCCTTAAGTTTTTAGGGTTTTTAAGCTATTTCTAAGTTTTTAAAAATTATAAAAAATTACAGAAGCTTCTGAAAATTCTCCCCTCTGCAGTAAAATATAAATAATTATTTTAGGTTTATATAAAAATTTTAAATATTTTCCGACACCGTTTTACCGAGTTTAAAAATCAAACTAACCTAATTATTAAATAGTAAAAAGTCGTGTTTTTCTAAAATAAGTATTTTGTGTTGCAGGTACAGACTCTGGTGTACCAACTTCTGAGGAAGCCCTAGATCCTCTTCCGGCTTACTACAACGGTATTAATTTTGGTACGTCACGATAGGTTCTAACCTTAGAAATCTAGCCACTGTGCTCGTACGAACTTGTAGCACCGCACTACTACGTGCTCGAAGCACGGAAACATACGCCACTTTCTTGTGTTGGACTTGACTTGGAACATTTCATGGAACGATCATGTAAAGAACTTGTACTTGACACATCACCGGGTTTTGGGGTAACTCATAGTTTGCGAGAGTACGGGAGTGACTAGAGTTTGGTCTACCTGTCCTGTCGCCTGTGTTTCGGCGCCCTGTCCTGCTGCCTGCGTTTTGGCAAACCATACTGCTGCCTGGGTACCGGCATTCGTCTGGGTAGCACCCAGGCAAGAGACAAACTGAACGGTCACATATTGTACTCTCCGACTTGAGTCACGTAGTTTTAGCAGAGCTTGCACAGTTACTTCTTTACAGTCATGCACTTTACTTTCTGCACTTGTACAGACACTACACCGTACTTTACTTTACTTTTGCTTGTCATACTTGTACAGTACTTCTTTTCTTTGTTTAGAATCTTTGTGACTTACCTTCGGTTCCACTTGTGGCACCGACAGACGATGACCTGATCGAGGAGATCGCTCCAGAGTACGAGGAGCCTGTGTACGACCCAGAGACCGCGGAGTTTTAGTTACTTTTCTGTTGGAGTGTGTATTGTACTATGTATTTCCGTTTCTGCATTTCCTTTCAGTATTTCCTTTCATGTATTGGTGTGAGAGAGTGATGGTTGTTGTTGTACTTTAATTTGGACTGTAATAATGTCTGTAAGCTGGTTTGAGTGTTGTTGGTACTTCTCTGCGGTGTGACTATGCTGATTTCACTGGTAAACTGCGGAACCTGCAAATAAACCGAATAAGTAACGGGCCCCGAGAGCGGGTCGTTACAAGTTTGGTGGCCCATGCAGGTCCGTGCAAAATACCTCGTGAACAGTATAGTAAAACCAGGATGTATCGTGTACGATACTCGACTAAGCTGACATTTTTCTATGAATGCAGGTTTGACACTCGAAGAATGGATGGAGACCCTTCGGAGAAGCCCCAATGGAGTTGACCTATCCTGCCTTAATAAAAAGTTATTAACAAAATTTTGATAGGATTAAAAAAAATCCTTCTGTGTCGGTGGCACTCATATGAATGATGACCTTCCTTCAATGGACCATGATACCGGTCAATGTGCTTGGCTAAAGTCTGTTGGATCAACCTAGCTAGACTGGGCATAAGTGATCCTGGCTTAGTCACTTCCTTGGCCGTGTCCGCTGGACCGTAAGGATGTGAATCATGATTATAAGACGTCATCGATCTTCTCCACTATCAACCTTCCTTTGTCTTGATGACCTTTCATTTGACCTTCTTAGAATCTTTCTACACCAATTCTTACTAAACATTATGTACAGGTCTTTTGTGTTCAACGCTCAAGAATGGACGGAAACACCTCAAAGACCCCCAATGGAGCCTATCAGTCTGAAGCCAACAACCCGACCGACAACGGGCCAACTCCCACAGTGCATCAGATCTCGGATCTGGCATTGCGAGAAATGGTCGAGGCTATCAAAGGCGAGTATCACCCTACGGGAGGCATCCAACAATTTCGATCCCTCAACCCGAAGACATGGAACGGAGAAGATGGCCCGATGAAGGCCGATGAATGGCTAGAGAGTACTGAAGAAAACTTGAGGGCCGCTCAGATTGGAAGGCATGCCTGGACAGATACAGCCAGGTCCCAACTAACGGATGGGGCCAGAGTTTGGTGGGGCTCTGCAGAAAAGCGTCTCCAGCGACCAATCGAATGGGAGACATTCACGGAACTTTTCCGCACCCAATATTTCTCTCCGGAGGCTCAGATGGAGCTTGAAGCGCAATTTGTTGGGTTGAAACAAGGTTCCATGACGGTGGAACAATACGACGCCCGGTTCACCATGTTGAGCCGCTTTGCTCCTGAGTTGGTTGCCACTCCAATAGCTCAGGCTCGACGCTTTAAGCAGGGTCTCAACATAGAGATGCGTCGGAATTTAGTTGGACGTACATTATCTACCCACACCGAAGTTCTAGCTGCTGCTCGTGAACATGAGTTTGTGGAGAGGGAAGAAAGGCGTGGGTTGGCTGCCCCTCACAGAAGACAACCACCTCCAACCCCTGTTGCTGGACCTAGCCGACGACCCCCGCCTAATCAGATATATCGGCCCATTCAACAGACGCAGTTCAAGAGGCAGGGCCCACCACCACCACCGCGCCTAATATGTCATCATTGCGGGAAACCAGGGCACCTCCGCTCAGAATGCCGAACTTTTCTAAACCTCTGTCTGGTCTGTGGATCAAAGGACCATGTTGCAAGGGACTATCCTGAGAGGAAGTCTCAGCTACCTAACCCTGCTCCGGCCCACGTCCCTGCCAGAAATGTGCCACCACGTCCACCACCTGCTCAGCAACGTCAGCCACTTCCGCCCCAGCAGCAAGTATTCCAGCAAGCTCGCCCACAGGTGCCACCTCCAAGGCGTCAATGTAACGTCCTGTATTTTTCAAACACTTCAAATACGTATTTAACGTATTTTTTGTAAATTTTCTTTATAATGGTTAGTTAGGAGTTGTATATCAAAACTGATTTCAAAAATCCTTATAAAAATATATTAGAGCACTAGACTTATCGTATTGTATTTCAGCAATTTCAGATTTCCGCAAATGCCCAAAACATTCCTGTTAAAATTCATCTCCCAAAATTACCGTTTTGATTCGACGAATTTATTTTCTATTCAAACGTATTCAAAACGTTTTCAAACATATACAGTAGCATCCTATGATCATTTAGGGCTCCCCACATTTATTTCATAATTTTCTGACATCATTTCAGCATAGAACCAGCAAACCCGCTTTCTAAATGTTTTGGCCAAAAACTAGTATTTCCGTAACTCAAATCCCAGAACGGATCTTGTATTCGCGATCCTCGCGACGATACGATCCCGTGGGTATGTTCTCGTAATTTTTCGGACATGTTTAATATCAGGGGCAAAACCGTAATTTAAATCTATTGTATTTTGCTTATCACGTTCACTAATGACTTTTTCACATTTACTAATCGTCTTTTACTTTTACCTTAATATTAGATCTACCCCTAATAATTACCCTAACCCTACCCATATTAACCCACCGTATTTGTTGTTGGATCTGAATTGATTCAGATCCAACCATCCACCCCCAACATTCATCACCCCCATTTAATATTTTATCATTAATATTATCATCGTCTACCCTATATATATGAACCCATTTCGTTCACAGTCACACACCCTCAATTTCTCCACCTTCTCCCTTGTTAATTTCGAAACCCAACTACTTCTCTCCCAGGATCACATACGCAGTATCCCTTCTCTCCCATTTCATTTTTGAATTAACCCAGGCTCTCTGAATTCGTCTAACCCTGTCTCTCTCCCTCAAACTCTCTTTCACTCATTCACCTCTCTCTCTCTCTGTTTCGAAACACAGCACCCCTACCCCGCCATCTCCTCCGGAGCACCCCACACGCAGCTACCGCCCACGCCGCCATCAGCCGCCGCGACGTCGCCCCGCCGTCCGCCGAAGCCTCTGCTCCGACGGCCACGACCCCCGACAGCGCCCCACGCTGCCGCCTCCACTCGAGAGCTCGCACCGCTCGCCGTCGATCGCCCGAAGCCGCCGCCACCGCCGTGATCTCCGACCGCCACCGCTTCAGCAGCGCCCCCTCGCCGTCGTCGCCTCGCTCCGACATCAGCCCCAACATCGCCGAAGCCCGCTCGGAGACGTCGCCGGAGAGGCGATGACCGTCCGCCTCGGTGACGACCAGCGCCCCCCCTCTCGCCCCGTCGTTGATGCAGCCTCCGTCGTCGATCCTCCGCCTTCCCGCCGTCGCACCCCGCCCCGCGGCCGTAGCAACGACGAAGACCCCCCGTTGCTCTGTCGACGGTGAGATCGTGAGTGTGGGTTTATAAAAAACGTATTTTTGATAAATACGAAAACGTATTTTCGTATTTCGTATATTTTAAATAATTAATAAATAGGGTCAAATGGTTATAAATCCATAACTTGATATACAGGGCCCAGAAAAATGTGGGGATAGCTCCAGAAAATCAGAAACATCATTTCGGATCCAATGGCGCTGGTCTCACTGCGAGCAGATGCCTACTTTTCCCAGAATCGTTTTTTTGAACCTAAAATTTAAATACGTATAAATCTTTCTAAAAATCATAACTCGCTGTTTTCACTCACAATAATATGTGATAAAATTATAGGTGAAAGTAAACTTCGAGACGGTCATTTTGACTGTTCATTTGAGTAATTCCGACTTGGATTGCTCCCGGAACAATTTACGGAAAATACGCACCACTTAAATAAATCAGGTTTTAAAGCTAGTTTTGAGTTTCTAAAAATTATAAAAATTATTATAGACTTCAGAAAAATATTCCCTCTTGCAGTAAAACTAATTTTATTATATATAGTCTATATAAAAATTTAGGACCCTTTTCATCGCCGTTTTAACCAGTTTTAAAATCAGACACTCAACTTAAATAAATAAGAAATTAGGATATTCTCTAACTAGTTATCTCTTGTGTTTACAGGTAGCAAATCTCGTGCATCGACACTAGATCCAGTCCCGGATCACTACCACCACCTCGAAGATCGTAAGTCACAGTAAATTCTACCCTTAGAAATTTAGATAGTGTACGTAATGGAAAATAGTGTAATAATTGGAATACCGCATGCTCGAAGCATGGATCGGTGTCTTAGTTGGTGGACTTCAAATCATTACTCAAGACTGACATTCTCTCTTGAGGTTTCTGCCTTGACTTTTCAACAAGCGAAGATCTTTGAAGTGTTGTTAATGCATGTGAACAGCTTTACTTTTGGAACAACAGATTGACATACCGTATTGCAACACAGTGACTGAGTGATATACTGCACTGACATCATACTGCTGGAACGTCCTATTGAAATTGAATGATTAACAGTAGTTAGCACTGCACCGGGTTTTGGGGTAACTTATAATTGCGGAAGTACGGGAGCGACTAGTCCAGACTTTGTTGTCACCGTGCGGGTTCTAGCAACCCATAACAGTGCCGGTGACAACCATCACAGATCACAGATCACAGTTCACAGTTTATTGCACAGTACTCAGAGAATTGGTTCGCCCGGGTAGCACCCGCGGCAAGAGTTGGCCTCTTGGTTGCTCACTGTACTTCCCGTTATAAGTCACGGACTAGGCTAGGCACAGTTTCTATCATTATTGCTATGGTCATGGTTATTCTTGTACGTTACTTGCTCGGTCACCTTTTCTTTACTTGTCACCCTTGCATGCTTGACAGATGTACTTTACTTATCGCACTTGCATGCTTGTCTGTCCCTACTTTACTTTCCGCACTTGTTTACTATAGACTGCTCCATATTTGTGCACTCCTCTTTTTCTATCGCTAGAATTGTTGTGACTTACCTTCGGTTCCATTTATGGCACCGGCAGACGAAGACCTGATCAAGGAGATTGCCCCAGAGTTCATGGAGCCTACATTGACCCAGATGCGGCAGAGTTTTAGTTACTTTTCTGTTGGTGTGTGTGTTGTACAGTGTATTTCCTTTTTCCGCATTTCCTTTCAGTACTTCCTTCATGTATTTGTGAGAGAGAGTGCTGGTTGTTGTTGTACTTTTATTTGGACTGTAATAACGTCTGTACGCTGGTTTGAGTATTGTGATACATCTCTGAGTTGTGGCTATGCTGATTTCACTGGTAAACTGCGGAACCTGCGAATAAACCAAATAAGTAACGGGCCCCCAAGAGCGGGTCGTTACAGTCAAGCTTATACCATGACTATGGAAGAGGCCGAAGCTACAGACCAGGTGATCACAGGTATGAGATTTCCATTCACTAAGCTACCCACTATTCTGTTTAGGGATCGTGAGCTTAGATGTGACTCTCATTACCATAGGTATCGTCTTAGTAGCCGGTAAGCCTGCCCTCACACTGTTCGACTCAGGAGCTACACATTGCTTCATGGCAAGTCGATTCGTCCAAACACACGACGTCTCTGTAGAACCTCTGACTTCCCGTTGGAAGGTCGAGACCGGTGGTGGGTCTCTACCAGTAACCAGCAGATGCCTCCAATGCTCTGTTGTGATTTGTGGACGAGATCTCTACGCAGACTTCATGGTGATAGAGTTGCCAACTTTCGATGCTGTTCTTGGGATGGACTGGTTAGGAACTTTTCACGCCACCATTGACTGTCGTCAAAGGAGGGTAGAATTCGAGATACCTAACCATCCAAAGTTCGAGTTCCTCAGCGGAAGTCGATCAGAAGGACCTGTGAAGTACCGAGCCAGACTTTCAGAAGCCATGGCGACTACAGCAGAAGATGAGCAAGAGAAGCCTGAGATAGTGCGAGAATTCTTGGACGTATTTCCGGACGACCTCTCAGGTATGCCTCCGGATCGTGGCCTTGAATTTACCATTGATCTTATCCCAGGTGCACAACCAATGTCCAAGGGACCCTACCGCATGGCACCACCCGAGCTTGAAGAGATTCGAGCTCAACTAGATGATCTTATACAGAAAGGATGGATACGACCTAGTGTATCTGCATGGGGTGCCCCAGTGCTGCTCGTGAAGAAGAAGGACGGATCCCAGCGCATGTGCGTTGACTACCGCGAGCTAAACAAGATGACGGTGAAGAACAAGTACCCACTGCCCCGCATCGACGACCTGTTCGACCAGCTTGGAGGATCGAGCGTGTATTCAAAGCTGGACCTAAAGACCGGATATCACCAAGTAAAGGTGAAGAAGGAGGATGTCCACAAGACCGCATTTCGGACGAGATATGTACACTACGAATTCCTGGTGATGCCATTTGGTGTGACTAATGCACCTGCTGTATTCATGAGTCTTTTGAACCAGGTTCTTTACAACCATCTGGACAAGTTCGTCGTCGTCTACATCGACGATATCCTCATCTACTCGAAGGACGCCGAAGAGCATAGAATTCACCTGAGGAAGGTCTTGGAGACGCCAAGACAACACCAACTGTATGCCAAGTACAGTAAGTGTGAGTTTTGGCTCAACAAGGTGGCTTTCCTGGGCCACATCATATCTGGAGAAGGGATATCTGTCGACCCCGAGAAAGTAGCTGCTGTTCAGAACTGGCCAGTCCCGAAGACTGTAACTGAGATTCGAAGTTTTCTAGGACTGGCTGGTTACTACCGACGATTCATCCAGGACTTCTCGAAGATCGCAGGAGCCATGACGAAATTGACGAGAAAGGACGTGATGTTCGTCTGGTCGAAGGCCTGTGAGGATGCATTCCAAGAGATGAAGAAGAGGCTGACTTCTGCCCCGATTCTAGTCATCCCAGACAGAACCGGAGGATTCGAAGTATTTTGTGATGCATCTGGCAAAGGACTTGGATGCGTGCTGCATCAGCACGGCCGAGTCGTTGCCTATGCATCCAGACAATTGAAGATCCATGAAAAGAACTACCCCACTCATGACCTTGAGTTGGCGGCAGTTATCTTTGCCCTAAAGATATGGAGGCACTTTTTACTGGGCGAACACGTAAAGATCTTCTCAGATCACAAGAGTCTCAAATACCTGTTCACCCAGAAGGAGCTCAACATGCGCCAACGCCGATGGATCGAGCTGATGGCGGACTATGATATTGACCTTCAATACCATCATGGGAAGGTCAATGTTGTACCGGATGCTTTAAGTCGCCTTCATGCAGTGATGACTCTCACATCACAATGGAGGCTTCGACACGAGATCCGAGCCATGGAGATGGATGTCATAATACCTGGAGTAACGTCTTCGTTGCTCAACCTTCGGATCCAGTCCGACCTGGTAGACAAGATCAAAGCTGCCCAAGCCGGAGACGCAAAGCTGCAAAAGATCAGAGACATGGTGATAGCTGGTCAGCGGCCTGAATTCAAGATCCATGAGGATGGATCTTTGAGATTCGGTAACCGCATCTGCGTACCATCTGGAGACGTCAGAGAAGCTCTATTGGAGGAAGCTCACAGTTCTCCATATTCCATTCATCCAGGAGGAACGAAGATGTATCAAGACTTGCGACAACACTACTGGTGGCATGGGATGAAGAGAAGCGTTGCACGCAGTGTGGCGAAGTGTATAGTGTGCCAACAAGTGAAGGCTGAACATCACCGGTCTGCCGGATTGTTGCAGCCTTTGCCCATCCCAGAGTGGAAATGGCAACACATCACGATGGACTTCGTGACGGGACTGCCCAAGAGCACGAAGCACAATAATGCTGTCTGGGTGATCGTTGATCGATTGACCAAGTCAGCACACTTCATTCCTTTCAGAGTGGGCCAGTCGACCGAGATGCTTGCCAAGAAATACATGGAAGAGATCGTGAAGCTGCATGGTGTCCCTGTCAGCATTGTTTCAGACAGAGACACTCGATTTACGTCTCATTTTTGGAAGAGCTTGCAGGAATGTCTGGGGGCCCGATTAAGCTTCAGTACAGCTTATCACCCTCAGACTGATGGCCAGTCAGAACGCACCATTCAGATCCTGGAGGACATGTTGCGTGCGTGTATGTTGGACTTCAAGGGATCTTGGGAGGATCATCTACATCTCGTGGAGTTTGCATACAACAACAGTTATCAGGCCAGCATTGGTATGGCGCCTTTTGCAGCGCTATATGGTAGGAAGTGTCGTTCTCCTTTAAGCTGGGACGACATTGGCGATCGAGAGCTCATTGGTCCAGACTTGATTGTTGAAGCAGTGGAAGTAGTCCGGACCATCAGAGAGAAGCTACAGTTGGCCCAAGATCGATACAAGCATTGGGCAGATGCAAAGCGCCGACATTTAGAGTTCCAGCCTGGCGATCATGTATTTTTGAAGATCTCGCCGAATCGAGGGATGATTCGTTTTGGACGAAGAGGGAAGCTCAGTCCTCGATATATTGGTCCATTTGATGTCTTGGAGCGAGTAGGCGAGGTGGCCTATCGCCTTGCCTTACCACCTGCATTGGAAGGAGTACATGAAGTTTTCCATGTCTCACAGCTTCGACGCTACGTGAGTGATCCTAGTCATGTTGTGGATTACTCCGAGATTGCTGTTCGTCCGGATCTATCTTACGAACAACAACCAGTCAAAATCCTGGACCGACGGCAAAAGATCCTCAAGAATCGAGTAATCAACCTTGTCAGGATAATGTGGCGTCACGACTCACCTGGAGAATCTACTTGGGAACGAGAAGACGAGATGCAAGAACGATACCCGTATCTATTTACCGAATCAGGTAATCCTACTAGTTACGAGACTAGTTACGGAAGCTATGGTGATGTTAATAGTAAGTATTCATAAACATCATCTCTTGTTTTCTTGATGCTATGATATCACATTATATTATTTACAACCTGATTTATTAGACCATTATTATCATTTATTTGCTTGAGCTTCTTCATAACAAAAGTTATTCGTTTTAGAAAGTTCGAGAAATTCCAAGGACGGAATTATTTTAAGGAGGGTAGGATGTAACGACTCGTAATTTTTCAAAACATTTAATTACAAATTTAATATATTTTGTAATGGTTTGTCAGGAGTTTTAAATGATTTCTAAAAAATTCTATAAAAATATTTTAAAGCACTAGACTTATTATATTATATTTCAGTATTTTCGGATTTCCTCAAATACCCAAAACGTTTCTGTTAAAATTCATTTTCAAAAATTACCGTTTTGATCCGATGAATTTATTTTCTATACAAACGTCTTCAAAACGTTTTCAAACTTCTGCAGTAACCTCCTATGACCATTTAGGGCTCCCCACATTAATTTCGTAATTTTCTGATAACATTTCCATAGAGAACCCGCAAACCCCCTTTCTAAACGTTTTGGCCAAAAACTAGTAACTCCGTAGTCCAAACCCGGAAACGGACTTCGTATTCGCCATCCTCGCGACGATACGGTCCCGTGGGTATGTTTTGGTAATTTTCGGACACATTTGATAGTATGGGCAAATTCGTAATTTCGTTACAATTTTACCGTCCTCAATTACTCTAGTTAATTACATTAACCTAATCAAATCTTTTTTAACCCTAAACATGACTAACACCTGGGAGGAGACACGTTCAAAAAATTCTACACTTAGTCCTAAAGCTAACCTACCCTAATTAATACTAATTGACTAACTAAAGGTGTATTTAATGGTAATAGTGGGTTCATGAACCCATTAACCCTATAAATACCCCCTAATTCTACATTAACATCCTAAGTAATTTTTTAAACACAAAACTTTCACAAGCCGTCACTCTCTCTCTCTCGTACTCTCTCTCTCTCTCTCACGCTCTCCCTCCCTTCACCTCCGACCTCCGCCGCCGGCTCCGACCGCCTCCCACCGCTGCCCCGTCGCCATCGACGTCGCCATCGCCCCCCGCCGCCGCCGCCGCCGTCTCCAGAGGCTTCCGCCGCCGCAAGAACCCCCCACAGCGCCCGCCTCGCCTGCACACGTCGCCCGCCGCCGCCGCCGTCGCCTTCGCCGCCCCGCCTTCGCCTTCCCTCCGCACCTCCGACCGCCCGCCGTGCGCCCCCCTCCGCTCGCCGGCCGCCGACAGACCCCGCCGCTGCCATCGTTGGTCGAAGCAGCGTAAGTTTGCATCAGGGCAAACTTGTAAATATTAAGAACTTTATGATTTTCGTATTTATTAAATAATTATAAATAGGGTTAAGGGCTAAAAATCCATAAGTAATTATACAGGGGCCAGAAAAATGAGTGGATAGTCCCAGAAAATCAGAAACGACATTTCGGATCCAATGGCGCTGGTCTTACCTCGACCAGACGTCTACTTTTTCCAAAATGATTTTTTGAACCTTAAAAATAAATACGTTTAAATCATTCTAAAATTCGTAGCTCACAGGTTTTGCATACAATAATATGTGATAAAATTATATGTGATAATAGACTTCGAGACGGTCATTTTGACTGTTTATTCAAGCTATTCCGACTTTTATTGCTCCTGTAAGAAATTACGGAAGATACACGTTCCTTAAGTTTTTAGGTTTTTTAAGCTATTTCTAAGTTTTTAAAAATTATAAAAAATTACAGAAGCTTCTGAAAATTCTCCCCTCTTGCAGTAAAATATAAATAATTATTTTAGGTTTATATAAAAATTTTAAATATTTCCGACACCGTTTTACCGAGTTTAAAAATCAAACTAACCTAATTATTAAATAGTAAAAAGTCGTGTTTTTCTAAAATAAGTATTTTGTGTTGCAGGTACAGACTCTGGTGTACCAACTTCTGAGGAAGCCCTAGATCCTCTTCCGGCTTACTACAACGGTATTAATTTTGGTACGTCACGATAGGTTCTAACCTTAGAAATCTAGCCACTGTGCTCGTACGAACTTGTAGCACCGCACTACTACGTGCTCGAAGCACGGAAACATACGCCACTTTCTTGTGTTGGACTTGACTTGGAACATTTCATGGAACGATCATGTAAAGAACTTGTACTTGACACATCACCGGGTTTTGGGGTAACTCATAGTTTGCGAGAGTACGGGAGTGACTAGAGTTTGGTCTACCTGTCCTGTCGCCTGTGTTTCGGCGCCATGTCCTGCTGCCTGCGTTTCGGCAAACCATACTGCTGCCTGGGTACCGGCATTCGTCTGGGTAGCACCCAGGCAAGAGACAAACTGAACGGTCACATATTGTACTCTCCGACTTGAGTCACGTAGTTTTAGCAGAGCTTGCACAGTTACTTCTTTACAGTCATGCACTTTACTTTCTGCACTTGTACAGACACTACACCGTACTTTACTTTACTTCTGCTTGTCATACTTGTACATTACTTCTTTTCTTTGTTTAGAATCTTTGTGACTTACCTTCGGTTCCACTTGTGGCACCGACAGACGACGACCTGATCGAGGAGATCGCTCCAGAGTACGAGGAGCCTGTGTACGACCCAGAGACCGCGGAGTTTTAGTTACTTTTCTGTTGGAGTGTGTATTGTACTATGTATTTCCGTTTCTGCATTTCCTTTCAGTATTTCCTTTCATGTATTGGTGTGAGAGAGTGATGGTTGTTGTTGTACTTTAATATGGACTGTAATAATGTCTGTAAGCTGGTTTGAGTGTTGTTGGTACATCTCTGCGTTGTGACTATGCTGATTTCACTGGTAAACTGCGGAACCTGCAAATAAACCGAATAAGTAACGGGCCCCGAGAGCGGGTCGTTACAACGACTGCAGCGCCTCGAGCTCGCCGGTCGACAACCCCCGAAGCTCCTCCGAGCTTGCATGCCCTCGCCCGCCTCTCCTCCGGTGTAACAGCCTCCCCGAGCACCCTCGCCGTAGCCCCGCTCCGCCAGCATCGCCGCCCGAGGTCGCCGCCGCTCGCCTGCAACGCTCCGCCGTCGACGAGCCCTCAAACCCTCGCCTCCGCATGCACAAACGAAGGGAAACGTGAGGGTAAGTTAAAAAACGAAACCGTATTTTTGTAAATACGAAAACGTATTTCGTATAAATACGAAATTTTAACTAATTATTAAAAGGGTTTATTGGTTGTTAATTAATAATAAATAATATATAGGTCAGAAAAATATGAAACTAGCTCCAGAAAATCAGAAATAACATTCCGGACCCAATGGCGCTAGTTTCATATCAATACGATGCCTAGTTTTTTCAGAATTAATTTTTAAGCCTAAAAGTTAAATAGGTTATTTTCATTCAAAAATAGGTAACTTGCTATTTTCACATAATCCAATATGTGATAAAAATATATGTTAAATTACTCTTCGAGACGGTCATTTTGACAGTTCATTCGAAACTTTCCGATGCAGATTGCACCCAGTAGAAATTATTGAATAATCACGTACTTAATTAAGAATTAGTTTTTAAATCTATTTTGAACTTTTAAAAATTATAAAAAATTACTATCTGCTTCAGGAAAATATTTTCTCCTACAATAAAATTATTTTTAACATATCTAGACTATAGAAAAATTTAGCATGCTTTTTGACAACGTTTCGACTAGTTTAGAAAATCAAAACGATCAGGTTAAATAGGTAGAAAATAGTGTGCTCTTTAACCGGTTGTTTCTTGTGTTTGCAGATACCAATCCTCGTACACCAGCTTCCTTGGAAACTCTAGCTCTAACCTCATCTTGCTACGACAAGCTCGATAATGTAAGTCACTTTAATTCTAACTTTAGAAATTTAGCTAGTGCACTCGTATGAACTTAGGACCTCATATATATTCTCGGAACAGCTATTGACTTGAACCAATGTTTAGAGACCTAATTAACTAGAAAACTGATCAATAATGGAATGACCATGTGTTTCAAAGCATTGCTCAGGACTAAATTGAGATAGTACACTTTTATGGAATTAAATATCATAGTTGTTGGACTTCAAAGCATTGCTCATGATTGACATTCTCTGTTAAAGCTTCTGCATTGACTTTTCAACAAGCAAAACTCTTTGGAGTATTGTTGTTATTGTCTTTGAACATCTTTGGAGTGAGACTATTGTGCATAACTATTGGTATGTGAGTCGGTCTATCACGACCGTCATTAGTGTCTTTGAAACAACGGATTGACGTACCGTATTGAAAAGTAATGATTGAATGGAATACCGTGGAACATCCTACTGAAATTGAATGCTTAAAAGTAGTTGGCACATCACTGGGTTTTGGGGGTAACTTATATTAGAGAAAGTGCGGGAGCGACCGCGAGCCATCTACACATTGCACCGTACTGTACCGACCGTTACCGACCGTCTAAATGAAATGTACCGTCTAAAGTGATTTGAAATCCGCCCGGGTGAGCGCCCCCGTGGCAGGAGATGGGCTCAATGGTTGCACACTGTACTTTCCTATATAAGTCACGTAGTTTCTAGTTTTGCTATTGCCTGATTGTTACTACGTTTGCCGGGTTGTACTACTATTGCCTGCTGGTTGCCATGCTACAGTTATTGCACTAGTTTGATTGATGTTGCACTAGTTGATTACTATCATTGTTTTGTCACGACTAACTCGACATCATTGTTCGGTTACGACTACTGACTAAGTCAAGACTACTCGAACATGGCAGAGCGGCGTAATAACAATCGGTCTTAAATTACGACCGAATCAGTGTCTAGAAAGGAATGGGAAGGGGGTTGGTCAACCAAAGGATTTGTCCTGCGGTCTTAGAAGTGACCTGTGCCTTCAAGCCATGACTGCCTGGCTGATTTGGTAGTTAAGCTAGACTTCTTATTATTAGGCCCGCCTACACTATTAGATAGTCAAGCGACACTCATCATTTCTTAAAATGGTGTCATCCTATTGCCTGTTGGTCAAAACATTGTTGCTACCATATGCCATGCCATAGTTGTTACTTTGGCAATTGCACAGTCACCTTTACCTTATACATTACATGCACTTTACTTACCACACTTGAGCAGCCACCAGTACTTTACTTTTCGCTCGTATATGCATGTCTGTTCTTACCTTACTTTTTGCACCTGCATGGTCATCTTTTGTTACTATAGACTGTTGCATACTTTTGCACTACTTTATTTTTATTGCTAGAATTGTTGTGACTTACCTACGGTTCCATCTTCGTGGCACCGCAGACGACGCACAGGTTGACTTAGGCACCCCTAAGTTCGCAGAGCCATAGCGCGATCCTGAGACTGCCGACTTTTATATTTGGAGTGTATGTGTGATGTACTTCATGTATTTCCTTACTTTCATGTATTTGGTGAGAGAGTGTTGCTAGTTGTTGTACTCTAAATTGTGGACTGTAATAATGTATGCTGGTTTGGGTATTATTGTACATCTCTGCATCGTGGCTATTTTGAATTCACTTGTAACCTGCAGGACCTGCGCAAATATCAAATAAGTAACGGGCCCCCGAGAGCGGGTCGTTACATCATCGCTTGCTCATTCTCATGCCCATGATATGACGATATTTTATGACGACAACCCAATAATGGTTCAAAAAAAGTTTAACATCATATCCTATTTGACAAAATGAACCTGGAGTTCAAAATCAAAATGAACCTGAAGTTCAAAATCAAATCAAAAGTCAACACCCGTTCACCCTAAATTAACAAGTACGATGGATTATACGAAAAACATTTATGCGATTTCTTTTAGAAATACGCATCTCGCGGTAAATAGATCTATCAGATCTATGGTATGTGTAAACCAATATTGACACCAGCAGTTGTCATAACACCGTCAAACCCTTTTGAGTAATCTCACTTTACAAGGTATGATTCTTGAATCTAACCTTAATTTTAAGTGTGCGCCCGAAGTCATGTCTTAATAGATAGTGGGAAATTATAAACTTCGTAGCCACGTACTTGTTCCCCCCTGAGCATGATTCTATATCCACATAATACTTGAATGACTCAATCAAAATGGCCTGAAGACCATACTTGAGTTTTCAAATAGACTTTTAAAAGTCTCTCATAAACTGGAAAAGTGGAAATATAGAAACTAACGCATTTCCCTTGTAAATGTCTACTTCGTAAGACCAATACTCATTCTTCCTTATAAACGACAATAAGGAAGACTGAAAACAGGGGAAGTCTTGAATAAAAATGAGAAATGGAAGATATGATGTACCTCGATATGGAGTATGCAATGGCAAACCAATATCAGACCAGAAGTTCTAACAAGACCCATAATGCTTTTTGCAACATAAATGGGCATTAACTTATGCCATATAAAAATACATACATATCTAGTCAAAACGACGAAAGTCTAATTGACCTTTTGTATATTTAGCTACTCCCCGAGGATGAATAAACTTTGAAATCAAATTTAATCTGTTGTCATAACATAAGTCTTAATGAGCATGAAACTATCAAACTTGTTGCTCTAACATAATTATTTGTTGTATTCTCTTGCAGTATATATGTGCTTTTTACGCATTTTATTTTACTGTAAATGATTTGTCATCCTGAATACTCCTAAAATGAGGATGCCATGTACTCTCTGAAACTTATAAAGTTTCAAAGGATATTCGTCAAAATGAAATCCCTAATGACTCAAGAAACCAATAAAGCCTGAAGCTTTAGCCAACTATGATCCGCATAATAGTCACTGTGAAGATGTAATCCTTCACAGTTTGAACAGAGTTCACCTATTACCGGACAAAATTAACTTGAGCATTTTAATGGACGTTCAAAAGTCCCACATAAATTCGAACAGAGGAATTGATTTGGAACACCAGAAGTGTCCAGAATCGACCAACTTTGGATCGATGTCACCCTGGATTGATGATGCAAGACATCATTAACCAGACGAACCCGAAGATTCTTCAAAAAAAGGGGTGAAACTCTCATTATCCCATTCAAAAGGGAAAAATGATTACGAGATCATCTCCATTCACGTGGACATTGACTCTTCTCACTTCCTCAAACGAATTTAAGATGATATACTATCATTAGAAGAATGAGACCTTTAGGCCTCTTGAGAGTTCTTGAGGGATACAAGTGGACTCACACACTCCCTACATATGGCTGATGATGTACCTTAGAGTACCCATCTATATATCCTCTTAAAACGGTCATAATCAAAACCTTGTTATCCAACCGCAGTCCAGATTATTATTAATCACAACGGACATATTACCTTACTGGGATATTGGTTGGGCTTTTACTTACCCTCATACCACCCTCAAAAATGCCGCAGTGGAACTTATTCATCGGGACTAACCATCCTAGATGAATATATTCCGAGATCCCCAAACGGGGGAGGCATTAGAGCACATCTTATAGATGGAGCCTTGACGGGTTCATATCCCTAGTTCTATGCTCAACTTCATTGAAGTCGAGCTTATTGCGGATTTTTGGGATAACACTGGAAAATCAATTATATTTAACAACTGGAAGAAAATTGCACACCCCGAAGCTTTGTGTTCACACCCAGAAATGGGTTATATGTAAATCATTAAAATGATTTAAACAGATTACTTGTCCACTAGAAATCCAGTTGTAGGTGACCATGTGGGAACATGTAAACCATCAGAACGCCTCCTTAGAAACTATTTATATGAGCCTGATCACCTCATATAAACAGTTTCCGAGAACCCCTAACGGGGGAAGCGTTTAGTGCACATCTTATCGATGGAGCTATGATGAGTATACATCCCCATATCACAACTATGGACCATTTAAAACATTAGTACCTATGATTTGATTATCATGAATAGTGATGAGATCTTGAAGATCCACACTTATGAAACTGTTAAACAGTTATCAGACATAGCTACTGACAATATAAATATTGTCAAATTCACACATCCCTGCTACTAAAAATCCAGCTAGGATTGACATACCAAATATAATGGATGCAATCCACCGGTAGCAGAAGTGGATATCCTCAATGGATGAGAGGACATACCACGAGGCTCTAAAGCGAGAAATAACTCCTGGAGACCTAAAACAATAACACCACAGGAAAGTGAGCTCATCTTCATATCCTCTCCCTTTCCAGAACCTCCAGAAGAGATGAATCTGGAATAAATAGAATAATGTACGTACTTGGATAGGTATTTGGATAAAACACACTTGTCGACAATTACTCACATTTCATTTTGCCATTGATATCGTTCTCAATCTCCGTTTCCTGAAGCAAACGCAGATACTTGGCCAGATTATGTGGAACGAGGCAATAATAAGTCGAGCTGGACTCACTTATGAACTGTGAAGTGTTTGGACCCGAAGTCCGGATATCAAAAGATATCAAACTTGTGGGTTACCGAGTATTGTATAAATAAATAAAATTGTATGCTATAAGCAAAACGCTATAGCTTAAAGGTTTATTTCGCAGAAACCAGGAAGTAACCATGTAAGATGAGCTTAACTCACTTACAAAATTATTTGAACTGATGCATCAGGCTCCTTGGTCATAGTTGCGAAAACCATACGATTGCAGAGATAATTTTAGGCTATGTTGCTATGGATGATGTGACAACATACCCTTATGAATAATCATCCCGAAGATGAAACCATCATCCCGAAGATGAATAATTATCCCGAAGATGAAACCATCATCCCGAAGATGAAACCATCATCCCGAAGATGAATTATCATCCCGTAGATGAATAATCATACTGAAGATGAAACCATCATCCCGAAGATGAATAATCATCCCGAAGATGAAACCATCATCCTGAAGATGAATAATCATCCAGAAGATGAATAATCATCCAGCAGATGAATTACCATCCAGAAGATGAAATTATCATTCAGTCGATGAAGAAACATGAAAAATTGCAATCCACCAATACACCTAATGGTTGTATGGATCCACATTAAGACCCCTTCCGTTCGCTGGAAGAGGGGAATGATATCCTAGGTCCGGAAGTGCCTTACTCAAGTGTCTTTTTGTACACTCCTTTATCTGGCAGTAAACCCTTTAACCAGATACAGTGCAGCGCCTGCAGCGCACCACTGGACCAATGATATGTAGCTTCTGCGCTACCTCCAAGGGTCAAGGATAATCCAACATGTTAAATGTATTTGCAGATACAGGTTACAGATCATCGCGATGACTGCAACAAAGAAGCGACCAACTCCCGGAGACCAGCAAAGCATGCTTCCAAGGCAACATCAATCCCACCATCCCGAGAGGCTCATCAATTCAAGAAGCAAATCATAAGTACGCACAGCCAGGTCCTGCAGTACCTCGCAGACACAGTGACGACTGGGTCAGAGATGCGGTGCTACCTACCGAGTCTGCAGACCACTCCTCTTCAGAAGAGATCCCTCAGATTCAGTAGCTGCCATAGATGAGCGATACTTGTATAGATGAGCGATGTCTTGTATAGGTGAGCGATGCCTTGTACTTTGTACTTATTATCGGAACACTGTAAGAGATTGATGTATAGTTGCCTAGGAGATCTGCAACCCTGCAGCTTGTACAGATCAGGGGGAGTCAAATGTAGTGTTGTACACTTTTCCCTTGGCTATTGGTTTTTCCCACTGGGTTTTCCATAGCTAAAGGTTTTAACGAGGCAACATTATTGACTCTGGATCCAGAAGTATCCACCCCCTAAATACCTCCACTAATCAGGGGAAGTTACGGAAACTGTACTCTTTTTCCTTGGCTATTGGTTTTTCCCACTGGGTTTTCCATATCTAAAGGTTTTAACGAGGCAGTTATCCCTAACTTAGGACCCAGAAGTATCCACCTCTGATGATATCCATCGATCATGGGAAATTACAGAGGCTTGTACTCTTTTCCCTTAGCCACTGGTTTTTCCCACTGGGTTTTCCATGGCAAAGGTTTTAACGAGGCAAGAACTCTTAAACTTGGGATCCAGAAGTATCTATAGAACCATGATCAGATAAGCTCTATGAACCCTGAAGCGTTCATCATGGCTTACAACAATGGATGGATAAGGGGAAGTGTTATAAACGGGCTTTTGGAGGCCCAACCCGTTAGTGGGTATCCACCCATTATGTAACCATATTACTATAAATACAGGGCTACGGGGTTCCGTAGCCGCCATGGTTTACAACAGTTTATATGTTTTTAGCTAGCAAATTCTCAAATGGGTGAGTTGCTATGGGTAATTCTATGTACACATGCCTAATTACTGTACACATAGACCGTTCTACGCTGACCCAAACATTGTTTAAAAATCCGCTTTTAAATTTTACACATATCCTGATATCCCAGCTTACCCCTTTTCGTCGTCCTCCCCTTATTCCATCGCCGCATTGCCGTCACATCATGCAGCCATCCATTACGGAGCTGACATCGACGGGCAAGAGGATGGGAGGGGCGGAGGAAGGAAGGGTAAGGAGTAGGAAGATGAGGGATAGTGGAGTGGATGAGGAAGAGGAGAGGTTGGTGGCATGGGGGGCATTGTGGGGGGGGGGATGCGAGGCGGAGGCGGAGGCGAAGAGGAGGAAGAGGATGGTGGAGGAAGAGGGGTGGAGGTAAAAGCGTAAAACATTTCAATGGCGCATCTGTAAATTTTGAATGGTAAACTTGTAAATAAATGATCATTGTGTTCAGCAATTTAGTTATGTGCGTATAGCGACTCCCATTGGCTATGCAAACAGTGCGAACTGCTCCACCCAAAACCCCTTTATTCACAAGTTTGCCATACATTTTTTCCTTTCTCACCCCCCTCCGCTCTTCCGCCTACAACGAACCTTTTTGCCCCCATTCCCACTCAACGGAAACCAAACTGTGAAAATTTATAGCGATCAATCAACGGAAACAAGGAAAGATTCAATCCTTATTTGTGCAAATGTACGATCTCTGGACTTAATCCTAAATTTATTTGCGCAATGGGCGTTTTGGCCACTCCATTCTCATCTCTCTCTTCGTGGATTTGTCTCGGCTTCAAAACGTGACCGCCTCCAAATCATACAGAGACATTGCAGACATCTGCGCCGAGCTCATTCTACAGGTTCGATCCCGAATTCATAATTTCTTAGGGTTTATCTAGGGTTCTACTTCCACCATCCACCGAATTTGGGTTTAGCCGCGAGGACTAGCCCTAATCTCTATTCTGTTTTGGTAATTTGAGCTTTTTAAAAGCGAATTTGGACCTTCGGCAGGAATAGCGCTTGGGTTTTTGGAAATCGATTCCAAATAGTGCAACGGTCGGCAGAGTTTGGAAGATTGGGTAGTTTCTCTGGACTCGGGATTCACCGGAGTTTATGTTGATGTTTGCAGGTTCGATTGAAGTTCAGAGGTTATCGACAATGAAATTGCGTTCGTAAAGGAGCAAATTTTTAGTTTTCACACTGTCACTGTTACAATACTATCGTTTATTCTATTATTATATTTACTCGAGAATGAGGTTAACGATATGCATGATCACCAAGAACTTGTAGGCTAAATAGGCTTTGTTCTAAATCATAAATCAAAATTAGGTCGCTAAGAACTTGAATTTGTCGTCAAATTACAATTTACATGTAATCATAATTATGCAGTTGCGGTAACAGTTATGTCCAAGCTACTGAATCTTCTAACCATATACAACTCTAGCAAAAATACGATGGAAATGAGGGTGTAATGATCATTAACGAATAAGAGGCGCCTAAGAGTGATCAGTTCCAACTTTTGGCTGATTAGACTTTATGGATCAAAATGGATACCTTACGGAATAATGCTAAGGAATGCCTGATGGTTGGCAATGATTTTAATTACAGTTGATATTTAATATCTAACGAGTGATGGATCTTTTGTTCTGTGGTTATCTATACTGTTATCACTGTAAAACCAGCAAACGGGTTCTTTCGGTTTTATGTTTATTAGTTGTATCCAGATGACATTCTGTCCATTACATCTCAATGATTATCTTTGATCTTAAAAGTATTTGCTAGTGTCTAGTATCTTTCTTTTAATTTTATCATGATGTTCCTATATCGTTCCAACACTATAACTTGTCCATTTTCAATTTGTTTCAACCCAAGTTTGCAAATGTTATAACTAGCCTGGATCCGAGTATTAGAAAAAGAGAAGTAGATAGCGTATTCTTACTTATCTTTTTTTATTGTTTGAATAATTTATTCCCCCTTTCCTACGTTTATATAATATTTGATCGTCAAATGTTATATGTGCATACACGCGGTGGAATGTCAGTGTGTTTGAACTAGGATATTGCAATTTTAACTATGATTGATATTTTGGTCTGTTTTCAAAGAAAATTTCATGTTTGGCCTTTTTATATATATTAATTTGAATCAAAGGGGGGCAGACGACTCTATTTTTGACAACAATAGTGGTTCTTTGGAACTAGATATGGCTGCACATCTATTTCACTATAGCCGGTGTGTTTCAAAAATCTAGCTGGTTTTGGATTATCTGCTATTTTTGAAACCTAAGCTATATTGCTAACCTGCTTCCAATTAGTAAGTTTTGTTTCTAAAATTGTTTGCTAGGTTTTCTCTGAATTTGGCCGCATACATGTAACATGTTTATGCCATTTCCAACTTTAAGCGGTGATCAGAGCTTCATTTAGATGCGAAATTTATGTTTTTATCTCAAAGAATAATATAGCAACATTTTAGATGTTCATTTGCGAGCCAAATGGCATATCTAGACTTTAGTTGATAGGTGGTATGTAACCGGTATCCTTTTGCATAATATTGGCATTTAACACCTATGTGAAATTTAAGAAGTCGTGGTTAGGAAATAGCTTATAAGATAGGTGGGTGATGAAAGCCATGCTTCTCTCGGGGGGGGGGGGGGGGGGGATGACTCTATTTTTGATACCCATCGTGGTTCTCTGGAACTAGATAGGGCTGCATATATATTTCACTATAGCTGGCGGTTTTCAAAAATCTAGTTCGTTTTGGATTATCTGCTATTTTTGAAACCTAAGCTATATTTCTAACATGCCTCCAATTAGTAAGTTTTGTCTCTAAAATTGTTTGCTAGTTTTTCCCTATATTTGGCCACATACATGTAATATGTTTATCCAGTGATCAATGCTTCCTTTAGATGAGTAATTTATGTTTTTATTTGAAAGAATAATATAGCAACATTTTAGATGTTAAAATAATATCATTTGTGAGCCAAATGGCATATATCTAGACTTTTAGTTGATAGGTGGTATGTACCAGTATCCTTTTGCTTAATCTAGGCATTTAACCCCTATGTGAAATTTTAGAAGTCGTGGTTAGGAAATTAGCTTATCCGATAGGTGGGTGATGAAAACCATGCTTCTCTCAAAGGGGGGCGGACGACTCTATTTTTGACAACGATAGTGGCTCTCTGGAACTAGATAGGGCAGCACATCTATTTCACTATCGCTGGCATTTTTCAAAAATCTAGCTGGTTTTGGATTATCAGCTATTTTTGAAACCTAAGCTATAATGCTAACATGCTTCCAATTAGTAAGTTTTGTCTCTAAATCTTTTTGCTAGTTTTTCCTATATTTGGCCACATACATGTAACATCTTGATGCCATTTCCAACTTCAAGCAGTGATCAAAGCTTCCTTTAGATGAGAAATTTATGTTTTTATTTGAAAGAATAATATAGCAACATTTTAGATGTTAAAATAATATCATTTGCGAGCCAAATGGCATATATCTAGACTTTTAGTTGAGAGGTGGTATGTAACCAGTAGCATCCTTTTGCATAATATTGTCATTTAACATCTATGTGAAAATTTTGAAGTCGAGATTAGCGAATTAGCTTATCAGATAGGTGGGTGATGAAAGCCATGCTTCTCTCAATGGTGTTTGATATCTGTAAATGAATACTCAGCTTTAAGCCCGATGTATGTCTACTATTTTTTTGGGCTAAGCCAGAAATTTTTTTTGCATGGATGTTTGTGCAATTGCTTCCCGTATATTATTAATGTTCAATTTTCCATGTTAGCGTTCAGACTTCTCTTCTCGATTCTATATAATTCGTTGACATATGCTTAACCAAGACGTATACAGTCTACATCTTGTGTATACAATCACTTTTTAGGCGACTGTGCTGGTAAATAATAATATATATATTTTGAAATCTATTTGCATTTGTTTTACCAGATTGCATGCTAGACGACGTCAATCTTATTCTCATTCTTCAATAAGAGAATTATTTTGAGAAAATTCTTCAATAAGAGAAATATTTGGTTATGTATTCTTAATTATTATTATTTTTTGAAAGGTGAACAAAAAACTTTATTGATAATCTGTACAAAATACAATACAGTGTAAGAAGGGGTTCAGAATTAGAGAGAGAGGATAGGACACAAGCGTCGTCACTCTCTACTCTACTTCCTTACCCCCTCTTAGCACGTATAAAATAGCATAAGGCAACACCCAAGCCAAAGAACTCTGAGTATTACTAGAATTCAATCTCGTAGTTTGGCCCTACGCAATGTCCCCAATTCCCCAATTTGATAGCACTTGTGCATCAGCTGCACTCATCTCATTTGTATCTTCAGCGTCCTTAATATTCATTGCAATTCGGACGTCTGCTGCAATATCCTCGAAGACTTGAAGTTTACTCTTAGTTGAGCTCTCAAAAATTCTCCGGTTCCTTTCTTTCCATATATGCCAAACCGCAGAGCTTAGAGCAATTTTTGCAAGCCGACCAATTGTATTTTTCTCCTTGTACCTTTGTAAGAACAGGTCCCCTACCGCATTTAGCTCTGTGGTGAGCTGATTTGAGAAGCCGAGTTTCAAGAGCATCCGCTGCAAGATGTAGCGTGAGAAAGGACAGTCAAAAAATAAATGCAAGATGCTTTCGTCTCCTTCACCTGCACACAGCTCACATGATATATTAGTGTTAAGTCCCCATCTGGCAATGTGGTCCTTTGTGAGGAGTTTGGATTTAAAAGCCCGCAGCAGTGTTAGAGAGAATTTCGGCACATTGCTGCTAAACCAAACCAATTTGCAGTAGGGGAAAACCGGTCCCTGAAGCCGAGCTCCTTGCCAAGCATCTCTAAAACAAAATGGCCCAGTAGCCCATTCCCAGACGTCCGTTCCGTGTGTGACCCATCAGCGTTGTAGGTTGTTCGTTGTAGGTTGTTCAGAGGATGTAAGCTCATAGATTCCATTTGTTACTGTTAAATTTTGTGATCCAAATCATTCATCTCACACTCCCATGTCGCTCGGTCGAGCTGTTCCAGACTCTCGACCGAGCTAGAGGCACAGAACGAAGGCATTGAAGCTTTGTGATTCACTCAGCCGAGCACTTTACCGCTCGACCGCGCAATGTCTGCTCGGTCGAGCGGTTTGAGCTCTCGACCGAGCTATATTAACTGGGAGTTTTGGAGCTCTGCAGAGCAAAGCGCTCGGTCGACCGCTAGACCGAGCGAAGAAGTCGCTCGATCGAGTAAAGCACTCGCTCGACCGAGCACCCTCGCTCATCCACCCAGCGGTAGCAACAACGGAAAGACCGCTCGGTCGAGCGATGAACTCTCTCGACCGAGCGGCGCGGGGCCAGGCTGTTCTAGCCGACGGTCCAGATGCTTTCCAGGCTTATTTTGGGAGCCCTATTTAATCTAAAGGGTCGATTTCATTAGGGCTAATGCTGATTTCGGAACTGGAGCAAGAGAGGAGCTGTAGTCGCCGCCATTAAAGATTATTGTCGAAAGATTAGGGCTAAGAGTTTGTAATTGAGTGATTCTCTCCATTGTCTCCTTTGATTTCTTCTTCCTTGAGTGAGTTTGTGAGGGCTTGTGCGTTCAACCAAGTTATTACTCATGTGAGTGGAAGCTAGATTGTAACCCCTTTGAAGATCTCTCTGATAGTGGAATCATCTCAGAAGTTGCTAGATATAGTTTGTGTGTAACTGAACCAGTGTAAACTCTTGTGTGTCTGCGATTGATTTGATTATTGTTGCTATTTTGTTTACTGCTTCACTCTGCAAGATTGTAGGGATTTTGTTGGGTTATTTTGAGAATCTATTTTTACTAGTCTTAGATTCCTGATCTGCTTTTAGGATTGGTTGTTTCCGCACGGATCTCAATTTGGTCGTTATCATTCCCAACAAGTGGTATCAGAGCTTGTATTCGTTTGTAAAGGAAGTTTGTGTCAAAGATGGTGTAATTAGCAACATTGAACATTGAGAAGTTCACTGGCCAGAATGATTTTTGGATCTGGCAGATGAAGGTGAAGAATGTTCTGATGCAGACATGTTGTTACTAAATCGTATTCGATGAGGAGAATATCGATAATGAGGTGAATGAATCCGCTAGAGCTGAGATGGAAAGGAAGGCATACAGTGCGATTCAGTTGTCGTTGACAGATAATGTTTTAAGAGAGGTCTTGGATGAAGTAACGATGTCTGACATCTGGAAGAAGCTTGAGGGACTGTATATAAAGAAGTCATTCACGAGTCGTTCTGTATTTGGTTCAGCAACTGTATAATATCAAGATGAAGCCTGGATCTGCGGTGAAGGATCACATGGATGAATTGAACCGAATAGTGCTAGAGCTGCTGTGTATGGATGTGAAAATTGAAGATGAGCAACATGCAGTTATCTTGTTGTGTTCATTGCCTAAGGAGTTTAACCAGTTTATTCGGTCGATGATTTATAACCGAACGACTCTCACCGTGGAAGAGGTGAAGGCAGCGCTTCACACCGAGCAATTATGTGGCAAGGTTTAAGGTAGAGATCATGTGAGTTGAGGAGGCCCTACATATGAGAGGTCGACGAGAAAGGGGGGGAGGTCACAAGAAGAACAACGATCGCTCCAAGTCGAGACGTTCGCAAGATAGATTTGCGAAGATCACATGTTACAATTGTCAGTAGAAGGGCCATTTTGCGAACTGGTGTCCTAAAAAGAATATGAAGAAAGGCAAGGATATCGATAAAGAGTTCGGTTCAGCATCATTGGGAATAGATGGTATGCATATCCATGATGAAGGTAGAGATCCGAAAATATTTGCAGCAGGGATTTCAGGTGAAGCAAACATTGCGTGGCTTATGGATAATGGGTGCTTATACCATATCGTTCCAAGGAAGATGGAGGCTCAATCCTTATGGGGAACAATGCAGTGTGCAAGACTGCATGTATTGGAACAGTCCGTATCAAGATGCATGATGGCATAGTGCATACACTGGCCGATGTGAGGCATGTCCCAGATCTGCGGAAGAGCCTAATCTCCATAGGCGTTTTGGACAATGCCGGATGCAAGTCGGTCTTTGAGAAAGACCAATTGAGAGTGTCTAAAGGAGTCATGGTTGTGATGAAGGGAATGAAAGTAGAAAAACTTATATGCCCTTCAAGGTACTATAATGGAAGGAGATGCAGACGTTGGCGCTACTAGCTCAAGTTCCAAAGATTCAGCCAAGTTGTGGCACTATCGTTTGTGTCATCCGTGTGACAAGACCATTGACGTACTTCAGAGGAGATAGTTGATTGCTACAAATGAGAGCACAGATGCGAATCCTATGTGTACGGAAAGAAGACAAATGTGCAGTTCAACACGGGAAAGCACACTAGCGGGGGACCACATGACTATGTTAATACAGATGTGTGTGGACCGTGTCCGGAGCCGTCAAGAGGAGGAGCTAGATACTTTGTCCTTTTCATAGATGACTACTCTCGCAAAGCCTGGATGTAGTAGGACTAGACATTTGATTTTTTCAGAGAGTGGAAGACCATGGTAGAGAAGCAAACCGGAAGGCATGTGAAGGTGCTGAGGTTCGACAATAGAGGTGAGTATACCTCAAAGTAATTTAGGAATTTGCAAATTCCATGGAATCCGCCGTCATTTTAGCACATCTGGAGATCCGCAATCGAATGGTGTAGTGGAGCGGATGAATCGGACGTTGTTGGAGCGAGTGCGATGCTTGAGACACTCAGCCGTTTGGGGAAATTTTTTTGGGAGAGATTCTCACCACTGTAGTGCACATCGTGAACAGAGTTCCATCAGTGGCTATTGGTTACAAAATTCCGGAAGAAATGTGGAGTGGTGAAGCTGGAGATTATTCTTTATTTACGCATAGTGGGTTGCCCGGCGTATGTGCACAAGAGGGACGACAAATTGGATCCAAGAGTAAAGAAGTGTATCTTTCTTGGATATGGCCACGACGTAAAAGGATATCACTTATGGGATCCAGAGGGCCAGAAAGCGATTGTGAGCCGACATGTCATTTTTAATGAGGATGCAATGCTCAGGGCGGAGCATTCTCGTTCAATAGGGGACACGTCAGCAGAGAAGACATTGACAGACATTGTCAACCTTCCAGTCCAGCCCACTCAACGACTAGGCAAAGAGTTGATGGTCGACGTCCCAGTTGAAGGACGTGATGAGGTCCATTTTGAGGACCATGAGCAGACACCCGGTCCATCTCAGGTACGCGTTGACACTTATGCATGTGATGAAAGAACACGGAAATCTAAGAGGGTGAAGAAGGCGCCCAAGAGATTTGAAGCATGTGACTATGCGAGATATTCTTTTGATGACATGTCGTCATATGCACTGAACCTGGAGCATGAGGAGCCGACGACATATGGTGGAGCCATAGACTCAGGAGATGCCGCTTAGTGGCAAGGAGCTATGGAGGAGGAGATGGAGTCCTTTCATCGAAATGATACTTGGGAGTTGGTACCGTTACCTAGCGAGAAGTGTGCCATTGGATGTCGTTGGATTTACAAGGTAAAAGAAAGCTCAACCCAAGATGGCAATGATGTCAGGTACAAGGCGAGACTAGTGACTATGTGATTCGCACAAAGAAAAAGAGAAGACTACAACGAGATATTCTCACCTGTTGTGCGACACAGATCCATTCAGGTGTTGTTGGCACTAGTGGCTAGCATGGACATGGAGTTAGAGCAACTCGATGTCAAGACCGTCTTTTTTGCATGGAGATCTTGATGAAGGAATATACATGCAACAACAGAGTGGTTCAGAGTTGAGGGGAAAGAAAATTTAGTCTGCAGGTTGAAGAAATCGTTGTACGGGTTGAAGCAGTCACCCAGACAGTGGTACAAACGATTTGACAGCTTTATGATGGGAGTAGACTTTGAGAGGAGCATCAAGGATCAGTGTGTGTATATGCGCACACTAGAGAATGGCATGAAGATCTATTTGTTGCTCTACGTGGACGACATGCTTATTGCTTCCAATAGCATGTCTGAGGCGAGGAAGCTGAAGACGAAGCTGGGGCAAGAGTTCGACATGAAGGACTTAAGGCCCGCAAAGAAGATTCTTGGAATGGAGATTTTTCGGGATAGAAAGAAGCATGAGCTCAGGTTGTCACAACATGGGTACATTCAAAAGGTGCTGATCCGTTTTGGGATGGAGAGCGCAAAGCCCGTGACAACACCGCTAGGAGCTCATTTGCAACTGTCTGCAACACAGTCACCTAGCACCGAGGATGAGAAGAAGTACATGTCTTAGGTGCCATATGCGAGTGCAGTAGGGAGTTTGATGTACGCGATGGTTTGCACGGGTCCAGATATTGCACATGCTGTAGGAGTGGTTAGCAGGTATATGGCCAACCCAGGTAAGGAGCATTGGCAGGCCGTCAAGTGGATTCTGAGATATCTGCGAGGCACAGTTAGTGTCGGGATTCTCTACGGGAGAGGATACAAAAAGGTGCTGACGGGATATTGCGATAGTGACTATGCAGGAGACAGGGACAGGCGGTAATCTACCACGTGATATGTGTTCACTTTGGGCACTGCCGCTGTATCGTGGAGATCAGTCCTACAGTCAGTGGTAGCGTTGTTGACCACAGAGGCCGAGTTGATCGCAGCAATGGAAGCTGTGAAGGAGGCCAAATATTTGAGGAGTCTGCTTAGAGATTTGGGGGGTGCCGCAGAGTTCGTCACATGTGTACTGTGACTTCCAGAGTGCCATTCATCTGGCAAAGCATCAGGCATACAGTTCGAGGACGAAGCACATTGAGGTGCAAGATTCCTTCCTAGAGTTGGAGAAAAGGAAGTGGAGCTTCAGAAAATCCCGACTGAGCAGAACCCCGCAGACATGTTCACTAAACCAGTTCCCGCCGTCAAGCTCCATGTGTGTCTGGAGTTGATCTCTTTATTGGCTTAGGTGGCGCCAGAAGACGCGAACTCCGAGACGATGATGAAACCCAGAGAGGGTCATGGCAGCGTGGATGTGCAGAAGTATATGTGAGGAGATTTGTATCAAGGTATAGTATTAAGTTTTGTGATTTAAATCATTCATCTCACACTCCCAGGTCGCTCGGTTGAGCTGTTTTAGACACTCGATCGAGCTAAAGGCACAGAACGAAGGCATTGAAGCTTTGCGATTCACTCGGCCGAGCATTCTACCGCTCGACTGAGCAATGTCTGCTAGGTTGAGCGGTTTGAGCGCTCGATCGAGCTATATTAACATGGAATTTTGGAGCTCTGCAGAGCAAAGTGCTCGGTCGACCGCTCGACCGAGCGAAGCACCCGCTTGACTGAGCGCCCTCGCTCATCCACCCAGCGGTAGCAGCAGCGGAAAGACCGCTCGGTCGAGCGATAAACTCGCTCGACCGAGCGGCACGGGGCTAGGCTGTTTTAGCCGACGGTCCAGATACTTTCCAGGCTTGTTTTGGGAGCCCTATTTAATCTAAATGGTTGATTTCATTAGGGCTAATGCTGATTTTGGATTTGGAGCAAGAGAGGAGCTGTAGCCCTGCCATTAAAGATTATTGTCGAAAGATTAGGGCTAGGAGTTTGTGATTGGAGTTGAGTGATTCTCTCCATTGTCTCCTTTGATTTCTTCTTCCTTGAGTGAGTTTGTGAGGGCTTGTGCGTTCAGCCAAGTTATTACTCACGTGAGTGGAAGCTAGATTGTAACCCCTTTGACGATCTCTCTGATAGTGGAATCATCTCGGAAGTTGTTGGATGTAGGTTGTGCGCAACCGAACCAGGATAAACTCTTGTGTGTCTGCGATTGATTTGATTATTGTTGCTATTTCGTTTGCTGCTTCACTTTGCAAGGTCGTAGGGATTTTGTTGGGTTATTTGAGAATCCATTTTTGCTAATCCTAGATTCCTGATCAGCTTTTATGATTGGTTGTTTCCGCACGGATCTCAATTTGGTCGTCATCATTTCCAACAGTTACGTGGTATCATGCCATGCTTTATTCATCTGAATCTATGGAAGTTGTTGTTTGGATGTGTTGTCTATACGTTATTCATTATACCAGCATGTGTGCATCTCTTTTTTCAAATTAGTGATTTAGTGCTATCCTTAGTTTCTAATATCTAACTTGATTTTTTAAGCAGGATGTGTATGGTTTTGCCTCTAAATTACTAGTTGTTTCATGAATTTCTGATTTGTGGCATTAAGCTTTAAGTAGGGATTCTTGAGAATGTGCCTATGAGATCGCTTTTTGCGATAGGTTGGAAGTTTCAAAATTTTAAGTTACTGTCTTGCAAAACATTTGGTTTTTGTATGCTCTTATGTCTGAGTCCACTGATCTTCTTGAATTTCTAATGGTGTATTTGCATGTACATGGCTCATCTTTATTTGTCAGTTGATCAGTTGATTCATTAATTTGAGACGAGTTATCTTGAAAGAATTTTCCTGTTTCCTGTGCAATTTCACTTGCTTGACTGCAAATAATTTTCTTGGTTTGTGCGCCAATTATGAGATATAGAGGTCAATATATATATCACCATCAGGTTAATAATTTCTTTTAAAGCAGGATGGGTTAAATTTGATGACAAACACATTGCCCTTGCCTTTAATACATGATATTTATATCCTCATGCCTTCACTGGAAGGTGCAAATTTATCAACACATGCATCGCATGTGCCTTTAGTCTGGTAGCTTTAAATCTGCAGTTAGAGTTTGGGGTTTGAAATGAATTTTCCAAACCCAACTCGGATTGATCATGGCACGGTCATGTACTTTTTCGACTTGTGTCCAGATGGCAGGTGTATATTAAAAATTGCCCTGCTTGAGATGAGAGAAGACAAAATTTGCTTCTTTGTGATATACTCCATTTGCAGTCTTTGACACACTAGTAAACATTTCCCATTTCCTTCTAAAAGGAATCCAAATTACGGGACTCCTTGAACTCCTCTTTTTAAGGATAATTTTTGAAAAATTACCTTCCTGTTTTACTGTTTACTTTGAACTTTGAACTTTGAAAATAACAAAAAAATATAACTTGAACTTTATTTTTCCTAAATTAGTAACATTACTTTGTTAACAGAAAATTATGTAACGGTCCTAATCCGATCTTAGTGTTTTTTATAAAAACAATAACACATTTTTGTGAACAAAATTGTTCTCAATAATTTTTAGAATTTGTATGATTTTTAGATTTTTTTCTGAATTTATTTTCATTTTCAGCTAAACCCGTTACACCGTTATTAAAAACCCATTAATTCATTCTATTAATCGTAATTATTCTTAAATATGAATTCAAAAGTTGAAAATTCAAATTCAAATTTCAAAATTTTTGGAATTCATTTAAAGCGGAATTAAAAACAGAATCTGTTTTAAAATTTAAATCAAATACTAAGTAATTACTTATTTTTATCTAATTGAAATTAATACAAACCTGACACGTTTGCACACTTGACCTCACCCATCTAAATAACATATACCCTAACTCTAATATATAATTACATAAACCTCAAAAAAAAAACTAATCCCAAAAACTTTTCTCTCTACTTCTTCCCTGCATCCTTTACTGAGTGCTGCCGCGGCCCTCCTTTCCCCCTATCAGATCTCATCCTTTAAAAAAAAGGAAAAGCGAGAAACCCAAAATTAGCCACCGCACTTCTCATTCCCCTATATCACTCTCTTCCCCCACGTTCAATCTCTTTTGCTCTCCAATGGATGCCGCCACCAAAGACATCCATCAGTCACCACTGTTACTGTGAATCGACGCCGAATCTTCTGATGCAGCCGCCGATCTTTGCAACATACTCAATAACCTCGATCCTCCGTTAAGTTTGCAAGAGATAGGTTTCATTAAAACTTTAATTATTTAAAATTAAAAAAATCTATTAGTATGTCCTCTTTTATTGGGTTCATTATAAAAAATTATATAATTGTTGGACTAGCTTTGGACCCATAGTGTTTTCCATCAAGTGATTGCATTAATGAGATTTAATGTCAAAACAGAAAGGGAACTGGAACTGCGATTTGCTGTTGTTATGTTTGCAAGTCTTTAATGTGTATGTTACTGTAGCAAGAACTTGGTAGTATATCATGTTAACGAATCAATTTAGTATGCATATTGCATAGAGTTGTTATATTATTGTGTGGGGTTTTTGAATCGTATCCAGAAAAGTGCACAATGCAAAAAAAAAAAAAAACTGAAACAGTAATTCGATTGGGCTCTGTATGAAATTCCTTCTTGATCATGTTACCGTGGCAAGAACTTTGCATTATACCATGTTAATGAATTAATTTGGTAAGCATTAGTTATACTATTGTAAGGATTTCTTTGAAATATTTCCTGAAAACTGTACTAGGCAAAAAAATTTCCAAATATAGAAATTGCTTATGCTCAAGTTAATTGACTAATTACTGAGTTGATTTATTTCATGTAAAAAAGGAGAGAAATGTTGGTGCAGCTAAATTACTATTGCCTTTACATTAAATGGAGCGTTGTTAATGATAATTAACATGATTATAGTTAACTATTTCTTATTAATAGTCTTATGATGTTTCCTAACTGGTTAATCCTTATGAAATTAAATGTCATGACTGTAAAGTTTTCTAAAATGACTAAGTGAAATGGATCGATATTTTATATTACTAAATACTGAACGTGATTAAATGTAGATTGTAACATTGAGCCAAAAGCATAGAATAATTATGACATGCAGAGTATGCGAAACTTATTTCTACACATGGTGTGGGGGCGACAAGGTTCCCTTACGTTCATTGCCCGGTCATGGTTGTGGGAAGGTACTGATTTGAGACTATTGATTATGAACTCATAGTTGTAGCCCGGGTGACAACTGCCGAGGAAGGTTACGACCCACGATTTACCATTCAGACCTAAAATCATACTGGAGGTTACGACCTACAGATATAGTTCCGAGTTACACCGCACAGGAAGGTTACGACTCACGATTTACCATTCAGGCCTAAAATCATACGGGAGGTTACGACATAAAGATATAGTTCCGAGTTTCACCGAACAGGAAGATTCTTGATCCTATTGATCGTTGTTTCAAAGGGATAGAACATTCAGATTGATTCAGATTGCACATCGTAGTCTTAGGCGTGAGTTCTTTGTTAGACTAACATTATATAGGCATCATAGATTAGAGATATTAGATTTTTTTAGTAATCATTTTTCTTATATATTACTGTTAGTTCATGATTATAAGGGTACTTGATTTATCATCATGATCATTATTGGTTTGCATATACTTGCCATCTCCGGTTAAAATTATAATTTAAAATTGCTAGATATTTAATTTTTTAAAATAGTAAATTATTTGTTTTTGGGGAACCTACCGAGTAATCCTCGCCGACGATATTCTCTTTTTATTGAATGTCCATCAGGTCCAAAGGGCAAGTGTGTAGAATTTGATCCTTCTGTGCATATTGTTGAAAAGGATCTAGTGTTTCTTGAGGATTAGGTTTAGTTTATTGTTTATGCTCTTAGCTAGATGTTGCTGTCATGTCATGTACTGGAAATAAGGCCCTTTTTTATTTGTTGGTACTCTTTGATATGGTTGTAATAAGTAGACTTTATTTATTGATTTAATTTTTTTATTTCAAACTGGCATGTAATAATTTTAATTTCAAATTTTTATATGTTTGTTAAAGTAATTTGCATGAAGAACTTGAATGGTGATTACTTATTGCACTTTAGGTTTATTTAAATCAAAATAAAAACAATTATATGCAATTAAATACATATTCTTCTTTTGAATTAAGTACATCGTGGGTCTTTCGTCTCTTTTCCGAGCACAGTGGGAAGTAGGGAATGACAAACTACCTCAATCTATCAAAACATGCTCAAATTATTTCCTCCTGCATTTTATAATTCTCAAAAAATCAACTCAATCTTTGCATAACATTTTAGAGAAAACTACCTCAATCTTGTAAGAATTTAGAGGATTAATTTAGAAAAAGTAAAGTTGAAGGTAGTTTTTTTTGTTTTTTTTCAAAATTCATGGTAATATTTAGGGAAACATGTGAAACATAAACGTAGTCTTTTGAAAATTAGCCCTTTTAATTTGGATTAGTTGGTGGTAAGATCAGTGGTTCTTTCTACACTCACAGGCTATGAGATTAGCGTTCATATTTGTTTAACGGTGGATTTTCTTTGTTAAAATATTTTACATTTTAAGAGAAACCTTGTACTTTGTGGGGGATAGACATATCTTTCTGTACTTGTGATTGTGAGAAGAATTTCAGTCAGTCATGTCTTTTCTTATGTTTGAACAAATGCCCAGTTGAATCCATTGGAATGTTTAATTCAGTATTTTCAGTTTTAATCCATTGTAATGTTTAATTCGGTATTTTCAGTTTGAATCCATTGAAATGTTTAATTCGGTATTTTCAGTTCATCTTAATTGCACTAACTACTGACAATTTTGGTTAAAATTGCAACTAGTGGTTTCAAAATTCTATCAATGCATCCAAAAAATGTTTCTTTATCACTGCTATTAGCAAATGTAATCCGATTAGAACATTTTTTACAGGGATCTTTGCTTATGAGGCTGTTCTCATAGTGATTTCTTTGAGATGACTAGTGACGTTCAGCAGCACATGCTTCACATGACCAATACTGTTTTACATGGTATTAATCTTTGATGCTTTCATCTCTATCAATTACAGCTAAATAGATTTTAACTATGTCTTCCAATCTACCTAATGTTTATTAAAATTTTTGTTAGTATTCTACATATTTTGTACTTCCAATTGTGTAATTCTGAAAGAGCTCATAGATGGTCAGACTTACTCTGCATCTAAGCAAATCATTTTTGTTTGTTGTTTTCTTGTGTATATAAATGGTAAAGGAAAAATCTTAACACTGCCTACAAAGTTCTCAACTTCGACTTGTAGGGTCCTTTTCTACTGTATAGAAGTTTTGGGATGTCTGCTTGTCTGGGCATCCAGTTGCATGTATGGATTAATTGCCAAGTCTATGCGAAACACATGCTATCAGTTTCTTAATCAATTTTGTGATTTTTCTGGTCAGTCCCCAAATTTTGTCTTCTCGTATTATATGCTCAGGGGAATGAGAAGTTTGCTTGCAGGCTTTATTTAGGCCTTGATCTTTGTTTTTTGTTTTCTCTTTGATTATATTTCTCTTCTTTTCTCCCTTGCAGATGTACGGACAGTGGGTGCTTCCCAGAGTTTTATCAGTAAGCTACAGTGTAGCATTTCAAATGGCCTCCCTCATGCAGAGCCAGTCCATGCTTTTGAAAGAAATGAAAGGGAACTGGTAGTTATATCAGATTAAACCTTTTCCTTATCATGGATGCTTGTAATTTTAGAATTCTGAATCATCTTTGCATTATATATTCTAATCTTGTGTGTTCCATCAGGTGCAAGGAATCCTACAAATGCTTCAAGGATTTTCTAGTTCTATTTTTTATTTGGATGAACATGGTCAAGGGTTTTGTTTTAGGAGTGAAATATATGCATCACATATGTCACAAGCTAGCCTTAATGGAATTGTGAACCAGTTTGCATTTGGTGGATCATGCTTAAAGAAAGTCGAAATGTTGGTAAATAAGGTGGAGACATCTTGCCAATCTCCTACATTGAAGGCTTTTACCAATTCTGTCAGGTCATGGCTCAAGGTATCCACATTGTCCATTCATGCTGCAGTGCAATTTGCCAAAGCTGTGTTCCTGCAGACTAAAACAAATTTTTTTTCCATGAAAAGAGGTTGCGAGAGATTGCTTTGAAGGAGGAAATAAAGTCAGTAAGTTCAGGTTCTGGGAAGGCTATCACACTTATGGGGTTAACCAGTTCTTTATCAAGGTATAGATCAAGATTCATATTTGTTTCCTTTAGACTCTTTATATGCTTATCTCCTGTGTACATATGTGCTCTTATTGTTTATAGTTGATAGTGGAATATATGAATGTTGGAGAGCACTGTTAGACATATAAAAGAGGACATGACCGTTTGGGGTTCCCAATATATGTATCAATCTATGGTCGGCTGTAACCAGTATGAATGCTATTTTCATTAAAATTGTATGGTGCACCATAAAGGGTTTTTCGAAATGTTATCAAGCTGATTGTTTTTTTGTTCTTCGCAAACATATATATACAATCCTTGGTAGAAGCTAAAAATATCAGGTTTTACCCCTTTTTTGTGTATGTGTACTTGCAACCAGTCCAATACTGAAAAAATTATGGAACAGAAGAAACTGATTGTGACGAGGTTAATGCCATACACGGGATTAATCAAGATGTAGCCAAATCACCACCTGTTTGGCTATTCCAAGAAGACAATATCTTGTTTTTCAATTAGACAGTCAATGAACTGTGATATATGATGCAGCTGGTTAAGTATAGAGATGTACACAGTTGCCTACATGTTCCTATCTTCTATAGTTTCTACCATTCTAGGATTATGATCATTCTTTATTAAGAATTCCTGATTAACTTAGAATTCTGATCTTTTTTCTTTTTAAAATTCATCTTCCTAATTAGCTTAGAATTAAGAATCTGTTGTGGGGTGTAACCTCACCACATCAGTTCCTTTGATTCCATAACATTTTGGTATTACATTGTAGAAATACTAATTTTGCACATTGATCAATTGTTGCATGCTGGTTATTTATGTCATAGCTCATAATCATATTAGGTAGTTTTAAAATTTTTTAATATAGAAATAAATGATTTTAAATTTTTCTAGGGTGGCATGCGGTGGTTGGCTAAATTGTAATGGATTTATTACGTTTACCAGTCATCTGCCTATCTTCTGCTGAAAGCCGTGCACTGACCTAATTGTGGAAGGTTGTTTGGGCTTTTGATGTTATTCTTAGAAATTGAATGAGTAATGGGAAGGGATGGTGGCTCCTCCTGCTCCTCCTCCTCCTGCTGCTGTGGTTGTTTGGTTGGTTGGTTTGTTTTGGGGTGGGTGGGTGTTGTGCTGCTGCTGCTGCATGCCTGGGTTCATAGTTTCTTTGGAAAAAGATGCAAACAAAGGAAAACCACAAATTATAAAAGAGATAAGCGTGAAAGGTAGTTCGCATAGTTTATTAAATTGTTTGTATATGCCCTTAGGGTGTCAAAACAGCCGGGCCGGGCCGAAAACCACAAATTATAAAAGAGATAAGCGTGAAAGGAAGTTCGCATAGTTTATTAAATTGTTTGTATAGGCCCTTAGGGTGTCAAAACAGCAGGGCCGGCCCGGCCCGGGCCCGGGCCCGGCCGGGTTTGGCCGGGCCAAAGGCCGGGCCTGCCCGGGCTCCTTCTAAACCCGGGCCGGCCCTGGCGGGGAGAAACCCCGCCCAGCCCAGCGGCCCGGCCCGGGTTTTTTATTTATTTAATTTTTTTAAAAAGAAATATTATTAAAAAAATCTGAAAAAATCTGAAAAAATCAAATATTAAATTTAAATGTTTTAAAGTATAAGTAAGTTAAAAAATTATATATTACATGTAAAATGTTAAGTGTTATGTGTTGGAAAAATATTATATGTAATGTATGTTAAAAAAATTATATATTACATGTAAAATGTTAAGTGTTGGAAAAATATTAGTAACTTAGAAAATAAATAGTGTAACTTATAAATAAATAAATATCTTATAAATAAATTTGTAACGTATAAATTTACTAGTCATTACCTGTGCCCATAGGGCACGGTTTTTTTAATGGCTGAGTTTTTCCCCTCACATATTTCAAGTTTCCCCAAATTTCAAGTTTTCCCACAAAATTTTGAGTTTCCCCCAAATTTAAGTTTTTTCCCCAAAATTTAAGTCCCCCAAAATTGTCATTGCCACCTAGAATAAACTTGCTACGTAGGACAAAGCTTTGTCCTAGTAAGATAAGATTCAAAATCTTCAAAGGACTGGAAAAAAATGGTCGGAAGGGGGGAGAATAACAAGTGTGGGTGGGTGTGTGGGGAGGGTCCAGGGGCAAAAATGCAAAAACCAGGGTTGTATGTGCAAATTTCCACCTCCTCTTTTATCCCTCAAAATCTCATCTCTTATATTTTCTCTTATCCAATTTCCCTCTTTTATATAATAGATATCTAAATTCTGTTATCCAATTTCTCATGTCCAAATTCTCTTATCCAATTTCTCTTGATAACATCCCTCTTTTATATAATAGATAGATATCCAAATTCTCTTATCCAATTGCTCATGTCCAAATTCTCTTATCCATTTTCTCTTGATAACATGCATCAATCTATTATATCATAGATATCCAAATTCTCTTATCCAATTTGTTGTGTCCAAATTCTATTATCCAATTTCTCTTGGTAACATCCCTCTTTTATATAATAGATATCCAAATTCTCTTATCCAAATTCTCTTGTCCAAATTCTCTTATCCAATTTCTCTTGATAACATCCCTCTTTTATATAATAGATATAGTAAATGTAACATGTTATGTGTTGGAAAAATATAAGTAACTTATATAAAAAAGAAAATTTTTAATCCCGAAATTCTTGAAGGTCCCGGGTTGAACCTTTAAATTTTATTGCTTGAAATTTTTTTGGGGGGAAACATACGTTGGCCAGCCTTACACCTCATACATTGGCCAAAAAAGAAATCTAATACACGTAAGAAGACGCTGATACAAGTAAAGAAATCTAGCATCAAGTCTCTTCTTCTTCTTCAGAGTCTTCAGAAAGGTCAGTTTGATGTTGGGTCCTTGCTTCAGCCTTGAACTAATCTTTCGCACAAACCGCTGCTTCGACTATATCTTCCTTCAGCCTTGACCTCTTGTTGCTAAGAACACGACTACCTGCACTAAAAGCAAACTCCGAAGCAACAGTAGATATGTTTACAACTAACAAATTACGAGCCATGATGGAAAGAATTGGATAACGAATTTTACATTGTTTCCACCATGACAGAACATCAAAATGCTCACTATTCAAGTCTTCTTCAGTAAATGGACAAGAATTTGACAAATAACTAGACAGTTCACTAAAAGAACTATCTGTGACAACTGTTTGCTTCTTCTTCCCCATAAGCAGGCGGAGCCTACTTGGAGCAGAAGAAGATGCTTGAACATCAGATGTGTGTGCAGAACTCCCAAATCGTGTCTCATATAAAGCAAAAAGGGATCTTAGGCTACTCTTAAAACTAGCTTTGTGTTCGTCTGCATTAATTGTTAGGTTTTCGTAATATGTATGTAATAAATCAAATACACCTTCCTCCTTAACACAGAGATAAAACACCTTAGCTAAAGAGTATAACAAAGGAACCGGATTCCAATACTTACAATGTTTACTCTCCATTTGTTCAATCATTTCTCTAAGGTCAGGAGTACTAGGGGTCTCATTATCTCTATGTTTTTGTATAACATCAGAAATCAACACTAATTATTTTAAGCCTAGAACTGATGTGTGGTAGTAAACTCCAGAAAATTTGTTTGTTGATATGTAGAAAATTTCAAAAAAAAAATCATACAGTTCATCTATAATATGCCACTCATAATCACTAATGTTATAATCATTATTATTTGCAAGGTGTGTACTTGCATAATCACTAAGTTGGGTTCTATTCAATTTCATGCAACGTATCATTAGATACGTTGAATTCCACCTATGTGGCATACTAAATTTAAATGTCCTATATGGTAGCTGGTTACTACGACAAAACTGTTTGTATTCACTATTCCTTTGTGAATTAGTTGTAATTAATAATATAATGTTTCTTGTCTTTTCAAGATAAATAGAAGCAATTTTAAGTCCATCATGCACTACTAAATTTAAAACATGACATGCACAACATTGATGAAAAATTAACCCATCTAGATCACGGTTTAATTGACGTTTTAAATAAGTAATGGCACTAATATTATTAGAAGCATTATCAAAAGTAAATGTGAGAATTTTTTCTGCTATATATAATCACTACAAATAGAAAGCAAAATCCTAGCAATAACCCGACCCGTGTGTGCATGCTCTAACACTTCAAATTCTATAATTCTTTTCTGAATTAGGAATACATGATCTACAAAATGGGCCGTAAGACATATGTAGAATCCACCACATTTTATAGTCCATGTATTAGAAGTTAAAGAAATCATAGAGTTCAGATTAATAAAAATCTGATACATGTTAGCTTTTCCTTCGTAAAAAGCATTTATACAATCTTTTCTAAGAGTGTTCCTAGACACTCTTCTAAATGCAAGGTTAAGTGCCATTTGGTTGAATCTCTCTAATTTGGAGCTTTCACCATAGTTTATTGACAGTTCTTTACTTAAAACTAATCTAGCCATCTCTTTTCTTATTGATTCAACAGAATATGAGAAACCAGTAAGAGAGGTAGATGATGCAGTTAAATTTAAAGTGGGTTGTCTAGCATCTTTTTTTGCATGAGATTTTATGTGTCTTAATAGATGTGAAGTGCCGGCAGTATGTGCAACAGCAAAACTAGTTATACATATTTTGCAAAAGGCACGAAGTTGTTCTATGCCATCTTTATCTTTAACCATTTCACGTGTAAAGTTATCCCAAACACTAGAATTTTTGGTTGTTTGTGTAGGCATATGTGAAGCAAGAGATAATGTTTGTGTTGGTGAACTAGTGTAAGTGTATGCAGCATGCGCAAAAAGGGACCGTGTAGTCTGTGGTATGGCCGGGCTAGGATTATTACTAGCTATATAGGTCTCACTTTCTTGTGTTTCAGCATCTTCCATCATACAGTCAAAGAAAGGTGTTGCTGAGTCTACATCTCTATTATTACGTATTAAATTAGCATAATATTCTAGTTCGGCAGTATCATCAAAATTAAGGTTCAGAGTAACATTTTTAGAGCCAGTAGGTCATGCCATTGTGCTAAGTTAAAAGTTATACTAAATGAACCTGATTGACGTTTGATAGAGAGCGCCGGATGAAGACCTGGTATTTGCGCTAGAATTGAGCGTGATCGGAGCTTGAAGAACCGATAGTAGCGAGAGATGATGGATCAGAGCATAAAGAAACCGGTCGTAGCGAGAGTTGTGCGATGGATCGGAGCTTGAAGAGCCCGGTAGTACGACCAGCGAGAGAGCGATATTGTTGCACCGTAACCGTAAGAGAAAGCTTGATGAATGTTGAGAGAGGGAAGAGAGGTGTGTATAAATTTAGAAAATAGGATGATATTGAGAATTTGAGAGACGGAATAGATTAGAGATGAGTGTGTAGAAAATAGGAGGGGGAGGGAGGGTATTTATATAGGTGGAGGAAAAAAAGAAAATTTTTTTATATAATTAATATGCACCACGTGCAAAATTTTACCCGTTGGCAAATTGCGCCTGGGCCGGGCTGGGCCCCGGGCCAAAACCCGGGCCGGGCCGGGCTAGTGGGCCGGGGACCCCGTCCCAGCCCGACCACGACCCTGAGCCCGGGCCGCCGGGCCGCTTTTGCCACCATGAATAGGCTCTAATAAGTTGTGAGGGGTACAATCATTTAAAGCCAATAATAACCAAGGTGAAATTTCACAAGTAAAAAAATATTAATGCATTATATATTAAGTTAGTTTTGATTTAAATATTGAACAAACATTATGCATGCTCATGCATTGGTTACATTAACATGCGCACAAAAAGTCAATTAACAAAAATACTTTAAACTTTAAACAGATGGTTTGCAGACAGCCAGATCATAACACTTCTTTATGAATGATTTGCTTTTGGTGAACAAAAGAAATGAATGGATAGGAGGTACCACATAAGGACCAAGATTTCTGCAAAGACTATTAGGTGTCAGCCGTTTTGTTTCAGTTTCAAAGGGGGACAGTATAAAATTGCTGTTGAAACTCAATTTCGGTTGGTTTCGGTCGAAGCTGACTGGTTTCGACTGGTTTCGGTCGAAGATCGAAGGCCGAAACCAAGTGATATCGATGGAGACCTCATTTATTAGGATAAAATATGTGTTTAAGTATAAATACAAGAAGCCATTTGAATCATATGCAGAAAAATAATTATTGAAATTCTAAAAAGTATATTATAAAAATTCTAAAAATTCATTAAATTTTTTATAATATAATTTTCGACTACTTTCGGCCGAAACCGAATGATATCGATCGAGACATCATTTATTATAATAAAATGTGTTTAAGTATAAATACAAGAAGCCATTTGAATCATATGCATAAAAATATTTATTGAAATATTAAAAATTATATTATAAAAACTCTAAAAATTCATTAAAAATTTTAACAAAATTATTATAAATTCATTATCACACACAAATCTGAAACAGAAACTCAAACTGAAACTTACAAAACGAGTGAAACTGTTCCACAGCTAAAAAATTTTCAACGACCGAACCAAGTTCTTAAATCTTGATAGGGAGAGGGTAAAAAGGATAACAATAATAATATTAAGGAAAAATGTGTAATTTACGCACTACCACATTTAACTCACTCCATATAAGTGGCAAGGCAAACTCTTTCGTTAAACCTATGTTTAACATGTGAACGGCGATGACAACTGGTCTACTTATTTATTTTTCTCCCTTTTGCGAAAAGTTAGTTTCTTCTACACTGCTCATGCACACACATGAGCTTATCATATACGTGCTGTATATGTGCTGTCAGCATAGGAAATATCCTACGTTGACAGCACAAAAACCCATTTTCATGCTTTTTGAAAATTTTATGAGGTTATGATACACATTTTAAACGTTCAAAACTTCAGACATCGATGAACCTTACGGAAATTTGTCATTCGATTGACTTGTTGCAAAAAGTTTTGTTGTTTAAAACTGTTGAATTTGTAACAATCTAATCAAGGGTCAAATATCACTTGAGTCCCTTGATTTTTGATATGTTGATCATCATGATGTGTAGAACATATCCATTTTTTTAAAATAGAAAAAAATGGTTTAAATGGTTATCAATGCATGAAAATTTCGTGCGTTGACATCACATACATATTATTTTGATATATGTATGATGAATTTATATGTCAGCTAATCCAGAATTGTTCACTTTGATCTTCATATTCTAAAACTCCAATACACCAATATCTAGTGAATCTTCAAAGTTTTGCTTGTTCGACCACTCATCGCAATTTTAATGATTCCATAGTAATAGAATTTTTTGTAATGGTTAGATGAACACGTAAAACACTTAAGGTTTACTAAATATCTAATGTTATGGGATTATAGAATATGAAGATCAAAGCGAATGGTTCTAATCAACTAAAAATAAGTAGCGAATGAACTTTTTAACGGTAGCCAGGAATGAATTCTCCTTAGCTAGCTGACGTACTTATTCATATATATATGTGTGTGTGTTAATAGATATGTGCGGTCAGTGCAGGAAATTTCATGTGCCGTTGGTAAAAAATCTGCTAACTTGTTACAATTTCAACTTTTTTATTTGTGGTTGTATACATTTTAAAATACCAAATATAAGTGTATTCTAAGCAGATTTAACCCTCAATCCGCTCTTTATATAAATTTCTATTGTTCTAAACTCGTTGAATTTGTCATGATCGAATCGGGGGCAAATGGAGGATTAACTTCGATTTTTGTATGGTGATCATCCATGATGTATAGGTCAATCTTAGGGAAAAAAATTTTAAAACATAAAAAAATCAATGGAAATGGCAAACAATATATGAAAAATTCCTATGCTATCAGTATATTTTCGGTATTCTTATATATATATAAGTAAATCTTCAAATGAGAACATTTCGCACGGTGTGGAAACTTTTTTATTTTTTTGAATTTTTTTTCAAAATTTTTTTCACCTTCACTTCATGTTGTTATATACATAGTTTTAGGTTTCGGCCGAAACCGACCGGTATCGGCCGTTTCGGATCGGTTTCGGAGGGAACCGGTCCGAAACCACACGTTACTTCTCGGTTTCGGCCGTATCGGCCGTATCGGCCCGGGTTTCGGCCGTATCGGCCGGGGTTTCGGCCGTATCGGCCGGGGTTTCGGTCGTATCGGCCAGGGTTTCGGCCGTATTGGCCGATACCGGCCGAAACTTGTCCGATACCGACTGAAACTTAAAAAAATGAAAACAAGAAGGAGTAGGAGGAAACATCACCAAAATCCAGAAAAAGAAGAAGAAACGAAGAGATGGACGTACCTCATGGTCGCCCGCCTCCCGTCGCATCCCCGAAGAAGCCCGCATACTGCAATTTGAGGTCTTACATGGTAGCATATTCTAGCATTTAATTTAAATTTTGTTTGCACGGTGCAAGTGCAATTGTCCAACACATGCTAGCATTTATTAAGAAGTTTGACCTTTTGAGTGAGCTGGCCACTAAAGGCTTTTCATTAAATTACAAGCTTGACAGTCAGCCACTAAAGGTTTTCTATTTATTTACAAAGTTATCATTTTCAGCCACCAAACCCTTCCATTTATTCAAAAGCTTGCCATTCTCATTTATTTTCAATCATGTTAATAAAAAAATGTAATATATTTAGCATAATACTTTTAACAAAATGTGTAACTAGTAAAAAGGTATTTGTGCTAATATTTGATAATATTTGATAGTATTTAATAGAGTTTTAAGTATCTGAAACTACCGATACCGATGAAACGAAACTACCATCCGAAACCACCGAAACGGACGATACCGATACCGAAACCTAAATTTTGGGAAGAGCGATACCGAGACCGAAACCGAGACCTAAAACCTTGGTTATATACCCCTCAAAAAATAATGGTTGAAAAATAATGTGATTTGGCCTTTGATCAGTGCATTACAAAAAGTTCTACTGATCTGAAACCGTTAAATTTGTAACGTGTTGATCAGTGCTTAAATCCCCTGATGCGAGCGCACCTAGCGTTACACCCCCCTCAGCCGATGGAGCACGTGGCAGTGGAGGCGTTATCACTTACGAACGTCGCAGGAGACGCGGGAGCGCGGTTTAGGCCTTTTTCTTAGTGTGAGGGTATTTTGGTCTTTTATCAAAATCCCTCATCTTTCTTTATATTAGGTCTAGCCGTCATCTTGTTTTCTTATGCTTGAATTGTGAGAAAACTCTCAAGCGTCATTTGACGGTGCTTAAACTTTGGTCCGTTCATCCAAAGTGGGGAGATCGATCTTGTCTCTAAAAAGATCATTATCTTGTTATCTTTTGTTCTTCAATCGAGCCAAATACAAATATTTTCCTCTTTTTAGTTTTCCACATTAAATTGTGATTCGATCTACGACGATTCACATCAATTGGGTATCAGAGCCCTAGATCCAATGGCGACAAGCACTCGATCGAAGGCGGATTTGATCGATGAGAAGATTCAAGGGCTACGCGATGATCTCAATCGAGAGATCGAAGAATGGTTCGAGTGATTGAAGAAAACGGTGGGGGATTCACTCAAGGATCACGCCCATTTGCAAGAGGACATCCAGATCGAACTTCGGGGGATGAGGACGGACGTCGCGCAACAAGGCCGAGATCTCCGGGAATTGAAGGGGTCGAACTCAGATCTGAAGGAAGCTACTTCAGATCTGAAAGAGACGATGACGACGATGATGGCGATGATACAAGCCCTCACGGTGGCGAAAGAAGGAGATCAGGGTAAAGAAATACAAGAAGGGGGGATTCTACCCTAGAATCAGCCTCCCTAGGGCAAGCACGGAAGACGGCGGCTCCCCCAGTTCAAGACGACAACTCGAGGGAGCGCGGGGGCTCGACGCGGCCAGCCCTAGAGCCGCGCGGGTCTGCGTGGCCAACGACAGACCCGCGCGGGTCTGTACAGCAAACGACAGGCCCGCTTGGGCCTGTCGAGGCCTCGGCGGCCCAACCCAGGCCTGGGCGAAGCCGCCAGGCCTCCCCAGGCCATCGATGAACCCCGGCGGGGGTCAGGACCCAGCGGCGAACCCCGGGGGGTCCGGAGCAGGCGACGACCCCCACCGGGGGCGGGGAACTGTCGGCACCCCCACACGGGGGTGCGTCGAGGCCGACAGGCCATTATTTGGCCCCGACAGCCACCTGGGGCTTCGGGGAGAGGGCGACCACCTCTTTCGGGGGCGCGGGAGATGCCGCGACCCCAGGCGGGGGTCTAGGATGGTTGGCCGCCCATTCTGGGGGGCCGACGGGTTAGGCCGGCCCATTTGGGGGCCCGCTGGGCTGGGTCGCCCCTCCTGGGGGCCCGGCGACTTCGCCCCGTCCCTTTGGGTGTGTGACGGGGTTCGTACCTCACTCTGAGGGAACTTTTGGGACAGTCGGAGGTGGCTGGGCTTTGGGAGCAGCTATTGGGACCCCGACGGGCCAATTTTGGAGAGCAGAGGCCACCCCACCTGGGACGAGGCCCATTTTCGCACGACCACCAGAGTTTCCCGGGCATCACTATCAGCCCGAGGCATGGGAGAGGCCTGCATGGCCGGAGGAGTTGTACGGGGTTGACGGGGGAGGCCCGATGGATACCCGCGGTGGCGGTTTGGTTCGGGGAGGTGACCGTGGAGGAGATAGGGGGCAGCAGGGAGACATCAACGCGGACCGGCGGTTGATGAAGCTGAAGATGCCGACCTTCGATGGCACCGATCCCGACGGGTGGATATATCGAGCAGAGAGATATTTTCAGGTGATGGGGTTGACGGAGCAGGAGGTCCTGAAGGCCATCGGGATTTATTTTGAGGGGAAGGCTCTAGCATGGTACCGGTGGAAGATAGCACGGTCCCCTTTTCGCACCTGGGAGGAGCTGTCAGCATTGATCGTGGATCGGTTCCAGGAGACAGCAAAGGGAGATTTCTACGAGCAGCTGTCGACCCCGAGGCAGGAGGGGACAGTGAGGGACTACATAGAGAGATTTGAGATGCTGAATAGCCGGGTGAAGGGGGTGACTGACGAGGTGATGATCGGGAATTTTATGAGGGGGCTGAAGCCATCGATACGAGTGGAGCTACGGATGCAGAGCCCTCAGTGCTTGGAGGATGTTCTGCGCCTAACTCACAAGGCGGAGGAGAAGCAGTCGGAGGAGAGACACATTAGGGGGACCTGGGGGGGCGCAGGGCCAGCGCAACCAGGCAGCACCAGCACCAACTAGACCAGCTACCGGGGCACCAGCACCAGTACCACCTAGACCATCTGCAGGGGAGGTCCACACAGCTGTACCTGGTAGGCGCATGACGGAGGTTGATATGAGGACGCGGCGAGCGGCGGGCCTATGTTTCAGGTGTGACGAGAGGTTCACCCTTGGTCATCGATGTGCGAGCAAGTTGCTGCAGATCGTGATCGTGCCCGACGAGGAGTACCCTGAGGAGGAAGAGCATGTGATTGTGGCGGAGCCTGAGGAGGAGCATGTGCACATGGACTTTACGGAGGTGTCGCTGAACTCGGTGGTAGGGTTCACTCCGAACCATACCATGAAGTTGACATGGACATTGGGGGATCAGACGGTGATGATGCTGATTGACAGTGGGGCGACCCACAACTTCATCTCGAGGAGGTTGGTAGAGTGTCACAGCCTAGAGTTGAGTACGATGGAGAAGTTCACCGTGTTGCTGGGCACAGGGAAGATGGAGGAGAGTAAGGGGCTCTGCAAGGGGGTGTTTTTCACACTGCAGGGGCTTCAGATAGTAGAGGACTTCTTGCCGCTGGAGTTGGGCAACGTGGATATCATATTGGGAGTGCAGTGGTTGAAGAAGCTCGGGGAGATGAAGGTGAACTGGAAGCTTCTACGGATGGAGTTTCAGGAGGGGGCAAGACTGTGGTGCCGACAGGGGACCCGACCCTCTGCTTTTCAGTAGTGGCCTTCAAGGCCATTACGCGAGCGTTGCGGGATGAGGGAGAGGGGTTTTTGGTGGAGTGCCAGGGGTTGTCAGTGGAGGAGGAGCAGCATGAGGAGACTCCAGAGGAGGTGGAATCGGTGTTGGAGCAGTACCAGGAGGTCTTCCAGAGCCCGCAAGGGCTACCTCCGGCGAGGGGGCATAAGCACGCGATAGTATTGCGTGATGGGGTAGCACCGGTGAGCGTGCGCCCTTACAAATATCCGCATGTGCAGAATGATGAGATAGAGAGGATGGTGCGGGAGATGCTGCAGACTGGAGTGATCCAGCCAAGTGTGAGTCCTTTTTCTTCTCCAGTACTACTGGTGAAGAAGGACGGTAGTTGGAGATTCTGCGTCGATTACCGGGCGCTGAATAAGGAGACTGTCGCCGACAAGTTTCCTATTCCGGTGATCGACGAGCTGCTGACGAGTTGCATGGGGCGGCGATCTTTTCGAAGATCGACCTAAAGGCGGGATACCACCAGATCTTGATGCGGCCAGAGGACGTGCCGAAGACCGCCTTCTGCACCCACAAGGGACACTACGAGTTCTTGGTCATGCCTTTCGTCTTGACCAACGCCCCTTCGACATTCCAGGCCTTGATGAACAAGGTTTTCCAGCCTTGCGGCGGTTCATCCTAGTCTTCTTCGACGACATCCTCATCTACAGTAGGAGCATGTGAGAGCATATTGACCACCTGGAGGTGGTGTTCAGGGAGCTGATTGCGCATCAGCTATACGTCAACCGAAAGAAGTGCAGATTCGGTCAGGCGAGAGTGGAGTACCTGGGGCACGTGGTGTCAGCAGAGGGGGTGGCGGCCGACAGATCGAAGATAGCGGCCATGCTGGATTGGCCGGTGCCTACTACTCTACGGGCACTGCGAGGCTTCTTGGGGCTGACGGCTACTACAGGAAGTTCGTTAAAGGGTACAACACTATAGCGTGGCCCCTCACGGAGCAGTTGAAGAAGGATGTGTTCCACTGGGGAGAGGAGGCCACCAAGGCCTTTGAGGCCTTGAAGGTGACGATGACGACGGCGCCAGTGCTTGCCTTGCCAGACTTTGACAAGGCTTTCGTGGTGGAGACTGAAACGTCAGGGTATGGTTTGGGGGCGGTGCTCATGCAGGAGGGGAGGCACATAGCCTATTTCAGCCAAGTGCTATCAGCTAGGGCACGGCTGAAATCGGTCTATGAGCGGGAGTTGATGGCCATAGTGTTGGCAGTACTGAAGTGGAGACCCTATCTGTTGGGTCGGGAGTTCGTGGTCAGGACGGACCAGAGGAGCCTCAAATACCTTCTCGAGCAGCGACTAGTCACGGAGGAGCACCAGCGTTGGTTATCCAAGCTGGTAGGGTACCGCTTCGAGATAGAGTACCGGCCCGGGTTGGAGAACAAGGCTGCGGATGCCTTGTCTCTACGGGAGGAGTGTGTGGACTTGAGGGCATTATCGCGGCCCATGTGGTTGGACTGGGAGCCCATGTTGCAGGAGGCAGAGGGTGATGCAGAGTTACAGCAGATCCGCGGGCTGTTACAGAGTGGGGCGGAAGGGCCGGCAGGATATTCGTTGGAGGGGCACCGACTACTGTACCATGGGAGGTTAGTGTTGCCGAGGACCTCTGCCTTCATACCCGTTTTGTTTCAGGAGTTCCATAGCTCTGTGACGGGGGTGGTCACTCGGGGGTGCAGCAGACCTATCAGAGGATGGCCAGAGAGGTGTACTGGCCAGAGATGCAGAGAGGGATTGCACGCTTAGTTGCAGCTTGTGACGTCTGTCAGCGTCACAAGTACATGACGATGGCTTCAGCGGGGCTGCTACAGCCGTTGGCGCTACCGGAGAGGGTGTGGGAGGCTATTACCATGGATTTCATCGACGGGCTACCACGTTCAAAGGGGTACACGGTGATCATGGTGGTGGTAGATAGGTTGAGTAAGTATGCCCACTTCATTCCCTTGAGGCATCCTTACACAGCCGTATCAGTAGCAGCGGAGTTCATGAAGGAGGTGATACGGCTGCATGGCGTACCGGCGTCCATCATGTCCGATAAGGACAAGGTATTCATGAGCATCTTTTGGAGGGAGCTGTTTAGGGTACATGGTATAGTCCTGAAGAGGAGTACCGCTTACCACCCTAAGACCGACGGTCAGACAGAGGTTGTCAATCGCAGCGTGGAGACATACTTGCGGTGCTTTGCTTCAGACACACCTAGGCAGTGGTACATGTGGTTGGCGTGGGCGGAGTATTGGTACAACACATCGTACCATTCGAGGGCTGGGATGACTCCTTTCAGGGTGTTGTACGGACGTGACTCTCCACCCTTGGTGCGCTTCGGGAACAGCCAGACTCCTGTGTCGCGAGTAGAGACGTACATGGAGGAGAGGGATGGGCTGTTGGAGGAGCTGTGGAAGCACCTGTTGCGGGCTCAGCAGGTGATGAAGGCTCAGGCGGACGGACATCGACGAGATGTTAGCTTCCAGGTGGGAGATATGGTCTATCTCAAGCTACGTCCCTACAGGCAGATGTCGATGGCGAGGAGGCCGAACGAGAAGCTGGTGGCTCGTTACTTCGGTCCATATCAGGTGGAGGCTACGGTCGGACAGGTGACGTACCGGTTGAGGCTGTCTGCTACTTCGGCGATTCACCTTGTATTCCATGTGTCGCAGTTGAGGAGGGCGATTGGAGACCATGCTGTTTCCTTCACTTTTCCTCCTACACTTACGGATGACATGGAGGTGTTGTTGGAGCCTTTAGAGGTGAGAGCGGTTCGCCAGGGAGCGGGACGGTGGAGAGAGGTGCTTATCTACTGGGTAGGGCTACCAGACTGCGACGCTACTTGGGATGATTATGATGTGGTCCAGGCGCATTATCCGGATTTCCACCTTGAGGACAAGGTGGCTCTTTTAGGGATGGGTATTGATGAGAGCGCACCTAGCGTCGCACCCCCTCAGCCGATGGAGCACGTGGCAGTGGAGGCGTTATCACTTACGCACGTCGCAGGAGGCGCGAGAGCGCAGTTTAGGCCTTTTTCTTAGTGGGAGGGTATTTTGGTCTTTTACCAAAATCCCTCATCTTTCTCTATATTAGGTCTAGCCGTCATCTTATTTTCTTATGCTTGAATTGTGAGAAAACTCTCAAGCGTCATTTGACGGTGTTTAAACTTTGGTCCGTTCATCCAAAGTGGGGAGATCGATCTTGTCTCTAAAAGATCATTATCTTGTTATCTTTTGTTCTTCAATCAATCCAAATACAAATATTTTCCTCTTTTTAATTTTCCACATTAAATTGTTAATCGATCTACGAAGATTCACATCATCCCCCTAGGGTTCACACATTAATTTATCTGGGCATATAATTGTCTGTATTAAACATCGAAAAAAAATTTGAAATTTTTTCTAAAATAAATTAAAAATGTTAAAACTACTATATATACAAGGCTACATTTATCTATGAATTTTAAAATTTAATTTTTTTCCAGGGTTAATTGTACATATTTTAAAACCCCAAAACCTCAAACATGGGTGAACCCAAAGGGGATTTGACCCTCGATCCGCTCATTATAAAAAGTTATATTGTTTTGAAACCCTTGACTGCAACAATCAGATCAAGAATCAAATAATATTGGATTCACATGATTTTTGGTATATTGATCATCCGTGATGTGTAGAACACATCTTTTTTTAAAATAAAAAAAATAACGTATATGTGTGTTAGCATGGGAAAATTTCCATCACTGATAGCATATATAATGTGTGTGTAGTAATTATACATTTTAAGGAAAGGGAGATATGATTCACATAGATAGGCTGTGTGAGTGAGTGAGTGAGTGAGAGTGTGTATGATGCAGCTTGGAATTTAGCCCCAGAGGCATTTTAGTAAATTGACATATTCTGTAACATTTCTATTTAAAGCCTAGAGCCGGCCCTAATGGGGGAGGCAGAAATTGTTGAAGAAATCCTGTTATTAGTTTATTTATTAGATAAAGTGTATTAGGATTCCTAGATTAATTCCCAGGTTGTCGTTCTATCAATTTGTAGTAGTTATTTAGCAAGTTGTTTTGTAGTAGGGTTTTTAGAATTTCAGATCTGATTTGTGCAATAAAAATCCCCCTTTTACCATCAAAACCCTAGCGGATCGCATCAATTGGTATCAGAGCGTAGATCTACGCTCCTGATGGCATCAAATTCATTCTAGGCGTCGGACAAAGTTTGAATCGCTCTTGGAAGCCATCAGACAATCGAATCTCTCCATCGTCGCGGATCTCTCCATCGTCGCGGCTGTTGCCCAAAAATAGATGAATCCCTACATCTAAAGCGAAAGGCGATGCCTTTGGGCAGTGAGCTCCATTCCCAAGGTGATTCGGCACCAGATCTGAAGATTTCAAGCGTAGATCTATCAGATCCGAAGATTTCAAACGTAGATCTATCAGATCTAGAGCTAAAGGCGACGCTTTTCGGCGAGGAGCTCCATTCCCAATGTGATCCGGCACCAGATCTGAAGATTTCACGCATAGATCTACCAGATCCGAATGTTTCAAGCATGGATTGAGGTTTCGGCCGAAACCGAGAGGTTTCGGCCGTTTCGGATCGGACTCGGAGGAGACCGATCCGAAACCCCTACTGGGCGGTTTCGGCCGATACCGGTGTTACCGGCCGAAACTGGGCGGTTTCGGCCGATACCGGCGTACATTTTTCGGGTAACAACAAAAGAAAAAAGAAAAGAAGAAGAAGAAGCAGCTACAACATCAGAACATCAAAAAAATCAAAAAAGAAGAAGAAGAAGAAAACGAAGAGGAAGATCAAGAAGAGGGGGCTTACCAGATCTCCAGCGGCCGCCCTCCAGCCACCGTCCAGCGGCCACCCTCCAGCCACCGTCCAGCGGCCACCCTCCAGCAGCCTCCCTCTTTTTTTCCAACGATGTGCTGGCTGGAGGGAGGGAGAGAGAGAGAGAACTGAAAACTACCCACATTTGCTTTTATTTAAACAAAAAGCAACGGAATTGCAAACTTGCAAATAAATGTTAAAGATTAATGCAAATGTGTAAATTGAGCTCAAATCAGATTTTTTTGCTATTCAAACTTGTAAATAAATGCTAGCTCACTTCTTTTATTTACAAGTTTGCCATTCTATTATATCATCATGTGATACATTTAGCATAATGTGTAAAGTGAATAGCAAACTCTTCCTGATTATTTTTAATTTTGATAATATTATACATGCCACCCTCCAGCAGCCGCCCTCTTTTTTTTCCAACGATGTGTTGGCTGGAGGGGTGGAGAGAGAGAGAGAGAGAACTGAAAACTACCCACATTTGCTTTTATTTAAACAAAATGCAAAAGGAATGGCAAACTTGCAAATAAATGTTAAAGATTAATGCAAATGTGTAAATTGAGCTCAAATCAGATTTTTTTGCTATTCAAACTTGTAAATAAATGCTAGCTGACTTTTTTTATTTACAAGTTTGCCATTCTATTATATCATCATGTGATACATTTAGCATAATGTGTAAAGTGAATAGCAAACTCTTCCTAATTATTTTTAATTTTGATAGTATTATACAAAATTGTAAATACACATTAGTCATACAAATTTGATAGTATTTGTCTATTTGATAGTATTTGATTAATACTTTAGTTAAAATATTTGATGTATTTGAGAGTATTTGATAATAATTGATAGGTTTTAAGTATTTAAAATAACCAATACGGACGAACCGAAACTCACGGCCGAAACCGTCGAAACGGACGATACCGATACCTAAATTTTCGGAAGAGCGAAACCGAGACAGAAACCGAGACCTCAAACCTTGGTTTCAAGCATAGATCTACAAGATCCAAAACTAAAGGCGATGCCTTTTGTGAGGAGCTCCATTCCCAAGGTGATTTGGCACCAGATCTGACGTAGATCTACCAGATCTGAAGATTTGAAGCGTAGATCTATCAGATCCGGAGCTAAAGACGACGCTTTTCGGCGAGGAGCTCCATTCTCAAGGTGATCCGGTACCAGATTTGACGATTTCACGCGTAGATCTACTAGATCCCAATGTTTCAAGCGTAGATCTATCAAATCTAGAGCTAAAGGCAATGCCTTTCGATGAGGAGCTCCATTACCAAGGTGATCCGACACCAGAAGATTTCAAGCGTAGATCTACCAGATCCGAAGAAGAAGTCGAACGGCTCAAATCTGAAGATGACTACGCGACCGTTTCATCGAAGGGCCACACGGACTCGGACAACCCCCGGAGGGCCGCACCGACTCGAGCATCCTCCTGAAGGGCCGTCCGGACTCGGGCGTCCCCTCAGGTGGGCGGCCTTGAGGCCCACATGCCCTGGAAAACTTTTCAGCTGGGCCCGTAGGCCCCAGTTTGCAGCTGTGAGCCTTACTAGACATTGGATGCGGTGTTTTCGGCGTGGCCGATTCTTTGGTGGGTTCACGGGAGATGACGAAGACCTCGGGTGTCCTTTTGACCCGGGAGGGGATGACTACATTCATTCGGAGTAGCACGGTCCATGGACTATATGCACCACCTTAAGGACAAGGTGGATTTTCGGGGGTGGAGTAATGATGCGGCTTGGAATTTAGCTCCATGGGCATTTTTGTAAATTGACATATTCGGTAACTTTTCTATTTAAAGCCTAGAGCTGGCCCTAATGGGGGAGGCGGAAATTGTTGAAGAAATCCTTTTATTAGTTTATTTCTTAGATAAATTGTATTAGGATTCCTAGATTAATGCCTATGTTGTCGTTCTATCAATTTGTAGTAGTTATTTAGCAAGTAGTTGTTTTGTAGTAGGGCTTTTAGAATTTCAGATCTGATTTGTATAATAAAAATCCCCCGTTTACCATCAAAACCCTAGCAGATCGCACATCTCTCTCTGTAGTAATTATACATTTTAAGGACAAGGAGATAGGATTCACATAGACAGGCAGTAATTATACATTTTAAGGACAGGGAGATAGGATTCACAGACAGGCGTATGCTATTAAGCTTTGCAGATAGATCGATAATATTTTTAAAGCTAGCATAAGATATTATGGGCATTTACAATGACAAGGCAAATGAAAAAAAAAAGAAGTTGTTTTATTGCCTTATGCCCCTTACTTATTTACTTTTCTTAATGGTATGCAAATTTTCTCAGTCCTGGTACTGTTTTTGCAGTCTATGTTCTGGGGCAGAACAGCTGTTCCAAGTAGTGCATGGAGCAATTCCAAATTCTTATTTTGATCCTGAGACTCCCCTGCATGCCGATGAATTGACCGTTCATATTCTCGACCATCTTTTCAAGAAATTAAATGAAGTCTGTCTTGTGCAAGGTGGAGAGGTTGCAGAAACATTCGACATACATGATATTTATGTTTATATTATCAATGCTTAACAATTTAATTTAATTGAGTACTTCTACAGGAAGATGCATATCATATGATGCTAGCAATTTTTGCAGAAAGCTTGCTCCCATATCTTGAGGTGCTTGACACCTGGCTGTACGAGGGAATTCTTGATGATCCTTATGGGGAGGTATGGGCAACCATTTTCTTCTTTGCGATTTCAATATATCTTTCATGAGATTATTTTCATGACTGTATATATACTCTGCTTTGATATATGAGACATCTTCTTGCTTGTTTGTTAAGCTGGAATAACTAGGAAATAGCAAGTGCCTTATATCTTGAAACATTAAGTTTTTCAATTTTTATGTGGAGGTATCATATGCAGTTTATTTCTTTTGGCCCTCTTACAGAAAAATGTCAGGGATGTCTTGAGAAAGACTCTCTAGCCCACACCTTCTTAATCCTCATTATTTATTGTGGGCGTGAACAATTTCACAGATAAGGACATTGTTAGGATCCCCAAAATAGTCCCACATCGGAAGTGCAAAGGAAAAAGAAATAGTTTAAGTATTAGAGGGCCTCTCCATCTAATACCAATTGGTTTTGGGTTGGGTGCTCAATAATACTTAACAAATGGGGTGTGAGCCCAGTGTTATGGGCCTAGTATGGGATGGGCCCTTAGCATTGCTATTGTTAGAAGCTTAGTATGTGATGAGTTTCTAACAAATGGGCCAGTGTTGGAGGCCTAGTATGGGATAGGTCTCTAACAGACACCTGTCATTTGATAACACAATGTATTTAATGTTGCCCTTCTAACAGAGTATTACGGGATTGAGTATAAAAAAACAGAGAACAGTTTATAGTGTTTATGTACCACAATGGCAAACATGTCATTTCCTTCTGCATATTTTTTGAAGTTCATGCACAATTACAAATTTTCAATTCAATGCATTTAGAATGGAATGCTGCAATATCCCATTAGTACGTAGACTATTTTACCTCTAAACATTTTTTATTTGTTTATATGATATTCAATTTGTTTGCTCATAACTCTTCCACCTTTATTTGCGCTATCTCTTCTAGATGTTCTTTTATTCCAACAACACAGTTTCCATAGACCAACCATCGTTTTGGGAGACAAGCTATCTTCTCAGGCAATCAAGATGGAGAAAGTCGAGATCGGGGGGAGCACTGATTCCCAGCGGCAGTGCATCTGCCATGCAAGTTAAGAAAGATGCTAGGGACCGCGAATCCATTTCCCTATCTAATGCTAGAGGGAGGGATCAAAGTGACATGGATATTTTAGTGTGTCCTGTTTTTCTAAAGGATATGGCCAGGGCCATTATATCTGCTGGGAAATCATTGCAATTGGTCCGACATGCTCGAGATGACTATGTTTCTTTATTTGATAAGGGTTATGATGGTGAGCTTCATGACTATTTAAATCATTATTGTATACCAGAAGAAGTGTCTGATAATTTAAAATATACAAAATTTAAAGATGAATATGTCATACCCAACTATCACAATGGAGAATCTGTTTCTAATCATCATAAGATGAAAAATGCTCGAGAAATGGGAGTCTTAACCTTGTCTGAGATTTTTTTGCTGTCATTGGTTGGTCTAGTAGCTGATGGTGATCACATTTACGAGTTCTTCCGACTGTCTGCTATTGATCTTGGTCAGGCATGCAAAGCTTTCACAAGTAAACACGAAGTGATAAAGGGTATTGAAGATAATATGCTTCCTTCACCGTATAACAAAACCTGGTTTAAGTTCTTGACAGATGTAATATCAGAGAGGACACATTTTGATTGCCCTCCTTATGTGGACGATGTGGAAGGCACTGTATTTATGGGTATTCTGACGGGACAAGCTGATCATGTTCCTAGCAGGTTCAGTTCTTTTTCCCCTAGAAATCCACTCATTAGTGTATGCAGGGAGTTTCTCCAAAAGAATAGGGCGTACTGGAATGAACTCAACATATCTCGAAACTTCTGCCTCCCTCCATTAAATGATGAAAACTTACGGAAGGCTATTTTTGGTGAAATTTGTAATGAAGATAGTGTTGGTACTAACAGAGTAATAGCATCTAAACTCAGTGGAACAGATTATACATCTGGCTTTCAATTTGATGAAGTAAAACACATTCGTCAAAAGAATGACACAAAGACATTGGAAGCCCTGTATCCCTTCCCAACTCTTCTTCCTTGTTTTCAGGTGTGTCAAGCATGTATTATTTCACTATTATTTTCACAAGAGTGGTTACTGAAACAATGTCTTCTGTACCAGGAAGATCTCCATATGTCTGAGCTTCTTCCCTTCCAGAAGAACAGCACTCTTGCTTCAAGAATTCTTAACTGGATGCAAAGAAACGACATAAAGGATACAGCACAACCTGCAGTTGTTATTAAGGAATGCATGACTACTTATGTAAAGAAACAGGTTGATTGCCTTTGCCAGTATGCCATCTTCCATTAATTCCCAACAGTTTTGGGAGAAGTCTTTGCATTAGTGTTGCTTTTATTATCTTCAGTGAATCATTATTATTTTTAAATCTTCTGCTAAGCATTCTTTTACCATGGTCATCCCAGGTAGATCGCACTGGAAAGCATATTTTGATGAAACTAATGAATGATTGGAGATTAATGGATGAACTTAGTATATTGCGTGCTATTTATTTGCTAGGCTCAGGTATACTTGTCATTTAGCATCATTCTTGTAACTATTAGGCATTTCTCATAATTGAAGATAATGCATCTTCTCAGGTGATTTGCTGCAGCAGTTTCTGACAGTAATTTATGAAAAGATGGACAGAGGAGATGAATGGGGTGATGATTTTGAGTTGAATACCATCTTACAGGTGTGATGCAGTTTGAAGTTCATAAACTTCCTGAAATATAATGCGACACCTATTATTTAATTTTCTTGATTGTGACTTTTGTCTAATACAGGAATCCATTAGAAATTCTTCTGATGGCACACTTCTCTGCTCCCCAGATTCTTTGGTTGTGTCAATGGCAAAGGCTACTGCTTCTGATGATGAAGAAAATGCAACAATCAACATCATGACTCCCCGCAAAGCCCGGAATCAATCTTTTGGCATTGATGCCTTTGATATGCTGAATTTCACTTACAAAGTGAGCGTGAAATATAAATTGACTGATTTACAAACACCTGCCCTTTTCTAATCAAATATTTTTCATTCGATAGGTATCTTGGCCTCTTGATCTTATTGCAAACATGGAGGCACTAAAAAAGTACAATCAGGTGTTATTTTGCTTGATATTATTAGGTTTTAGTCCACTGATTTACTTCTCATTTTTGGGTGAACTTCTTGGCAAAACGGAATTTGGTGCAGCCCTCTACAGTGGTCTAACCCTCCAGAAAAAGGGCTAAACCAAATGAAAGTTTTGCCAGGGGTTGAGTAGGAAGTTTGGCTCAAATGAGGGGTATATAACAATTGCGCCAATTTCATATCATCAATCACCAGTACCTTTTACTGATATATTTATCCTTTTTGTTGCTTTAGGTTATGGCTTTTCTGTTAAAGGTCAAACGTGCAAAATTTGTTCTGGACAAAACTCGGAGATGGATGTGGAAGGTATTTGTGCTTCGAATGTCCTAATAATTACAACAAAGAAGAGTGCTATTGTAAATAAGTAATGTAGAATCGTAGATGACTACATTAACTTTGACAGGGCAACAAAGGCAAATCACTGCGGGCTATCAAATTAATTTCTTCCTTTACCGTAAATATGCTGAAGTTTGGAACATTTTTTTTTGCAGTTCCTCGATGCCGTTTTTCTTTTCCATGACAAATTATTATACATAACTTAGCTCTCTTCCAAACCCACTTCTGAATATACTACTTTGTGTTGCATGTGTTACTTGCTTTATCCATTAGATTGGGTTGATGGCACTGGGGAACTTTTGTTTGAAACTACTGCTTGAGATGAAGCATATTGTGACGATTGTCAGTTGCTTATATTTGGTCATGCCGATAGGTTTAGCTCAAAGAGTAATTCTTGAAAATTGGTTTAGCTCGTATGAATTGACCAAATCCGATTCTGGAGACAGATCGATGAGGAAAGAATCAGAATATTTTTATTTGTTATATTTACAATGTAAATCTTGAATTTTTTCCTTTTTTTCCCCAAGAAAAGACTTCACTTTGGGGGTGCATCAAAATAGTAGAGCTTGCTGGACACGAGTTATATATTTGGTAGTAACCTCATCAGATTGAACATCTCTGTTTCGAGAAAATTCTTATATATAGAAGGTTCTTCAAAAGTCATCCTACATGCGTCACGAGTTTCCCATGAGAGTTGAGAAGTTCCAGTGATGTCCTTACCGTATAAACACTGTGTCGTATAATTATTGGATATGTTTCGCAATACTTTCGGAATACCATATCCCAGACAAGAATGACCCACTGAAACATGGAGTGTTTGATAAAGAGATGTTTATGAAATTGATACATTCATACCTCCATTAAAGAAGGTGGTTTACGCATGATCCCTCCTTTGCAGACAAGCTGTTCTTTTATCACATTGCAGTTCATTTAGGGCATAAAAAGCATTGCGTCATGTCACATTACCCCCTATTTGTTACTAGGCTGGATATGAACAATCTAAAATTTTAGAACCACCAAGTTTAACCCCTCACGTTGGGGAACAAAAGTAAATTATGTGATAATGGCACCTAACTCCTACATTCTAGCAAATTTACATGAGAAATGTAATTAAGCAGTTTTCTTTGATCCTTGTTACTCATCTTTCTTTTGTATTAACTTTTGTCTGTGATCGTATTTGGAAGTTGCCTCAGCAAAACTGAGTTTATCTCACACCCTGAATGCCACGGTAACATCAATTGCAGCATTTATTTTATTTCCATTGTCAATTATCCCTTTGGTTTTTTTCATTTCCGGAATTCCCTATATGCTTGCTCAAGTGGACGACCGTCTCCTGCTTGATTCTGTATACCATGAAGTGTCTTTGTTGAAACTTTTTAAGGACATTATTTTGTTTTTTCTCCTTAAACAGGGAAGAAGCAGCAGAAAACAAAATTATAAACATCACCTATTGTTGCAGCAGAAACTTCTCCATTTTGTCGATGCGTTTCATCAGTATGTCATGGACAGGGTAAGTAGAAACCTACATGTTCTAAATTCTAGCATAGCTGCAGGTAGACAGTCTTGTTGCCTTAGGACATATTTGCGATTGATTCTGCAGGTATATCACAGTGCTTGGATCGAGCTTTGTACCGGTATGGCTTCTGCAACCTCTCTTGACGAGGTCATTGAGGTTCACGATGCCTACCTTTTGTCTATTCAGCGCCAATGCTTCGTTGCTCCTGATAAATTGGTTAGGTTTCTTCATGTCGCTTCTCAGTTCTCACCTCTATTTTAGCATTGGTTATCTGTCATTAATTGCGTATTCTTGATAAGAAATTGGATGACAGCTTAGTCCACCCATTTGATTGTATTGGTCTTAATTTTTGACATGCGGTCCACATGCATATAAAGACTTGTGTACTGCACCAGGTGACCATGTACTCTACCTAAAATGTACTAACTAATCACAACAGACCCATGTACTAGAGACCTTAAATCATAACATCTGCTTAAAATGGATCGGAAATTACACTTACATATCGAACTGAAAATGCTTAGGTTATACCTGCGCCATGAAAAATAAGAAAGACAATGACTGATACATTGATTTTTTGTGCGTTTGCAGTGGGCACTGATAGCCAGCAGGGTAAAAAATATACTAGGACTGGCGCTTGATTTCCACTCCATAGAGCAGACACTGGGCGGGGGAGGAGCAACTGCTGCTATTAAAGCAAGATGTGAAATCGAAACGGATCGAATCGAGAAGCAGTTTGATGACTGCATTGCATTTCTCTTGAGAGTAAGAATCTAAACCCAACACCCCCAATTCCCATCGGGTTTCACAGAAACGTCGTATTGCTTGATTGATTGAAACGGCACGATGAAACCTGTCACCGATTATGCATGCAGATACTGTCTTTCAAGCTCAATGTGGGACACTTCCCACATTTGGCGGATTTGGTTACTCGAATCAACTACAATTACTTCTACATGTCAGACAGCGGAAACTTGCAGACGGTGCCCAGGTTTGAAGCTGGCGCTGTTAGAGCTGGGAAGACGGCGACATCAAAAGCTGAGTAAATTTCTGGTTGCAATTAAGGTATCCAATTGTTTTGTGCGATCCCCCAACCCTTGTAAATTGTTTGTTTGTACTAATGCATATATACCACCATTGTTTTCTTCTTGAGGTTCCATGTGCTGTTGTACTTCAAGCCTATGTTTCTCACATCGAAGGTGAATATGACTGCAATGAATATTTACGTCATCTAATATGAATATTTGCAGTGAATTCATTCTTTTTCTTTATTTTATCCAAAATAAGATGGGTTCGTGTGTGCGTGTGCGTGCGTGCGTGTGTGAAGGAATCGTATATGAAAAACAGGATCTCATTGTGAACTGTGTTGGTCATGACCAAATGTAAAATATATTGTGGCATGCGAATGTTAACGAAGGTATCATTTTCGGAGCTTAAGTAGCAAGAGTCTGGTACCATAAAGACGTCCAATTATAGTGCTGTGTAACGCTTTATGACGTAGTGTTTCATAGATGGTAGTATATCATCTAAAAGGCTCACCAGTTCAAATCAACAAAAACCAGAAGATCCAAGAGCCTAACTCAATAGAAGTTGAAAAAAAACTCGACCTCGAACGACAGAACTATGGTTAAGCGCTCTCCCCCAAAACCGACATAAAGAAGGAACAGGTCCCCATGTCCCAGAGATGGATATGATTTTGATTGATTTGACGGACTCTTTAAGTTTGAGCTCATCTCTTCCCATCGTTGCATTACCTTCGTCCTTACGGGAAGGCTGTTCATAGAGGGTAATTGGTAATTGAAGAGGGTAATTGAAGACTGCTTTTCCTCTCATTATTAGAGAGTTGGGCCGTATCTAGCCTAAGTCCTCTGGGCCCATCGAGGGAATTCGGCCCATGCAAGGAAGGACTAAAAGCATCTTGATATTTATATTTCATATTTCCATGAGCTCAAACTGTGGTCACACCGAGTTCGATTCGCTAACATTTTTGGTTATGATGTGCAAATCAAGCGCGGTCCCCATCCAACCTAGCATAGGTTTGTCCAAGTTTTGGTGATAAAAACGTTTTTAACTTACCATTTTACTATTTGGCATTGATCGAATTAGCCTCTATGTTATAAAACGAACACAGTTAGAAAATGATAAGTGCACTAATCTGCTAGAAGACAAGTTGACTCAAACGCTAAAACATGCAAGAAGGGTAATTTTTAGGTATAGGAAAAATTTTAAAAATAACTTTAATTTTCGACCAAAAAAAAATTATTTACAGAAATAAACCAACTTCGGTCACGTCAACAACTGGATTGGCTAGTTTCGACTATGCCGCACTTGCCAAATGCGGCATTTTTGGCCGCACTTGGCCAGTGCGGCCATTTTGGTCCAACTACCATCCAAGTGGTCCGTGACTTAACTGTGACTTTAGTCACGGGCCTCTAAACTGGCCGCACTTGACAAGTACGGCCAAAAATGCAGCACTTGACAAGTGCGGCATAGTCAAAAATAGCCCACCCAGCGGCGAGGCCACGCGCCTCGCCGCTGACGTGGCCAAAGTTGGTCGAAATATGTAAATATGTTTAATTTTGATCGATATCTAATATTCTTTTCAGTTTTTTTCCTAAATCTAAAATTTACCCCATGCCACTATCTTCTCAATACATTGCACATATAATTTTTTAATTAAAGAGTGCCTCGTTTTTTCGTCATTAAGGATCGTTGGCTGGACTCTTAACAATACCCATTAAGACGTTGACATCTCATTTGCAAGAGAACAAACAAAAAAAAACATGTAAGCATGCATTTAATAAGTGGTTACACGAATTTGTTTTCTTGCTCAGTTTCAAACCAAGCTTTGATCACTACCTCCTACTTCTCCCCCAAACCTCACAGAAAGGAGGAGACAAAGGCTAATTTTCACACAACTCCCTTTATTTTTCATCATATTATCCTCGGCTCCTTGAATTATACAATGCTATCATATCTGTCCTTTTCTCTCAATTTACTCCTCTAACACCGATAATCAAGTTAGTTTTGCGAAAGACAAAAGATTTAACTATGTTAGAGGAGTAAATTGGAAAAGGTGAAATATACGGTAGCATTCAGTAATTCAAATTCAAGGAGGCTCTGAAAGATAAAATGTAATCTTGTGCTTTCAGTGTACATAATAACTAGAAAAAAGATAACAAAAATCAGGCCTACAAACTTTTGATCAGTTGTGCAGAGGGTTGGGACCCTGAGGCACCAATCTATCGGAAACTCCATAGATTGCGTTGGGTGCATCATCGTCGTCGGCGCGAAGTTGGGATGGAGATAGCTTGGTGGGGTGGTACATGGAAGAAGATGAGGCTGCATGGTTCTCCTCCTCCTCGAGACAAGCCGAGAACCGCCCGGCGACGATCAAGAAGAGCAAGAAGAAGGACACGTAGTGTGTTGGAGAGAAGTTTCGATTCTCCATGAAAGAAGAAGATATAGAAGTGGAGCAAGTGTGAAGAGAGCAAGGCTACTTACTTTGAACTTGAGAGGGTGCTTTCATATATATATACATGGAGAATTGTTCAACTACCAACAATGCCCTTGGTGTAGCCAAAATCGGTTGATTCTCGGATAGTAATAATTGGTATTCTCTAATTTATTTAAGGGATTAATGGTTATCATACGTCACCTTGTCTCATATTCTCTTTCACATAAAGCAATCAAGTACAAACCCACATGAGACCTTGTATATATAGCTGTCCTTGACTCATTTAATATATATAGATGTCCTTGCATGTAAGTTATGCGTTCCTTCCCAAGGGCTGAAATCAAACATTTTGACTCTCTTGGTGGGTTAATACATTTGTCCCCCATTTGGCCTTAATTATATGTTAATGGGTGATTATTTAAAAAATTTCTTGTACTTTTGTTGACAAACCGACCAGAAAATGGATCGAAAGAAATAAACCCTTCAAGCTTAAGAGACTAGTATGAGCTCATCACCCAGTAATAGTGATGTAATGTTTGACATTTAGGTGCTCGCTGTGTTATATGTTGATTAGGATGTGAGCTTAGCTCACTGTTCACAGATTGAATTTGCTACAAGAATCATTAACTCAATGGGGGCACTCGAATTAATTGCTTGCCTCTTGCATCATGCACATATTCATTAAAAAGCCTTATAAAAACAATTTTATTCCTTTTCATGCATAGAGAGATGACGGGATTAGGCTATAATATATATTTTAAATCTCCATTATTGGATCCATTATCACATCAGCTCGGGTTGGTGGCCAGCCATCGAGCTTGGACAACAACATTTCACATTGCGTGGCTCGTCTCCCTTCTTAATTTACCGAGGTTTCTGCGACCCATGTGCCTGTACTCCCGCTGCCTTCCGCTGTGTGTGAAGTCGAGTGTTCTTTATTGCTTTCCGATGAATTAAAAAAATTACGGTTTTGATATACGTGTTGAAAGTATCGGACTTATGTAGCGGTACTCCCAGCCTAAATGTTGATTGCAAATATAGCTTCATCTTTAACACACACAGACAAGGGAAAGTTTTCAACTGCATTGAACGAAATAATCTAGAAATTTATCTTTGATACAGCATAGGACCGGCCCAAATGTTCTATTTCTGTCAGCCTTGTGTCACGAGCTCTATTTGATACATCATAGGACCGGCCCAAGGCATATGCAATGAACAGGCCCAGAAGATCACACAGCTTCGGTCCAACAGCATCATTGGCCGATCGCTTTTCTCATTAAAGATGACAACCCAAATGAACCGTTGAGTTCCTTCGTGAAGTCATTCAAAGACCAGCAGTTAGCTCATCATTAACGGCAACAACTCAGATCGAAGCAATCGAGCAGCTTAAATGCTCGGACGTTACTCTACATCGTCCCTCATTAGCCATCGCCTATATATAGTCTCCCAGACGAAGGGAAAAGAGACGATATAAAACGACTTGAACTTGGGAAGCCAAGGCAGTGTCCAGAGCACCACAAAAGACAGACACTCCAACTCCGGTACTTGCTCCACTCCAACTCCTTATTTTCTTCATAGCTCAGCACTATAATTATCGATGGGTCTCCTAACATATCAGCCATGGTTAGGTTAACCCTCCTTGAGTCGCAGACTGACTTAAGCATCGAATGGGATTAGGTCAAACAACCCCCCAACGAGCTCATCGTATTGCAAGAAGCAGAAGAGAGAACGAGCTCATCGTGTTGCAGGCTCATCGTATTGCTGGAAGCGGAAGAGAGTCCAGGAGATATCTCGAAGATAGCTTGGGCTTGACGGAGACAACTTGGCTTAACGAGGATAGCTCGGGCCTGTTGGAGACAGCTCAAACCTGGTAGAGACAGCTCGGGCTTCGTGTGGACAGCTCAGATTTGCAGACCCCGGTCAACTACCAACGTCCTCCAAAATCATCTACAGTAAACCATAATGTAATCCAAAAGACACAAGTGATGCGAAATCACCCGTCAACACTATTCTCTAATCAACAAGGTTGATATCATAATGTCCAAATTCGGGTCAGATCCGCATGCGCCTGGACCCGCGGGCATCATCCTTAAAACCGGCTCAAAATGAGCCATCCCTAGCTTGGCTAGGGTTTGGGTTTTACGGATGCAACGCCGTCCAGACCCGTATCCCTGGTGAGCCATCGGACCAATTTCATATAGACAACAATAGATCCGCTAAAAAATACAGTGGTAAAACCACAAACTAGCATCCAAGTCACATACATGAATGCTACATCGATACCTGGCAACTGAACAAGAACGGACTCATTTCTCCATCTCCCTGTACACACACCTAACAAAGATCTTCTCTAATGCTTTTGATAAACGATCTCAACTCTCTTGCCTTCCTCTCATGTTCAGGCGAAGCATCGCTCTCCGACTCGCAAACATCGATCACATTGACACCGACACGGTCATCTATCTTTGCTGCATCTGACTCGCAGATATCAATTACATCTGCTGGTGTATCTCTGCTTACCTGACGCCTAACAAGTTTACATGCACGCAGGGGCGGGGAGGGGCTGGACAGATCGATAAATGCCCCGTTTCCCATGATATTGTGTAGAGTGTTCGGGCCATGATGCGTGACTGTATCCACGGCTGCATTGCTTCGTGATTCTAAGTCGAGCATTAGGGCTTTGAGCTGGGCGTCGACTTCTCCAACGTCAGCTTTGGCCGACTTCCTTGGCCTTGGCCTTCTGTTTTGTTGCTTTTTCGCTTCGCATTTCTTCTCCATGAACTCTGCTATCTTTTCTGGGCATGCACTGCAGATGTTGAGAGGGAAGCAAGAAATGTATCAAATCTCCTAAAAGCTGGTGCTCTGACATCATGTAAAATAATTCTAAAAGCTTAAGTTACTGAATTGTGGTCTAACATATCAAACTTCAATTAACACGTACCAAGAATATTTCATTGTCGTCAAACAGAATCCTAATTATGTTCCGTAATAATCCAAAAAAAAAAATCGGTTTTGAACAGAAGCCCAGTTACCAACCTTTCAATCAGATCGGCAGGAACAACAGAGGTCTGGAGCCCTTCCATTCCTTGCCAAGAAACCTCAAAGTAGTCAATTCCCTGCACTTTTCTCTGCTTTACAATAGCAGACACAGGGCATGGAACTGGCATCTGCAAGCAACTCAAAACAATTTTTGAGAAAAATGCCAAAAGAAACCAAGCAGCAAAGCTATACACGAAGTGATGGAGAAAAGGGTAACCTTGTCCAAGGGAATCTGTGCTCCCAATTTTAATGATGTGGAACGAAGATTAGCAAACCGCCTTAGATCTCTCTCAGCAATCTTAGGAAGAATGTATTCGTCTGCAAAGAGAACAGTCCATTGATGACATGTTGTACCCATGTATAGCAAGCACCCACACATCATGCTAAAGAAATTACATCTCTGTCTGCTTCATATACACTTCAACCAGGAAGCCATGTCATGTCAAACACGTGTTGGACACATGTATCATGTGTGATACTTCTATTTTGAATATACATTCTATAATTTGCTAAGTGTTTTCGTGTCATGACGTTTCACCCGTGTCAGCATGTCCGTGTCCATGCAACCACTAAAAATGAGGATATAGAAGAATCTAAATTTACCGATTGCATGTAAAAACGATTGCTTGCCTGTTTTATCAGGGCTCCAGTCAAAAAATTGTGCACATATCTGTTGAAGTTGTGTACGTATAAATGAATGTTGACAACATGCTCTGCAAGGATTAAGGAATTCAAATCAAGTATCAGAAGCAACATGGATACCAATTCTGTTGGATCCAACATTTCTTAAATGCGCAATCCAAAAAATCCATCATCTGGTTTTACAAAAACACTCACACAGACTTCAAGTCTTAACACATGACATGAAATAACAAAATCATCAAAAGCATTTAATTTTTTCAGCTAGATCCGATTATTTACTTTGTAATTAGAGATGTTAAAGTATTTAGCCAAATTAACACGTTGATGTGCACACCGTTACCTCTGCACAGCATCTGAGTCAGGCAAATGGCATTTTGGTTTCATATACGCATTGATGACTTGCAGTAACTGGTCATCTGATCCTGTGTTCTGTCCTTCTGCTATGGAAAAGGAGGTACCATATGTAAGCAGCTGGTTTTCATTTTGTTCATATCAAGTTTGCGGCTGATTCTCCCTTTCCGATTTAAATTTAGGATGAATCTCTAGCACTTGATATTCATTTATAATTATGAAATTGAAAAGATAAGCTTTCTTGTAAACAGAATAGGATCTTGAATTCTGAATTATAATTTTAATGAGAGACGACAGTTAACAATATGTCACTCAAACTCACCGATAGTAGATTGTACATAGCAGGGGTCATTCTCCTTATTAGTCCCGCAATTAAGATCCTTCACGGGTTTCTTTGTCATTTTACTCTTCCTTGCAAATGCTAACCCCTCCGACTTAACCTTATGCAGAATCTTGCCATCCCCTATTGATTTAACAAGCCGGCATGCTGTTTCCTGCACCACTCAGTTGCAGTTGCGCAGAAAATGCTTTCAGAAGCGTCCAGCCAAGTGAACCCACCAAGCACAAAAAAGTAAAAAACATGTTGTGCTCATGATTATGTGATAATATTATTATATGGAAAAGGATATGCGTTTAAAATAGGTTTCCATTGATTAGAACAATAAACTAGGAAGGTAACCGAGTTTTCCATACATAGTACGAATGCTGAACTTTCTGACTTACCGGCCCAACCCCACGAACTCCTTGAGAATAATCACTTCCAAGAAGAAGTGCCAATGTAATCTGAAGAACATCAGTTATCATACATGTTACATGATATCACCTTAGGCAAACAGTATAATAGGTTAATGGACCATAATCATACAGTGATCCATACAAAATGTTTCGTAAACGAGGGTTTATCTTTTAAGTGAGAACATGACTTTCAAGCGATGGCTACCACAAAGAACAAGAACTCAATGCTAATATTAGATGACTCTCTCAGAAAAAATGGCTTAACAGTTGATGTGATTATAGAAAGTCATCAAATTCTATTAATCAAACAGGAGATTATTGAAGACACAAAAGTTTCAAAAATATGAATTCTTCTCCCACCCACAAGAAGAAAAAAGAGAGAAGGGAGTGCAGAAAGACACCCTAGGGAACATGTGAAAACTCGCCCAGGTACATATTGTGGAAGTTTGATGTCTTCTAATAATGAAACCATAACCTTCCAAACAATTGTCCTTTAGAACATGATAACAGAAGAGGATCTAATCCAGTAGTACAAAAAATGCTAAAATATATTTCAACACAATAAAGCAACCAGGCAAAGACAACCTTACCAGTGAATTCCGTCCGAACCCAAGTTTTCTCTCTATATCTGCCATCTCATAACACACCACATAGCCACCCTCTACGAAAATAAAAAAAAACTTGCGTAGTCACATCAAATTAAAAAAATTAATAAAAACAATGAAATAACTAAGCTAAGTCAATGTTAAAAAGAATATCTAGTCACAGGAGATGTAATGTGTATAGACTTCCAAACCATGAGACTGAACTTGATGGAATTACCTAGGACAATTTCCCTATACACAGTCTTTGCTCCAAATAAGAAGATGTCTGAGTCAGTACTAAAGCATCCATCCTGTACATGATGAATGTCAATATGCATCCAGTGATTCTATAAACAATAGTGAACATGATACAAGTCATGATCTAGTGGGTTATATGAACAGCCGGGATATTTACACATAAGGACTCTGAGTTCAGCAATGCACATTGTGCCTCTGCTTCTTCTAGCCTGCTCAAAGACATAATAGTTGTCAACAAACAGCAAGTACTTTCCACATATGATATCTCAAATACAGCAGATTCTTCAGTTCATCCAACTATAAATCTGGCTGTTGAAGCACAATGGTGAAACATAGACCAATATTTACTTCAAACTACTGAATCTAATCCTTTTAAAGCCATTTTTAAATGTGTCTGTTTCTTTATGTATGTTTAGCAAATCAAATTAGTCTTCTAATGCAGCACACTTGCGAAATTATAACTGCAATGCTACTCTTTTCTCTTAAAAGCCGCACATTACAGCTATACCATGTAGTAAACAAAATACATTGGAACAGAATGATCTAAAAGCATCATATGCATTTGTTAAGCATAAATCTACATAATTATATAAAAACAATTTCATTAGCAGAAGAAAAACACGTTTTAAAAAGGTGAATTCAGGGCATTGTTTAGATGTGGGAGCTGCAAGTGAACGAAGGGTTAATCTCTCTAAACTGCACAAAGCAACTAAAAAGGAGGAGCACAGGTCACAGCTAGTATTTGGATTTTATCACTATGGCTCATCATTACTTGTTCTACCTTAGCTTTAAGGAGATATTAGTCACCAACTAAACTAACCGGTGTGAGTGAGCTTATTCCGTCTCTTTGATGTCACCCTTAATACTTGAAGGAGTCGACACCTCCAAAGGGGGCCTTAGATGGAACATATTTCAAAAATGTTTTGATCAGGAGGAAACATGGATACGGCTAGATGAAATTTCTCCAATGACTTTTGGTGTGACAAGCCTACATTACAAATACCTAGAGTATAAACCTTATGAAATTTTCAATCTAATAAAATTAACAGTACCAGCTTACATCATGTTTAGATTTTTGGGCAAAACCCCCAGATAATTCCTATTGTCTTATCTGAGTGGGATAAATTCACATATTCTACTGTAACGTTTCTTTACCTTTGTGAGCTCTGCCACCACAAACATCTAATGTCATGTGTGGTAACTGTCTGAATAGCCAGTCAGGAATGCAAACTGCAGTTTAGGTTTCCTTCATATCCTACCAGGAATAACCACAAACCATAATTTAAACAGTACTGTATATTTCAATCACATGCACCGAGATAGTGCCTCAAATTCTATGTTGTTCACTTTTCCAATTCATTAAAGTATTTCACAAAGCATACGGCCCTCAACCAAAGAATTCTTATGGCACCATTTCCTGCATAATTGCATATGCGTGAGTAATAATTAATTGGAGAAAATAGTCATTGAAGTGAATTTGGTGTGCAAAGTCTTGTTGAAATGCTGGCTAACATCAAAAAAATCAGTTTGTTTATATGACCGACAACCAGAATAAGGGGCATTGACATATATCTATGAAATAAAACTAACCCAAAAACAACTAAGGCTTTGTTGTTGTCGATAATGTAGATAACAATTGTAACTTTGATGCCAAAAAGCAATTGAAATAAGAACAACACGATCAATCAAAGTGAACAAAATTACCCATCTAAACAAGGAATACCAAGTGCAGATCCAAGAACTTTTGCCTCCTTAATCATACATGAGAACTCGGAACCCATGTTTCTACGTAGAGAAGCCACAGGCTGCGAATTTGATTCCTCTCGGGTGACCTGATGCATTTAATACGCCAAACTTAGAAAACTAAACCTCATACGTTACATGCATGTTAGAAGCTGCATTAAATAGAGAAAAACCTCAGAGACCAAACCAAGCCGCCGTCTGTAGGTGAATAATTTAATTGAAGGGATTGACCCATCTACAAAAAATCAAGAAATTGGTTGCATTTATTAATGAGAAATAGCTAACATAACTACTTGATGTAAATTATGAGCAATCCGGTGCACAAGACTTATCTTGATGAAAATATTCTATAGGTTTTAAGCATTTGGCTATATAATATAACAAATTAACATGATATTCCATCATAACAAATTGAACAGCTCCATTAACTAAACGCTAAAACGTTTACTACGAATTATTGAAATCATGAAAAAAAAGAGAAATGAGAGAAGACAATGATGACAACCTAAAGGCTATGCCCACATAAAATTAGAAATTATCAATCTCGCCCAACCGCAAAGTGGAATGAAGCTATAGAACGTATGGTCCTTCTCTATGCTATTAGAAATTCACAATTTACAAAATATAATATAAAATAAAATGCTACAAGACATGCTGCAAAATTATTGCCAGTACTAATTATTAAATCATGTAAAAGATAGCGGAAGTCTGATAAAACTAGATAAATTTCGAACCAAAAGAAATGAGATAATAATACACAACCCATAAATTTAAATCATAAGTCGGAATTTGATAAATATATTACTCATAGCTATTATGGGACATGTAGTGGATTTCAACAAACTAAAGAGATGTCCTTTTATTTAGTCTCACATTAGAAGTGAACACACGTCTGGCTGGATTTATATAAGGACTCCTCCTGTTGTATTATTGGTCTTCTAATATCGGTTAGAAAGAAGTCGAGGCTCATGCATGCACGAGCCCAAGCAAGGGCCAACTGCAAATCCGGATGCCTGATCCAGAAACACATTAATAGGGTGTGTGCACACGTGATACACATGCGCGTGTGGGGGCAAAATCTCATATTTGTGCCTCGTGGGTGCGTGTGAATTGAGCCTTGTTTTGCATCTCTTAACTGTGGTTGTTGGCTCGATGGGGCTGCTGGAAATTTCCAGCAGCCCTATGTGGGCTGTCCTTTGATTTTGACCAACAAAAGGAGGGGTTGGTGCACCAACCCCATCCCCTTGATTCCTATAAAAGGATATCAAATATATGAGTTATTTTCATCGAAAATTGGGAACCCAATTGAGCTTCTACTGAAGCATTGGGACAACTTGTATGAGGTCCTATTGAAAGTTCCATATGATCATTGTGAGCCATCTTTGAGAGGGCCAATTGTGAGAATTTCTTAGGAGTAGTTGAGTGGCTTTTGTATCTCCTAATTGAAATCAATAAAAGTGTTCCCTTGGTCGTTAAGGCGACCTAAATCTTCTGTTTGCGTTCTCTCGATTTGTTCTTCGTGCTAGATACTTCGACGATCTTATTACTTTCGCTTGGCGCACAACAATTGGTGTCAGAGCTTTGGCGACGAAGATCTAGACGAAGAAGATGAGCAACGGTGGCGACGACACTTCTACTTCAATGGCCCAATCTTCAACAACGCGAACTATCGTATCCAATACGAAGTTCGAATTGAGAAATTCGATGGACGTATCAACTTCAGCATGTGGAGATGCGAGGTACTTGACATCTTGAACCAACTTGGTCAAGATCAAGTACTAGATGAGAAGTGGACTACGATGTCGGATGTGGAGTGGAGATGATGAACCGGACCGCTTGCGGCACGACCGGCTCTACTTGACAAAGGATAAAAATTACCCTTTCATGGAGGAGACAAACGCAAAAGCGTTATGGGATGCGCTTGGTGAGAAGTACATGAAGAAGAACATTCAGAATCGCTTACACCTAAAAAAGAAGCTTTTTGGCCTAAAGATGGAGGAAGAAGTTTCAGTTGAAGAACACCACGACCACTACAACAAACTCCTCACAGATTTGAGGAACATCGACGTCAATGTGAAAGATGAGGATAAGGCGATGATTCTTCTCAACTCGCAGCATAAAGACTATGAGCACATCGTTTCGATCTTAACCTATAGTAAAGAATCTATAACCTTCAATGAAGTTTCTAACGCTCTCACAAGCAATGAATTTAGAAAGAAGGATGATGAGAAGATGATGGGCCAAGGGTCCGATGTGCTTACCGTGGTGAGAAGTCGAAGCAATGAAAGAAGTGGATGCCGCAAAAGAAACCATAAATTCGAGACGAGTGACAATAGTAGAGCTCCGTGCACAGACATCGAGATGGATCAATGTGCACATTGGACGAGAGAGTGCCCAAAGACCAATAAGAAGAAGGATGCTACCGTCAACATCGTCAAAAGCGAGGAGGTGGATGAGGGGGTCCTAGTTGGTGTGACGGAGGGGGTGATGAAGGGGAGATGGGTGCTCGACTCGGTTTGCTCGTTCCATATGACACCCCACAGAGTGTACTTTACTACTTTCCATGAAGGTAGAAAGAGTAAAATCCTTCTTGGAGACGATAGAGCATGCACGACGGCGGGCATTGGCACGGTCCGCATAAAGATGAGTGATGGTGTCACACGGGACATAGGCGATGTTCATTATGTGCCCGACATGAAGTACAACTTGATATCGTTTGGTTCATTAGAAGCACAATGGTGCAAAGTGACTATGGATGATGGCGCTTTGAAGGTAACATGAAGAGCAATGATCTTGATGAAGGGGAAGCGTGAAGGTAACCTCTATTACTTGGATGGTACGGTGATGATAAAGACGACGAGAGTTCCAGATGAGCGAGCTACCGACTCAAGCTCACACGCACCAAAGACGACGTCATTGGATGATCTCCGAAGAGATAGTGCTAATAGAGGTGATGGTTCAAGTCAGTATAGTGAAGATATCTTGTCCCCACAACTTGCACATCGGATGGATTCTATCAAAGTTTGGAGACCAAGGTATAAGAGATGTCAACCTCCAAGAAGAGTCTCGTTTGCTTTCTTTGTCAGGTGTGATGAGTCTCCGACCTTATTCGGTGAGGTGGAGTACAATGACGACCTATGTGGACGAAGAAAAGATTGGTGTGATGAGATGAAATCAACGACGACTGATGAAGCCAAGGATCGGGTTGGAGCTACTTGGTACAGTGATTGTTCGACGGACGAACTTATGAAGGTCGATATTGAAGTCAAGTTCGAGTATGGCTCGAACTTGTATGTTGATGATATGAGATGACTTTGGTCGTCCCTTCTGGGGTAATGAGGCTTTGCGAACCCATATGAGCCTTTCGAGGCAAGATGACGGAAACACAAGATGATTCTCACTGAGAAGGAGCATTGACAGTCGAATGTGTGACATAGACCCAATATCTCGCCAATGTGGAGATTTGTAGTTGTTGGCTCGATGAGACTGCTGGAAATTTTCAGCAGCCCCATGTGGGCTACCCTTTGATTTTGACCAACAAAAGGGGGGTTGGTGCACCAACCCCCTTCCCTTGATTCCTATAAAAGGATAACAAATGTGTGAGTTATTTGCATCGAAAATTGGGAACCCAATTGAGCTTCTACTGAAGCATTGGGAAAACTTGTATGAGGTCCTATTGGAAGTTCTATAGGATCATTGTGAGCCATCTTTGAGAGAGCCAATTGTGAAAATTTCTTAGGAGTAATTGAGTGCCTTTTGTATCTCCTAATTGAAATCAATAGAAGTGTTCCCTTGATCGTTAAGACGATCTAAATCTTTTGTTTGCGTTCTCTCGATTTGTTCTCCGTGCTAGATACTTCGACGATCTGATTGCTTCCGCTTGGCGCACAACATTTACAATTTTGTTTGGGCCTGGTTATTATTTTTGTTATGTTATACCAAACCATTGAGTATAGAATACAATCACGTTAGCTCATTAGCTTAAGTATAGCCATTAAAATAAAATCTTGATTGGTAATCTTCCCAACAGAAATCTCTTTAATCCCAACAGACTTTTAATATTCCCGACAAAAATTTTTTAGATTTCTAATCTGCCTTCTGATCTTTTCAATACACACACAATCTAAAACGGCTATTTTCCTATCTCAGTAACAGAAGAGATTTCAGTCTGAAAATTATCTTACATCCACAATCTGTTCTCCCTTATGTTCCGTTCTTTGCTCTCTGTTTGTGAGAAGGAAGAACCACGGCTGTTCCATTCTTCTTGAATCAATTGTCGCTTTATCCTATTCAACAGCAATATTCTTCTGCCCCAAATTTGAAAATATCACTGAGAAAATCCGCCAATTAACCATATGAAGACCAAAAACACATTTTTGGTCTACAAAAAGAAACATCTTTTTTTCAATAGCTCACTGATAAAAATCAACTAAGCTCAAGCATTTTTTTGTACTAAAAAATTAGACGTATCTTCAAAATAAAAAATGCAAACCCGCTAAAATTTACCTAAAAACAATTAAATTTGTCTACCTGTAACAAAGATAAGGCTGCAATTTAGGGCAATCAACGCCCTAAGTCTATAAAACAGACTCCTGAGGTAAGCTTTATCTTTAAAACTAACATGAGATTTGTTGGCATTCTGCAATTGAACAAGCCAGCAAGAGATATCAACGCACAGTCTCTTGTTCCTAGATCCAAAAGAGAGAATATTAGTGAATTGATGAAGATGATGATCAAGATTAAAAAGCGTCAAAAAAGGAAACTTTGTGAACAAATTGATTCGAAAAAACTTACTGGAGATGATGAAGAGGAAGTGTTTGCTTACAAGATTCCAATATATCCCACAGATTTTTGACGCCCATTATTTTAAGAAAGAGGAAAAAAAATCTAAAATTTTTAAGCAAATAATTCTACATTTTCTTGAGGAGAGAGAAATGTGAAATCACTATATCTTCAAAGTTTGAAATGGGAACACCGGTTCTATAGGCACAATCATTTTCGATCTGCCCACACACCATTTTGGACATGCACCTAATATTGAGAATTGCTCCCTGCACCTCAAACTGAGGTGCAGGGTGACATTACCTTTAAATAGAAAAAAATTTGAATAGGTTGGGTGAGAAGTGACCCAAAAAGTTAATTTTATTTCTAATTTTAGTAAACAATCACCTCCCTGTACCTCAGTTTGAGGTGCAGGGAGCAATTCTCCTAATATTTTGTAAAACTCTCTTTTTTTGCTTCTCATTCTTCGATTTGTCACATTAGTCAGTTGTTAAATACATCGATTGTTATAAACGGGTTTTTGGAGGCCCAACTTGTTATTGGTTATCCACCCATTATATAACATTATTACTATAAATACAGGGTTACGGGTTCCGTAGCCACCAAGTTTACAACACGTTATCGGCACGCTCGAGGCTGAGCCGAACCCCTGCCGACGAACGAACGCGACGCGAACGAGCTTCCTTCACCGAACGTCGCTAGATCCGGCGGGTAGGATCTAGAGGTACTTTTTATCCCCTAGATCTAAAATTTGTATGCGCATATGTTTAGATCCAAATACTTGGATCGATATCTTGATTAGTATAGATCTGTTTTTCTACCTAGATCTGCATGCTAAATCAATTGTTTAATGAAAAATCGTTGTTTTATTGTTAAAAATCAACTTTTTACGATAAAAACACCGTTTTGAAGACTAAAAATAGATTTTTTTTTCCAATAAAAATTGGATTTTTATCATCTTCTTCCCCAAAAACCATTAAACCCTATGGGGATTCTTCATCGCCACGCGGCCGGAAGCCACCACGCGACCCCCCGACCTCGCGCCATCGCCGTCGCCGCTCGCAGTGCCGCCAGCAGCGGTGGCGACCCCCCCCCCCCCCCCCCCGCCAGCAGCGGCGGACAGGCCCCGCCGCCTGCGGCGGCGCCCCCCGTGCGCGCGTGTGTCCGGAAACCCTAGCCGCCAAAAGCGGCAACTCACGCGACGAAAAACCCTAACTAGGGTTTGACCACAAAATTTTAATTTCCAAATTATTTTTCAGATTTAATTACGATTTTTTCGTTAAAATCTGGATAAATTACACGTTCTTAATTCATCGCATTTTATTCGGATTATCTGATTATCATACGTTTAATAATTAGGAAGATCCTGCGACCGCTCTGCCGTTAGTCAACTAACCTAACTGTGTATGACGTTGCCCAGTGGTCCAATAATTATTAAACGAAAAATTTTCATTTCCACTATAAAATGCCTGTGATGATTAATTGCATGTAATGACTAAACTGCCTGTGATGATTAATTGTCTGCAATTTAATAAAATGTCTGCTTCATTTTTTCTGCCTGCGACGTATGTGTATATTTGCTGTGGTTTTGGATCGGCTAGCTATCATCATTATTTCCCTCGCATTCTTTTCTTTTTCTTTGAGAGAAAAATGTAGTGAGGATATTTTTGTAAAATTTTGAAGACCGGCGGACGTCCCACGAAGATGATGACACATTCCAGAAGAATAGGGGCCCTACGTGGGTTCCCGAGTTGTATTTTCATTTTTATGGGACTGTATGGACTTTATTTAAAATGGTGATTAGCCGATCCACGCAGCAAATATCTGCGTCTGAAATGCTTAATTATTTAGTTTTATTTAAAAATATCTAATTATTACTTATTTTAAACATGCTAGAGAGATAATGGCTAAAATTACGAGCGTCGACTTTGACGTATTGGATGCTACAGGCAAAAATTATCTGAGCTGGCAGTTGGATATAAAATTCCAGCTGCGCGCACAGGGACTGAGCCATGCCATCGCTGTAGGCGATAAGGTTTCTGATATATATAAAATGAAAGCAATTATTTATATCAGACGCCATATCGATCGGACCCTGAAGGCCGAGCACCTCACAGTGGAAGACTCTTATAAGTTATGGACCGCCCTCGAGGATAGGTATAAACATCAAAGAGATGTTATACTTCCTCGAGCGCGATATGAATGGGAGAACCTCCATTTTCAAGACTTTAAGTCTATCGTCGAGTACAACTCGGCACTTTTTAGTATAACCTCACGCCTGAAATTGTGTGGTGAGAAAGTGACGGAGGAGCGCATGTTAGAGAAGACGTAGACATCTTTCCACGAGAAGGATGTTATACTAATGCAACAGTATCGTGAACGAAAGTTCACGAAATACTCAGAGCTTCTCTCATGACTTCTGATGGCAGAGCAGAACAGAGACCTACTTCTGGCCACCCATAACTCACGCCCTACCAGCACTGCTTCTGCGCCTGAAGCGCATCACAGCTCCTCCCAGAAGAAGAAGAGCAACTTCAAAGGCAAACCCCAGAAGGGTAAGGCAATGAAGAAGCATGCTAGAGGACCCCCTCCAAGAACCAACAATGATGGAAAGCAGAAAAATGTGTGGAAGAGAAAAGACGATGGCCAGACATTTGCCTCCAGAAAAGACTGCGAAGATAAGTGCCACATGTGTGGCATGACTGGACACTGGTCCAGGAATTGTTGGACTCCACGCCACCTACAGAACTTGTACAAAGCTAGCCAAAAGCAAGCTGAGACAAAATTGGTAGAACAAGAAGACCTGGCACCAATCAGGTTCATCGCTGAGGACTTCTCAAATGATGACCTGCTCGACTGAAGCATTATCTACTTTCTATGCATTGTAATTTGAAAAACAATTTACTTCTGGTTGTTTGATTTCTAGCATGTTGTATGAATTTTCAGACATTGAATAATTATTAGTAGTAAATCTTTTGTTGTGCCTTATACTGCTATGTTTTTCTCTTAAAATTAGATGGATAATAAATGCCTAGTGGACAGTGCCTCTACGCACACGATCCTCCAAGACATCTGCTTTTTCCAAAGCATAGATAAATACGATGGAACCGTGAATACAATCTCCGGTCCATCAGGAATTATTGAAGGATCAGGGGAAGCACATTTTATGCTCCCCAACAAAACACAACTACTAATAAAAGATGTGCTTTTCTCCCCTAGCTCTTATAGAAATCTGTTAAGATATCCATTTAAACGGATACCACCTAGAGACAGTGAACAAACAAAACATGGAATTCGTGTATGTAACGACTCATAAAAATGGTACTAAAACTACCGTCGAGCGTTTTGAGGGACTCACGTCGGGTTTCTACCATACAAGGATAAGAGCAATGGAAGCAAACACACTCGAGCACCAGAAGTGCGACAATCAACCAGAATTCCAACTCTGGCACAATAGACTAGGACACCCTGGAAGGAATATGATGCGTCACATCATATCCCAATCCTGAGGAATTAACTCGAAAAGCCTGAAGCTACTTCGAAAGGGTGCATCTCCTTGTCCCCCTTGTCACAAAGGGAAATTGATTACGAGACCATCCCCCATGAAGGTGGACTCAGAGTCTCTGAACTTCCTAGAAAGAATACATGGAGACATTTGCGGGCCTATTCACCCTGCAAGTGGACCATTTCAGTACTACATGGTACTGATTGATGCATCTTCCAAATGGTCATAGGTGTGCCTCCTGTCCACCCGTAACATAGCCTTTGCAAAGCTACTGGCACAAATCATAAAGTTGCGGGCATATTTCCCAGATAACCAAATCAAGAAATTGCGTTTGGACAACGCTGGGGAATTCACATCACATGTCTTCCTCGACTACTGCTAAGCAACCAGCATAGAAGTTGAACATCTTGTAGCTCATGTTCACATCCAGAACGGGTTAGCCAAATCTCTTATAAAGAGACTACAATGGATTGCTCGTCCATTGTTGATGCAATGCCAGTTGCCGGTAAATGCATGGGGACATGCCATCTTGCACGCTGCATCGCTAATAAGATTACGACCGTCAGGGAGTCAATCTTATTCTCCGATGCAACTTGCATATGGGAACCCACCGGATATCTCTCACCTGAGGATATTTGGATGCGTTGTCTATGTCCCCATAGCACCACCGCAGAGGACCAAGATGGGTCCTCAACGTCGACTGGGTATCTACATAGGATTCGATTCACCATCGATCATTAGATACCTGGAACCCCTAACGGGGGACGCCTTTAAGGCACGTCTAGCAGATTGTGAGTTTGACGAAAACACTTTTCCCAAACTAGGCATTAACACAGAGAAGCCAGAAGCTTCAAAGACCATTTCATGGGATACCAAAACTTTATCCCATTTTGATCCACGTACAAACCAATGTGAAGACGAGATACTGAATATCCTTCAAATACAAAATATCGTTCACATTTTACCGGACAAATTCACTGACAACCAGAAGATTGTCAGATCACACATCCCTGCTACAAATACGCCAGTTAGGATTGACATACCCAAAGATGGATGCAATCCACCTGCAGCAGAAGCGGTCGTACCTCAACAAAAGAGAGGACGACCCCCAGGCTCCAAAGATAAAAAACACTCGAAAGAGGAAAAATCCTGGAGCAATAATAACGATACCACAACAGGATGCTGAGCTCACCCAGATACCTCTCCCCTCCTAAAAACCCCTGAAGAGGAAAATGTAGGAGAAATATCATTAAACTATGTACGTACTAGGGAGGTACTGGACAGAAAAAGCACAATCATCGATGAAAACTTCGCGCTCATTATTGCCACTCACGTCACTGAATACGACGATGAGACTGATCCACGCTCTCTAGCAGAATGTAAATGCAGAGAGTATTGGCCAAAGTGTAACGAGGTAATAGGAGTAGAGCTGGACTCACTCTCGAAACGCAAAGTTTTTGGACCTGTAGTCCTAACACCAAAGGGTGTTAAACCTGTGGGATATAAATGGGTATTCGTGAGAAAAAGAAACGAAAATAATGAGATCATGCGCTACAAAGCGCGCCTTATTGCACAAGATTTTTTCCAACGACCAGGAGTAGACTATGACGATACATATTCCCCGGTCATGGATGCGATCACTTTTCGTTTCATTATTGTCCTATCTACTAAGGAAGGCCTGGATATGTAGCTCATGGACGTTGTGACTGCATACATATATGGAAATATAGATAAGGATATCTATATGAGAATCCCTGACGAATATAAACTACTGACGAAAATGACAGAAAGACATCGGGACGTCTACTCTGTCAAACTCCAAAGATCATTGTATGGTCTAAAACAGTCAGGTAGAATGTGATATAACAGACTCAGTGAATTCCTAGTGCAACAAGGATTCACAATAAATGAAGTCTGCCCTTGTATCTTTATAAGAGCAAAGGGAACATGATTCGTAATCATTGCCGTCTACGTAGACGCCCTAAACATCATCGGATCTCCTGAAGAGATAGGTGAGATATCCAAGAGTCTCACACAGACTTTTGAGATGAAAGACCTTGGCAAAACGAAGTTCTGCCTATGCTTACAAATTGAACACTTGCGCGGAGGAATCATGTTACACCAATCGACATACACAAAGAAGTTGTTGAAAAACTTCCTTATGGACAAATGTCATCCGCTTAGCACACCAATGGTCGTCAGATCATTGGATGTTAATACAGACTCCTTCCGACCGCTGTAAGAGGGGGAGGAAGCACTGGGTCCTGAAGTACCATACCTAAGTTGTAACGACTGGTTCTCATGTATCTGGATTATTTATATTATATATGTGTTTTGGTGGATTTTCTCCTCATGTGTGGTTTTCGCCTCCGTAGCTTTCATTTTCGATCGTTTCGTCGCGATTTTCTAGCTTCTTCCTTAGAATCGTCGATTTTGGAGTAAGTCATTCGGGACGGGCTTCATAACGGTCATATCTTATTGTTAGATCAAGCCTAGGAGTCTTAGGAATCGATCCCGAAACTTCATGCTCCATTTAGAAACTTTTTGTGCACGTTAGCCGGTACAAGAAGGGGAACCGACCGACTAGATGACGATTTAGTCGGTCGGCAAACCTACATGGACCGACTAGTTGGCTTTGTTAATTTCTCAGGAGTTACTGTTTACTTTTAGTCAGTCTAAGAACAATCACCGACCGACTAGATGTGAAACTAGTCGGTCAGAACTTGCTCTCAGACCGACTATTTTCTGTCAGTAGATTTCACCTAAGTTACTGTTTATCGTTAGTCGGTCCATGAACACTCACCGACCGACTAGGTTGCAAACTAGTCGGTCGACGGGCCTTCACAGACCGACTAATTCATTACCCAGATTTTTCCCTACTTTCGCTGCTGGGTGTTAGTCGGTCACAGTTAATCGACCGACCGACTAGTTGTTAAACTAGTCGGTCAGTCACTCTTCTTTGACCGACTAATGACCCCAGAAACCCTAATTTTTGGGCAGCCGCCGGCTGTGCCTATTTAAACCCCATCAAACGTTTTCTTTTCTTCTTTCATTTCTCCTGAGCCTCCTTCTTCCCCAAATCATCCTCCATCTAACCCTAGCCATCCTCATTCATCAAAAGTCTCTCCCCTCTCCATTTTGATCAACCACCATGCCCTAGGTCATCTCCAACCCCCAAAAATCCCCAAACCCCCATTTCTCCAGATTTTCCCCATCCTTTCCAGATCTGAACCCTAGGTTCCTCGGAGCATTTCTTCTGTTGTCGTGCTTGCTCGGCATCGTTCTTCCGCTTCCGATACGGTAATAACTTGATCTCTTAATATCCTCATAACCCATTTGTGTTTTTGTGAAACCCTAATAAAACTAGGATGGATGTTGTTCTAATGTTGTTTTGCCATGGCAGCGATCTCATCGCCGTAGTTAGCATTTGTGTGACGGCCTCGTTGATCGTCATCCTCGGTGCTAGGCAAGTGAAACTTGCCACTTAGGGTTTTGGGCCATGTCTTAGGCCATTTGCTTGTTGTAGGCGTAAAAGAGACTAGGCGACGAAATGATACTCGCCTAGGCGCAATTTCAGGAACTAGCTTGACAACGAAGCTATATCCGACATTTATCATGTTGCACATCTACCATGTCATGTTTAATTTCCATTAACGGTACGCAAATTAATTGTCATGTCATTGCATTCTTTAAGTGTTCCCGTGATTGCGTAGCTCCGCTACACCTTGTGAAATGATTGAGGCTAGGTGCACCCCTATGCCAAATGAAATACGCTCCTGGTTTGTGATCTAGGAAACGAGCTCTTGTGCGGGGCAACCCTGGCTCATTTACTGAGCTCGTGTACAGGGACCCTGGCTCGTTTACATGTGGGTATTGGGGTAAGAGTTAAGCGGCCAATCAACTGGGAGTCTGCCCGATCAGCAACTGCAGTGGTAAGGCGTAAACTTTGGGTTCTGGGGTAGTGTTAAGCGGCCAATCGGTGTGAATGCCAAACCATTCAGCTGTAAGGCGTAAACATCTACAAACAACTTGAAACGTGACTAGTGAAAAGATTGAGATTGTTAGTAGCTTGGCTACTCTTGACATGCCCTGATAAATTGTTCTCTTGTACTTATTGTTTCACCATGTCTTACTTGTGCACTTATACCATAACTGCCATGTCATGCATACTATAACTGTTAGGTTGTTAGTTTGCCTTACTTTCAGTTTCCTTGCACAAGTCTTTTAGACTTGCTGACATGTGCCCCTTTACTCTTTTGGGTGACACATGTTAGATCCTGAGCCTGAGTACATTGTTGAGGACGAGGTGTTTGCTGACGCCGAGCCCGAGCCTGTGTTTGGCGAGGAGTACGTGGACACTGGGGACCAGTCCTAGTGTCTTCGTTGAGCTTTTCCCTTTTTGTTGTAGACTGCTATTTTGTTGTCGGTGCGTGACACCTATACTTTGTTACGTTGTTCCTTTTGTTGGCCTTGTTCTGGGCCTTTAGACTCTTTCTTTTAGCCTGGTGGCTTTTCTGAATGTTGAACTTAATTTTCATGTTGGACCATTCATGAGATTTGAGATTTTATTTCTGTCTCTCCTTGTGTTATTATTGTTGTTCCGTTTGTGGTTACAGGGACCTGCTTATGTTTTATTGACGCTTATCGGGTTTGGGGCTTCACAGCTCCACTCTCGTGTGGACATTTTCACGTCTCGCCTCCATCTTTGGGAAGCAGGGCGTGACATAAGTGCAATTGGAGCACTCCTATACCTGGCAAACTGCACGCGTCCTGACATAGCGTTCGCAGTTAACCTACTAGCCAGATACATTTCAGCGCCCTCAAAGCGTCACTGGAACAGAGTGAAGCACTTTCTGCGCTATCTCCAAGGGTCTGTGGACCTGGGACTATACTTCAAGAAAGGTGTATGCTCCGACTTAGTCGGTTATGCAGATGCAGGATACAGGTCCGACCCACACACCGCAAAGTCCCAGACCGGTTTCGTGTTCACATACGGTGGGACGGCCATCTCATGGAGATCTGTGAAGCAGACTTCAACAGCACCTCATCCAACCACTCTGAGCTCATCGCGATCCACGAAGCTAGCAGAGAATGCTTTTGGCTTCGATCAGTCATCCACCGCATCCTCGTGACTACCGGCCTGAAGACAGGAGATCTTGGACCACCCACTATGTACGAAGACAATGCTGCTTGCATCGCTTAACTACGATGTGGCTACATCAAAGGTGACAGGACGAAGCACATTTCCCCCAAGCTCTTCTGGACGCATGAACAACAAGTAGACAACCAAATTGACATCCAGCAGATCCAGTCTTGCAACAACCTGGCAGATCTATTTACTAAAGCTTTACCTCGTAGCACCTTTAGAAAACTTGTATTAGAAATTGGGATGAGACAGTTGAGAGATTTACAAGCCTAAAGCTTGTACATTTCAGGGGGAGTTAATGTCGGGTTGTACTCTTTTTCCTTGGCTATTGGTTTTTTCCACTGGGTTTTCCTTAGCCAAAGGTTTTAACGAGGCAACCACATCAACTCTGGATCCAGAAGTATCCACCTCTGATGATATTCATCGATCTGGGGAAGTTACAGAGATTTGTACTCTTTTCCCTTAGCCACTGGTTTTTCCCACTGGGTTTCCATGGCAAAGGTTTTAACGAGGCAAGAACTCTTAAATTGGGATCCAAAAGTATCCATAGCCCCATGGTCAGATAAGCTCCATGAACCCTGAAGCGCTCATGACGGCTTACAAAAATGGATGGATAAGGGAAGGTGTTATAAACGGGCTTTTGGAGGCCCAACTTGTTATTGAGTATCAACCCATTATGTAACCCCATTACTATTAATACAGGTCTACGGGTTCCGTAGCCACCAAGTTTACAACATCGATTACTTTTTGATGTATACAACTATTTTGGGGTTAAAAATAAATTGTGTCACGTCAAAATGTTTTGATAGGACATTTCGTGTGACAAAATTTCCCCTTTTAGCAAAAATACTTGGATACACAGAAAGGAATGTGGTGTTTTTAGTCGGTACCATCACAATATCTTATGTGGCTAATGGGGGTCAGGTGGTCAAGAATTGAATTTTCATCTTGGCCACAATCTAGAACGCACACACTCCCATATGAGCAGCACACCCCCAAGGCCAATGTCGGCTTAGATTGTGGCCAAAGAGGAAATCTTCTCCTTGACCACATGATACTCATTTTTCTCGTATATCATTATATTCCCTTTCTTATTCTCTCTCTAAAACACCTGCATACAGACATACAATTGCGTAATTTTATTTTGCTCTGAGCCAAAATAAATAAGATGTAAAGAATAATTTTTAAAGTATACCAAAACAGAAACCAAAAATCTGATTATGATAACAACAATAAAATGATATTTTACATATATTCAAATATATGATATATAACATATAGTAATCATATAGAAAATCATATTGTCATTCCGTCAAATTTGTGCATTAGACACTAGCAATATACATACCATCAATTGTAAGATTGAAGTTAGAATTTCATAACGGTGGTTTCTACTCCAAAATTACATTTATTTATAACATCAATCCTTGACAACCACATCTTTACAAGGCGTGAAAGAACGATATAGATTAAAACTAGAAATAACTTTTAAAATAGACCAATTTCTAGGCACGTGGGTTTTCAGGCACAAATTCGTGCCGAGATGGAAACCCATAAAACAACTGGTGTTGGCAACATTGTCCATTTAATATCAAACCTCCAATCACTGTCATTTTTTGGGAATTTCTTTGCAGCCTAATGTTGCGTTAAAATGAAATTGTTCGGGTTGGCGATTCCGTCCATTTCGACGATGCACTATTTGACTGGGATTGCTAACTTCGGTTATTTTTAAATGTAAATTAATGCGTAGAATTTGATATGACATAAAGTCTATCTGGTTTTGTAATTTAAAATTATTTCTAATATTTAGACTTACATTCAAATTTTGAGTTTACTATTGTTGAAAAGGATGAAGATGACCTAAACACTACTGTTTGTGTTTATGAAATTAATAAAATTGATGAAATTGAAGAAGATGAAGAGGAATCACTTGGAGGCCATGTCGGTGGCGGCCGGCAATGAAGTGGGAGAAAATTTTAAAGGATATGCGAAGGATATAAAAGAAATTAAAAAAACAATGAAAGTTTGCTTGAATGACAAACTTGTAAATAAATGTTATGTTTGTGAATCATATCGTTCATGTTGACCCTCCTTTAATGGATGTTAGTGTATTAATACGAAGTTTTTTCTCATAATTTTGTCTCTCATTATCATGTAGTTTTTCATCGTATATTCATGCTATTGTTAAACATCCCAAGGACGGTACATTTACTGTTTTTTGGTGAAAGAAAAACTTGCGTCAAGTAAGGTTTAGAGAATAATATGAATCACGTTAGAGATGGTTGCATTCAAACAAATGAAAGAACACTCAGTACTCGATACATGAATTATGAATATGCATCTCGTTCACCATTACAACAGAGTTGGCGACAATTTGCTCAACACATTGTATATCAATTGCATCACAACGAGCAAAACACAAGTTCGATGATCCCTGAGATGGGCTGCGTCCTCCGAATTCTGCAACTTGAGATAATGATGCCCTCAACTCGTGATGATTTTGTTCCTTGAGGAAAAACTAGCTATGCCGCGAGATATATGAAATCTAGCTAATAACGGTGTCTTCCAACGTTAACCTGACACCGTCTATGAATGAGATCGGAGTAACACCAAGCACTTGAATCAACCTACTAATTTCCATAGATATATCAGCTGGCGAAACAACTCCACGGTTGACCTACAAAAAAACGAGGATCAATAGTCATAGATCGGTATCTGAGGACAGAAAAATCCTCAGCATATCACTTCATATCACAGAATGTCAGAGATAACCATACATCAAGAACTACCAAAAGATGGCTGCATACTGCAAATAAGAGCTATAGGGTTGACGGATTGATGGAACTTAGACGTACCGATGATGCAGAGACGGATTTGATTAGTGCGCGGTTGTAACCTCTTACATCTGCAACTGTCTCAGCCATATGTGCCCGCGATACTCTATCTGGTCCCCCAACATTTAGGAGTAATTTCATTTGGCTACCATCTGGTAAGAAACAACAGATCATAACTTGTACGTACGTGCGTGATAGCAGACGTTCACTTCTTCTCTTGATGGATACATGATTTACTCGGCAGAGGAAAAAGATTGCTATATGCAGCTTGAAAATGAATACAAACGTTATAACAGATGGGTTTTTTTATGTTACATTCGACTTATTCCTGACACCATCATGTCTTTTGAAGTGCATGCTTGAGGATTACAGCATTTTTATATATATTGCAAGATGGAAATACACTTGCAAGATGGAAAGCCACATAATAGCTTCTTCCCTATGTTCTTGATATGATTATTAAGAATAGAAGATATTTGTTTCATAATTCATAATAAGACGGACAACAGGAACAATAGCAACTTCATTTAAAAAATGTTATTATGAACAAGAGACATGTGCATCAGAGCATGCATTTTTTAATCTATTTTTGGTATTATTATTCTATTCTATTCTATTTTATTTTGTATACAACTGTATCGGCAATTTGTGCATGTAATACTCGATCTGGTCCTCCAATATTTCGGGGTAGTTTCATTTGGCTACCATCTGCCAAGAAATAACAGATCATAACTCGTGCCTATGTGAAAGCAGAGAGAACAATTGATGGATTCACGATTTGGCAGAGAGAACAATTGTTATATGCAGCAGGAAAATGTAAGCAAAAGTGAAAACAGATATGTTTTTATGGTGTATTAAACTTATTCCTGATAACAGCATGTCTTTTGAAATGCATGCTTGAGGATTACAGCATTTACATATTGCAGGATGGACAGCCACATAATAAATGCTTCCTTATGCTATTGCTATGAATATAGAATAGAAGATGTGAGCTAATAATAATACTGACAACATGAAAAAAAATTCCATCTTCTTTTAAAATATGTTATGAACAAGAGAGGACATGTGCCTCAGAGCATGTAATATTTTTATTTATTTTTGGTATTATTTAATTAATTATTTTATTTTGTATACAATAAACACAAAAGGTAAAACCAGTTACCAACGCATGCCTGATATATGTTTCTTTATCAACGCCAATATGACATCCACCACGTCTTTGACAAACACTGGACAACGATATTCGTCATGGAAAAACTCCGCTTCCTCACCCCTTGCAAGAACACTATCAATCCACTGCAGGGAAAAGACGGAACAATGATTATAGACAATAATTCTGGATCAACTTGATTTGGCATCAATTCTAAGCCCAATGATGTTGAAAATTATAAGAGTATACTACCCATATTACATCAAGCAAATAGCAATAAAAAAATCAGAATATCTACCAGTCAACAGACCAAACTGATTTTAACATTGAAGAAGAATCCTTTAAATAAATTCATAGAATCTCGAATACAGTTTTGACAAGTCAAGATATCTAACCTAGCAGATATTCCCAAAAGGTTAGAGACTTCAACTGTTCAAAGGTCTTCCAAAACTAAATCAGATCCCCATAAACAAGGCAAACCAAACATCAGAAGAAGAAAAATAGATATAATATATTAACTTGACTAGACCGTAATGATGCAAAATAGAAAGGTGGAGAGGAGAAGTGCCTTTAAAGTACAAAATGCTGCAAAACACCAAGGTGATATGACAAGGTCCCAAGGAGCGACAAAACCAACTACGTTTCATGGTTAGAATGTCAAGCAATCGATAAGATTTGCAAGAAAAAAAAGTGTAGCTGAAAGACTGAATAATCACTCTCGCAGAGTATTGAGCTTGATTAGGAGTATACTAGAGACTCTGTAAGAACTCAGACTGTTTGTGGAAAGAGGTAGCTTCAGTCAAAGACAAGTTGAAAAACTATTTGAGATAATTTAATCATATCCAACTGAGATTGATGAGCATGCCTACTAGAAGTGATGAGATTGTAATTAAAGTGGCGGCTTGATCTAGGGTAGCGGAACTTAACATGGAGTTAGGTAATAAAACACATGTAGTAGTTGCTAATTTCAAAAAGAATGTAGCCCCAGATAGACCTGAATGGAGAATAGTCAAGATAGAGATTCATGACCAAAAAAAATGGTATTCTTCTCATCGTTATATTACGCTGGGCCAGTGATGTCTTAACACTGATCTACAAGGTCAGTGACATGGATGACTTGATTTACTAATGGGTTGCAAAGGATTTTGCAGTCGTCAATATGTTCAATATGTTACCTGGATTGGAAGGGACTTTGAAACAGGTGAGATGGTTTGGGGCCCATACATAATACTACTTCTCAATATAGCAAAGTTCGACCATTTCTCAGATATAAACTGTTCTGCTGCCACTTTGGATTTTCCATACATATTTACTGGATTTGGTTCATCCTCCTCTTTGTAGAATGAGTTCACACCTTCGTACACTGTTGTAAATGAAGTTTAAGTTAGAATCTGCGGCTGAGATGCCCACTGAAATTACAAAGTCATGCGAATGAAATAGAATATCAATTCCATATCAATTACTAATATTAACTAAGCAGAATGTTAACCCATGCGACTCAAAATCAAGAGACTCAAAATCCTTATTTTTGTGTGAAAAAAAGCAAACTATAATTTAAAGGTGGCTTAGGATACAGAGCTACATCCCCCCCACCCAGACCCCCCCCCAAAAAAAAAAAAAAAAAAAACCCCAAAAAAAACAAAAAAAAACAACAAAAAAATCATATGCTTGAATGGAACTAACAAATGTTTTCAAGTAACTTGACCTCTATCTAAAACCTACAATTTTCTTTTCTAAGAGAAAGGAGAGATAAGCTAAATGCGCTTTTGAATTGTAGGATATATCTATATTTATATGCGAGCAGAAATAATGGGGCTTTCAAGTGTTAGGTCTCAAAAATACAACTGTGCGGTAGACTAACACATCGGAAAAATGGTTAAGCAACATTTACCAAATTGCTTAGAACCTTCAGTTAGGAAGACTAATGGATCACTTGAAACTAACTCGACATTGCATACTTTCACATCTTATGATTCTACAACAAATGATAGCGGAATCTATTATCATTAACTACTTTCATTAACACCAAAAACCCTTTTCCTGATGATTTCATGAACAAAAGCTATATAAAACGCTCTTGATAAGCAAGATTGCAATAACGGCTCTTGATAAGCAAGATTGCAATACCTTCATTGATTAAGTTGATGCAGAAAGGACAAAAGACTCTTGAATCATAAATAATTGGATTATTACTTACAATATATTTTGGACATTGAGACTTTTATATTTCCATCTCACTTGTCACCATTCGTGTTTAACTCAGCTCCCGGTGTGCCTTTATAATGTGTTTCCTATCTTCTAAGCCGCAATATGTATTGGCAAATGTGTAATGCCCTACAAGCTACTGCACAAGTACTAGAAGGGGGTGTGAATAGTACTTTAAAAATAACGAGGAGTATAATTCCTAATTATCGTGCAAACAACTACCAAATCAATTTGCGGAAGCTTAAATTGATGACAACAACAAAATTAACAATGCTAACAATTGATATTACTGGGTTCGGATCTACCCAAGTCTCCCCGACTTGTTCCCGGTGATCCTACGTCCCAACCACCCGGATCCCCTCCGGATACTTAGGTTAGAAACCCTAACCCAAGATTTCCACTATAAATATCTTGTGAAAAACCTTCACAAGATCAAATCATACATGCAATGGCAATAGTGAATCCCACAACCCGGGATCACAACCTTCTCTCACAACCGAGAGAATCAATAGCAATGAAAATCAGTTTATATATGAAATAAACAATCTTACCACAAATCATATACCTTGAGTTTTCTTACCAAATAGGTGCAAGGAGGGATTTGAGGAAGAGGAAGTCACCAAGACCTAGCACCACTGAAATGAGCAGCAATGGGTGCCTAGGAGTGATTAGGAGACTTGAATCAAGCTAGAGCTTGAATGGCTCACCAAGAACAAACTTCTCTCAAGATGGATTCTAGATCTAGAAAGTGAGAGAATGGATTTCTTGTGAGGGAGAGAGCTTTTGAAATGAGTGAGAATCTCTAACTCTTTCAATCTCAATGAATCTCTAAATGACAGCTCTTACCTTGAGAGAAATGACCAAGCTTCGTATTTATAGGGTCCCATAAAAACGAGCTAGGTCAAATCCCAACGGATAGAAATCTGAAGCAGTTAGTCGGTCAAAGAACAACCACTAACCGACTAGTTCATCAACTAGTCGGTCGGTCAAACAACATGGACCGACTAAGTGATGAACATTGAACAGATTGAATTTCAGACCTAGAAATCTAGTCGGTCCAAGAAGACTTTCTGACCGACTAGTTTCACAACTAGTCGGTCGGTCAGTGAACTTAGACCGACTAAGAGTCAAAAACTATTAGTCTGAAAACAAATTGATTTAGTCGGTCCAAGAACAAATGTTGACCGACTAGATCATCAACTAGTCGGTCGCCAAACGTTCTTAGACTGACTAACGATAAACAGTAGCTCAAGAGAAAATTGGCATGTACAGTAAAGCTCAACTAGTCGGTCAAAAAAGCATCACTGACCGACTAGTTCACAAACTAGTCGGTCAGTGAGTCAACGTAGACCGACTAACTGTAAACAGTACAGAGCAAGAAAAGACTAACTGAAACTAGTCGGTCCAAGAAGCTTTACCGACCGACTAGATCACCATCTAGTCGGTCAGTTCTTCTTCTTGAACCAACTAACATGCACAAAAAGTCTGAATCGAAGCGCGATGCTTCGAGGAAGTTAGAATGGACTTCTACTAAGATCCTAGAGCTAAGATATGAGCGTTATGAAGATAGAAATGTAAGATATACTCAAGGCTTAACATTCTATAGATCGAAACTAAAAGACTATAAATAAAACCTTAAGGAACGGTCTTCGAGAGCTTCGATCAAATCTTCATGACTTCCAAAATGGTCCAAAAGCTTCAACGAAGCTTTAGGCATTGAATGCGAGCTTTGAGAAGTCTTGAGATGTCGCTTTGAGTGTTCTCGTGAATTTGGCGACGATCTCCATAACCGCGCTCACAAATTGTTAGTTAATGAATTATTTATGTTTGCTCATCATCCAAAACCAAATCCGGAGAGTCCAATACTCAACAAAATGAACATATGCAAAACCCTTTAGCAAGTCCATCTCTTCACCTATTAAGATCTGGAGAAAACTTCTTTTACTCTTTCAACCCCATATGGCATCCGTACTTGGGGCATTATGGTAGAATCGGTTTGATTTTACAAAGATGCATTTTTTATGATCTAAATTTGTTTAGCATTCAATGTGATATTCAATCCGTCAAGTTTGGTTGCTAGCAAAAATCTTCTCTCATTGCATTTGAAAAATGTGAAGGATTGTGAAGTCGGTGCTTTTGATAAGCAAGAATAGGGACAACGAAATTTTTTACTCTTAATAATAATAAAATAAATTTTTTCTTCTTACTCTTGACTTTCGTCAATTTATTTCTAATATACTTCATATACTTTGCCCGGTGCCTTGTAAACCTCAAATTATAATTATTTACATAGACCAATTAGAACACGTATATGTTAAAATGACACTTGCCTGGTTTTAATTCTTTAACTTCGACATCCTTCACATTTTAAATTGTAACGAAGAATATTATTTCAATTTTTGCTAGTGACTTAACTTAACTGAATGAATACCACATGGGCCGGCTGTTAAACAAATTTGGACTGTAACATTACCTTTCAAATTTGTTAGCACATTTCTAATACTTTCTAGAGCTTATGAAAATCTCTATCTTCGATGTTTTTTGTAAAAATATATCCTATGTCAATCAATATACAAGCTACACTTTCTTCTATTTCACTTATTGAAGGATGACATGATATTTTGTATCTATATGCCTTCTTCTTTCATATGCGATTGGGTCTGAGCAAATGCGCTGACTTGCTGTCGATGTAGATCTCAATAGGTTCTTTTTGATGATGTTGCAATCATTCATCAAGTTCCTGAGCCATATTGATTGACATGCACATGCAAAAATTGTTATTTACTTGGCTTTGCAATTTGAGAATGCAATTACATATTACTTCTTTGAATAGCAAGAAAATGATGCTAAACCAATACTGATTACATACACAGATATACTTACTTTTATAGTCTTCATCACAACCACTACTTGTGTAGCAGATCAACCTTGCTTTTTTAGCCTATGAATAGAATAAACTTTAATCAATGCTTCTTTTATCATATCTCAAGATTCTCTTGGCTATCTTGAAATGCTCCTACGTTGGTTCCTTCATGTAACGGCTGGCTGGCCCCATAACATACATGATGTCGGGTCACATGGTTGTCAAGTACATCAGACTTCCGACCAAACTTTTGTAGACTGTAAGATCTACTGGTGTTCCTAAAAATCCATTCTCAGCTTTATTCTAATTGTAGCTAGAGTTGTAACTGGCTTGCAGTTACTCATATTGATCTTCTTGAAAATTTCATTGACATAATTCTTATGGGAAAATGAAAATACATTTCTTAGAATGTGTCACCTTGACACCAAGAAAGTAAGACATTTTTCCGTTTTTCGTCATCTCAAACTTCTTCATCATGCTCCTCTTGAACTTCTCTATTGTATATTGCATTATGGAGGATCACATTAGTGAAATTGTTATAAAACCAGTGAAAAAAGTTACTTCCATAAAGCTTAAGATAAGATTAGGAATGAGCAAACAAATATGCGGGTGAGTGTTAGAATCCAAAATTGTTTAACAACCCATGATATATTCATTCAGTCAAGTTTGATTGCTAGCAAATATAAAAAACAATCTCCATTCACACTTGAAAGTCGTGAACGATGGTGACATCAAAAAATTAAAGACATGCATATGACGGTTAAAGGATAAGAATACTGGTTGATCTATATACAGAATTGTAATTTAAAATTTAGAGAGTAAGGGGCAGAGTATGTGAAGTATTGAAAATAGAACTGGCTGAAGGCAATAGTGATACAAAAATAATCATTTGTATTATTTTTATTAAGAGTGAATAAAATTTCTTTGACCATGTTCTCTCTTATCAGAATACTTTAGCCTCCCTACAATTATCCTTCTCCTCTCCTTTATAAATACAACAACATTTGGTTGAGACGTGGGGCATTGACAGTTCAAAACCAATGTTCCACTTTTAGTTTATATACATCGTTTGGACCGGTTGTGCTAGCGTCGAGGTAAGCTTTGATTTGTGGTATGGGTATAAAAAGATGAGCAGGGTTCACTACGTCAGAGCACAATAGTGGTAAAATGGGTATTTAGGATCGTAGTGCACTTGGGCGTATTTCTGTAAAATAATTTCCAATCTAAAACTTATTCGCGAAACAGAAAGCAAACCTAATCACAAAAAAAATTTAATGCCAATTTCAATTACAGAAAAATAACAAAAAATGTAAACTTTAAGCCCATATTTTCATTTGCAATGCGCGTATTACTAGCATCCAAGCAGTTATCGAAATGCTCCAAACAATACGAGTTTTAGGAAAAAGGGGGAGGAAAAACTTCAAAAAGAAAGAAGAGAATTTTGCAAGTTTACCTTGATCAGTAGAGAGATGAATCAACAAAGAACTCACATTCCCAAAACTCAGCAACCAATTCACGAGCGCAGACGGAACATTTATAGCCATGGTAGCCTCCGGATCAACTTCGCAAGCTCGAGGAACCGAGATCGCAGCACAATTAACAATCACATCGGGCTGAAATGAGAAGAAGAAAAATTACAATTTGCTAAGACGTATTAAATTTTTTTGTTGGACGATGACGTCACACCTGGCCGAATGTGGCGGATATGGAGTCGAATCCCTCGCCAGTACGGAGATCTACTCGAAAGGGGAGGGCGGGGGCTACGGCGTCGACGAGATCTTGGGGAGGGATCGGACGGTGGTGGGTAAACGCGACGTCGTACGGCGGCAGCGACTGTGAGGCATCAGATCTTGAGACGGCGGCCAGGATGTGCTGACCTAAGTAGCCGCTGCCTCCGACGACGAGAATTCTTTGCCTCCTCCCCGTCTCCGTCGTCATCTCGATATCCCCTGGCGACCGTTGGGGGATCTGGGCTTTGGGTTCTTTTTGTGTGGGTTCCGCGATATGAATTTCTAAGTGATTTTTAAAAGGAAATTGATTTGCGTGGCAGAGGCAGGCGGTCAGTTTGAAAAATACGTAGATCGGATTTTACTTGCAAACCTTCTGATGGCACAACCCATCTAAAGAGACACCATGCCTCTCACTTAAAAAAGGACCTTAAACAGACAACACTAAACTTATCTGGCGCTTCTTCCTCTTTATCTAATTTCTCATACTCTACTGAGACTTTGAGAAAAGAGATGGCACGATTTGTAATATGTCAAGAATTACCATTTACTTATGGGGAAAGTTCCGATTTAGAAAGATTTAATCAGTTGGCTCTTAACCCTGCCTTTAGAAGAGTGCCTAGAAACACTCTTCGAAGAGATGCTATAGCAGCTTTTAAAGCTGGTAAAGCTAAATTGATTAAAACTTTTGCAGGCCTAAAATCTAGAATAACTTTGACTTCTGATATTTGGACCACAAAATGGGGTGCCTCATATTTATGTGTTACATCTCATTATGTAGATAATTCATACTTGCTGAATAAAATGATTATTGGTTTTAGAATGTTAGCGGAATCACATTCTGGTGGTGCTATTGCTAATGTGATAATGGATGTTATTCATGATTTTAATATTGCAGACAAAATTTTTCAATTACGTTTGATAATGCATCTAATAACACTAGTGCAATTAACGTTTTAACAAGATCTTTGCCCCTTGATGTGGTCGGGTTGTTCCATCAAAGATGTGCATGTCACGTCTTGAACTTGATAGTTCGCGATGGACTTGCCACTTGTTCACCGTATTACGAAAAAATTAGAAATCTCATGTTGTTTATACATATTTCTGGCCCTAGACGACTTCAGTACAAACAATTGTGTCGTACTAGACAAAAACCATACCTGTCATTTAAATTTGATGTTGCATCAAGGTGGAACTCAACTTACTTAATGTTGCGATCCATGCTTAAAAATAGAGAGCAGATTACAGATTATGCACTTACATATTTTTCACATGATCCTGCTTTTGACATTTCTGATATAGAGTGGTTAACTGTAGAGCATCTGCATGACTTTTTGGAAGTTTTTTACTGCTTCAAACAAATTTTCTGGGGTTTACTACCCAACATCTTATTTAGGATTAGAACAATTAGTTTTAATTTCTCATCAGATATCTACGCATAGAGAAAGTACACACCCTGCTATAATGCCTATGATAATTGAAATGTCTGCAAAACTTGCTAAGTATTGGTATCCGGTTCCTCTTCTTTACTCTTTATCTAAAGTTTTTGATCCTCGTTTTAAGGAGAATGCTGCACTAGGTTTATTAGAACTGTATTCTGAAAACATAGGATTTTCCCATGTTGAATATGTATCTGCTACTAAAAATAGCTTAAGAACGTTGTATGCATCTTATGAGGCTAAATATGGTAATGTTTCACACCATTCATCTGTCTCTGCTAGTGCTTCTGCTTCGGCGACTAGTAAGATTCGCCTAATGTTAGGAAAGAAGAAACAAAAAACCGTTAGTACGGATTGTTCTACTAGTGAATTGTCCAAATATTTATCTAATCCATTTCCCTTGTCGGAGGAAGCCATGGATAATGAGTATTTTGATCCTCTTGCTTGGTGGAAAGGGTATGAATCTATTTATCCTATTCTTTCCATTATGGCACGAGATTTGTTATCTGTACCTATTTCTGCAGTTGCTTCGGAGTCTGCTTTTAGTGCAGGTGGTCGCGTTCTGAGCAACAAGAGATCGCGGCTGAAGGCAGACATTATTGAAGTAGCGGTATGCGCGAAGGATTGGTTCCATGCTGAAAGCCGCTCACAGAACTGTTGGATCCTGTGGATGGCAAACAACACTAGAAGGTGGGGTTGAATAGTGTTGTATAAAGATAAAACTTTTTCGTTCTTTAATCAATCAACACAAAAACAAATCCTTCTAATGTTGCCTAAGAAACCAAGTAGAGCGATCTACGCTTGGTTCTTAATCAACAATATAATTTAAAGTGCAAAGCGAAAATTCACAGCAGGTAGTCGACTCCTTATGAGCAGTAGTCGACTCCCAGAGTATAAGTTAGAGCAAATAAAATTACAGATGCAAATCTCAGCGTATAGAAATAGGATTGATATTTGCTGAAGATAGAATAAATGCAAAGATAATCAAACACAGAAAATGCAAGCGCAAAGACAAGGATTTTTATCCTGGTTCCCCGCAACCCGGGTACGTCCAGTCCCCGACCAATCCGGTACGAGATTTCCACTATCTGCCTTGGCAAATACAAGCACCTAACTTCACTCGTTAGGATTTCCAACGACCTAGCCTTGACCAGGATTTCCGAACACAACGCCTAGACTTGTCTAGGGTTATACCCTTGCCTCACAAACCGAGGACTTTCCAAATGGCAACAACTAGACTTGTCTAGTGTTCCAACAAATAGCACAATGAGAAATTTGTCCAATACTCTACAACAAGTGATAGAGATTGGAAATACACCCGATTCTATAGCCAATCAAAAGATAGACAATTGTGTAGTGGCTCAATAGAATAATAGTCTAGATCACACAAAGATACGAGATAAGTTCTTTGTGATCTAGAGCTTTTTCAAAAATCCTTCAAATAGAATTTAAAGAGAAATAATAGAGAGGATTTTGAAAAACAACTTAGCCAATAAAAATAATAATATGATCTTCAAAAGAATTGGAAAAATATTGCAAGATCAAAAACTGAAATTAAAATTGGCTAGAGAAGAAATGAGAGAGCTTTGATTCACGAGAGCTTTTGCAAATTTTGATTTTCAATAATCTTGTATTTTTCACAAAAGAATTAAGCTCTATTTATAGGGAAAAACTGGGATTTGAAATTTGAATTTCGTTTGACTTTTGTCCCAAAACTTTCGGAGTAAATCACTCAAAAGAATTTAAAATTCAAATTCAAAACTTTTGAAAATTTCCAGCAGGTAGTCGACTCCCTATATAGGTAGTCGACTCCCAGAGGAGTCTAGGAAATTTTCATCTCTGAGAAGTAGTCGACTCCCTACTTTTGGTAGTCGACTCCCAGAGGAGTTTTTCCTGTTGTTCTAGTCAAAAAGTGTAGTTAACTCCAGGGTGCGTGGAGTTTCACTACTATAATTGAAGTGACTAGAAAAAAGCTCTTTAAAAACCATTTTTGAAGATAGTTAAAAACATTTGTTTTGAAATCATTTGTGTGTGTGTGTGTTGTCTACTTGATATGGCTTTGACAAATATCCTAAAAGACACGACACACTCACACTAGACTCTGAACATGTCTTCGGTAGTTTAGTCAACTTGATGAAGTGAGGATGAGCTTCTCTTTGAGCTTCTTGCTTTGTTTGAGCTTGACCTTCATCACTTGAGTTTAGCCATGTTCGTCTTTGTCGTGGAGCGTTGATGCGTGCTTCTTGGAGTATTAGTAGAGAGCTTCACGAAATCTGTATACTTAAAGTGTAGTGTAGTTAGTACACTAAGCATTCATTTGGTGTGCTCATCATCAAAATTACTTAGGGGTGGAATTCAATTTCCATCACTCTCCCCCTTTTTGATGATGACACCCAAATGCAAAATTTGAAGGAATACATGAATATGAATAAAATTTTCAAGTATACTTACTCCCCCTGCTTTGATGTGGTTCTCCCCCTGCATCGAAGCTATTTCACATATTCACATTTTTGCATTATAACATTTTTCTCCCCCTTGTCATCAACAAAAATAATAAAATAAAACAGTAATTTCTATGGATCAATAAGAGGAATTCAATTCCATATGCCTGCAATGAAGATGTTAGTTCATAGAACAACTAAGTTTAGCATAGCATATAGCTTTATAGAAGCTAGCATCACACAATAAGAGTTATTACAAACCATAGTTTAAGAGAACATTGTTTTTGAAACGAAAACCATTGTTTTTGAAGTAGAAGTGCATGAAACTAAGGGTGACCGCTGTTCTTTTTCAGTTCCTTGATCTCTTCAAGGATCATAACAAGCGTTTCCTCAGTCATCTTCTTGCTTTGCACTACGATTTCCTTGAGGTCATCCACCTTTTGGTTGAGTTCTTCAAATCCTTTCTCCTGTGAGATCTTCAATTTTCCAATCTTTTTCAGGAGCATCTCCTGAAGTTCAAGAATGTAAGCAGGAACTTCTTCTTCTTCCTCGTCGCTTCCTTTTTCTTCTTCTTCACTTTCTTCATCAGAATCTGCAATTACAACCTTCTTACCTCGCCTTGAGGATGATGATCCTCCTTCGGTAGCGATTTGCTCTTCAGGGACGTTCTCATCAAGGTCATGATGGAGATTCATTCTCCCAAGAGCATGAACATCAAAAACACGAGCAGGTTCTAGAATGGTTGTTTCATGATCCAAAGGCACGTTAAAGCTAATGAATAGAATGGTCAGATAGTGCCCATGAGAAAGTGTGGAGGAAGGTCTGTCAGATGAAGCTGAAAGTAGGATGGAATCCATGATGACTTTAGCCCAATTCACACGAATGTTACCAAGAATGGCATAGATGCATTTAGCTTGTTTTTCAGAAAGGATAGCATGACTTCCAGATTTTTGAGTAATGTTATACGACAGAATATTAGCTAAGATTCTCGCCGGATAGCGAAGATGGATACAAGGAAGTTTGGTCTGAAAGTGTTTACCAGGCAGATACATTCTCTCTAGGATATTTTCGTCAGTCATCTCAATTTTCTCGAGGATCATACCGGAGTATGGGATTCCTAAGGCTTCACCTAGGGATTTTACAGTTATTGCAAGTTTGGTATCGAGAACTTTAGTAATGAAACGACTTTTTACGAGATCATAATCCATGTTTGCATAAAAGAGATGAATAAGCCTAGGATAACACATATACACATTTTCTGAGGAGAACAAATTTGCTAAGTTCTGGAAATCTAGCAGACTGTCAATACCGTAATTGATAACATCATTGAGTTTGACAAATCTTTCATGCAAGATAGGTTTCTTAGACACTTTAACAAAATGTTCATAGGTAGTTGATTTGAAGAGATATGGTAGAATGATTTCTTTTTCAGAATCAACATTAGGAGTAGCAATCTTTCTCTTCTTAGGAAAAGCTCCTTTGAAAGGCATCTAGATAGAGTAAAACAACAACAACAAAAATATTTTACACTACTAGATAACCAAGAGAAATGAAGTATCAAAGTTCATGAAAGTAAAAAAATTTTTTACCTTGGGTAAATTTGAAGGAAGATGAAAAGAAATTACTCCAAAAATCCAAGCTTCAAGATGAAAACCCAAGAGAGGAGAGGGGAAAAGGAGGTAGTCGGCTACCTCTAGGGTTTTCTTGGGGTTTTGATTGAAGAGATGAAGAGATGAGGAGAATTAGGAGCCATTAGATCTAGATTTGGGTGGCTAGGATGGGTTTTAGACTTTAGTGGGTAAGTTGTCTTAACGGATCTTGACCCAACCACTCAAATAGAACCCAATAAGAGTTAGTCAAAAAAAATTGCAACCCAGAAATTTACGCGCTGGTAGTCGACTCCCTCCTGTAGGTAGTCGACTCCCTCCTGGGTAGAGTCGTTTTCTCATCCCGGAGAAAATTTGGTCCAGGTTGAGCGAGCTCTTTTAACAAAAAATATTTTAAGCAATAAAACACAATCATGCATACAATTTTAACTTATTTCAACTCATTTAAATAATTATATAAATATATAAAAATTTATTCCGATTCAGCCGTTTGACTTCCTGAATTTTCTTCATTGTCTTCCTCCTTTTTAGAGCACCTGAAAGATAAGCGTTTTATGGTACTCTTTTGATTTTGAGTCCGAGGAGTTAGTCTTTAGGAAACCAAACCCAATACGGTTTAGTTCCTTCATGAACAATATACTTATAATTTCTATTAAAATGAATCTGTTGAACAAAGTTAGTAGCGTACCTTTCTTTTTGCTGATCAGATAATTTCCTTGGTACCCAGATGCTTAAAACATTATCGTTAGCATGATGCATCCTAGTGTGCTTAACCCGTTTCTTGGTATGATGAGAGTCATAGCCAAGTCCGGTTTTGCTAGATGATAATTTTTGATTATCTATTATATTATCTAGCTTCCCTTTTCCTTTATTGAAGTTCTCAATAATTTTCATCGTAGCGTCGTATTTATTTTTGACGGTTACGAGAAGATTATTCAGACTTTCAACCTTTTCATTTACTAGCAAAATATCCTTTTGTAAAAGATCATTTTTCTCTTTAAGAAGGCTATTTTCTTTAACAACTTCTTCCTTTTCTTTAGTCTCTCTTTTAGCAATTCTAAGTGTTTTTCTATGTTCTTTAATGAGCTTTTCATGCATTTTGCATAGCTCTTTATATGCTCCCCTATAGTCCAAGTCTTCATCATCGCTTGATGATGACTCATTGTCGCTAGATGAATCATGATGCGAGCTTACCTTGGAGGATGTAGATGCCATGAAACACATGTGTGCTGTCTCTCTTCTTTCATCATTATCTTCGTCTGAGGATTCGTCGGATGAGGAATCGTCGCTTTGATCGAAGGCTGCATAGGCTTCTTTCTTTGGTCGTCTAAACTTGCTTCTTGCATTGTTTCGTCTTTCATTATTCTCTTTGTTCTTCCCACGATCTCTGGAATCACGGTTGTTTCTTTCCAATGGACAATCTCTCTTGACATGTCCTGGTTTATTACAACCAAAACAGATAATACCGTTAGTGGGTCTAAAAGATCGTTTTCCATACTTACTTGTGATGAACTCTTTAAAGTTCTTTGAGATGAACGCGATGTGATCTTCTTTGTCCGTATAATCGGAATCTTCTTCTTGAGCTTTGAATGCAAGATTTTTCTTCTTTGGTTTTTCTTCGATCTTCTTGTCTTCTTCAAGCTCGATCTCATATGCCATGAGATTTCCCATCAGTTCTTCGATGGTGAGATCCTTCACATTGTGAGCTTCTCGAATGGCCGTGGTCTTTCCTTTCCATTCGGGACGGAGTGATCTTAGTATCTTCATTACCTGTTCATACTCGGAAAGTTTCTTTCCTAGTCCTGCAAGCTCATTTGTAATGTTAGCAAAACGAGTATTCACATCGGTGATACTCTCTCCTTCTTCCATTTTAAAAGTTTCGAATTTTGAATGTAATACATTTATACGAGATTCTTTTACCTTTTCTGTACCTTCGTGACTTACCTGAAGAGTGTGCCAAATTTGATGTGCTGTCTCACATTGGGAGACTCGATTGAACTCATTTCATGTAACAGCGCAAAACAAGGCATTCATTGCTTTTGCATTGAGATTAGCTTTCTTCTTATCATCGATGGACCATTTTCCAAACTCAACGTCGGTGGGTGCGATGTACGGGACTTTGGTGATAGTCCATGCTTCTATGTCTAATGACTCTAGGTGAGTCTTCATTCGGATCTTCCAGCTGGCGTAGTTGGTTCCGTTGAATAGAGGTGGTCGCATAGTGTTCAGTCATTCGGAGTGAAAAGAGGTTGACGCCATCACTATTTGTAGCCTTGCTCTGATACCAAGTGTTGGATCCTGTGGATGGCAAACAACACTAGAAGGGGGGGTTGAATGGTGTTGTATAAAGATAAAACTTTTTCGTTCTTTAATCAATCAACACAAAAACAAATCCTTCTAATGTTGCCTAAGAAACCAAGTAGAGCGATCTACGCTTGGTTCTTAATCAACAATATAATTTAAAGTGCACAGCGAAAATTCACAGCAGGTAGTCGACTCCTTATGAGCAGTAGTCGACTCCCAGAGTATAAGTTAGAGCAAATAAAATTACAGATGCAAATCTCAGCGTATAGAAATAGGATTGATATTTGCTGAAGATAGAATAAATGCAAAGATAATCAAACACAGAAAATGCAAGCGCAAAGACAAGGATTTTTATCCTGGTTCCCCGCAACCCGGGTACGTCCAGTCCCCGACCAATCCGGTACGAGATTTCCACTATCTGCCTTGGCAAATACAAGCACCTAACTTCACTCGTTAGGATTTCCAACGACCTAGCCTTGACCAGGATTTTCGAACACAACGCCTAGACTTGTCTAGGGTTATACCCTTGCCTCACAAACCGAGGACTTTCCAAATGGCAACAACTAGACTTGTCTAGTGTTCCAACAAATAGCACAATGAGAAATTTGTCCAATACTCTACACCAAGTGATAGAGATTGGAAATACACCCGATTCTATAGTCAATCAAAAGATAGACAATTGTGTAGTGGCTCAATAGAATAATAGTCTAAATCACACAAAGATACGAGATAAGTTCTTTGTGATCTAGAGCTTTTTCAAAAATCCTTCAAATAGAATTTAAAGAGAAATAATAGAGAGGATTTTGAAAAACAACTTAGCCAATAAAAATAATAATATGATCTTCAAAAGAATTGGAAAAATATTGCAAGATCAAAAACTGAAATTAAAATTGGCTAGAGAAGAAATGAGAGAGCTTTGATTCACGAGAGCTTTTGCAAATTTTGATTTTCAATAATCTTGTATTTTTCACAAAAGAATTAAGCTCTATTTATAGGGAAAAACTGGGATTTGAAATTTGAATTTCGTTTGACTTTTGTCCCAAAACTTTCGGAGTAAATCACTCAAAAGAATTTAAAATTCAAATTCAAAACGTTTGAAAATTTCCAGCAGGTAGTCGACTCCCTATATAGGTAGTCGACTCCCAGAGGAGTCTAGGAAATTTTCATCTCTGAGAAGTAGTCGACTCCCTACTTTTGGTAGTCGACTCCCAGAGGAGTTTTTCCTGTTGTTCTAGTCAAAAAGTGTAGTTAACTCCAGGGTGCGTGGAGTTTCACTACTATAATTGAAGTGACTAGAAAAAAGCTCTTTAAAAACCATTTTTGAAGATAGTTAAAAACATTTGTTTTGAAATCATTTGTGTGTGTGTGTTGTCTACTTGATATGACTTTGACAAATATCCTAAAAGACACGACACACTCACACTAGACTCTGAACATGTCTTCGGTAGTTTAGTCAACTTGATGAAGTGAGGATGAGCTTCTCTTTGAGCTTCTTGCTTTGTTTGAGCTTGACCTTCATCACTTGAGTTTAGCCATGTTCGTCTTTGTCGTGGAGCGTTGATGCGTGCTTCTTGGAGTATTAGTAGAGAGCTTCACGAAATCTGTATACTTAAAGTGTAGTGTAGTTAGTACACTAAGCATTCATTTGGTGTGCTCATCATCAAAATTACTTAGGGGTGGAATTCAATTTCCATCAAGAACAAGGACCTATCTGAAGATTCCGATGAAGAAGATGAGTGATAAATTTTTATTGTCTTAGTTGTATTATTTTTCAGTTTTGGCCGTTGTATGAAGGGTAAGGTTGGCCGATGAAAGTCCCCCCTTCAAAAAAGTTTTTAAGTAATAAAATTTAAAGGTTCAACCCGGGACCTTAGGAAAATTTCGGGCTTAATTATCTACTTCCAAATAAACTTGAATGTTTTATTACTTAATTATCTACTTGTTCACATTATTACCTATTATTTTAGTATTTAAGGGTTATTTATCTACTTAGGGTAAGTTGTAAATAAGTTGAATATTTTAATATTTTTAAAATATTTTTAAGATTTTTTAAATATTTTTAAGATTTTTTTACCAATTTTCAGAATTTTTATAATTTTTTAATTTTTTTTAAAAAAGGGGTGGCCCGCGGCCCGGCCCGGCCCGGGCCCGGGCTAGGCCGGGCCGCGGGCCGGGCTTCCGCCCCCCCCGGCCCCCTCCGGGCCGGGCCGGCCTGGAGCCCGACCAAAGCCCGGCCGGGCCGGGCCGGCCCGTTGGACACCTTGACGTACCCACTATTTTACTATCCAAGCATAAAGCTTAAATTTTTAAGCTACACATATACAGATCGAATAATATTAGTTTAATTTTTGATACCGAAAGTATTTATAAACCGAAAAAACTAGGGTTTTCCAGATATAAGCACTCCCAAAAACGTGTTTTTTGAGAGGATTCCCCCAAAAAATTGCACTTGCAGTAAGATCCTCCGAATTGCATAAGTCACGCGAAAAGAGTCACTTTGGGGGACTTATTTGAAAAGATATCTTTTCAAATAAGTCCCCCAAAGTGAATATCTTTTCAAATAAGTCCCCCAAAGTGACTCTTTTCGCTTGACTTATGCAATTCGGGTAGGTGTGGCAATTTTCGGCCTGTCACGATAGCCCGACACGACAAGGACGTGCCTGGGCCAACAATTTTGGCCCGAAGTCCTTATCGGCCCGGCCCGGTTCATTTTCGGGCCGGACCTGGGCCGAGCTTTTCAGCCCATGACGGCACGACACGGCACGAAAAGCATTTGATCGCCCCACTTCAATTTGACCACACAGTGATTTAAAGCGGATTTCAGTAATGTATTCATTTATGGTGTTGAGTACAATGTCATGAATCTTATCACGTCAAGGTCCAAATATCATAAATTTTAACAACTTCCCGCCAGCGCCAGCTTTGATGTCTTCGGATTAGGGGTGGGCATCTGAATATTCGGATCGGATTATGCATCAATCCACCATCCGATCCGATTGAATCGGATGATGAAAAATCTGATCCGCATCCACTAATGAAAAAAGTTAAGCTGAAAATTCGGATGATTAGAATTTCGGATCGGATACGATTCGGATCGGATTAATATTAGCTTTATTGAAATTTTAAAGTTATTGATGCCACAATTTGTAACTCGTTTCATTAGATTCTGAAAGTTTAACTTTAAACACTGAAGTCAATTTCAAAGTCAAAACGAAATATCCTTAAAAAATACAAATTGCTAGAATAACATAAAGAAGCTATCTCTGTTTGCAATATCTTCATACTAGTTTGGCATCAACTTCAAGGAGGATGAGCTTGACAACCAAGAGCTCTCCTTCAAGGAGGATGCAATTGAGTCTGTTAATCTTCTTAACCAATAGCCATGCATGCATTGATTCAGGGGCTTTTAGGTAGTAGTGAAAAACAATCGGATCGGATTGAGAATCGGATATTCGGATGAACTTAGACAATAACACAATTCGCTCAAAACCTAATCGGATCGGATCACATTCTGTCGGATGAAAACTAAAATCCGAATCCGAATCCGTTTCAAACGGATCGGTCGGATCTGCTTATTAATAAAAGTCACTTTCATTGGATCGGATATCCGATCTACTTTTTCGGATCGGATCGGGTGAATTCAATTGTTTAATCGGATCTTTGTCCACCCCTACTTCGGATATTGGAGGTCGATCTCATTTTCCGAGAAGAGACAAAGAACCACCAAACATGCTACTTCATCGTGCCAAATAAATGAAATTAATGTAAGACACATCACCTTATGCAACCCACTTAATCCTCTTCTTTCATGCACCATTTCGATGCATCTTTAAGCAAATGAGACAAGTTTGTGTTTAAAAATATGATAAAATATTGTCACAATACATAATTCATTCAATACTATCGGATCGGGCCGGGCGGCCCGAATTTTTATCGGACCGTGTCCGAGCCTCTCCAGAATGGCCCGAAGTCTTATCGGGCCGGGTCGGCCCAGTCCTTTAAGAACATCGGACCTGGCAGGCACGGCCCGATAAGACCGGGCCGGCCCGAATTACCACCTCTAAATTCGGCGGATCTTACTACAAATGCAATTTTTGGGGGACTCCTTTTAAATAACACGCTTTTTTGTGGGGCCATTTGTAATGCCCTACAAGCTACTGCACAAGTACTAGAGGGGGGTGAATAGTACTTTAAAAATAACAAGGAGTATAATTCCTAATTATAGTGCAAACAACTACCAAATCAATTTGCGGAAGCTTAAATTGAATGACAACAACAAAATTAACAATGCTAACAAAAGATGTTACTGGGTTCGGATCCACCCAAGTCTCCCCGACTTGTTCCCAGTGATCCTACGTCCCAATCACCCGGATCCCCTCCGGATACTTAGGTTAGAAACCCTAACCCAAGATTTCCACTATGATATTTTGTGAAAAACCTTCACAAGATCAAATCATACATGCAATGGCAAAAGTGAATCCCACAACCCGGGATCACAACCTTCTCTCACAACCGAGAGAATCAATAAGCAATATAAACAAGTTTATAATGAAATAAACAATCTTACCACAAAATCCTATACCTTGAGTTTTCTTACCAAATAGGTGCAAGGAGTGATTTGTGGAAGATGAAGTCACCAAGACCTAGCACCAAAGAAATGACCAGCAATGGGTGCATAGGAGTGATTTGGAGACTTGAATCAAGCTAGAGCTTGAAGGGCTCACCAAGAACAAACTTCTCTCAAGATGGATTCTAGATCTAGAAAGTGAGAGAATGGATTTCTTGTGAGGAAGAGAGCTTTAGAAATGAGTGAGAATGGCTATCTCTTTCAATCTCAATGAATCTCTTAATGGCAGCTCTAACCTAGAGAGAAATGACCAAGGTTCGTATTTATAGGGTCCCATAAAAACAAGTTAGGTCAAATCCCAACGGTTAGAAATCTGAAGCAACTAGTCGGTCAAAGAACAACCACTGACCGACTAGTTTATCAACTAGTCGGTCAGTCAAACAACATGGACCGACTAAGTGAAGAACTGAGAAGTGATTGAATTTCAGACCTAGAAATCTAGTCGGTCCAAGAAGACTTTCTGACCGACTAGTTTCACAACTAGTCGGTCAGTCAGTGAACTTCGACCGACTAAGAGGCAAAAACAAATAGGCTGAATACAAATTGATTTAGTCGGTCCAAGAACAAAAGTTGACCGACTAGATTATCAACTAGTCGGTCACCAAATGTTCTTAGACCGACTAACGATAAACAGTAGCTTAGGAGAAATTTGGCATGAACAGTAAAGCACAACTAGTCGGTCAAAGAAGCATCACTGACCGACTAGTTCACAAACTAGTCGGTCGGTGAGTCAACGTAGACCGACTAACTGTAAACAGTACTGAGCAAGAAAAGATTAACTCAAACTAGTCGGTCCAAGAAGCTTTGCTGACCGACTAGATCACCATCTAGTCGGTCAGTACATCTTCTTGTACCAACTAACATGCACGAATAAGTCCGAATCGAAGCGCGATGCTTCGAGGAAGTTAGAATGGACTTTAACTAAGATCCTAGAGCTACGCTATGAGCGTTATGAAGATAGAATTGTAAGATATACTCAAGGCTTAACATTCTATAGATCGAAGCTAAAAGACTATGAATAAAACCTTAAGGAACGGTCTTCGAGAGCTTCGATCAATTCTTCATGACTTCAAAGACGATCCAAAAGCTTCAACGAAGCTTTAGGCGATGAATACGAGCTTTGATAAGTCTTGAGATGTCGCTTTGATTGTTCTCGTGAATTTGGCGACGATCTCCAATACTGCGCTCACAGATTGTTAGTTCATGAATTATTTATGTTTGCTCATCATCCAAAACCAAATCCGGGGAGTCCAATATTCAACATTCTCCCCCTTTTTGGTGATGACAAACCAACATAAATAATAATAAAAAATAATGATTCAAATGTAAAATACTTACTCCCCCTGCATTGATGACATGTTAATTCCAAAATGAATATATATAAATTGCATCAATCAGACGAGTAAGATATATAACGAGAATCGATTTTTGAAATATCGGATTTTGAAAATCCTTATATATATATCTTAACTCCCCCTGAATCTAACACATCAAATTAGATTCTTGGAAATTGAGTTAAATTTTCATTTGTCCTATTTATTATCATTATCTCTCCCCCTTTGGCATTATCCCAAAAATGGGGGGCATACAACGACAACAACTAGGGAAAAGGAAAATCCAACATCGGGAGTATTAGATATTGACGATGGATCTAATTGACACCAAGGGAAAAGTGATGAAATCAAATCAAGGTGTGCCAAATTGTCCATTATCAAAAAGCGAAAACTAAAATCATCAAAAATACCAAATATTAATTCATTTAGTGAATAAAGAAACATACCCTCCAATATTCAATATTCTTGGTTAAATTTGTGCATGGAAAACAATTCTATACAATCATAGAAATATAATCTATTTAACCAAGTTTTTAAGCGTCGAGCGACGATTTCACATATCATAGGCATTGAATGAATATTAAATGAGCACGACGAAGTAAAAGAGAACATCGATGTATATATATATATGAATACAATGAGTACATCCAAAAAGACATCGACTACATCATAAGAAGTGCAACATACCATCTATATCAACATCAAAAAGAAAATACATCATACATCATCGAACCATCATCAACATCCAAAGTACATCAAAATACAACACCGATATCCACAAAAGCAAAATACATCAAATCACCACCCAAACTCCATCCTAACCCAAAACACTCTCAATAAGATGCATCATCCAAAGATCATAGGATAGGCCTCGAAACAGACGATCACGAGGAAGTGGCTGGATCAGCAGTCTCCGGGGGTCCAGTCGAGGGAGTGGACTCAGGCTCTGCTGGGAGGAGAGGCGTGTGAACTGAAGGGATCGTCGGGGCAGGGGTGGAGACATCGACGACTGGCTCAACGGCTGGGGTCTCAACAGGAACATCAGCAGGCAAAACAGGAGCAGGGTCGTCAGCAGGAGCAGCAGCAGCATCAGAAGTCTGATCCACTGGTGCAGAAGTCTCTGGAGCACCGGAAGAGGTGCCAGCTCCAGGAGCAGATGTGGTAGCAGCAGCAGCAGCAGTCGCCTCATCGCCACGAGCTAAGGAGGTGACAAGCTCATCAATATCCTCATCATCCATCTCCTCATCCTCAGAAACGGAAGGAGGAAGCTGAATGCCCATCAAACGAGCCATACGGCAAACTACCTCCTCGGTACGAGCCAAACGAGACTCGTGCCGATGAAGTAACCGAACGACATCATCAAGTGTGGTGGTAGGGGGAGGGACTGAAGCAGCTGAAGGTGTGGCCTGGGATGCAGAAGGTGTCGACCGCTGCACGTGACGGAGTGCCGCAAGAGATTTCTTGACGGCCGTCGCGTTCAGGGGAGGACCCAGGGGATGCTCATCATCAGGAGGCAAAGGAACACCGAATCGACGGAAAACCAAGGTCAGGAGACATGGATATGGGATGTGTGCAGATTTAGTGGTCTTGCGAATACACTCGAAAGAATCCATCTTATCGAGTATAATGCGAGCCCAATTAATCTCGCTACCCATAAAAAGAGCGTATATCAATTTTAGAAACGGCTGAGATGGAAGAGAAGAAGATCCATACTTGGGAAGAAGACCGGATTTCAAGATCAGGTTAATCACCCAAGCATTCGGCTTGAATGATTTGGAAGGGACTCCTATGAATGCGGGGGGATAACCTGGAAGATTTTAGCTTGGGTCCGCTGGTCGAGGGAGGAGATATCGTCAACAGAGATGTCAGACGAGAGGAGGCCACACGACGAGCAACCTATAAACTCCCCCAAGATCTCTGCCGTGAGGACTATCGGAGTCCCCAAAACAGAAGTCTCGATGGAGTGAGTCTCACCGTACTGGCCCCGGACACGATTGGCATAGAATAGCTTGACCAGGCGAGGATAGGGTCGGGGGTTCGCCTTAGGGTCAAATCTAAGGTAGTCCAGAAGGCTACTATAGGATAACAGATCCGCAAGGCCAAGAAAATCAGAAAACTGAACGTAATGCTCCAACAACAGTGGGCAATGCTCTATACGGTTGTAAGCCGCTAGACACTGAGGGTCGTCGCGACACAACGATATATCTACACCGCCGACTGGCATCAGACCTTTACCCTTAGCCTTACGGGGCTTAGGAGGAGGTGGAGGAGGGGGTGGAGTAGGTGCCTTCTCGGGATGCTCAGGAGTGTATTCTTCATCGGAATCATCCTCGGAATCACTATCTGAACGCTCATCGGGAGTGGTAGGTGCACGGAAATTTTTAGGCTTGGCTTTGGGCTTGGAAGATTGGCCGGTAGGTTTAGGCTTGGACGTCCTCTTCCTCTTCAACGGTGTTGAAGACGAAGAGGGGGGACGAGTGGTCTTGGCCCTACGCTTAGGAGGGGTCGAAGCAGTCGCGGCCTCTATGGTCATGGGGGATGCCCCAGAAGAGGTAATCGGGATTCTCGTTCGTGCCATGATCACGACACAACGAGTACAATCAAGCGACTGGATAAGATCAATCAACTTAAGCTCAAAGCCCTAAGAGCCTAACACAACAAGCCCTAAGAGTAAAATCGGAACCCTAGAAGTTGAAAGCAACCTAGGACAAACCCTAGGGATGAAAACGAGATCTAGGAAGGGGGAGATACCTAGGGGAGTGATCGACGGCGACAGGCGGCGGAGTTGGCCGGAAAAATGGCCGGAGAACGACGTGAAGACGAGGGGTCTCGATCGGGGCTAGGGGGTTTTTTCGAGCTGGAGAAACAAAATAGACCGACTAGACTTAGAATTAATCGGATAGAAAGAGTATAAGTCAGTCGAGAATGCGAAAAGACGTGATTGCCCTAGAACACTTAGTCGGTCATAGTTCAAGCACTGACCGACTAGATTACGATCTAGTCGGTCGGTCAATGAGCTTAAACCGACTAAGTCGAAACAGAGGCAAAACGAAAATTCTAGGGCTAGAGTTAGTCGGTCACAGTTTAATAACTGACCGACTAGTTTTCAATCTAGTCGGTCGGTAAGTGAACTGTGACCGACTAAAAGAAGTCAATGACAAGGGAAAGTTAAAGCTTGAACTAGTCGGTCTGAGTTCACTAGCTGACTGACTAGATGAGCATCTAGTCGGTTGACTGATGAACTGAAACCGATTAGAAGAGTCCAAAAGTTGATAAATAAGTTCTCTTCATAAAAACACTTGGATGAAACATCTAAACCCTCTCATAAGTCATCTAAACTACCCCATAAAGCATCGAAATCTCAAATACGACATTCAAATAAGAATTCGAGCAAAAATTCAAACTTATCACATAAAATCCCCAAAAATTCAATAAATCTAGCATGAACGAAATATCGCGAAATATAATAGCATGCAAGATAATTGAATGAAACATGAATCATATATCTCGGATTCACCCATAATCCCCAATTCTCGACGCAACCGCACAAAGGAGTCCTCCTTTAGGGGTTTCGTGAAAATATCGGCGATTTGCTTTTGGGTTTCAACGTACACTAATATGATGTCCTTTTTAGCAACATGATCATCTAAAAAATGGTGTCGGACATCTATGTGTTTAGATCGGGAGTGGTGCACCGGATTCTTTGAAAGACAAATAGCACTTTGGTTATCCACCATGATAGGGCTAGTATCACAATGAATACCAAAATCCTTCAGTGTGTGTCTCATCTAAAGAACCTGGGCACAAGCGGCACCGGCGGCAATGTATTCCGCCTCGGTGGTTGAAAGTGATACCGAATTTTGCTTCTTGGAAAACCAAGAGACAAGGGAATTTCCTAGAAAATGGTAAGTGCCACTAGTACTCTTCCTGTCGGATTTGCATCCCGCATAATCAGCGTCACTATATGAGACTAACTCATATGTGCTAGATTTCGGATAAATTAATCCAAAATCTAAAGTGTAACTTAGATAGCGAAAAATACGTTTAACCGCTACTAAGTGAGAATCCTTAGGTTGAGACTGATAACGAGCACAAATACAAACAACAAACATAATATCGGGCCTACTTGCGGTAAGATAAAGTAAACTACCTATCATACCTCGATATAGACGAATGTCTACATCTTTTCCGCCCGTATCTTTATCAAGATGCGTTGTAGTGCTCATAGGAGTCTTTTTCCCGGAGGCATTCTCCATTCCAAATCGCTTTAGCAACTCCACCGTGTATTTCGTTTGGTGGATGAAGATTGCCTCGTTCAATTGGCGAATTTGGAGACCTAAGAAATATTTGAGTTCGCCCATGTGGCTCATCTCAAATTGTTCCTTCATAACATTAGAAAACTCTTCGCAAAGAGTGAAGTTAGTAGCACCAAAAATGATATCATCAACATAAATTTGAACTAATAAAATATCATTATTCGCATGCTTAACAAAAAGTGTAGAATCGGCTTCGCCCATTTTAAAATTCAAATCCAAAAGAAAATTCTTTAGGCGATCATACCAAGCTCGAGGAGCTTGTCTCAAACCATAAAGAGCTTTCTTTAGTTTAAAAACATGATTTGGAAATTTTTCATTTATGAAGCCCGGAGGTAGGGCTGTTGACGAACGAGCTTGAACGAGCTTGAACATTGAGCTTGGTCTTGTTCATGAACAAAATCCATGTTCAAGCTCTGTTCGTTTACTAACCGAGCTCTAAAAACTTGTTCAAGCTTGTTCGTTAAGCTTACCAAACGAACGTAAATGAACGTAAACGAACATTTACCGAGCTTATTCACGAGTAGTTCATCGAACGTTCTGTTCGTTAACAAGACTTATCGAGCTTGTTCGTGAACATGTTCAAGAACATATTCGTGAACACATAATTAATCTTCTTCATGAACAGATTTTCAAATGAACGAACGAACGTCAAATTTTTAATCAGGAATAAAAATATTTAAGCATAATTTCCAATGACTAAATCAATTAAATAAAAGTATTAAATATTTGCATGACAAAAACAAACAAATCCAGCATAATAGCTCCATAAATCCCATTACAAGCATCCATTCCAAGCATAGTAAAAAATATAGTATTTGTTTAAATTTATTATTTTCGGTACATGTTCGTTCACAAACACGTAACGAGCTTGTTCATGAACATCATTTAACAATCTTGTTCACGAACACTTAACGATCTTGTTCATGAACATAAATAAACGAACACAGTTTTGTTCAAGTTCTGTTCGTTTACTAACCGAGCTCTAAAAATCTGTTCAAGCTTGTTCATTAAGCTTCCCGAACGAACGTAAACGAACATGTACCGAGCTTGTTCACGAGTAGTTCGTCGAACGTTTTGTTCGTCAACAGCCCTACCTGGAGGTTGAGAAACGTAAACTTCCTCAACGACATCTCCGTTTAAAAATGCACTTTTAACATCCATTTGAAATAATTTAAAATTTTTATGGCATGCAAAAGACAATAATAGTCTAATTGATTCTAATCTAGCTACCGGAGCGAAAGATTCTTCGAAATTGATACCTTCCTCTTGTCGATAGCCTTGAGCTACTAACCGAGCTTTGTTCCGGACGACGACTTGGTTTTCGTCGGTTTTGTTCTTGAATATCCACTTTGTCCCTATGACGGTGTGGTTCTTTGATGGCAAAGGAACAAGCTCCCATACCTCATTCCTCTCGAATTGAATGAGTTCCTCCTCCATGGCAAGGATCCAAGCACTATCTTCGCACACTTCAACTATATTCTTTGGCTCTATCGATGAGGCAAAGGCACAATTGGCGAAGTGGTGGACTTGCGATCTCGTCTTGACTCTATCATGAATATTGCCAATGACTTGCTCATGGGGATGGTCGCGAACGGTATGAAGCCGCTTGGGAATACCTTGATCACTAGGCACATCCTCAACAACTTCATTAGTCGGGTTAGTATCAATCGAATCAATAGACTTAGAATTATCAAACGAATCACATAAAACATCCATAGAATCATCATCATTTGAAATTCCAGAAGTAGTAAAATTCTCATTAAAAGAGACATATAGTGATTCCTCGATCGTAGAGGATCTTTTGTTGTATATACGGTAGGCTTTGCTACGTGAGGAATACCCAACAAATATCCCCTCATCCGATCTCGGATCAAACTTGTCCAAATTATCATATGTGTTTTTAATAAAACATTTTGCGCCGAAAACACGAAAATGTTTAACTTGAGGCAATCTACCAAACAACAATTCATAGCAAGTTTGTTTGGTGTCGGGCCTCAAAAGTATTCTATTAAACACATAACAAGCGGTGTGTACCGCTTCCGCCCAAAATTGATAACCAAGTTGACTATCTTCGAGCATAGTGTGAGCACACTCCACAAGCGTTCTATTCTTCCTCTCAACAACACCATTTTGAGGAGGTGCGCGAGGGAAAGAAAACGTGTGAGTAATTTCAAGATCATCACAAAAATTTGAGAAAGACTCATTCTCAAATTCACCCCCATGATCACTACAAATAGTGACAATGGTGGTTCCGATGAGATTTTGTACTTTCTTCACAAATATTGTGAAGTTTTCAAAAGCTTCATTTTTATTACATAAGAAAAATACCCGTGTAAATCTAGAATAATCATCGATGATGACAAGTCCATATCTTGCATTTCCTAAGGAAGCAACTCTAGTTGGCCCAAATAAATCTAGATGTAATAGCTCTAGTGGCCGTTTAGTAGAAATGCTTTTCTTAGGTTTAAATGAAGATTTAGGAAGCTTGCCACGTTGACAAGAATCACAAAAACTTTTCTTTTCAAAAACGAGCTTCGGAAAACCTTTAATGGAATTTAATTTTGAAAGCTTATAAAGTGTTCCAAAGTTCACATGTCCAAAGCGTCGATGCCATAAGTGTTGTTCACTTGTGTTGGCAACGAGACATTGTTCATATGACTTAGGAAGATCCAAAATATAAATATCTTTATGGCGTGTGCCGGAAAATAATAACTTATTATTATCATTTGAAATATGACATAATCCTTTCGCAAAGCTAACTTTGTAACCTTTGTCACAAAGTTGGCTTATTGAAATAAGATTATGATTTAAACCATCAACTAGATAAACATCACTAATTAAGGGTTTAGACGGGTTACCCACTTTACCAACACCGACGATGGTTCCGCTCTCGTTGCCTCCAAATACGACGCGGTTTTCATTTGCAATTGGAACTACTCCGGAGAGCAATTGAGCGTCACCCGTCATGTGTTTTGAACACCCGATATCGAGTATCCAATTCCCTTTGGATCTAAATTTAAATTTGTTGCTCCTTTTCTTTTTCTTTTCCTTGAGTACCTAAAGATAGAGAATTTCATATCATGGTACCCAAGGTCATTGGGTCCTCAAAGGTTAGACCTTTGGAAGCCAAGTCCAATTGGACTTAGACTTCCTCACATAATTTCTACTATGCACAACATTCGAAAAATAAGCATTCATATACACTTGTTTTTCATCCATGCTTGTGTCCTTTGGGCTCCAAATAGTGAAAATCTTGGGAGCCCTCATCCTATTGGGTGCATGCATGCGTTGTTGATTTCTACGTGATGCATGTTGTGGATAGGCATACGGAACATGATGGAATGGTGCACGACGAGAATTATTCATATGATGTTGTGGGTGAACATATGCATGTGAGGGAACACATGCGTGAGGGTGTCTCACATGGTGTGCACGTGCCCGAGAATGTGTTGCATAAAAATCATCATATGTGTGAGACGGTGGAGTAGGACGTGTATTCCTACGTGACATGGTATTGGTGTACATATAAGCATGCCCCTTCTTTGGAGGTCCACCCAAAGTGGGTTTCTTTCCGAAAGAGGGTGTGGACGAGGTGGAAGCACCATTGGTGGAAGAACTACCAATAGAGTGTTTGCTACCACTCGTAGAGTCACCGGAAGTTGGCCTAACAAAAGTAGTGGCCGATTTGGATGGACATCCCATCGTATACCCCAAACCAATGTGGTGATTGGCCGGAAGTAAGTCACTTAGGATTTTATCCAAATGGTCCTTACCCTTATTGAATTTATTAATTCGGCCTAATGTGTTCTCATATTTCTCTTTGAGAGAACGTGTCACGCCCCGCTTCCCAGTATACTTGGGGGCGAGAACGCGAGCGGGTCCGCATGTGCTTAAAGCAAAGAAGATGTACTTATTTTTTTTCTCCCTTCTTTGACTTAAGCACACTAAGCGTGATTTTAGCGAAGGCAGGTCCCTGCACGCGAATACCTCAGAAACAGCACAAATAATTATTACATTACAATACCAACGTCCAAAGTAAACACACAAACAATTAAGGCCTAGCATGGCCGTACAATCTGCTGAAAACAAACACACCTGAAAATAATAATACAAATAATAAACTGAAATATAAATGTCCCGCTCTAGTCTTCTGCAGTGGGGATCTCAGTGTCTTCGTAGTTCTAGTCAGCGGGGTCCACCTCTAAAGTGGGATCCTCAAAGGTAGGGTCCTCACGGTACTCTGTCTCTGGACCTAACATATATTTCATAACACGTTGAAATATATGTCAGCGATAAGCTCGGCAAGATATTTAAAGTAATGAAATGAGGAACAAGTATAAGATGACAAAAGAACGTTATTACACAGTTATAAATAATAAGTGCAGAACGTATAGTACGAGCATGCATGGATATTTTTGCAGTTAAAAGTAAAGTAAAACAGTTGTATGTTGAGTATTTGATTGTTTGTGCTTGTGATAAGTCCATGCCTGGGTAGGTGAAATGTTCTCGATACACCTTATCACCGGTGGTTTTACCGTGACGCTCCGCACATTGGCTGCCTCCATCGGAGGGGCCGTAGTCGTGTTCGAGACACACTCACAAACCCTACTGCAATGGACCAACCCCACCCAAGTGTACCGCCATATACTGGAACACGAGCCAGACTAGTCATATGTGACCCTACTAGAACACGAGCCAGACTAGTCACACATGACCTGACGGGAGTAGCCAACTTGGCTTTTTGAGTATGTTTATTTACTGATTGAGTTTCACCCCATCTGTAGTCGATGGTTTCACCCCGTCTGTATTCGACGGTTATCACATATGTGTAGTAACATACTTGTCTTATCCAATTTGTTTATCTTGTTAACATGCGAAAAGCAATAGCAGTCCTGTTAAGTAAAAAGAGCAATAAGTAAAGTGAAACATAATTTCCGGCTATTAGAATTTGTCAAACATATTGAAACTGAGTTTGATGCTAAGTTTTAAAGACCAGGTTTGCAATACATTCTACACATGTTTCCGAGGGTCGTGACACACCCTCTGTTCCGTTTGGGTTCAATTTAATAACAAGTAAGAGCTGTTATTCTTTTAATAAATAAATATTGATAAAACGTTCATTTCCTAAACAGATGCAACATGTAAATTAAGAGCATGTTAAAATGGGTTTGGGTTCAATTTATACATTAATTTAAGCCGTTGTTCCAAATTTAATTACAATAAATACTTGCCTTGACGCGGGTGCGGGTGTCCTGGTGGTGGTGACGAGAAGACCGTTTTATCTGCGTCAAATAGACTAGTGACATCAGATTAAAGGTTACTAACCAGTTAAAAGACATTAAACTAACCTATTATAACATTAACTTAATGTTTTATAAAGTAATTTTACTTAACTTATAACATAAAAATCTTAGCTTAATAACTTAATCAGAAAATAATCTTACAACTTATCATAATAATATAACTTATTAGTTACTCACCTTGGCAATAATCTTACAGAAACTCATAACTTATAAACCAATAGAACTTTATAAAAGTTAATAATATACTTATAACTTATAATAATAATAATAATAATAATAAATAACTTTAATAATAATTTAATAATACTCACATTATAATAACCCTCTCCCCACTTCTCTCTGTCTCGTTCTCTCCTTTCTCCCATTTCTTTCTTTTTTTTTGCTCTGCAGGGTTTCACGGCGGCGGATGGGGGGTCGGGCTTGCCGGCGAGGGGCGGGCGATTGGGGATCGGGCTCGGGGCGGCTCCGAAGACGGCGCGCGGCGGCTGCGCGCTAGGGACGGCGGCGGCGGGACCTATGGCTGAGCGGCGGTCGAGGCGGATCCGGGCAACTTGCGGCGGACGAGATCCGGGCGGCGGGCTTCCAGGGGCGGCGGCAGTCACGGCGGCTCTTCGAGGCACGGCGAGGCGGAATCCGACGGGGTTCGAGGTCGGTGCGGGGGAACAGCTCACGGTGACGGCGCAGATCCGAGGCACAGCGACTGATCGGGCTTGGCGAGGAGCTCGGGGGCAGCAATCGTACGGGCGTGGCGATGGCGGTGATCCGAAGCGGTGCAGATCGGTGGTTCGTCGGTGATTCCACGGCAGCGATCGAGATCTCGGGGCTTGGGGGCAGTCGGATCAGTGGATCGATGGTGACGGACGGGCGCTTGGGAATCGGAGGTGGTCGGCAGCTCCGACAGCTTGGGTGACGGGGGTTGAGTTGGGTTGTTGGTTACTGATTGGTGTTTGAAGGGTGGAGTTGTGTGGTGGAGGAGGTAGTGGCTGAAGGTGGAGGATGCGACAACGAGGCTGGTGCGGTTGTTCTGATTGTTTTCCTTGTAGTCGTTTTAAGAAGGGGAGGAGGAGGAGACAGATTGATGTAGGCGTTTGTGAGGTAGGGGGAAACTTGATGGCTGATGTTGGATCTCACCAACAAGTCGGTTGAGGTTAAATGATGTAGGGTTAGGTTGATTAGGGAACGGTTGGGGGTTGGGTAAGGTAAAATGGTAAGATAAGTTTAGGAAATTAGTAAAAATAATTTCGTTAAAAGTAATAAGTTAATTAAAAATTAATCTTTTAGTTAAAAGTAATTGAAATCATTTAGTAGCAAATAGTAATTAACGTTTTAGTTAAAAGTAATTAGTAATTTTTTTAAAAAAACAATTACGATTTAACAGATTTAAAATTACGCTACGGTAAAACTGCAAACCATGACGCGCTCGCGTCGACGCACGAACGAAGAATCACTCGGACGAAAATAACCGAAAGAACGCTGTAAAAATAGACGTACACAGCAGTAAAACACGACTAGGAAAACAGGTCGTTACAGAACGCATAGAAGTATCCAAGTTGGATACTTGCGATGTGAGCACATAAACACGAGATTTAAGATTCTCATTCTCAATACTCAAAGTCGAGTTTTGAGAAGTCAAATCCGCTATCCTATGTTCTTCCGGATCTTCAATGCTAACATGTTCAAGTTTAGATTTGAGATTAACAATCTCCTTTCTTAACTCTTCAACAACGGTGTTGTTGTTGGTGATGATAGTCTTAGGCGAGGTTTGAATGCTAGCTAGGTCATCTTTTACTTTAGTATATCTATTTACTAATTTAGTGTAATTAGACCATAAATGAGAGTTAGCATCCCTAAGATCATCCATAGTTACCTCATCGCCTTCGTCGTCACTATCATCGGAAGAGGATGATCCTTGATCATGCTCCTCTCTTGCCATGAAGCACATGTGCGCTTGCTCCACTTTCTCATCGTCCGACTCTCCGCTTGAGGAATCCTCGGAGTCGGTGAATGTTGCTTCGACAAGTCCCCTTTTGTACCCCTTTTTGTACTTCTTGGACTTGTCGAACTTCGGCGCCTTCCACTTCTCCTTTTGCTTGTTTTGAGGACAATCCGCTTTGATGTGTCATGGCTTATTGCATTTAAAGCACAAAGGTGGAGAGGCGTTAGTAGAAGTAAATTTAGATTTTTGTTTGAAGTTACCCTTTTGGAAGAAGCGATTGAACTTCTTTGCCATGAGTGCAATGGATTCCATGTCCATTTCTTCTTCCGAGTCCTCGTCATCGGTAGAGGTGGATGAAGTCGCCTTGAATGCAATCGCCTTTTTCTTAGGCACGTCTTGGTTCAAATAGGACTTCATCTTTTCTTGTAACTTCACCTTGCTATCTTTGCGTACCTCGTATGACATCAAAGTACCCATCAATTGAACTACGGTATACTTATTCATGTCATTACCTTCCTCGATGGCGAAGGTACGTTTCTCCCAAGAGGAAGGAAGTCATTCGATAAGCTTCGAACACTTTTCCTTTTGGGTGTAGGATTTGCCGAGAGCCTCTAACTCGTTTATGATGTCGACGAAGCGAGCGTAATACTCATTCATCTTCTCGCCCTGTTGCATATGAAACATTTCGTAATCTTTGTTAACAACTACGAGTTTAGAGTCTCTTACCCTACTCGTCCCTTCATGTAGAATGAGGAGGGAGTTCCAAATTTGATATGCACTCTTACATGTGCATATCTTATTGAAGTCATCGGGCTCCAATGCGCATTGCAAGGCGTTCATTGCCTTGGCATTGCTTACTTCCGCGACGATCTCCGCGGTTGTCCATTTCTCAAAGTCTTCTTCTTCGGGCTCGACGTATTCCTTCATTGTGGTCCTCCATATAGATGCACTCCGGAGGAAGGTTTCCATCCGGCATTTCCAGTACCCGTAGTTGGTACCGTTGAAGAATGGAGGCCTTGTCGAGGAATGTCCTTCCATCACCGAAGATGCTCCTTCACGGTTCCTGAAGGTGCCATAGTCGGAAGGTGGACGCACGGTCTTGTTGTCGTTGGCAGACATAGCTAAGTATCTGGCTCTGATACCAAATGTAATGCCCTACAAGCTACTGCACAAGTACTAGAGGGGGGGTGAATAGTACTTTAAAAATAACAAGGAGTATAATTCCTAATTATAGTGCAAACAACTACCAAATCAATTTGCGGAAGCTTAAATTGAATGACAACAACAAAATTAACAATGCTAACAAAAGATGTTACTGGGTTCGGATCCACCCAAGTCTCCCCGACTTGTTCCCGGTGATCCTACGTCCCAACCACTTGGATCCCCTCCGGATACTTAGGTTAGAAACCCTAACCCAAGATTTCCACTATGATATCTTGTGAAAAACCTTCACAAGATCAAATCATACATGCAATGGCAAAAGTGAATCCCACAACCCGGGATCACAACCTTCTCTCACAACCGAGAGAATCAATAAGCAATATAAACAAGTTTATAATGAAATAAACAATCTTACCACAAAATCCTATACCTTGAGTTTTCTTACCAAATAGGTGCAAGGAGTGATTTGTGGAAGATGAAGTCACCAAGACCTAGCACCAAAAAAATGACCAGCAATGGGTGCCTAGGAGTGATTTGGAGACTTGAATCAAGCTAGAGCTTGAAGGGCTCACCAAGAACAAACTTCTCTCAAGATGGATTCTAGATCTAGAAAGTGAGAGAATGGATTTCTTGTGAGGAAGAGAGCTTTAGAAATGAGTGAGAATGGCTATCTCTTTCAATCTCAATGAATCTCTTAATGACAGCTCTAACCTAGAGAGAAATGACCAAGGTTCGTATTTATAGGGTCCCATAAAAACAAGTTAGGTCAAATCCCAACGGTTAGAAATCTGAAGCAACTAGTCGGTCAAAGAACAACCACTGACCGACCAGTTTATCAACTAGTCGGTCAGTCAAACAACATGGACCGACTAAGTGAAGAACTGAGAAGTGATTGAATTTCAGACCTAGAAATCTAGTCGATCCAAGAAGACTTTCTGACCGACTAGTTTCACAACTAGTCGGTCAGTCAGTGAACTTCGACCGACTAAGAGGCAAAAACAAATAGGCTGAATACAAATTGATTTAGTCGGTCCAAGAACAAAAGTTGACCGACTAGATTATCAACTAGTCGGTCACCAAACGTTCTTAGACCGACTAACGATAAACAGTAGCTTAGGAGAAATTTGGCATGAACAGTAAAGCACAACTAGTCGGTCAAAGAAGCATCACTGACCGACTAGTTCACAAACTAGTCGGTCGGTGAGTCAACGTAGACCGACTAACTGTAAACAGTACTGAGCAAGAAAAGATTAACTCAAACTAGTCGGTCCAAGAAGCTTTGCTGACCGACTAGATCACCATCTAGTCGGTCAGTACATCTTCTTGTACCAACTAACATGCACGAATAAGTCCGAATCGAAGCGCGATGCTTCGAGGAAGTTAGAATGGACTTTAACTAAGATCCTAGAGCTACGATATGAGCGTTATGAAGATAGAATTGTAAGATATACTCAAGGCTTAACAGTTTATAGATCGAAGCTAAAAGACTATGAATAAAACCTTAAAGAACGGTCTTCGAGAGCTTCGATCAATTCTTCATGACTTCAAAGATGGTCCAAAAGCTTCAACGAAGCTTTAGGCGATGAATACGAGCTTTGATAAGTCTTGAGATGTCGCTTTGATTGTTCTCGTGAATTTGGCGACGATCTCCAATACTGCGCTCACAGATTGTTAGTTCATGAATTATTTATGTTTGCTCATCATCCAAAACCAAATCCGGGGAGTCCAATATTCAACACCATTATGGGAAAAACCCAAAAAGCTAAATCCTTTACCTGATTTATTCTCCGCAAACAAAGCTTAGATCGTATAATTTCAATTTAATTCATTCAAAACTTTATTACATATACGTACTGATCCGAAATCATTGTAAATTTATTCGAATAATTTTAGGTCACTAAAAAACTCTAAATCTGTCGATCTTGCAGAACAATTTTAGGGTATGAACGATTTTAGTGAATGAACAGTTTTAGTTCACGGAATTCTCTCAAAAAATATTCTGATATCTGTTAGATGGAAAGAAATGTTTGAAATTATATGATTTCATATTGTATGATGTGAGTAAAAAGTTTTACACATACGAAAATTAATCACCATACAAAACAGACAAAATTTTTGCCTGTTGTAGACGATGAGAAAAATGCAATGCACATCTAATATATCTTCTTGTTATCAACAAAACTATCCAATAAAATTATTTCTGTGTGTTAAACATGAAAAATATTCTTACCAAATGCTTTACAAATACTTAGCTAGCCGTCAAATATGAACGTTAATTTTAATCTCAGAAGCAAGCAATCTCCGTCCGATTGACTGTCAGTTTTACACGAGCAAGTTACATGCCACTTTCGCCGTTGTAGTGCGTTTCTCACCACCAAACCGAAGGCGCGAACGGTGCCTCTTTCACGTGTGCACGTTTCAAATGGTCATCCGCTTCCGTCGTCTCTCATCAGTCTTTCCACGTGTCCAGATCTCATCCGTCCGATTCCGCCTATAAGCCAGACAGACTCCTTTCTCACTCCTCCTACGCTCCTCTCTCACTCTCTCTTAAACCTCGATCTCTAGATCTGCGCATTCTCTTCGCTAAATTTCAGCAAACAAGGTGAAACATCTCAACTTCTTTAATCTTCAAATTTTTGTACTGTCGATTTGATTACGAATTATCAACGAATTGATCGCCGCGATTGAAAGCAGAGGTCGGCGAGGAGAATGGCCGGAAGGACGCCGGGTCTGATCGCTCTGTTCGATGTCGACGGGACCCTCACCGTCCCTAGAAATGTATGAAAAGATCCTATTTATGTCTGTTTTTTGTTATTTAATTTTTTAAATGAATTTTTGCTCTGTCGACGGTAGTTGGATCCATTTTAAATCTTTCCCAATCGAAAAGGACCGTAAAAATCGATGATTGTTCATTACTGCTGATTAAAAAAAACCTTATTTTCGGCGATTTAAGATCTGATATAATGTATGTTGCTATGATTTGATGTTTGCTATTTGTTGTTAGGTTATAAGTCAGAAAATGCTCGAGTTCATGAAAGAACTTCGAAAGGTAAATAACATTTCTTGCATTTCTTACCTGTGTCTTTACTCCTTTTGGTGAAGATTGATGCGATTATTGCGATGAATCTTTTTGATGGCAGGTTGTTACGGTCGGGGTGGTTGGAGGATCCGATCTTTGTAAAATATCAGAGCAGCTGGGAAAAACAGGTGATGTTTCTTTTTAAAATATTTGGGGAAATATGATCTATCAATGCTGGAACATTAGCAATTGTTCTTTGTTGTTATTTAACATTGGTTTTCTTTATTATTTTTAGCACCATTCCTGGGATGAATTGAATCTCATGGATATCAAGACTATTACACTAATTGATTATGTGAAACACTTGTTTGATGCTGTTGAAACAAGTTTGGCGCAAAGTTATAGCCTGATAAATTTTGTCTCCTTAAACACATGGGAGAAAGAGAGAGGGTATGAATTGACTGTAATTTGGATTAATTTGTAATTTTTATAGGAAACATCTTTAAAGTACTTAGAGGTCCATTTTGGTTGAGTTTCTAACAGAACAAGTTGATCCTGGCCTAATATTAGGGCTTTCCTGACATATGTCCCAATCCAATGTGAAGAGTATTCAATTTTTGTATAGCAAAGGTGGTGAATTTATGTCAAATTGCTGGTTCGATAATTGAGCTAACTTGTTCCGACTAACCTAAGTGTTATATTATTGGTATGTGAAAGTGCTCAGATGAATGCATTTAACATAATCGGACTTGTTGTGTGGATGCACATGTAGCCTAGTCTTTCTGGACTGGTCTCAAGTAGAAAGCATTTTTTGGCGCAGTCTTAGTCAGTTTTTTTTGTCAATTTCAGTCGATATGTTTTGTTGGAGAATGTGCTTTATGTTTTCTTCTTCGTCTTTGAGGTATAAACATGATGAATGTGATTTCTTTGCAGTCATCACTGACTACGATTATGTATTTGCTGAAAATGGTCTTGTTGCTTACAAGAACGGAGAACTCGTTGGAACACAGGTATCTGCATTTTTGTGTGGAATTTTACATATTTGCCATAAATTTCTGTTTTTTCTCATATGCTTCTAAGCTTGTTCCATTATGTTGTTTGAAGACATAGATTTTAGTTTCATGAAAACAAGGTGTCAAGTTGAGTGGATGCTAAGGATATTTTAGCAGGATATCCTAAACTGCATAACTGGATTTCTTGTTTATATGCAGTGTCTCCTAGTTACTTTTTTATCTGTACATCCAGGTCAATATATAAAAACATCATTCAATTCTGTAACATGAGATTTAGAAACTGAATGACAAACAACTCTCTTATTAATTATGGCATGCAATCTGATAACATTGTTTCCAGGGGCGGACCCACGTAGGAGATGGGGGGGGCCCGGGCCCCCCCCCATTTTACAAAATTTATAAGCTTATACCTATATGGCAGTAAGGAAATATTAAGGTTAAGTTAATATTTGTATCTCCCACTTCAGTGTTGTCCTGCTAGCATGTTGGTGGTTCATTCGGTGCACTAGCGAGTGATCACGGTTTCGAGGAATGGTTGGTGCTCTATTTGATTTTTTTGGCAGCAGGGCACCAACTTAAGGTTACGTTAAAACATATTATCTGCTAGCACAAAATTGTTCTTTCCCTTGCTCCAGCGAATAATTACTAGTTCGAAGAAAATTACTAGTTCGAGGATCGGTTGTTGGAAAAAAAATTTAGATTTTTATAGCCTATACCCCCTTTTTCTCATGTTTATAATTTGAAGTTAAATCCCATTTTTTTCGTGTTTTTAACTTGAAGCTATGCCACTGTTTTCTTCATGTTTTTAATTATAACATTGCTGATTAAGCTTCTAATTGATAAAAGAAAAATGTCTTAAAAAAATGAATTGTCTCATCACACAAGTAAACATTGTGATTTTTAATTAGCGTTTTTAAATTGTCATGGTTAACTTAATCTACCTAAAATATTTAGCTACAAACGCTTCTCCCATCCCCTTAAAGTTAAAAGATTAATTAATTCTTGGCTTGTTCCAATGATTATTTTTAAATTTTTGTTTTTTTGTTTTTGAAAATTAACAATGTAATCAACGTCAGTTTCTCGTTCATATATTCGTTAACATGTGAACGATTTTATGTTTAATAAATGCATGAAAAAATTTGCTGCTTGTTTAAAGTAATTCAGTTTGAATCTTCATAACTTATTTTCATTCTCATGCAATTAAAACTTGTTTTTGTTTTCGTCTTTCTTACTCGATACCTAACACATATGTTGCATGTGGTTTGAGCAATGAATTTCATATGTATTTTGTTGTTCACTTCGCCACCTTAAATATACTTAAACGTCATGGAAAAACACATCCTTTATCTCTTTGGACTCGTCGACTTGAACATCATCGCATCTATGTACTTTATAACTTGTTTGTACGTCTTCTTACAACGCCGCCCGGCCCCCCCGGACATCTAATCCTGGTTCCGCCCCTGATTGTTTCTATACTTAGGAAAGTCATAACTGCCTGTAGGAGACAAGCAGTGTAAGCGAAAGTGTGAAAGTGGAAAATGTGAAAGCGGAGCAACTTTCATCCGTCAAGGAGACAACGTGTTTGTCACTTAAATGATAAATGTGAACGTGATGCCGCCTAACCATCACATAGGCTTGCAATTTTACTAAAAGCACCACCTTAGGCCTTTAGAGGTGGGAAGCGGGATATGAACGTGTGAAAGTAATAGATAATGGGGTCCATATGTGAGAATTTCTTTTGTGTCTTGAAAGTGAATTTCACAGGTCCGTCTACATTTTCAAATTGCCAAACAACCCTAATTTTTATGTGAAAAGACATCCTTTGCAAGAATGCAATGAGACATGCTATAATATTATCAGGACTTAACCAATGCCGGTATCCTTTTCAGATGATAAAACTTGATGGATAAGATGCCAGAAAACTGTTAAGTGCATGCACTTATCTTCTCTAACTTGGTGGAGATGTTTACCTAGATCCTAAATGTTTCTTTTGACGACAGTTTCTCCTAGATAGATATACTTAATCCACCACTAACTGAGGTTCACGTTACAAAAGGTCTGTAGGGTGATCAATTTTCCCCAATGTAAATATAGATTTTGAGGTGTCGGATGCGTTGATAACTTGTACAGAATTGATGCTTCTAACGTTTACGACAGTGCTGTTCTCATTTGATAAATCATAAACATACACGTGCTTGATCTATCCAGAGAAGTAGATGACTTCTTGCAATTACATTAAAATTCCAGAATTTTTCAGTACCTCACATTTCTCCACATTTGACGTAGATGTAATTACTACCAGCATTATCCCACCTATTCGGGGTTGGATATCGATCTTGTATGCCTTGATTTTATTTCTTAACCAGTATTCTGCTGTGCGACTTAGCCACTATAAATTCCATCATAAGCAACCAAGACTAAGTGGAAGCTCCTTTAAGTAATAGAGAATCAAGAGTCCAATATCCTGTCAATGAGTTGCCATTAGCATCAAACTCAATTAATAAAATTTTACTGAGTGCTTTTTAATAGACACACAAACTTAGCCATTATGAATTTGAATAATATTTGTCATAATTTGAAGACACACACCATATTTTGTCTAATAAGTGAATCACATGTAACAGAATGGCTGCAGTCACTTAGCTGCTGGCTCAGTTTCAATACTAAATTGCAGTTATCTCAATCCGAAATGATTTGTGGATAGAAGCTTAGCTTGCTGGCAAGAACCTGTGAGCTATCTTTTCTCTATGCTGACTCAAATTGATGACAGATCAAATGGGAGCTATGATAGAATCTTCACCACGTGCTTGCACCATTTTGATGTCTTCTTGTTTAAATTATGACTGAAATAATCATGCTATAGATACCCATCAATGTGTGCCACTACTGTGGCCGGAAAAAGTAGGTCTTCTTGGCTGAAACATAGTGCACATAACTGACATAAATGCATGCTATTCCATTTTTATTATATATGTATGCACTTTAGTAAGGAACCTATCTTTAAAAATTTTAATGCTTCATCCATCATTTATTGTTATGATGAATGAGTATCTTCTTTAATGTTGACATTGAATGTCCTGATAAACTAATTATTACTTCATTGCAGAGCTTGAAATCATTCCTTGGCGATGAAAAACTCAAGGTCTGATGCATTTTATCTGTATCCTTTTGAATCATTTATAGAAAGTTTCTGAATAGTGTTGTTTGGTGCAGGAATTAATTAATTTTACACTTCATTATATTGCTGACTTGGATATCCCAATAAAAAGGTTAGCAATGCCATTTTTCGCTAGTTAAAATACAATCAGTTGACTTGTGTTTTATTATCTGTTTATTCAGGGGGACATTCATAGAGTTCCGTAGTGGTATGTTAAATGTTTCACCAATAGGTCGGAATTGTAGTCAAGTGGAGCGAGACGAGTTTGAAAAGTATGACAAGGTATCTGTTTTAACCAAGTCACATTCATACTTTTAACCAGAGGGTACATATTCATTTAGTGAAATTTAAAAACAAGTGAATTGTTTCAGGTTCACAACATTAGGCCAAAGATGGTCTCAGTGCTACGTGAAAAGTTTGCTCATTTGAATCTAACATTTTCCATTGGTGGACAGATAAGTTTTGATGTAAATATGTGTTATTAATCCTTATCTTGAATTATTATAAATAATCAATAGTTTGTCATAATATGGTTTGCTTCTTACATTAGGTGTTTCCACGAGGCTGGGACAAGACCTACAGTCTAAGATATCTCGATGACTTCCAGGAGATCCACTTCTTTGGGGACAAAACCTACAAGGTAATTGTGAGCATTATCATGTGCTTCTGTTCTTCGCAACAGGCATTAAATAAAGTTCAAAACATGGTATGATTTAAAAGAACAAATCCATAAATATTTGCTTATTACACTTGGCGAAAAATAGATATCAAGCTGTACACCCTCTTGTGCTTCATAAGACTAGTTTCACAGGCACATGCCATGGACATTTGAGAAAAAAGGGAATTCATAAAAAGAAATACTGAATTATGATTATGTTTTATTTAAATGATTTATGATCGTATTTTATGAACATTAAATAAATTAATATAATGTCATGATTATGTTTAGGTGCAAAATAATTCTTGAACTCATTGAGCCAATCATTTCTAACTTGAATCTGAATTAAATTTCAGTTGGAATAATAGAACTATGTATTTAAAGATAAATAGATATAATTTCTACTTGATTTGAAATGAATTTCAATCGGTAACTAGACCAGTAGACACTGATGGAGAGTGAGAATTTAGTCTGACGGAGGACAGACATAGTTATTCGAGAAAAGCTGATCCTTTACCAGGATATCCATGTGTTAATTTTTTATTTATTTTTATTTATTTGAGGAAAAGGGTGGGTGCACAACACGTGCACACAGCCTGATTTTATAACCATTGTATTAAAGTCATGTTAAGAATATGTTTCTAAAATTCTGTTGCAACAATCAACATTATTTTGCATCAGCATAATTGACAGACATAATGTAATTAGAATATGTCAATGGTTGCTTTTATATATAGCATAGATGCTCCAGAGAAAGCATAAATATAATGTAATTTCAAACAATAATGCACCCATAATTTGGGTTGATATCAGTGCATCAAAAATTGATGAGATGTACTATTGTACCTTTACATGAAACAATACCTACAACTTTTCTTCATTTTCATTTCTGGTCATATCTGTTTCTAAGTGCGCGTATGCTATCCCATTCGCTACACATACATGTCTTGAAGCTTCAACTCCTGTTGATGTGAGCACTCCTCACTTTTAGTCTGTAGTAGCTTTGGCACTCCAAGGGTCTGGTGATGCTTCAGCTGGTTGAACTACTAATGACCCATCCTTGTTAGTAGTGATCGAGTTTAGTGCTATTCTGGGGGCAATGGGACCTTCATGTGTACTATATATGCGAAATGAAAATGAGACGAAAAAGAAAACACAATCAATATGTCAATATGTTTGATCGCTATCAAATGAGTGTTATTCATGCTTGTAAGCGTGTGGTACTTGCATAAACACAGAGGTTTAGTTTATTGGTTTCCTAATGACCAACTATATCCCAATTTGCATAAACACATAGGTTTCACTGTTTTCTTTATTTGCATTGCAATTTGCAAATCAAATACATGTTTCTAAAATTATAAGATGGAAGTGGAACTTTTAATATAGTTCTTACAGCTGGTCTGACTTCTTTTAATTTTTGTAAGATTCAAGTATGTTCTTTGGTATGTAAGTTGACGAGTCATTCCCATGTACAGGGAGGGAACGACCACGAGATTTATGAATCTGAACGGACAGTCGGTCATACAGGTATGCTCTTCTGTAACATGACGTATCTAAACATCTAAACTAGAAGGCTTTGAGGCAACACTGGAGATAAACAAATATTCAACACTTAGCATTCCAATATTCGATTTCTTTGTAAATCATCGCTTGGAAAAAGTTTGCCTGATAATAGAAGGAGCAACGAATGTTTGTTTAAGCTCCTAAGACGACATTCAGCGTTTTCCGTGCATCAATATTTGTGTTCTAAACTTTTGTACATTTTCCTGCAGTAACCAGCCCAGAGGACACTGCAGAGCAGTGCAGATCTCTCTTCTTGTCAAAACGATCTGGAGATGCTTGAGACTGTGTTAACGGCGCATTGCTGCTTGATTACATTTTGTTGGACAATAAAAATGTGCATTTATTTTGTTGACTTAAAAAATGTAGTATGTTGTTGATTTCGTATGTGCTAATATTTGTTCATCATCCATTTGTAAGCCGAACGTTTGTGTTATTTATTACAATAAAAGCATGCGATACTTGTCATCCATTATTTTCTGTATAGATGGGTGGAACTCCCAACTGATACTGCACTCGAACACTAATAAGCCAATGCTTTGTGTATTCATATAACTTAGTTATGGTTCGTTTTTCTATTCAAATAAATACTCACCACTCATAATAATATCTCTCATTTTTTTATCTGCCAAGGGTAAATCTAAATTTGAAAATTGAAAAAATTGCGATCTTTTTATATCTTTAAAAGTTTGATAAACCTTGTGCAATTTATCTTTATGTAAATATTTGTCCAAAACTTTTTCAATGTGTAATTATTATTCATAACACATACCTCAAACTTATCGTGGAGTACTTGAGGTTGGATGAAAAATGCTGCAAATGCGTTATAATTTATGCTTCGGTAAAGAGATCTGCCAATTGCTCTTTGAATGGAATCTAAGATTAGTCTGAACGTGCAAAACCCATTAATTTCATTCGATATTCGATATTTTGGAGTTTTAAAATGCCAAGAACAAAGCAAACGGTTTTGACCTTCCAAAAAAAACTTGACAAGGATATGAGTTTTTCCATCATTGTGTTTTTATTTTTATGTCTATTATAAACGAAGGGTATGAGTTTTTCACGTGCATAACACGTGTATTTTTACTAGCGATAAAACACACAGAATAAAAAACGAAATACGCTTCCTCGGTGAAATCTCATCGGAGCAATGGCGAACGACGGCGATCGAAACACTAGATTCTTTGTGGCAGTTCACGTCGGCGCCGGATTCCATTCCCATTCGAACGAGAAGGCATACAGAAGAGCGATCAGGAGAGCGTGCATCGCTGCCGCTTCCGTTCTTCGAAAGGTCTATCCTAGAATCTTTATTCTGCTATGTTTCGGGGTTTTCAAAGTTTAATTTTGCGTTTAAAAGATCAAAGTTTTGACATTTCTTGGACTTTGATTGAAGCAACCAGAAGAAAGCTAGAATCTTGGCCTAAATGGAAGAAGAATATGGATTAAAATAGAGAGATTCAAGCTTCAGCTGTATTTTCATAATCTAGGGCTTTCATTTGTCTACCTATATTTGTACTTCGCCATTTATTATATGTTGAGATCTCGTTTCCATTCGATTATTGCCGCGAGCCATTTGCAAATTGGAACTAGGAATGATATGAATCTGATCTAAGAGCTGCTCTGGCCCTCCCCTTCAAAAGAATCCCCTTCAAACTGCAATATGCTCCAAAGATTCCATTACGAAGGATGGACAATTCCAACCCACCCTCTTCAAAACCTATTTTTTTTTCATTTTTAGTTATCTTTATTGAAATACTTAATGAAAAAAAATTATTTTAGAAATGGATTAATCTACTAATTGTTAGAAGAGCATTGGAGAAAATCAACCCTGGCAAATAGCCATGGTACTATATTTATAAAGATCTCATGTTGAGTTGGGAGTCCAAGGGTCTCCCCACTAACTTAGTGGGGAGTAATGGAGAGTGATGAGGGGAGGGAGGCCAAAGGCCTCCCTCAACTCACAACACTCCCCCTCATCTCTCCATTACCTTGGGTTAAGCAGATGAATACTTCAGGATTCAATATGCTAATGGGGTGGATACTTCTGGATCCAGAGCCGCTGTGGTTGCCTCGTTAAAACCTTAGCTGTGGAAAACCCAGTGGGAAAAACCAGCAGCTTGAGGGAAAAGAGTACAACTATCGAGGGACCCCCCCTGATCTATACAAGCTTCAGGCTTGCAGATCTCCTATGTATATATATAATCATCTCCTATTCGTCTATACATCCATCATGTTCTGAAAGAAAATACCATTATCACTCATCTATACAAGTTTCACTCATCTAGCGGCTATTGGAAGGCAGAGTCGCTCTGGAGTCCAATGCTCTTCGAAGTTGGTAGATGACTCCAATAAAGTATTCTTTGAATCAGTCTTCAGTGTGTCTGCAAGGTACTGCTAGACCTAGCTGAGCGTTTTCAATACTTGCTTCTTGGATGAGGAGCTTCTCCGAAGATGTAGACATTGGATGATGATGTGTATATATTTAGGAGGTGTCCGGTCTATTGTGTTTCAGTCATTGCTATGATCTTTAAACCTCATATGCAATATATATTCCTTGACCCTTGGAAGTTGCGCAGAAGCAGCTTATCCTTGGTCTAGTGTTGCTCTCCAGGACAACACTGTATCTGGTTAACAACTTTACTGGAGACGTTCTATCAAAGATACGTGCAGTTGGCCAGATAATACACTAGAGCTAGGCTCTTCGGGACCTAGGATGTCCTCCCCCTCTTCCAGCTACTGGAAGTTGTCATAAATAAGCATCCATTTTTAATAGGTTGCAAAAGGACATCATTCTTCATAAACCCAGGTGTATGAAGAATATGAAAGGGTTCCACCACGAATGTGTTTAATATGTAAGCCGAGACATCTTCGGCATGATTAATAATAGTTCATCTTCAGGATGATTAATGTCATCTTCAGGATGATAGTTCATCTCCAGGATGATAGTTCATCTTCAGGATGATGAATGTCATCTTCAGGATAATGGTTCATCTCCAGGATGATAGTTCATCTTCAGGATGATTAATGTCATCTTCAGGATGATGATTCATCTCCAGGATGATAGTTCATCTTCATGATGATTAATGTCATCTTCAGGATGATGATTCATCTCCAGGATGATAGTTCATCTTCAGGATGATTAATGTCATCTTCAGGATGATGGTTCATCTCCAGGATGATAGTTCATCTTCAGGATGATTAATGTCATCTTCAGGATGATCGTTATACCTAGGTGCAAATATAACAAATCCTGTCAACGATATTTCGAAAAAGATACAAGGGCAGAATATTGCTTAAGATCAACTAATGATCTTTGTAGCCTTTATGGAGAAGACGTTTCTACGTTTCTCTTTCATCTCTGGGGGTAGAGTATATCCTTCTGGAAGTTTTATATAGATCTCTATATCTATATTGCCATATATATATATGCAGTCACAACGTCCATGAGCTGCATGTATTGGCTTTTACAGAGAAGTGTAGGCTTAGTAGGAAAATGATCACATTTCCTTCATTTCAATTTCTTTATGAAATCTGAATTATATTCCACAGGTTTTTACACATTCAGGTGAATGGACTACTGGTCCAAAGACTTTGCTTTTCAAGAGTGAGTCCAGCTTTACTCTTATTGCCTCGTCCCACTTTGGCCATTCTATGCGTTTACGCTATAGAAAAGTGGGTAGACGTCATCGTCGTATTCAGCGACGTGAACGGCAATAGCGAAAGCAAAACCGTCGTCGACGACTGTACTATATATGTCCAGTACCTCTCCAGTACGTACGTAATATAATGATGTTTCTCCTGTTGTTTTCTCTGCAGGGAAAATTAGGAGGGGAGAGGTTGCTGGTCTGAGCTCAGCATCCTGTGGTTGGATCATTTTGATATATCCAGGAATCTTCCTCTTTGGAGGAATTTTATATTTTGAACCTGGCAGGCGTCCTCTTTTCAATTGAGGTACAACCAATTCTGCTACCGGTGGATTGCATCCATCTATGTGAATGTCAATCCTAGCTGGCGTGTTGGCAACATGGACGTGTGAACGAACAATCTTCTGGTTGTCCGCAAATTTATCCGTCAATTGATGTACTTTAGTCTGAATGTGAAGGATCTTCTGGATCTCAACTTCACATAGAAAAAGTATGTGGATCATAACGAGATGAGGACTTTTGTGTCCCATGATATGGTCTCAGAAGCTTCAGGCTTCTTTAGACTGTGTGCCTTTTCAATGAGATTTTGCTCATCAAATTCACATTTATCAAGACTTGGTGGTAAACCATAAGCAAGCAGCATCAGCAATAAGATATGGCAACAAGTGGGCCGTATCGTGGTAAGCGATGCGGAATGCAGTGTGATGGTCCCCAAACATCAACAGGCAACTGCGATTTTATAATGGACGTGAAATCCATTGGAGTCTCTTTACCAGAGACTCATGAGTTTGAACATGCTGCAGGATGTTCAATTTTAATGCCAGTTGCTTGGCAGAAGTCTTGAATGATATGTGTAGTAAATTCACCCACATTATAAGCTTTTGAGAAAGCTAGGTTGCCAGTGAATATAAAGGCATACATAAGACCATCTAGTCGATGCATATATCGGTACAGTAATGAAGTACCGATAATGGGCCATTTACGGGGTGAATAGGCCCGCAAAAGGTCACCATGTACTCTATCAATGAAGCCAGGAGACTCTAAACCCACTTTCAGGAGGGAAGGTCTCTCTATTAGTTTTCCCTTATGACAAAGGGGGTCAAGGAAACTCAACCTTTTGAAGAATCTTCAGGTTCTCCAATGGATTCATTTGATGATGCGTCCATCATCGCTGATCCAGGATGACCAAGTCCATTTTGCCAGAGTTAAAAATTATGACAAAGAAAGGCACTTCTGGTGCTCAGTCTAGTTGGCTTTCTATAGGATGAATATCTGTAATTATAGGGGCCCGCCGGGGGTCCAATGAAATCGTAAGTAGATGGTCTTCTGGCCATTCTCTTGACGAGTTACATATTGATATTCTATATATATTATCCACAATTTTCAAGTTATTTTCTTAAAAAGAAATATCCTTGAAAATTGGAGATTTCCTATATGTTTAAGAGGAGAATTTGCATCTTATAGTCTCGTTGTATGTGGGAGCAATATCAATGCTACACCAGTGCAACGAGGCACTGTCCACAATATTCCATACTTCATCTATAAGTAAAACGAAATTTTATTTAAGTCAATGAAAAAGACATTCAAAATAAAATTCGTACTTAAGCAAATTAAAGATGAAGCAACATTGAATTTTAAATGCATAGATAAAAGATGAAGCTTAATCGAGCAGGTCGTCGTTCTCGAAGTCTTTTGCAGTGAACATCGTTGGTGGCTGAACAGCCTCCAAGTTTGTTTCAGGCAGAGACTTCTGGCTCGCCTGATATAGTTCCTGGAGGTGGCGAGGAGTGCGGCAGATTCTGGACCAATGGCCAGTCATGTCGTATCTATGACATTTATTCTCCCAGTTCTTCTTAGGAAGTGACACTTGGTCAGTGTTCTTTTGCTTCCATGTGAAGTTACACTTTCTTGTATTGTTGTTGTTGGACGGGGGTGCTACTCCTCGTCCATTCTTCATCACAGCTTTCCCTTTGTTATTATTAGCATTCTTCTTGTTTTTCCACTTCTGGGGAGAAACGTGGTGGGCTTCAGGGATAGGTGTAGTGCCAGGTGGACGTAAATTATGAGTGGCTAGCAGTAAATCTCGATTCTGCTCTGCCCTAAGTAGGCATGATATCAGATCAGAGAATTTAGTGAAGTTGCGTTCACGATACTACTGCATGAGGATTGCATCTTTCTCGTGAAAAGAGGCAAATGTCTTTTCCAACATGCGTTGTTCTGTCACTTCTTCACCGCACAACTTCAGGCGTGAGGTGATATTATGAAGTGCAGAGAAGTACTCAGCGACGGACTTATAGTACTGAAGTCTGAGGTTTTCCCACTCATAACTGGCACGTGGTAATATTACATCGATTTGATGTTTATAACGTGCCTCCAGCGCTTGCCACAACTCCAACGGGTCTTCCACCGTTAAGTATTCGGCCTTTAAGGTCCTATCTATGTGTCTCCTGATATAGATAATGGCTTTCGCCTTATCTATGTCGGAGACAACGGTTGGAGAACTGCTAGATGGTTGTGCCTCTTCAGGGGCACTACTAGCCGGTCTCTCGGTCACTGCGGGGACCAGAATAGAGTGGAGAAGTGCCATCGAACGCAAGTGGAACTTCAGGTCCACTCGCTAGCTGAGATAGTTCTTTCTCGATGCATCAAGAATTTCGAAATCGACACTTGCCAATTTTGCCATTTTAATCTATGCAATTTAAATAAGCATGTATTAATAATTAAACACCATGCTAATAAGAAATAAATAAGAAAAAATGCGGGGATCAGCCAGATACCCAAAATTTAAATTGTCCAAAGTCCATATTACAGTCCATAAAGAATAAAAGAAAAATACAATTTGGAAACCCTATTTGGGTCCCAGCTATATGCAATCTCCTCCATCTTCATAGGTAGTAACACCGGTCTTTGGCATTTATACATAAAATTCCTCACTACAAATTTCTCTCAGAAAAGAAAAAGAAATTACAAAGAGAAGGAATAATAATAAAAAGGGTATCTAAAAATTGGCCGATCCCTAAAAACGCATTTTGACTTATTTAAACATCCACGCAGTTATATATGCAACATGCAAATAATAGCACATTATCACAGACATTACAAAAATCATCAAGACTAAATATTGGATAAAACAATATTATTTAAGTTAAAAATGATTAATTGGACCACGGGGAAACGTCATTCATCTTTAGGTTAGTTAACTAAAGACAGAGCGGTCTCAGGATCCGTTCAACCAATTTAACTTAAATAAATGTTTTATCCAATGCTTAAGAGATTTAATAACTGAAAAGTAGCAGATAAAATAACATAATCCGCAATTCTAGTGGGCTAGAGGCGGGCAGCAGGCCCGATAGCAAAAATAATAATCATATTAATTGGCAATTTGATTAATTGGGCTTCTGGCCCAAATAAGCAAACAAAATAAATTATTTATGCTGATTTGGGTTGCAGGCCCATAAGCAAAATAAAACTTATTGTTATAGTCAAGTTATTAACTGGGCTTCTGGCCCAATAAATAGCCAAATTAAATTAGTATTAAGATTTGGGCTGGAGGCCCATGGGCTCTAATATTTAAAATTTTAATTTAACATAAGCCCTAAATAACAGATTTTAGGGTATTAGTTAAAGAATGTGAAAAGCCCCCAAAAATGATGAAATAGAAAACAATTTCATCATATCTCCTTCACTATTTTGCCGACAAAGACATTATTTAGTCTCAACTCCAATCTGTCGCTCCCATACAGAAAAACACAGGAGTACCCCCCCGTAACGGGGGAAAAATCACCGGTGCGTTCTACTGGATGACCCCCCTTCCCGAACTGCCTCCGAGGAGGGAAGCGCATCAGATACTATAATTTGCGTGAACACAATTATATAAGTTGTCGCTTCAGGCGCTTCAGGTAAATGAACACAATTTTCAGGCGCTTCCTATAGGGACCGGGCGCTTCAAGCGCTTACATGCGCAAGGAGGCAGGCCGGACAGCAAATTTGAGAGTTTTAAAGCCGATGCAGGCTACATCGACAGGGGGGTTAACCTTCTATATCTCTGGTCTTATATAATTTTGGACTTATATACGATCCACAGTGATTAGATGTAAGTCCACAGTGTATAATTATTATAATTATTATAATAAATGAACACAATTACAAAAGGCTAACCTGTCCACCTTGCAAAATGCATCGACATGGAGTTTTATAGAGAATTTTTATAATATGTACTTCAGGACCTATAGTGGGCTAGTGTACGGGTTGCATCACATTCTCTTCACTCTAGATCAAAGATCTAGGGAAGATCGTTAAAATTAAGATCCGTAGATAGTGTCGCTCCCGATACGCTCCAAAGAGAAATCCATGCAAAACGTCGCCGCAACTATAGATTCCTTCGCGCGTAGGGGTATAATATTTGAGGGAGACGGGATGAAAAGCTCAAAGAAATTACAGCAAACGTGCTGATAACGTGTTAGAAGAGCATTGGAGAAAATCAACCCTGGCAAATAGCCATGGTACTATATTTATAAAGATCTCATGTTGAGTTGGGAGTCCAAGGGTCTCCCCACTAACTTAGTGGGGAGTAATGGAGAGTGATGAGGGGAGGGAGGCCAAAGGCCTCCCTCAACTCACAACACTAATCAATATTTCTTTATTAGATAAATTTATAAATAATACAAAATTATTATTCTTCTATAAATATAATAATTTTGGTGAAAATATTAAATATTAAATATTTTTTATATTGGCTCGAAAAATATTCAATATTAGTCTTTTATTATGGGTATTATCGCGATCTTTCCAATGGTACTAAGATTATTAAATTTGGTGATGTGGTACGAAAAATATTATAGGTTTAAGTAATCATGTTTAACTTAATAGCGGGACAAAATGGTCATTTAGTATGAGATGCTAATATGAAGGGGTGAATAGTGCCGCTTCATATTTGAAGGGGCACTATTCTTCCCCTTCAAATTTGGCTTCAAATTGAAGGCCGGTTGGAGCTCCACCGTGCTTCAAATTGAAGTTTTGAATCACAGTTGGAGATGCTCTAAGGGGACAATTCTCAATTCTCAAGAACTTTATTGATGTAGAACAAAAGGATTCGGAGGAGAAATTTGAAGAGAGAGTGAGAAAAGTTTACGAGAATCACAATTTCCTTAGAATTTCGATGATTCCCCTTCTTACAAAACTATGCGTTATATGGGCACATTAGTTAAGCAGTTACGCCACCTCTTATTCGGTTATTCAGACATCTAGCTCAACGGCCAACGGTTTGACACCGGTCCCATTGTTTTCCACCGTGTCGAACCGCCGGAATCACCGACTCAACCGTCGTCATGTTCAGCCGAAGGTCGGAGAACAGTGGCCTTCCCATCTGTTAAGACGCTAACTGTCGCGGGCCCCACAGTTTAAGTTGTCATCAACGGCGGATAGAGGCTTCGTTTCGTAATCAATGGTCATGATTAGTTCTATCCAGCTGACCGCAGAGATGAAATCGAACGATTCTTATTCAATTCCTTTGATCAACATTACGTGCCTTCCACTTGCGGCTGGGACCCCAACAGTATACTTTATGGTTTACACATTTAGATTGCATTTTTATTCAGACTCAACATATGGGTTTTTAGCTAGCTTTTGTCTAGCTCGTTAAATTTCTACCATGAGCACCAAGGAGATTCAATTTGCTGCAAATTGCTGTTGTATTCTATTGGTATTTGTACATTCAGCCTACAGTACGTGTTAATCTAAATCTTGGTCGCAAAGTTTTCTAGTTTTCAGCATGTCTGTTAAGTAGCTTAGATTGCTCATCCTCCTCATTGTATTGACATGATTGTATTCCCCCTGCATGCTCGGGAAACTGCCAACGATGACATTTATAAACTTGCAGCATAAGTATTGAGCTCTTTGTCCACATTCTCCAAGTAGCCAATTGTCTGATAAGTGCTGAAGTTCTTTGGAGAGCTAATCTTTGTATGGACATCCTCAATATGGGTTGTTTTCAAATGTCTACTCAGTTCTGTCTATGTAGCCTAGGTTAAGATGTTGTTCCACCCTGAACTCGAAAGAATCAAGTTAGAGATTGTTTTGCTGGGTATTTCTTCCATTTCATCTGAGTGCTTTTAAATGGTGGTAACGTACCATTTTATCTTTTTGTTTAAGTACACTCAAATTCAATACCTTGAGCTAGATGATTTTCATCTTCTTACTTCAAATAACATTTCTCATTGTTTAACATTAGTTTGCACTTTGCACAATATAATGCGACAAGTTTCATGTCAAGCATTGCCGTTAAAATGGCATATGACTTTGTTACCTAACTTGATGATCTCATGAATCCCGTCTAAATAATCTGTATAATCAGTAGTTCCATGTTTCCGACTGTTTTTCCTTCTCTACAAATAAGCATGATAAGATGACCAAGTAACATCTCAGTGAATATAGCACCAACCATCTCCAGCATGACCTCGTTAACTTGATATCTTTTCTCTAACTCTGCATAATTTTCATAATAAGGCTGCAGAAGGACTTAAGTCTGAAGCCCAGACAATCAAGAAGAGAGCAGACAAAAAGCGAAGGACGAAAACTACAAAAAAGCTAACTATTTTACTATATTTTTCACAAGAAATGTCTTCCTTAGTGATTATAAATGTGGTCAATAATATCACAAAGAATAATGAAAGACTGTCTATATTCATATACAAATGGATGTTTTCCTTAGTACAACTCTGTAGTATGTACAACTATTTTAACTTGTGCCCTGTGTGGTTTCTCAATTTATTAACAGTATCTACAAAGACAAAAAATTTAAATTATTGATCTCTTTTGCTGTCTATTTGGTTTACGTACATCTGGTAAAACTTTCTCTGTATTCTTGGTTGGATTCTACTTTATCTTTGTCTTGCAACTAATTTTAGTTGTAACTCTTTTAGTTGTATGGTTCACATGGTTGATATAGTCACCTTATGTGCACCAAATGAATGTTAGCCCTTTTTCTGCTGAAAAGAGGCTATTTTCATTCTTATATTCCTTGCCATTATCAGGCAAGGTCTTTTAGATACGGGTTTTAATTCATCTATTTCATTGCTTTTCAATTAATGTTGATCTAATATGCTCTTTCTTGGGGTTTTGATGCTGTTTCATGCAATGTATTGGACTTTCCAAGTATCAATGTTTTCCTGAATGCATTTCTCATGCAATACATTGGATTAGCCAAATATCATGCTGTCATTGATGTTCAATGCCAATTATCAATAAATTCAAGATGATTTCATAAACTTGAATACTATTCCATTAGCTTCATGCATTTCTCGCATAACCATGAGCATTTTTCATTGTATGAATGTATGTCGATTACTAGACCTATCTAATGCATTAACATTTTTTAGGCTGATGGTACCTGTCTGGATGCTGTTTCAGCTGCCATTCAGGTTCTAGAGGTGGGTAAATTATCCTGTATCGCATGTCCTTTGGCACATTGTTTCAATTGGATTCTGGGTTGTTTGCCGCATGAATGGTCAGTATGCTTTCTTGTTGGTCATTTAAAAAATCAGCTGCCCTTCTGTATTGCATGTTTTGGGGTATCTGTCAATGGAAACAACAGATACTAGGCTGCTGATGCAATCATGTGATTAAAAATACCATAAAAAGGTATTAATAATTTTCTCATAGTCACTGCAAGAATGCTTCATATCATGACACACTCATGGTGTTTTCTTCTTGTTTATGTCCAGATTTCAACTTGTTTTATGGGTTTCAAAATCCTTGGCTCCTTTCGTTAGTACATCGGAGGTTTGCACAGTCTTTTTTTTCTCCCTCATCACTTTTTCTCACTTATCCAAGAAAGTTCAACTTCTATGTCATCTCTGGGCTTTGTTGGCAAATGAAAACTAGCTCTGTTTTTACTTGATAACGGTGAAAAGTTACGGCTCTTAGTTGACTATGTTGATTGACATCAATGTTCTTTCAGCTGTTTACTTCAATACTTTGAACCACAAATCAAAACAATGTATACCTTTCCCACGTAGTCTCTAGTGTTGGTGTAGATATCTGATCTTCTCTATGATACTAAGAGCGGCGTTCTATATTGCCTCAACGACTATGAGTTTGGATCTACATTTTCCTTGATTGTCATCTCCTTTCTGTCCTTCCCCTTCTTGCCATCTCCCTTTCTCCATCCGGGAATTCGTTTTGTGAAATTTGTCCTCACCCTCCAGTTGAGAAATAATGTACTTTCCTCTCGTGAGTCGCATCCAGACACCACAATGTTATTTATGTATAGTACTGAAAGGAGTGAGGATTTACCTAAAGTGAATTAAAGGTAAGCTGGCAAATTAAATTAATAACTCGGCGATCCATGAATTAGGTTCAGGCTATCTAAAATCCAGACCATTCAAGACGTTGCATGCGTTCCATTGGTTACTGTTTGTAGCATTGCCTAAGAATATCTCATAACTGTTGCATTAGTGCATGGTGCAGTTCTACTTTTCTGCGTAATTATGGTCTCACATTATTGTTCTAATAAAATCCCAAGTGACGGAGATAGAAGAAGTGTGCTTTTACAGAGCAAAGTAACCCTACACTAATAATTTAGATAACTCAAATTATTCATCATTAAACTACACTCAATGCACAGAACATTCAATTATTTACTTTTCAACATTTGAAAATATTATCTGCGGAGAGGATTTCACTATGGGTGTATGCTGCAGATTATGTTTCTAAAAATGTTTGGTACCACACAATTCAAGTCATGTTCCACTTCATGTAACTTTTTGCCTCCATTTTTTATTTTTTTGATGTTGTACGTGAATATTATGAAATTAGTTTCTTTCCTATAGGATGATCCAATCACAAATGCAGGCCGAGGTTCAAATCTGACGGAGGAGGGTCATGTAGAATGTGATGCAAGCATTATGGATGGTTGCTCTGGAGCATATGGGGCTGTTGGAGCAGTACCAGGTACTCTTAAATGAATATCGAAGTATAACTTGCTGATGTAATCAGATGTCTTCTCTGGTGTGATTTGTATCCACTTCCGAGACCAAGTTTACTGACCAAACGTTTTGCCATTGTAGATCAGGTGTACAAAATGCCATCCAAATTGCTACTTACATTGCCAAAGAGCAACTAAAGGGATCTTCTTTGCTTGGTCGAATACCTCCAATGTAATTGATGTACTATCTTTGTCTGAGAAGATAATTTGCTCTATCTTATTCTAGTGCTTTGTTTGTTTACATTCATACATCCAGGAAGCTTACTCGTATTCATCACTACCTGAAGGTGCACACCTAACAAGCTTTCAGTGATGCTTCATAAAATGAATTCCTATTTCATGTTAACTGGTATATTCTAAATTAACCCAAAATATGGTTGGACCCCTTGATTCATTGATAGTGATGATTATCCCAAATCAGCTGCATAAAGCTGAAATTGTTACCATCAATGTGCATGGTTAAAAACGATTAGAAATGTCTAGGCCCCTCCTGGGCCTCTGGGCCCTAGGCCCTGGCATGGCACCTCGTGTCCGGCTGTGCTTTTTAAAGCATTGGTTGATTTATGGGCATGTTGATAAACCTAAATTGAGACATGCACATTGCTTCTTACCATTTCAGTTTACTCTAGAAAAATGCAGTAAGCAAAGCTCCAGGATGATAAAAAAAGAAGATTGCATGGTCAGCAGCCCCCAAATCGCAGATAAAAATGTGCAAAATTGTTGCACAGGGTTGTAATATATGGCCAACCTGTACATTTATTTAACTCACTAGAGTATAAATGGACTTATGGGATTTAGCTTATAGGATGCCCACTATATTCTGTTTTGTGTAATTTTGTTGGTTCAGCTTTTATATTCAAATGTCTATATAATCTCTTTTTCAGGTTTTTGGTTGGTGAAGGTGCACGAACATGGGGGAAGCGTAAGGGCATCATATCAGGAACTATATCAGAAGCTGATGAGGTTACTTGCTCTTTTATTGTTGTTTCAATGTTTCATATTTTCTTATCTTTAGGACTTATCCTGTATCCTAGAGATTTATTTGAACTTTACATTTTTTATTTTGTGCATTTTTAAATCAGTGGCTGGTGACAGAGAGAGCTAGAGCACAATGGTTGAAATACAAATCCATGCTTGCAGATGCTAAGCAGAGAGATCTGTCTTCTGCCAAAAAGTGTGCTAACACTTCCACAGGCTTAAGGTTGCTTCCAACAGAATCAGGTATTCATCCACATCTTGTTAGTCAGTTATGAAGATTATGTTGACAAATGCAGTATTAAGAGTTTGTGAAAAAAAACTTCGGCTTTTATGTCTTTTGTACAGTACCAGCCTTCAGAATTCATTAGCATGTATTTGTAAATGTTTATCTATGAATCATATCATAATATCACTTTGTACGGCATATTAACTGGGTGTGGTACCAATATAAATGAACATATACAGAGAAGTAGACAGTTTAGTTTTTTCTCCGCTTTAAGCTTTAGTATTATTAGCATCCATATTGTCTTTACCTTAAAATATTTTTCATGAAATCCATTGTGTTTGTTCACTCTTTAATTTAAAAGAACATAGAATGTGTACTACAAAATGTTGTAGGATACATGAAAGGCTATGGAATATGTAAGGACAGTTGCATTGAAAATCTATAGTGAATGTACTTATGAAACCTTTTTAGTTATAGAGACTACAAAAGGTACATGTTGTTGGATATTGGATCGTTTCAATATATGTTTAGATGATGATCAACCTATATGCTTGCAATAATATGTATTTTGCAGCTATAAAAACATATGGTGATGTTTAGACTTTAGAGTAATCGACTAACAGATTCATTGGTCGATTAATGCAATACCTTTTGAGTTTTGTTAGTCGATTGATGATATTATTAGTCGATTAATAGAGAGTGTTTTGCATTATGCTATAGTACATTAGTCGACTAACTCCTCTATTAGTCGATTAATAGTTACTGTTACAATGTATTAGGCAAACTAGCTCAGTCCGTTAATGTACTAATATAAAATTATGTAATTTTGGTATTTTTACCATTAATCGACTAATAGATTTCCTAGCTGACTAATGCATATTACAAATCCTTCTTTACCTAAAACCGTTAGTCAACTAATATTCTTCCTCGTCGACTAATTATGCCGTTTTCTGGCTGTGTTCTTTCATCCTTCAAATCAGTTACAACAATCATTTTTTTATCGTTAATGATCTTTGGGTTATTTAGTACTGACCCCCTGTGTTTTCTCGGAAATTAGTAGTACCCCCCTATGGTTTCAATAATTAGTAAGACCCCCCTGCCATAGGGGGGTGATACTAATTTTTGAGAAACCCTGGGGGGGTGATACTAATTGTGGAGGGGGGTCTTACTAATTATTGAAACCATAGTGGGGTACTACTAATTTTCGAGAAAACACAGGGGGTCAGTACTAAATAACCCATGATCTTTAAATATCTTCTCTATTTATAAGGATTATCTTGTCAGGTGTTCATCACTTTTGGATGGACCTTTGTTCTCAAGAACAAGTCAAAATACTATCCACAATTTTTGTTCGTCCATGTTATTCATCATATAAAACAAAAAATCACTCATGGCATTCCTTCGATACACATTTATATGAATTTAAGGCTTTATGAGAATTTGTACTTTTTTATAAAGTTAGTTTCCCTGGGTTGTTAGTGGGAGGAAAGATTCGCTCTCTAGTTTTGAGAGTGTTTTAGTCTTCAATGTGTTGAGACTGGGTTGTGTAATTAGTAAATAGCATTTGTGCGGGTTTACTACTTGCGGGTTTGTGATGCGAATGTGGAAGGTTCATGAGGCAGACTTGTAATTTTGTGATTTAGGGGTAATTGTGTAGTTCCGGACAAATCAGGCCATTATATGTAGGAGGGGGCTAGGGTACATGTTGAATTTGGCGAAGAATATTAAGAAGAGAAGAGATTAGGAGTAGATTACGCTTGATCTTGGGAAAGTTAGGCTTTTATTTCGAATCAAAAGCTAGGAGACCGAGCCTCCTCTCAAATTGAGGTCAACTATTCTTGTGTTTCTCTTATTATCTATAAAAATCAGATTTTTATTCCATCGAATGCTAGAATTTCTTATCAAATTAGTATCAGAGCCGTTTGATCTGATGGCGGCAAGAAAGTTTGATGATTTGGAAGAAAAATTAGGAAGGGAGGTGGAAACCCTAAAGGAACAACAACAAAAGTTGGGAAGCAACAACAAAAGTTGGGAAGTGACATGGAATCTCTCAAGGAAAGGTTTTCTACGGTAGAAACGATGTTGAAGGAGCTCTTGAAGATCAGTCATCACCCTCCATCTGAGAAGGAGATACCACTGAAACCAGATTTGGAGAAGGAAGAAGATTATGAGGAAGATCCGGAGCACAAGGCCCGATTTTTGACAAAGAAAAAGAAGAAAGTCAACAACCTTGCGAAAGATCGACCATTGTACGACATAGATTGGAGACGAAATGTGAAATTTTTGATCGACAATGAAAAGATCCATCCGAATAGGGTTTCGGCACCAGATCTGATCGACAACGAAGACGAAGCAGATTTGGGCAAAAGATGCCACCTTTGAACTAGAAAATATGAAAAATCAACTTTGGAGAAGAACTTCAACCGAATGGCGGCAGATCTTGTGCATGAGGTGAAAGACTATCTCCCAACTTATGGGGGGGGGGGTGTGTCAGAAGATGGAGGAGGCGGGCGGCCATTCCAATCTTTATATTTAGGTTTAATGAGTTTGTTCTTTTCAATGATATGTTTAAAGGTGAGACTTGATGCTATAAATAGTATGTTATATATTTAGTACGTAAATGTATAACATACTATTTATGTTATTGCCCGTGAGCTTCGGGCAGGCCCAGATGGCCCGAGGACAGTATACAGGGACCCCATGGGACCTGGTTCTCATATGGGAGGCTCCTCGGGGCTTGGCGACGACCGCCAGGGGGTGACAGACTTTCATGCAGGCCCGACGATCATCGTGGCTTCCACCTAGGTTTCGAGTGAGGTGATGGAGATCTTGGGTGGCCCGACGACAACGTAGGAGGCTCACATGTAAGCGGCGGTTTATGGGACAACAAAGAGAGGACCGATGGAGTATGTCGACACCCTTACGGGGGCGGTGGCCCGGGGAGCCTGGCGATCACTGGGACACCTACAAATGCTTCAACTAAGATGGAGTAGATCCAGATTGAGGTGACGGTGACTGGGAGTACGGCGGTAGAGCAGAGGGATGCTCACGGGGAGATCTTGGTGCAAAGTAGAATGCCTATCAGTAATTTCACATCGGCCAGCCTAGAGAAAGAGCATGACATGTGTGTTAGTATTGAAAGCAGTGTCGGAAAGTTGAAGATGTCCATCTTTGAGGGAGATGATCCTTATGCTTGGTTTACTGTGCAGAGAGACATTTCACGGTGAACTGGTTGACGGAGAAAAAAAAGCTAATGGCGACTGGCATCTGTTTGGAGGGAAAGGTTCTGGGTTGGTTTCATCGACGGAAGCAGAGATAGCCTATCAGTTCGTGGGGGAATTTAAGGACTGCTTGATGGATCGGTTTCGAGACACGTAAGGGGAAATTTATACGAGCAGCTCATTACCCTAACACAGAAGAGTACAGTCAGAGACCGGGAGAGGTTCAAGATGCTCTCAGGTTGAGTGAGGGGATCCATGAGGTGACGCTGGAGGAAATTTTTATCAAAAGATTGTAAAAGAACATCTGGGCTGAAGGAGAACATCGGGCTGAGCTATGTATACTGAGACCGAGGGGCTTGGAGAGGCTATGGAGCTGGCACAAATGGTAAAAGACATGATCAATGTGGTGCGTGCGGCCAAGGGAATCATTAGCATGGCCACTTCCCGTACTCATGCCATGATAGAAGCTCAGATGTCTCAGCCAGTGGTGAGTCAGACAGTTCAGGAGAAGAGTGGCGAGCCTCCAACAGATAGAATGTTCAAGCATCTCACACAGAATGAAATCCTGGACATGCACGTCAAAGGATTATGTGTTCGATGTGACAAGAGGTACGTGCCGGGACATCATTGCTGAGATCGTGCTTTATAGGTATTGGTTGTCGAAGAAGGTGAAGACGCATCATCTGAAGAGGAAGAGCCATGAGAGAACGAGCACCCTTATTTGGAGTAGCGTATCAACGGATTTCATGACACCACATTGAGGACAAGTTAGTTCTTTGGAGGCGGAGTAATGATGCGAATGACGGGTTCGGGTAGTAAACTTGTAATTTTGGGTTGTATGGACAATTTTGTAATTCCAGACAAAGCAAGCCATTATATGTAGGAGGGGGCTAGGGCTATTGTTTTCATGTTGAATTTGATGAAGAATATTGAGAAGAGAAGAGATTAGGAGTAGATTAGGCTAGATCTTGGGAGAGTTGTGCTTTTATCTCGAATTAAAAGATATGAGAGCAGTCCTCTTCTCGAATTGAGGCCCACTATCATTGTGTACCTCTTATTTTCTAAAAAAGCAGATTTTTATTCCACCAAACGCTAGAATTTTCTATCAGTTTGTAAGAGGGAAATAGTGGAGATCTCAAACAGAAAGGTTTGCGGACTGGAGTATGTTTGGAGGGTTGAACCGCGGTGATTTTTTGTGTTTACGATTGATCTCAACAACTACATGTATATCTTATTTATATTGAAGTTGCTTTTATTATTTTCTATATATTTTTATTATTAATATTTGGTTGTTTTACTTCTTTACACCAATCATTTCCACTTAGTGTTTAAGAATCCATCCCTGTGGATCTAACACTTGGTATCAGAGCTCATTGAAGGATGACAACACCATATAGATCATCACAGTCCCCCAAAACCACTTCGTCGCAAGATCACATTTGTTTAACCGTTCTAATTATAGTTATTGAAAGATGATGATGATGATCTATCTCCAAGCCATCAACTACGAATTATAAAACATAGTGAAGTTACCATACAACAAGCTTTCAACTCCGTACTCCCAATGGACAGATGTAGAGAAAGTAGTGTTAACACTAGATTCCTAGGTCATGAATGACTTATTGTATACCATGAATATCGATAAGTTCAATTGTTTGTGTGCATCAATATCAACACATCAAATATGGCATACCCTTGAGGTAACTCATGAAAGAAAGTAAAACAATTTAAATTTTTTGTATTTATTCATATATTTGAGTTTAAAATGAAAGATAAGAAAATAATCTTGGAAATATACACAAATTCCATCACAGCTTTAAGACAGTTACTCGTAATTTGAGATGGTCTGAAATGTTCTTCGTACTCTCATTTCGGAACGTGGGAAGAAGACATTGGTAATCAAAGGCTATTGATATATCAACTCTAATTATGAAAGACTTGATCAGGAACCTTGTAGCGTATGCAGTATAATTGGAGGATATAAAACAAAAAATAAGTTACAAGAACAAATCCCTTATATTCCATCATGCTTCTTCCAATATCAGACTAAGAAGAAGAAGAAGAAATAGATATTATTGGAAAGAAATTTAAGAAATTCTTTAAAAATAAGTATGTGTCAAAGAGCCGGCGCCTTTGGCATATTGGTAAGGTCTTCGGCCCCGACTACCCAGGTCGAGGGTTCGAGGCCTGCTGCCAATGAATTGATGGGCGTTTTGTGGGCGACCTGTAAGTCCTCTGTAAGCGCTCTAAGAGCCCGGAGGCTTGCCCTGGCCCGTGATGGGGACCGCTGCCTAAACCACCCGAACTTGTTCGTACCAAAAAAAGTATGTGTCAAAGAAGATTAAATTTACTAATGACTTGCATTCTTATTTTCATTGTCAAAGGTCAGGGCGTATGAAGAAGGATTGCCCTTTATTAAAGGTAGAGAACGAAAATGCTAACTTCAACAAGATTCAAAGAAAGAAGAAGACGTTGGTTGTCCCATGGCATGACTTGGAATTATCTTCCGATGGAGCGATAAATCAACAAGAGAATGCACACACGTGTTTCATGGCACATGAGGACGAGATTGTCTTTAGTTTAGATGATAATAAGTTATTAATTACCTTAAAGATCTTTAAAAATCTTTATAGTAGATATAAGAAATTAAATGACATGTATAAAATTTTAAAAAGTGAGCATGATGTATTTGACAGAGCATGATGCTATGTTATTAAGATATTCTAAAATGGATGACATATTCAATAAGAGTCAGAAAATAATTAAAGAAAATAAGAATTTAAAAGATGAAAATATTATTCTTAAGAAAGAATACCTTGCATTAAATAATAATATAAATCAACTTGACAAAAATATTTACTTTCTTAAACTTAAATGTAAGGATATTGCTAATAATATACCAAGTTTAAGAAGGGTAAATAAAATTTGAGCATGTTACTCTTTTATCAATATGTTTTAAATTCTAAGTTTGGATTAGGTTATAATAAACATGTTGATAAAGCTTAAATTTTACATGCTAAACAAGTAAAGAAAAATCATGCATATTTTGTGCAGATAATTTTCCATGCATATAGGTAATAAGAAGAAAAATTCCATTGCCTATGTTAAATTGCATGATAATCATGTTATTCTAACTTTCCTAATTCTTTGCATGATATACATATTTAGATTTGAGTTCTTATATACTAGGAAATCAAATTTTAAATGGATTTGAGTTCCTAATCATTAACACCAAGGACCCAATATAAAATAGGTATTAGGTACATAGAATAAAAGGGAACAAATCACACTAACATTATTTTACACAAGAAATATCGGATTGATGCAACTCCTTTTTTGATGATGTCAAAGGTCAAAACATCAAGGTCAAAGGAGTATCTTATTTTGTTTATACTTTTTTATTATAAATTATATTTGTGTTTATCATCATTTAAAAAGAGGAGAATGTTGGATACTAGATCATCCTAATATATGTTTTTGATGATGATAAAATAATATGCTTGCATTAAAATGTATTATGCAGCTATAAAAAGCATATGATGTTGTGTCAAGGCTTGTTAGTTGATTAACACATATCGGTTATTCCTTGTTCAAAATCTCACTTTGATTAGTTGACTAACATATTCATTGGTCGACTAATACAGAACTTAGTTTTTTCATGCTAAATTCTATTAATCGATTAATGATATTATTAGTCAATTAATACAGTGTTATGTATTTGCTACAATACATTAATTGACTAACTTCTTTATTAATCGACTAATAGCTACTGCTACAGCATTAATCAACTAGCTTAGTTCATTTGTCTACTAATACAGAATTACATAAACTTATTGTTTTATCATTAATCGACTAATAGGCTTACTAGTTGATTAATACAGATTACAAATTCTTCTTGGTTTAAACCATTAGTTGACTAATGTTCTTTCTATTCAACTAATAACATCGTTTTCTGGCTGTATCCTTTCATAATAATATATTTGTTGAATAAGTTGTAACAATCATTTTTATCGTTTATGAATGTTGCAAATCATCTCTATATATATGGATTATCCCCCAAATGTTCATCACTCTTAACACTTTATATATTTTTGTTTTCTTTTACTTTTTGTTGAGAACAAGCTAAAATGTTCAGAATTTCTGTTCTTCCATGTTCATCCTATAGAAAAGGAAACCACTACTAACCTTCATTTGATACATAAGCATGTGAATTCGAAGCTTTAAGAGAATTTGTACTTCTTTTACAAAGTTGGTTCCTCTAAGGTGTTAGAGCGAGAAAAGGGTTGCTCTCGGGTTTTGAGAGTATTTTAGTCTCAGGATGTTGAGATTGCGTTGTGTAATTGGCAAAGGATATTTGTCAAGTCTTACAGTTTTATTTTTACAAGTTTGCAAGAGGGAGATCGTTGAAATCTCAAATAGGAAGGCTTGTGGACAGGGCCGGTCCCGAAGATATTGGGGCCCAGGGCGAGTTAAAAATTTGGGCCCTTTAAATATAATGTTTTTTTAAAAAAATTGAAATACTAAATTTTTTGAAGGTTTGAAACCTAGCCAAATGTAATGCTATGAGGCTCATCCCTACGCCTGAAATTTTTATTGATATGCTAAAAGATGGTCCAAAATATGTGGGACATAAAATCAATACCCCTTAAAATAAAACAAATACAAGGATTATCATACGAGAACATGTCATTATGACCACTCCACGTCTGGCTCGGCTTGATTTGGAACTCTTGGCATATTCACACCATACTTCTTCTTGGAGTATTGAAGGAATTGTTTCTCGGAGTTGGAGGGGACCCGTCTATGAGTGTGACTGTGACGAGAAGTGGGTGAGTCGATTGAGAGAGAAGAAGAAGAAGATAGAGACTATCTGCGAGAAGAACGAAACTCCGTGGTGTCGCCCCTGGCCTTGGGGATGCTGCTAGGATCAAAAGGGAGCTTCTAAGAAATTCTAGGGAAATCTCATCCCACTTTAGACAAGATGTATTACACTGCCAACTCTCAGTGTAACGTATACGATGATGAAACCTCGTGACAGTATGCTAAATAAAGAACGTTAGCTTTCGAATCTTGCATCAGATTACAGATTACATGTACTACAAACAAACTTCCGGCTCCCAGCGTTACTTGCATCAGATTACAGATTACATGTATACATGTACTGGCCTTTTGATCCTAGCAGCATCACCACGAGTCGATTTAGTATGATCCTAGCAGCATCCCCACATGAAAATGGCCTCCCCTGGCCATGGGCCCTGGGCGGGTGCCCTGGGTCAGGGCTGGGCATGCTTGTGGATTGGAGTATGTTTGAAAGGTTGAACCAGGATAATCCCTTATGTTTGCAATTGATCTTATTGCTGGTTTGATATCTCTATATCTTGTTTATATTGCAGTCATTTTTATTATTTCTGTTGCATTTTATTTGCAATATTTGGTTGTTTTTTTGGACTAATCATTACTGCCATGTGTTTAAGAATCTATCCTTGGGGACCCAACACAGGTTAGCTAGCACTTACAGGTTATAGGATCCAGAGAATATAGAAGCTACCATACCATTATCAGATATAGAATCTAGTTTATTGATGAAGGTGTGAACTTCATGCTGCAGACCAGGAGAGCAGAATAAAGTTTTGCTGGTTCAAATGTATAAGATAGCAGGATATTCTGCTACTTACTGGAAGTGAAGTTATGTTCATTTTTGGCTACCGGCTGGGAGAAATTGGATCTTAAAATTGGATAGCGTTAAACCAATGGTTAAAGTCACATTTAGAATTTAGTATTTTTATTTTTATTTAGTAGGAAGTGATGTCGTCACTGTACTCACCAAAGATTTTGTCTTTGCCAGTGTGCTACCTTCGTATTATTCACTTGATTTAGGAACATTGCAATTTGCTTGATTTAGAAATACTGCGGTGTATGCTGATTGGCTCACTAATGATTTGCACACTGCATGAGTAAGTCTGTATGAGAGACAGTTTAAGCTTCTAGTCACACTCTTTTTTGGGGAGAAGAAATGGCACTCTAGTATGGCTTATTTTGCTATTATCTGTTGGTTTCATCTCTTTAAGCGTTATGCGGGTGGATGTGTCTTATATATCATGTGTTTGTAGCTTTTTTTGGTTTATTTAAAAGGTTGTGTCTGGATGTTTCTTCTGAAAAATTCATTGTTTACTTCATGTGCTGATATACGTGAAGGATTTGCCCATTTGTTTAGTTTTAACCATTTAACATCTAAGAATGCTTATAAGTACCCTTGGGCGCAAGTAAAACATTTTCCAGTCATATCAGGGTAATTGTTGAAAGTGAGCATTGCATGTCCTTTGTGCAAATAAGAGGGATCTAACTTGCTTAATTGATGGGTTGTGTTATAGTTGTTTTCTTGCTCTTCATTGTGGGTAATTTTTCTTTAGTTGCTCATACTTCCACCCAAGGATTTGTTCGTCTAATGTTCAATTTTCTTTCATTAGTTGAAGCACAAGTTGGATTGTGTTGTAAATGTAGATCATATCAAATATCCTCAAGTTATGCTTTGGTTGTACAGCCTTGCGTGGGAGCAATGTGAGATCTTTTTTGAAGATGTGACTCATAAGAGCCAACTCAAGTGCTTATAGTGGGAACTTCATCTAGAACTGTTTCGGCATTGGGTACATGCCCAAAAATAGATTACCTGGCAGCATTATTTAATGAACATTTTGACGACAATTTTGCCTATGATATAGGCCGTTACTAATGTTTAGATGATTAGGGCGTATTGATGAAGCTCATGCTTATAATAAGCAGCAATAGAAAGTTTTCTATAACAATAATATTACTTTACTCATGCTTATACTTTCCTGTGTGTACCTGAGCCATTACCTTCATTCTTTGGTTGATTTACTGTTCTTTCCATCCCAGTGATCTTTCAGTCCTGCACTGTTGAAAAGGAAGCTAGAGATTTGAGTGGAGGAGAATCACATCTCAAAGTTGATTGTGAAGAAGATTATATTATGGATACTGTAGGAGCTGTCTGTGTTGACACTTATGGACATGTAGCATCAGGAGCATCAAGTGGTGGTATTGCATTAAAGGTATTTTTGGGTTATTTTTATCATATTCAATAAGTCTTATTTTGAATAGTGCACTGTGTAAGTGTATGCTACGATGCATGTGCAGTGTCCGACAGGTTCTCATAGTTTTGGTAATCTGGTGTCACTAAAGTTCATTTATTTTTATCACTTTCACATTTCTATCAGTTTGCTTGCAGGTTGTTTTGCAAACTTTTAGATCGTATTCATTACCAAATGACTCGTAGAGTTGAATTCAGTAGTGTTTTGAACAATATTCTCTGTTTTATATAGTTTGTAACTTCGAAGCAAACATGAGTTGAACACTCAAAGGTTCAAAAAAAGAAAAAAGGAAATGCATATTTGCGTTTCCCCCATCAAAATGAAGTCTGCTTTTTAGTGTACCACAACAACTGGAAGGCTTAATGGAAGTTATGCCTAATGTTGGGTGTGTTTGTTTTTTGTTTGTTTGGGGGGGGGGGGGGGGGGGGGGGCATGCACACACAAAAGCTTTTAGGCATGTGTAATGCACGTGTGCAATTTTAACAACAATAACAACTACAATGTTGTTATTTTTGACATAGGTGTAGCCCACATATTGTTTTTGAACAAAAATAGACCTTGGTCATACAACCTATCATAACCTAATCATACTGATGCGATTCGTTAGGGATTTGGGGATAAAAATGGGATTTTTATTGGATCTCAGATCTGAAATTATAGGGAAACCTACTACAAATCAACTACTCGATAAATAACAACTACAATTTAAAAGGACGACTAGCTAAGGATTAATCTAGGGGATAAACTAATAAAATAAAATACTCTCTCAATTTTCGCATGACTTCTAGGGCCGGCTCAACCCCCTTTAAATAGACAAACACACCCTCATTGTTATTTTACCCATTTGCCCCTACTCCAATTTCCGGCCGTAACACTACTCCGCCCCGGAAAAACCACCTTGTCCTCAAGGTGGTGCGTGAAGGGTATGGTCAGCTACTCCAAGTGCAGGTGCTCCTGATCATCGTCCACGCCGGCTTCCAACATGATCACACTCTCTTCTCCCTCTTCTACGTCATTCACTATCAGGATCTGAAGAGTACGATTCCCGCACCGGTGCCCAGGAGTAAACTTCTCGTCGCATTTGAAACACAGGCCCTTGGTCCATTTGTCACGAATCTCTGCCTCGGTCATTCTTCGTGTGTGTCCCCCCGGTTGTAGATCCATTCCCTTCTCCTTGGTAACCACTGTACCGTCAGTGGATGTTGCCCCTCCTGCGGCCCCCTTTTGTCCCCCTCCAGGATCCAGACCTCGAAAGGTAGAGCCTCCCCACGTCCCGCGGGCCCTCCGCTCTGTCTCCTGGTGATCCTCTACTTTCCTGGCCAGTGTCATCATCCCCCGCAGCCCAACAGGCTCGAACTGTCTCAGCCCCGACCGCACCGTGGGCTTCAGCCCCTTCATGAAACAGCCCTCCAGGGACTCCTCAGAGACTCCCCGAACTCGGTGGCAGAGCGACTCGAACTTCTTGATGTAATCACCCACGCTCCCCTCCTGCCTCAGCGAGTACAGCCTCTCGAACACGCCGCCAGCCGGACCTCCTCCAAATCGCTCTGTCAAGAGCGTCGTAAACTCAGCCCAGGTCTGAAAAGGCCGCTGCTGATCGGTCCAACGGAACCAGCCCAAAGCCTCTCCCTCCAGGCAGACCCCTATCGCACGTAGCCAATCCTCTCCTGGGACAGCGGACACCTCCAAGTACCTCTCCACCCGGTACAGCCAGTCGTCTGGGTCGCCTCCCTCAAAGACAGGCACCTCCAGCTTCCTCAGGCGCCTCTCGCCAGCGAATCCACCTCTCTCCTGCGGCTGGAATCCTCCCCTGTGCTGGTATCCCTGTCGCCTGTCTGGAACGTACGCCTCAGCCCGCTCACGGTAGCCACCCTCTGCTCCGTGCCCCTGCCAGCCTCCCTGATGGTGTCCAAACTCCGCCTGGTGCCCTCCTGGAGGATCCTGGTACGCTCTCCAATCTCCCGTCACTCCCCCAAAAGGTGGGGGCTGAGTCGACGGGCCTCCTGTGGTCTGGTGGGGCCCTCCACCCTGCTGCAATCCTCCGCCGGGTCCCCCAAAAGTCTGAAAACCTCCAAATTGCGCTCCACGAAACTCGGGTGGGGCCCCCGGGGGACGAGGACCCTGCGGATCCAACTGTCGGACGTCCTGGGGGGCCGGTGGGCCCCCCCAAGGGTCGGGTGGGCCTCGGATCCCCCCTCTGGGGTCGGCCGAGGCCCCCCAGGCCGCCGCCTGGGCCGGCCGGCCCTGGAAGTGGGCCGGCCGGCCCCAGGCGGCGGCGGCAGTGTCTGCCGAGGCCGCCTGGGGGGGGCGGCAGGGTCGGCCGCCCCTCCCATGGCCCTGGCGGCCTGCCGCCGCCTCCCAGGGGGTTCGCCGACCCCCCCAGATGTATCTGGGGGGCCGGCGGCCACCCTGGGGTGTTCCGGGTGGCCGGAACTCCCCCACAAGGGCTTGTGTCGTCGCGGCGCGGCGGCGCGTGGGCTTGGTGGATCCCCCACGCGTTGTCTCCTTGGTCAAACCCTCCATCGTCGTCTAGATCCGGTTCATCTTCCAAAAAAATTGTCTTTTTACCCTTGTCCTTCGCCAAAGGTGGCTCCTTTTTGCTCGGATCCGCTTTTGGGATAAGATGAGCGGTCAACGCCGCTATGGCCTCCGTCAATTCCGAAAGTTTTGCATCCGTTTTCCCTTGATTTGCTTTTATCTCCGCCATCTTGGCCTCCGTCTTCTCTTGATTTTCTTTTATCTCCTTCCGGATCTCCGCGGCCGTCTCCGCGTCTTCCTTCCTTAGATCGATGAAACCCTTGCTGATTTGGGCTTCAATCCTCTCAACCTTCCCCTCCAAGATTTCAATCCGCTCCGTTGCACGCGTGTTTGCCATGGATCAAACCGCTCTGATACCAATTGATGCGATTCGTTAGGGATTTGGGGATAAAAATGGGATTTTTATTGGATCTCAGATCTGAAATTATAGGGAAACCTACTACAAATCAACTACTCGATAAATAACAACTACAATTTAAAAGGACGACTAGCTAAGGATTAATCTAGGGGATAAACTAATAAAATAAAATACTCTCTCAATTTTCGCATGACTTCTAGGGTCGGCTCAACCCCCTTTAAATAGACAAACACACCCTCATTGTTATTTTACCCATTTGCCCCTACTCCAATTTCCGGCCGTAACACATACACAATGCAATACTCAGCTGATTCTTTGGTATTATAATAATGAAGAATATAAATTGATTTTATTAATTAATTCTAATAGTTTTTCATATTATAAATATGAAATTCTAATTGAATTAGCATGCCATGAGTAACCCATTGACCACAAGAATTTAAACTAGACTGTTCCGAATTTCATGTACTATTGTATTAACCCATTGACCGCAAGAATTTTGCTTTTGCAGGTTGATGGACGTGTTGGATTGGCCGCAACGTATGGATCTGGGTGTTGGGCTTCATCAAAAGATGCATTTGGGGCTCCATTTAATGTTGGTTGTTGTGCAACTGGCGCTGGAGAGTACTTGATGAAAGGCTTCGCTGCACGTGAATGCTGCATATCTTCGTCATTGTATTGCCCATACTTCAGCCTGACAACCTTTTGTTTTTGTTTGCATGTTTCAATTAAATTGCATAAATCCAGAAGCGATGAATTTCTCCCTTGTATCTTTGTTTTATTGATGGAACACCGATTTGTCTCTAAATAATTTCAGGCAAAGCAAAATTAATTTTTATATTTCATCGCTTTGATTTGCCAAATAAGCTGATTCCCTGATCTATAAGCCTTCAAGGAATGCCTTCTTCTGCTATGTCCCGACTTTTATACAACTAATTTGAGACATGCATTGTTATCTTTTTGAATGATTTTTTTTCTTTGTATTCCGGAATTGACGAACGAATTCTTGCTTTTGCTTTGTTGGTTTAGTTTATACGTGACCTAAAGCTAGTCATTCATGCTGCTCCCAGATCACTTTCATGCCTTTACGACGAATACTGAAAAGCACTAAGAGTACTTCATGTTTGCAGATCTCAGGCAGGCCCTGCATATGCATGTATGAAAGTTTTGTGTTCTGTTGTCCAGGAGAGCAGTCGACAATCACATGATACAGGTGCTGGTGTTCTCCTTGTGCAGGCAGATACGCGGCAGGTAGCCCCCTTACAACTTGACTTCAATTAAAGATTAGCTGAATTCTGACGATTCTGCTCATTAGGTTACCGGAGGCACATCACAGTTGAAAGCAGTTGAGCTTGTTGCAGCCTACTCTTCGCAATCTCTTGGAATAGGCTATTTCGGGAATTCTATGGGCCGGCCAAAGGTAGCCTGTCTAATCTTCTTTTCCTTTTCCCCGAGTCAATGAATGTTAACTAGTTCCTATTTCACATTGGTATCCTAGAGTTAAATTTTGGGTTGGTCAGATCTTTCATTGAAATTTGCTGGCAACTAACAATTCTTTCCAAAACTAGATTTAACCCAGGGTATTTGTGTAGGGATTATCGGGAATCCTGAGCTTTAGAATATTTTGTTTACTGAAAGAAACATCCCAAATATCTTTTCATATGTTTGAATTTGTCGTTGAATGATTTATCTGTACCCCTCGTATCCTTTCACGCTCCTTGATGAAAATTGTGGTAATTCTCACTTTTCAGCTTGATGGAAGAGTCGTAGATGGTTTAGACTGGTCTAACATAGAACTTGAGCTGTTGGGACCAGTTGGAGATCATTTCACTATCCTATTTCTCAGATCAACACTTGAAGTGTTCTACTTTGTTCACTGTTAACTGTTTTCATCGCGGCTCAAAATTTCATTTTTGGGCTTGCTTTGTCCTCGATACTAGTTCGTGAAGCAAAATTGCATGTGCCGAGTTTAGTTCCCTTTAACCCTTCAAGGACTTCCATGTATTGGGTTCTCTTGAGCGCTTTCATTCTTTTTCATCAAAAAAACAAAAAAGATTAAAAAATAACATCAGACAATGTTTTTGCTTTAGTCTTGGCAAAGAATTTGTTCAGAGTTCGTGTTGAGGTCCTTGTTAAGCATCTTAGGGTATAAATGTGCCGTATAATCCTTGTGTACCTTGAAGTGTATGTCGTGTTTTCATTATCAATCTTGGAAAACATTATTTAGGTGTCATCGCGAAGAATTTGCATGTTTATGATGCAAATATTTGAAATTGCATTGTAAATAATGGTGCCACATTTTGCTGTCACATGTTTGTGCAATTTCTGTTCTCATACATCTATTTATGCTTCTTACAGGCATCCATACTCAGGTCTTCAAGACCTGAGAGCAGCAACAATGTCGACCATTTTGCGGCGCGTATTGATCTCACTGCATCGAATTCTTCATAACAGATACCGTGGTGATGGTTTAGTTTCAAGCGGGTTATCTTTAGAAATACTGAAAGAATCAGCCATGATCTGTCGACGTAATTGAGCTTGCTCTTCCTGCAGCTTCATTTATTGTTATTGTTTTTATTTCCAATGCAATTTGTGATTTTTTTGAACATGAAGGAGCTATTGTAAGTGCTGATTCTCCTCCACTTCAAAAATTAGGGTTTCATTGGCTTCATGAAACAAGAAATGATTTCGGAAGTTATGCACCGAGTAACTTGAATTTGAGGATTGATCCTGAGCTTTGGCAAGATGATCGGCGAGAAGCCCACCTTTCTAGTATCGCATCTTGGTTCTCTGATTATGTGCATCTTGGTTCTCTGATTATGTGCGACCTTGAAGATGATGACTTGCAAGCATCAAATAGAAAATCACCGTTCGGCTAATGTAATTGCAAATGCAATGGTCACAACAAAAAGCAAAGTTCTTCTCTAAGATCAGTGTCAAAACAAAATGCGTGTCTTGTTGAAAGTGAAACCACATCAAACTAATACAAGCCCCGTCCTAGTTTTACAAACTTTGTACCTTACAATACGATCAAAAAGCAAACAGTGTCAGCTTTATCTGCGAAAATTAGCTCGTTGAATCTGCGATTCATAGTTCTGGGATCCGATTGTCCTCAATAAACACAACCCAAGGAATCAAATCAGTAAAAATCGACGGTATTTTCTTACAATCAGTTTCTGTATTACTCTCACCATTCTTTTCTGAATAACTCGATCCTTACATGTACATGTTATCCTGATTCTCGTACATGAATTTGTCCAGGCATTCCAGCTTCACGCCGGTTTGTAAAGAAAAATCATCATATGTTGTTTTGTTTTGAATTGACACGGACTGGTGTTCTCTGTCGCTCGCAGTTTAAAGTGCTGGTGTGCAGATGCAAGTAATCGGAGACATGGACTAGAAAAATTTACACCCTGAAATCAGTTGGGACATAAGAATGCGTTGTATGTAAGCACCAGTTGAAAGTTGCAACTAACCGTATGGTAATCAAGAGTTGAAAGAAAAGAACATACAACAATCAATTGGTGTAGCTTGCAACTGATTATTGCACCCTATTTGTACACGTTAAGATCGCAGCCTTCATCTGTTCTTTGTCCAAGGAAGCTTGCACGATAACCTGCCAAAAGATAATAAAATTATGCAAATTCCCCATGCGTTAACGAGAAATAACGTGCCAGCCTCCTACATACAACAATGAAGAAGCCTTCAACCTATCACTTCCACAAGGTCAACAGAAAAAGATTTAAAAAAATAAATGGAGGGGAAAAAATAAAAAAAGTGAAGTGAAAAAGCAAATAAACAAGCCTGTCGCCAAATCTACCTTTTGTGGCAAAAGGGTCACAATGCACATGCAAACAAATACAGTGTTGTTTTGAAAACTTTTTTTTATTCTTTTTATTATTTTATTTGTTTGTTTTCATGCGTGCATGCGTGCTTGAAGCGGACATCACAAACTATCCCTAAATTTATGGGAGAGACCCATCTCAACAAGCTGGGTTGAAGTTGTAACCTCGTTGAAAGAAAATGCATTTACCAGCTCTCACATCCCTCTCAAATAGGGGCAATTTTTAGTGAGTGAGTAGTGAAATGATGTGTAAAGAACGGAGAGAGACAACATGTGAGCGTAAATTTGCAGAGAATCAAACCAGTAAAGCTTCACATCATGAAGCCAATACTACGTATTGACAAGTGAAGAATAGCACTTCATGGAAGATATTGCTCGCTCGAAACAGGAATGCAGCCACATGGGTGCAGTGGGAGGAGAAAATGGTAATTATTCTGCACAATCGGTCTTGTTGCGGCCACCATTCGTTTGGATATTGGCTCACGAAACATGACCGGTGATATCATAAGCATATCTATTATACAATTGAGGGATGTTCTTAAAAGGGGTTGCTTAAAAGGGGTTGCTGACTAGGCTAAAAGGGTGTGTAGAAGGACGGTTGGGATTGAATCTTGATGAATCAATGGATATGACGAGAGTTCGAAAATTTTGAGGGGAACTAAATTTTGGGCGAACTAAAGTTCTAAATTTTGGAGGAAACAGATTTGGAGGTAAATACATTTTGGGGGGAACTAAATTCTACGGGGAACTAAATTTTAATTTAATTTTGAGAGAATAGAATGTGCAAGGAACTAAATTTTGGTGAACTAATATTTTAAATTTTGATAGGAACTAAATTTGAAGGGAACTATATTTTGGGGGAAAATAAATTTTTTGGATGGAACTAAATTCTTTCTAGGAACTAAATTTTAGTTTGAATGTGATTAAAATTTTTTGATCGAGGTTGTAATTTTTTTTTGAGGGGAAGAGATTTTGAATGGGAAATTTTTCGTGCGAATATTATGAATGCCCCGTGACCTATGATCGCGGGTTATGAATGCCCCGTGACCTATGGTCGCGGGTTATGACTAGTATTTCAACATAGATAAAGGGCAAATGTGTTTTAACCTATGCTGTAGGTACATGATTTAGATTTCAAATAACCCCCCTTTCGAAAAGGAGAAATACCACGTCCTTCAGTATTTATAAGAGGACCAACATATTACTGCTAGATTTTTTAATACTAATAAATGTTCTTGGCTACTAATAATGTAGGAGTTCAGAAGAAGAATATGCATTGCATTCAAGAACTAATAAACCTGCAAACTCTCACGGATAATTGCCGGTCATATTGCTTTTTTTGTTTTTCTCTAGATAACATCTTGGGTTATTAATAATCGGGAGAAGCATACCATCAATGATAAATATGTTTCATTGCTAAAATCATTATTGCAATGCTCACCATATAATACACGCTGCTTGAGGCCAGTGCAAATGGTGTTTGGGTTGAATTCGATAGTTTAAAGAAAGGGTGGGTTGGGAGACGTTAATGCACTGCTTCGTGACATGACCATCTGGCTGGACATGTTGTTGAATCACATATTGTCAGAACAAGGGATAGACAAGTAAATTATAATGTGGCCGGAGGGTTTAAAGGTCATTTTAATTGTATTTTGGAATTCAATTCAACAAAATACAATCCAAGCTCCAAAGTAACAATCTAGGGTGGAAGTTAAGGCCACAACAGAATTAGGATGCCTAAATAATCAGTCTCGTACACATCTCAAAAACAATCTGAATGATGGGCAACTGATGCACCTACTGAACACACTAAAAGATATTGGCAGAATTCATGCAGAAGAAATATCATTTGGTTTCCAGGGATATGTAAATCTCAGTAGCAAAGAAGATGCAATTGAGATCAGATGTAAGAAAGGAGTCCTCTCCATGGCATGCTCTAAGTGATTGTACCATGGATCCATAGGGGTGAGAATAAGCCAGGTTTGGGCCATACTCATATAAGCCCAATCCTGGTCTATGTATATATTGGGTTTACTTTCTAAGCCGTCGCCCATTTTTAAAATAGACGGGCTGAACTTGAGCTTCAATCAAGACTATATTTTTAAATACTAAGTAAATAAAATTTAAAATTATGCATATTTTTTTGAATTGACTAAGTTATGAATAAATTAAAAAGGTAAGTGAAAAGATCAATATTTATGCATAAGTAACAAATTATGAATTATGCCAGATTATAAAATTGTTTCTTATATAATCAAATTCATATTTTATTTTATTTTTAAAATAAGATAGAGAAATGATGATTATTTACCAATTATGATCACAATGAATACATTGCATACATATTGTGTAATAATATTAGAATCCAAATAAATTTATTAAATATATTTGTCATACAAATCTCTCAAATTTCAGATCAAATATGTATAAGCACGACTCATTTGAGCTCATTGGGCACAGGATCATAAACTCATAAATCAGGCTAAAACCTAGAGCCAAGCCTGCTAAAGTGGGCCGGTCTAAGTCAGACCTGGGCGGAGCTTAGCCTGATTCCCAGCACTACATGAACATTGTGGTGAAGATAACCCGTTATTTAGTGAATGTTCATATAGACTTCAGTTGTCACTATGCAGTTACTGAACTCTGTATCCAGATCCAGAACCCCAAAAAATAAATTGCTAGTGCAGTCAAAGAACTTTATGCATTGTAGGTTAATAGATCTGATTTCATCTCAGGATTGAGAACCCAAATAAATCAGTCAAAAAATAAAAAATATTTTTAGTTACTACATATACATCTCAGTTATCAGTTTTATTTCTTAAATTCCAAACTATATTTTCTCACAGAGTAGTGTAGATAGCTCGATGTGGTTCCTTACCTCTTGGACCTTGTTTCCATACCGGGCAAGTAACTTGTACTGATTCTCAAACACAGACGCCATGTACACCTGCTTAATATTGTAGAAATACATGATTAAACTTGTAAAAAAGTTTTTTTTTGGGAGTATTGCCAACTAACGCTTTTGACTGTACCTGAAAAGTCGGAGCTAAACCTGGGCTTAAGAAGAAACGCCCCTTTGAAACACTCTGGATTCCGTCCATCTGGTGGAGTTCCTCCATCAGTGACTCCACATCAGACCATGGCTAGCATAGATTTAGATAACAATGGTCAGTAGTTATGGCTTTATGAGTTACAAAATCATAAATCTAAAACAGATACGCATTAAACAAATGCAGTGCAAAGCTGAGTACGATTTCTTATATAAACTCGCTATTTCTTTAATATTTAGAGGCAAATCCAAATTAGTGTGCTGTATGTTAATAGAAGAATGTATTTGGAACTTAACAATCCACTAAAATAAATAGATTATTTATCTGTAGCTATGTATTGGTCACAGTATTATATGCATCAAATACAATTTTAAGATATAACTATGTCCACCAAAAGTTTACAAAATCAGTAATATGAGTACTGGCTACCATAGAGGGGATTTCCTCCTATGACGGTCAAAAAGTCCAGCCTCATCTGTTTTTGGATGATCGGCATTGTTCATTTTGATCTCCATATTCTAAACCTAAATACATTAGAAATCTAGTGAAATCCAATCTATTTGCTTGTTGATCTAGGAATGAGAAAAGTTCTATGGCTGAGAAACCTTTAATTTTCAACTCCCAATGCATGAGAAAACAATATGGAAACCACAGATTTTTTTTATGCATCCATGTTTTAGGAAAGGGAGAACAACATGAATAGCACCGATCATCAAAAAAAGATGAATATTGGATTGTTTTGACCAGTATTAGAGGAAATTTCCTCAAGGCAGCTAATACACTGTTTGCTAACAAAATATAGATACAACGCATCAAGCAACATACCTAATACAGAAGTTGAAACAGAAATGTCAGCTATCCAATTTAAATATAACTGCTAGATTATCAATTTAAAAAATTCATTTAATAATATCCTTATTCAAGGATGTGTTATAGATAAATATTCTAGACACAAGACACAAACTACTCAATATGATGCCAGCAATGCCTTGTCTTCAACAAGGATGCGGCAATTTGGGGGATGTATTTTGGAATCGGATCTTGCTACCATAACTGCAGCAACTGTTCTGCTGGGATTTGTGAACTGCATTCTCAACGTGTCCCGGCCAAATGTGCAATCAACATCAAGAGTTTTTCTATACATATATACACATGTACTGCATGCAACATTGTCATGTTTCTGTTCAATCTATGGAAAGACAAAATTATCGCAGGACATAAAAATGTTTTCCAGAGAGAGGAAACGTACCACAAGTGATACATCCACCTCAGTCTTACCAATTATAAAAGAAACTAATAAAATTGTTGAAAGAACAAAAAACACTAGTGAAGGCACATCACGATGGAGGAAATATATGTATGTGAAGAAGATCGGACCTCAATATCTGCTTGTGCTGCCTCAAGGCTACCCCCCAACGAATTACGATCGCCAACAACTGATTCCAGGGCCTCCATCAGTGGGTCTGGCTGCCAAAAGCACATGTTGAATAAGTGCAAAGAACTATAAACATTTTGGAGTACCATGGAACCATAAGAAAATGATAACCTGAGTACCGTTATTTCTTTCAGTGATAAGAAGATGCGCTCAAGAGCATAATCTAGCTGGTGAACTTTTGCCTCCACAATCTGAAATAAGAAATGCCTTAATTTGATTTACAATTTGATGAAACAGAAATAATGTGGTAAATTGTACCACAAAACCATCTTACTAGAACATAGTAACTGTTTTGATTCTGGTAGGGTAGAAATGGCGGCCTTGTGACATATTTCTATGTAAAGTTGAACACCAAACATAATAAAACTTGCCGATTTCATCTTCTACTCATCTAAGTAACATCTTCATAGCAAGCGATATGCTATTAAGAAACAAATTATCATAAAAAATATATGCACAACAATTCACATAGCGTCAATTCTTGTTCACAGAATAGCGTCAATTCGTGTTCACAGAGTAGCATCATAGGATGCCAAATACATCATGTGAATGTTAGAAAATACCACCATAGTTATTGTTTTCCCAAGATAAGATTTTACCATCATATTTGAATTCCATTTCTCCTTAGAAATACCTTCCCAACCAAGTAAGTGGTTCTGTCCAAGTGTTGGTCATAATTACTTGTCCTTGAAAAACTTCCACATGGATAACAAATAACTATGTAAAAAATGAACAAATATTATGCTAAGCCAGTTCAACTAGTACAACTTTGTTAGCATCCAATTATAATCAAGTCTCGTGTAAGGATGATACAAATGGCCTATGCTGACATGCATACTTGCCCAGCAAAGTAAGAAGGAACGATCCCTTTATACCTGACCAATTTTGTAATGAGATGATGGGTCCAAAGTAACATCCCATGAGACTTCTGATTGGTGAACCAATGCAGGTACTCCTTCTACCTGTAAATAATTAGTTTAGTTTGGAAAGCAATCACGAAATGCCAGTATGCTACAAAAGAAAAAGAATGGCGTTACCTCAACGAATATTCCAAAGTATGTAATTTTCTTGATGCAACATTTCACAACATCGCCAACACTAAGTTTAGCCTGTAAAAGAAACCCTCATAAATCAGCACAGATATGCTAAACACCAAAATACAGTAAAGCATATGTGCAAAAAGACTTAAAATATCAAAGTACCCGATCATTCAACCAGAAGGTATTAGATCTAAGCTAAAGAATAAAATACTAAATGTCTCTTACACATTTTCATGTTGATGACGTCATAGGAGAAAAGTATCCCGTTTATGAAGTATCTCTATTTATGTATGTTTAACCAACGCATGGTACCAGATCCGGTGTATAACACGCATCATAATTACAACTATATTCATCAATACATTTGGGGCATAACCAACTGGATGATCAAGGAATGGATGAAAGGCACCCAAGTTATTGACTTCAAAATAGTTAAAACAGATATTTAAAGAAGAGAACTTCAGAAAACCTGAAACAAGCTTCCAACATGCATCTGGATCTTGAAGTTCACTATAAAGGTGAATATATACAAATATTAAATGCATGAAATCTTGATGAACTGTAATATATGAGGCATCTTGTTATAGACAGTCAGAAGTATCCTTGTATCCATTTACCATCTATTAACTGATCATCTAGCAGAGTTCTGTTGATGTTGCCTGATTGACATTATTTAAGCATGAGATTGTTGATTATTTCTAGAAGAAAACACCTATTTAATTGAGTAGGATCCATAAAACTGACAACCACATCATAAGTGTAAACAATTAGTGCACAACAGCAAAGGATCAAAGCCAGTTTTCCATGTGGATTCCCTACCAGCAGGACTATTTTAAATAACAAATTAACTAAATAAAATGTAAGACCAGTGTGATGGTAGGTGTTGGACATGAGAGCATGGTATCTCCAGGCAAATTAAATATATATGTTTGCACATTTTTTTATTTTCTTGATTTTATTCTTTCATCCCTCCCGTCACTTTCAATCATATTTATCTTCTTTTCAAAAGGGTTGACCTGTTACCCATCTAATTTTCTACAAAACCTTCTCAAATTGATCTGCCAAAGGTGGGCAATTTTGCCCTTATAATTGCAAATAGTACCTTACCAAGTAATAATGGCAACACAAAAAAATAGTATTTCCAGGAAGCACGAGGAACATTGGACGCAGATATGACACCATGGTACCATGTCGAATCCTCAAGGACTTGGCGACACATACATACATAACACTAGAAACTGCTATACTGATCCGTAGTGCGTACAAAGTGCCTTACGAATACCATAAAGAAAAACAAAATAAAACCTTAATGATATTATTAGCTACCAATTCTACTCTTAAACTAACGAAAACCAAAATAATGTCCAACCCAATATCAAATCCAATTCTACTCTTAAACTAATGAAAACCAAGATTCCCGATGCATGTTTGGAAAATGTTCAGGTGGTGTAAAATAGTCTCCATCATGTCAAAGTTCTTTTTTCGTTTTTTCTCTGTTTGTGGTAGGCAATGGCTAGTGTGTCCATACTACTGTCATTAGAACTTTAAAAGAAAGAAGACATGGACTTCTATTTCCTTCAAAACTGACATAGCTCCAGCGTGCAATATGGTTGGCAATGGTCAAGCAAATGTTGATTACAGACACATTGGACACACATATGGATTCATTTTGTGTTGTTTTTATTTTTTAAATAACCATATCGGTATTGGGAAAATTAAAACATTGCCAGCACTACCATGAAAATGAAAATAGTAACATATAGTTATTGATATCATAAGAGGGAAATCAGATTCCATGACTTATTTTTCAAACCTGAAAAAGCATATAATTTCTTACAGAGTGTACAAGGCGAAGACTTTTGAAAAATAGGGAGAAACATCAAAGAAAGCTGAGGGAGAGACAAGGAAAAGAATTGGAAAAATAGAGGTGTATAATAAAGGGGAATTCATTTTCTCTTAAAATAAAATATAGTTTCCAAGATCCAGAAGTACAAAAATACTTGAAATAGATTGGGGGCCAGACCCTCGATGATTAGTAGAGACGGACATAGGTGTCGTATCACAGCACAAACATGGGGTGTCGGACAAGGCATTCTGCCAAAATCAAGAAACATGTATACGGTTTGATATGTGTGTGTTATTCTTCACATGCATATTTCACTCATACATATGAATATTAGCTGGTTAATTTTATGTATGAAAGAACTAACTGGTAAAAAAATTTTATGAATCATTAGCTTTTGTTAGAAGGGGGCATCACGTGCTTCATATTTCACATAGTTTGTGGTAAATAAAAGTTCACTGATATAGACGTGTCCGACATGGAAGGCAACATGCGTTGTGTCTGGCTGTGTGGAATGAGTCAATTCTTGGTTAAGTGAAGTGTCCTATATGTCATAGCTATTACATAAGCTATTCATCAGACAGAATAGACACACATCAAAGCGAAAAAATCAAAGGTGCGAGTAATAAGACTAGAAGACACATCTTCAAATACAGTCTACTCCTAATAGTCAGTCTTCATAATATCAGCAGAAGTATGTAGTGCACTGAGGTTATTTTGATGCCAGTTAAAACCAAATCTGCTAGTGAACTAGATAATGAACAGGAACTGCATCCCTAATAGTCTTTGTTTTCTCAACCCGTGATGGTCATGACCTCAAAAAAGTACCCAGTATTAATCACAAACACTTCTATGATAAAATTGAACAAGTGAGCTAAATCATAATCTAGTCACTTTATGTACTACTCAGTGAATTCCAGCTTTCATTAAAAGTAAAAGAAAATTGATGCCAAAGATTTAATTGATAGGCTGCATACCATGAGACTTCTCTTTTTCTCTACCAGCTCTTCTTTTTCTTTTGGCCTCCCCGAAAACATTAGCCTTCTAGAGTTTTTATCAGCCAGCAGAACAGATACTTTAAGTCTCTGCCAAATGAGTGAACATCAGAACTGATAATGATTATTACACTGTATAACCGGAATCATAAACAAGTTTTTTCGGACCTGACCAACAAAGGAGGACAAAAACTTGGTCTTCTCTTTGTCATATGCCTCGAGAAGATATTCAAATTTCATACCAGGTGTCAATGTTCTGTCATTTCTTTCAACCATTTCTTGACTTTTATCAGACTCTTCTGCGACGTTCTTGTTTGAGACATCATAACTACCAATAATACTCAAATTTTGCCTGTATAATGAGGGGTCCAACCCCTTTTTCCTTAACCAAGACTCAAAAGCTAAGAACTTCCATTTGGTGCCAAGGTTTCGATATGGTAAGAAGCCTACTAATGAACCAAAGGATGCCTGAGTAGCAACAGATTTTCATTATAAAAGTGCAACCAGAAAGACATTAATTTCATTTAAAAAACTAGTGATCTTATTGAATATCATGTACAAATGAACTCACAACAAAACCTCTGCCACTGCAGCTAACTAATTCCACTTCCGCTCTTTCTCCTGCGTGGAACAGATTTTCTGCTCTTTTCCAGTCATTACTTTCAAGTTCCTGCAATTTACTATATTAAACCAGCTTACTCTTTCAAGAAGATCAGTAATGAAGAATGCCACCTTACCGTCATCAACAGTGTTAATTCTCCAGAGAAAGATGTAGATCCACAAATTCATTCTCCTAACATTTTGATGGAATAAATATTGATAGACAAAACTCAAATAATGCAGTTTACCTCTTGTTCTGCCGATATTGGAATACCCATATCAGCATCAGAACTATTGCTCTTTCCATTCAAACTGGCACTCCCATCAACACCACTTGGTCGCAATACATCCTTTGTAGTCAAGTGCTGCCTACGGTTTAGAAACTTCATAAAAAAGACTATTGAACATGGAATGTAAGACGGCCGTCACATGTTACATACTTTACAAAGTTGAACACGTTCATGAATAAAAGTACATGTAGCAAGTAAACTTAGCTTAATGGCATGAATATACCCAGCTCGGCGTAAGAGATGAGAATCTTCATCAAACGAATGGCTAAAGGGTGTATATTAGGACTCCGCTGGCTATTAAGTAATTAGCTGGGCAATTTTATAATATTTAACAACATATACATGTTTACTTATAGGTTAAAGGTAGCCAATGATGACCAAGATGTGCTTGGTGCTATGGTTGAAGGGAGGTGTCACCAAGGGGGGAGATGAGGGTTCAAATCATGTGGGGGGACACAAGCACACCTATTCTAATATAACAAACAAATACATTATAACAGCAAATCAAATATAACATCATAATAGAAGCTTGGTTAAGATGACACAGCGGACTAGGCTGGTAGAATAACTTGCTTTTGCTTAATAAGATCATTATGTTTCTCACAAAGCTTATAATTATGCATATGAAGATACAAGCAAAATCAATTCTTAGTTATATAGGTCTAGATGATGTGCTATCAATCACATAGATTAGTTTTTCAAAATGTATGTTGATGTCAGACAGAGTATCAGCTACAGTACAACTATATGACAACTGGGATGCTTAAAAGAAAGATTCTAAAGCACAAAAGAAACACTAGTTACCTCTGGGGTTTTCCTAGCAGAGGAGCTTCCCGTGAGACATCATTACCGTCAGTCACGGGATTGTCATCAAACGGTGAACATAAAGCTTCAACATCCCTTTGCTTGGGTTGCTGTAACCCTTGAAAAACCAAGTACAATATAAACCTTCTAAGTTGTGAATCAATCACATTTCAAAGAGCAATAATTCAAAGTAAATCAAGTAGAGATATTACCAACGTCCACCTCATCTTGTTTATCTGCTTTGGCAGCTGTACCATTGATGATATCCGAGTGTTCTGGTGCACTTGTCATCCCTGGCTTGTCTCGTAACATCTTGCTCGAACCCAAAGGTTTAATTGCATCATCTGCAGCATTTGCCTCGCTAGCTGACACATTTTCTTGAGGATCCAAAGGCTTATGTACCACCTCGGGCTTCTTTAGGAGGGTCACATCACTAAGATCCTCATCATTATCCTTCCTCATTTTCAGAAACAAGTTCGGCTTTATTCTCAGCTTCAAGGGCTTATCCGGAACATCATCTTCTCGAACATCATCAGGTTTTCTCAAGGCAACATTAGGAGGAGTTAAACTCTTACAGTCGATATCTGATGGCAACTGATTTTTCTTGGGAGGTCTTATATGTTTTCCTTCACCCATCATGACTGGCCGCAACAAATTCAACTCAGGTGTAGTTTTCACTCCATTATTCATAACCGGCCTCGACAAATTCAACTCGGATGTAGCTCCGATTCCTTTATTCATTACCGGCCGCGATAAATTCAATTCGGATATAGGTTGGGCCCCTTTCTTCATAACGGGACGTGACAATTTCAAATTGTTCTCATTTGGAGAATCAGAAGGTTTTCTTTCTACATTCACATCCATGCCAATGTTATACACGCTCTCATCTAATTTACCTTTCTTCTTATAAAATGACTTCTCGACTTCCAGATAAGACGCATCTGGATTCGATTTTCTCGCCATTATCTAGGTAAACAAAAATCACAATTTTGTGTGTGACAATCAATAAACAAGTTCGATACTTTCACATCCAAGTTGGGTGATTTTGAATTACCTTGGCGAGCGTTAGCTTGGGGTCTTCGCCGAGAAGCTTCCCGAACTTGAGCTCCATCTGGTCCCACTTGTCGAGCTCAGGTCCGTCACGTGACGCGAGAGCTGTGAAGCGAGGAGACCGGCGGTGAGATAAGGAGCGGCTCTTGCGAGAGGCTGAATGGAGGAGGAGGGGGAAACGGCCGGAAACGTTGCAGGCTGTGAGACCCTCCATGTTTACAGCCGTTGAACGGACTCAGAAACAGTGGGCGGGCGGTGGTCCGACCATTAATTGGGGAGGGAAGATGAGGATATAAAAGTGAGAGAGTGCTCGGTCTCAGTTTTGTCTCACAATTGGAACACTAACTGGGCCTTTATTGGAAGCATGGGCCAGGTCCATTGAAGAAATCATAATGGAAAATTATTCGGAAGCAAAAAATAGGGTGCAGAAAACGTGCAGCAAGCAACTCTAAGTAGGAGGCAAGCCATTGAAATCACACTCACCTTCGCGACAGGACTAAATCCCCCAATCAATAAGAGTCGACAAACGTAAGAAACAACATTACTAGCAGTAGCATCAGAAACCTTTGATCGTTCCATCCCTTCATATTTCTCGCCTCGCGGCCAAGATACGCGGCGTTCAGCGTACCCGGAAGCTTCGTCGTGGTCGTCCTAAGCTCAATGATCAACTCTTTCATTAGATCAATCAGCATTGCAATCTCTTTGATGTCCACCATTGACACATCGAGCTTCCCAGATCCAGCTCATCCTTGAATCTCCTCCAGTGAAATCGCTGACCGTGGCGGGATGGAGCTCATCTGCGGAAAAAAACCGTGCCAAATTGAGAAGAAAAGAGCGGGAAACGTGGCGATCTTGAGTGACTTCACAGTTTAGAGCTCACCCGCTCTGGGTCTTCAACCGAACTCTCCGGGTCCTGCGATAACAGCAGCGGACCCTATGAAGACGAAGGGAGATGGTTTGAGGCAGAATCAAATTACAGATACTTTGGAGACAGTCTGTTGACTGAAGGACGGTGAGAAATTGAAGAATAAAGAGAAAATGAGAGCGGAGAATGATGGTATACCCTAACTTACCTCGACCTGGTTGAGCTCAACTCTGGGGCGTCGTTCTCCGAAACCTCAGAGAGATAGTAATCGGCGCTATTGAAGAGAGACCGATGAGAGAGAAACCGTGAGGAGAAAAACACAAAAAGAAAGGGACAAATTCAGGAGGAAGAAGACGAGCTAGAGTTTTCGAAGTTTACATTTGGATCATTATAACCAACCAGGCTCCAATCGCTTGAATTGGGGAGTCTCTTTCGATCTGCAGTAATTTGAAATAGGCTTCGGGGGTTGAACAGCGTGAGGTTTCGTCTTTTGAGCGGGAGAAACAGGGGGGGGGGGGGGGGGGGGGGGGGGGGGGGGGGGAAGGAGAACGGTGTATTGATTTGAGCTCCGGGGGCAAGTGTGGGTATTTATAACCGTTCCATAAGACGTTGGAATGATAACTGATGACGATTCTGGGATAAGTTCGCGAGCTTATAGCAGACCACTACTTTTAATTTGTTTTTCTTAAAAAAAACATTAGCTATGAGTAGTAGATGTAATCAACGAGGAGGAGAAGACGAAGAAGAGGAGGATGAGGAGGCATCAGGACTCCTTTCTCCGACTACCGTTGCTGCCGTTGCCAACTCCCTCATGCAGCTGTCGCCGCCGCCTCCTCCTCTTCATCTTCGTCACCGTTTTCAACAAAAAAAATAATATGCACAAACAAATATGATGGGGGAGGATGGGGAAGCGGGTGGGGAATGCGATGATGCCCGGCGTAGGGCTGGGATTTTCAGAGAGAGCAAAATAGAACAGAGTGGTATGTGAATTAAGGTATTAGAGCATCTCCAACCACACTCCATATCTCCAAATTTGCAGCTTTTTGCCCTCCAATCACACTCCAAAAAATCTGCAAATTTGCAGATATGTCACAGTACCCCTCCAAATTTGGAGGGTCACTGTAGCAACCTGCATTTCTTTTGTGTGTGTGCAAATGCTAAATGTACACGGTTTAATGACCACATATACTCTATATTAGGATTGAATGTGGTATTTTTAAGTGCTAAAAATTGCTAATTGTGTATATGTAGCAATTATGGAGAGTTGGGTTGGAGCTCCCTCCATTTCCCACCCTCCATATAGGGAATATTCTCGGAATATTCCAAACCAACCCCCCAAAAATAGAGGGTTGGATTGGAGATGCAAGTTGTGTGCAAGTTCTAATATTTTGTGTACAAGTTGTGTGCACGCAAAGCAATTAGATCTGTGCATGCATAGAATTTCCCTCACAATTGAGATTGAGAATGAGATTAGAGATATCATGTACAAAAAGGACATCAAATTTTACTTAAAAGCTTAAAAAGAGAAAACATTAGAACACAAATTTTGCTCAAGAGGATTTTACTTCTTTCGGGATATCATGTGCAATTCCCGCTACAAACTTCAATTATAAACATTTTAATTAAATAACTAAAAAATTAATGAGCCCCCTCATCTTTTTAAACAAAATGCCTAGAAATTAAAAGTTTTAGCATATAAAGTTGAAGTTTTTTTTGCCCCTATTGCACATGGTCAAAATTAGTCAAGCTCACGATTAGTCAGCGTACTGCCTGAAGAGTTCCCAAGCTATGCGCACCACTGAAATTGCAAAACACCAAATACAAACCAAATTAACCAACAAATTAGAAATTTTTTAAAGGGAAAACATTTCATCCAAGAACCCTAGAATTTTTGGCTAATCAATATTCCCTAAGTCTGATTCATAACCTGCTAGAAGTTCACAGGGCGATGTTGAGCTGAATGCATAATTACACCTATATAAATTACATGCTATGGATTTATTTACAATTATGTCTTGCCATTAATTTGACTACGAAAATTAAACAATAACCTGGATCAAAATTTGGGTTTGTAACATTGAGGAAACAAAATCAAATAATGACCTGAGGGGCAAGCTCAATTGCTGGATTGGTAAAACTTTCAGCAAAATGGGACTAAATAACTAGTTAACGGAGTGTGCAAACAACTTTTCCTCTTATTTCTTTCCGACACAATTTCTGCTGCTGGACTGAATTTTATCGGCTGGTGGGTCACCAAAAATTTTGCTATCTCCTAGTTCAAGTATATGGTTATATAGCTAATGTCCCTTCAACGACATCATTTTCATCGTCTGAGACTGATGGCTTAGACTTGGACATAACCCGCGAATATCCGTAGCCCAGTGAGCTTCCACTAGTCTGACATAGCTGCAGAAAACAACATGCAATCAGTTAACGTCAAGAATTTACTGTATCTTGAATTTCACATCTCACCAAAGTTGTTTGCCACTGAATGTAATTTACATACAAGTTCATTTTCATGTGTGCCTGAAGCAAGATTAATGTTAAAAAAACATCTGCTTGAAAAATATTTCTGGTGACATTAAAGGATTAATGTATAAAACAGCCTTTTTAATTTTATTACCAAAACATCATCATCTGGATGCAAATTTTATGTTGCCAACAATAAGCTGGTGTTATGATGGTTTATAGATTGCTTGCCTACTTAGTGTTGTGGGTTTAAAATATTAGAGCAGATTGAACAATGAACATCTTCGATTAATCTGGTGTAAAAGCACCATTAATAAAGAGTCCCTCCTCCTCTCGCCCTCCAAATATATGAATCTATCACAGGATTTTGGTCATGTCCTCCCTCTCTTCCCAACACGTTGCCTGTCAGAACCACTCCCACCTTTGATGAGTCCAAAATGACAGATCACATTGGAAAATGAGGTTTCTCAGGTACTATTGTTTACTTTGAGCTAAGAAGTTTTTCCCCAATCCGGTCTCTTTAGGGCTCCTGAAATTTGGGCTACCTCACATTTATTTATCAGGGTTCCTAATCAATTTGACCGATGTTCCTTCTTTCCTTTTCTCTGCATAGCAACCGTTGTAGGGAAGGTGGTAGAATGAAACAATAGCTATGAATTTGATGACGGTTTACCTCTGTAAGCTCTGAGAGGTGACGAGATCTAAATTCGTTGATTGTCGCTGCAATCTCTGACATTGGCATCTTAGCCTACAAAAGAATGTCAAGTAATAGACAAGCCACATATTAATTGAGTAATTTATCAAAAAAGAGAAGATGGAAGTCACATACTTTCCGGCAGTAACTAGTATCATTTACCTGTGCAAGAACAGCTGCTGCTAACTGGAGACTTGGTTCCAGAGTTTCTGGCACAACCTGCAGATAATTTTGAAGACAAAATTTTGTTAGCATAAATATGATGAAACCCTTGGTATTGACTCTCATAGCTCACTTTCGACCTTGAGCATAGGCAATATGTTGACGTGTCACTTACCGCAGTTGCACCAGCCTTCTCCAGATTAATGCCATGATCAACATCATGTGCACGGACAAATGTTTTCACATTGGGGAAATATTTGCTTAGTGCCCAAACAGTTCTATAATTTGCACCAGGAGTATCTAAAGTAATTGCAGCAGCACAGGCTCTCTCCGCCCCAACTTTATGGAGGACCTAAGAAATATGAGAAAGAAAATAATCAAAATTAATTCACATCACGCACATACTTTACATCTGACATATTTTACTCACCTCTCGGCTACCCGCATCCCCAAAATACACAGGAAGATCAAGTGCTCGCCCAACTGCTACACGATCACTGTTAAGAGAGTGTCGTTAGATGCTTTATAGAGTAGTAATGTTCACATGCAATTCTCATAATCACAAAAAGATGGTCAGCCAACACAAATCACTTCAACGGTTTAACCGCAGACTAGTGTTTTTCACTTCTCACATTGAATGAAGCATTTATCTAGAACAATAGAGAACTGGAAGGTAAGATGCAAACTGGGATTCCATTTGGCAAACAAAGCTATTCCAATAGAGATTCTACAACACTCTGATCTTCTATGTCCTCATCGAAAAGAGAATGTGCAGCTTGGGGATTAAGAAATATAAAGAAGCAAGCAATCTAGTGCACCAAGAATGAAATGAAGCTGAACAATCCAGTCTGTTTTAGGAGTCTGCACTATTCAAGGTTCTCAAGGACTGGTGGACCAGAACTATACGTTCTCATTTCTTGGTAAATATGAATGCCAGCTTTTAAGCAACTGACAAAAAATAGAAATCTTGGTGCATTTGCAGGTAAGCTTTTGAATCAACTAATGTGGTTTCCTGTGCAAAACTGACTTTTGAAGGTGAAAATGACACTAACTAGAAAGAGCAAAATAGGCACACCATCCACATAGAATATCCCACAAAATATCCAGCTGCAACTTGCAGACAAGAACAGAACATGGATACAGCTGAAGTCACAACAAAGTTTCTGAGTATGTCGTTAGTACTAACAGGACAGTCAAGAGAATACATGTAGCCAGACCACTTAACGCTCATATTTGCATTTCATTATAGGGTATATAGAAAACGTATGGAGGATGCTTTATGCCCAATCCAAGCATCTAAAATGCAGGGATGTGCAAACTTTTTCCTGTTGTGTGTTGTGTGAGGTCATGCGACATATGGACTTGTAGGTCAAGAAAATGGGAAGAACCCTGATGACATGATAGGTTATAGTTATTACTATCATTTCGGACATACAGCAAGAGTTGAATATTGCTTATATTATTTAATGATTTTTATGCTCAATCATTCTAAATCATGAAGAAAGAGGTTAGTTCCTATAACTATTAAGTTCTAATGCTGAATTGCTGAAAAAAGAAAAAGTAGATGCATATGAGATAAAAAGACATTGAGAGACTGCTAAATTAATAAAATCACCATGGGAATACAAAACATATACACTGAGTTGACCAACTCACGGGTTTGAATCAAGCAATATGATTCTGATACGCTTATCACCTACGAGAGGAGGCGCAAGAAGACTAAGGAGTAATTGCTGGGCGTACCGAAGGTTTGGGGATAAAATTACTTTAGGCACCATTAGTGGGTCTTAGTTGCTGTACGCACCATGCCTCATCATTATATAAGTGAGGGCGTGTGCTAGGGTTAGGAAATGGAATTTTGTGAGCCGTCATTTGATATTTTCTAGAGTTCTCCGAGGAGATCTAGAAGAGAGTTTAGGCTTTTCCCTTAGCAAAAGCTAGGAGAGGGGCCAACTCTCCAAAAATTGGCTATTTATCTTGTAACCCTATTCTCCAAATTCCAATAAAAATCCCCAAACCTATTCTACAAACCCTAGTCCGCATCAATTTGGTATCAGAGCTCTGATCCAATGGCAGCGACTAGATCATCCACGGCAAAATCTATGGAGGAGCGGCTAGATGCGGAAATCGTCGAAAGGAAGAAAGACACGGCGGATCTCATCGAAAGGGTCGACGCCGTCAAATCTGATCTCAAGGGAAGTCTGGAGCAAATGAAGGAGATGCTCGTCAACTTCATGGCTCAAAACATCACCGCGCCACAGATCTCGCGCTCAAAGGAAGGAGGCACCTCAGATCTGAATCATCAATCAGATCTGAGGGCAAAAGGGAAGGCGGCGATGATTCCGAACCAGGAAGGCGTCATCTTAGAAGGAGTAGATCTGGATCTGGATCTCAACGACGACGACTGGCAAGAGGATCTCTCCGAAACCCTAGGCGAGAGCTCCGAAGAAGAACCGACGACCCATCGGCATCGACGAAGGCAGACGGCGAACCCCCTGGGGGTTGCCGACAGCCGGCGACCCCCCAGGGGGGTTCGCCGGAGGTGGGTGAGCCCCCCAAGGGGCCGCCGAGGAGCGGCGACCCCGCAGGGGGGTCGCGGGAGCAGGGCGACCCCGCCTGGGGGCCGCCGAGGGCAGGCGAGCCCCAGGCGGGGCCGCCGAGGGGTGGCGACCCCCTGGCGGGGCCGTCGGAGGCGGGCGACCCCCCCAGGGGGCCGCAGAGGAGCTGCGACCCCCTGGAGGGGCCGTCGGAGGCGGGCGACCCCCCAGGGGGCCGTGGGAGGCGGGCGACCCCCCAGGGGGTTCGCCGGAGGCGGGCGACCCCCCCCCCAGGGGGGCGCCGAGGAGCGGCGGGCCCGCCAGGGCACGCGCGGGCTCCCGACGGGCCGCGCGGAGTACGAGGACCCCCCCAGGCAGCGTCGGGGGGCCCACGGGACCCGTGAGAGGCGCGCGCGGGGTGCACAAGATCCGGAGTACTTCGAGGACGATGACTGGGCTCCGGAAGGAGGATGGGGGGCTGAGGATCAGGATCCGGAGTACGAGGATCCCATCCATCACTACGAGGAGGAGTATGAGGAGGAGGATGAACGGCACTGGAGGGAGGATAGGAGGTGGGAACCGGAAGGAGACCGATTTGGAGACCACCGCCGCCTGCAGCGCGGGGATCGTGTCGACGGGAGAGATCCCCGGGCGGATGATCGCATACGGAAGCTCCAGATGCCGGTGTTCGAGGGTAGTGACGCCATTGGGTGGATCTACAAGGCGGAGAGGTACTTTGAGCTGGCCAGGCTGACTGAGGAGGAGAGGTTGAGGGCGGTTGCCCTCTGTTTGGAGGGGGAGGCTCTGAATTGATGGAGGTGGAAGGAGCAGCAGAAACCTCTGAGGACCTGGGACGGGTTCAAGGAGGCACTACTACACCGATTCCGAGGCTCTCAGGCGGGGGGAGCTTATGAGCAGCTGCATGCCTTGAGGCAGATGGGGACCGTGCGCGACTACATCAAGCAGTACGAGGAGCTCACCAGCCACGTGCGAGGGATGCCTGCGGAATCCCTGGAAGGATTCTTTATGGACGGTTTGAAGCCCACCATCAGGTCTGAGCTTCGTACTCTCAGGCCACGAGGACTGGAGGAGCAGATGGAGCTGGCCCTGACGGTAGAGGACCGGTTGGCCGACGAGCGCCGCGCTAGGGGTGCGTTTGGGGGGCAGTTTTCACGCCCACAGGCGGGCCCAGGAGGACAGACAGGCGCTGCAGGAGGGGCCCCAGCAGCCGGAGGGAGACCCGGGGATGTGAGGCCAGGTGGGCCTTACAAGAGGATGACAGACGCGGAGATGCGAGACTGGAGGGCAAAGGGGTTATGCTTCAAGTGCGACGAGAAGTTTACCCCTGGGCATAGGTGTCGCAACCAGGCCCTGCAGGTGTATGAGGTATATGCGGAGGACTTGGAGGGGGAGCAGGCAGAGGAGGAGGCGGCAAGGGCCGAGGAGGAGGGCACGCCTCTACTATTGGAGGCGGCCGAGGTCTCGCTTAGCTCCATCGCGGGGTTTACACGGGTGCACACTATGAAGCTGGCTGGTAGAGTCCGAGACCTGGACGTGGTGATCTTGATAGATAGTGGGGCAACCCACAATTTCGTATCCCCCAGGGTGATTGAGAGTCAGGGGTTACCAATCACGGAGACAGAGGGCTTTGGGGTCATGCTCGGGACCGGGGTGGTCGAGCAGAGTAGAGGTATCTGCCGGGACTTGATGGTGTCCATACAGGGGGTGGTGATCACGGGAGACTTCCTGCCCTTGACCTTGGGCAACGTCGACTTGATTTTGGGGATGCAATGGCTGCAGTCGCTGGGAGAGACGAAGTTCAATTGGAGGCTACTACGGATGGAGTTCCAGGTAGACGGTCGGAAGGTGGTGCTGTTGGGTGACCCGAGTTTGTGTTGTTCGTCGGTGTCCTACAAGACCATGGCGAAGACACTCCAGGCCGAGGGAGGGGGGTTCTTGATTGAGCTCCAGGGGTTGGCGTCGGACAAGGCCATCGGGGGGACAGTAGTACCGCCGGAGGTGGAGCAGCTACTGCAGGGGTTTGAGGGAGTGTTTCAGCCACCTAGCGGTCTTCCGCCGCCGAGAGACCATGAGCACGCGATTGTGCTAAAGGAGGGGGTGTCACCTATCAGTGTGCGACCGTACCGATACCCCCAGGTACAGAAGGATGAGATTGAGAAGTTGGTGCAGGAGATGTTACAAGCAGGTGTCATCCGCCCTAGTGCTAGTCCTTTCTCTAGCCCAGTGCTTCTGGTTAAGAAAAAGGACGGCAGTTGGAGATTTTGTGTCGATTACCGGGCTCTCAACAAGGAGACTGTCCCCAACAAGTTTCCCATTCCGGTGATCGACGAACTATTGGACGAGCTGCACGGAGCGGTGGTGTTCTCGAAGATCGACCTGAAGTCGGGGTACCACCAGATTCGCATGAGGCAGGAAGACGTGCAGAAGACCGCCTTCAGAACTCACGAAGGCCACTACGAGTTCCTCGTCATGCCCTTTGGGCTGACGAACGCCCCCGCGACCTTCCAGTCCCTGATGAACAAGGTCTTCCGACCTTATTTACGGAGGTTCGTTTTGGTCTTTTTTGATGATATCCTGGTCTACAGCGCATCACTACAGGATCATTTGGGCCATCTGGAGATAGTGATGCGGGAGTTGGAGGGCCATCAGCTGCAGGCCAACCGGAAGAAGTGTCTATTCGGACAGGCGCAGGTGGAGTACCTGGGGCACATTGTGTCGGCGGAGGGAGTGGCCGCCGATCGATCGAAGATTTCGGCCATGTTGGATTGGCCCCAGCCTAGGACACTACGGGCCTTGAGGGGGTTTCTGGGGCTTACAGGGTATTACAGGCGGTTCGTGAAGGGGTACGGCACATTGGCGTGGCCCCCTAACGGAGCAGCTGAAGAAGGATAATTTTTGCTGGGGAGAGGAGGCGACGAGGGCGTTCCAGGCCCTCAAGGAGGCGATGACGACGGTACCGGTGCTGGCGCTCCCAGATTTTGAGAAGAAATTCATCGTGGAGTCAGATGCTTCGGGGTTCGGTTTGGGGGCCGTACTGATGCAGGAGCAGAGGCCGGTCGCTTACTTCAGCCAGGTCTTATCCACCAGGGCCCGGCTGAAGTCAGTCTACGAGCGAGAGTTGATGGCAATTGTGCTGTCAGTTCAGAAGTGGAGACCCTACTTACTGGGGAGGGAGTTTGTGGTACGGACAGACCAGCGGAGTCTAAAGTACCTCTTGGAGCAGCGCATGGTGGCAGAGGAGTACCAGAGATGGTTGTCCAAGTTGAGCGGGTACAAATTTGAGATCCATTACAAACCCGGCTCGGACAACAAGGCGGCAGATGCGCTCTCCCGACGAGATGAGGGGGTGCAGGTGGTGGCTTTGTCTATTCCGTTGATGTTGAGGAGCGACACCCTGCTAGCAGAGATTGAGGCAGATGAGGAGCTGCGGCGAATCCGGGAGGCGATTGTTGGGGGGTCTACAGACTTTCCGGGGTGCACATTGGAGGGGGGACTGCTCCTGTACCGGAGGCGGCTAGTGATTCCTCGGACTTCGGGTCACATTCCTGCACTCTTCCATGAGTTCCACAGCAGCGCAGTAGGTGGGCACTCGGGAGGTTACCAGACGTATCAGAGGATGGCCCGGGAGCTTTACTGGCCGGGCATGAGGAAGGACATTGCGAGGCTGGTCGCGGAGTGCGATATATGTCAGCGCCACAAGTATCAGGCGACATCTCCAGCCGGTCTTCTACAGCCCTTGGAGTTACCAGAGAGGATATGGGAGGACATTTCGATGGATTTCGTGGAGGGACTGCCACGATCCGAGGGCTATACTACTATATTTGTTGTGGTTGACCGCCTCAGCAAATACGGTCATTTCATTCCACTCCGCCACCCATTTACGGCAGCATCGGTAGCAGTAGCTTTTCTGAAGGAGGTGGTCAGGCTGCATGGGTACCCCCGCTCTATTGTGTCCGACAGAGATAAAATCTTTCTGAGCACTTTTTGGAAGGAGATGTTCCGTCTGCAGGGTACAGCACTTCGACGGAGCACGGCATACCACCCCCAGACGGACGGCCAGACGGAGGTCCTCAACCGTAGTGTAGAGACATACCTGCGGTGTTTTGCGTCAGAGACTCCTAGGAAGTGGGCCGGGTGGTTGATGTGGGCTGAGTATTGGTACAACACCTCGTACCACTCAGCGACGAGGATGACACCGTTTCAGATCGTCTATGGCAGAGATCCGCCCCATTTAGTGCATTACAGTAGGGGATCCACCCCGGTGTCAGGATTGGAGCAGCAGCTAGAGGATCGGGATCGAGTCCTGGAAGAGTTGAAGCGTCACCTACTGCGCGCGCAGCAGATCATGAAGAAGAAGGCAGATGCACATCGCAGAGAGGTGGAGTTTGATGTAGGGGAACGCGTCTATCTGAAGCTTCGACCATACCGACAGCGTTCTATGGCTCACCGGCGCAACGAGAAGCTAGCGGCAAGGTACTATGGGCCGTATGAGATTGAGGCCAGGATCGGCAAGGTGGCGTATCGACTGAAGCTGCCTCCTACTACCCGCATTCACCCGGTTTTCCACGTCTCACAGTTGCGCCGCGCTATTGGAGATCATGAGGCATCGTCTACTTTACCCCCGACTCTCACGGTTGACATGGAGGTACTTCTTGCACCCGAGGAGGTCACATGCATTCGGACAGGAGCATCGGGAGCACGGGAAGTTCTTATTCGTTGGTCGGGATTACCGGAGTTCGAGGCCACATGTGAGTTATATGATCACATCCTGGAGCAGTACCCAGATTTCCACCTTGAGGACAAGGTGAAACTCCTGGGGGGGAGTAGTGATACGTTTATCACCTACGAGAGGAGGCGCAAAAAGACTAAGGAGTAATTGATGGGCGTACCGAAGGTTTGGGGATAAAATTACTTTAGGCACCATTAGTGGGTCTTAGTTGCTGTACGCACCACGCCTCATCATTATATAAGTGAGGGCGTGGGCTAGGGTTAGGAAATGGAATTTTGTGAGCCGTCATTTGATATTTCCTAGAGTTCTCCGAGGAGATCTAGAAGAGAGTTTAGGCTTTTCCCTTAGCAAAAGCTAGGAGAGGGGCCAACTCTCCAAAAATTGGCTATTTATCTTGTAACCATATTCCCCAAATTCCAATAAAAATCCCCAAACCTATTCTACAAACCCTAGTCCGCATCAGATTCTCATGGTTGCGGTTTGTCAGACGGGTTAATCCAGCCTATAAATGTTAATATATGGCTTGGTCCAACCCAAATTCAACATGACCAACCACCACTGCCAATCATGTCTGTCCTTTTTTTGTTTCATCAGCAATGAGAAATGTCGCATGTTGTTGAATGGATGGAACCTGTTAATTAACCATAGGGACTGGGACCAACATACGTTGGCCATAACTAATCCCCAGAGAAGTAAATGGTTCAATATTATGATTCTTGGTCATTGATACTCATATAACGTAACGTTTTCCACCCTTTATTCAGGTCTTGTTCCTTTTGTTATTTCAAGTTTGCTTACTGCTGACCCTGAATAATTTAATTAAAGTCATTGAGGGTTTTTGTTTATTTGGGGGTTTTGTTTTTTTTTTTTTTTTTTTGGGGGGGGGGGGGGGGGGGGGGGAGCTTAATTTCACAAATCAAGTTACACTTAAGGTAGCTGTAACGATGTAATGGAACTACCATATACTAGGCAATGACCATTGTATATCATTGCAATTTATGGTTAAGAACTTTCAAATACAGTCTTTTAAGTCAAGAAGAATGTAATCCATGATAGGAAAAAAGCTAATCAAGTTGGCACAGAATGAGATGCCATCATTTTCAGTAGCACGGTACAATTCAGAATATGGAGTATAGCTTGGTGACCCAAATTAGTTCAGCTAATGCAGATTTGACTCAGCGAAACCTCAAACCATTGTCCATGTTGGTTATCTCCAGAGGCTGGATTGTCAAAGAGAACATCATAGCATCTGGTATTATAAGAGTGCTCATAGAATGGCCAAATCCCCAAATCATAAATCAACTTGGATATAGCTCTACTATTTCAAATAAATCTTTTTTCTTATCTCTTTATAGTAATCAGAATAAATCCTTTTCCTTATCTCTTTCTAGAGATCAGAATAAATCCTTTTTTCCTTATTTCTTTCTAGAGAGCTGATCTAAGTATCTAACTATCCCATAAGATATTGCACTGCACAACAATTTGCATACCCCTCAAATTTTTTTAATTTTAATGTTCTACACCTTCCTTGTTGCATCCATTTCCCATGTGTTAGGAACTAACAAAGATGGAATTTTTATTAGAAAACAAATAGCAAAATAAAAAGATAATTGAGCACAAAAGAGGTGTGCTCTCCTCCCAAGACGCCTAGAGGACGTCCGCACTCGTCTACCTATGGAATCACCAAATAACAATCATCAAATTAGCATAGGCATACAAGAGAGACTCCCCCCTATTTATAATAGAAACTAGGGCAATCCTAGGACTAGGGGGATTAGGCAATCCTAATACTAGAGGGACTCGGAGCCAAGAGGGGCTGCGGCCTGGGCCTGCGGGTGTAAACCCGCAGGGGTGGCTGCGGCTGCGGCTGGGCCAGAGGCCCATCAATACTCCCCCTAAAGAGCCACCTTGTCCTCAAGGTGAAAGTCTGGAAAGCATGCCACCATATCATCCATGTCTTCCCACGTGCTGTCGTGCTCTGGTAAGCCCCTCCACTGCAGTAGTACCTGCCTCTCGCCTGTGTCACTATGCCGAACCCCTTTTAGCAACTCGGGCTCCATCCTCACCTCTATATCCGCAGTAAGGGTCTCTGGTAATGTAGGGGAAGAGGTGTGGTTGCCAATGGCCTGGCGCAACTGTGAGACATGGAAGACTGGGTGAATGGTAGATCCTTGGGGTAGGCGCAATCTGTAAGCCACCGGTCCTATCCTCGACGCGACCTCGAAAGGTCCAAAATACCTCGACGCCAACTTTTCATTCCTCCTATGAGCCACCGACCTCTGCCTGTATGGCCTTGGCTTCAGATAGACCATATCACCGACCTCAAAGTGTACGTCTCGACGGTGTAAGTTTGCCCGAGCCTTCATCACCTGCTGAGCCCTCGCCAAGTGGAGCTTCAGCTCCTCTAGAATCAAGTCCCTCTCTGCCAGGTACTGCTCGACATCCGATACCGGAGTAGTCTCATGACCGTAATGAAGTAAGTGCGGAGGATCCCTACCATACAAAATCCTGAAAGGTGTAGTCTGCGCCGCTGTGTGATATGAAGTATTGTACCAGTATTCCGCCCACTGCAGCCAACGTGCCCACTCCTTAGGATTCTCCGAGATGAAGCATCGTAGGTAAGTCTCCACACTCCTATTGACCACATCCGTTTGACCGTCAGTCTGGGGATGATAAGCTGTGCTCCGCTTCAAGGCCGCCCCCTGTAGTCTAAAAAGCTCCTGCCAAAACTTGCTCTGGAATACCTTGTCTCTATCCGAGACTATGGACTTCGGCGGGCCATGCAAACGAATGACATCTCTCACAAAAATCTCTGCCACTGAAACGGCACTGTAAGGATGCTTAAGCGGGATAAAATGTGCATATTTACTGAGGCGGTCTACAACAACAAAAATGACGCTGTAACCGCCCGACTTAGGCAATCCATCGATGAAGTCCATAGAGAGGTCCTCCCAAACTCTGTCTGGTAAAGATAGCGGCTGTAGTAGTCCTCCTGGGGACATGGCCTGATATTTGAGACGCTGGCACACGTCACACTCTGCCACCATCCTTGCCACATCCTTCTTCTGTCCCTTCCAGTAGACCTCCCGTGATAGCCGCTGGTAGGTCTTGAGGACTCCAGAATGTCCTCCTATAGCGCTGCCGTGGAACTCCCTGAAGATGGTCGGGTATAAAAGTAGAAGTCCTCGGTATCACCAGCCGCCCCCAGTAAAGTAGCCGCCCATCTTGCAAAGAATATCGCGGGTACTCAGTTGACCCCTGTAAAAGGGCCTCTCGTATAACCTCCAACTCCGGGTCCTGCTCCACCTCCTGCTGCAGTGGGCCCCAATCCTCTAGGATCGACACCGTAAGGGCCGCTAACTCCGTCTCTTCCTCCCGCCGAGATAACGCATCTGTTGCATTGTTCTCCAATCCAGGGCGGTACTCGATCTCGAACCTGTAGCCCATAAGCTTTCTCAGCCACTTTTGATGTTCCTCTGCTACCATCCGCTGCTCTAACAGGTATTTTAAGCTCCGCTGATCCGTGCGCACTATGAAGCTCCGTCCCAATAAATATGGTCTCCACTTCTGTATGGACAACACTATCGCCATCAGCTCCCTCTCATAGACCGATCGCAATCGGGCCCTCGTGGTCAGCACCTGGCTGTAGTAAGCTATGGGACGCTGATCTTGCATCAGTACTGCTCTCAGCCCATGTCCTGATGCGTCCGCCTCTACTACGAATGGTCTGGTGAAGTCAGGCAACGCCAATACTGGCACAGTGGTCATTGCCCTTTTAGGGCCTCAAAAGCTATCGTCGCCTCCCCCCAGTGGAACTGATCCTTCTTCAATAACTCCGTCAATGGCCAGGCGATCGTCCCATAACCCTCTACGAATTTGCGGTAGTAACCTGTAAGGCCCAAGAAGCCCCGTAGCCCACTGAGAGTAGTAGGGCGCGGCCAGTCCAGCATGGCTGCTATCTTCGCTCTATCGGCGGCTACCCCTCCTTGCTGAGACCACGTGTCCCAGATACTCCACCTGCGACTGCCCGAATAGACACTTCTTTCTGCCCGAATGGACTGCCCGAATAGACACCTGCGACTGCCCGAATTTTGCTATTTCTCTTCAGGATCATCAGCATGATTACATGGCCACTCACTGAGTAATTGAAGAAAGATAACTTCCTTTGGAGGAAGAGGCTGCTCCGTGTAGCTCCTCCAGAGTACGAGGCTGAACCAGCCTGGAAGATGCCGCTATTTTCCGGAGAGGACCCACACGCCTGGTTATTTACCGCAGAGAGATATTTCACGGCGCATCACATGACCGAGGCCCAGAAGATGGAGGCGGCAGCGATCTGCATGGAGGGGCGTACCTTGGGATGGTACCAGTGGACGGAGAGGCGACAGCAGATCAGGAGCTGGGAGGAGCTGAAGGACATGGTGCTGGAGAAGTTTAGAGACCCGCGTCTGGGAAACCTACACAAGCAGCTGTACGCCCTCATGCAGGAGGGGCCGGTGCGGGATTACATTGAGAGATTTGAGACACTGGCCGGGCGAGTCCATGTGGTGTCTGACGAGTCACTGGAGGGTACTTTTCTGAAGGGACTGTGCCCCAGTCTGAGAGCAGCAGTGAGACCCTACAAGCCCAGTGGGCTTTCAGAGGTCATAGAGCTGGCCCAGATGGTGGAGGATGCACAGACCGAGGATAGGCGGGTCCGGAGCAGCTACAGCAGTCAGACATCGAGGGGCGCCCCATCTGGGGCTGGAGGAGTAGGTACCCCCGCAGGGGGATCCAGACGAGCCGGGAGAAGACTGGAGAGAAGAGTAGTGTGCCAGTGACTGGAGGACAGTTCAGACGCATGACGGACGCGGAGATGAGGGAAAAGCGACAGAAGGGCTTGTGTTTCCGATGCCCACCAGATCATTCGAGGCCCTTAAGAGGGTTATGACAACGATGCCAATGTTGGCACTTATCTGGTTATGGGTTAGAGGCAGTATTAATGCAGGATCAGAGACCAGTAGCATAATTTAGTCAGTTCCTCACTACCTGTGCCCGACTCAAATCCTTGTATGAGCGAGAGCTGATGACGAATGCTGTCAATACAAAGTGGAGACCGTATTTGCTAGACAAGGAGTTCATAGTGCGTACGGATTAGCGAAGCCACAAGTACTTATTGGAACAATGTCATTAGAACATCGAAGTGGATGTCCAAGCTCATTGGCTACAAGTTTGAAATTCAGTATCGACCAGTATTAGAAAACAAAGCAGCAGACGCCCTATCACGCCAGGAAGAGGTTCAGATGACAGCTATTTAGTGTCAGTGCTCGTGGATTAGGGCCATTGTGGAGAGAGGTAGAGGCCGACGAGGAGCTGAGTCAGATTTGAGCCGCATTACTTGAGGGGTTTGAGAAACATCTTGATTACACATTGGAGGACGTGCAACTGCTGTACCATGGGAGGTTGGTCATCTCTTGGACTTCCACACACATTCCACTATTCTTTCAAGAGTTCCACGGCAGCACAGCGGGTGGGCACTCCAGGGGTGCAACCGACATACATGAGGATGGCTTAAGAGTTGTATTGGAATGGAATGCGGCAAACTGTGTCGTCTGTCAGAGTCACAAATATTCGACGATGGCTCCAACAGGGCTTCTACAACCATTGTCCCTACCTGACCACGTGTGAGAGGAGATTGTTGTAGATTTTATAAGGGGCTACCGAGATCAGAGGGGTACACGGTTATATTCGTGGTAGTGGATCACCTTAGTAAGTACACCCATTTTGTGGCATTGCGGCGCACCCCTATATGGCCGTGACTGTGGTCGCAGCATTCATGAGAGAGGTTGTTCGCTTGCATGGATTTCCCAAGTCCATCGTGTCAGATCAGAACACTGTTTTTTTATGCAACTTGTGGAAGGAAATTTTCAGGGTGCATGTAATGGTCTTAAAGAGGAGCACTGCCTACCATCCGTAGGCGGACGGCCAGACGGATACGGTGAATTGGAGTGTCGTGACTTATTTGTGTTGCTTTGCATCAGAGACCCAAAAGCAGTGGGCCAAATGGTTAGCATAGGCTGAATACTGGTATAATACATCCTACCAGTCGGCGTCACAGACTTCCCATTTAGGATCTTGTACGTATGTGATCCTCCTCACTTAGTCCATTACAGTCGCAGCTCGACCCCGGTGTCTCAGGTTGAGTAACATTTGGAGGAGAGTGATAGAATTCTGGAGGAGCTGAAGCGACACTTGATCCGAGCCCAGCAGATCATGAAGACCAAGGCTGATGAACACCGTAGAGAAGTACAGTTCAAGTGTGTACCATGTTTATTTGAATCTTCGACCATACCGACAGAAGTCCTTAGCACATCGGCACATGGAGAAGTTGGCAGCCTATTAATATGGTCCTTTTGAGGTCGAAGCCAAGGTCCGACATGTGGATTACAAGTTGAAGTTGCCATCATCATGGACCATCCATCATGTCTTCCACGTGTCCCAGCTGCGACGAGCCATCGGAGATCACACGCTTTTCCCATCCTTACCATTGGCCCTGACAGATGATTGCTTGAACCGACAGATGTCAAGGGGGTCCGCCAGGGGGCGATAAGCGCAAAGGAGATGCTGATAAGTGGCAGGGGTTGCCAGACTACGACGCTACTTGGAAGCCTTATGATGATATTGAACGACAATTTTCTGAGTTCCACATTAAGGACAAGATGGTTTTGGGGGAGTAATGATGCGGTCATAACATATCAGCGGAGGAGGAGGCGCGCAAATTGACGTGGAGGGTCTTTTGGGTCATTTTTATTATGTTTTGTCCTAGGGATATTTTCGCCATTTTCTATTCTTTGTAGCTTTTCTTATTTAAGGGGAGGCTAGACTAGGAGGAGATGCATCGATTGTTAAAAGAAAAATTCCTAGGCAATCCAATGGAGACTTAGGCTTTCGTCTGAAAAGCTAGGCGGCCTCCTCTCCTTAAGAGGCCAACCCTTGCAGCTTTCTTTTGCAATCTTATATATAAAAATTCCACCTTTTATATTTTCCACAACAAAAATCCTATCTTTCCACTGAAAATTGATGCGATTTGCTTCTAAAAGATAAAAAATCGGATTTACGAGAAGAAAAGAATTATAAAAGTGGAATTTTTATAATAGATTCTGGAATAAAAGATAGATCGATCCTTTTCTAGAGTGGATCTCTCCATAACTTGTGTTAATGGAACGAGTTTAATCCCCACAAACCCTAACAATATTTCTAAACAAATGATCGTTCTTTGATAATCCAAAACTCGGGCCGGCTCCACTCTATTTATAGAGAAAGATCACATCATTTGGCAATTTACGAAAATACCACTGGGGTCGGATTCCAAGCTGCATCATTACTTCGCTACCGAAAATCCACCTTGTCCTCATGGTGAAGCACGAAGTCCACGAAATCCACGACTGTGCCTTTTTCGAATGTTGGAATCATGTCTCCTCGCCTCCTCCTGGATCAAAAGGCCACATGTGGTCTTCGTCATCTCCCTCAAACCCACCAGCCGCGTCCAAATTGATGTGATCCGCTTGAAAACTTCAGATCTAGTGCCGGATCGCCGTGGGAATGGAGTTTTTCGTCGAAAGGCGTCGCCTTTAGCTCCGGATCTGATAGATCTATGCTTGAAATATTCAGATCTGGCTCCGGATCTGGTAGATTTACGCTTAAAATCTTCAGATCTGGCTCCGGATCTGGTAGATCTACTCTTAAAAGCTTCAGACCTGGCTCCGGATCTGGTATATCTACTCTTAAAAGCTTCAGATCTGGCTTCAGGTCTAGTAGATCTATGCTTAAAGCTTCGGATCTGGCTCCGAATCTGATAGATCTACGCTTGAAATCTCCAAATCTGGCACCGGATCTGGTATATCTACTCTTGAAAGCTTCAGATCTGGCTCCAGATCTGGTAGATCTAAGCTTGTGGTCTTTGGATCTGATGTTCCCGACGTTTTCGGATCTAGATTTCTTTGGAAAAATTGTTGTTGGAACATCTTCGACATCTCCGCAAACCCTTCTTTTATCTCCTTGGAATTTTGCTCTGACATCCTCTTCATGTGCGCCTCCAACGAAGCGTTCAGATCTGTCTTCAACTCAACCTTTAAATCGGCCATCTCTTTACTCAACCCCAAGATCTCCGCATCGAGTCGTTCTTCCAGAGTTTTTTCCGTCGTCGTTGTCGTGTTCGCCATGAGATCGAGCGCTCTGATACCAAAATGATACGATTTGCTTCTAAAAAGATAACAAATCGGATTTACGAGAAGAAAAGAATCATAAAAGTGGAATTTTATAATAGATTTCTGAAATAAAAGATAGATCGATCTTTTTCTAGAGTGGATCTCTCCCTAACTTGTGTTAATGTAACAAGTTTAATCCCCCACGAAGCCTAACAATATTTCTAAGAAAATGATCGTTCTTCGATAATCCAAAACTAGGGCCGGCTCATCTCTATTTATAGAGAAAGATTATATCATTTGGCAATTTATGAAAATGCCCCTGGGGCCAGATTCCAGGCCGCATCATTACTCCGCCCTTGAAAATCCACCATGTCCTCAAGGTGGAGCACGAAATACACGAAATCCATGACTGCGCCTTTTCAAAGTGATGTGATCTGGTGGATTTACTCTTGAAAGCTTCAGATCTGGATCCGGAGCTGGTGGATGTACTCTTGAAAGCTTCAGATCTGGCTCCGGATCTGATGGTTATACTCTTAAAAGCTTCAGATTTGGCACCCGATCTGGTAGATCTATGCTTGAAATCTTCAGATTTGACTCTGGATCTGGTATATTTACTCTTGAAAACTTCATGTCTGGCTCCGGATCTGATAGATCTACGCTTGAAATTTTCAGATCTGGCTCCGGATCTGGTAGATCTACTCTTGAAAGCTTGAGATCGGGTAGATATAGACTTGTGCTCTTTAGATCTAATGTTCGCGACGTTTTCGGATCTAAATCTCTTTGGAAAAATTGTTGTTGGAAGTTGGAACATATTCGATATCTCCGCAAACCCTTCTTTTATCTTCTTGGAATTTTGCTCCGACATTCTCTTCATGTGCGCCTCCAACGAAGCGTTCAGATCTGTTTTCAACTCAACCTTTAGATCGACCATCTCTTTTCTCAACCCCAAGATCTCCGCATCGAGTTGTTCTTCCAGAGTTTTTGCCGCCGTCGCTCTCGTGTTCGCCATGGGATCGAGCGCTCTGATACCAAAATGATGCGATTTGCTTCTAAAAGATAACAAATCGGATTTACGAGAAGAAAAGAATTATAAAAGTGGAATTTCATATTGGAAATAGAAGATAAAACGCTCCTTTTCTGGAGTGGAGCTCTCCCTAACTTGTGTTAATGGAACAAGTTTAATCCCCCACGAACCCTAACAATATTTCTAAACAAATGATCATTCTTCGATAATCCAAAACTAGGGCCGGCTCTTCTCTATTTATAGAGAAAGATTACATCATTTGACAATTTACGAAAATGCCCATGGGGCCGGATTCCAAGCCGCATCAAAAATCCATCAATATCGCATCACTCAATTCATCGATGAAAACCAAGACATTCGGAATTCAACACATTCTTGCAGGGAAGGGCAACAGTCCAAGAGTTATTGGCAGCAATGCAGAAGGAATTTTACTAGAACCCACTGAAAGTTCATTTCATTAGCTTTAGAACAAGCCTAACTTTTCACAAAACAGACACCCGATGGAAAAGTTACTGGCCGAACAAATCAAAGGTGTCTGGTTGTCAGAGTTGTCCAGATAAAATCCAAACTCAGGTCTGAATGGAATTCCAATTGTAGTGGGATTTGACGCAGAATTTAGGAAGATTTATGAGGAAACCATGTAATTGACCACTAGTTTTTTTGATCCAACCTCACCACACTTGGAAGTCCTAACATAGCAAGGATAAAAGAGACAACCCCTACAAATTAAGAGATTTTAATTGTGGAATGAGAAGACGGTAAACAATCCACTCAAGAAACCCCCAAAACCCCTCAAGTAGGAAAACATCCCACTCTAGATTAGGCAACGAGCAGAAACCTTAAACCCTAGAAGATCGCAAGTCAGCCAAGTAGTTTCTAAAAAGATGAGAGCCCTATAGAAGAAATAATAAGTCTTCCACTTATTATGTGATCCAAACTAAAATTCCTCTCACATAAAATTGTGTATATTGAAGTGAGCGATCTATCACATTTCTCCTCTTTGATCGTTCGTGTATCAAATTGGTATCAGCAGCTTAAGTTCCTTCTTTTGGGATGGACACAACCTTTAGCAACATGACACAACTTCAACAAAACGTCTTCAACAACATCAATGCACTGGAGATCCGAGTCTAAAGAAGTATCAATGAAGTAGGATTGACCAGCATTTGAAGATAAAGACGAGGAGGATGATTTGTAGAAATGCATCCAAGAGGGAAAATTACACTATTGATCGAACTGACGAAGTGAACTTCACAAAAAGAGAGCCACACCAACAAGTCACAGAGAAAAGGTAGTAGCCATCACCTCAAGAAGTATATGATCATCTTCATTGTAGCAGCAATTGACCCCACAATTGCACACTACAAGGTCAATTGGAAGATGTACCTCACCACAATAGAAGCAAACATCGCCAAGGCAAACAATGAAGTATGTCCTTCTGAAGGAAATATAAGAGTAGCGTTCGCAAAACCTGAACTTGCAAAAAAGATCCTTGATCTAGAAGGATCTCAATCAACAAAGAAATCTAACATACCCCAAATTCCATCAAAATCATGCAGGGAAAGACCAACTCCCAAGAATTATTGCTAGCCATACACCATGTAGTCCAAAACCAATGGAAAATCAATTCGTTAACTTCAGAACATGTCCGAGTTTGGCAAAATGGACACCAGATAATGAAGATATGAACTGAACAAGTCAAAGATGTCAGGCCGTCCAAATCCGACCAAACCTAAGTAGAATAGATTTCCAATTGCAGCAGGCTTTTAAGTCAAAATTTGAGGAAACTTTGATTGGAAACTTTGTAATTAACTTGATATTATTTTGATGTAATCTCACAGGCTTAGGTGTCCTAACCTGGAAGTGAAAGAGTCAACCTTAATTAAGAGATTTTCATAGTGGAAAGTAAAAACAGTAAACAATGGAGTTCTTCAAGAAAACCCAAACCCAACAATCATATAGCAAGGAAAACATCTCACTCTAGACAAAACCCTTGACAATTAGGCTAATCCCCAAACCCTAGAAGTTCAAGAGTCTGTCTTGTGAGCTCAAGAGAGATAAGAGTTAGAGAGCAGGAAAAAGATGATCATCCACTCATTGTGCCAGCTGAAATAAAATAAAATCTACCGTCTGTCACACAAAAATCATAGGTACGGCTGCATCTTTTGCATACGCAGCAAGAGGATTGAATTGAGCAAACTATCGTGGTTTTCATCTCCTAGATCATTTTATCCTGAAATTTTAAGACTAGTATATTAATCACCCTTCCACTGATTGTATCAAGTAACCATCCTAACTTATTTCATGGTACCTTAGGATTTTGCTTTCTCGAGGTCGATAAAGATCACTCTTTCCAACTGGCTTCCATCAGGAAGATAACCTCAGTTATTCTTCTTCAAACAAAAAAGCAGAGTAGGCTACTCAAACGAAATAGAACTTCCTTATATAGCAAGAAGCCAAAGTTATCGTACTTTGAGTTAGAGAGAAAGTTGCAAAAGCAATTTGATCACAAGACCCAACAAAAGACAGGCTTCTGTTCAAAATGTTGCTATGAAACCACATTAAGTTAAAGTTGCTTTTTTGATATTGATAACAGAATATGCAGTATATGCTATACATAGAACCAGAAATTTCAAAGAAAGGCAACTGCCTGTGAAATGAGGTGGTTTTGCATGTGCATTCAGCTTGCTTGTGTGACTGAGCATGGATGCAAAAGTTTATCTTCTATTCATGTATTGCTCAAGTGACATACCGTTCATATTCACCGACTAAACAACAAGAAAAAGAAGTATACCTTCTGACATCCAGAGCAACAAATGGAATCAACCGTTCGGAAAGAAGTTGAGCGATGATCTATTATAACACATGTACAATAGGAAAATTCCACAAGAAAATTTCAGCACGTGATTTTAGGACAAGGGCTTGCAAGAAAGAACAAAGATAGTACAACCACCTGTCCAACTCTTCCGAATCCACAAATAATGATATGATCTTGCAAGTCATCAGTCTATGCATAAAGACACATTAAAAACTGATTAGAATAGTTTAGGCTAAAAAGGATGCTGTTAGTAATAAACTTGATGAGTGCAAAAGATATTATACCATGAAAATTAGTTTCGTATGTTAGATATTTCATATATACCTACAAATTGAAATTAATCTGGTATCAATGTGACCATGTTAGAAAATGCCAATTTGGTTTCTGGATGAATTTATTTATCAAACTTTATGAATGTCAGGATATATTGTGTAGGATGTTGTAGACAAAGTTGTGTATGGTGTTTTTAATGTAAAACTGGGTCATGAGTTATCTATAAATAAAAGGTATTAGGGTTGAGAGAGATTGACTCTCCCTAACATTTCCATCAAATAATTATCTCTGACGCTAATGGAGTAGTTGTACGTAAAATAATCATTTACTTGAAGTAGCATATACATAGTTAATTCACGATAATGTTCCGAAATACCTTTGGGCCGATGTCCTCATTGTATGTCATTTAATCAATAGAATTCCATCATCACTACTTAATAATAAGATTCCATATTTGTTACCATTTCTTAATTCCTTCATTTCCTTTCTCTGTATTTTTAAGTGTGTATGTGATGCGGCTAGTAATTGGAGGGAGGGGTATTTGAGTAAAATAACAAATATGGATGTTTTTCTATTTAAGGGGGTTGAGCCGGCCCTAATTGTTATACGAAAATTGTTGAGTGAATTTTATTCTACTTTATTATTCCTTAGATGAAATGTATTAGGCTTTTCTATCCTCCTAGATTAATTCTTATCTAGTTGCTATTTCATTTCGTAGTCGTTATTTAGCGAGTAGACTATTTTGTAGCATTTTCCCTTTAATTTCAGATCTGAGTTTCCTATAAAAATCCATTTTTTACCATCAAAACCCTAGCGAAACGCATCAATTGGTATCAGAGCAGTAGATCCTATGGCGACGACCAGAGGGATCGTCGTCGCCTTAGAAGAATTGGCGGCGACGATCAGTAGATGGGTGGAAGAATCAAAACAAGAGACGGAGAGAATGAGTATGCAGGCACACCGTGAATTAGCGGCGAAATTGGCGGAGATCGATCGTCGCCACCAGGAGGAATTGGCAGAGAACACTCGTCGCTACCCTTCCCCGGCGAAGGCAAATACAGATCTGAAGATTTCAAGCCCCGATCCACCATATTCAGATCCAGATCTGAAATCTGCAGATCTAGATCTGAAACGACGAGAGACGCTCCTATCGACAACAAAACTGGGAGGGGCGCTCCTACAGAGTATTCCCTAGCGGCAGCCGCCCCTCCTGGAACCCCCAGGGGGCTGCCGCCCCTACTGCAGGGGCTGCCGCCCCTCCAGGAGCACCCAGGGGGGCTGCCGGCCCTACTGCAGGGGCTGTCGCCCCTCCTGGGGCTCCCAGGGGGCTGCCGCTCCTCCGGCAGGGGCTGCCGCCCCTCCTGGAGCCTCCACGGGTGTGTCCGGCCCTTCAACATCGACGACGAGGCCCTCGAGACGTCGGACAGCGAGAATTTGACTTTGGACAGCGAGAATTTGACTTTTGGGGCCCAAAACAGCGGGAGACAGAGCTCGTCCAGCAGTGCAACGATGACGACGACCATCCAAAGTATTTGTGGGGGCCCGACGACAGTTTTTGGATCCCGCCTTGGTCCGACGATATTTTTCCGGACGTCGTTGAAAGCGGTGGGGACCACTCTCATCCGTTTGACCCGGGAGAAGGATTGCAATCGACCTGATAGAACGGATGTCCCACGGACACCATGCACCACCTTGAGTACAAGGTGGATTTTCAAGGACGGAGTAGTGATGCAGCTAGTAATTGGAGGGATGGGTATTTGAGTAAAATAACAAATAGGGATGTTTTTCTATTTAAGGGGTTTGAGCCGGCTCTAAATGTTATGCGAAAATTGTTGAGTGAATTTTATTCTACTTTATTATTCCTTAGATGAAATGTATTAGGCTTTTCTATCCTCCTAAATTAATTCTTATCTAGTTGATATTTCATTTCGTAGTCGTTATTTACCGAGTAGACTATTTTGTAGCATTTTCCCTTTAATTTTAGTTCTGAGTTTCCTATAAAAATCCCCTTTTACCATCAAAACCCTAGTGAAATGCATCAGTATGCTTTGTACATGATTTACGAGCTAATGTGTCTAAACTGGATTCACAATCAATAGTGTATTTTTCTTGGCAATTCACATACATGAAAGGAATAAAAATGTTTTGTCTACAAATTAGACAACATATCAGCATATCAAGACGGCAGATGTTACATTCTTTGAGTCTCAACTCTATTTTCATGACATACTTTTAAATTTAGCAATCAGATGAGATCATTTCTATTGATAAGTCAAATGAGTTTTACTAGATAATTATGATACGGTAATTGTAAAAACTAACTCTTCAGATATAACAAAAACCAGTATGCAATAAAATTAAGAAACACAGTTCAGGTATACACCAGACACCCTAACACTCCTGCTCATGTACCAATATATGTGGCCATGCCAACCCCAGCATCATAAATTCCAACATCTTCATCCATGGATGAATCATCTACTTAACCAGATTTTGATATTCATATTACTCATAATTGCATCACTCATCTATTATATAGATCTATATCATTTGCATATGTTTCGTCTGGATATCATGTTTTTATCTTCCATTGTTATTTACATAATTCCTAACTCTTTGTCTGAAGCTTTTGCATTGGTGTAAAGCCCATGTTTTTAATTAAAAGCCCAGCCCAGTTTCTCTCTCTTTTCTCCTTTTCTTTTTATTCTTTCTTTTTCTTATCATTTCCCCCGTCCACGCAACGGCCCACAGCCCCCCCACATACACTCTATCCTTCTCTCCTTATCTCCCTCACTCTCTCACGATCTCTCTCTCTCTCTCTCTCTCTCTCTTCGCTCGAAGGTGGTGACGAAAATTTCGATCGCCGACTCTCTCTCTCCCCTCTCTCTACGTTCCTTCGACTAGAAGGAAGTCCACGCGACCCCCCCTCATCGCTCCACCTCATGGAGCACGTGTCTTCTCCTCGCGACTTTTCCGCGCCCTAAATCCTAGGGTTTCAACACGTAAACGCCTTGATCTGGGGCGGATCGCCTTCGTGGCTAAGCCACAGCTTCCCTTCGAGCTCCTCAGGTCTTCTCTTCCCCATTTAAGCTCGGGTTAGGCTAGGGTTTTAGATTTCCACACGAAAAATATTTTCCAAAGTAAATTTTGGGTTTTTCTTCTGAATTTAAGCTTGGATCTTGCACTGGAGATGGGATTTCCCTTTCGATTTCTCCGCCAGTCCGCTAGTTCGGTAAAATCACTTTAATTTTCTAAATTTTGCTTTTTAAAATTTGTGATTCCGTTTCCTACTGAACTGCGATGATGTTTTCTGAGCTTCGGACATGACGACGACCCCGTCGCAGCCCCTCTTACCTTCGATGCGACTGTCCAAGGAATTTTCCTCTTGGCCGTGACCTGTTGAGCCTTTTTCGCCTTAACTGTGGGCTGTTTTGGGGGTTTACCCCCTCGCCAGGACTGTTCGGCCCCCCTTCTCCTCTGTCGTGACATGCGGCCCCCCACAACCTTCGCAGTGCATTCCCTTGACCTGACCATGACTGAAATTGGACACCATGTCCTAAATTATGACTGACCTAAGGGATATTTCCATGTTATGACTGTTTGGGATTTTCGATGATGTCCATTTTCGGATAATAGCTGTGGTCGATGATTTTAACTGGACTTGAGGCTTGGTAGAGGCCGTAGGTTGGTATGGGAATACATGGGTATTGCACTACTTGTCGGAATTGGTTTAGAATTATCCAATGATTGAAGATGATGATTTGACTTATAAAAGCCGTTGAAAAATTGTGGAAATTACTGCTAATTGGATCATACACCAGGCTACTGTCTGAAGGATCTTAGTTTTCTACCTGTGACATCATAAAACACTGCATGAAGGATCATATAAAACCATGAATACATGGTTAAGTCCCAAAAATGATCGGTGATGAAAATTATCCGAGATCACCAAATTGTCACTTTCCCCATTGTCCAACCCCATATTAACAAAGATGTGACACCGATCGCTACCTCGATATGCAGGTTAACTCGAAGTACCAACTTATATTTCAGTTTCAGTCTATGTAGCATGTTAGAAAATTCTGCTTATTGCCTGTCATATAGATATGATCCATGATTAGATGTTTAAAGTATTGCTCATCTATGGCTTTTAACTGTTACAATATTTTCCCGTCACTATATGCTACAATCTCGCTTAGTGGCCCATGGCATTGGACTAATTGGTATGTGGGGTGTGCTATGGAAACCAAAATCAATTGAATGTCAGTGGATTATATATGTTTAGACATGATAAAATAGAATGTTAAACATACGATTGGAACAAGAATGATATAACACACAAATATATGAATTGCATTTAATGTGGCTTTAAAACTTAATTCACTTTATAAATCATGCTTTAAAATACAAGATTAGAACAACACCTGGATAGTATCATTGAGAGATGTACACTTGACAAACACTTGGCACATCAGACTCATTGGGTTTTGTGGTAAATCATATTAGTAAGAGTACTGGAGCAACTGGATCCACGCTCCTAATGACTTGACTACACCAGGTGTTCTGGCCAGGGCCACATCATAAATCAGGATATGACCTCTAGTGTACCGTCGGACTTAATTAATGAGTTCAATCCCATTACTTTTGGACTCATGACCCATATCGTTTCTACTTTGGGCCTAGCCCGGGTGAGCGTCCCCGTGTTACTGAGGGACTTCTTGGTTGCTTCTGTACTCTACAGTATGATTCACAGCCTATATTTGATATAAATTGAAAGGATCATATTAAGATCATTTTGTTAGGAACTAACAAAGATGGAATTTTTATTAGAAAACAAATAGCAAAATAGAAAGATAATTGAGCACAAAAGAGGTGTGCTCTCCTCCCAAGACGCCTAGAGGACGTCCGCACTCGTTTACATATGGAATCACCAAATAACAATCATCAAATTAGCATAGGCATACAAGAGAGACTCCCCCTATTTATAATAGAAACTAGTGCAATCCTAGGACTATGGGGATTAGGCAATCCTAGGACTAGGGGGATTAGGCAATCCTAGGACTAGGGGGACTCGGAGCCAAAAGGGGCTGCGGCCTGGGCATGCGGGTGTAAACCCGCAGGGGTGGCTGCGGCTGCGGCTGGGCCAGAGGCCCATCAATACTCCCCCAAAGAGCCACCTTGTCCTCAAGGTGGAAGTCTGGAAAGCGCGCCACCATATCATCCATGTCTTCCCACGTGATGTCGTGCTCTGGTAAGCCCCTCCAATGCAGTAGTACCTGCCTCTCGCCTGTGTCACTATGCCGAATCCCTTTTAGCAACTCGGGCTCCATCCTCACCTCTATATCTGCAGTAAGGGTCTCTGGTAATGTAAGGGAAGAGGTGTGCTTGCTAATGGCCTGGCGCAACTGTGAGACATGGAAGACTGTGTGAATGGTAGATCCTGGGGGTAGGCGCAATTTGTAGGCCACCGGTCCTATCCTCGCCGCGACCTCGAAAGGTCCAAAATACCTCGGCGCCAACTTTTCATTCCTCCTATGAGCCACCGACCTCTGCCTGTAGGGCCTTAACTTCAGATAGACCATATCACCGACCTTAAAGTGTACGTCTCGACGGTGTAAGTCTGCCCGAGCCTTCATCACCTGCTGAGCACTTGCCAAGTGGAGCTTCAGCTCCTCTAGAATTAAGTCCATCTCCGCCATGTACTGCTCGACATCCGATACCGGAGTAGTCTCATGACCGTAATGAAGTAAGTGCGGAGGATCCCTACCATACAAAATCCTGAAAGATGTAGTCTGCGCCACTGTGTGATATGAAGTATTGTACCAGTATTCCACCCACGGCAGCCAACGTGCCCACTCCTTAGGATTCTCCGAGATGAAGCATCGTAGGTAAGTCTCCACACTCCTATTGACCACCTCCGTTTGACCGTCAGTCTGGGGATGATAAGCTGTGCTCCGCTTCAAGGCCGTCCCATGTAGTCTAAAAGCTCCTACCAAAACTTGCTCTGGAATACCTTGTCTCTATCCGAGACTATGGACTTCGACGGGCCATGCAAACGAATGACTTCTCTCACAAAAATCTCTGCCACTGAAACGGCACTGTAAGGATGCTTAAGCGGGATAAAATGTGTATATTTACTGAGGCGGTCTACCACAACAAAAATGACGCTGTAACCGCCCGACTTAGGCAATCCATCGATGAAGTCCATAGAGAGGTCCTCCCAAACTCTGTCTGGTAAAGATAGCGGCTGTAGTAGTCCTCCTGGGGACATGGCCTGATATTTGTGACGCTGGCACACGTCACACTCTGCCACCATCCTTGCCACATCCTTCTTCTGTCCCTTCCAGTAGACCTCCCGTGATAGCCGCTGGTAGGTCTTGAGGACTCCAGGATGTCATCCTATAGCGCTGACGTGGAACTCCATGAAGATGGTCGGTATAAAAGTAAAAGTCCTCGGTATCACCAGCCGCCCCCAATAAAGTAGCCGCCCATCTTGCAAAGAATATCCCGGGTACTCAGTCGACCCCTGTAAAAGGGCCTCTCGTATAACCTCCAACTCCGGGTCCTGCTCCACATCCTGCTGCAATGGGCCCCAATCCTCTAGGATCGACACCGTAAGTGCCGCTAACTCCGTCTCTTCCTCCCGCCGAGATAACGCATCTGTTGCCTTGTTCTCCAATCCCGGGCAGTACTCGATCTCGAAACTGTAGCCCATAAGCTTTCGCAGCCACTTCTGATGTTCCTCTGCTACCATCCGCTGCTCTAACAGGTATTTTAAGCTCCGCTGATCCGTGAGCACGATGAAGCTCCGTCCCAATAAATTTGGTCTCCACTTCTGTATGGACAACACTATCGCCATCAGCTCCCTCACATAGACCGATCGCAATCGGGCCCTCGTGGTCAGCACCTGGCTGTAGTAAGCTATGGGACAATGCTCCTGCATCAGTACTGCTCCCAGCCCATGTCCTGATGCGTCCGCCTCTACTACGAATGGTCTGATGAAGTCAGGCAACGCCAATACTGGCACAGTTGTCATTGCCATTTTTAGGGCCTCAAAAGCTGTCGTCGACTCCTCCCCCAGTGGAACTGATCCTTCTTCAATAACTCCGTCAATGGCCAGGCGATCGTCCCATAACGCTCTACGAATCTGCGGTAGTAACCTGTAAGGCCCAAGAAGCCCCGTAGCCCTCTGAGAGTAGTAGGGCGCGGCCAGTCCAGCATGGCTGCTATCTTCGCTCTATCGGCGGCTACCCCTCCTGCTGAGACCACGTGTCCCAGATACTCCACATGCGGCTGCCCGAATAGACACTTCTTTTTGTTCAAATACAGCTGGTGGTACTGCAGCTCCTAAAAAACCACCTGCATGTGGTCCAAATGCTCCTCCAGAGTACGACTGTACACCAAAATATCTTCGAAAAAGACTAGTACGAATCGTCTAAGAAAGGGACGGAATACCTTATTCATGAGAGCCTGAAAGGTGGCCGGGGCGTTGGTCAACCCAAAGGGCATAACCAGGAACTCGTAGTGGCCCTCATGCGTCCTGAACGCCGTCTTGGGCACGTCCTCCCGTCGCATCCGTATCTGGTGATAGCCTGACTTAAGATCTAGCTTGCTGAACCAGGCTGCTCCGTGTAGCTCGTCCAAGAGCTCATCAATCACAGGTATCGGGAATTTATCAGGGACTGTCTCCTTGTTCAGCGCCCTGTAGTCCACGCAAACCCGCCAATTACCATCCTTCTTCTTCACTAGCAACACTGGGCTGGAGAACGGGCTTACGCTCGGCTGGATCACCCCTGCCTACACCATCTCGGAAACCATCCTCTCTATCTCGTCCTTCTGATGCTGAGGGTATCGGTAGGGCCGCACGCTAATGGGAGAAACACCCTCTCGTAGAACAATGGCGTGCTCGTGGTCCCGTGGTGGGGGAAGACCCCGAGGCTCCTGGAAGATCTCGAACTGGTCCATCAGCTGCTGAACCTCTCCTAGAATGGGCTGCTCTGTACTGGCCTCTGCGCCTCCCTCACCTGTCAAAGCGTGCAGCTCTACTAGGTATCCTCCTCCCTCTGTCCAGATGGTCCTAAACATGGTCTTCAGAGAGACCAAAGCCCTGCAGAGGCTAGGGTCTCCCTGGAGTATCACCACTCTCCACGCCTCCTGAAACTCCATCTGTAGCAGCTTCCAATTTATGGTCATCTCGCCTAATGTCTGTAGCCAGGTCATGCCCAAGATGGCGTCGGTGCTCCCGAGGTCGAGAGCTAAAAAATCTGCAATAATCTGTATTCCCTGCATGGTCAGCACCAGTCCCCTGCAAACTCCTCGGCTGCTCTTCTTCTTCCATGTCCCCATCATCACGCTAAAGCTGCCGCAATCTATCAGCTGAAGCCCCAGCTGTGTCACCACCCTCCTGGAAATGAAATTGTGGGTGTCCCCACTATCAATCAGCACATTCACCTCCTGATCGCCGAGCTCCCCCCTCAGCTTCATGGTATGGTTCGGTGTGAACCCTACCACGGAGTTGAGGGACACCTCCGCCACGTCCAGCTGCTGGCCCTCCAGCTCCTCCTCTGCCTCAGCGGCATCTTCCTCGATATCAGACTCGCCGTCGTCGTCCTCCAATAGGATCACCTGGAGCTTGTGTCCCGTGCATCGGTGGCCCGACGAAAACCGCTCATCGCATCGGAAACACAAGCCCTTCTGTCGCTTTTCCCTCATCTCCGCGTCCGTCATGCGTCTGAACTGTCCTCCAGTCACTGGCACACTACTCTTCTCTCCAGTCTTCTCCCGGCTCGTCTGGATCCCCCTGCGGGGGTACCTACTCCTCCAGCCCCAGATGGGGCGCCCCTCGATGTCTGACTGCTGTAGCTGCTCCGGACCCGCCTATCCTCGGTCTGTGCATCCTCCACCATCTGGGCCAGCTCTATGACCTCTGAAAGCCCACTGGGCTTGTAGGGTCTCACTGCTGCTCTCAGACTGGGGCACAGTCCCTTCAGAAAAGTACACTCCAGTGACTCGTCAGACACCACATGGACTCGCCCGGCCAGTGTCTCAAATCTCTCAATGTAATCCCGCACCGGCCCCTCCTGCATGAGGGCGTACAGCTGCTTGTGTAGGTTTCCCAGACGCGGGTCTCTAAACTTCTCCAGCACCATGTCCTTCAGCTCCTCCCAGCTCCTGATCTGCTGACGCCTCTCCGTCCACTGGTACCATCCCAAGGCACGCCCCTCCATGCAGATCGCTGCCGCCTCCATCTTCTGGGCCTCGGTCATGTGATGCGCCGTGAAATATCTCTCTGCGGTAAATAACCAGGCGTGTGGGTCCTCTCCGGAAAATAGCGGCATCTTCAGCTTCCGGACGCGGCAATCTCCTCCAAAACGCCCCTGCTCGGGCCTCCCTTCCTCTCTGTGCTGCGGACGGTAATGCCGACGTCTCTCGTTCAGTGTCTCGTAGCACCTAGGTGGCCCCCCTCCGCAGCCCCCGTAGTCTCCACGGTGATCTCCACGCCGCCCCTCAACATCGTCCCAACCTACGTCATCTCCAAACTCTGCCTCGTAGCACCCCTACCGTCAGAATAATAATCTCTCCCGCGTCCGTCGCCATAGAAAGGGTCCTCTGCTACTGGTCGACGCTCCAGAGGGTCAAAATAGTCTCCTGAACACTGCCCGCAGCCCTCCTCGTTCGATGTCCGCTATCCTGGTAGCCAAAAAATATCATCTGGGGGTTGTCCACGCGTCCGCTTCCCCTCGGGGGGCTGCCAAGGGGGTTCCCGCCCCTGGCGGGCCCCGCCGAGAGCTCATCTGCCCCCTGGCGGCTGCCAGGGGGCCTCTGGATGAGTGCGGCATGTCTGCAGGTGGCCGCGGCTCTGTACGAGGTATGTACGGGGACCCCGGAGGGCCGGCAGGCCCTGCCGGGTCTCTAGCAGGGCCGGCGAGCCCTGCCGGAGGTCCGACTGGGTCGCCGGACCCTGTCGGGGCCCGGTGAAGGCGGGGGGAGGCCCCCGCCTGTATTCCGCGCCGGCCGGCCCTTGTAATTGCTGTGGGGGTCCGGCCGGCACTCCTCGTGGGTGTGGCTCCCCTCGTAGTGGCGGCTAGGGCCTCCGCCCCTCCTTTGGCTCTCCAACGCCTTCCGACGTATCTCCTCGCGGTGGTCCACCTTCCATGGCTCGTCGTCGTCTTCCTCGTCCAATTCCTCCACGTAATAGGGTTGATTTTGGGGCGGGATCTCCTCTTTCTCCTTTTCCTTCTTCAAAGGTGCCGCCTTTGGTGCCGGATTAGGGTTCCCGTCGCCTTTGGAGTTTGTCGCCAATTGATTTAGGGCCCCCATCAATTGGACGAATTGATCGTCGTGCTTTGCTTAATTGGACGCCAATTGGGAGATGGAAGTAGTCAATTTGGCCATGGATTCGTCGTTCCCCGCCAACGACTTTTTAATCGCCTCGATCTCGCCCGTGAATTTGGCCTCCAACGCCTCAAATTTGTCTCGCGATCTTGTTGAAGCCGCCATGGATCGTCACGTGCTCTGATACCAAATTGTTAGAAACTAACAAAGATGGAATTTTTATTAGAAAACAAATAGCAAAATAGAAAGATAATTGAGCACAAAAGAGCTGTGCTCTCCTCCCAAGACGCCTAGAGGACGTCCGCACTCGTCTACATATGGAATCACCAAATAATCATCAAATTAGCATATGCATACAAGAGAGACTCCCCCATATTTATAATAGAAACTAGGGCAATCCTAGGACTAGCGGGATTAGGCAATCCTAGGACTAGGGGGATTAGGCAATCCTAGGACTAGGGGGACTCGGAGCCAAGAGGGGCTGTGGCCTGGGCCTGCGGGTGTAAACCCGCAGGGGTGGCTGCGGCTGCGGCTGGGCCAGAGGCCCATCACATTTTAAGTTATCAATCGAGTTGCATATTAATCTTAAATTCACATGCATGTCTGATAAGAAATATTAATTAATCTGTTATATGTTCCCAATTTCACGTTTCCTAGTTAGTGTTTTCCCGTATTCACATGTTTTGAATTCTAAAAATTATAGAATTATTACGATTTACCTGGTGGGTCTTCATTGTCGTTATACTACCAGGTGTTGAATCAGAGACAAAGGAGGCACCGGTATTTGAGGACTCGGACTTTACGGTAGAGGCCGCCGGCTTTTGACTTAGAGGGAGTGTATGTAACCATATGGTAGTGTCAAATGTATTTTTGTTAGTATGTATATAGTACGATGTCCACACTTTTTGTAAACTCGTACATGTATAAATGAATTTTTTGTTAAGCATTTTGATGCATCTCTGCTTGTGTCTAGATTGGTTTCACTGGTTAACTGTAGGACATGCTCTTCCTTTGCAAAACAAGATGCGGCCCCGGGTTGCAGGGCGTAACAATGGGTAAATGGAAATGAAAGGGGAAATGCTAGCATGTGAAGAAACAATGCTTGGGATCTGGATCACCCCCATATGACTAGTCTATTGTAAGATGTAAATGTGTTTTTATTGTGAAACTTAATTCCGATAGCACATTTGTAATACCCCATATTTTTTCATGAATTTTTTTGATTTTCCATATATATAGTAAAGTGTTCCTAGGATGACTCCTTAGATGAAATCTAAGGAGTCGCCCCCATTTTCCCTCATACCTCATATTTTTTGTATTTTGTTTTTCATGGGGTTGTTCACATCGTGGATGGTCAACATACAAAAAATCAAATCATTACAATAATTTATGAGCTCACATCTATCCCTTGCATCTTCAACGGTCTGAAAACGTGCTGAAAACCCCATGAAGTTGCAAGGGGTAAATAAGGGCTCTAAAAATATTGGAATGACCTGATTTTTAGTATGTTGATCATCCATGCGGTGAACAACAATCCCAAGAAAAGAAATTCGAAAAAATGTGGGATATAGGGAAAATGAGGAAAACTCCTTAAATTTCACCTAAGGAGTCACCCTAGGAACACTTTACCCATATAATCTATGTATATATGTAAATATGAACATTTCGCACCATGCGAAAATGTTTTTATTTTTTTTTTGAAATTTTTTTCAAAGATTCATTTTTCCACCCTCATTATATGTTGTTATACCCGTCTCAAAAAATAATCGTTGAGAAATAATATCATTTGGTCCTCGATCAAGGCATTTCAACAAATTCGCACATTTTGAGACCGTTAAATTTGTGGTAGATGGGTGCTCTATACCCCAACGGGTTCACCCATTATTTTTCCTGGGGTATATAATTGTATGGATTAAACATCAAAAAAATTTCAAAAAAATAAAAAAAGTTTTCATACCGTGCGAAAACCCCATTTTTCGCACCCGAAGATTGTCATATATATATCCAACAGTTATGGACTCTGGTTCGTAGAAGCGTGTTCTTCGTTGTCGTGACTCCGCTGCCTCTTGCCTCCGTAGAGTTGTTGGCGATGGGAGGTCGACGTCCTTCGGGTACGATCCTTGGTTACCTTGTGGCCCCTGGCCAATTTACTCCCTCCCCCTCCTCTCTGAGATATTGTAGAGTTGCTGACTTCTGGGATGGAGCGGCTTGGTCTCTTCTGATAGCCTCGCTCATCTTGGCCCTCGCCTTGTCTCTATCTCTCTTGCTGACGCCCCTGATTGTTGGGAGTGGGTTACGGATGGTGGTTGTTCCCTCCATTCCGCCTGGTTTTGTATTCGACGCTGCTCCCCTCGGTTGAGACTTGCGGCCGTGATCTGGTTCCTGGGTCATACTCCCAAGTTCTCTCTCACCTTGTTGTGCGCCCTCTCTGATTGCCTTCTTACCTCTCAGCAGCTGGCCATGAGAGTGATCCTGGGGCATACTTCTTGTGTCTTCTGCGGCTCTCACCCTGAGACGGCCCGCCACGTCTTCTTTTGCTGTGATTATAACGCCTTCGTCTGGGCAATCTGCAAGCTTCGGTCGGGACTTTCTGCTCCAAATCAATTATCGTTGATGCTCACATGCTGAGACGACGGTTTGGAGCAAGGGGGAATGCCACTCCTCGGGGCAAGCTCTCCATGTTGGTCTTCTCCGCTACCATGTGGCCAGTGTTCTAAATATCAGATATCGGTAGCGTATCGGCCTAAGAAATTTGATATCAGATTGCGGATATCGGGGATATATTGGAGATATTGACTAAATAGCCGAGTGTCATATCGAAGGCTTTAAAATGATGACATGCAAGTATAGATGTATCTAAGAAGATATAAAATATACTAACTCAAATAAAAATATGTTTTGGTTATACTTCTCTCGTTAAATATGAATATCGATGATATTGACAAAATATCGGAGTGCCATATCAGAGACTAAAAATGATGTCAAATAAATCCGAAACTGGAAGGAAAAATCTAAAAACTGAAGAAAAAAATTGAAAAACTGAAAAGGCTCAACTACGCACCTTGATCGGAAAACACTCCCTTGCAAAGATTGAATACCAGATGACGAAGCTCAATCGATTGTCACCGAAAGTTTTCATTGGACGGAGCTGAGCAGAGCGGCATGAGGATCGGAGCGTCGAGAGGAGCGGAGCGGCGTGATTAGATACCCCTAAAAAATCCCGATGCCTCATCGTTTTAAGTAATGATTTGGGTCGGGTGACTCGGTTGGAACCACTTTTAAGTGGACGGAACCACTTTTAAGTAGACCGACCCGCTACTTTTATTTTACAAAAACAATGAATTGCGGCTGATATTTTAAAGGGATATATCTGCCGCAATATCGGCCGCAACCCGATATTGCGGCGATATTTCCCAAAATATCAGAAACCATATAAGCATATATCGTATCGGCTTAGTGATAAAACTGATATTGTGACCGATATATCGGATATCAGTCCGATATTCGGAACACTGCGTGTGGCACATTTGGAGGGAGATGAATTCTCGGATCTTCCACTCTCGTAAGTGTCCCAGGGACACCCTCCTCGCTAGGATTTCTTCTGATGTCCTGGATGTCATGGGATCTTGTAATTTTGAGGATGTTGCCTATGTTGATCGCCTTATTTTTGAAAATGGTGGTTTATTTAGGCCTTTTTGTGTGCCTCTCTGGTATAGTTTTCTTTTCTAGGCTTGTGCCTGGTAGTCCTAGTGTAAGGTGATTGCTTCCCAGCCTCTCCATTATCTGCTCTACTTGTTGACACTTGCTCTGATGGAGTTCCTTGTTTATATTAATATACACAAACTTATCTTTCATATATATATCCTTATTTTCCCTCTCCCTTTTCTTTTCTTTACTTTACTTTTCCAATAACCCATTGCCCTTTTCTTTTCTCCTACCAAATTCTTTGGCCCATGCGGCCCAATAATCCCTCGCCCTTTTCTTTTCTTTTCTTCACCAAGCCCGCAAACCACAGCCAAGCCCCAAGACCCACAAAGCAAGCGTCCAAAACCTCTCCTCCACTTTCTTGTCTTTCCCCCCAAATAAAACCCCGACCCAAACACCAAAGCCCACATCATCAACTTCCCCCTTATTTACCCCCCTCAACCCTCAACACTAAGCATGCACTCGACCCCTAGCCCTAACTGTGCCACTCATCTCTCCCCTCAAGCGTCACATCTCAGCTGACAGCCCCACGAGCGTCACTCTCTCGAAAAACCTGATCATGGAGAAAATCTCTCGCACGTGCCCTTCTCTCTCTCATGTGACCCGACAGCCCATCACCTCTCCCTGTAGACATCGCCACTCGACATCATGTCCAATCACCACTCATAGGTAACAGCTTCATCCTCGATCACACGTTTCCTTCATGCGCTTTCCCCCTCTATATATCCCTTTATTTCTCAAGAGTTTTTCCTTACAAAAAGAAAATATTTTTTTCAAAAGATTTTTATGTTTTCCCTTCAATTTTGGTTCGGATTTTGGTCTGAGGCTTGGATTTCTTCTCGGATTTCACCTCCTCCCTTTGGCGAGCAGCCGTAACCGCTTGACGGCTCTGCACCTTCTCTGGCATGGTAATGAGGCTTCACACCTTCTTCGGCATGGTTTTGATAAATTCGCTTTAAATTCTAGTTTTTGGTTTTAATATTCTTTTCTTCTTTTGCTATGATGATAATTGAGCATGTGGAGCTTGGCGGCGACCCTTACCAACACCTCACGTCGCTGCTCTGCGGCTACGCCCCCTTGGGATATTTTCTTACTCGTCCGTTTGGTTGATTGTGCTTTCTGACTTATCTGTGGATTCTCTTGAGCTCTAGCCATTGCAGTTAGGTCTTCAAAACTACCATTATTCTTATGTTATTGTCATGTTACTGTTCTTTTGGGCTTTTGCCTTTGCGGTCGATGTTAGGCTTTTCCTTGTGCTGGATTTTGACGTCGGGTTGGCATTGGACTTGGGTATGGGTGTTGGTTTTAGTGATTGGATTTTGGTGCTGCCCCTTGGTTGTGGTGTTGTGTTGGCTATGTGTTTTGCTCCTTGATGTTGGTGTTGGCTGTGGGTTATAACTTTGGTGTTGGATTGGATCTTGTCCCTTGATGTTGGAATGGATTTACCCTTGGTGTTGGACTTTAGCTTATCACATGAAATATCGCAAGCCCTTGTACAAGCTAGATGTGCCTGAAATTGTTCTTTGATGATATTGATGGCTGGAAGAATAAAAAGCATGTATAAAATGGATTTGATCCTTTAACGATGATGCGACTTCTCTGAGATCATTCCGTTGACCCTCCCACATGATCTACGGTGGAATTACTATTTATGTATGCAAATGATTATATAATATTTCTGACATTGATTTGGATATATAATTGGTTTAGTTATGTAAATTTGTTCTTGAAGTAAATTGTTATTCCCATGTGCAGTAATTTGTTGGTTAAATGGACTCGTTGGATAGTGATTCACATGTGGCATGTTGTTGGAAAGTAAACTTATTGCCATGTTGGCTTCAAAATGTTGGAAATCATGACATTAGAATGGATTTGGAATACATAACACCCAACCATATATGTTAATGATGATGTAGCCCCTTAAACTTGTTAAGAGACTTGTTCTCTTTTTACTGCTATATGATGCAAGCTAGAGTAATATCGACACTGATGAAGGAAATTATTGATAACATCAATATTACATGATTAGACCCTTATTGCTACAACTTAGTGGCATGAAACTTAGGAAACTACATGCCACTTGACTTTAGAACATTACCTGTAATGACACACATATTGACACTAAAATTATATAACCTTATAACAAACACTTCACATTCAGACTCACTGGGTTTTAGAGTAATTTATATTAAAGGGGGTACGGGAACAACTAAAGCCATGCTTTTGATTATAACTAATAGAATTATACTACTGCATCTGGTATCCGACTGGGTTTTATTCATGCACCCATTTGGGCCATACTAGTAACGTCGGATGGGTTTTTAAGTTCCATTCATGTTCCTGTTTGGACTCGGCCCATGTGAGCGCTATGTGGTACAATGTAGGCTTTGGATTGTTTATCGTACTCTCTTATATAAGTCACTGCTTAAGATTGGTGTAGTTGTTATATTCATCTCGATTGAGCTCATCCTAATTAAGTGAGCAAATCTAAATCTAAAGGCGACTAAAATTTTAATTCCTCTTTTTCTTCTTTATTCCATCTTTCAGGTTCTAACAAAACTTGAAGGGAGTTTGGATCTGATCCAAAGGCTGATGCAGAGGTTCCAACTAAGGTGAAATCTTCTAGGACAAGCGGTCCACCAAGACGAGATGTTACATCTATTCGGGACATCGCCATAAGAAATTGTTTTTGCGACAGCAAAAACATAAGCTATGTTTTTTATTTTATAGCGGTTATTTTAGATCTATCTTCGCGAGATCGGTTCGTCCTTCTCCTTAGATAGTATAGATCCTGCAAAGGCTTTTAATTTTTGTGTAAGGTTTTTATAAAATATGATTTTATGATTTTCTTTTCTTCCGCTGCTTCCCACAGATGTTAAGCATTGGGCTAGACGATGGAAAAATGCCCGCTGGAAGCCTCCTCAAAACCCTTCATGACTTTTACTCCTTTGACAACACGACGAGTTGTCAGTTCGTTTGTTGGATTTGATGTGAGAGCTGTTGAGTTGATTGATTGCTCTGTTGGATCGATTGCGCGAGGGTCTCCAAGATCTGGTTCGTCCTTGATCATGATGCCTTTAAGTCGGATCTCTCTTAGATCTCATCTCTTCCATCGATTTCCTCCAATCTGTCGCCTCGCCCTCGAGTATCTTGATGCATTTTGCATTTAGGCCCACCAGGGGCATTTTCATAATTTTTAGATTTTAGGGGGCATTTTTGTAATTTTCAGTTTTAAGGGGTTTCTGTAATTTTAGTTATTTTTTAGATTAGTATTTGTAGGCGATGACTAGAGTGAGTGAGGGATGCCGAATATTGTGGTACAAACCCTATATCTAAGAAGTTTAGGCTTTTCCTTCGTTGAAAAAGCTAGATCTTGTATATTTAGGCTTTGATCTCTAATCCAAAACTAGGAAAGCGGTCTTATCTCCAATTGTAGCCAACTTTATCCTTTATATTTCTGTTTATCTCAATAAAACCCTTCTTTTCCCCAAAATCCCTCTTTTCACCCTAAAAATCCAACCTCTCATAAAAATCACATCTTTCTCCATAAAGATTCTCCTTTTATCATCAAAATACTAGCGAATCGCATGAAATTGGTATTAGAGCTGTACGATCCACATGGAGACCACGAGATCTAAAGAGAAATACGAGGCCTTAGAAGAAAAAGTTTGGATGTTTCATGAAGGGTTTCAAACCAAGCATACATGCCGAGCTACGCATATAGAGACCTAGAGGGCTGCTAGACATGATATGTTTGACTCGGATGATGGAGAACAGACACGCAAAGGAGAGACATGCCATGGGAGCATGAAACGGATCCACTTCTTGCAGCCAGGTAGCGACAAGAGAGGAGAAGAAGACATCAGGATGGCTCCAGTCCAGCCAAGAGAAGAACATCGAGCTTCATTCAGACAGTAAGCATAAGCTGCTCACAAAGTCGGAGATCAAGAATAGATACACCAAGAGAGTCTATTTCCGTTGTGGCGAGAAGTATGGATCAGGACATGGTTGCAAGGATCGTGCTCTACAGAGATGCTGATCTTTGAAGATGAAGAAGACCATGCAGAGGAACAGGAAGAGCCGGGAGGAGACGAGAACCTCCATCTGGATTAATGAGCCCACGGTTTTCACGACACAACCTTGAGAACAAAGTTGTTTTTAGGGCCGGAGTAATGATGCGTTTTGCATTTAGGCCAAACAGTTGCATTTTTGTAATTTTCAGATTTTAAATGTTCTTTTTGTAATTTTCAGTTTTGAGGGGTTTCCTGTAATTTTCGTTATTTTTTCAATTTAGTATTTTGTAGAGATGGCTAGGGTGAGAGAGGTATGTCGAATATTGTGGTAGAAACCCTAGATCTAAGAAGTTTAGGCTTTTCCTTCATTGAAAAAGCTAGATCTTAGAGTTTAGGCTTTGATCTCTAATTCAAAGCTAGGAGAGCGGTTTCATCTCCAATTGTGGCCAACTTTATCCTTTATATTTCAGTTTATCTCGATAAAATCCTTCTTTCCCCTCAAGTCCCCTCTTTTCACCCTAAAAATCTAACCTTTCTCAAAAAAATCACATCTTTCCCCATAAAGATCCTCATTTTGTCATCAAACCCCTAGCAGATCGCAGAATATCTCCTCTAACGCTCGAACTTTTCGATCGCATGGCCGCCATGAGGATCGTAGCACTCTAATATTAAATTGATGCAATCTGCTAGGGTTTTGATGGATAAAAATATGATTTTTTTTAATGGGAAAGCTGTGTTTTTATGAGAAAGGTGGGGGTTTTAGGGTGAAAAGAGGGGATTCTGGGGGCAGATTTGATTTTTATTAACAATAAAACTAAAATACAAAGATAAAGGTGACCACAAATGAAGAGGAGACCGCTCTCCTAGCTTTGAATTAGAGATCAAAGTCTAAATCTCTAAGATCTAGCTTTCGCAACAAAGGAAAAGCCTAAACTTCCCAGATCTAGAATTTCTTTCACAATATTCAACATACCTCCCTACTTCCACTAACCCCATATAAGTAATAAATTTTAAATAACAAAATTACAGAAAGACACCTAAACTCTGAAAACTACGAAAGACTAATATGATTAAAGTTTCTGGCCGAAAGTGCAAATCAGTAATTTCTGGGCACAATGGAATTTCTGTAATTTTGGGGTTCATGGGCAGATTTGTAATTTTGGGTAAAAACCCTAAGTCAGTGATATTTTAGTAATTTAGGGGCGACGGCTCAATATGAGTTTATTATAAATAAAGAGGGAGATCTAGAGAGGGGGATGTGGAGTATTGAGAAGAATATGGTGGATCACTTTAAATTTATTGAGAGATTTAAGCTTTAACTCGAATCAAAACTAGGAGAGCGGTCCACCTCTCGAAAGTGACCAACTTTATCCTTGTATTTCAGTTTTTATGCAATAAAAATACATCCTTCCCCAAATCCTTCCCTAGCCATAAAAATCCCTCCTTTCCCAAAAAATCCCATTTTCACCCCCAAAAACCCATAAAAATCGCATTTTTACCCGACTTCCAGATCTAAAACGTATCAATTAGTATCAGAGCTCGTCGATCAATGGCGGTTACGAGATCCGATCAATGGGATTGGATGTTCGATCAATTTATGGAAGCCCTAGATCAGAAGTTTGTGGCGCTCACCAAGACGATTGATTCAAAGCAGCGATTGAAGATGGATCCGGCCGCGAAACAGAATCTGAACGAAAAATCAGTTCCAAAGGCGGCGAGGAGTTCAGATCTAAACGAAAACTAAACTAAAGACGACACCTTTCGACGAAAAGCTCCATTTCCAAGGTGACCCGGCCCCAGATTTGAATGTTTCAAGCTTAAATCTACCAGATCTGGAGAAGAAGGCGAACGGCATCGCAGATCTAGAGAAAACAAGGCAAACAGCACAGATCAAAAACCTATAGCCGTCGGCGACTCAGATCTGACGCGACAAGGGACGACGAGAAGCCATTGAGGCGACGGCCTCCTGCTTAGCCGTCAGAACTCCGGCAACCCCGAGGGGCCGCCACAAGTTCGGCGAGCCCCAGAGGGCCGCAACACCTCCGGCGATCTCATGCGACAGGATCGGGCCGCTTGAGTATCATCGGGGGTTTTCGAGCGTCGCTGGCGTCGCTGCTGACGAGATCGACGACCGATGCGACCACCATTCCTTCGTCACCTCCGGGTAGGGATGAGAATGGGCATGCCCAAAGCCAGATTGGGCCCCCAATCAGGCATGCCACATTCTAATCCTTCATTAAAGAGTATGTAAGAAAGATCATTACATCATCTTTCTTACATACTATTTAATGAAGGATGGAAATGTGGCATGCCTGATTGGGGGCACAATCGGCTTTGGGCTTGCCCATTCTCATCCCTGCCTCCGAAGAACCCAAATCCGCCTTCGTCGCGGCCATCGGACGCCGGAGCAGTCGAAAAATAGCCGTGAGGATCTTCGCTCGTCGCCAGCGACGACGACGACGAGATGTCGGACTGCCACCACCGTCACCAAGTGCGTCCAGAGTAGACGAACCCAACGGGCCCAAGATCGCCACCATCGGCCGTCGAAAGCGTCAAAAACGGCGGTCGACGCCAGCGAGCCTCCATCAGTTCGGGATCGACTCGATCCAGCCGATTCCGTGCCACGGCCGACGGCTCGAGCCGGCTCCGCCAAACTGATGGCCCAAGCAAGCTCATCCTGCCGCTGACCCGAGCCGACGAACAGTGTTGCTTCGCAATTTTCAGTTTTTTGGGCGAATTTCAGCTGATTTTCTATGCAGTTTTTGTATTTTGATGATTTCAGGCCCGTTTGGAATCCAAATTCAGAACAGAAAAGCCAATGCATAGAAGACTCAGCAGCAGACGCTCTTCCACTCCTGCAGCAACAGTTCGAGAAGGGCGGAGCTCGTGGGTGACCTTTTGATCCAGGAGGAGGCGAGGAGACATGCTCCAACACTCGAAAAACGCACTCGTGGACACCATGCACCACATTGAGGAAAGGTGGTTTTTCGGGGGCGGAGTAATGATATGATTAAGGTTTCTAGCCGAAAAGACAAATCTGTAATTTCTAGGCACAAGATCATTTCTTTAATTTCTGGGCACAAGATCATTTCTGTAATTTTGGGTAAAACCCTAGGTCGGGGGTATTTTGATAATTTAGGGGCGACGGCTCAATAGAAACTTATTATAAATAGAGGGAGAGATCTAGAGGGGGATGTGGAGTATTGAGAAGAATATGGTAGATCACTTTAGATCTAGTGGGAGATTTAAGTTTTATCTCGAAACAAAGCTAGGAGAGCAGTCCACCTCTCAAAAGTGGCAAACTTTATCCTTATATTTCATTTTATGTAATAAAAATACCTCATTTCTTCCCCAAATCTCTTTCCTAGCCATAAAAATCCCTCATTTCCCATAAAAATCACATCTTTCACCCCAAAACCCATAAAAATCGCATTTTTACCCTACTTCCAGTTTTGAAACGTATCAAAGACCTCCCTAAAACCGAGAATTATGAAAACTTCCCTGATAGGCCAAAATGCAGAACACATCAGTATTACTGAGATACATTTACAACAGAAAAACATACTTTTCAAAATTGGTGACTTGGCGACAGATCCAAAACTATTATAAAATAACTAAAGTTATTCATATACCAGAACACAAAGAAGCACAGTACCTTCACATGCCGAATAAGAAAATGTAATTTGGTTGGTATTTACCTCACTTTCTACCGGCAACAAACTGCGAACGTCATGTTGCTCAAATCTAGACGCAAGCCACTGACCTCCAGCCGCTAGCCATGGTGTAAGAGCCATAGAGATACCAACCACCAAAAACAATAAAGATGAAAGCTGAGGAGAAATAATACCCTGCAGTAATATGATGAACAGAAGAAAACAATCAGGTCTCTACATATGATTAAATCAACACTTAATTTTTGGAGACTACATGTTTGCCCTTTCCATTTATGATGCAAACATAGTGTAGATGCATGCAAGTTATCAAGTCAATTGTCGCCAGGCAGAACACATAGGAATGCATATGGATTTGTTATAAAGCTGGGTGCACAAAGCAAATGTTGGAAGGAGAACTCATCCCATAAGCAAACCACAGAAATGTCATTATTTTTCCAGGGAATTTTCTTTCAAAAAAATTACAGAAAACGGGACATTTTACAGACCAATTGGTCTAGGGAGATAAACCTGGTTCACAGCTTCTCCAAAAGCTACAAAGGCAAATTCTCCACCAGGTGCAAGAAGAAGACCGACTCGAATAGCAGCTATGCTAGAGATGCCAAAAATTCTACCAACCAATGCAACCAGTATAGCCTTTCCAGCAATCAAGAGACTTAATGAAGTCACAATAACAGGAAAGTTGGAAAGAAGCAGCTTTGGATCAATAGACATTCCAACCTGACACAAAAACGGGAGATCATCAATATTTGAACAACAAGCATTTTGGAGACATGACTACAGATAAATGCAGTTGGAGACATGACTACAGATAAATGCAGTTGGTGGGGAAAATATTAGTATAAAGGTGAAAGCATTTTAACTAAATTTAGATGTTACAAAAAGACAGTGCACATGGACTATTTCTCCATGTATAAACTCATTTAAAAGTAAATTTCATTAAACATAAACATATATAACAATGCTTGTCCAGACACATTGATAATATGTATCAGTATCTTACCATACACGATATGTATCTAACGATATGATGCGATTTTGATACATATTGGGCGGTCATATCTAACAATGTAAATATCTTATGAAATGGTTCTCATATCAGACCAATACGATATATATTGACCAATATTCATATTAACGGATATATATATATATATATACACACCCTCTCCGGGGGGTTTTAAAGTATTTTTTTGAAATTGTTTTTTTGGCAGATGTTAGTTCTACATGTTAGGATGAGTGAATTATATATATATGCGGTATATAATAATAGGATGAGTGAATTTCGGAAAGGCTCTTGGGGGGATTCTGGCGGCCACGCTAGGGTTTCAGATGGCCAAGTTGGTGGAAGCAACAACTCACAATCGAATGTGTCTGAAGCAACAACTCACGCTGGCTTGGGAGGCTGGCAAGTTGTTAGGCGGAAGACAGGTGGTAGGAATGAGGGTCGGCCAGGAGGCCAATTTTTGGGACATTGCGATCGAAGATTGCGATTCAACAGGGCAGCAGGTAAATCCAGCAATGATAATAGGAGAGTTGCAGACAAGCTGTTTGGAAACAACAAACGGGTCATAGCTTCACAATCATCCGGCCAAGCGGGAGTTGCAGACAAGCTGTTTGGAAAAATGCCCCAACGACAAACTACACCAATAGTGATTAATCCAACATCAGCTAAACTGACTTGGTCAGACATTTGCGCCAACAGGCGAACTTATGGAGAATCTGTTGGCATGACATTAGTTCCACCAAAGATTGGTGAGGATGGAAGGTTTGTGGCACGTGTATCTAATACACTTCTGGAGAAGGTAGGGGAGAAATGGCAATTTACTCTTGTGGGTTATGTACTGGAGGATGTCCCATTCTTTGGGCAGATCCAAGCATGGGTGGAGCGGCTTTGGAAGCCAATGAAAAGGGTCCAAATTTACAGCAAAGAAAATGGATTTTTCTATTTTCGATTTGAAGATAAGGAAGATTGTGAGAGGATACTTCATGGGGGTCCATGTCTATTTGATAGCCGTCTAGTTGTTCTCAAACTCTGGAGTCCAGTGATTCGTCATGATCGGGATATACTTACTTCAGTCCCAGTTTGGGTGCAGTTCCATGGGGTACCACTAAACATGTGGAATATCCCAGTGCTTAACATCATCGCTTCTGTTATTGGAACCCCGATGTGCTTGGATCGTGCTACGGCAAAACTGGAGCGAATAACATACGCTAGGTGCTTGGTTGAGGTTGATGCCAAGGCACCTTTATCTAAAGTTGTGGATGTGGAATTGGATGATGGGTCTATACTTCCCATTGATGTCAGATATGAAGGTGAGCCCCCTCGATGTAACCATTGTGTTTGCTTTGGCCATTCTGATGTACAGTGTCCTCTGCAAATCACTCAAGCTGCTCGACCTGCTATTAATGATGTTCTTCATGATTCAACAATAAAACCTAGCCAACAAAAGGATAAAGATGCTTTGCTATCAACTACCAAGGTGAGTGTTAAGGACTCTGGGCCTGGGCAGTGCTCTATGGGCAGTTCCCATCAAAGTGAAGGTGAAGGTGCTGTTCAGAATCAACACAGCAAGGAGGATGGGCAGTGTTCTAGTGCAGGCCATGCGAGAGAGGTGGAAGAAGCTGTCCAAAATCAACATAACCCCAAACTTCGCAAACTGGGTAACTTCCTGCGGGTCCTTCATATCCTAAATCCTCAAAAATTTGTCTCCAAAGATGCATCCTCTAACACGGATGCCATTGGTGGACCGGACAGCACTGGGGAAGAAATTGAAGTTGTTGTTGAGCCAGAAGCGGTAGCTCCTCAACATGATTTATCTACCTCCAGAAATATTCAGGAAGAAGAGATGCTTGATTCAGCAAATCTGGAAAATGAAGGAGATTTGATTGAAAATCTCCCAGAAGAGCCTACATATGAGAATCCGGAGTGGATTGATGAACGCAACAGCATCCTTGAAGCAGTTGCATCACCAAAAATGAAGAAGCAGTGGGGCTATAGTACAACTCATCTCCAGGCAACTAGGAAGAGCAGCAGGCTGAAGGATGGGAACCTACCGCGACAATAAACACAAACTTATCTATGACCATTTTAATATGGAACTCAAGAGTGCTCAACAATGCTGTGAGGCGTAGGGATCTCAGGGATTTGATTAAGAAATTGAAACCATCAGTAATTGTGCTTCTGGAGACTAAATTGAAGCAGGCGAGAATTTCTAGTAGGTCCTGTATTCACAAGAGCTGGAAATTGTTTGACAATTTCAGTTTGCATAAAGGGGGACGAATACTTATGGGGTTTGATCCATCTGTATGGAATGTAAGTATTCTCTCGGCTTCGAAGCAACATGTCACTGTCTGGGGCTGTAATGTAGGGGACTTTGCATTTGCATTTACTGGAGTCTATGGGAGTAATACCATCTTGGAGAGGAAGGAATTATGGGAGCAACTGGAGGGGGATTCCATAACTATTAATAACGATGCTTGGTTGGTAGGAGGGGATTTCAATTGCGTTTTGTACACTAAAGATAAAATAGGCGGGCGAAAATTGGATGATGGTATGTTATATGATTTCAACAGATGTCTCTCAAATTGCCGGCTCCATGTTCTAAAAGCGCTGGACAAAGAATGAGCTGGAGTAATAATCGATTGGGCAGTGCTCGCATATCAGCTACACTTGATCAGGTCCTATGTAACGGGACTTGGGCGAATACACTATCAGAATCTTATGTCACGTATCTGGATCAGCGCACTAGTGATCATTCTCCGATGATTGTCAATCTCCATCTTCAGGTACAATCCGATCCTAAACCGTTTAAATTTTTCAACCATTGGGTTCGATTGTCTGGGTACCAAGAAATCCGCCTAGCCTCCTGGAATCTACATGTTAATGGGACTAGAATGTTTCGCCTTGCCAATAAGTTACGGCAGCTGAAATATGATCTTCGCATGTGGGCCCATGCTCACCAAGCTTGCAACTCTATTGCTAATTGCCGAAATCAGCTGGAAGAGGTCAGAAGTAATATTTCAATTCACAAGGACTATGAATTGCAAATGAAGGAGTACAGATTATCTAAGGAGCTTGCAAATCTTTTGGCATTAGAAGAGGAGATGTACAGACAAAAAAGCAGGCAGGATTGGCTAAATCTTGGAGATCGAAATACTAAATTCTTCTACACCTTTATGAGAGCTTGGGGCACAACAATTTATTACACTTAGTGGATGAAAAAGGTATTCAAAGCAAAACCTATGATGAACTAAAAACAGAGGCGACCAAATATTATGAAGATCTGTACAATCAAACCAATTATTGGAGAGTTTTTTCAAATCTGATTCCGAAGAGGAAAGTTAAAAATGAAACTGCCAGGTGGTTGGAAAGACAAGTTTCTGCAGAAGAGATCAAAGAGGCAGTTTTTCAAATCAATCCTACAAAGGCTCCTGGTCCAGATGGTTTTAATGGGTACTTTTATCAATACAACTGGAACCTTATTGCAGCTGATGTGGTAGGGGCTGTGCAATCTTTTTTCAGGGCAGGTCGGCTACTTCGTGAAATTAATCATACTTTTCTAATCTTGGTTCCTAAAAGCACAAATGCAAGCAACCTGGGAGATTACAGGCCTATAGCTTGTTGCAACGTCATCTATAAGGTCATAAGCAAAGTCATTTGCAACAGGCTGAAAAAGATTATTCATGATCTGATATCCCAAAATCAAGTAGCTTTTCTCCAGGGAAGGCTACTTTCTGATAGTACTCTGTTGGCTCATGAGCAGATCAGAGACTTTAGCAATCCTATGGGATCGAGGGCATGCTTGAAACTTGACCTTAGAAAGGCATTCGATAGTGTGAACAGAGAGTTTGTTTACTTTATTTTACATCAAATGGGGTTTGGACACATCTTCATCAATTGGATCAAAGAATGCATTTCAACGGCAACGTACTCGGTGATGGTAAATGGTTCCCCAGTAGGATTTTTTGATGGCAATAGAGGTCTCAGGCAGGGAGATCCTCTTTCTCCATACTTATTTGTCATGATTATGGAAGCATTCTCTCTGCTACTAGAGAAGGCCCTGATTAAAGGAACCATTCAACCGATGCAGAGGATGGGATCGATATCACATCTGTTTTTTGCAGATGATTTGCTTGTGTTCTGTAGAGCCAATTGCAAAACTTTTCATGGACTTATTAACCTCCTGGAGGAATTTAAGAACTATTCAGGGCTTGAGATGAATTGGGGCAAGAGTATTGCTATGTTTAGCAAGGGGACAACTGAGCCTGGGGCACTTGCTGAAATGTTAGGTGTCAGACATGCAAACAGAATCACCACATATTTGGGGCTTCCACTGTCTACTAAATATCCTAAGAGCTGCATGTATAGCCGTCTCATTGACAAGTGTAGGAAGCGACTTAGCGGCTGGACCTCTTCTGTTCTATCCATTCCCGACCGAATAGAATTAGTAAGAAGTGTAATTTATGGTATGATTGCTTTTTGGTCTCAAGTATACAGCATTCCTTCTACAGTTTTGCGTTCACTGACATCTTTGTGTAGAAGGTTTATATGGGGGACAACTAAAAGTTGGGATTGGAATGATTCTTGCAAGCCGAAGAATGAGGGAGGCATTGGGCTAAGGCTACTCAAGGATATGAATATGGCCTCGGGAATAAAGTTGACATGGAGAATGGTGACGGGCAGATGCTTATGGGCGGAGTACATGTGAAGCAAGTATAAGGATATTAGTGCATTCTATGCTGCTAAAGGAAAGGCCGAGCACTCGGGAACATGGAAGTTTCTCCTAAAATGCAGGGATCATTCGCAGAAGCTAATAGTGAGAAAAGTTGGAGATGGGAAGGATACACTTTTTGGCATGACAACTGGTTACCCTGTGGACCACTCAACAAACTATTCGCAGTACCGAATGGGGAAAGTCGGAAGTGAGTAAGTGAGTATTGGGAGGGCTCGGCTTGGACTCAAGATGCGGCAATACAAGATATAAAGCCACACCTACTAAACATAAAGCTAAAAGTAGGCGCAGATTCGTGGGGGTGGAAACTGGGCGCAGATGTTAAGTTCAAGGATGCTTGGGAAGTAGTCCGCACCAAATCAGCTCCATTCAGGTATCGCAGCTTAATTTGGTTCTCCAATTGTGTGCCGAAGTGGTCCTTAACGTTGCTGCGTGCTTTTATAAACAAGCTTCTAACTAAGGACCGGATAGCAAGCTGGAGTCCTCTTTCATCATCCGATTGCTTGCTATGCGGGGAGAACAACCTGGAGACTCGTGACCATCTATTTTTCAATTGTCCATACTCTAAATACATACTCTGTCGTGCATTACTGAAGCTTGGATGCCTTGGGCCGCCAGATTTCATGTTACAGGATGTGGGAGAATATTTTCTGGACAAATTTGGGAAAAAAGGAGCTATAAACCGATTGGCCAAAACAATCTTGGCGGGCACTGTGTGGCACTTGTGGAGAGAGCGCAATAGGCGAGTTTTTGAGAATATTGCGAAGCCGAAGACAACACTATTTGAAGAGATCTCCGCAGATGTTAGAATAGCCTTGAGGGATGAAGATGGGAATGGGGCAGAAGAGTTTAAGAATTGGGACATCTTTGATAATGGATGATGTGTCTCTCTATTTCTTACTTTGTTTTGTCCTTTTTACTTTAGTCAAAGTAAATTGGAGGTGTGTGTTATGTAATGGGCTGTGTCCGGTGCATATAATCTGGAATTGATAGTAGGGAGTGACGACGCTTATGTCCTATCCTCTCTCTATTAATATCAGTTATATGAACCCCACATTGTAACTTTTGTATATTGTATAATATAGTCTCTAGCTTATCTTTCAAAATATATATATATATGCAAAAAATGTACCTAATATTGACCTCGGGTAGAGATACCTGAGCACACCCCCGCTGTTCGGGGTTTGTGAGTATTTTTTTTGAAAATTTTTTTGCAGTAGGTAGATATACTTGTTATGTAGCTCCCCACAAAATTTCAGGTCAATTCAACACCGTTTGAGCCTCTGTTCATCGATTTCAAAAACGTTACGCAAAGCAGTCCAGAATTCTGGACAGTTTTGCGCAACGTTTTTGAAATCGATGAACGGAGGCTCAAACGGTGTTTGATTGACCTGAAATTTTGTGGGGAGCTACATAACAAGTATATCTACCTACTGCAAAAAAAATTTCAAAAAAATTACTCACAAACCCCGAACATTGGGGGTTGCTCAGGTATCTCTACCCGAGGTCAATCTTAGGCACATTTCCCTATATATATATATATACTAGTCATTACCCGTGCCCATAGGGCACGGTTTATTTAATGGCTGAGTTTTTCTCCCCCACAAATTTCAAGTTCCCCCAAATTTCAAGTTTTCCCACAAAATTTCAAGTTTCCCCCAAAATTTAAGTTTTCCCCCAAAATTTAAGTCCCCCCAAAATTGTCATTACCACCTAGGACAAACTTGCCACGTAGGACAAAGCTTTGTCCTAGTAGGATAAGATTCAAAATCTTCATAGAACTGGAAATAAAATGGCCGGAAGGGGTGCGAATAAAAAGTGTGGGTGTGTGTGTGGGGAGGGTCCATAGGCAAAAATACAAAAACCGGGGTTGTATGTGCAAAATTCCCCACATCCTCTTTTATCCCTCAAAATCTCATCTCTTATATTTTCTTTTCTTCAATTTCCCTGTTTTATATAATAGATATCCAAATTCTCTTATCCAATTTCTCGTGTCCAAATTCTCTTATCAATTTCTCTTGATAACATCCGTCTTTTATATAATAGATATCTCTTATCCAATTTCTCTTGTCCAATATCTCTTTTCCAATTTCTCTTGATAACATCTCTCGTTTGTAATATAGATATCTCTTATCCAATTTCTCTTAATAACATCACTCTTATCCAATTTCTATTGTCCAATATCTCTTATTCAATTTCTCGTGATAACATCCGTCTTTTATAATATAGATATCTCTTATCCAATTTATCTTGTCCAATATCTCTAATCCAATTTCTCTTGATAACATCCCTCTTTTATAATATAGATATCTCTTATCCAATTTCTCATGTCCAATATCTCTTATCCAATTTCTCTTGATAACATCCCTCTTTTATAATATAGATATCTCTTATCCAATTTCTCTTTTCCAATATCTCTTATCCAATTTCTCTTGTGGGTGTGTGTGTAGGGTCCATAGGCAAAAATACAAAAACCGGGGTTGTATGTGCAAAATTCCCCACATCCTCTTTTATCCCTCAAAATATCATCTCTTATATTTTCTTTTATTCAATTTCCCTGTTTTATATAATAGATATCCAAATTCTCTTATCCAATTTCTCATGTCCAAATTCTCTTATCAATTTCTCTTGATAACATCCGTCTTTTATATAATAGATATCTCTTATCCAATTTCTCTTGTCCAATTTCTCTTTTCCAATTTCTCTTGATAACATCTCTCGTTTGTAATATAGATATCTCTTATCCAATTTCTCTTGATAACATCACTCTTATCCAATTTCTATTGTCCAATATCTCTTATTCAATTTCTCTTGATAACATCCGTCTTTTATAATATAGATATCTCTTATCCAATTTATCTTGTCCAATATCTCTAATCCAATTTCTCTTGATAACATCCCTCTTTTATAATATAGATATCTCTTATCCAATTTCTCATGTTCAATATCTCTTATCCAATTTCTCTTGATAACATCCCTCTTTTATAATATAGATATCTCTTATCCAATTTCTCTTATCCAATTTCTCTTGATAACATCCCTCTTTTATAATATAGATATCTCTTATCCAATTTCTCTTGATAACATCCCTCTCGTATAATATAAATATCTCTTATCCAATATCTCTTGTCCAATATCTCTTATCCAATTTCTCTTGATAACATCCCTCTTTTATAATATAGGTATATATATATATATATATCATTGGCCAAAACTTGGGTTCTGATCGATTTAAATCCGGTCAGGTCTGATTCCAAGTTCAACTTGTGTCATATTTAAGGCTAAGATTAATATATTTCTCTTTTTCTCAAAAAAAAATCCAAATATCTCCTCTTAGCTCCTCATTTTGCCAACGATCATTAACTTTCGTCGCCCCTCGTCTGTGCATGGCAACCACGTTAACTATTTCTAGAGCTTGCAAAGTATTGTTAAACTTTAACAACCCAAAATGAATACATATATAGCCTGGCCAATTATCAAAGAGAGCCCCTGGCCCTCACCGGCAAAGACACTACCAACATAAGCCGACAACTACCGTCTTTCGTAACTGTGTTTTCCAAATTTATGTTATGTCTCCATGTTTATTATTTGTTTTATGATTGAATCATTATATATTTTTGTGATGTATTTATTTATATGCACATTTTGCTTAATTATTGCACAAGTAAAATAATCTTATGATATGCAATACAATACGATATGTGATACAATATTTTCAGAAACCGATCCACGACACATTTCATGATATGATAGATCTGATAATAAACATTGTTAGATTAACTGAGTATGCTTTGAGTCAAGCATGACAGGCACAATGGATTCACCATAATTACAGCCGAATTACTATAGAATGTGCATTCTCAATAAGAATCACAGCAGAATAATTCTTTTCTTTCCACTTTGCTTTTCTCCTTTGGAAAGAAAAAAATTAGTAGCATCACTACAAGTAATTTAGAAGGAAGTGAATATACACGAGACCTAAATTATAGTACATACAATTCCCTCCCAAACAAGAAAAGTTTGAAGCGTCTTGCAGAAATAATCAGCCCCAAAGAAAGGGGGTGTCTCAATATGACAACATCAAGCAGATTAGATGACATGTCAATTACCATTTGAGGGATTCACTCGACCTATAGCCACAGACACTCTGGCTAAAGCTACCTGAAATTTATGGCCCATGAATTGCGTAGACCAAGGCCAGAAAAATTTAGAGGCGAGAATGACATAAACATTATTGCCATCAACAAATTTTATAGTCTTTGTTGGGATTTATTGTGTACACTGTAAAATGATCCATAAAAAAGAGTGGAATAAAAGTTTAAGTAAAACATTGGTCCCTTGCCAGCCGCAAAGCGCTAAAAGCATTTAAATATGAATCCCTAGGTACACAATTTTTGTAAATTATAGTTGTGTAAAAATACAGATTAGACTAGATATAGACTAGTCATCACTATGTTTCGTCAGTACAAGATTGGTTACCAGTATCATGAGTGGAAGTTGATGGATGCTTCAAAACTGAAGAATATAATTCTTCTGCGCATTTTTACATTATGCACACAAACATGAAAGAACTAAATGAATTTGCGTGATATGCAGCTGCATATAATTTTTACTTTATTTAAAATATTAAAAGTAAATAAAGCGTTGGTCTGCTTCTTACAAATGAAAGAGTTGTGCCAGGCGCATAATCCCAAAAAGAATGGAAGCAGCCAGCGTGATTCGGCCAACAGGTAAAGATAATGAGATTATGTGAGTTTTCACAGCAGAAAAGGATATATCACGCTTCTAGCCAATAAAATAGCAAGAAAGAAAAGAATAATATCATAACTTAGAGAAAAGATATAGAATCTTCACTCAATGAAACGGTGTTGCAAACATTAATGTTAAATGCCTATCCAAATGGGTCCAAAACAGGTATTGATGCTCTTTTATTTCTTAATTCGATTGTGTATGAAAGAATAATTTACTCCTTAACTGAACTCGATAAGATTTGTTTCATTGGATTAAGGGAGTCCTAAGTATGAAGTACATGCACTTCAAAGTGAGTCCTTTTATCTGTTTTGAATGTTTCAAAATAACTCATCTATCACGGTGCACTGTGTCTTGGTGTCGACACTTGCACGGTACTTGCCCAACAAAAACTGGATAAATCAGAGCCAGACTAAATAAAATAAAATATGGAGTGCCAGAGCTATGACAGCTTTTTAAAGTAAGAAAAAAAATTGACATCTTGGAGCCAAAGTATAAAAAGGACACGTGCTCGAGCTGCATTTAATCCAGGTGTTACGTGTTGGGCACACTGAATCAAGTGTTGGTTAAGCATATACAACAAAAAAGAGGGTAAATGATTTTTAAACCTTACTGTACTATGCTATGTCCTGCACTTTGCTCTCCTACACTATTGAATTCGACATCTCAAACCTTGAGAGCTGATGATGTTACTTTTCTATTAAAAATGGAGTCATGTGACGTTATCTTAGCCCTCCTAATTAACTTCATTTCCTTTAGTTATGGAGATATAATTTATTGCGGTAAGTAATTCTAAAATTCCTACGTAAAATTCAATAAATATATATGAAGTAGGAGATAGATGAGGTAGTGGCATTTGTGGCGGAAAAGAAGGTAATTGTGATGATAATCAGAGGAAAGGGAGGTGATGATACCGATGGAGATTACAAGGACGAGGTGGAGGAAGAGATGGGCTAGGTATTAGAGTTAGGGCATGATGGTGATGATGAAGATGATGAGGATGAGGATGTGATGGTGATGAATTATGATTAGACTTTGAATTTTGTCTTCAGGATAGTGATGAATTGATGATTTTTGGGTAGAGAAGTGGAAAAGGAGGGGAAAAGCAAAGAGATTAAGCTGCTAATGAAAATTACGGGTCACTTGACCATCACTGACTCTTTTTAAAAGATTAGTTAACCATCTACGTACGTGAGCACAGGGGGAGGTAGTTGATAAAAGGGAAGTGACTGTGTTTAAACCGCAGAGCTTAGGATGGTACCTGGTGATTTTCAGTAATTTACCAAAAACAAAGAGACCATTTGGTAAGTATATTATTTTAGTAGAATTAAAAACCTTGTGAATGCGTAGGAGACATGTATAATTCCATTATTTCAGCAAGTAGAAAAATTCGTAAAGTTAGTTGGGTTCAATCATTAAGATAAGTAGTGGACTACCTAAATTGCCTGAAGGGAAACTCTAACTATCCATATTCAGATCTCAAGTTATGAAGCAGATGATAACTTGAAGGGTTGCCATAAAAACTTACTGTCATGAAAAAGAGGCCCAGCAGGAGGCCACGATATGGGGCAATATCTGACTCAACCTGTAAGGAAAATTCTGTTTCGGCTAAAAGAAGACCAGCCAAAAATGCTCCCAACGCCATAGAGAGTCCAGCCTGTAAGGTAAAAGTGTTAGAAATAACTATTTTATAATAAAACATCTCATTGTTAACTTTATCGGAGCCGTACCCGTGCCGTAAGGAGACTTGTTCCAAGAATGACAAGAAGAGTGTTGGCAGAAAATATTTCTGCATTCTGGTTTTCTGCAATTTGCCTATAGATTGGCCGAAGTAACTGTCAGATGTCGTGAAGGAAATAGTTAGTACAAGCAAAGCTCATGGAGTCTTGAGTTTCTAACATCTTCATAAAATATCATACATATTTAACATCCGTAAGCACAGTGAAAATCAATCCTACATAGTTTGAATGTGAAAAAACATGGAAATTTCTCTACTAAACTTACTAGTGGTCCCTAATACATTTTTAAATCCACTAAATTATAAACAGTTTTTTAAATCTGAAAACATGCTATACAGAATTGAAAATACAAAATATTTCTTCCGATAACCGGAGAAATTCTGAGCACTCAATAATAAATAAATGATAATACGTAGTTAATAACTAGAATATGCATCCATACTTCTCAGCATTAGAGAAAATCCCTTATTACATTTGGCAATGACAACCTAACATCCAGGTCAAAGAAATAAGAAAGCTTTTCAGGTACCACAAAAAGTAAGGATTTGTGTAACATTCAAATTAAAATAGCACACTGGACAACACTACTTTTAATGTCCCTCTATATCTTTGATTGCAATATTTTAATTTTAAGGGAAACGTTACCAATCGCCCTCCAGCAATTATGGCAGCAATAGCAACAATAGCTTTTACAGCAGCCATTCCTAGAGCCTCTGCTATGGCTTGAAAACCAATCTGAGGATAAAGATGGTGTCAACATCAGTCAACAAGGGGGAGAATGCAAGATCTCAATATGAAAAGGGAACTGCTTCATCAGATTTAAAACACATATCTTGACAGAAAGGAATTAACATAGCAGACAATTGAATACCTTATAAATTGGGAGCAAGAATGAATGCAGCTATTTATCGAATTATTAATCATATAAATGAAATTCTACAACATCATTCATGAATATATTAAGCCATATAAAGCAAAGATGTACAAATATGTTATCTTTGATGAAAAGAACTCATCAATTTTAAATCAACAAAGAAACCACTCCTCATGTTTAAAACATATTACTAAATTGTGGAGATGGAAGAGAACGATCAGGAATGTGGCCAAGAAGTCATGCAAACTTGGCCACCTTGGACACAGGTATGATGCATGACAGAATAATCCATGCTACACTGATTGTCAAAATTTTGTTTAAAGTAAATGTTTCAATCACGTTAATCCGGTCCTGTGTGAAGCGGGTTATCGGTCTAAGCAGTTTACAGCCAGGCACTAGAATCTTCAGCCCGAAGAATCTAGTATAAACCTGATGCCAGCCAGATCTTGGGTTAGTAATTTTTCTTTCATCCTGCTGCATGGACGTATTGTCTTTTCACAGAGAACATTGGAAGATTGACAACCATTTGACAGTAAATGATAAACAGCTGCCTTAGGACGTCGAAATATAAGTTATTATAGATATCGAATAGCAGAAGCTAAATAGGATTATGTGGCAAATTTACTTGCCAAATTTGTCAAGCATTTTAAGCAATCTACGATATGTAGGTGCGATATGAAGGTGCAAAATTAGGAATTGAAGGGGTGGTCACTTTCCAGTTCACATACAATGCATTCTTCTAAGAAGCTGCTAAACAAATGCAATTTTAGTAATCACAAAAGGGGGCTATGCACAAAGCATGTGACAAGATCTTCCAGCAAAACGGATGTCCAGGAAACTTCACTAAATGTTATAGGATGTAGAATAACTGCCAACAAGAAACATGTTTAAAAAGACTAATGAAGAATTAGATTTTGCAACATTGCTCAGTTGTTTCTAGCTTATCCTCTTTTATAATTATATCAATGTTTAGATCCGCTTTAGTACATTGCCTCTGCAGTATAAATTGATTCATGATGATAAGTCAATGCACTTATTGGTAAACTATTTCAAAAGACATGTCATTATTGGAAAAAGCCTAAATACCCCGTTAAAGCTCCACTTTATGAAAATCATCATTCTTCAGATTGCGGAAAATCACCAACTGCGCGTCCCTTCAGCCTAAAACTATATGGAAAAACCATTCCCACTTTGCAATCTAGAAGCCCACTTTGGCATGCCTTCAAGGGCTTCAAAGACAACTTTAACCATTTTTCAATAGGTCAAGCCAGAATAAAAGTCCATGTTCACTTTTCATGTGATTTATTCCATGTAATTCAACTCAATTAAACCCAAATAATTTAGTAACTCTCACCCCATATTAATGTAGTTTACAACTAAATAGATCGTCAAAGGATCGTTTAAGAATTTTGGTGAAAAAACTCTCCTTGGTTCTTTATATTATGTGCTTATTTAGTTCTTGCACTATAGTTCATTGTTATCTTCGCACTTTAAAATTGTAAACTGAACAATTCTTTGTGTTTAACAGCTAACATTTAAAATTATCTAATTTTTCTATATATTTTCTGTCGAAAACACTGTCTTTTATCTTCTAATCTCTAGTACATCTTCTTTTTTATAGTCACATATTTACATTTTTGCACCTTGTATGTTTTGATATTTGCATGCATCTTCTTGACCCTTATATATTTATCCTTACTTGTATAGCTTGTTGAAATTGTATTGAACGATAGGTTGTATCTTCTTAGATAGTTAAACCTTACAGTGATTAGATATTTATTGTATTCATCTTTTATATGCTTAAGTATATTTTAAACCATTGCATGTAAACTTGAATCATTAAACGATCTTCTACTTTATTTCTACCTTTTGTTCTCAATTTTATATTTTCCCTGCTTTCTTCTATTTTTGATCTTTTAAATATTTTTTACTTGAACTTTTAGAAAATAGCCTTGGTATTTTTCCCTACTCAAGCCTGAAAAGCCGAAGTCCGACTCTTCCGCTTCACCCCACTATCTGCATTCCACAACCTTGAGACGCATTACCTACCCACCAGATGAACATCAAATGAGCCTTTAAAAATTTAAATTAAAATAAGCAAGAACTCTGTCATATCTTGCAAGAAAGCAAATAAATAGTAAGCACAGTAAATGGTAAATTCAAATCACGAAGTAAAGAGCAAGATTAGAATGTTACCCCTCCTTTGGAAGAGTTCGGTGAAATAAGGGGAATTAGTATCAGCAAAACCACCACTGCCAAGTCCTAGATGTGGGGGAGGGAGGATAAGATAAAAATGTCATCAAATCCAAATGCTAATTTTCTACAATCAGTAAGCAACAATCACCAACTCAGGTGAACAAAAAAATCAATTGCTGCAAACTTGACTGCAAACCATAGAATCCAAATCAGAAGGTGAATCTTCTGATTTACTCTCTCAATGATACAAATACCCAATAAAATTGGCAATATTGTATATTAGCTATCAACCCCTTTACAGGGCTATACCTCAATAGGCTGAATGATTAATTGCTTGAGCATCAAACTTGAAAAATGAATTTTATCTCTGTAAACAAAATAAACAGTTACCTGAAAGAGTAAAACCGAAAAGGTAGCACGACCATGGCGTGATGTGCTCTCCCCTCGTTCTTGGAGCACCTGAAGCACAAACCCACGTTGTCTGAATAATGTAAGGTCAAAAGAATATATGCATTCGACATTTAATCAATTGAGATGACATAGAGCCACAATTTGAAACACACAGAATACACCTCTAATCCAGAAGTACAATGACATGGTTATCATCAAGAGTTATCATCATACTCTTGAGCAGTAACATTAAGACTTTTTCAATTGGATCGGCTATGAACCAAAACTTTAAATTGAGAAAAATCCATGGACTGATTTAACAAATGGCTGCTTTTCAACTTCACACCATCAATCCCCTAGAGGTGGTGGAAATTTCAGGTGAAGTACCTATAAGCATGACACGGGCTTGGTATAAAATCCTAGAAGGCCAAATTGCATGCCAATAGACTTTGGCATGCAGTTAAGCTTATACAAAGGAGCAAGCCTCCAAAACTCTCCTAGACTAAAAAAAGTGTTCAGAGACGGTCAAAGACTATAAGTAGATCCACAATGTAATATTGTCATCTCAGAACATAGCAGAAAGCAAAGCATCTGAACAACATTGACACTAGTGATGTAACTATCAAAGTTACCTTTAATCAATGATAACTGGATAAGGGTGGAAATACAATTCTGGTAAAAGAGTAGGCAACTTCCAGCGAAAGAAAGCATAAGTTTATAAATATACAGATTGCAGCCATGGCACAAGTAGAGTTATTAAATAAAGGTATTATAGAATGACGAAATTGACTGTCTATCATAAAGTCTTAGAAGTTTACTAGAATTTTATTGGGAAAACAACTGAAAAAAAGATACAGAATGGAATAAATATGTGAAGGGAGAGAAATTCGCGATGGGAGAGAAATATCGCAAAGATGTTGTGTGCAAGAGGCTAATTTAGGTGTTGCTTGCATACATGATTACAAATGAAGATACAAACATTTTGCTGTGTGGACCTGTTGCTCCTCAATAATAGATACTTCCCTAACATTGATTCCTTACTATAGATTATGCTGGTTACAGCCTTAATACTTCATGAGTGCACAGTTAAAAACGTTTTACTTTTCGTTCATTGGCATGGTCAGCTTCGTGGCATAAACAGTTGTCTCTATAGTAAAAAGAACAAACAATTAAAAAACCCCTCAAAACAACACAGATTTGGCTTTTCTATCTGACCTCAACGTTATGAATATTGTTGTCGATACTCCTACCCAAGGCCTACCTATAAACAAATCCCCACCATGTGACATCACCCCAGGTAGCCATGGGGTTGCTCTAAAGAGCATGGTAAGCACAATATCTCAAACAACAAATACAATACTAAGGATATTCACACATGTGCTTCATTGCTTATAAAGGTACTGTTGGACGGTTTAAGGCATAGCTCCCATGAGACAGAAGTTACGAGGATAGCATATATGAATGCCAAAAACTCCCCCACCCTATCCAATAACCCCAAATAAATTAATAAATAATAAAAATAATAATTGAAATAAAATAAAATAAATATTAAAATATTAAAATATAAAATAAATCAAAAAACGAAAAATGATTATTATTACCAATATTTTAGCAAAACATCAAGTGCAGGAAAAAAAGATCACCTGCAACACAACAGCTGTTGAAGACAAGGCCAGCCCATTACCAATGACGATTGCTGCAGGGCCTGGAAGACCAGCAACAATATGAGCAACCAAGCCAACAACCACTGCAGTCGTCAGAACCTGCAAGTTGTCAAAAAAATATTAAATAACAGATAAAATTTAATTCTTCATTAAACTTATAGAACTTGGATATTTACCTGAGCAGAACCTAACCCGAAAACATACTTTTTCATTGAGCTTAGACGTTCTACAGAAAGCTGCAAAGTGTGAATCATATATTTCATGGCTTGTTCTAGAAATAAACTGTCAGATATGCACACTAAATCCTATTCTATTTAAGAAAGATAACCTGAACATTTTTAATATGGTACCTCGAGACCAATATTAAACAGCAAAAATACAACTCCAAATTCAGCTATAGCCTTCGTCCCATGAACATGGCGTATGATAGACAGCCCATAAGGACCAATAAGGATACCAGCAGCAAGATACCCAAGCACAGGACTCCCTAGAGCATATCACAAGATCCAAATGCATCATTAGCATAACAAAATGCTTATTTATCTAGATAAGCAAGACCCTAGATATCACTTTCCAACTCCTGATATCCAGGCAATAGAATAAGCCATCACACTTCCAAACTCATAAAGAAAAATATTTCAGACTAAACTGAAACTATACAAAATCACAGGACTCCCTAGAGCATATCACAAGATCCAAATGCATCATTAGCATAACAAAATGCTTATTTATCTAGATAAGCAAGACCCTAGATATCACTTTCCAACTCCTGATATCCAGGCAGGCAATAGAATAAGCCATCACACTTTCAAACTCATAAAGAAAAATATTTCAGACTAAACTGAAACTATACAAAATCCACAAATCTATTATTTCATTTAAAAATTCAGGAATGAAGAGCCATAAGAATAGGTGATCAGGGCTTCGTTCTGTCTCAAATGACTGCCCATCAGCTGGCAATGTGGAAACCCATAAGCTCTCACTCTGCAAGCATAATTTGTCGCTACTCATTAGGCTGTGATATGCCCGTACCTGGCCATACCCTCCAACTCAAAACAGCCCAACCACCCTAGCCTGAAGACCCGATCTGAAGATGATCCAGACCAAGATCTAGGTACTTGGGACTGACTGGCATTAAAATACCACTTGAAAATGCATAACTATAAACAGTAAAAAGAGACAGTGAGAATTTAGATAAAATGAGAATATGCTTCGGAGAGGAAAACCATGTGGAGCAAAATTTCAGTTGATACTTGGGTCTGACCTAAGGTTTACCATGTCCACATGAACCCAAGGATATGAATGCAGGAATCGTCTAATAGAGGTAATCTCTAGTGCATGAATTTTGATTTGGGCCGTCTAAAATTGGTGATTGCTAGTCTGTAACTGGATTCTTTGAATTGTAGTAGATTGGGGATCGTAAGCAATTAGTTCTTAAGTATTCCCAAATTATTTCTCCCCACAACTTCTTCAGGAGAGAACACAATATCACCGTGTATTAGACAAAAGAGCTAAATAAGATATTCGAACAAATATCGCCAGTGGGTGAGATAAAAAGAAAGAACCGAAGCCTAAACTGATAAAAGAAGGGACAGATATGAGGCACAAATGTCGGTGTGAACCCTTGTGTTTCTGCACAAGTTAAGGTTGTTCATTTTGTCGTTTATCTTTTTTTTGAGAGGGGAGTAGACGCAAGGTAAAATGAAGAACAAACAAGGGAGAAACTATTATATCATATATTTTACACATGAAAAACGAGACTGATGTGTGTGTGTGTGACATAAGGCAAGTTTGATGAAAGGTAAATTAAGGGAGTAAGGCAAACCGGACCATTATAATCCATTCATGCTATAAGAATTTATTAATGATACATTGAACTTACACGTTATGGTTTTCTTGGCAGAAATCGATAGTAATTTGTTCAAAAATCTAAATTTTAAACGGTTCATCCTTTTAGTAGTTCTCTTTACCTGTCAATTTATTTGTTTTAGACTTAAATACAATTTTCCAAGCAAAGCTATCATCGATCCCTTTCCTGAATATTACACTATAGAAAAAATTTGGGGGTAGCTCTTTGTTGCATGACTTGAAGTAGATGAAAAACACGCTAGGTTCTCCTCCTTCTCAACTGACCAGTGTTTTAAAATGTGCTTGCCTAGGCACCTAGATAGACCGCATATGTGGTTCTAGGCTATCGGCTGCTTAGCTAAGCCCCGCTTAAACGGCCGTCGTTTCTCACCCTATTATTTAGGTAAATAGTTAAATACACACCTTCTCATTCGTTAAGAGCTACATGTTAGGTTTAATATGGATAAAAATCCATATTTTATTCTTCAATTTTATTTTACTTGCACTCTATATTTAGACTTTTTATAAGTGAATCGGGATTGATATATGTATAAAAATATCAACGTTTCACACATATTCAAATCTACCTTGTCTCTTCCTTTTTTTCTCCAAATATATTTCCAAAATCTAGAGAGAGATGGAGCAAGGATCCTTCAAAAAAACTCCAGAGTTTTTCTTTCTGTGTAGTAAATTTTATTTTTAAGAGTTGTTTCTACCATGTTACCCTCTTTCCTCTTTTTCTTCTTCTAATCTTCAATTTCTCTATTTAAGTTTTTTTTCTAGTTTTTTCAAGTTTCTGGTTTACTTTTTTCTCTGTTTTTTAACTGTTTCTTTTCTTTCTTTCTTATATGTTTCTCCTTTATCATGTCTTTCTATTTTGTTCCATTCTTCTACTTACTGTTCTTGGGATTTTTATCTATTTTTTGTTTTGTTTTGTTTATTGTTTTATTTCTATGTTTAAAACATTATTTTTGTTCTCTATTTTCTCTATTATACTACTAAAACTTGTAAAATCCTAGCAAATATAAATGTATGTGCATAATTTCGTTCTCAATATGTTAATGCATTATGTTAATGCCATTATCAATATTTATTTATTTGTGTTGTTCATCTCACCATTTGCATGTCATAACATGAAAAATAAACCGAAAGTCATAATAATCCATTAAAACAATAAAAACTTCTGCAAATTGAAAGTATTGTTAAAGAAATATACATTATGTGTTACTTGTTATACGTTAACATAGAAGAGGTGACAAGGGAAAAAAACAATTACAATTGATGCTAATCTTTACTGATCTCTTAATGTCTCAATTTTATCAATAGTACTAAGTTACTAACTACTCGCCCAAAAATAAACTAATATTAAATGTGTAAGCTTCAAAATTTTAAGTGACTAGTGTAAGGTAAAACAAATCACACACAATGTTAGACAATAGCAAGAGCCAAATGTTAACAAAACAATCAACTAAAAACACCTTTAGGTGGTTCAATTGGAAGTCGTACAATCTTCAACCTTGAGAGACCGCCTAGGTGCTACAGTGGCCGCTTAAGCGCTCAGCCTATATGGCTGCTTCGCTTTTTTATCTCGATTTTAAAGCACTGCAACTGACCTTTTAGGATTTACGTCAAACCACTCTCTTTCCAGTGATCCTTCATTAGAAAGTTACAACCAATTTAGTTGGATTGACAATAGCCAGCAATAATATACCTTACCAAACAAACTTATGTGTACCGTAGTATGAAAGTCTCACCATGCATTTGATGAAAATATTGGATGCGTTAGTTCACCCATTCAGGGCCAGATATCTAGGTAATGCATGGATACGTAGAAATATCAGTAACACCCTTGCCTCCACAACTAATAAAAGCTATTTTGCATACTTCCTCAAAGCCTCCACACGTTTTTAATTTCCTAAGATTCATTATGTAGCATGTAGGAAGAGACAGCTTAGATTTGCAATGTGTCAGTTTCCTAGTTATTTTTTTTCCCGCGAATGAGAGACTGGCTAGAACAACCGTTTATATATTTATCAGCATCAACAACTTTTCCAGTGGAAACATGGTAATTTAAATGAAACCCATTCCATATTATGCATAAGAAAATTAAAACATGATTTGCAGGAAAATGAAAAGGAAAGATAAAGGTTTATGCACCATTATAGATATAAAGAAAAGTTAATTCCTCTGGTAGCACCTGAGAGTTTTAAAAATATAATGTTTCAAATGATACACAAGAAAATTGATATAAAATTGATGGGAAAAATGCAACGCTGAAAGCAGACTGCAAGCAACTGATAAGGAAGAACTTTTAGTTACCTCCCGGTATCTTCTGGAATAAAGGTACAAAAATTACACTGGCAAGTAGTAACCATAACATGTCAAAGAGGGATGCTTCCTCTTCGTTTATCTGAAAACGATGAAAAGCAGTAATCAGATAACACACTGACTAGCATCAAGGAGAGTTCTACTTAACAATCACAATAAGAAATACAATGGAAAACTATACAAATAGATGGTGCAGAAATCTACTACAAAAAGCATCTACCTCTTGATGGGGTAACTGCGCGATGAGTTTTTTCAATCTTCTTGGAATCCTCCGTATCTCTCGAACCACAGGCTGCGCAGTTAAAGTTACTTCTTCAATGCCAGGAATCATATCAGGTTGCTGAAGCAAGCGAGAATTTTTTTCTGCTCGGTTATTAAGAAAAATAGCCCTGTGAGACCAACACACACAAAACACGTACGTACCAATGAGAAACAAAACCCCCACATAATGGTACATCAATATATCAACCGCAGTACAAAAGAATACTTGCTAAAAGATCCTTCTTGTGAATAAAACAATGGAAATGGGTAAGAAAAATCATAGGCAAGCTGTAGAGACCTGACTGCACCAAACTGTGATGTTTAAAATTAATTTCTTATCTACAAATAGTAATATAAATGAAAGTGTAGAACTTTTTTTAATGAGTGATGTAAGAATTCAAACTGAGGAGGTGCATAAGCATTTTTTGTTTGTGTGGGCTGATGCGTCTAAGATTTGCTTCTACTAAAAGCTAACTTTTTGCACAGCTGACTTTGCAAACTGATGGGACTAGTGATGCAAACTCAACAGCTAAGCAAACTAAATCACAAAGTTGAGATCTACACAAAGCATGAAATCAAATGGCTACATGACAAGTTGGTGTGTACATTGTATGGTATGACTGTATGAGATGATAAATAGAAAAAAATCTCACATGTGATGTCAAGAATCTACAACTGATAGGATCCGCTAGGGTTTTCATGGATAAAAATAGGGTTTTTGATGGAAATGTGGGATTTTTAGTGGAAAAGATGGATTTTTAGGGTTTCATAGAAGAGATTTGGGGATATGTTGGATTTTTATTGATATAAACAGGAATAGGAAAAGATACAAGATAGATTTGAGTTCTTTAGAGAGAAACTCGCTCTTCCTTGGCCATGTTCGAGAGGTGGACCGCTCTCCCAAGCTTCTATTCGAGACAAAGACGCAATCTCCAACGAAAGAGTTTTTTCTCTCAAGATTCAACACACTATTTGATCCCCTAAAAAACTGAAAATTATGAAAACATCCCTAAAACTCCCAAAACTCCAGACGTATCATTACTCCGTCCCCAAAAATCATCGTGTCCTCAAGTTGGTGCTTGTAGTCAATGGGTCACGCTGCTCTAAATGGGTTGCATGCCTCCTTCTCGGTCAAAGAGATACGATTGGTCTCTGTCGTCATCAACGATACCTGAATAGATGTCATGGTGATCACACGACCCGGCTAAAGGTCCTCTCCATGCCCAAAACAGAAACGTATGTGCTCGGGTGGTCGTCCATGTGCAAACCATGGGCCATGAGACCTCGCAAAAGTGTCGACGAGCCACAGTAGGTTCTGAATACTGTCGTCGGACTATTGCGGGCCTATTAGAACAGTGCGCAAGCCCGGACAGGCCTGCAGGGCTGCAAGCAAGGCCCGCAGAGCCTGCAACCCTATGAGCAGTGCTGATGGGCCTGCAGGCGACCGGCTGGCCTGCAGGACAGAGGGCAAACCCTGACGGGCCTGCAGGCCAGTGGTCATATGGTTGTCAACCCTCTCGTTATCCACTGTCGTTTTCTCGAAGTCTCGATCCACGTCTGCTAGAAGCCCTTCTCTGAAATCTTCGTTCTTCTCCTTCTCTGCCGTCAAAGATTGCGCCTTTAGCCCTAGATCTGGTTTTTTGCACAAATCTGAATTCGTCGCAGCCTTTAGATCCACGACACCATGGTTTGCATGAAGGACTACATCTTCACATCCAACGCCTTGGATCTTTCTTCAAACGATGCCATAACCTCATACCTGAGTTCCTCTATAGATTTCTTCAGATCCGCTACTTTGCCATCAAGTCTTTCCTCCACAGCTTCAATCTTTTCAGTGATAACCGCCAACATGAATGCCAAAATCGTTGCGGTAATACCAAGTTGATAGGATTCGCCACGGCTTTGATGGATAAAATTAGGATTTTTGGTTTTAAAAGGTGAGATGTTTGTGGGGAAAAGGGATTTTTATGTAGAAGAGATTTAGGAAAAGATGGAATTTTTATTGATATAAACTGGAATAGAAAAGGATACAAAATAGATTTGAATTCTTTCGAGAGAAACTCGCTCTCTCTTGGTCACGTTCGAGATGTGAACTGCTCTCCCAAGCTTCTATTCAAGACGAAGCCGTAATCTCTAACAAAAAAGTTTATTCTCTCGAGATTCAACACACTATTCGACCCCCCATAAAAACTGAAAATTACGAAAACGTCCATAAGACTTCCAAAACTCCAGATCTATCAACAACAAAGATGTTAGATGTAGAGAATGTCTAAATACAATTCATCATAGGCTAAATGCATGGACATGTGACATGCCTTAGTTAGTAGCTTGAAGGTGGATTTAAGGTTTGTAAAATAAGTGTAATGTCTCTACTATAAATAAGGCAAAGGAGGCATGGCAAATAAGCTCTTGTGGTTCTTACTCGCTTTGCTCAATTGACATGGTATCAGATCCATAATCTCCATAAAAAAGCGTGTTGCCATCTTCTCCTTCCTTCTATTGAAGTTGTGATCACTAACTTTCTCTAATCTTATTGTTAATAGAGCTATTCCACAAGGATGCTAAAGACCCATGCCGAGGTTAATCATGTTCCGATATCTTAAGGAAATAGATCTGATAGGTCCCAAGGGATGATCATTGTCGTTACGCAGAATTATCTTGTTTCTAAATCTCAAAAGATCTTTGGTAGGTCTTAAGGAATGATTATTTACATTTGGCACAGAATTATCATGTTCCTATATCTTAAGGGATGAGCTAGGAAAATCTCCAGGGAAGTTCTTTGCAATTGACATGAACAGTCTTTTTACTAAATCTCAAGGAAAGATCTACGGTTGCATATCATGATGGGAGAAAATTTTAACATAGTGGCATAAAATCAAGTGAACACAACCATATTTGATTGTCAATTGAATTGAAAAAATTTCTATTATCATTGAATCATTGAATTTGTAATGATCCAATTAAGGATCAAATGGGTTAGTGTTCACTTGATTTTTAGTGTATTAGGGAGTGTATTAGGGTTTTAATATATGCAGATCACTATCAAAGAATCTAAACTTCAAAAATGTCAAAAAGCCCCCATAAGGATATGCTGCAGTGCAAAAAATTTCTTCGCTGATAGCATATTCATTATATGTATAAATATATATAGTATATAATGAATGCGTTTTTAGTGCAGCATAATGAATGTGTTCACTTGATTTTTAGTGCAGCATATGCTGCACTGCAACATAATGAATGTGTTCACTTGATTTTTAGTGTATTAGGGTTTGTATTAGGGTTTTAATATATACATATCACTATCAAGGAATCTAAACTTTAAAATGTCAAAAAGCCCCCATAAAGATATGCTGCAATGCAAAAATTTTCTTCGTTGATAGCACATTCATTATATGTATACATACATACATACATATATATATATAATGTTTTTTAGTACGAGAACATATATATACATATATACATATATATACACAACAATGTATAATATACAATATATATATACACAACAATGATATATGTGTTGTTAGCGCGAGATGCTGACTTACATATATACACTGTAATGGGCCCTTTTTTCTTTCTTTTCTTGGTTGGCCCACTGAGCCCAAGCCCACATGGGCTCCTTTATTTCCTTTTTCCTCTCTCACTCATTTCACGCGATCGAGCCCATTCGGTGGCTTTCGATCAAGGGTGATCGCTCGCCCTCTCTCTCGTTCGCCTCTTCGTCCGACAAAAACCCTAAAACGAGCAAACACCCCTCTCTCGTCCTCTTGTACGGCGCGATCGACGTGCACTCTTCTCTCGTACGACGTGATCATCACGTCATCTCCTCTCATACGACCATTCGGAAGCTATCATTGCCCCTCTCGCTTCGATCGCGTGAATTGAGGCCACGATCTCCACGATTCTTCTCCCCAACGGTTCCTTTGAGTCTTATATCTCCTTATCACATTTCCTCTTCAATCATCATGCGAAAATTGTAAGTATTTTTACTCATTCCTCTGGAGCTTCCGACTGGATTTTTCTGCGGCTTAGGGACTTATTTTTTGTGGCTATTTTTGGCTCTGTGCTGGTGATTTCGGTTCTTTGATTTATTTGGTTCATCGGCAATTTTACGGTAGACTCTTATCTTCCTCAAGCCACAGTTAATTTCAGTTTCATTGTTGGTTAATTTTTGTGCAAAAAATTGAATTTTACGAATGCTGGGAGATGATGATTTGGGTTGGGGCGTCGTTTTCCCCCGATTGTGGCTGTGGGCCCTCCTTAGCTGTCGTTTTTTTTTGCTTTCTATAGGGATTGTATGTCGAAGGGCTCAGGCGAAGCTCTTGGGTTTTGTTTTTGTTGGTTTTGGGGCTCTCGGTCCCCTTGATTTTCCTGTCTGGTTGTCTCGGCCCTCTGACCTTTGATGTCGATGACCAACAAGCCCTTGCTCCTTGTGTTTTTGGCCTTCTGATTAAGGGTTTATGACCCTGCAGTGGGGTTATTTCCTGCAGTTGGATTTAGTGTACCTCCTTGACCCTGCAGTGCCTCGGTTTTGCCTCCTGACCTTAGAGTGAAGGCCCATCCCCACTCCATTGTGTAATTTCGGAATTTTCCTGCAAGCCACTAGATGAAGAGGAGAAATATCCCAAATCTGATCCCTCTAGCCTAGAACTTTCAGAACCATTAGGAGTTTGACTTTCAGTTGTCCTTTATTAAAGCAGTTGCTATGTTTCATTGCATAGAATAGTTTGTATGTTAACATTAGTTCAGATCTGAAATTCCTTATAATGGGAAATATTTCTATCTTTACTTTATTACAATGTCAGCATTAATACTATGCCATTTAAATTGTTGAGAAATTATCCATGTAAGCATGCTAGCACTAGAAAGTTCAATGATATGCTTAAACTGTGACGATACTGATAAGTATTGGTTGTGGATTGAAATGGAGAATTGGCTCATGACATGTCCTGTTACAACATGTACAAAACATGACATATTGTGTGTAATCCCCAAACTATGTAGTTTGAATAATATTAAACCTAGACAGTTTCATAACACTATTGACATGTAAAACTGGAGATAACTAAAAATCTAGACAATATGACCCGACATGAATATTGCACACGGCACCAAACTGTTAATTAAACAACTTCGCATGACTCGCTGGGATTTTGGGAAACTTATAATTGAGAGAGTGTAGGAGCGATTAGAGCCCGGCTTTTGACCCGTATCTGGGAGGATTTCTGTTTATGAATCCTGAGTCCTTGTCACTCAGCACGGGGTAGCGCTCTGCGGTCCAAGATGGTCTTCGAGTTACACATCGTGCTCTCCGTTATAAGTCACAACCTAGGACTTTAACAAGTACAACCTTGTAGTAGTTTGATGACATTAAATGATCATAATATGTTATATCTTTTTACCGTACCAATTATAACTGTTGCTATCATATCTGTTTGTTATGCACCGCTATTATTCATGTTGTTTGGTTAGATATAATCTACTCTATTGAGCAGTGGTATCACTCCTGTTGTTGCCACTAGGTGACGAACAGGAATACACCGAGGCATCGAGGTACGAGGAGTCGGAGTTTTCGATTCAGAACGATGGGTCTTGAGGACTGGCTAAGTGTTAGTGTACTTGGTGTTTTCTTTCAAAGTAATTTTGTTTTAGCCTTAGAGTGAGATCGTGAGTTTGTACTTTTGTTTCCTTATACTAAAACTCTGTAAGCTTGATGTGTATGTAATGAAATAAAAAAGATATTCCAATGCAGTTATTTTCTGCTTTGCTCCTTATTGTTTTCACTGGCATCTGCAAGACATGCGTGTAATTGTGTAAATGTAATGGCACCCAGGTACGAGGCGTTACATATACCTTTTGTTTTTGTTTTTTAAATTTTTTCGCATATATATTCTACATATCGTGAATGATCAACATACCAAAAACAGCTGAATTAAATTCTATTTAATCATCAATCCATCTGTTACAAATTTAATGACTAGAACAATAGAACTTTTGTAACAAATGGATCGAATGTCAAATCTCAATAGGATTCACACATATTTGGGGTTTTGTGATTTTAGAATGTGATATCAATCCTTAAATATTTTCAAAAATATAAGAGAGGGTAGATATTTTGTGCTATCATCGCAGGAAAATTCATGCATTAATAGCACATATCCAGGTTATATACATATATATTTAGTAAAAGTATTCTTAAAGTGACTTCTGAGATAATTTCTGAATACTAAACCATGACTCTAAATCTCATTATGTACTTATTCTACGGATGATCCATTCTGTTCATTATTATCTACATGTCCTTAAATGATTGTTACAAAAAAATCATGCACTTCTAATGTGTTCTAAACATGCGTAAAGTGATTACAAAATGAACGATTTCTTAATAATAAAGACATCATTTGATTAATGGTCAAAAGGTGCTTAAGTCATATAATTTTTCATGAACAACTATTTTGAAACATGAACATCATGATGAATGGAATGGATAATCCATAAAGTTGTTTAATGTTGCTTAATGATGTGATTTTAAGTTGGCACCTTAGATAATTATCTAAGGAGTCACCTTAGAAACACTTTTCATATATATATAGGGAAAATGTACATGTGCATGTGTGCAGATAAATTACCGTCGCACATGCCCATTTTCCCAAAAAAATTTCATTTTTTGCAATTTTTTCATGTTTTTGTTGTTCACCTCATGGATGATAAACATAAAAAACTCAAGTGATTCCAACACTTTTTGAGCCCACGTCTACCATTTACAATTTCAACGGTTCTTCAGCAAGTTTTAAGACCGTTGAAGTGGCAATGGATAGATTGGGCTCAAAGAGTGTTGGAATCACTTGATTTTTTGTACACTGATAATCCAAGAAGTGAACAAGCAAATGAAAAAAGTTCAAAAAAAACTAAAAAATTGGGGGAAATGGGCATCATGTCTTACTTGTGCACATGCACATTTCCACTATATACAGAGTAATATTCTGGTGCGAAAAATATGGTGAAAGCACATGTGAAAAACATTTTAGCTATTTTTATAAAAAAATTTGCAAATTTTTTTTATCCATACATTATTACACCATGGAAAATAATGGGTGAAACTTAGGAAAATTTGAGTGCCGATCCAACCGCTACAAAATTTAACGGTTTCAAAACAATAGAACTTTCTGTAATGCCTTGATCGAAGGCCAAATCACATTATTTTTCAACCATTATTTTATGATGTGTGTATAACTGCATGAATTGAAAGCTGAAAAAAATTTGAAAAAAATTAAAAATATTTTCGCACGGAATTTTCCATGCGAAATGTTTGCATTTGAAAATTTTCCTATGTATGTATGTATTTAAAATGTGTACCATAAGTTTTATCAAATGTATAAAGAAAAACAAAATAAAATTATCAAAAATGATTCGTACTTATTAATATCGCTGCATTCTAATCTTAATCACAGAAAAACCATTACAAAATTCAACGGTTTCAAAACAACAAAACTTTTTGTAATGCCTTGATCGAAGGTCAAATCACATTATTTTTCAACCATTATTTTACGAGGTGTGTATAACTGCATGAATTGAAAGATGAAAAAAATTTGAAAAATATTAAAAATATTTTCGGACGGAATTTTCCATGCGAAATGTTTGCATTTGAAAATTTTCCTATGTATGCATGTATTTATTTATTTAAAATGTGTACCATAAGTTTTATCAAATGTATAAATAAGAACAAAATAAAATTATCAAAATTGATTCGTACTTATTAATATCTCTGCATTCTAATCTTAAACACAGAAAAATGGCTTGAAAACTCAACACCCGGCCTGACCATGTACACGCAAATGATGTCACTCACATGTTCGAGAGGCATTTAGTCTGTGTTCAAATAGTACACAACATAAGTACAGGGGCATCAACAAGGTCCGTTGAATCCGAGACATGGCAAACGCAACCCAAAAATTACAGGTTTTGGACAGCTATAGCCTGGTGTAATACAAGCACATGGTACCCCTCATGTTTCAAAGGTGTTTAGCTTGCTTGAGAAATGTTTAGTTTGTGTAAATAGTATCCAACACTCGTTTAGGGGCATCAACAGGGTCCGCTGAACCCAAAACCCACCCCATCCGACTCCAAAAGTTACATGTTTTGGAAAGTTATAGAACCTACAATGGATGTACTTAACTATCTTCTAAAATCAGACCAACTCAAACCCATACTTGAACACTAATGCGTCTGAAACTGACATCGAATAACAAGATATTTAGGTACATATGCACTTGATAGTGATGAAATTTGGCATTCTCGCAATGAAGGACCCTACTCACTTCAGTGGCAATACAATTCAACATTAAGGTATATCTAAGTTAGCAGCTGATTATTGATCATGGTGACAATGCTTCTAAAGGCTTTTGAATAAATGTCAACTTTAATTGCTATAAAATCACAAAATATAGACAAGGCCAATTTCTGCAAAGAGACCAAAAATTAAAAATAATTAGCAAAATCGACCAAAAAATAAATTAGCAAAATGAAACTTTTCTTGTCCAGTTAGCACAGGAGCTACTGACTGAGCGACCTTGGCGTGTGGCCCATGGGCCGCAGTTCCCACGTGCGGCTCATGGCCGCATCTTCCAAGTGCGGCCTTGGGCGGCACCTGTGGAGTGCGGCCGCTTGCAAATAAGAAGACAGTGCCCGCCCGTTTGGCTGCCGTTCTTCTTCTTCAAAATTTTTGATTTTCGACGCTGCACCCGTGAAGTCGGGCCATAAATCTAGGAATTGGGTGATATCGGCACCGCTACAGGTAATTTCAACACTTAAGCTCTCAAGTATTGACTGTTTTTTATGTTTATTATACAATCTAGCATGAAAATTATGGTTTATGAGCTGATTTCTAGAATTGGGAAAATTTGTAGTGATATATGATAATTAATTGTATGTTATATGGTTTCATAAAATGGAGGCGGCTGAACCCATAACTGATGTGGTCTTGTATGACCAAGCACATCATCGTTCTGCGGATGCAGGACAAGGGCAGATATTTAGAAATAATTAATAGTAAAAGTAATTATGATTGGAAGTAAAATAATTAATCTGGGCATTAATTGTTTGCAGGGAGCCAGGGATCGATAAGAGTTGTGGATCATGGACAAAGACATACCGCATGGAGATTAGACATTCGTGTGAGAGATTATATCGAAGCCGCCAGATTACACATTTGTGCGAGATTGCTTGGGTACGGTTGGACCACACATTGCTGACGGCTTTGGTTGAAAGATGGAGGTCATAGACCAATACATTTCACATGCGTCAGGGAAAGATGACAATCACGCTTCAGAATGTGGCAGTCATCACATGCCTACCCATTGATGGGGAACCTATATGGCATTGTGAAATGCGAGATAGCAGCTAGGGTGTGTTGTTGGAGCGGCTACTTGGACAGGATACCACATCAAGAAAAACAGCCAAAGTGAAACTTATTTGGCTACGTGATACATTTAAGCAGTTGCATGAGGATGCAATGGAGGAGGACATTCAGCATTATACACGGGCGTATATGCTATATATGATTGGAATATTATTGGTTCCGGATACAAGCAAAGGATCTGTAAACCTCTGTTGGTTGACCGAGCTAGAAAATTTTCAGGAGGCCGGCTCATATTCATGGGGAAGTGCGATACTTGCGCACTCGTATTCTAAGCTCAGAAGGGTGGCATTAAAGTAGACGAAGTCTATATATGCATGCGGACTCTTGTTGCATGTATAAAAATTTTCATTAGCTAAAATAGTGATATATCTATATATCTATATATATTTAACATCTTAGAAAAATTCATATTAACTGGCTTGGTCATGGGAGAGAATGTATGTAGGAAGACCAAGGCTCCTCCTGGATGTATTTGATGCCACCGTTCCCTATGGGTTCGGGCGGAATGCGGTGAAAACATTAATCGAAACTGCTCATAGGAACATCGATACGTACAGATCCAAATGAAGATGATTTAGCATGGATACAACAATCGGTTGCTGTTAACACAATTGTGGAAGATGGAGAGGCTTTGCCAGAGAAGTTGAAAAGGAAGAATGGCTAAATGCAACAGTTATGAGAAATACAATGGAAATGAGAATGGAAAAGTCTAGACCTCACATAGTTAGGGGGTGTTCAATGTCGGTGATATGTATGATACAAAGGCTGACTTGATAAAAGCAATAATGGAGTGGAGCATTAAGCGTAATGTTTCATTTAGGCCAATCAAGACAAAAAAGACAAGTTATAACGTGATATGCGGCCTAAATGTTGAGCTCAATCCGAATACACAAGACGAGGCTAGTAGGAGATGTACGTGACATATCCATGCAGCAGTGCGAAAGAGTAGCATTGGGAAGTTCAAACTATCAAGGGTTGTTGAGGAACATACTTGCAATAATCCAACCCTCAATACAGATCACAAAAAGCCACATCATCCTTCATTTGTATCATGATTATGCCAATGGTGAAAACAAAGTTAGATTTGACACCGACAGAAATCCAAGCGGCCATAAACACCATGTTAAGGATCCGAAATTCATATTACAAAGCATGGATGGAAAGATCGAAGGCGTTAGAAATGATTTTTGGAGATTGGGAGGAGTCATATAATCGGCTACCTCGGTATTTAAAGGCCATTTTAGAAACTAATCCGGAGACAATTTACAAGATCACTTATGACACCATCGGGAAAGGAGTGGCACAATTTTCTGGGGTCTTCTGGGTATTTGGTCCTTTAATTAAGGGTTTCAAGTATTGTCGACCGATCCTAAGTATTGATGGATCCATTTGTATGGAAAATATAGTGGGTGTTTACTTGTGGCAACCGGAGTGGATGGAAATGGTGGGTTGTTCCCTTAGCATTTGCTATTGTGTCAGCTGAGAACCAAGAAAATTGGAAGTGGTTTTTCACATGTATATATGAATACATACCAAGTACTCATGGACGAACGATTACCTTCATTTCAGATAGAATGAAAGGAATTCCACGAGCACTAGAAGATGGATGGCTAGCACATTGTCATTATAGGTATTGTCTTCCGCATATTATTGCAAATTACAAGTCGAACGGATTCCGAACACGTACCATGGATCTGGATGGCTGGCACTGCATCAGACTTGCTTACATACAATGCCTTTTGTGCCAAAATCAGAGACGAGTCCATTGAATTAGATCAGTTGATATCTGCATATTTACATGGGGAAGAAAGTGCTGGAAAAATCCAGCTGCAGCAGCCCATGAGGGCTGCTGAAAATTTCAGCAGCCCTCATGGGCTGCTAGTTGGTCAAAAGATGGGGGGAAGAGCAACTCAAGTTGCTCTTGAGTTGCTCCAACCCCTCCCCTTTGGTGCCTATAAAAGGGGAGAGGGCTAAGGTGTTTAAGCATCCCAACACACACCAAACAACAAGCAACAACAACCGGTGCAAGAGTTGTGAAGGGTTGTGAGTGTTTCTTCCAGGTGAGAAAAAGTGTGTTCAATTCCAGAGAGGATTGAGAAAGTTACCCCAGAGAGGGAAGTTATCCAAGAGGGAAGTTACCCCAGAGAGGGAAGTTACCCCAGAGAGGTAAAATTGTAGTGAGTTTTTTTTTGTTTGTTGTTTACCCTAGAGTGTGTAAATTTATTTCCAGTGAGAAATAGTGAAGCCTTTTTTACTCTCCAATTATTACTGTTTTACCGTGATCAGTATCTTTACTAGTTTACTGTAATCAGTAAATCTTCTAGTGATCAGTGAGAATCACAACAAGTGGTATCAGAGCCCATGTGAGCTGTGTGTGAGAAAAAAAGAGTGAAATTTTTGGGAGGGAAATTTTTTTCACCATTATTTTTCCTCTTCAAAATATCAATGGAAGAGTCTTCATCGTCAGGAGCTATGGTCAAATTGACGGTCATAAATTACACACTGTGGAGACCTCGAATGGAGGATCTCCTCAGTTGTAAAGATTTATTTGACCCATTAGAGGTCAAAAGAGTAAAGCCAGATTCCACCAAAGAAGCTGACTGGAAGAAGATGAATCGAAAGACGGTCGGTCAAATCCGACAATGGATTGATCACAGCGTCTTCCACCATGTTGCGCAGGAGACAGACGCACATGCCCTCTGGCAAAAGCTAGAGGCCATGTACCAAGCCAAGACTGCTCGAAATAAAGCCTTATTGATGAGGCGACTGGTAAATTTGAAGCTGCGGAGTGGAACTTCCGTTGCTGAACATACGAGCGAGTTCCAGAGCCTGATGAATCAACTATCTACGGTGGAGTTACAACTTGGAGATGAAGAGCAATCTCTTCTTCTTCTCAGTTCTCTTCCGGACAACTGGGAGACGTTGGTGGTCTCCCTCAGCAATTCGGCCCCAAACGGCAAACTTACCATGTCTATGGTTAAGGATGCCCTCTTCAACGAGGAGGCCAGGAGAAAAGAAGCTGGCACCAACCAATCGCATGCCCTCGTGACAGAGACTCGAGGAAGACAACAAGGAGGTGGTCGCAGCTGGGGCAGAGGCAGGAGCAAAAGCCGTGGTAGGTCCACAGACGGGAGGATGCCTACCTACAAGTGTTACCATTGTGGCATGGAGGGCCACATGAAGAAGAATTGTCGGAAGCTGTTACGAGAACAAGGTCACAATGGTTCTCAACAGAAGACGAAGGATGGAGAGTCGTTAGTCACTTGCACCGGAGAAGTGGCTATTTGCTCTATCCAAGAAGAGACATGCTTTCACGTCTCCAACCAGGACAGTGAGTGGGTGGTTGATACAGCAGCATCATTCCACGCCACTCCTCGAAGCGACTTCTTTACCAACTACAAGGCTGGAGACTTTGGCATCGTGAAGATGGGGAATACAAGTTCCTGCAAGATCGTGGGAATTGGCGACGTTTGGATTCAGACGAACGTCGGCTGCACAATCACGCTGAAGGATGTCCGCCATGTGCTAGATCTCCGGCTGAACTTGCTCTCTGGGACAGCCCTTGACAAACAGGGCTTCGACAACCACTTCAGCAACGGCGCATGGAGAATGACGAAAGGTGCCATGATTATCGCAAAGGGGCACATCTGCGGTACGTTATACAAAACTCATGTGAAGATATGTACCGATAGCCTTAACGTGGTGGAACGTGAGGCTACCCCAAGTCTGTGGCACCAACGACTTGGTCACATGAGTGAGAAAGGGTTATCTCTCTTGACAAAGAAGGAGCTGATCGCAATAACTAAGGATGCTGGGCTAGAACCTTGTCAGCATTGCTTAGTTGGCAAGCAACATAGAGTCTCCTTTAGTTCTTCTTCAACAAGGAGATCAGAGTTACTCAGTCTGGTACACTCTGATGTTTGCGGTCCCTTGGAGGTTGAATCGCTGGGTGGCAATAGGTATTTTCTGACCTTCATTGATGATGCTTCTCGGAAGGTGTGGGTCTACTTCTTGAGGACGAAAGACCAAGTGCTCGACTTCTTCAAGATGTTCCACGTCATGGTCAAACGTGAGACAGGAAAGAAGTTAAAGTGCCTCCGCTCAGACAATGGATGCGAATACACTTCCAGATCATTCGATTTCTACTGTAGAAGTCAAGGCATTAGACATGAGAAGACGGTTCCTCGCACTCCACAACACAACAGCGTAGCTGAAAGGATGAACCGGACGATCATGGAGAAGGTCAGAAGCATGCTCAGTATGGCTAAGCTACCAAAGCCATTCTGGGGGGAAGCTGTTCGTACCGCCTGCTACCTCATCAACAGATCACCATCAGTACCTTTGGATTTCGCAATTCCAGAGAAGGTGTGGTCAGGTAAGAATCCCTCATACTCCCACTTGAGGGTATTCGGCTGCTTAGCCTTTGCACATGTATCCAAGGAGCAAAGGCAGAAGCTTGATGTAAGGACCATTCCTTGTATCTTCATCGACTATGGAGATGAAGAATTTGGGTACAGGTTGTGGGACCCAAAGACGAAGAAGGTTATTAGGAGCAGGGATGTGCTGTTCCAAGAAAATCAGACATTGGAAGACATTGAAAAGCCTATGGCGTCTTCAACTGCAAGCTCAAGTGCTGAAGACATTGTTCCAGACCCAGCACCAACGCAATACGAAGAGGTGCATGAAGAAATACCACAAGAAGAGGAGGCTGTTGAACAAGACGTGGAAGAAGAGGCGGATGCTGAGCAGGGGGAGCCACAACCCTTTCCAACAAATACTGCACCACCATCACCGCAGGCAGATGATGGTACGCCTCCTGAAGTCAACAACTCACAAGCACGAAGATCTGAACGAGGCCGGATTTCATCAACCAGATATTCAGAAGCTGAGTATCTTCTACTTTCTGAAGAGGGGGAGCCAGAGAGTTTCCATGAAGCAATATCTCACAAGAACAAAGAAAGCTGGCTGCAAGCTATGCAGGATGAGATGGAATCTCTGCAAAAGAATTCTACTTATGAATTGGTCAAGCTTCCACAAGGAAAGAAGGCGATGAAGAACAAGTGGGTGTTCAAGCTCAAGAAAGATGGCAACGGAAAGATGGTGAAACACAAAGCTCGGCTGGCGGTCAAAGGATTCCTTCAGAAGAAATGTATTGACTTTGACGAGATCTTTTCACCTGTTGTGAAGATGGCTTCAATCCGCGTCATCCTCGAATTGGTACCCAGGTTGAATTTAGAGCTTGAGCAGATGGATGTCAAGACGGCATTTCTTCATGGTGATCTACATGAAGAAATCTACATGGAGCAGCCAGAAGGTTTCGAGGTTTTAGACAAAGAAAACCTCGTATGCAAGCTGAAGATGAGTCTGTACAACCTCAAGCAAGCACCACGACAGTGGTACAAGAAGTTTGACTCATTCATGATGAGTCACGGCTACAAAAGAACCGCTGCTGACCAGTAGTGGTACACGAGAGAATATGGAGCTGTGCGGAGACATAGTCGGGATAGTTGTTAAATGACAACCACTTCGGATGCAGCTGGAGGGGGAGAATTGCTGGAAAAATCCAGCTGCAGCAGCCCATGATGGCTGCTGAAAATTTCAGCAGCCCTCATGGGCTGCTAGTTGGTCAAAAGATGGGGGGAAGAGCAACTCAAGTTGCTCTTGAGTTGCTCCAACCCCTCCCCCTTTGGTGCCTATAAAAGGGGAGAGGGCTAAGGTGTTTAAGCATCCCAACACACACCAAACAACAAGCAACAACAACCGGTGCAAGAGTTGTGAAGGGTTGTGAGTGTTTCTTCCGGGTGAGAAGAAGTGTGTTCAATTCCAGAGAGGATTGAGGAAGTTACCCCAGAGAGGGAAGTTATCCAAGAGGGAAGTTACCCCAGAGAGGGAAGTTACCCCAGAGAGGTAAAATTGTAGTGAGTTTTTTTTTATTTGTTGTTTACCCTAGAGTGTGTAAATTTATTTCCAGTGAGAAATAGTGAAGCCATTTTTACTCTCCAATTATTACTGTTTTACCGTGATCAGTATCTTTACTAGTTTACTGTAATCAGTAAATCTTCTAGTGATCAGTGAGAATCACAACAGAAAGCATGTAGGCGATGAATGCCGATCATGGAAAACGTTATTGTATCATGACAACAAATTGTTCTGAGAGTTTCAATGGGTGCTCAAAGGTGCTAGAGCTCTACCGATACAAGCGTTGACAGAAAAAACATTTTACAGGTTAAATAAATATTTCTACCATCGTAAACTGAGTGGACAAGGGTGGAGGACAGATTTTGTTCCCACAACAATGGACATTATTGGGAAACGGAGGGAAGAAGCCCGAACATTTATGCTCACAAGGTTTAGTAATTATGAGTGGCAGGTGGCAGACAACGATGGCCTCGGTTTTACTGTTAAGTTACATAATGAGAAATGTTGATGTACTTGCCAAGGTTTTAGGTATCGGTTTCGGAGAGGGTATCGCTCTCTCGAAAATTTAAGTTTCGGTATCGGTATCGTCCGTTTTGGCGGTATCGGACGTGGGTTTCGGTTGGTCAGTATCGGTAGTTTTAAATACATAAAATCTATCAGATATGTAAAAAACTAAAGTAGCTAGAATTTTGCCTTGCACACCCACCGTTTTACTTTGCGCACGTATCACTTATTTGCAAGTTTGCCTTGGAGTTGCTTTGCGTACCTACCATTTTGCTTTGTGCACATATCACTTATTTACAAAGTTGCCATAAAATATCTTCCTATACACATTTAACTTATTTACAAGTTTACCATTCACAATATCCCCCCTCTCTCACGCATTATCCCCCCCCCCTCCCTCTCTCGCGGTTCCCCCCTCCTCCCTCTCTCGCGGTCCCCCCTCTCTCTCGTTCTCTCCCGGAAGCGGCAGCAACGGCATCAGGCGGCAGGCGGCAGGCGGCGGCGAGGCGAGGCGAGGCGAGGCGGCGGCGGCGACGGCGCGGCGGCGGCAGCGGCGGCGGCGGCGGCGACCGGTAAGTTTGATTTTTTTTTCAGTTTCTTCTTCTTCCTCCTCTTTTTTTTTGATTTTGGCATGTTTCTTACCCATTTGCTGGCCGAAACCCTAGGGTTTCGGCCAGTTTCGTCCGATACTGGGCGAAACCGGCCGAAACCCTAGGGTTTCGGCCGATACCGATTTTTTGATGCCGTTTCGGACCGGTATTGGGCGGTACCGGTCCGATACGCCCGATACCAAGAGGTATCGGGCGATACCTCAAACCTTGGTACTTGCAATATTCATATGCTTCAACACATGATATATGCCCATGTGATTGCCGCAGCGTCCAGACAAGAATATGGTGCCAAAATAGCATATATGTCATTCTGTTCGCCATGGTATAGGATTAGCAGATATCGCCTTGCATATAAATTTTTATTTCACCCCATACCCGATGCACGGTATTGGAAGGGCTTGAGATAGTCCAAAATTACTTCCACCCGACAAAAGAAGACCTCCAGATCGGCATCCATCTACACGGATTCGTGGAGAAATTCCCCGTGAAGGAAGTCGACAGAATAGATCTGGCAATTGTCATCAACTCGGGCATTACAAATCATGTTGCTGAAATACTCCTCTCACACAAGAGTATGTTGATTTTGCAATTCGTATATTTCTTGTGGATGTGTGTGTTGTTCTAATTTATACTTATCTTTTATGTCTTCATCTCAAGGCCACGGGTCTTCATCTCAAGGCCGCGACAAATCTCGCACATGATGCAATAGTGGATGTTACTCTACTGAGAATGTTGTGTTAGGGCCATTTTATGTATGTTTGCTATATGTTCTATGTAATTTTGTTGAATTCGATATGATATGCAATGTGAAAATACTATGGTTGATGAATTCAATGTTGTTTGAGATATGTGTTATGTAATCTTGATGAATTTGATGTGATGTGTGTTTTGATTTATATAAACTTTCTGATATCGATGTGATGTGTTGTGATATACTATTTGTGATATTTGTGAGACGCTAAGGCTGTGAGAAGTATGAGTGTGAGCATTATTTGTGACACATTTTGATTTATATGCATATGTTGTGATGAATCAGTGATGAATTATTGGGGGAGTAGAAGCAACAGCTGCTGCTGATATTGAGAGGAAGAGCTTATTGTTTACAAACAGATATGTGGTGTCTGTATCAGTGCAACTTGTTGGCCCACTCCACAGGTGCGGCCCAAGGCCTCACTTGGAAGATGCGGCCATGAGCCGCACGTGGGAAGTGCGGCACATGGGCCACACGCCACAGTCGCCCAGTCAGCAGCTCCTGTGCTAACTGGAAAAAAAGAGGTCGGTTTTGCTAATTATTTTATTTTTAGGTTGATTTTGATAATTATTTTTATTTTTGACCTCTTTGCAAAAATTGTCCTATAGACAAAGGTATAGCTTTTATCTTTGAATGGTGTGGTTGATCTGACAATATTGAATGACAACACAACGTTCTTGACCCACTTGAAACCACAAAACCAGCCACGGAGCCCAATGGGCAGGTTTTCATTCCCTCTCAAAAGCCCACCTGGCATTCCAGTTTGGGCACAAAAGTTGTCAAAACGGCCTTACCAGGCCTGCTGACACCCATATCTATGTCAAGGGGTTCTTCTCCTTCTTATGTACATTTAATCAAGATGTGTCCCGTGACATGTTTACTCTTCAGAATTTTCTAAAGCTAACACTTGTCCAGTACACAAATTTTTGGATCATTTAAAAACAGCTCTTTCTGGCAAAAAACAATAGATGCAAAGCAAGCATCCATGTTTAGCATGCTTCAATTGCAGACCCCAGACACGCTATAAATCATCTACGTTTGCTAGATGATGAAAAGAGAACGTGGGGTTGGAGTTCATCAAATCAAAGTAGGCTGATTATTCTAGTACAGTAATGGCAGAATGCCAAGGAAATTTGGAGGGAAAATGTTCATAGAAGTGGTATCTGATAACCCATGATTGATATAACCCAATGTCAAGAAAGTAAGAAGAAATATGCCCCAAAAAAGTGCAGCAGAAATGAGAATGCTGCGGGAGATGATTGGCAATACAATAAAAGATGGGGAATGAAAATGACTGTTAGAACTTAAAGTGGATTCAACATGGACATCGATTTGAGAAGGTTATATTAGCAGCAGATATAGGTGATTGTGATCATGATTCATGAGTGAAACAGTTGAAAGAGAATCAAGGGGTCATTGTTAAATTAAACAGTAAAAACAGTGAATTTGGCATGGACATTCCCTTACTGGGGAATAAAAAAATAAAGAATCCATGTAGCCAACACACAAGCATAGGCTAGAGGCTTAAATCTTGTTGCACAGATAGTCGAAGTATCAGTTTGTCAAATGGGGATTTTTATCTTAACAGTGGTGGTGGACCTTCCCTTGAATGGGGAAGAAAAAGAATCCATGTAACCAACCCTTTAAACATAGAACAATGGCTTTGTTGTTGGTGCAAAACCAGCAATAGTTTTGATTGTTCTCATGGTTTACTGCAACTATTCTATAAATGGTTTCTCCAATTATTCTATAGATAATGACTACAAATTTGTAATTATAAGATTAAGCAGTTAGATAGTAGTTGAAATATCAAAACATAACAAAATGATAGTGCACATGTAAAGAAATGCAGAGTAATAACAGCGCATACATCAGTGTTGAAAAAACAGAAGATTGAAATAGAAAATAGTCCACACCCCAAAGCGGGGGCATTGCACTGTTTCTATATATGAAATACAAGTCGATTACATTATCTGACTCATATTCTAATTTGGATGTTGTCTATTACTGTTTATACTAATTTTAAACTGAAAACTCATTATTCCTTAACTCTTTCCCTTAAGCATGCACATCAAACATACTCAACTTGTCATAAATAATTTGAACTTGGCCTCTTTTAAATGGTTTAGCCAACATCTCCATGTTCACTGGTGTCAATCGTCCCAAGTCCCAAGTCAAGTATGTGCTATAGCAATAGCAGATGATGATGGTGTATGGGGAGCTGTATGAAGCAGCTGGAATTTAGATATTGCTTTACTCATCATCTGTCATAATCCACTCATAAGATCCCGAAGCAACATGCTTCCCTCCAAAATGACCTCCTCCATGCCTAAAGTCTACCCCCTCTCACCCTTTGCCAGTTGCAAAGTGCCATGTTGAACACCTAAAGTAAACACAAAATCAAATCAAGTTTCCCTCTTTAATTCCTAAAAAATCAAACCCATTCTCCGGAACCCGAAAAACTACACCAAATGCAACTCATTCTTCGCACCCCAAAAACTATACCAAACCAAACTTGCTCTCCTAACCCAAATCAAGGTAAACATGCTCTTCAAAATCTTGAAAAAGCAAACCAAACTTACTCTCCAAATCACAAAACCATACCAAACTCGCACTTTAAACCCCGAAAACCAGTCCAAACTTTCAAAAACAAAACCAAATTCTCTCTTCAAAATCCCAAAGACAAACCAAACTCCCAAAAACAAAACCAAATTCTCTCTCCATTCTCAAAACAAAACTCTAAAATCACACGACATTAAATCTAGCATCTCTTTCTCGTAACCCTTTGACATGACTACCAAGTCAACTATATCATACATATACGAAATGAAACCAATAATTTTTTAGAGTAACTATTCAGAATACAGATGTTCAGTAACTTCTTTATTTTTATTTTTCTTTTCTTTTCTTTTTTGCTTTTTCTAGTTTATTTTTCTTTTTTTGTGATCAGACGCTATGCTGCACATGTACTTCTATTATGATGTACCCATATCAAACACTGACACTTCCTTGGATGCTCCTCGAACATGTATGCAACAAATTTCAAACGTGTTGTTAATTATATACTATATTTTCTTGTTTAGAACACTTTGCAAAAATACTAGAGACATATTTACATGATTCATGAACCTTCTTTAAGTAATATGATTCTATATGTTAAAAATATTTATTATATTATTAATATATGAAGGGTAAAGTGTTCCTAGGGTGACTCCTTAGATTTCATCTAAGAAGTCGCCCCCATTTCCCCACATATCCCACATTTGTTTTCGAAATTTTTTTCTTGGGATTGTTGTTCATCTCATGGATGATCAACATACCAAAGATCAAGTTATTCCAATACTTTTAGAGCCTCCATTTGACCCTTGCAACATCTTGGGTTTTTCAGCACGTTTTCAAACCGTTGACGTTGCAATGGGTAGATGTAGGCTCTAAAAGTATTAGAATGTCTTGATTTTTGGTATGTTGATCATCCATGAGGTGAACAACAAACCATGAAAAATAAAATCCAAAAAGAATGTGGGATATGGGGGAAAATGTGGACGGCTCCTTAGATTTCATCTAAGGAGTCACCCTAGGAACACGTTACACATATAGGAATGACTATATCGTACAGGATATGATTGTAAGAGTGTTTAAAACATTGATGATTTTAAATCAAGATGCATTAAGCTACTATAAAAGAAGCTGAAGGGCCAAGCACTAAATCTTTTTTCAAAATCATGACAATATGTAATAGGTTACAATCATTACATGAATTATGCAATTAGGATTTTCTATGTCCTTTTGGACGCATGTACCTGCAAATGTATATATGCACTCTCTCTCCCCCTCCCTCCCTCCCTCCCTCCCTCTCGTCTACATATTTTAATATCTTATCGATGTGTCCTTGTCTCCTACATTTCAAGGAATTGTTATTCGCAACATGTGCATGTGTCATATATGTATCCCATGTTCGTTTTCATGTTTCATAGCATATATACAACATGTCCAAACTATGCATTAGAAGGTATATTGTTTAAATCATTCTATAGTTTCTTGTTTGTTGTGGATATGCATAGAATAATATTTTATATAATAGTGTCCTCATATTTCCATGTCCAATGTCTATATCCGCACCGATACTCGCACCTGAACATGTGTCTATGCTGACTAGATCAGATCAAAACCTGATCGGATTTTTAACTTGATTGGCTAAAATTACAATAGACAAAGATAGAGAAAGCAACAATGGGAAGGGAAGAGGATGGCCTCATCATGGTTGGAGGAGCATGAAGATGATGTCGTCGTCATGGTTGGGGAAGCAACAAATGTGGTTAGGTTTGTATCTTAAGAAAGTCAATGGTGGTAGTTGGTTTTTCTTTTTCTTTGAGGTCATAGCTCTAATACCACGTTGAAAATAGAAGACTGAAATAGAAAACAAGCCTCACCCAAAAAGACTCAATGGTTCACAACACCATGTGTTTCAAACAAAATAATGTGCACAATTTCCATTAATATTTTACTCCATAACATTGCACAAAACTGAGAATTAAAAATGTGATTCAATAATATTGAAAAATATCTAAGTTGAGTAGATGGATGCTACATCATGCATCTCACCGTGACTAAATGCAAATAAAAATACGATAAGGGACATGATAACAAGGGCATGAAGTCTCTTGTTTAAGTTAGTGAGTAACAATTTCACACGCAAAGCATGATGCCATTACCATAGCAACAGAAGGTGTACAATGTATATGTGAACCAAGAAAAAAAAAGTATAAGGTCTGACTCACCCCATCCCAATAAGCAATGCTCCAAGAACCAGTTTGGGGGCTTGCTTCCTTGCAGACGTAATGAGCCCATGGAAAACTGAGGCAGGAGTAAACTCTTCACCATCTACGTTGAAAGAAAAGAATGATGCAGAGAAAAAGCGAGAAGATTTCTTCACTGCTTTGGGCGCAGTAAGAGGAGAATTCTTAGCAAACTCTTTTTGTTGTAAATCCTGTTTCTTTTGCTGAAACACATTCTTCGATTTGTCCACTTCAACATCATCTTCTTTTTCAAAAGGTAACTTCCGGTTCTCCTGATCATCAGACAACATGACCTCTTCACCACTGTCCCTAGACATATCAGCAGTCAATAATGTATCACTGACCAACAACTCTCCATTCTTTCCAATGGTTTCATCATCCCCCTCTCCAAAGCCAACCTCTCTTGCAGTGGTCAACTCCTCATTAGCTATTTGTTCTTGAGAAGATGGCACTTGTTGGTCTGCAGCATCAATAGTCAAGTCAGCCTTCTCTGCCTTCCGCAGCGCAAGCTCGGCGTCATTGACATGCTGGGTGGCCTCCAACTCATAAGCCACTGCCTGTTCTGCAAGAAGCATTATATTTGCTACATCCTCCTCAGCTTTCAGAGCATCTAACTGAGCCTTCTCAGCAACATCAGTCAACCTGTCCACTTCCTTCTGTAGTTCTGCTTTTTTAGCCAGTATCATTCTTAACTCCTCCTCAAAGTTTTCCAATCTGGCCTTGCACTCTTTGATCTCCGCCTGTGCAGACAAAAGTTCATCCTCCTCATCACCCTGCAAAGAAGCGGTGGTCAACTCCTGCACCTCTTTTCTCGATTCCATGGCCTCTATTGTCAACTGTAACCTAGCTTCAGCCATTGAAAGAGCAGTGGTGGCCTTTTGTACCACTTCCTTTGCAATGGCCTCTTCGCCTATAATCTCCTGAATGGTAGAAACAGTAGCAGTAACATCTCTCCAAGCATTTTCCGCCTCATCTTTCAAAGCAATGGCCGACTCTGATATCCTATGAGCCTTCTCTTCAAACATAGTACTGTTAAGTCTCGCAACTTCCAATTCTTTGAGTGCATTTTGAAGCATCTCCCTGAAATCCTCCAATTTATAGGCATCAGCATTCTCGTCTTCCACTGACCCGTTTGACTCCACTCCAGAACTTGCTGGCTTCTCGGAATCTCCTGAACTGCTCCCATTTGCTTCCAAATTATGATTGCTAGCATCAACAAAAGCTAATGAATCAGTCGGCTGACATCTCGTTCGGAGTCTACACAAACTGCCAGCAGAAGAATACCGATGTTTTGACAGAATACACGAGTCAGTCGATTTCCCATTCTTCCCTCTTTTTAAAGAACAAGATTTATAAACAACCCTAGAATCTCCAACAAAATTCAAATTCTGCCCTCTCAACCTAATTCTCGAATTTAGAATTCTATAACTGCCTATGATTCCGTAACTCGAGACCCCGGATTGATGCAAACCACAAGCCAGATCCATCCGATCCCTTCTCTAATGAAATTTACGCCAAAAATTTACCATATATCTACCAAACCAAATCAAAGCCCTAAACCCCCATTCATCTACACAAAACAAAACCATCAGCCAGCACTAAATCAAGTAAAACTTAAAAAGAAACTAAATCGAAGTTCATTGAGATCAAATGGACGCGAATTTGGAATCGAAAAGGAAATAAAGCGAGAAACGGGGGGGATTACCGATCGAGGGGAGAGACTAACTGAGTCTAGAATTGAAGCAATCGAAGGGGCGAGCTTTGAGCGGAGAAATCAAAGAAATAGCGCGAGCTTCAATTTGTAATTTATTTATTTAAGCTGAGTGTCCGAAGAGAATAAAAGATTTTTATTGGCTCTTCGCGTTTTTCAGGAACAATTTTAATGTGGGGGCAATTTTGCGAGCACCCCATCTGATTAAATTATTTAGTAAGACTTTTCTGGTTCTAAAAAAATCAAATAGAATGGAAATAATAATAATAATAAAGAGACTGTGTCATGATCCATATATATTTTAAAAAAGAAAATAATGAATATCACATGATATAGGATGCATCTCCTCTTATATCAAGACACAAAAATTGTTCTTTTCAATGAATCCAAAAATAAAAAAGACACAAAAAATGAAATGGTACAACAAATATATAGGCTTGAATCAGCCCCCAGTTTGTGTCTTGTATGAATGTGTCTTGTGTATGAAGAGATGCATTAAACGTATAGTTTCGAATGCCTTAGCCTAGAATTTGTATACCCAAAATCAACCCCAATCGTTTACAATCCAAGCAGCCATCAGAGTTCATAAAACAACCTATTCCGAATTCTAATTGGTTGACCGATTACAACGTTCGTTATAAAATCGCAATCCTTATCATTAAACCCATTTGCTGACATCACACGATCCGGATCAGCAAACTCTCAGGCAATGTGATGTCGATACAACAGCACAATTGACATCGAATACGATACATCTATGTATTTTTTGGCAATAGCAGAGCAGGCGTATGATCCAAACACGATAATATACAGCCCAAGTCCAGACCCAACAGGACAGAATCTGAGTCCATGCATTCTAGGGCCCAAACTGAAATTTTTTGCTGCAACTCAAGAAGCCTACTTAACAATGGAAGTGCAAACAGAAAATTGAGTTTAAGGTACTGAAACGGTAAAATGTAATTATAATACAAATCAACACAATACAGAGCTCAACTTTGTCACATTTTATTCATGAACACGATACAGGGTAATCATAAACGCAAAGGATGCCCGCATACAAGCGTCATGGAACATAGAACCATTGGATCCACTAGAGGCACTCCAGCTCTTCAGCGCCTTTCAGATGCTACGGACTCAGCAGAGAACAAGTATCGCACCCTAGAAAGAACAGAGTCGTGAGCGGGATCGTACGGGTGATCCTTTGATGGAATCTCTAGGATCGCGGGAATAGGTTGGTTGTAGCTATCGACCAGAAACCTGATCATATTTGCGATCTGGAAAGAGGAAAGCGAAAATGTAAAGATTGATGTGCATCAGAATCACTCGGCCTACAAACATAAATTCATGAAATATTACTTTTGTTGAAATAAAAGCGAAATTTTGATCATCTATCCAGCAACTAGTCTCATTGATCGCCTTGTAATACTATAATAAAGGGGCCCGCACTGCTAGGTGTTTACAATTGATGTGAATGCATGTACCGAAAGAAAGATGCATTTGCAATATGCAGAGATGAGAATTCAATGGCAGCACAGGTCACCCTTGATTCGTTCTATATTAAGGAAGTGCAATTAACTGCTTTGTTAACAATTTCACTAAATAAATGCAATCTCACCCTATTCTTTCCGCATTCTTCTTGTCCAACTGTTCGAATGTGTAGTTCAAATGAGTTAGATCATATTCAGTAAAACGGATTTTTTTATAAACGTCATCAATTTTTAAATTTGGGTGAAAAGATCATCTTTGGTCCTAGGTGTGGATCCTAGTCAAACTCATATTTTGTGTAATAATACCCGATTTCTAAATTCCAAGAACTAGCCTACAAACAAAGCTATATCCCCAACATCACTCTATTATTAACCATCTAAAAGATTTGGAAGCTAATCACAAATCCATCACAAAAATCCAAGGACAATGCCCAAAGTGTACTTTTTCTTTAAGAACAACACAGAAAAGGACAGAGGAAAAGGGAAAAGTGTTCTTGATTGGCTCAAACCCAATGGTCTATAAACTATTAAGATTTAATAGCATTCCATTCCTAAATCTCTTCCACCCATGCATCACAACATAGTTGTGGCTGAATATACATATTAAAAAAACCTACCATCCAAATGTAAACCAAAATCATTTGAGAATTGTTGTAAATTTCAGTAAAATCCTTCTCTATTTCCACCAATGATCACTATATACATCATCCCATTTTGCACTACCAATATTCCATCGTTTCAGTTTGTTACCCTGTACTGTCAAGGAGAACAAAATTTACTGACAGTTCATCCTGTAAATTCCTATTTAATTTCAATCACTAACCAAATTCGGCATCTTCATTTTCTCGAGCCAATTTCTGTGTATGTGTAAGTGCAGACATGCATGTGCATGTCTCCCTCTCCCCTTACAATAAGCACGAATGCTGCCTAACTAAAAATATTGGAAAGAAGGTCATACACGCACTGTTTCTTCAGAGTTTAAGCTGTTCACTCGCTGTGACCAAGTTGAATGCACCATATAGATGCATGGAAACCACCAATAAACACTAATACCTCCAGATATGAATATAGGAATGCAGTACATATGCACAGCACTTGGTCAGGATTGAAGTTTTATCCCTGATGGTGCAAAAGTTTTGTAGATGAAAGGACCCATCATGTTGGATTTTGATTGACTTTCCAATGTCTGAGGTATATGCACAATGATTCGGGATTTTCATGGCTGATTCATTAGTAGCTCAATATGCAAACAATGATATGGTAAAGGATTTGTGGAGAGCCAAGAGTGTTATGAATATACTCATTTCATTGGAAGGGAGGCACTAGCTAAATCAGATCCTTTTTGAAGTGCAGACAATACTTACCATGCTGTCCAAGAAAAAAATAAATGGATTATACCCTAAGTTGCACGGACATGAACACCCTGGCATGGGAATGACGTGTCATGACATGATGCCGCAACATTTTTAACAAAGGATACCCAAAATAGAAGTATCGCGTACAAGTGTCTGACACGCGTCTGTCACGTGTACAACATAGCACATACATCTCCATGATTGAAGTGTCCATGCTGCTTGCTACCTAGATTATACCAATTTCATTTACTTTCATGGCCCGTATAGAAGCCATATATCTTTTTCTGCTTTTTATTTGCTGCAAGTCAAGCTTGAGCACAATCTACTTATTCCTCGGATCGGTTTACCTCCAAAATGCAAGTTGGAGTTTGCTTGTACTACATACAATATTTATGATTTCACATTTTCAAAAAATATTGATTTGTATAAAAATTAGAGATAAGCTAGGGTGAGCTAGTTAATTTTCTCTCCCTTGGATATACTGTTAATCAAGGTTTTAGGTCTCGGTTTCGGTCTGGGTATCGTTCTTCCGAAAATTTAGGTTTCGGTATCGGTATCATCCGTTTCGGCGGTTTCGGAAGCAAGTTTCGGTTTCGTCTGTATCGCTAGTTTCGGCAGTTTCGTTTCGCGTATCGGTTTCGGTTTCGGAGATACTTTAAATATGTATATACTATATACACACAGTGATGGTTTCAGAGGTTCTTAAATCTATACCTATCAAATACTATTAAATACTTAACAAACTAAAATAGTAATCATATACTATCAAATACTAAATACTAAATAGAAAAACTAAATTTGAGTTCGTAATCATATCAAATACTAAATACCTAAAGTTTGGTACTTAAATACTAACTATTAGATAAATAAATAGATTCTAAAGTTTGACTTGCGCACCCACCGTTTTACCTTGCGCACATACCACTTATTTACAAGTTTGCCAAAAAATCGCTGGGCGTTGCTTTGCGCACCCACCATTTTGCTTTGCGCACATACCACTTATTTACAGAGTTGCCACAAAATATCCGCTTGATATGCGCACCAACTATTTTACTTTACGCCCATACCACTTATTTACAAGTTTGCCTTTTTAAAGAACGCAGCATTTCCTAAAAGGAGACTCAGGCCTCTTTCTATCTCTCTGCTCTCTCTCACTCTCATGCTAGATGGTCGACGCGGCTTCGACGAGGCAGGAGACAGGTTCGGCAAGACGACGACGCGATGAGGTGAGATAAATTTTTTTCATCGTCTTCCTTTTGTCCTTTCTTCTTTTTTTCAACAATTTTTTTGGTTCTGCCTCTTCTTCGTCTAATTCTTCATCATTTTCAAGCCGCAACTCTAGGGTTTTCTCCTCTCTTTTAACCGAGCTTTTCTATGCAACCTATTGATTCACAAAAAAATTTGGATTTTTTAGAGAATTTTTATTTATTTACACATTCTGCTTCCTCCGTCTTCGGCCGGTATTGAACGATATCGGTCAGTTTTGGCAGGTATCAGTCAGTTTCGACAGGTATCGATCGAAACTGACCAATACCGTTCAGTATCGGTCGATACTGAAACTAACCATTGGTTTCGGTATCGTCAACTGCTGATACCGATATGATACGTCCGATACCTAAAGGTATCGGTCGAAACCTCAAACCCACTTAATACTATTATATTGGTATTTTTTATATAACCTCATTTACAAAAAGACCCTCTTAACATGTTATATATTGCAGTTCAATACTCCCCTTCAAAGTAGAACATATATGACACACATGCTTGGCTCGGCGCAAATGTTTCTCCTTTTCCAATAGCTTGGTAAGTAGCTAATTTACTGCCCAACGTGTTTCGTATCTATCACCTTCTTATCATACTACTGTCTCACCATGTGACGGTCAATCTCAACATGTGTTGTCCTCTCATTGAAAACAAAATTGTTAGCTGTGTAAATAATAGCGTTGTATTTGCAATACAATATTATAGGAGTTTGTCTCAAATTCTAACTCGGAAAGTAGTAGTTGAATTTGTATCAACTATGGGTGGTGTTGATCATGGCTCTGTATTTTGTATTTCGATTCTGTAGTGGATCAGAAATGATTAGTCATATCTTGCGTTTCAAGTAGTAAAAATTATGTTCATGCGAGGTTCACTAAATATTTGGTGTTATGGGAGTTTAGAGTATGCTCAAAATGAACGATACTAATAGTTAAAAAATAATAGAGTGTACTTTTTAACCATGCCAAGGATGGACCTCCTTGGTTAGCTGATGGTCATATTCATATATGATGGGAATCAATTGGCTAAGGATGGAACCCCCTCCTTGGCCACCATTCGGCCATCCACCCCACATGTGGGGTGTGGACCCCAACCATCCTTATGGGTGATGGGTGGCTTGGATGGTGGCCAAGTAGGGCTTGACCACCTGATTTCGATTTATATCTTCACACACACACACACACATCTTTTAGTTTAAATATAAGTATAGAAGACCAACTACACTCTGAGTTTATGTACATTGTACATTGTTAATGAAATGAATTTTACCTTTCAACACATAAACACATACATATATGTATGTAGAGAGATGTTAATTAGGATCCATTCGAATGGACCAAATATCCAGATCAAATCCATTAAAATTAAAATTAAACAATCCAAATGAAAATTTTGTTTATGTTAGATGTGATCCAATATGTCTAAACTACTTACAAGCAAAATTATATGTTTTTACAATGCTTCAAGTGTCAACAAATTAGTGGATTTTATGACAATTTTGAATTATTGGGGTAATAAAAAAATTCAAAATATTTAAAATGTAGTTTGTACGTAATTTAGAAGAGTTAAATCACACCAAATGGAATTTTATTTAAGTAACCTAATTTTAAATTTGAATGTGTTAGATCCATATGTTTAATCCATTTGAATAGATCCTAGTCAACCTCTGCGTGTATAATCCGCTCCCCTCTGTTTCCTTTTAAAGTCAAGCATAGAAGACCAAACACGCTCAGAGTTAATGTACATTGCAAATTGTTGATGAAATAAATTTAACATTTCAACACACACACACACAAAATACAATTGAGGGATGTTAATGTGACTATCCTGTGGCATCCAAAGAGGGGTGCCACATCAACCCCCCCCCCAAAAAAAAAAAAAATAGCCCTCCAAATCCCATTGTTTACATATTTGCCATTGCCCTTTCATAAACCCAAAAACCCTTCCTCCTCCCCCATATTTATAGGTTTGACATTGTTCGCTTTTCACTTTCTCCCCGCGTTTTTTGCATATTCACCGCTGCTTTTTGCCCTTTTATCCCCAGACAATACCCACCCACACATCCACACTTCTCTCTCTTTTTCATCTGCGTGCGGGTCATGCATCATGTGTGTGGATTTTTTCTTTGATCCCAATGTACTATGTGCAGGAGTTATTTCTAGTACATGTGTGTGTGGGAAAATGGGTATTAGATGTCCGATTTTTTTGAAAATGAGCTACCCTCTTACAGCTCCATTTACTATTCAGATGAGACCTAAACAATGGCATACCAAGCAGCATATGAGAGGACATCTCATTTTCAAGAATAAGGCCTCAGTTCATAGCCAGCGGTCCTTATATATAAGAAAGCGATTCTTTGAGAACGATTCTTAAGCTAAGCTTCATAAGAACTAAATGATGTGCCACGTCATAGACAATCCGAACCACTCATATTAATCTAAACGGCATCTCGTTTTCAAGAATAAGCCATCAGCTCATAGCCAGCAATCCTTTTATATTTATATATTTATATATTTATATATAAGAAAGCAATTCGTTAAGAATGATTCTTAAACTAATCTTCACGAGAACTACATGATGTGTCACGTCATAGACAATTAGAATAGTGCATATTGATCTACATGCTTAAATTAGCTTCTTTATAAGGTGATAAATGAGGATATGTGAACCAATGAAGGCATAATCCATGTAGAGGATAAGATGAGAGTATATCATTTGAGATGATTTGACCATATACGTTGAAAACATATTGATGTACCTGGTAAAAAGACAAAACATATGAATCTTGAAATCAAAGAAGAGAGAGAGAGACCAAAGAAGACATAAACAGAAGTGATAAGAGTGAATATGAAAAATCTTGATTTGACGGAAGAGAAAACTTTATATTGTAATATGCGAAATATATATATATACGTGATTATTTTTGTTATTTGTGTTTATTTATTATTGTTGTTGTTTATTTTTATTTATTATTATATTGTTATTATATTATTATTATTTATATTTAAATTATTATTTTATTACTACTACTACTACTACTACTATTATTTTTCTCTCTTTCTATTGAGTTCATGAAGCCGACCCCAAAAATTTTAAAATAAAGGCTCAGATGATGATGATGCTTAGATTAGCTTAACATTCAAAAATTAAATAATTCCGAACCTGTTTGTCCATGCATGAAATGATATCTTTTTTACGGTTGAAAATAGTGAAATCTTACAACGGCTTAAGCCATGACCAAACAAGCTTAGAATCATTTCATTTTTTTGGCCTAGTTTAAAGGTGCAGATTAATGTAAACGGTTCAGATCATCCACAGCATGGCACATTATAGAGTTTGCATTAAACTTAGTATGTGAACCATTCTAAAAGGATCACCTTCCTATATACATACATATATATTTATGTGTGTTAGAATTAGGATAGGAACAAAAGACTGAAATTATTTTATAATGATGAAGCAACAGACTAGAAGTTGAACTATATCCAAACCAAAAGGTTAAGCTAATGGATAGAGGCTTAGTAACGAGCATTACCATTTTCTATTTTATCAAATGGGGGATTATTATTCTTAACCGTCACCATCAAACTAAAGGAAGATTCACCTTTGAGTTTGTAACGTAGTGTCGTGCAGAATAGCACCACCATAGAAACATTTTATTGTAGCAGAATGCAATAAATAATAACAGTCACAATAGCAATGTAATTTTTTCCATTTCTCTAATCCCATGTTAGAATTAGACTACGAACATGGGCCCATAGTTATTTTATATTGGTAAAATTACAAACCAGTAGTTAAAATCATATTTAACACAAATGCTTAAGTCAAAAGGTATATGCCCAACTACTAATTTATGGACATCACATTTTTCTATTTTATCCCATATGATATCATTATTCTTAACATATATAAATATGTGTATGTGTGACGCAGGGGAATCCTATTACGAGCCAGTAGCTACAAAATGTGATCAGTTGAGTATTATAACATTCTACTGGAAAAGCCCCAAAGAGTTCGAAGAGATATGATCAAATGAAGAGAAAAAAACATGTTAGTAAATACACAAAGCAACCGAAATACTTACATACTGACTAATCAGCACAATAGCAATGTCCTCCTTGTTTATGAACTCCTTGAATGCATCCTCAATTTGTTTAATGGTTGTTTCTGAAATATACAATATTGGCCATTTTTTAATAAACAAACAAATCATTTTATCTTATATTAAAAAAATTTAACATTCACATTTCTTTGCATTCTTGCAAATGGTAAAGAAAAACATCAGCAAAAGGATAGAATCTATAAGAGCACAAGCATGTCATACAGTTTATATAGGATAGCAAGTATCGTCAGTTTATGAAAGTCAATGGACATGTGTAGAAAATTATGCAAAATAAAATCATAACTAAGAAACTATGATGATACTTCCTACTTATCATATGATGCAATCATGCAAGTGTTAATCTCATGTGTGCTACTTTTTTTCCCTTTTTGTTGTTGTGGGATGAGGTGGAGTTGGGTAGAATGTGGGGTTTAGGTTCATGATGCTAACATTAGGAATAAACTCATCAAGCAAATGGTAAGCATTAAAATCTATAATTTGATCGATAACGACCACTTATTCAATCCAAAGGCCGTATGGAACCATCGTTCTGAATGGAGAGAAGTTAAATAAAAGTCAAGCATTTGTGTATTTCATAGGGTACTTATGCCCAAACAAAGATTGAAATCTTGGCAGGGCTGTGTTTTTATGTGCCTTTTTCTAGGCATCGGAATTGGAAATTTCAGCAGTCTCGGCAGCTGCAGATCAAAATTATTGGATTGTTGGCATCAGCGGCTTAAATATATATATATATATATATAATTAAATAATAAAGACAATTGGTGATTTTTAACTATTTTCTTCAGTAATTGATGAGATTGCATCATGTCTCAATCAATACTTTGAAGTCTACATAAAATTTTATGTAGATATCATATTTGGATTATTAATATTGACTCAATATTTGCAAACTTGCTAGCAATATCAATGTCGGCTGACGAATCAGAATATCAGTATCTCCCATCTAAAATTGTACTTCATTTGAGCTTGCAGATCCTAGACACATGGTAGTTTCTTAATCTAAATAATAAGCTCAAGTATTAGTCTCGATAACCAGTACACCTTAGACATAGAGTCAAAATCAGTCAACCAAACACTACAATCCACGGCAGATAAAACTTCATAGTCTTGAGCATTAATCTAGTAGGTTGTTTTGCACATCATCCATCAAATGCTTTTGCATCACCCAGAAACAGAAATCTGGACCGCTGAAAATGTTGTGCTCCTGCATAACCATGGGTTAATCTTTCAGATATACTTTCCTAATTTCAAAGCATCAAGTTGTCGCATGTCTGTATGGTAGCTTTCCTTACACTAGCAATGAGTGAGTTGAGCCAACCCAGATGTTGTGTTATATATTTCATTGCAGTAATTCAAGATGGCATCGGTCAGTAAACATCTAGGTTTTTTGTAATCATTTTAAGAAACAAATCTTCATATATTCCAACAGGTCGCATATTTAGGTTACTCAAAATATCTGCCCTTGTAAAGAGGAGATTCAATATGCTTGTTTTTGCAACGTCGCCGTACATGTGTAGGTAAAATCAAAGAAAGAAATATTTGCATCCTTCAAATAAAGAATAAAATAGATACATTTTGAATGTCACTGTACTCGGTTACTTTACAGATGTAGAATATGACCCCTTTTAGCTATAATACTAAACTGATAGCAGATCAAAGTGTAGGTGTACTCGCGCTGGATAATTAACTTGGTCCATCAACTCTTAACACGTCTTGATTTTAAATTCTCCACAATAACAAAGAGTTAGAGTCATCAAATTTTATATTAAATAATAGCAACACACAAGAATAGTAGATAAAGAAGACATGCATGGGGATAGCAGTGATATGTCAATAGGGTAAAGCTGCAGGAATGCTAATAATGAGATCAAGAATTACTTGAGTCCACGATGAGATAATTCGTCTTACGCCGCAAATCAACATTGCCAACTCCAGCTAACAAAAATCCAGTTACAGTGTCCTAAAACAGGTAATAGGCAGTCTGTCACAGCAAGTTTACATTTGAAAAAAAAAACATTTGCAACAAATACATAGATAAAGGTTGCAGAATAGTTGTGCATACCATGTACTTGCTAAATTTTGTCATGGAACTGGTCAGAAATCCTATACTGTCGACTATCGGAAGAGAATTGTTCGTGTTTCAAAAGCCTTCAAACCAACATGATGATTACGATTTAGATTTGTTCCTCTTGTTATTCGGACTGAACTAATTATTGACAATTAGAACATTAAACCAATTCGGTCTCGTTTGGCAACCCGGCTTAGTTTCATAAACTTGGGTTTTGGTAGAGTGTGGGGCCCAACCTAAGGTTTATGAAACTGAAGCTCGTTTGGATGCCAAAATCGAGTTTCTACAACTGAACGTTGGAGGGCCCCAAACCTTATGAAACTGGGGTTTGTGAAAATTCAATCTGATTGGATTTTTACATGCTTAGAGATTGGATTTGTACATGCTCAAAGAAACGGATGTTTGTATGATATGAATACAAACCTTGGTTTCGTTTTAACTTAGATGAAACCTCAGTTACGGAAACCATGTTGCAAAACTAGGCCTTGCTGTTTTCTTTCCGATGTAACCGGTAAGCACGAAGCCATTCTTGTATAAATTCTTTGTGCTCCAACCCATTCCAACCAATTAAGGTGGTGTACGAAATAACAGGGGATAGAGACGGCATACAACACTAGATACATTTATTCCAAGAGTCATGCAACGTATAGAGAAAACTAGTAGAAGAAGCTCACTTGAAGTTACCAATTTCGGTGTAAGTATATTATTTAGTTCTTGGACTTTGTTTGGATAGATTAAACCTTGCAACAATTTTCATCTTTAGTGTGCCAAGAGTAAATTATCCTGACAATGAAGTTACATAAACCTTTTTAAAAAACATTTACCCTCAAAACAAAAGGCAAAAAAGATTTTTTATTATTATTATTATAAAGTATTACCTCATCGGCGATCATGGCTATAAGAGCTGAGTTTTTGGTCGGAATCGGAGCTCTCCCGGCCATTATCACTCAATATACAACCTGCCCATAGGAGAACCGGGAACTCGTCAGATTATAAACTTAAATCAAACTGTAATTAAAAAATAAAAAACCTATAAGTTTTTAACAAAAAACTCATCGAATTGATGCATAGAACATATATTAATTTACTTTAAAAAGGAAAAAAATCCGACGATCAAAGTTTAAAGCTTTTCATATGAGATTTTAGTTCTAGAGCCGAAAAAACTGAAATAGTCAGATAATAAAGTCCAAAAACTTAAAGAAGACTTGGGATGAAAGAAACGAAAATAACCTGCGATAAATTGGGAAGCGGACGAGATGAGAAGAGATATTTTTTCCCCTTTTTTGTCTTCCTCCGTTTATGGGGCTACGAAATTGGAGACAAGGGAAGAAAGAGAGAGGGTGAAGTTAACGGGTCGGGTTATATACGGCGGGTATGATACATGCGACTGAAGTATTGGATGGCAAAATGGGTAATTATCTGGACAATTGCCGAACTGAAGATATCGTGCCGATTTAAAAAAAAAATTCATTTCTCACAGGAATATTCCCTCCTTTTCGAAAGGTTTATATTTGCGACGTGGTAGTCGTTAGCAGGTGAGTCTAGGTTGTCCGTCAGGATCTAACTAGACTATCACATGATTTGCATATCGTAACGAGTCAAACTCAGATAGAGTGTTCCAAAATTTGGTTCTTTTTCGACATTTCTATTTGTATGTTACAAATGAATAGACTTGCACACCATGTTTACATTCATGCATTTGATGATATGCAGAGGAATTGGTATAGACACTCATAATTATAACTATTAAACAATTGTTTAACGGACACGTTACAATGAGATGAAGGGACCATTGTTTAATATATATGTTACATGCAGGTGAAGATTTGTAGTCTATGACGAGATTATAGTATAGGTAGATGTTCTTTACCTTTCTTGTAAACTTATCAATATTGTTCTTTACATCAGTAATATTCTCTCCACGTCTGTTCAATATATTCTTATCCTTGTTGGCAATTGCTCTTCGTTCTTCATTGTTCCACAATATGTTATCAACAGGAAGGTTCTACAAAGTTTAAGTCTTGATCGTCTCCTCGAAGGTAGTACATGGTCGTAAGGTTTGATTTTCTTATATGTTTTAAATTCCATTGTTGCAATTATTCTTCTTCTACTTCTTTTTCATTTTTCAAATTTTTTTGACACCAGAAGTTGTCATATCGAAATCCCAATTTAAATTAGTGTTGGCACCTAAAGTTGTTGTTAGTGGTTTTGCCCTAGGCCAAATATTTGGACCTTTATATTATGTCATTTTCATTTATTATATTGCTTGCATGTTTCTTTATAATGATGTTTGAATAGCTGTTTTATGTTATTCTAAGTATCCTTAGTCATTCATCGTTAAATGTTTAATAATGAATTAAGACTAGTATGAGTTTGGTAGATAATTATAAGATAATTATATGAATGATGATACAGATCAAACTTATGGATACTTGTTGGAGAACAGGTACTGGATAGACTAACTATGAGATCATTACATGGATTAGTGTCATAAATGATCTCATAATAGTTATGTCATAGAATCCTTAGACCTGAGATCATCACAGTTTCATACATAAGGAACATCATGTTTTGACATAACCAAACGTTATCTTTAATGAGATAATCATAAAGATTATGATTGAACATGATGTGAATTATGCAGAGGAAAGTGAATGAACAAGATGAAATTTGTCCATTTCCTATGAGAGAGAAATCTAATGGCCCCCTCGATAAGTAGGACTGAGAAATGCATCGTCGTGCTCAAATGAAAATCGTTTGATTTTATCAGTCTACTTAGAAAGCAAGAAATTGAATGTTTGAACAATATAAGTATGACACTACCCATGACTTATGTTCAAATCAGATATCGTGTGACAAATGGATTATGACATGTTATATTGGTTAGGTTAATATCGGAATAACGATATTCATATTAATTGGGTAGTCATAATGTCTTGCTAGAGAATAATTATGACTTGTGGGCTTCTAATAAGATTAGGCACACTGCCAATTTAATATGAGCCTATTGGGTCGCACACAAAGAGCGTAATGGATAGGATATGGTTGTAAACGTGATTTCGAATTTGATTTGAAATTCGTAATAAGGCGAAATATCTTAATTGGCAAATATTGTATCTCGTTAAGCTATTATCCCTAAGATATTGATACGTAACTGAAATGCGTTAAGGGGTTAATGTGGGATTCTTATCCCAAAGATATCGCCGCGTAACTGAAATGCATTAAGGGGTTAACGTGGGATTCTATATAAGATATAGAAAGAGGATTTTCAGTTTTTATGATTTCAATCTATCTCCTCCGTTTTTGAGAAAAACAAAGAGCGAGAGAAACCCTAGTTGCGGAGAATGAGCTAGCACCCTCGCAATTCCTGTTCGTGACGTTCGCGTGTGGATATCAATTGAGGGTGGTCATTCGTAGAGTAGCACTTGTAGTCCAACACATTCAGATCGTCACAAAGGTTAGTAATCTATTCGAATCAATTAGAAACTCATGGATCTTGGTATGTTTCTATTTTCCACTGAGTATATACTAGTTATGCATGATAGAAACCCTAACAGTTGTCACATTGAGTATAAATCTATTTGATTATGAAATTGTTGTTTAATTTCATAAGTGATATTGACAACAGAAGTTGTCATATAAACCATCACTTTGATTTGTTGTTAACACTTGAAGTTGTCATACTAATATTCATTTTAGCATTATCAACGCGTGGAATTATTATCATTTTGATACCTAAAGTGGTCATGCTAATTTTGGGTTGAGCAAAACAAAATTGTTGCCAATTTTTTTATTATCATTTTGACACCTACAGTTGTCATACTAAGTCAATTCATTTTGGAATCATTATATTATAGGGTTATGTCTAATATTGAGAAGCCCAAATTCCAAATACTTTATGTGAATGTTAATAGCTATCGTGGTGCCTTGATATCGAATTGCACTCTTAAGTTGCTGGTGCAATTGCTGAAAAGGGATATGCCAGTGACAAAGATAAGGCAAATGCATTGATATTTATCTGAATGCATCTAAGTGACAATTGAAGATTCGGTATTTATCTATCCGAGATCCCTTGATCTTGTAGACAATATTAAAAGAAAGGTATGACCATACTAAGATTGTCACTCTTCATCCAGCACAGTATTATTGGCAAAATCTGATGTTGCGAGATTTTAAGTCTGTGTCTAATTATAACTTAGCACTCTTTTACATCATGTCAAGACTTGAATTATACGGTATTAAGCGTACGGATGCTGATCTTTTAGAGAAGACATTCTTCACCTTCCATACTTCTAATATTATGTTGCAGCAATAATATCGACAACGTCAATTTAAGACTTATTCTAAGCTCATATCAGTCCTATTGAATACCAAGCAAACAAACAAATTGTTGCTCAAAAACCATGAATTGATGCCGGCTAGCTCTAAGGCACTTCCTGAAGCTAATGCCAGATAGAGCAAGATTATTAGTTGTTCTGAATGCCATGAGCGCAAGAATGACAATTTTCTTGAATGGGTAATGGAAGATCCATTCTTATTAACTCCCAAAACAATCACAATAGCCGGAAGCATATGAAAAATATGACGATAACAATTACCACTGCTATGGGATGACTGGTCATTGGTCATATACATGTCGTACAACAAAACAATTGGTTAACATATATCAGGCATCTTTAACAAAATAAGACAGGTGTGTTGAGACACATGCCATTGATAATGACCAGAATTTGGTTGAAGTTAATGCCGTTGTTGTCAAAAATGACTCAAATGCTATTGATATAGTGAAATCTTTTGCAGTCTCTGATTTTCTTGATGATCTAGATAAAATTGCATTCCCATGAGACTTTATACTCTAATATATACTTACCTTTGGGTGGATATGTCCCAAATATGATTTGCACTAAATAAATTTATAGATAAAGTCAAGAATCCTATTTCATATTTTGTTGAATCAATATTTTGATTGATTATTAATTTGATTGTTTTGTACTTAACATCCGAGGTTGTTAACATAAGTGCAAATGGGAAATGTTGAGAAAATTAAAGCTGCATGTTTGTTAGATAATGGTACTACGCATACAGTTCTTCATAACAAACAATTTTTCTCAAGTAGGACATTGTGCAATGTAAATGTCCATATAATTTCTAGTTATATTAAACTCATTGATGGCTATAGGAATGCCACTGTCTACATCATGACGATGCATTATTAAGTGGTAAATCAATGAAAAATCTAATTAGTTATAAATATGTACACCGCGGTATCACCTTGAGACTATAGATAAACAAAATAAGGAATATCTTTGTATCGCTGTAACGGCCTGTATTTTTCCAATACATTCAAATTAAGTATTTAAAGAAAATTCAATTTTAATTGTATTTTATAATGGTTTGCTAGGAGTCTTAAACTGATTTCAAAAATTTCCTATAAAAATATTTTGAAGTATCAGACTAGTTATGGAGTATTTTGGTAAAATCGGATTTCGTCAAATACCTCTAAAAGATCTGATAAAAATTCGTTTTCAGATATTGCAGTTTTGGGTCAATGAATTTATTTTCTATTCAAACGTCTTCAAAACGATTTCAAACTTCTGCAGTAGCATCCTATGATCATTTGGGGCTTCCCACATTAATTTCGTAATTTTCTGATATCATTTCAATAGAGAACCCGCAAACCCGCTTTCTAAATGTTTTGGCCAAAATCTAGTATTTCCGTAGCTCAAACCCTGAAACGGTCTTCGTATTCGCAATCCTCGTGACGATACGATCCCGTGGGTATGTTTTCGTAATTTTTCGGACACGTTTACTAGTAGGGGCATTTTCGTAATTTCGTATTTGTATTTTCACTAATGACCTTCACTAATGTTTTTAACCCTCCCCTAATTACTTTAATTACTCCACCTAATTACTTACCTCTACCTAACATGTTTCCCCCTACCCGTTCATCCTGCAACTACCCACGTCCCCATCTGTCTCTCTCATCTACCCCTTTATCTAATTGAGTTACTATCCTATAAATAACCCAGACCCACTCTCTATCACTCACAGGCAGACTCTCTCTCTCTCTCCTTTTTATTTTCGAAAGAACCCAACCCCCGCCTGTGCTTCACTCTCCCAAGCCCTCAGCCCGAACCCATGCCTCACAGCCCGCTTCCTACCCCCTCAACCCCGACCTCGGCCTCCTCCTCCGACCACGCCGAACCCCGCCCCCACGTCGACTCGCCCCCGCCGTCGACGAGCCCGCACGAAGCCCGCAGCTCCGACGAGAGTGCCCGCCCCTCGCGTTCACGCCGCCCCAGCTCCCCGCCCCGTCGCCTTCCTCCGCCGCCGCCGCCACGGCGCTTCGCCGTCGCCCCCACCTCTTCCTCCTCCGCCGTCGAGCCCCCCGCCGTCATCGCCGAGCGCCGAAACCCCCCACCTCCGACGTCTGTAAACGAAGGAGAACGGTATAAATTCGAATGGCAAACTTGTAAATATAACGAATATTTCGTTTTTCGTATTTTATATTAATTAATAAATGGGTTTTAAGGTTATAAATCCATAACTAATTATACAGGGGCCAGAAAAATGAGTGACTAGTCCCAGAAAATCAGAAACGTCGAAACGAATCCATTGGCGCTAGTTTCGTCGCAATCAGGCAAGTATTTTTCTCACAGTGAATTTTTAAAGGCAAAACTTAAATAGGTTAAAATTCTTTTAAAATTCGTAGCTTGCAATTTTTACGTATACGTACGTCTGATAAAAATATATGTTACAGTACTTGTAAATACGGTCGTTTTGACATCTTGTTTACAGAATTCCGACGTACGGTTTATCCGGAATAAATCCTTGATCGTGGGTATTATTAATAATTTCTTGTTTTATAAATCCTTTTAAAATTCATAACGTTGATTTTCACGTACACCAATGTACGATAAAAAATATACGTCGTAGTACTAGTGAATACGATCATTTTGACACCTTGTTTGAAGAATTCTGATGTACGGTTTGCTCTAAACAATTCCTTAAACATATGTTTTAAAAATCATTTCTTGATTTAAAATTGCTTTTTGGCTATTTAAAATTGTTTAAAAATTGTTTAAAAATCTTGAGAAATAACTACTAGTCTTAGAAAGTATTTTAAGCTAATTTAAACTCTTTTTCTTGGTTAAAATCATATCTTACTCGTTCTTTATTTATTTAAGTGATCCTGATGTTTTCATTTAATCGAGTCGTGAAGTTGTGAACTTTCACGAGACTGTTGTACAGACTATTGGAATACCGAGATTGAACTGACTGAATGGAAGATGGAACTTCAACAATATTGAATGAAAGATGGAACTTTAACAATATAAAATAGAAGATGGAATTTCAATATTGAACTGATAGTACACGTCCTGTTGACCGACACTTGGCTTGACCTGGGATTGGGGTAGTCTATGATCACAAGTGTTACAGAATGACTGGATGCGCCATACTAAATTACCTCCAACACATTACGGGGGTTAGAACCTTGACCGTTGCCATATCGGAACGGTGGGTAAGCCTCGGAGTTGCTCCCGTCGCAGGCTGCATGTTGGTTATCTCTAGTACTCTTGGACATGGACTTATCACTAGGATAGACTGTTTTTTTTTACTATTGTTCTAACATCTTTTTGCAGGTGGCTACAGTGTGTTTATTGAATGCTAAATTGACACAGGTTGCAAATGGTATTGCAAATTGTTATTGAATGATTAAATTGCTACAGGTTGTAAACGGTATTGCAAATGGCTATCGATGATTAAATTGCTGCAGATTGCAAATGTTTAACTTCTTTAACTGCTTTAAACTGCTTTATCTCTTTTATTGCTTATTTTAAATTAAACTTATTGCTTGTCTTTAAAAGTCCAGCTTGGTTTAATTTTAAAATGTCTAACGTTTTGGTTTTGAGATTATCTTGCCGAGTAAACCTCGCTGACGGACATTTCATTTTGTTGTTTTACGAAATGTCCGCCAGGTATCGATAGTGAGTTCCTTGAAGACACTACTGCAGGAGTCGAGCCAATGCTCGAAGGCTACGTGGAGTATCTACCCGCAGAAGACTAGACTTTTACCTTCGCGTCAGCACTTATATATATATTTGATTAATGTAATTCGTGTACTTTGTTTGTATTGGCCATACTAGGCCAAGCTGTATCTTAATTATTGTACACTGGATATGTAATAATGTTGTTTGAGCTGCTTCTTAAACTTGCAAGCAAGAATCTGCAATTTTTATACAGACGCTTAGTGTGTTTAAGCCAAGGAGGAAGAAAAGAAAAAGATTCCAAAAAGAAAAAAAAGGTACTCCTCCTTGTTTTAAGCACATCGCGGACCCGCTCGCGTCCTCGCTCCCAGTAGAATGGGAAGCGGGGCGTGACAGGTTTTGGTGGCGGCCCATGCAGGTCATCTTGCTTATGCAAATACTTTAAGATCGGTTTAAATGACATTAATATCCAAGTATACTGTTTGAATAGATTTATTCTAACCTACCTTACATTGCGGTTTGTTTTAAAGTATATATGGCAGGTCGACCAGATACAGACGACGTCACCAACAACGACATCTTGGGTATCGTAAAGGAAATACCGGAAATTCAACCCTATATTCTCCACGAAGCTGCAGAGCCTGTAATCACTGGTATACCTGAACCTTTTCCCTCTATGTCGATTTGACACCCATCATCTTTATTATCATTGCTAGCATATGTTACCGTGCTATAGCTTGTTCACATCTTGATTTGGAAATTTCCTATTACTTCTTACCACAAAATTCGCAACGAACTATTTCCATTGAACTTCATTACCTTTTTCGAATTCTTAACCATTGCTTAGGAACTCGTGTTCCATTCTTGGTTATACCCTCCATAGTAACCTCTTTTGCTAGCAGTTGCAGTTATTTTCATTGGTTGAACCATCTACCTTTCCTTCAGTTGTCAGTGGCACTCATATGAATGATGATCTTCCTTCAATGGACCATGATACCGGTCAATGTGCTTGGCTAAAGTCTGTTGGATCAACCTAGCTAGACTGGGTGCAAGTGATCCTAGCTTAGTCACTTCCCTGGCCGTGTCCGCTGGACCGCAAGGATGTGAATCATGATTATGTAACGCCATCGATCTTCATCATTATCACCTTCTCTTCGCTTGATGACCTTTCGATTGACCTTCTTAGAATCTTTCTTTAGTCCCCTTGAACTCTAGTTATGGAGGACAGCATTCGAATTTTGATCATCAGAAGTTCGAGTTCAACCACTGAAGCAAATCGAAGGGCCACACTGCAAGCGACTGTCCTGAGAGGAAGTCTCAGCCTTCCAACTTTGCTCAGCAACGTCAACCAACAACAAGTGTACCAGCAGACTCGACAACAGGTGCTACCCCAAAGACGCCAAGCTTGTACCATGACGGTAGAAGAAGCTGAGGCTACGGACCAAGTAATCCCAGGTACGAGATATTCCACTAAGCTACTTACTCTGTTATTTAGAGCTTGGACATGTTTCTTATCACTGTAACTGTTAAACCTCTGACTCCACGTTGGATGGTCGAGACCGCTGGCAGTTCCCAGCGGATGTCTCCAATGTTCTATTGTGATTTGTAGACGAGGTCTTTTTGCTAAATCCATGGTGATAGAGATGCCAACATTTGATGTTGTTCTTGGGATGAATTGGTTAAGGACATTTCATGCCACCTTTGACTGTCGTCAAAGGAGGGTAGAGTTCAAAATACCCGACCATCTTAAGTTCAAGTTCCTCCGCGGAAGCAGATCGAAGGACGCTCAGAAGTATTCGAGGATGATACTGGAGATTTTGAGACGATCCAACCTGACGTGCCAGTGTAGGTTGTTGGCGTCTTTTCATTTTATGCTCGTATTTCTCTTCTAGCCCCTACTTCCATCTTGTAACCGATTTTCTCTCTCCAAGGGTTTGATTTCATTTCCCACCGACCACCTTCCTCCCCCCTCTTTATTTCGTTTGTCCGTTTTCCCCCTCGAGACTCGTGCCCGCCGAACCCTACCCTACCTAACCCCGACTTTCGGTGCCCCCCGTTTTTAACCCCGCTCCTTCCTCCGCAAGCCACCCCGTGGCTTTCTCTTTTCGCTCAGACATCGCCCCCTCCCCCGGCCTCTTCCCCAAGCGAGCTCGATCGGACCCCGCATCGCCACTTCGATCTCCGATCCGCCAGCTTCCGCTTCGCTCCATCCCGTAGGCCCTAGCTCCCCGCCATGGATCGCCAGCCAGTCGGAGCCCTCGTCGCCGCAGATCGCCAGCCGCCGATGGCCCGCCGACGACCTTGGGGTCTGTTGGGCCTAGCAGCAACCCTCGCCGCCACCCATGCTTTGGCCGTGTGGTCGGGATAATGGGAACCCGCCGCCATTGGTATCATTGGGAGCTCCTTTTTCTGGTTCTTCCCCCTTGAGCTGCCCAGCTTCGATTGCTTCTTAGGGGCACTCCTTGATGTTTTTGGGTTCGTGAGTTTTTGGTCATTAAATTGCTTAGGGCTGATGGTGTTAGCTGTAGATATCGACCAATGGTGTTGGGAAGGAGTATCTTTAGGATTGGGTATTGGATTCCTTTTGGCCTTAGGTGTTGAGATGAGATGCCAGTCTTGTGCTCTCATTTGGAGGACAGCTTTGATGCTGGCTTACTGTTGGATGTGGTGGAGATTGCTGGAAGCAGTGGTGACAATGATCTTGATCCATGAGAGTTGGCCTTATATCTGCCTTTTGGTAACGATCTGGATATTGGATTGTAATTTGGTAGCATGGCAGATGAAGTCTTTGGTGCTCTGCTGGTTACGTTGTAACAGCTTGCATGCATTTGGATTAGTCCTCACGTTTTTGTATGTTATGGCAATAATTTACATGATTGAGACCATGTAACCATCGTTTATATATTCTAGACGCTCCGTTCTTCTCTTTGGTGTACTTGCTTCTGACTTGTCACCTTATGTCCCAAGTTCGATCAGATGTCATCATCATCCTCACTATCTTTTTCATGTAATGCCATTATTTTATGTTTTGCCTACTTGATAAATCTGATGTAGCTATTGTGATAAAATATATTAGTGACATCCCATATTTTCTTATCACATTTCATGTTATTTACAACCTGATTTACAAAGATTACTATCTTTTCTATCATTTATTTGCTTGAGCTTCTTTATAATATCAATTATTTGTTGCAAAAAAAAAATTTTTAAATTCTGAGGACGGAATTATTTTTAAGGAGGGTAGAATGTAACGGCCTGTATTTTTCCAATACATTCAAATTAAGTATTTAAAGAAAATTCAATTTTAATTGTATTTTATAATGGTTTGCTAGGAGTCTTAAACTGATTTCAAAAATTTCCTATAAAAATATTTTGAAGTATCAGACTAGTTAGTATTTTGGTAAAATCGGATTTCGTCAAATACCTCTAAAAGATCTGATAAAAATTCGTTTTCAGATATTGCAGTTTTGGGTCAATGAATTTATTTTCTATTCAAACGTCTTCAAAACGATTTCAAACTTCTGCAGTAGCATCCTATGATCATTTGGGGCTTCCCACATTAATTTCGTAATTTTCTGATATCATTTTAATAGAGAACCCGCAAACCCGCTTTCTAAATGTTTTGGCCAAAATCTAGTATTTCCGTAGCTCAAACCCTGAAACGGTCTTCGTATTCGCAATCCTCGTGACGATACGATCCCGTGGGTATGTTTTCGTAATTTTTCGGACACGTTTACTAGTAGGGGCATTTTCGTAATTTCGTATTTGTATTTTCACTAATGACCTTCACTAATGTTTTTAACCCTCCCCTAATTACTTTAATTACCCCACCTAATTACTTACCTCTACCTAACATGTTTCCCCCTACCCGTTCATCCTGCAACTACCCACGTCCCCATCTGTCTCTCTCATCTACCCCTTTATCTAATTGAGTTACTATCCTATAAATAACCCAGACCCACTCTCTATCACTCACAGGCAGACTCTCTCTCTCTCTCCTTTTTATTTTCGAAAGAACCCAACCCCCGCCTGTGCTTCACTCTCCCAAGCCCTCAGCCCGAACCCATGCCTCACAGCCCGCTTCCTACCCCCTCAACCCCGACCTCGGCCTCCTCCTCCGACCACGCCGAACCCCGCCCCCACGTCGACTCGCCCCCGCCGTCGACGAGCCCGCACGAAGCCCGCAGCTCCGACGAGAGTGCCCGCCCCTCGCGTTCACGCCGCCCCAGCTCCCCGCCCCGTCGCCTTCCTCCGCCGCCGCCGCCACGGCGCTTCGCCGTCGCCCCCACCTCTTCCTCCTCCGCCGTCGAGCCCCCCGCCGTCATCGCCGAGCGCCGAAACCCCCCACCTCCGACGTCTGTAAACGAAGGAGAACGGTATAAATTCGAATGGCAAACTTGTAAATATAACGAATATTTCGTTTTTCGTATTTTATATTAATTAATAAATGGGTTTTAAGGTTATAAATCCATAACTAATTATACAGGGGCCAGAAAAATGAGTGACTAGTCCCAGAAAATCAGAAACGTCGAAACGAATCCATTGGCGCTAGTTTCGTCGCAATCAGGCAAGTATTTTTCTCACAGTGAATTTTTAAAGGCAAAACTTAAATAGGTTAAAATTCTTTTAAAATTCGTAGCTTGCAATTTTTACGTATACGTACGTCTGATAAAAATATATGTTACAGTACTTGTAAATACGGTCGTTTTGACATCTTGTTTACAGAATTCCGACGTACGGTTTATCCGGAATAAATCCTTGATCGTGGGTATTATTAATAATTTCTTGTTTTATAAATCCTTTTAAAATTCATAACGTTGATTTTCACGTACACCAATGTACGATAAAAAATATACGTCGTAGTACTAGTGAATACGATCATTTTGACACCTTGTTTGAAGAATTCTGATGTACGGTTTGCTCTAAACAATTCCTTGAACATATGTTTTAAAAATCATTTCTTGATTTAAAATTGCTTTTTGGCTATTTAAAATTGTTTAAAAATTGTTTAAAAATCTTGAGAAATAACTACTAGTCTTAGAAAGTATTTTAAGCTAATTTAAACTCTTTTTCTTGGTTAAAATCATATCTTACTCGTTCTTTATTTATTTAAGTGATCCTGATGTTTTCATTTAATCGAGTCGTGAAGTTGTGAACTTTCACGAGACTGTTGTACAGACTATTGGAATACCGAGATTGAACTGACTGAATGGAAGATGGAACTTCAACAATATTGAATGAAAGATGGAACTTTAACAATATAAAATAGAAGATGGAATTTCAATATTGAACTGATAGTACACGTCCTGTTGACCGACACTTGGCTTGACCTGGGATTGGGGTAGTCTATGATCACAAGTGTTACAGAATGACTGGATGCGCCATACTAAATTACCTCCAACACATTACGGGGGTTAGAACCTTGACCGTTGCCATATCGGAACGGTGGGTAAGCCTCGGAGTTGCTCCCGTCGCAGGCTGCATGTTGGTTATCTCTAGTACTCTTGGACATGGACTTATCACTAGGATAGACTGTTTTTTTTTACTATTGTTCTAACATCTTTTTGCAGGTGGCTACAGTGTGTTTATTGAATGCTAAATTGACACAGGTTGCAAATGGTATTGCAAATGGCTATCGATGATTAAATTGCTGCAGATTGCAAATGTTTAACTTCTTTAACTGCTTTAAACTGCTTTATCTCTTTTATTGCTTATTTTAAATTAAACTTATTGCTTGTCTTTAAAAGTCCAGCTTGGTTTAATTTTAAAATGTCTAACGTTTTGGTTTTGAGATTATCTTGCCGAGTAAACCTCGCTGACGGACATTTCATTTTGTTGTTTTACGAAATGTCCGCCAGGTATCGATAGTGAGTTCCTTGAAGACACTACTGCAGGAGTCGAGCCAATGCTCGAAGGCTACGTGGAGTATCTACCCACAGAAGACTAGACTTTTACCTTCGCGTCAGCACTTATATATATATTTGATTAATGTAATTCGTGTACTTTGTTTGTATTGGCCATACTAGGCCAAGCTGTATCTTAATTATTGTACACTGGATATGTAATAATGTTGTTTGAGCTGCTTCTTAAACTTGCAAGCAAGAATCTGCAATTTTTATACAGACGCTTAGTGTGTTTAAGCCAAGGAGGAAGAAAAGAAAAAGATTCCAAAAAGAAAAAAAAGGTACTCCTCCTTGTTTTAAGCACATCGCGGACCCGCTCGCGTCCTCGCTCCCAGTAGAATGGGAAGCGGGGCGTGACAATCGCCTCTTATAAGATAGGCCAGAAGACAATCCATAAAAAGCTGGAGGCTGCTAGCACGAGATGATATTCTTTTCATATACGAGCTATAGAATCTTATGCTACTATGCACTGGAAATTAGTAAACCCTGGTGAGTTTCAGACTTTGGCATGATCACATTGGGCATCCAGGTGCCACTAATCATCATGAATACTACATGACGTCCTTTAAAAGACTCAAATGTCATGTTGTCCAAGAATTACATCTGTGAATCTTGTTCACAATAAAAGTTCATTACTAAACATTCTATGACAAAGGTTGATTATGAATCCCATCATTCTTACAGAGAATTCAGGGTGATATCTGTGGGCTAATACATCCTGCAAGTGGACCATTTCGATATTTTATGGTATTAGTGAATGCATTCTGCAGATGGTCCCTTGTTTGACTATTATCTATGTGCAACATCACATTTGCACGTTTGCTTACGCAGATCATACAGCTCCGAGCCTATTTCCATGGCTATCAAATTAAGAGCACAAGAATAGATAAATGCAAGAGAATTCACATCAAAGAGCTTCGATGCATATTGTGCATCTTTGGGAATTAAAGTCGAACATCCAGTTTTTCATGTTCATACTTAAAATGGATTGACAAAATCATTAGTTAGGTGCAACAAATTAGTGCCTGAACTTTGTTAATAAGGACAAAGCTCCACTCCTTAGAATGAGGCCATATTGTAATGCATGCTGCATCGCTTATTAGATTGTGCCCCATTACTTTTTATCAATATTCCCCCTTCAATTAGTCTTATGTCATGAGCCAGACATTTCGCATCTTCGCACCTTTGGTTTCACAGTTCATGTGCATGTAGCATCACCACAGATGTAACGGCCTGTATTTTTCCAATACTTTCAAATTAAGTATTTAAAGAAAATTCAATTTTAATTGTATTTTATAATGGTTTGTTAGGAGTCTTAAACTGATTTCAAAAATTTCTTATAAAAATATTTTGAAGTACCAGACTAGTTATGGAGTATTTTGGTAAAATCGGATTTCGTCAAATACCTATAAAAGATCTGATAAAAATTCGTTTTCAGATATTGCGGTTTTGACTCAATGAATTTATTTTCTATACAAACGTCTTCAAAACGTTTTCAAACTCCTGCAGTAGCATCCTATGATCATTTAGGGCTCCCCACATTAATTTCGTAATTTTCTGATATCATTTCAGTAGAGAACCCGCAAACCCGCTTTCTAAACGTTTTGGCCAAAATCTAGTATTTCCGTAGCCCAAACCCTGAAACGGTCTTCGTATTCGCGATCCTCGCGACGATACGATCCCGTGGGTATGTTTTCGTAATTTTTCGGACACGTTTACTAGTAGGGGCATTTTCGTAATTTCGTTTTTACTAATTGCCTAGTTAACCCTAATTACCTTTTACCTACCCTATTACTAATTAATCTAATCCCTAACCCGTATCTACCCCACCCACTTTGTTAGCTAACCCCGCATCCCCAACTACCCTATTTCTAAAAACCCTATATAATCTCCCCCCTCTCTCTTCCAAATGCAAACACACAGACCCATTCTCTCTCCCTCTCTATTTCACGTTCAAAACCAGGCAACCCAACCCAGGCCGTTTAACACCCCACCCGCACGCTCAGCTCCCTCTCCCCCTCTCTTCTTCCACGGTGAACCGCCACCGAACCCATACCATCGCCGTCATCTCCACCGTGCCCCCCTCATCCGACTGCCCTTCGTGGTCGCCGCCGAGAGGCCCTGCCGTAGCTCTGTCGCGACGCCCGAGCAGCAGCAGCTGCTGCTGCTATATGCTCGACACCGCCTCCTCCCCGTTCGCTGACGACAGCATCCGCCTCCAAGAGCTCCGCCCAGCAGCTTCGCCCCGCCGTGCTCCTCCGACCGTCGCCATCTCCGAGCTCCCCACCGCGAAGCACCGAAGCCACTGCTCGATCCTCCGCCATCCCCCGACGTCCGCTCGGGTCCCCGCCGCTCCGCCACGCTCCGGAGAGACCGCCGCCCCGCTCCGCCTTCCGCCGCAGCCGTCGACCACCGCCGACGAGCAACTCCCTCCCGCTCTCGGACGTCTCTCCCCCGCTCTTCCGCTCTCATCCCCGGCGGTTGCCGCTCGCCGTCGCCGTTACACTCGCCGTAGTCCACCGCCCCCCTCGTGCCGCCTCACCTCCGCTGCACCCGCCGCCGACGATCGCCGCTGACGATCGCCGCTGTCGCCCTCCCTCTCTCTCCCCGCATGCGAGAACGAAGAAGGCGACGGTAAATTACAATGGCAAACTTGTAAATATGAGTTAAATATCGTATTTTCGTATTATTAATTAATTAATAAATAGACTTATTGGTTTTTAATTCATAATAAATAATATAGAGCCTAGAAAAATATGGGGCTAGCTCTAGAAAATCAGAAATGACATTCTGGACCCAATGGCGCTAGTTTCATCTCAATCCGACGCTTAGTTTTTCCAGAATTAATTTTTAAGCCTATAAGTTAAATCCGTTATTTTCGTTTAAAAATCCGTATCTTCTTATTTTCACGTAAACAAATATGTGATAAAAATATATGCTAAAGTACTCTTTGAGACGGTCGTTTTGACACCTCATTTGAACCATTCCGATGTAGATTGCTCCCAGAATAAATTCCTGAATAAATACGTTACTAATTGAAAAATGGGTTTTAAATTGTTTTTAAGCTTTTAAAAATTATAGAAATTACTATAAGCCTCAGAAAAATATTCCTTCTTGCAGTAAAATTATTTTCACCATATATAGTCTATATAAAAATTTAGAACGCTTTTCGACAACATTTTAACCGGTTTTAAAAATCAAAACGATCGAGTTTATTTGAATAGAAAATAGGGTGCGCTTTAACCAAGTGTTTCTTGTGTTTGCAGGTACCAATCCTCGTGCACCAGCTCTTCTAGCTCCAACCTCGTCTTGCCACGACGAGTTCTAAAATAGTAAGTCACGACATATTCTAACTTTAGAAAACTAGTCTACTGTGCTTGCATGAACTTGTGACACTTCACTTATAGCCTCAGAACGGCTATTCAAGTTAAACCAAACTAGAGAACTAAATGAAAGTAATCTACCAAAGATTACTTTGCCAACTTTCAACTTGGGTAAATTGTGTGCTAGCCGCACTACCACGTGCTCAAAGCACGGAAGTAGCAACTTTTGGTGTTGGACTTGTCTTTATCCTACTTGCTGGTTTTCAATGAGGAAGTCAACCAGTTAACCTGGTGTGACTAACATGCGGAACATCGTGTGGAATATCATGTGTGGAACATCTTGTGGAACAATCCTGTCTAGAACTTGTACTTGACACGTCCCTGGGGTATTGGGGTAACTCATAGTTTGCGAGAGTACGGGAGTGACTAGAGTTCGATCTACATGTCAAGCTGCCTGAGTTTTTTGGCATACCGTCCAGCTGCCTGAGTTTTGGCAAAATAAAAGTAACATGTCTAGCTGCCTGAGTTTCGGCAAACCATCATGCTGCCTGGGTACCGGCATTCGTCTGGGTAGCACCCAGGCAAGAGATGAACTGAACGGTCACATATTGTACTCTCCGACTTGAGTCACGTAGTTCTAGTGTAACTTGCACAGTTACTTTCTTTACAATACTTGCACTTTACTTTCCTTACCAGTACAGTTACCATGCTTGCCTCACTTTACTTACCAGTACAGTCACCTTTACTTTACGCATTCCATGCACGTTACTTTCTACACTTGTACAGACACTGCACCGTACTTTACTTTGCTTTCACTTTGGTCTGCTTTGTCATACTTGTACAGTACCTCTCTTTCTTTATTTAGAATTGTTGTGACTTACCTACGGTTCCATCTCCGTGGCACCGCAGAAAGCGGGTCGTTACAAGTTTGGTGGCCCCACGCAGGTCCTCGCTAACTACCTCGTGAACATTATAGCAAGATCAGGATGTATAATATAAGATACTCAAATTGAACTCTCGAGTACGAGATGTCTCGAGTGTTCACCTGTATTGGATATACGGGTGAAGCGTCCTTATTACCATCTTCATTAGGTCTTCCTTGATCCTCATCACTTCCTTTGAACTCTTAACCCTTGCTTAGGAATTCGTGTTCCATTCTTGATTATACCTCTCTAGTAACCTCTTTTGCTAATAGTTATCATGACTTTTCATAGGTTAAACCATCTACCCACTTCATCACCTTTCCTTCAGTTGATGATGGTACTCATATGAATGATGATCTTCCTTCAATGGACCATGATACCGGTCAATGTGCTTGGCTAAAGTCTGTTGGATCAACCTGGCTAGACTGGGCATAAGTGATCCTGGCTTAGTCACTTCCCTGGCCGTGTCCGCTGGACCGCAAGGACGTGAATCATGATTATGTAACGCCATCGATCTTCATCACTAGCACCCCTTTCTTTAGCTAGTGATGGCCCCCTGATTCTTTTACTTCTTCCTAATCACTTTTAGTTCATCTGAACTCCAGCTACGTTTATTCTAAGGAGGGTAGCATTCGGTTTTCGATCACCAAAAGTTCGAATTCGACAACGGAAGCAGATCGAAGGACGCTCGGAGGTATTGGAGGATGGTACTGAAGAATTTGAGACGAGCCAAACTTGACGTGTTGCGACTTTTGAGCTAGTGTTTCTCTTCTAGCCCCTACTTCTATCTTGTACCCGATTTTTCTCTCTCAACGGGTTTGACTTCCTTTCCCACCGACCACCTTCCTCCTCCCTCTTTATTTCGTTTGTCCGTTTCCCCCCTCGAGACTCGTGCCCGCCGAACCCTACCCTACCTAACCCCGACTTCGGTGCCCCTCGCCCCCTTTTTTTTCGTTTTTAACCCCGCTCCTTCCTCCGCAAGCCTCCCCGTGGCTTCCCTCAGACATCACCCCCCTCCTCCTCCCGGCCTCTCCCCCAAGCGAGCTCGATCGGACCCCGCATCGCCACTCCGATCTCCGATCTCCGATCCGCCAGCCTCACCCGAAGATCCGCCAGCTTCCTCTTCGCTCCATCCCGTAGACCCTAACTCCCCGCCATGGATCGCCAGCCCGTCGGAGCCCTCGTCGCCGCAGATCGCCAGCCGCCGTTGGCCCGCCAACGACATTGGGGTCTGTTGGGCTTAGCAGCAACCCTCGCCGCCACCCATGCTTTGGCCGTGTGGTCGGGATATTGGGAACCCGCCGCTATGGGTATCATTGTGAGCTCCTTTTTCTGGCTCTTCCCCCTTGAGCTGCCCAGCTTCGAGTTCTTCTTAGGGGTGCTCCTTAGTGCTTGTAGGATCCTGAGTTTTTGGTCGTTGAACTGCTTAGGGCTGATGGTGTTTACCGTAGATATCGACCAATGGTGTTGGGAAGGAGTATCTTTGGGGTTGGGTATTGGCATACTTTTGGGCTTAGGCGTTGAAGTTGGATGTCGGTCTTGTGCTCGGATTTGGGAGACGGCTAGGATGTTGGCTTCTTGTTGGATGTTATGGAAACTGCTGGAAAAAGTGGTAGCGATGATCTTGACCCGCGAGAATTGGCCTTACATTTGCCTATACGTATCGATCTGGATATTGACTTGTAGTTTGGTAGCGTGGCAGATGAAGCCTTTTGTGCTCGGCTGGTTAAGTTGTAACCGTAAGGACGCACTAGGTTTATCCCTTACGTTTATGTATGTTATGACGATTATTTACATGATTGAGACCATGTAATCATCGTTTATGTATTCTAGACGTTTCGATCTTCTCTTGGGTGTGCTTGCTTCTGACTTGTCACCTTATGTCTCAAGTTCGATCGGATGTCATCATCTTAATAGCTCTCCTTTTTGTGTAATGACATTATCTTATATTTTGGCTACTTGGTAATATATGTTGGTGACATCCCATATTTTCTTATCACATTTCATGTTATTTACAACCTGATTTACAAAGATTACTATCTTTTCTATCATTTATTTGCTTGAGCTTCTTCATAACATCAATTATTTTTAAAATCTTCTTCATAATATTAATTATTATTTTCAAAAGAGATTTTTAAATTCCGAGGACGGAATTATTTTTAAGGAGGGTAGAATGTAACGGCCTGTATTTTTCCAATACTTTCAAATTAAGTATTTAAAGAAAATTCAATTTTAATTGTATTTTATAATGGTTTGTTAGGAGTCTTAAACTGATTTCAAAAATTTCTTATAAAAATATTTTGAAGTACCAGACTAGTTATGGAGTATTTTGGTAAAATCGGATTTCGTCAAATACCTATAAAAGATCTGATAAAAATTCGTTTTCAGATATTGCGGTTTTGACTCAATGAATTTATTTTCTATACAAACGTCTTCAAAACGTTTTCAAACTCCTGCAGTAGCATCCTATGATCATTTAGGGCTCCCCACATTAATTTCGTAATTTTCTGATATCATTTCAGTAGAGAACCCGCAAACCCGCTTTCTAAACGTTTTGGCCAAAATCTAGTATTTCCGTAGCCCAAACCCTGAAACGGTCTTCGTATTCGCGATCCTCGCGACGATACGATCCCGTGGGTATGTTTTCGTAATTTTTCGGACACGTTTACTAGTAGGGGCATTTTCGTAATTTCGTTTTTACTAATTGCCTAGTTAACCCTAATTACCTTTTACCTACCCTATTACTAATTAATCTAATCCCTAACCCGTATCTACCCCACCCACTTTGTTAGCTAACCCCGCATCCCCAACTACCCTATTTCTAAAAACCCTATATAATCTCCCCCCTCTCTCTTCCAAATGCAAACACACAGACCCATTCTCTCTCCCTCTCTATTTCACGTTCAAAACCAGGCAACCCAACCCAGGCCGTTTAACACCCCACCCGCACGCTCAGCTCCCTCTCCCCCTCTCTTCTTCCACGGTGAACCGCCACCGAACCCATACCATCGCCGTCATCTCCACCGTGCCCCCCTCATCCGACTGCCCTTCGTGGTCGCCGCCGAGAGGCCCTGCCGTAGCTCTGTCGCGACGCCCGAGCAGCAGCAGCTGCTGCTGCTATATGCTCGACACCGCCTCCTCCCCGTTCGCTGACGACAGCATCCGCCTCCAAGAGCTCCGCCCAGCAGCTTCGCCCCGCCGTGCTCCTCCGACCGTCGCCATCTCCGAGCTCCCCACCGCGAAGCACCGAAGCCACTGCTCGATCCTCCGCCATCCCCCGACGTCCGCTCGGGTCCCCGCCGCTCCGCCACGCTCCGGAGAGACCGCCGCCCCGCTCCGCCTTCCGCCGCAGCCGTCGACCACCGCCGACGAGCAACTCCCTCCCGCTCTCGGACGTCTCTCCCCCGCTCTTCCGCTCTCATCCCCGGCGGTTGCCGCTCGCCGTCGCCGTTACACTCGCCGTAGTCCACCGCCCCCCTCGTGCCGCCTCACCTCCGCTGCACCCGCCGCCGACGATCGCCGCTGACGATCGCCGCTGTCGCCCTCCCTCTCTCTCCCCGCATGCGAGAACGAAGAAGGCGACGGTAAATTACAATGGCAAACTTGTAAATATGAGTTAAATATCGTATTTTCGTATTATTAATTAATTAATAAATAGACTTATTGGTTTTTAATTCATAATAAATAATATAGAGCCTAGAAAAATATGGGGCTAGCTCTAGAAAATCAGAAATGACATTCTGGACCCAATGGCGCTAGTTTCATCTCAATCCGACGCTTAGTTTTTCCAGAATTAATTTTTAAGCCTATAAGTTAAATCCGTTATTTTCGTTTAAAAATCCGTATCTTCTTATTTTCACGTAAACAAATATGTGATAAAAATATATGCTAAAGTACTCTTTGAGACGGTCGTTTTGACACCTCATTTGAACCATTCCGATGTAGATTGCTCCCAGAATAAATTCCTGAATAAATACGTTACTAATTGAAAAATGGGTTTTAAATTGTTTTTAAGCTTTTAAAAATTATAGAAATTACTATAAGCCTCAGAAAAATATTCCTTCTTGCAGTAAAATTATTTTCACCATATATAGTCTATATAAAAATTTAGAACGCTTTTCGACAACATTTTAACCGGTTTTAAAAATCAAAACGATCGAGTTTATTTGAATAGAAAATAGGGTGCGCTTTAACCAAGTGTTTCTTGTGTTTGCAGGTACCAATCCTCGTGCACCAGCTCTTCTAGCTCCAACCTCGTCTTGCCACGACGAGTTCTAAAATAGTAAGTCACGACATATTCTAACTTTAGAAAACTAGTCTACTGTGCTTGCATGAACTTGTGACACTTCACTTATAGCCTCAGAACGGCTATTCAAGTTAAACCAAACTAGAGAACTAAATGAAAGTAATCTACCAAAGATTACTTTGCCAACTTTCAACTTGGGTAAATTGTGTGCTAGCCGCACTACCACGTGCTCAAAGCACGGAAGTAGCAACTTTTGGTGTTGGACTTGTCTTTATCCTACTTGCTGGTTTTCAATGAGGAAGTCAACCAGTTAACCTGGTGTGACTAACATGCGGAACATCGTGTGGAATATCATGTGTGGAACATCTTGTGGAACAATCCTGTCTAGAACTTGTACTTGACACGTCACTGGGGTATTGGGGTAACTCATAGTTTGCGAGAGTACGGGAGTGACTAGAGTTCGATCTACATGTCAAGCTGCCTGAGTTTTTTGGCATACCGTCCAGCTGCCTGAGTTTTGGCAAAATAAAAGTAACATGTCTAGCTGCCTGAGTTTCGGCAAACCATCATGCTGCCTGGGTACCGGCATTCGTCTGGGTAGCACCCAGGCAAGAGATGAACTGAACGGTCACATATTGTACTCTCCGACTTGAGTCACGTAGTTCTAGTGTAACTTGCACAGTTACTTTCTTTACAATACTTGCACTTTACTTTCCTTACCAGTACAGTTACCATGCTTGCCTCACTTTACTTACCAGTACAGTCACCTTTACTTTACGCATTCCATGCACGTTACTTTCTACACTTGTACAGACACTGCACCGTACTTTACTTTGCTTTCACTTTGGTCTGCTTTGTCATACTTGTACAGTACCTCTCTTTCTTTATTTAGAATTGTTGTGACTTACCTACGGTTCCATCTCCGTGGCACCGCAGACGACGTACATATGGAAGCAGATGCTCTTGAGCTAATAGCGCCAGACTTCGACCATGAGACCGCAGCTTCCAGAGCTATTTTCAGTTGTGTACCTTTCTTCTGTCATGTATATTTGTTGGAATATTTGTACGGACGGATTGTAATAATGGACACTATTTGGGTATCTTTGTACATCTCTGCATCGTGGCTATTTTGACTTCACTGGTTAACTGCAGAACCTGCGCAATTATCAAATAAGTAACGGGCCCCCGAAAGCGGGTCGTTACAACAGAGGACTAAAATGGATCACCAACATCGTTTAGGTATTTATATTGGATTTGATTCACTGTCCATTATTAGGTTCCTTGAACTGTTGATGAACGGCCTTGTTACTGATCCCAAATGAAAAGCGTCATTTTCACCCCGTATTTCCTTGGGTTTTAGCGTATATATTTCACATATAGGCTCTATCTAGCTCGTAATTGTGCATAGTCTGTATATTAGATCTTATCACTTAGTATACTTAAAACCAACTTCTTGTCACTAACTATTGCATTTCCTATTTTTCAGGATTTTTCTGGAATTTATGGAGATTTATCGGAAGCAAGAAGAAGAGAAGAAGAATTCTGCAATGCATTCTCTTGTGCAGAAATCTGCTGTTATTCCAATGCATATTCCGGCCTCATGATATTTTTTAGTCAAATTTCGTGAAGTCCCGATTCCAACGCCACCTGGAACACGTCATTCCGAGGTCGGATGATTTTTTTAGAATTTTCGCAAGACAGGGTGACGGTGCTGAAAATTTCTGCAGCTTTGCCCCTCTTGTGAAGAATTCTGCTATCATTCCAGTATATATTCCGGCCTAATGATATTTTTCAGTCGAATTTTGTGAAGTCCCGATTCCATCGCCACCTGGAACACGTCATTCTGAGGTCGGATGATTTTTCTAGAATTTTCGCAAGATAGGGTGACGGTGCTGAAAATTTCTGCAGCTTTGCCCCTCTTGTGAAGAATTCTGCTATCATTCCAGTATATATTCCGGCCTAATGATATTTTTCAGTCGAAGTTCGTGAAGTCCCGATTCCATCGCCGCCTGGAACATGTCATTCCGAGGTCGGATGATTTTTCTATAATTTTCGCAAGACAGGGTGACGGTGCTGAAAATTTCTGCAGCTTTGGGCATTGCTTGCGGGTTTGGGCCAGAATCCGACCCGTTTGAATTAATTTCAGACCCGTTAAGCTGTGAATGAGTTTATATTACGAATTTGGGGGTTTTTCAGCCCTAGTTCTTATTTTTTGCTGAAATTTGGAGGAGGAAGATGAGCTTGGAGGCCATGGGGGGAGGTTGATGAAGCTTGGAGCTTGGAGGACCACTTGAGTATGAGGATTTCATCTTTGAGTAACACATTGGTGAACTCTTTCTTAACTCTTGTGTAATTTTGGTTTAGCAACTTGTATTGTATTGGATGATTATCTCTAGAGATATAGATGTCTTCTTTTCATCATGAATTGCTAGATCTTGCTTGTGTTGTTGTGTTGTGTGATTGTTGTTGTTTGGGTTGTGAATTTCATCTCTAGCATGATTCTATTTTCAAAATTGGTGGATGAAACTTTGAGATGTTGGTTGTTGATGGAACCCTAGTGGGTAATCCATAGAGGGGAACTATCGTAGCCGACCCTCTCTTATTTGCTTAAAGTATTTCTCGTTGTTTCATACACTACTTTTATTGCACCCCACATGTTCGATGAAATGCCACATCCACCGATTGTTCGTCCCTTAGCCGGGAGATCAATTGAGTTATATTTGGAATGAATTCTCACGTCCATGGCCTCATTTACATGCACACCACACGAGTCCTCCTCGTTGCTTGCCGATTCGGCTCTCCGCCCCTAGCCACTTAGGTTAGATTTTTGTTTTCACCACTCTTTTCCCACTTCCATCCAGCGTTAGTGAGGTGGTTGTTTCACACTTTATTTTTCTTTCTTGATCAAATTTTGTGAACGTAGAACGACTTGTCCCTGTGATCCGACCCGTGATCCGACCCGGTACTCACCGGTAATTTTTATATTGCATTGACACTCCTACGCTTGGGAGTGGAAGGCGTGCACTTGCGCGTTTTCCGAGTCAACCAGTTACCACTAGATTCGCATATTGTCATTTTGATGAAACAATGTTCCATTCTCTTGGACACCAAAAGCTTCCATATATGGTAAGCTTGCGATTTTCTAATGAAATGAGAAAAGTTTATCACATTTAGACTCGAGAACTCTGGATGTGAAAATCAAGTGCAACATTTGATCCATTTAAAGGCTATTGTAAATAAACTTCATAATGCATTTAATGAGACCATCAAAATCACAAAGTCTCGCATTCCAGCTGTGAATGTTCCAACAAGGATAAATGTTCTTGTAGAACAAAATGATGTGGATCAAAATGGCCCATACGTGAAGCGTGTTCGGCCGATGTGATCTAAGGACTCTCTTCCTCAAAAAAGAAGGGGAAAGAATGAAAAATCTACTCCAGAAGAGCTTATCGATCTTTCTCGATAAAAAAAATTTTATCCTGAAGTGGCACCAATTCATATTCAAGAAGAGCATACAGCCTCTGAAGTGGCACAACCCCATGAAATGATCACTACCTCTGGGAATTATGAAAATTCCATAAATTATTGTAATGTGATATGTGGATCGTAATGGTATGATCATCGATGATGCATTAATTATCTTAGTAGCTCATGAGATTATGAATGATGATTATAAATATGGTCTATAATTGAATGTCGTCAAAGATATGATTGGCCCAAATGTGAGGAAGTAATCCAGGTTGAATTGACTTTCTCTCAACGACATATGATTGGTTATGATGAAATGCATTCACATGTGATTGAAACGATTTCATTTCATTTTCTTTTAAGTTGGGTTGTCCAAGAGAAGTTAGAAATGCATCTTATGGATGTTGTGACGACATACTTATGAATCATTAGATTCCAATATATATACGCAAATTCCCAATGGATTCAAAATGCCTGAAGCATACACTCATTGCAACTTATACCTAATAAAGCTGTAAATATCATTAAATTGTTTAAATCAATCCGTCTGCATGCGGTGTCAATGCTTGAGTGATTATCTTATTAATGAAAGTTACATAAATGATCCCATCTGTCCATGTTGTTTAATAAGAAATATGAAATTGGATTCCCTTTGATGGTAATTTATGTCGACGATATGAATTTGATTGGAACTCTTGAAGAGTTGTCTAAAACAGCCGAATATTTGAAAAGATTGTTTAAGGCTAAAGTTTTGGGTAAAACCATATTATGTCTTGGTCTAGAACTTAAGCACAAAGCAAAGGCTTAATTTCGCAAAATTACATTATACTTTTGTTGAATTCCAAAAAACTACCTCTTATTATGGTATAATCACAAAACTATCTTGAACTTATCATGTTTCGATAAATCTTCTAACGTCCGTTAACAGAAAATTTAATTGACGAAATTAGCCACACCTTTTCTCTGGAAATAATAACACCCAAAAAAACATTATAAAAATAAGTCAACTGGCGTTTTAGTCATTACTTGACACATGACCATCATGTGCTTACGTCAAACAAGCGGCCGCCGCATGTGGGAATTTTCTGAAACTTAAAATGATAGTATGATGTAGTTTTATGATTATATCGTATTAAGAGGTATTTTTTAGAATTCAGCAAAAGTATGAGGTAGCTTTGCAAAATTAAGCCCAACGTAAATGAAATACTTGTCCATTAGTCAGCATACTGTGAAAGACTGCTTAAACATTTTAATATGTACAATGCTAATACTTTGAGCATCCATATGGTTGTAAGGTATCTTGATCCACAAAATGACCCATTTCGTCCTAGGAGCTTGATGGGGATATACTTCCAGAAGTATCATACCTCAATGTTAGTGAGGTACTGATGTACTTGGCATAGTGCACAAGACCGGATATAGTTTTCACAGAAAATCTATTGGCATGTTTTAGTTCGGAGCCAACTTGGACACATTGCAATGGAATTAAACATATCGTTCGTTATCTCCGATGACCATATATTTGGAGTTATTATACTCTAAGGAGACTGCTAACAATGGCTTAGTAGGATATGCTGATGTGGGATATAAATCTAATCAACACAAAACATTCTCAAACTGGCTATCTATTTTATTATAATGACACAGCCATTTCTTGGCGTTCTGCTAAGCAAACACTAGTAGCCACGCATCTTCCAACAACTCAAAAATTATTTCTCTTTACGAGGCCGGAAGAGAGTGTTTGGTTAAGATCTGTTATAGCACAAATCCAAAATTCTTGTGGATTGAAATTGGTTGATGATTCTCCCATTATAATTTATGAAGACAATGGTATTTGTATTGCACAAGTCAGTGGAGGATATACTAAGAGTGATAAGAGCAAACATATATCGCTAAAAAAATTTCCTACTCATGAACTCCAAGTAAGTCGACAAGTTGATGTTAAACAAATTCGGTCCTCAAACAATCTTGCAGATCAATTTACCAAGTCTTTGCCAACATCAACATTTGAGAATCTAGTATATGGCATTAGTATGCGGCGAGCCAGTAAGATGCAAAATTCAATTTCATAGAAGTGGAAATGTTTGAATGATCCAGAAGCGGTAGTTTTTTTATTTCAAGGAGAGCGGTTATGGACTTATATGTATTGTTATCTTTTTCCATTTTATTTGATTTTTGTTCCATAGAGGTTTTTCAACTTAAGGTTTTTAATGAGGCAGTACTAGAATGTCGAAAATTTAACCAGTTGCATGGTATTTCGTTCAGGGGTGTGTTTTGAAATAATGAATATTCACACCATTTGTTGTTGGTTATGTGAAGAGGAATGTGTAGTGACATTCCTACTTTTATGTTACAAATGAATAGACTTGCACATCATGGCTATATTAATAAATTTATATGGATATGAATTGGTAGAGACACCCACACTTATAGCCATTTAACTATTGTTTAATGGAAATGTTACAATGAGATGAAGAGACACTTGTGTAATGGATGTGTTACAAGGAGAAAAAGAGTTTTTGTCTACCCTCACATATGAGGTTGTAGTTTAAATAGAGGTTCTCAACCTCACTTGTAAACATATCATTATTGTTCTCTACATCAATAATAGGCTATCTACTCATTTTCTATATATTCTTGTTCTTATTCGTTTTCATATTGCAATTGCTCGTCGTTCTTTAGTATTCCACAATAATACACACGCACACGCATGCGAGGGGGATTACACACAGGTCTGTCCCATGTGACAGTGTCCCTTCTCCTGTGGGCAACCCACTCAGCCCAAAAAACCACCCACCAAGTGTCACGCCCCTCTCTCCAGAATATCCTGCATTTAAAATAAATTTTTTTTCCAACTATCCTGGAGAGTGAGGGTGATGAGAAAGGAAAAGGGAGAGAAAGAAGGAAACTGAATATGCAGGCCACTGCGCACATGCTGGGATAATACACGTGAAGCTTCACTAAAAAAATCCAACAATCACACAAAACAACAACTACATTTAATACATAACATAATTCATTTTTATACACAGTCTGAGTACACCAATACATATACACAGTCATTCTCCACCTTCAAAGACAACCAGGACACTCTGCTAGCTACATCACTCACCAAACGCTACCCCTGAGACCCGACTCCAAGTCACCACTAACCATACTGCCCCTGCTACCTGAAAAATAGGGAGGAGCACGTCAATGCGTGCCCCAGTAGGAACCAACTTGGATTTGGAATATCGTTTTAAGGTTATCAATCCACAAAAACAAGGCAGGAGAAATATGACATGTGACTAAGTAAAATAACGGAAAGTAATTAGCAAAGTAAGAGGATCATACCTGCGGTCCAATGTCGAGGCACTGCAAGAAAAGGGTTAGCACGAATAATAATAATATAATAATAATAATAATAACACAAGTGTTCAAGCAACCAGTATCTAATACGATAAGTGCAAGTGCCTGGGGCATGACACAGAATCACAAAGAACAGGCAAAGGGAAGGGAAGGTGCAGCCAGCAGAAGGAGTAACACGCAAATTCTTATTTTATTGATTTATAATTGAATTAATTGGAACTTGGATAAACTGTATGATACCAGGACCTGGACATCACCCCAACTTTGGGGTGAATATAGCACACGACGCAGTGGACACGGGCACTGTACGCCGGGCCTCTCAGCTCCCCCCGTCCCTGACAGGAGTGAGGCTCTCCCACAATAGCACAACCTCCGTATGTCCCCTCCACTCCCGGTAAAGGCGAGTGGGTATAAATATCACATATCACATAATCATTTCCCCCAACTTCTCAGTCCAGTCCTAATATCCACATTTTACTCAAATCCCACCTAAAACCCGGGTTTTGCTAACTCACCCTCCTTGGAGAGGACTGAGACATTCTAAGACTTCATTTAACATGATATATAGCACTGAAGGGGACACACTGCATGGTTTCACATTCCGCAGTCATATCAACACGGGTCATGCACCGAAGTGCCATGCCCTCCATCGTAATCAAATCATATATCAAATGGGTCATGCACCCAAGTGTCATGCCCTTCAACATAGCCATTTCAATTCATCACTCATAACATATGATACCATGCTTCACATGACCCCATCATTTCTATTTCACAACATATTTCATAGCACAAATGTTTACAAGCTCATTTATCATATTATTCAACTTTCACTTCATTGTGGCATTTTCACGAACACGTGGTGAACGTGACGTGTATGTCCGTAAAAACATTAGAAAATCAATTAGCAAAACATATCATTATTATACCTTCCATGTAAAACAATAATCATGCACCATAGCAAGTAGAATAACAACAATACACAAGTTATCACACCGTTTAACTACTTCAGCTTGCAGGAAATGTTTCTGCAGTCCTAAAAGATGGATAATATCACCTAATTATAGTCAGAATTTTACAAAACTTTCTAAATGAAAGTTGGAGATATGTTAGTCCTGGATTTACATATAAAATTTAAGGCAAAAATATTGGGTATATGATTTATAGTGAATTATCTGGTAAAGTGTGTCAAATCTGTTTTTCAGACAGATTTCAGGGTCTGTATTGAAATCCAATTTTAGGCATGTTGCAGCAAGAAACTCGACATATAAGCACTATGATGAATTTTTAGAAAAACTTGTTAAATTTTCAACAAGACCAATAACACAAAATTCCATTGTGTGTGCAGGTGTCTAGGCCAATTTTGCTAAACTGTGTCAACATTGAAAATCAAACAGACATGTTGTAAAGATGGATTTATTTCTCCTAATTTCTGAATTAAACATATATCAAAATTTATATGATTTTGGGGTATAATTTCAAGATCTACAAGCACATATTTTTTTCGAAGCCTAATTCAAGCCAAGAGATCAGAATCCAAGTAGAAACACACAACGGAATCTCACGATTACAAAGGAGCTAGTTTTGCTTGAAATTTCCAAGGGATTATGCATGGAATTGAATCATGGCATATTAATTTGATTACCACTACTTCATATTGATAAAACATGGTATAAAAACATGATAAAATGAAACCCTAATTAAATTACCAAATCCAAGTTTGATTCCTACATCAAAACTTTGGTTTTCCTCCTTTCTTCTCTTTCTTTCTTCTCCACCTTCTTCTCCCTTGAAGCAAGCTTGAATCCCTTCTAATTGAGATGGCAAATTAGGGGTTTTAAGTTGAAGAATGAGGAGGAAAAGGGGGAGGGGTGGCCAGCCTAGAGGGTGCAAGAAAAAGAAAAGAAAAATGAAAATGGAAGAGAAAAGAAAAGTGAAGAAGAAAGGAGACGTTTCTCCAAAAATATCTACAACTAGAACTTACTTAGGATAAGCATGCAACATGCTAAATTACCAAAATACCCCTCCATCATCTAGGTATTTACAAGTTTGCCATTACTTTATGGACACGCCACTTTAGGATGTACACACAACAACTTTAGTCCAAATGACCGTTTTGCCCATCGCCTTTCTAAAAATTTACGGGGGTTGCCATTGACCCCTAACCCCTTTCACATTAGCATGGCTCTTCATACACACATCCATGCACATCCATGCATGCATACATGCTTCACACATACACGTCTAACACATTCCTGTTGTTTTACACCCACGACGTCATTTGCTCTTCTCCCGCATTCACATTTCGCATTCTCTTCCCTTAGCCACGTATTACGGCCTAATCCCCCTTGCACTACGTCACATACATCGATATCTACGCTTATTTCATGCCAACGTACGCATCGTAGGTAGAAATACCACGTGTGTTCAGTAGAATACACGTATATTGCAAAATAGGGCATGACACCAAGCACACTTATTTACAAGTTTTCCATTGGAAAATTCTCCCCTTTGACCCCCCATTTACATGTTTGCCATTGAGAGTTTTCCCTTTTTACCCCCAGATAATACCCCCACACACTCTCTCTTCTTTATCCCTTACCATTGTATGTGAGTCCCACTTCATGGGTGTGGGTCTTTTTATGGGTGCCCGTGCACTTTGTACACGTGTTATTTCTAATGTGTGTGCGTATTATATCTATATTACAAATGGGGGATGTGTGCCCCACCTTGGTCCTCATGGGACAAAGGGGTTGTCCCATGAGGCACCCGGTCCCATGTGGTAAGGGGAGAGGGTGCCATGCCCCCCCTCAACACATGGCACCCCACACAAATGACCCCAGCCACATATTTACATGGTTGCCATTACCAAAACACCATTCATCTTCTCCCTTTTTACATGTTTGTCATTGCACTCCCCCAAATAACCCATCATTTTCACCTATTTGCAGGTTTGCCATTGGCCTTTTCCCACTTAGCCCCTGGGGATTTTGCACTCTAGCCACATGTTTTTCGCCCTTTTACTCCCCGATGACACACACACCCACTCTTCGCACTCTCTTTTTTTGTTTTGCGGTTGCAACATATCCTGTGTTCGTGTGTTTTTTGCAGTGCACTTTTCCCCCTGACGATAGGTTTGTTTTGCCGTGCACCTCCCCCACCCTCGACAATACCCACACACACCCACTCTTCTCACTCTTTTGTCGGTTGCGTGCGTGCACCACATCCTTTGGTTGGGGGTTTTGGCCAAAGGATTTGCCACCTCATTATGGTGGGGGCCACTTGGGGGTGGGTGAGATTTTGGGCTTGCTTTGGGGTGTGACTTTTGGGAGTTGTGTTAAATGCCCCCTCAATTCCCCTTATTTGCAAACTTGCCATTGCTTCTTCATCAACCCCAAATACCACACCCCTTCCAAATATTTACGGGTTTGACATTGGGATTGTTGCACTTTACCCCCAAGGTTTTTTTGTAGTTTAGACCTTGATTTCCCCCCTTTTACCCCCGGCAATGCCCACCCACACACCCCCTTCACTTCTCGCTTATTCTCGGTTTCGCGCGTGTATCGCATCCTTTCATACAAGGTATTTTGATGATGTGCACAGATTTTTTTAAGTCTATCTTACAATTGAGGGTGAGATACAAACATCCATGTCCACATGTGACAAAAAGTGGGCCCCACCTTTGTCCCACTAGGACAAAATGGGCGACCTATGTTGTGCCACATGTGCATGGTGAGTCGCGCTTGGTGGGGGTGAGGGCTTGGGTTTGGGTTTGGGGTGAGGTTGTGGAGAAGCCAAACAAAAACCCCCTTCATTCCCATTGTTTGCAAGAATGACATTGCTTTTTAATGAAAGCCAAATGACATTCCCATTGGGCCCTGCGTTTTTTGCACTTTAACGTCTCTTACCCCCTTTACCCATCTGTGATTTGGGTTAGCATTTATGCACTTTGCCGCCATCCCTCCAAAGTTTTTTTTGCAATTTAACCACTTTTATGCAACCCCGGCGGTACACACACCTCTCTCTTTTGGATGTGCGCGGGTCCCGCCTCCTCCCGACAATACCACAACCAATTTTCTCGCTCTTTGGTCGGTTACGTACGTGGTTTTTTCTTGAGGGTCACTATGCACCATTTGCACGTGTTATTTCTATTTTTTTTAAGGCTGGATAATACGCATGATTAAACCTTTTGAATAAAGTGGATAGTATAAGTTTTATTGTATTCAATTTATTCGTATAAAAATTGAGAACGATGTGAAATCAACTTATTGGTGCCTCATCGAATATATTTTTAATTAAATATCTGAGCTATTTAACAAAGAGAATGTGTACCAATTTAAGAGTTAATCTCAAGGCTAATTGCAATTTACGAAGCCAACACCTGACACAATCCAGACTTTTGCACCATTGTGCAGCCTCTTGCTCAATCTAACATGTGGCCATTGATCAGATCTGTGAGTTACTCAGTTACAGAATTTTTTATTCCAACCATTTCTTTTACAATGACAACAATTCAACAAGACAAACATAGAAAGTGCAGTATATTAAAATACTCCAAACAATCACACCATAAATTGATCAAAATGCTTAAGCAAGTGTTTTTTAAACGCATAACCTATAAGCTTAGTTGCTCCCACATGCTTACGTCCACAGGATTACATATAGCTCCATCAATATTTCTCATAATATCTCAATAACAGCATAATACAAAAACACAATAACATAAAATGAATAGTATCATTCTCTATCGTCCAACTGCACAGCTCCAGGAAAATGGTCTCCAAAAAAGGAAATATACAAAAGACTCGCTCTTCCTGGAGGAGAATGAAGAGCTAAACATCAGTATTGAGGCTAGTGTGTGGTTTGATCTTCAGATATGCTACTTTCAAATGGCAGAAAGCATCAAGCTTCCGGTAATGGCTGTTCGCATGTAATGCCACTGCAAAAAATAAGACTCATTATCCCCCAAATCAGCAAATAAACGAATGAATCACAGCTTCCCGTTGCAGTAAAATTCTATCTTGTAAACAAAAGATAAAAAAGGGTTAAAATCAAAGACAAGATAGCGATCTCACAGGCCTAGCAGAAGAATATGTCCGAATAAGTATATGTTGCAAATATGAAGTTATTACCTCTTCAATATCTCCAATGCAAGCTCACTCGCATCCTTGAATGCACTTCTGACGTTGACTGGATCGATATCATCCACTGCAGCTCTAATGTAGGCCAGTACTTGGTGAAGTGACAGAGTCAAATCTTGGAATTGTCCGTTGTTTACATAAAAAGGGCTTGATTGGATATAACAATTTTTCAATGCGTTAGGTTGTGGCGCAGTGTCCAATAACAACTTCTGCACCTGACTGCCCCCTCGTGCGCTCACATCTGCTTCTAACTTTGCAGCCATGGCAGCTGCCCTTGTGATGCAAGAAGATGGCAACTGGGAAAGAAAATGTAGAAGTTGTACTCATCACAGGAAATGAGGAAAAGATGCACAAGAACAACAATTATTCTTCGATTAATGGTGCAGATGTGTTATCTCTTATATCTGCTTATATATAACCAGAAACCATGTGAGGCTTCATGCAGCTGATCATCGGGTGTAACCAGAACTAGGAGACACAACTTCATTAAAAGAGTATCGACATTAAAAGAGTGCATTGATTGAATTTTAACCAAGTTGTGGGACCCACTGTAACATTCAAGAATTCCCAAATATTTCACTGGAGCGTTGACGCTTCAACCACCCAATTTTGAAGCAGACCCCACTCCATTTTGATCATTATTTTAATTTATATAATTACTATTTTCACATTTAACCATCTACGAATATAGTATACACTTTCTGTTAGCAAAAATCCCTCACTGGCTAGCGTCAAACCCCTCCTATTCTTTCTGACGATCAGATCCGTTCATTCTTCATATTCTAAAACAAAAAAAAACATATATCTAATGAACCCAAAGAGGATGTGCTCGTTTGTCTAGGCGTTACAAAAATTTCTTTTACTACGAAACCGTTAAATTAGCAACGAGGGGATGAAGGAGCAAAACACATTGTGTTCACTGTATATTTGATATTTTGATATTTTAAAATATGAAGATCAAAATAGAAAGATCCAATCGTCGGAAAAAAAATAAATAGATGGATTAAGTTTTTTACGCTAGTCAAGGAGTGATTTACTCATTGGCTAGTAAATGATGCACTCTGGATCTGAATCTGAGATAAAAATATGGGTTTTAGTGGTTTTGGGGTGAAACATGGGATTTTTGATGAAAACGTGGGGTTTTAGGGCTAGAAAAGAGATTTGGGGAAGAAAAAAAAAGGTATTTTTATTGATAGATCAAAGCGAAGAGATTTGAGCCCGCTCTCCTATTTTTAGATTCAAGATCAAAGCCTAAATCTCCACTAGATCTAAGTGATCTAACCTTTCACAATTCTTCTCAAACTCCACATATCCCTCTCTAATCTTTACATTTATTTATAATAAGACTCCTATTAAGCTGTCACCCCTAAATTACCATAATACCCACTGACCTGGGTTTTTATCCAAAATTACAAATCTGCCCTTGGACCCCCCAAAATTACAAAAATGCCAATATCCAGAAATTACAGATCTGCCATTATACACATAAACCATAATCCTAACACTACTCCGTCCCCCTAAAAACTAATTTGTCCTTAAGGTGGTGCATGCAGTGTGTGAGCTACTCCCCTTTGACGGATGATGCTCGTCTCCCCCTGGATTAAAGGGCCACCCAAGAGCTCCTTCCTCCTCGAAATGTCATCGCAAGAAGGGTAGTGCGTCCGCTGGCGCTTTCTGTTCTGAATTTGGACTCCAAACAGGCCCGTAATCGTCAAAATAAGGAAGATGCACAGAAAATCCTCCGAAAATAGCCCTAGAATTCCTAAAAAATCACACGGCGCATTGTACAGCCGTTGACCGGTCAATGGCTCGCTTCGACAGCTCGACTGAGCCGGCTCAGGCAGGCGGCTGCCCAACGAGATCGACTGGATCAAGTCGTCACTATAGCGATGGCGGCTCACCGGTGTCGATCCCCTTTTACGGCGGTCGTTGGCTGCAAAAAATAGATCCGATGGGTTCGCCGGGACGAGAGAAAGGTGATGCTGTGGTGGCGGTCCCAAATTCCACCAGACAAGCAGCTAGCGAAACTTGAAATATGGGGCGAAGGCCCTCCGGGGGCTCACCTGAGTCGGGACGGCCCTCATGGGGCTCGCCTTAGTCGGGACGGCCCTCAGGGGGTTCGCCAGTACCGGAGGGGGCTCGCCTGTCTTCGCCAGTAGCGAATCTTCACCGATCGACGCCGACATATTCAGATCTGCTCTGTCGTCTATCTTCGCCGAATCTGGTAAAGCTGTGCTTGAGATCTTCATATATGTGATTGTGGTATTCAAATCTTGGTTGGCATCGTCATCGGGTTTCAGATTTGAATCCGGATCTAGCTTGCCAGCCTCCAGAAGTTCCACAGGTTTACTTGCCTTTGCCGCCGCTTTCTCAACATCTTTTTCCTCAAGGACTTCCCTCAACTCCTGAAAGAGTTGCTTCCAAAAATTATTCTTCCTTTTCCGCCACCAGATCTGCATCAGAAAGTAATCCCTCGTCAAAAGTCTCGACGTTGTCCTTCCCCTTTGTTAAAGTCTTCGCCTTTTGTTCGGGATCTAGGGTTTCGGTCAGATCTGATTGACTTGGACAATGCCGCAACTTGTTGATTCGTTTAATTTATGGCTTCAATAACTTGTTGGAATTTCTGATTTATCTCGGCCACTTGATCCATTATACTTTTTTTATCTCCTTGATTTTGCCATCGAACTTCTCCGACGCGTCAATCTTATCATTATATCTCGTCGTCGCCATGGATCGTCGTGCTCTGATACCAATTTGATGCACTCCGGATCTGAATTTGAGATAAAAATATGGTTTTTGGGTGAAAGATGTGATTTTTGTTGAAAATGGGTAATTTTTGGTTCTAGAGAAGAGATTTGGGGAAGAAAAAGGTATTTTTATGGATAGATCAAAGCGAATTCAAGATATGTGGCCTCGATTCTTGAGGAGGTCACTCTCCTAGCTTTAGATTCGAGATCAAAGCTTAAATCTCTACTAGATCTAAGGGATCACCCTTTCACAATTCTTCTCAAACTCCACATACCCCGCTCTCTAATCTTTCCCTTTATTTATAATAAGACTCCTATTGAGCTATTGCCCCTAAATTACCATAATACCACTAACCTAGGTTTTTACCCAAAATTACAAATCTGCCCTTGGACCCTTAAAATTACAAAATTGCCCCGTGTCCAGAAATTACAGATTAGCCATTATGCACATAAACCTTAATCCTAACAATAAATTCCCATAATCCTCTTTTCATAATCAAAATCAAAAGTCATATTTTCATTTATGTATATGTCTCTATTTTGCATAACATGTTAGCAGGTTTTAACTATTATTTTTTATCATTTAAAATTTTTGCTTCATTAAAAAAATGGATAGATACTAACACCGAGACTTCCTGGATTAATTTAAAAGCTAAGTTCCACTTAGACACCCCAAAACTAGAATTTTGGAGGTAATTCAAGGGGGTCTCCGTATTAATATCAAAGATTGTGGTGTCTAGTTACATGTACCCATAGAAAGAGCGGGTATTTGAGTGCAATTTACTCTTGAAATATATAAACATTCTCATTTAAGCATATGTGCATGTGCACGTGCTGAAAAGCTAGCAAAAACGCAACCTAGAGAGTAAGAGCGAATCCAGCTTAAACAAAAGATGTGTCGACTACATTGGTTTTAAAAAGGAACAAAAGCCTTAATCTTCTATATAATAGGAAGTAGCTGAAGAACAATAAGTTCACTAGCATGCAGGGAGAAAAAGGGAAGAGCATACCACAAGACTATTCTTTCTCAGCACGAAAAGGAAATTTTAGCCAACAATTTCAGCTTATGTTTTGCCCAAAAAAGAATGATATATGATGGAATTATCTTCAGATAACTTTCCATGGGGACTAACTTTATTTTTCATGTTGATTATTCTATGGGAACTGTAAAGTTTGCCTTTCTATACATAAATTTATCTCATTTGCAAGCCATAAGCATATTTAAGCATTAGACAATTTCTGTGAAATGGCAGAACTTGCATGCTCTATAGATAAAAGTGTAGGATGGGATGCTATCATATGATTAGTAGCCCAGATCTAGCTTACTAGCTCAGTCGCATGAAAGTAGTGCGCACCCAAGCCACTATATCCACATCTATTTTGATTATATGTAACATGAGAAGGCTTACACCTAGACGGCTTACACCCAATGCCACGAGGATTAAAAGAGTGTGCAAGATCATGAAGAGAATCTTATACATCCCCTCAAGATAACAAGCTAGTAATGACAAACCTTCAAAAAACACTGACGGATGAAAAAATGTCACAATTGTCAAAAATTGTCTATCATAGTGCTATGATAGATTGGTACTGGCATATAAATATACCTATGCATGGAAAATGAAAATGCAGCCAACCTGTGCAAGTCGTGCGACGTTGAGACCAAAGCTCTTGTCGGATGCACCACAAACAACTTTGTAAAGGAATGTAACCTCTGCTTGGTCAAGATTTCTAACAGGAACTTCTGATTCAGATTCTGTGATCTCCAAAGATCTCTCTGATGTCAGATAGGAAACATGGTAAGCACCAACAGATCCTGGAAACTCTTTCTGGATATCCAGAATTTTGGGGTAGTGAGTAACAAAAAGAACCATGCATTTTTTCTGTGCAAGAAGGTAATGCAGTGTTGCATAAGCAATCGCAACACCATCATGTGTGCTCGTTCCTCTGCCAAGCTCATCAATGATCACTAAAGAGTTTGATGAGCAATTCTGTAGTATATGAGAAGCCTCGCTTAGCTCTTCAAAGAATGTGCTTGTTCCTTGATGGATGCTATCTGATGCTCCCATTCGAGTGTGAATTCCATCTAGTACATGCAGTTTTGCCGAAGATGCTGGTACAAAGGAACCAACCTGGTGACATCAGATGTACATATTAATTGGCATGAAAAATAATTTTTGTTAAGAATTTAATTATACATGTAATATATAGGCAACAAACGAAGATGCTATGAGCATCCTTCTATTGTTGATGGTTCAAGAGCCACAACCGATAAGATAAATCTTATTCACACAACAAAGACTATATGTTCGCCACCTTGAGAAGAATGTTGATATAGTTTATAACAAATTATAAAATGAGAATACGTTATGGCTGCATAAAGCCTCGAGTAGAGATGTAAGGTGATACTTGAATACACATCATGTACAAAGAGATATACCTGGGCCATGATAGCTATAAGTGCCACTTGGCGAATATAGCAACTTTTTCCACCCATATTTGGACCTGTGACGATCTGACAGTACTCATCATCTGCATGCAAATTGGTGTCATTTGGAACAAAATTATCTCCCAACATGGTGTCCAGAACCTGCAGTGCAATGCTACGTCAGCGGTATGTCAATGGTATATAAATGCATATTTTAATGTATAGACTGAAAGTCTACTAGAATCTGTTACTTCTAGACTTTCAAAATTATGTAGCAACATGGCCAAACCACTAAGCCTCTAATAGATCTGCACTTTTGGCCCAGTAGGGGCGTTTTGTGACAACATGGGCATTTTGGGAATTTTCGGATTTTTAGGGACATTTTGGAAATTTTTACTCTTATTGGGTTTTTCTGTAAAACTGTATTTTCTTTGATTAGTATTTATAGGCAATGGGTGGGGAGGGATTTCTTTATGATTATTTTGAGAGATTATTCAAAGAGATGTGAGACTATCCCTCGTTCTTCGGGAGAGTGCTGACATCATCTATAATTGGCGTCTTGGGAGAGCGATCACCTCTTCAATTGTGATCAATTAATCTTTTTATTTTTATTTTTATTCAATAAAAATTAGATCTTTGTTTGGTTTCTATCAATTTGGTATCAAAACATCAAGATCTATGGCGGCGACGACAAGATCCTAGGAAAAGATCGACTCTTTGGAAGAAAGGTTCGATGACAAGATCAATGAGTTGAAAAAGGTTGTGGAGGAAATTAGGGTTACATCGGACAAGGCAAGGGTGACGATGGAAGCGACGGAGCAAAGACTTGATGGCGTGAAGCATACCTTAGCGCATATCTCTCAACAAATATTGGGGCTCGTGACAGCTAATCAACCCAAGGAATGTGAAAACCCTAATTTTGGGCGAAAGGCGTTGGCTTTGAAAAAGGAAAGGGAGAAGATGGACGATTATGACCATGAGTTACTTTCCGACGCCGACAACTACTTCGTGGAGGATGAAGAGGAGCTCATGATGGATGAAAGCAACCCCACGAACCCTAGGAGCGAATGAAGAGGTCGGTCAAATCCTAAACCCTCTCAACAGGCCCAACCAAACCTTAGGGGGGCTCTGCAGGATCGACCGACCCTGTAGGGGGCTCGGCCGGCCCCTTGGACCCGTCGACATGGCTGGTCGGCCCATGCAGACCACCTGCATGGTCGACCAACCTTGCAGGAAGCTTCTGCGGGCCTGTCGGCCCCCAGGAATTGTCAACAGCCCCTGTCGAGGGCAGAACATGGGCTACAGAACACCTGGCAACAGCAACAGCATGATCCGGCCAAGAAACATGGGCGAGCAGTAGGATTCGGCACATGTCAGTGCATTGGCACAGATTCCGGTGATTGACGGGGGCTTTGGGGGCCCTCCGGTGATGAGCTACGACATTGATGATCCCTCGGAGTATGTGATGGTGCCCGGCGACGATTGTGACGAGTTTCGAGAACCACACGGCCCCCGATACGCTGCAAAAAGACGACGACACCCACCCCCGACCTATGGAGAGTACACAGAAGATGACGACAAAGAGCGGGACATGGAGGAGGATGATCAGTGTTTTTATGCTACCAGAGATGACTAGTGTGATCATGCAGATAGAGATGGGTGGTAACGGAGGGGCTTGGAGGGGCACAGATACCGGTAGAGATACACATACTAGTCCCACCGTCCTAGACCATACAAGGGGCGAGCTAAGCCGGGAAATTTTAGGATGGATAGCAGGATTTGAAAGCTGAAGATGCACGTCTTCGAGGGTACAGGGCGGAGAGATTTTTTTTCAGTGTCATGCATGACTGAGAAGCAGAAGCTAGAGGCGACGACGGTGTGTTTCAAAGGGAATGCCCTCTCGTGGTGTCAATGAAGAGAGCAACGACGTCGTTCACTCTTGGGAGGATATTAAGGACTGATTGGTGAAGAGCTTCTGTGAGACGCACGGAGGAAATTTACCGGAGCAGCTACTGGCTCTTAAACAAGACGACACGATGAAGGAGTATATGGAGCGATTTGAGGTATTATCAGGGCGAGTTCGAGGGACCTTTGATGAGACACTGGAGAGCAGCTTCATGAAGGGGCTGAAGGCCACTATTTGCACAGAGCTATGCCTATAGAAGGGGCTGATGGATGCCATGGAGTTGGCCTAGATGGTGGATGATCGACTTATGGAGGAGAAGAAATCTAGAGGGATTGAAGACGGCTCCTCTTTCCACAGCCAGCCCCCGACGGGAGAACAGAAGACCACGACAAGAATAGACATGTCCAGTTAGGAGAAGGGCGGGGTGTCACCGCCAAGAGGGCCATTTAGGAGAATGACAGACACGAAGATGCGAGAGAAGAAGCAGAATGGGCTGTGATTTAGACGCAACAAGAGATTCACCCCAGGACACCATTGTGGGATACACAAGTTGCAGTTGCTGATAGCAGGGAAAGACGAGGACATAATGGAGAAAGAAGAGCCCGGAGGAGATGGACATCTCCACGTGGAGTATGACCGTCGTGGACTTCATGCACCACCTTGAGGACAATGTGGTTTTCGAAGGCGGAGCAATGACAGATCTGCACTTTTGGTCAAGTAAGGGCACTTTGGGATATTGTGGGCATTTTGAATTTTTTTGGATTTTTCGGGGCGTTCTGGGAATTTTTAGTCTTTTTCGGGTTTTCTGCAAAATTGTATTTTCTTTGATTAATATTTATAGGCCATGAGTGGTGATGGATTTCTTTATGCTTATTTTGAGAGATTATTCATAAAGAGGTGAGATTATCACTCGTTTTTCGGGGGAGTGGAAACGTCCTCTATAATTGGCGGCTTGAAAAAGCGATCATCTCTTCAATTGTGATCAATTTATCTTTTTATCTATAGTTAATTTCAATAAAAATCAGATCTTTGTTTGGTTCATATCAGCCTCCATGTAGGAGTAATATGTTCACACTTCCAAGCAGCTTTGTCAACAAATTTGCAAGCTGATTAACATAAGATACATGTTAAGTTTCTAGAGTCTTATCTTAGCAAACCACTTTAATATGCTTGGTACGCTCATAAAAAGACATGATCCACCGCAATATGACTGATTCTATTATTCTCATTATATAACCACATGTTAGATGAAAGTGTGAACTGAAGCTCATTCATAAGTTCTTTGGACCAAACCAACTCATATGTAGTGTTGTTGTAGCTTGCAACTCCCATTTTGCACTAGTTACAGACACACACTACACTTCTTGCTCTTCTATGCTACAAGGTTACCACAACAAGCAAACAACAACTTGTAAAAGACCTATCAATAAGTGAAGTCAACAATCGGCAGCAAGCAGGTTCAGAGGTCAGGTCGATGTTGACTTTGAATGCTATAGGGTCAAGATTCTTGACAGCGGCATACTATTTGGGTGGGAATAAGGTTTTGAGACATGGAAGAGGTGCCTCTGGTAAGTGAAAATATTTGGAGAAAATAATCCCAAGCTCTCTACCTACTGTTTATGTATATAGCATGAGCATCTTTACATAAGAATCCCTTACAACCTATATATAACAAAAAGCGAGAATCAAAAAAAGCCTTTCCATTGATTATCAAAAGTTCAAGCATCAAAAGGGGCAGACCCAAAAAAGGGATCAGAAGCAGCAAAAATTTCATGGCTACCTCCAACTGAAAGTATTCGTTAAGGAATTCGGCATTGATGACCATTCAAAAAAGCAAATTGCATAATGTATTTGTATCAATAACAGGAAGGACAAAGTAAGAATATTAATGGACAACAGTAATCATAATGAAAACAAAAATAAATAGTAATTCAAAAATAAGATAATCTTAAATAGTCATTAATGCTTAGTTTGACTCACCGGATGGCGGCCTGATTGAATACAAATTTGACATGGCTCATCATCATTTACAAAAACTGGCCGCACATAATTCTGCAAACACAAATGAATATACTCAATACTGCCTCGACTAATTGTAGAAGCATATATAACATAGTAACCATTGATTAACCACCATCACACGATACCTGGTTTCTTGAGAGAATGGCAAGTGAATGCAAACAGTCCAAAGCAGCCATAGCTTGGACAGCTGCTTGAAATTGAGCATAGTATTTACCAAACTCCGACAAGAAATTACTCCATGTAGTTTTACAGGCAACAGCAAGTTCTTCCTTCGCTAGTGTCAATCTATCCAAAGCTGTCAAGACCTCTGGGGGGTGATACCTATTGGTCTTCTTGGTACTATTGACTTTAACCCAATTTAAAGGGACTTTTGCATCTGCGGGCAGCTAAATTAACCAGTATGGCAATGGTTAGTTCCTCACAAGTAGAAATCACATATGATGGCTAGGAAAAGTTTAAAAATCCACTTTTTCAGGTTCCTTTTCACAGAAGGTGGATGCCAGCAAGTACTTAAAGGAAAATAACAGGAAAAAAATCTGAAACGTGGATCCCAGAATGTACATTGTGACTGAATGCCCAAAGGTCTCTGCTTGAATCTATACCATATTTAATTTAAAAACCATGGATGGGAGCAATGCAGATGAGTCTCAAGTTGTACATTATGTCAAGCTAGTTAAACATTCTCAAGGAACTGAATGCCCAAAGGTCTCAGCTTGAATCTATACCATATTTAATTTAAAAACCATGGATGGGAGCAATGCAGATGAGTCTCAAGCTGCACATTATGTCAAGCTAGTTAAACATTCTCAAGGAAATTGTGAATAGATGTTTTTTAACGGCCAGGAGAACATATATGGAGCAGACACTAAGCCGGTAAATAAAAAGAAATAAAAATTTCAGATTCTTCTGCACAATAAGTATGAAGAATATCTCCTTAATGGAAATACGAAGACCCTATTGGATGGTTGAAGGTGTCCAGGAGATGTGATGACCATGACACAGTTGAATTAAAAACAACCTAACTTCCAACTTCGGATTATTAAAGGTTTGTATAGAGTGAAGTACCTCTATGAGGTGTGTTGTTCCAGAGACACTCATGAACTCCAAATTGCGCATTCCCAGCTGCTTTCGGTATTGAACAATTAATAAATCCAGCTTCTCTTTTGCCATTTCAACAGCCATACGGCCCTCAGCAACCTATGAATGAAAAATTGTCTTATTTAATGCAAGGTGAATCTAGCACGCTCATACATTTAATAAAAATATGATTTTATACCTCTGGGAACTGATGGCTAGAAGCAATGAATAAATTGAGAATATCGCCTTGATTGGCTGCATCCCTGTCTAAAGATGATAGCAGTTTTGCAGCATGAGCAATTATAGAAGATGAGGAAGCCGTCAATATCAGCCTTCTGAGTAACGCAGACTTCACAATTTTCCCTTCTATTTCTTCGTTGTCTCCATCTTCAACATGAAGCTTCAGAAATTGCTTCCCAGCAAGGAGGATAGCATGAATAACCCCGATAAACTGAAAACCGTTACAAAATGTGAGCATAAGCAAGCGGAAAGACCAGGTTCCCCATATCCAAAAGAGTATTTAATGCTCAGCGAAGTCTAAATCACCAACATGCTGAGCAAATAGATGATTATTTGGCAATGGAGAAAAAAATAGGTGTCCAAGATAAGCTCCATTGTATCTACAATGGGCCATCTTCCATGATAATAGTAGGATATGATAGCTGTTAATTTACCCAAGGAGACGGCTTAAATGAAAGGTAGATAAGAATTCACATAGCTGACCCCAAAAGTTTAAGCATAGTGTTCACCGCATGTTACTGATGGTTTACTTAATCTCACCCCACAGAAGTTTTCCCATTTGTAAAGTTAAAAGTGACCACCCTGATTGCATATTAGGTGTAAGTAGCAAAAAATAAGTGCCCAGGTGATGTGTTCATTTGAAAGAGCCATCTATGTGCGGTGAGAAAGATTTTTTTTTAACTTACTAAGAAAAATGCAATTCTATTTCTATCTAAAAGAGCAGGATTGCATGCTTGCAATTTATCTGCACAAATCAAGAATAGAACCAGCACTTAAAAGAGTTTGGGAAAAAAGGGGCTAAGGGTGTTAGTGGAATGCAGTTATCACTTTATTTTGGGTAAATTTAATGAAAAATTATTAACTTGTATGGACCAGAGAATTGATCAAAATTGGAGAGGAGATATCGATGCGTACAACTGATGTGATCTGAGTCTACACCAGGCGGAGCGACGCGCACCCAAGGGGGTGACTTATCCTTTTGCTCATTAGCAAGTTGTGTGTTTATCAATTAGAGGGTTTTCGCTCATTAGTCGAGCTGTGTGTTTAGCCATTAGAGGGCTAATTAGTCTTTTACTTATTTTCATGATTAGGAGGGGTTAAAAGCCTACGAGCCGGCCCTAGTTTATTTTTATCGAAGAACAATCATCTGAGAGTATTTTCTTGTTAGGGATTTGGGGGATTAGGCTTGATCCATCAATTCAAGCTAGGGAGAGATCCACTCCAGAAGGGATCGTCTATCTTAATATCAATTTCCATTGTCCACTTTAAATTTCTTTTCTTTCTTCCACTTAAAAATCTGAATTTTGCTACGATTAATCCTAATCGTATCAATTTGGTATCAGAGCGATCGATTCTATGACGAACACACAAGCAACGGCGACAAAAACTCTGGAGGAGCGGCTCGATGCAGAGATATCGGGGTTGAGGAAGGAGATGATATATATGAAGGACGAGATCAAGGCGGATGTGAACGCAACCATGGAAGTAAACATGAAACGGATCTCGGAGCAACACTCGCGTGAGATGAAGGAGAACATGAAGGAAGGCTTTGCCGAGGTAGCGAAGATGCTTCAGCAACAATTTTTCCAGCGAGATCCGGATCCGAATACATCTGGGTTTTCAGATCTAATCTCGCAAACAACCCCGGGCAATGGCGGCGGCGAAGGACAAGCCCTAGGGTATGAAGGAGGGTTTTCCCCCACGTGGGGGGACGGCACGTGACAGCGACAGGGCGGGCGGGCCCACCAAGGGGCCGCCGGTGGTCGATCGCCCCCAACTGGGGGCGGCGAAGGCGGGCGACCCCGTCTTGGGGCCGCCAGAGGGCAACCGCCCCCAGTTGGGGGCCCCAGTTGGGGGCGGCAAACAGCAGCGACCCCCTCATGGGGCCGCTGGAGCAATTCTGTCCCCTATGGGGGCCGACGGAGGGTGGCGTCCCCATCCTGGGGGCACAGGGGGGTTTTCTGCCCCTGGCGGGGGGCGACAATGGCGGGCGGGCCACCTGGGGCCCGCAGGTGATGATCCGCCCCCCGTGGGGGCGGAGGAGGATGGCAGGCCCACTTTGGGCCCACGGGAGGCGGGTAGGCCCCGTGGGGGGTGGCGAGGACAGGCGGGCCCATCTGGGGCCCGCAGGAGGACTTTTCCCTCATTTTGGGGGCGGCAATGGGTGGAGGCCATATCGGGGCCCACGAGAGGAGATCCGCCTCCCTTTGGGGGCGTCGAAGAAGGGTGGCTACGTGGAGGACTCTGGCGAGAGCAGGTTGACGAGTGGGACGATGTAGGTGCACTCGCCAATGAGAGGGCCAGAGGAGATGAAGGGCAGTGGAGAGCGGAGGAGCATCCTTACCAGAGGTGTCAGGCAGCCAACATGGGACACCACGAGGTGACGCCAACCCAGAGACGAGGATGAGGAAGTTGAAGGCACCACTGTTCGAGAGGAAGGACACCGATGGGTGGATTTACCAGATAGAGAGGTATTTTGATATCACGGGCTTCACTGAGGCGGAGAGACCGAGGACAGTAGCATCGAGCTTCGAGAGTGAGACTCTTGGATGGTACAGGTGGACCCAGAGACAGAGACCTATACGGACATGGAGGGAGCTGACAGAGTGCATCATGGAGAGGTTTCAGGAGACCAATGGGGAGGGATGTTTGAGCATTTATACAACTTGAGGCAGGATGGGTCCGTACGGGACTATATTGCGAATTTGAGACTCTCGAGCCGAGTGGAGGATGTATCTGAGGAATCGACGAAGGACTTTCTGAAGGGGCAGAAATCGGCAGTGAGAGTTGAGCTGGGAGTACATGACCCTCAAGGGTTGACTGCCATGATGCAGATGACTAGGAGAGTGGAGGACAGGTTGGCTGAAGAGAGAAAGTCTAGGGGCGGGGGCGGATCGACATGCCGCAGTCCAGCACCTACTGAGACAACCCAGACCACTGTGGAGGCACCAGCGACGGCAAGGGGGATGCGATGGAGACGCGACCGGGAGGGCAGACTAGCCGCATGACAGAGGCCGAGATGAGGGAGCGGAGGGCCAAGGGCCTTTGCTTCAAGTGTGACGAGAGGTTCACACTAGGGCACCGTTGCGCAGGGAGGGCCATGCAGCTGGAGGTGGCAGCAGAGGAGGATCTTGTGGTGATGCTTGAGGGATGTGAGGACGAGGCAGAGCCGCGTCCACACTTAGATTAGAGAAGATGGACACCATCATCAGACTACAACCTTGTGGACAATGTTCATTTTTTGGGGGAGTAATAATGTGATCCGGGTCTACACAAGGCGGAGCGGTGCACACCCAAGGGGGTGACGTATCCTTTTGCTCATTAGCGAGTTGTGTGTTTAGCAATTAGAGGGTTTTCGCTCATTAGTCGAGTTGTGTGTTTAGCCATTAGAGGGCCAATTAGTCTTTTACTTATTTTCATGATTAGGAGGGGTTAAAAGTCTACGAGCCGGCTCTAGTTTATTTTTATCGAAGAACGATCATCTGAGAGTATTTTCTTGTTAGGGATTTGGGGATTAGGCTTGATCCATCAATTCAAGTTAGAGAGAGATCCACTCCAGAAGGGATCGTCTATCTTAATATTAATTTCCATTGTCCACTTTAAATTTCTTTTCTTTCTTCTACTTAAAAATCTGAACTTTTGCTACGATTAACCCTAATCGTATCAACAATCCATATAAAATTGCCACTAGAGCATGTTGATTTTTTTGAGTCGAAATTTCCCCTTCTTTTCTTACTATAAGACGGTAAAATGCTATTGCTATATATTGACATCAAACAAATCTGGGAAAACAAAGAACATATATTGACAGTTTGGCATCTACCTACTAAATTAACCTTTTGGGTTAAGATAGGTCTCAACCTATATTATGCACATTATTCGGCATCTAGCTGCATCACATGATTCGGCACAACAAGACCCAAAAGAGTTTGAAAGCCACAGGTGAGATAATGTTTGAAAACATGATAACTATGCCTTAACAATGGAGAATGAAGAGCCACTCACTCATGATGAAACGGTGAACAATGGTAATTGCTCAAATTGGAGATCGTCTACGAAGGAGATGAAATCTCTGCACAAGAATGACACATGGAAGCTCGCTCAGTTACCTGAGGGTAAACAAACCATCGGTTGCAAGCGGGTGTCCAATAAAAAAGAAGATTCTCCCGAAACATATGGTGATACATATCAGGCACTATTGGTAGCTAAAGGCTATGCTCAAATGGAAGGTGTGACTTACAATGAGATATTTTTGCCAGTTGTCAAGCACAATTCTATTCACGCTTTACTAGCACTAGTACTGCTGCATGACCTGGAGCTAGAGCAACTCGACATCAAAACATATTTTTTACAAGACGATTTACAAGAGGATATCTACATGCACCAATCCAATGGGTTTATTGTTGGAGGCAAAGAAGATCTTGTATGCATGCTCGAATCACTTTATGGGCTGTGTAAGAATAATAGATAAGTGAGGTAATATTTGTAAAAATGTAAAACCCGAAGATATAAATAATATGTGGTAATGGGGTCAACTACCCGTATCTATAAACAGTCTCCACCACAATGGAACAATCAATTTGATTCTTTCACGTTGGGACAAGGATATGTTAGGAACATGCATGATTATTGTGTCTATTATAGGCTTCCTCCAGACGGTTCATTAATCTATATATTGCTTATCTACTGCTTTGTGTTGACGTCATGCTGATTGCTACAAAGGAGATATGAGATATCAAAGAGGTTGAAGCTTCTATGAGCGCAGAGTTTGTGATGAAAGATCTACATGCAGCAAGGAAAATACGTGGCATGGAAGTTTTCAGCAAGGAAAGTACATGGCATGGAATTTTTCAGAGACTGTAAGAAAAAAGGTATGGTTATCACAAAGAAGTTACATCAAGAAGGCTCTCAATCAGTTTTGCATATATACTGCAAATCTTGTAGCTAATCTTGCAGCGCACTTCAATCTATCACCGTTATTCTAACATAGTATGGATGCATAGCGTTACTCAATGTCTCAAGTACCTTATGTGAGGGCAATTGGAAGCATCTCGCATGCAATATTGTACCCGAAAGGATCTTGCACAGGCAATCAATATAGTTAGCAAGTACATTGCAAATAGAGGAAAAGAACATTGCAGGCGATAAAGTGGATCCTTAGATACTTGAAATGAACTTCAGATGCTTGTTTGGACTTCAGTGGAGACAATAGCGCAAAGCGCATTGACATGGGTTATGGCCCAAGGATTTGTAGTAGTAGGCTCATCGAGAAAAACTAGCCTTAATAATTAAGATGGATATAGCTAACATGTTTGAAACCTATATTAGCTTAAAAGGCTTGATCCTATTTGAGTCACGAGTCCAAACATATTTCACAACATATCCACCTACAATTTTAACCAATGTATGAATAAACATGTTCTCTGATTCCTTGCCACACCCCCACGTTAAACCACTTGAAAGGCTATGACACAAACCCTAACAACTTACGTCCTAGGCTCATATCTGATTGTGCTCAACCAACACCTAGGCTATGTTTGGTTTGAGAGAAATTGAGAGAGAAAGGTGAAATGAAAATACAATGGAAATGGAATGGAAAGGAAAAGGAAATCAAATTATTTTTCTTGTTTGGTTATTGAGCAAAATGGTAAAGAAAATTAAACGGAAAATGGTAAGAAAATGAAAAAGAATTGTATTGAATGTTTCTGTGGTATACTGAATACTAAACTTCCACATCTGCTCAAACTATTGCAACCCGTCATCCCCTTGGCCATTTACCACATACCCACAAATCATCAGGTGCGAAGAGTCAAGATTTCTTTCCGACATTCTATCGAACATCCGGCATGCATCACTCATGCTGCCATTTTGTCACCAGCCTGGGCTTGCAGATGGACAGGCTCATCACCCTCTCATCGACTTGCAAGCTTGCCAACACTCACATTAGTGACTGCCCTACTGAGTACCACTGTTGATCAATTCAAGTGTTGCATGTTAATCACAAGGTTGCTAAAATTGCTACCTTTGTTTGCTGGCAGAACTTCTGAACTTACCATCGAATTCGCCAGATTACACTATATTCACCAACTCTTCATTAGCTAACTTGATTCTTCTACTCATGTTGTCGTGCAGCTGCTACGACACCAATAGCATCAGGATCGTCAAGTGGCAGCAGCACCGGCAGCAGCGGCACTTCAGGAAGCGTCGTGAATAAGATCTGCTCTTCTGGCGTCTTCACATGAACAAAGGCGTCTTCAGATGGACACTTCGGGAGGCGTCATAAATAAGATCCGTTGCCAGGACCAACATCAGCTTGTGGCACCGCATCTGGTACTTGAACTCATTGATGCACCTCAGCGTTCGGGCGACAGAGACGTAGAAGATGAGAAATGATAATGAGAGGACAAAGATTAGGATCCACAAGTGGCGGCACTAGAGACGGTAGGACTGGGAGGCGAGGAGGGTGGAGGGGGAAGAGGAGGGCAACGGCGGCGACGGAGAGGGATGAGATACGGAGAGCGGTGCCGTCGAGGGAGGCGATAGGGAGCCGGAGAGGGAGAAAATTTTTCACGGGCTGGGTGTCAAAATTTTTTCTATTGTTTTTCCTGGGGTTGTGGGAGAAAAGTACGGGAAGAACTTTGATGGTTGTTTCCTATTGAAATTCAGTACGCAGTAGAGAACATAACGAACAACAATAAAGACACACAACAAGCAAGGACACACGAGACTTGGTATCGCAGTTCGGTGCGCACACCCACATCTGCGGGGCCACGCCCAGAAAAATAGAATACTTCACTATAAAGATCAGAGAATACAAATTCTACAATTCACGCTTCTATTAGGAAGAACACACTCATCCTTAAAACAAACCGTGAGGGGTGATCGCAATCAATCCTGTGAAGTATTCTTGGCAAGCTCCCCTTGCACCACCGACTAGATCAACTCCCTTGATCCTACGTGCGTAGTCGTCGGCCTCCCTCCCGGAGAATCTCTTAGAACTTTTTCACGCAAAAGTCCCTTGCCCGCCGCCAATCGCTACGAGCCCTAAAAGACCAAAGCACCACAATCTTCGATACAATCCGCACACCGGCAATCGGATCTAGATTCGGTTTTATCAACAGCAAAAACCGCAACATCTTCAACAAGAAGTAGATCCCGAAAGATCCGTAAGTGGAAGTTGCTAGGGTATTGATTTGGCGAAAATCTCTCTCCAACCGTTTCGCAATAAGGTAACAAGAGATTATACCCAATCAAATCTAAAACAGTTAATAACCTCCATAAGTGCCTGATGAGTTAGATAGGAAAATAACAGATTACGAGAACGCCAGTTGCGCATCCTTTTGAGCAGTCAATTGATGCAAGTAGACTTAGCCTGTTGAACATCCTGGTACAACAACCTGTTCAACAAAATGTCCAACATCCTAACTGATTCGATTCTCTTCTTCATACAGCAGTTGCTCAGATGCAATGAACCATACATCAAACTATCCAATCATTTTCCAGTGCCACACATGACAAACCCGAATACAAGAATAACCAGGATAAATCCTAACAATCTCCCCTTTTGTCATTTGGTGGCACACCAGACGGTATGATAGAAGAAGAAGGCAATTGTTTAACCAAACAAAAACTGCTGAGTCCGGACCAATACAAGAAGATCAAAACACAAGAGCTGCACCAACCATACCCCACAACAGGAACAGGAAACGGTGACAAACAATGCATCATTCTGCCTTGTAATAAGGGGCTCTTCAGACTACCCCACACACAGAAACTTTCATGACTCTTGGAGACACATTGTATCAACAGCAAACATCCAACAAAACGCCCAACAAAACATCCAACATAACATCAGTTAAGAGAACAAATCATACCTCTTCTCCCCTTTTGCGCCACAAAGGACAAAGGTAGTACATCAGGAATCCGCAGAAGGACCACTCCTTAGAGAGGACAGCTTGCTCTGCAGCAACACCTTGTGGCGATTCAGAAGGATCCGCTGGCTTTCAAGAAACAAAAGTTGATCATCAATATCCTGAATAGCATTCTCGAGGAACTGAATATCAACCACACTCGCTGAGGAAGAAGTGGCAGCAGTAGCAGGACTGAGTGGAGGAGACTGAGATGCAGGAGGCACTGTGAAAGAAGGTTCAGCATTTGGAGGCGGAGAGGATGTCGAAGGAACACCATGAAGGGAGGGTATCATGTCAGAGATGTCATCCATTTTACCAGCCACAGACTTTGCCGTATACGAAATACTGTCACAAGATGAAGGAAGGTCTGACGAGGACAGGGGCACCCTTTGAGCCAGGAGCATCATAGATATGAGAGCTCCATGAGGTAAAGAAGTCCAGGAGGAGGATAACTCAGCAAAAGATAAGATAGAATTAAAGATAATTCTGCCCAAATTGAAAGCCTGAGAGGTTCCTGCAGAGAACAACAGCCTGCACATGTCTCGAGTAACCACAGAAACATTTGAAGTAGGGAGCCAGTTCCTCGTGGCAATCCTGTAGAGAATAAAGTACTTGGCCGTAAGAGCAGATGAAGGAAAGACAGATGATTTCTTAGGCCAACTCTGGAGCTTCCCCGCAGTCACAACGCGAATCAGTCTATCAAACTCCACTCCAGTTGATTCTCCGTAAGCAGGAGCAGATTGAGGACATTTCCATTCCAGTAATTTGTTCAGGGTGGAAGGAGAGAAGGAAATAATCCTGCCCCGAACATAATTTCTGAAATTCCAACGGGAGGAGCCATCTCCAGCAGATTTGGATAAGTTACAGTAAAATTCCCTGACTAACACAGGATAGTAGGTACTGAAACAAGTGGCAGCATGGTACAATCTGAGACTCTTCAAGATAGAAGCTATCTGAGTCTTATCAAAGGAGGTCATGTTCAGAACCTTTTCAGGAAGTAAAGATCTCTCCGAGTAAGATGCCCATCTGTTCTTGCGAGCTTTGTCAAAGAAAATTCTGCTAAAGGCATCAGAAGAAGTGAATGACGGAGAACGAGAGGAACCTGAAGCGGAGATTTTTGACCTCTTGGAAGGAGAAGCCTCAGCATTACTGGGAGGAGCAGAGCGCTTCTTAGAGCAAGATCGAGCATTGCGCATAAAGGAGGACAGGGGAGGTTCAGTTGGACCAGAGGCCTCACGTGTTGCACCCTGTGTTGCAACATTTTGTGCAACAATATGTTCAACACTAGCTTCCTCGAAGGGATCAGGCTCGATATCAGCTTCAACACTAAGCCCCACATTGTCAACACCAACCGCTGAAGTACCTTGACGCATTGTACATTTTTCTACATTCACTTCATCACTTACCCCAAAACCAGCTGAGCAACTTCCAGTCACAACATCAGCATTGTCCTTATCAGGAACAAATTGCATCTCACCAACTCCAGTTTCAGAAGTAAAGGTGGAGGGATCCTGAAGGATTTCAGTAGTTCCTAAATCCATAGGAGAGAGATCAGGTTCTACAGAATCATTTAGAGACTGAACCTTTTGTGGCATATCATCAGCAAGTGGCAAGTCTTCCACTGTGTCTTTCAGAGAAGACTCTTCAATACGGTCAACAAGATCATGATCACACATCACAGAATCTTTTCCAGGCTCAGAAACATCTTGAGATGAGAAACTAGGCGCATCCTGAGTACACTCATTCACACCACGATTAAGGTCATTGATCATGTTCTGAGAACCTTCATCCACACACATGGGTGATTGAGAGACGGGTACCTCTTCCTGACATGGAACAGCAGACGTATTCTCAGCACTTAGATCACCTTCCACCACATCTTCCTTGTTTACCTGCACATCATCCTGCTCAATAGGTTTCTCAGTAGGAATATTAGACGTAGACGCTCTAGCCGTGCCCATTGACCTAGGAAATTCAGCGAACACTGGAGGGTCTTCAGAATCAGAGATGTCTATCACTTCAACTTCAGAAATTTTTACAAAAGATTTTGGATTCCAGGTTCGAATGACAACTTTTCTATCTCGAGGCACTTCAACACTCATAACCTTCCCCAAAATCTTCTTATGCATGAGACTTTTAAAATGAATATGAGATACATCCACCGAAGAGAGATCCAATTTCTTTCCTGTTCTCCGCAAATACCAGAACCAGTCTTGAATAGTTACAGGATCAGGATAAATTTCATCGTCATCGTACACTTCATCTTCCTCGGATTTTTGGAGGATGGGAATTTCAAGAATTGGGGAAAAATTTACCAACTCTAAATTAGAGGCTCTAGAAGAATGCATGTCACCGAGAGGGGAAGAGGAGAGTGATGGAGAGGAATTACCGCTGGAGGATCTTTGCAAAGGACGGGGAAACACTCCTTTTCGTTTGATAGATGAAGACGAGGAAGGCGGAGCACTTTTCCGAGCGGATGTCGTTCGTCGAGAGGACCGACGAGGGGGCAGCGAAGATTTTTCCGACTGATCTCTTGACATTGCTGAGTAAATGGGAGGAACTTCAAACAAGACGATTTCAAGAACCCTAGATGGGTGGTTAGAAGAATCTTGGAGAAAATTTGAGTTGAGAGATAACACGAAAATGCGCCTTGGGAACGGAAAGAATCAGAGGGTAATAAATATCGGGTAAGGTTATTAGAGAAAAACAACCTGACAACAGTGATCGGTTGACCCTCATAATGTTGCAACCTGATGTTGCAACAATGTTCTCAACACAGAGAACAACATTAGATACGACACAGCCCTAGGGCTTGCCGCAATTCCTCAAATCTGGCAGAATCAAGAGGCTTTGTAAAAATGTCCGCTAGTTGATTAGCTGTAGCAACATACTACATGACTAGGGACTTCTTCTCAACCAGCTCTCTAATAAAGTGATGTCGGATGTCGATGTGTTTTGTTCTGGAATGCTGGACAGGGTTCTTGGAGATATTTATAGCACTCTGGTTGTCGCATAAAATAGTCATAATTCCTTGTTCCAGTCCATAGTCTATCAACATTTGCTTCAACCATAGCAATTGTGTACAACAACTTCCTGCAGCAATATACTCAGCCTCTGCTGTAGATAACGATATGGAGTTCTGTTTTTTACTATACCATGACACCAGATTGTTCCCCACATAAAAACATCCTCCGGTGGTGCTTTTCCGATCATCTGTATTTCCTGCCCAGTCAGCATCACTATATCCTGAGACAAGAGTATTCGTATCCTTTGTATACCATATACCATAGTCTGCTGTTCCGCTGATATACCTGATAATCCTCTTTACGGCAATAATATGAGATTCCTTAGGGCTTGCTTGATAACGAGCACAGACTCCAACACTGAAACTGATATCCGGTCGGCTAGCTGTTAAATATAACAGACTACCTATCTGCTTCTGTAAAGAGTAACTTCAACATCTCTTCCTCCTTCATCCTTAGAGAGTTTTTCAGATGTACTCATGGGAGTCCGAACATGTCTAGCACTTTCTAAACCGAATCTCTTGACAAGATTCCTTGCATACTTGCTCTGCGAGATGAACAGACCATCTGGACACTGTTTAACTTGGAGGCCAAGAAATACATTCAACTCACCTACCATGCTCATTTCAAACTCCCTTTGCATGAGATTAATAAACTCATGCACTAGCTGTTGCGATGTTGAACCGAAGACTATGTCATCAACATAGATCTGGGCAATCATCACACTTGATCTTGTCCTTTGAACAAATAATGTCTTATCAGCTCCTCCTCTTTCGTATCCCTTCTTGAGAAGATATGTGGTCAATCTTTCATACCAGGCCCTTGGAGCTTGTTTCAGACCATACAGCGCCTTCTTCAGCTTATAAACATGATTTGGAAGAAATGGATCAGCAAAGCCTTTGGGTTGTTCAACATACACTTCTTCATTCAACAGCCCGTTCAGAAAAGCACTTTTCACGTCCATTTGGTGCAGTTTGAAATTTAAACTACAGGCAACCGCTAGCAATAGTCTAATAGATTCCAACCGAGCTACTGGAGCGAATGTCTCATCGAAGTCAATGCCTTCCACTTGGGTATACCCTTGAGCAACAAGCCAGGCTTTATTGCGAGTAACATTTCCCTTCTCATCTGTCTTGTTTTTGAATATCCATTTTGTCCCGATGACATTTGTTCCTTTTGGTCTCTCCACAAGACTCCAGACGTCATTTCGTTGGAATTGGTTTAGTTCCTCTTGCATAGCCGAGACCCAGAAATCATCACCAATTGCTTCCTTCACATTTTTGGGTTCGATAGTAGAAAGAAAGCAAGCATACCCAGCCAGATCTCTGTAATTAACACGACTAGTACCTCTGGTGCGACGACTGTCGTGAACGTCACCAATGATTAGCTCCGGCGGATGGTCTCGTATAATCTTTGTAACTCCCTCAACATCTTGAGCATTTTCAGCTTCTACTTGAATCGACTCCATGGTGGCAGTATCCTGTGTTGCAACAATTTGTTCAACATTGTTCTGTTTGGTCTTGTTTGTTGCAACATCACTTTCAACACGAACATCATCCTCATTTCTGTCTTCTTGAACTTCTTTTTCACCAGTTAGAATAGATTCTCCCTGATCAAAATCATCAACCACAACGTTAATGGATTCCATCATGACATCTGTTCGTTCATTCAGCACACGGAAAGCACGACTCCTTGTAGAATACCCCAAGAAAATTCCTTTGTCACTCTTGGTGTCGAACTTCCGTCTTGGTGTCCGATCTTGCAGGATGTAGCACTTGCTTCCAAAGATATGAAAGTAGGAGACATCAGGCTTTCGTCCTTTCCAAATTTCATATGGAGTTTTCTCAGTCCGTGGACGAAGGTAAACTCTGTTGATGGTGTAGCATGCAATGTTAATCGCTTCAGCCCACCACTTAACATTCACTTTTCGGGCATTCAGCATAACTCGAGCCATTTCCTGAAGTGTTCGATTCTTCCTTTCAACAACTCCGTTTTGCTGAGAAGTCTTAGGAGCCGAGAACTCATGTCCTATACCTTGGGCCTCACAGAATTCAGAGAATGAGTGATTCTCAAACTCTTTTCCATGATCACTTCGGATCCGAATGACTTTTCCTATGTTGTCTCCTCTTTCAACTTGAAGACGAGTACACAGTTTTTTGAAAGCATCGAAAGTATCTGATTTCTCCTTCAGAAAATCCACCCAGGTAAAACGTGAAAAATCATCAACACAAACAAAGATGTACTTCTTACCTCCGACGCTTGTTTCTGAAGTGGGTCCAATCAGATCCATATGTAGCAGCTCCAGAGTTTTTGAAGTTGTGATATTCTGAATTTGTTTGTGACTAACTTTCTTCTGCTTTCCCAGTTGGCAGGCTTCGCACACTCCTTTCTTCTTGATTAAAGTAGGCATTCCACGGACAGCTCTTGCTTTGGAGATTTTCATTAGGATCTTGAAATTTACATGTCCTAGCTTCTGATGCCACTGTTCAGAAGCATCCGTGGTGATACTCAGACATCTGTCAGGTTCTTGCAACAGGTAGCAGTTGTCACTAGATCTTTTTCCAGAAAGAATGCACACTTCATCACCATTAAACACAAGGCATTCATTTTTGTTGAATCGAACCAGCAGACCTTGATCGCACAACTGACTGATACTAATGAGATTAGCCTTTAAATTTTCAACATGCATCACATCTTTCAATTTCAGAGTTTCTGTCATATTCAGATTTCCTTTTCCAATAACTCTGCTTCTCTGTCCATCCCCAAAAGTGACATGACCTTTATTCCTAGCAGTGTACTCAGATAGAAGACCCTTGTTCCCTGTCATGTGCCGAGAGCAACCGCTGTCAAAATACCACTGATTTTCTGCAAAGGTAGCCAAAGATGTGTAAGCAACCATACTGATCAGCTCTGACTTCTTAATCCATTTCATGCTAGTTCGCTGTTACGGATGAATAATATTTCTTCCTTCACTCACATGCTTCATGCGCCTGAAACAGCTCCAATCATTGTGTCCTATTTGTTTGCAGTAATTGCAGATTGGCTGCCTAAAAGTAGTACCCTTGACTTGGCCTCATCATGTGAACTCCTTTTAACATGTTCCTTAGCATTGAGACTACTCCTGGTCTTGAGTGTGTGTAGATGACTTCCTCTGTGGTAACCAACTCCTGTTCGATCTCCAGCCACTTTTCCCATGTTGAGGATGTCATCAAGTTTGGTTTTTCCTGAGTTCCACCTGTTAACAGTGCTTTCTGCCTTCTCAGCTCTTAGTAAAGCTCTCTTCATATTTCTCTCACAATTTCGGAGGCTTGTTTCAGTCTTCAGAAGTTTGGCTTGAGTTGCATTCTTCTCACTTCTCAACTTAGAGCATTCATCTTTCAGTTTCTTGTTGATTTCACAGATTTCCATCCATTTGTAGAACATAGTTTGATAGGCTGTGCGGATTTCCTCATCATCAATATCTTCTTCACTTCCACCTTCTGATTCAACTTCACTGTCAGAACTAGCATCATTTGTTACAACACTTCGAACAACATTTTCTCCCTTGTGCTTGGATGTTGCAGCACATGTTGCAACATTATGTTCAACATGACTGAAGGACTTGCCTTCAGATTTGTCATTCAGAATAGCTGTGAAAGTAACATAATTACCAGTTATGTCTTCATCTTCCACACTACCTCCAGAGTCTTCATCGCTCCAGGTGCTGACGAGGGATTTCCCTTTTTGCTTCTTAAGGGTGTTTGCACATTCTGCCTGTATATGTCCGAACCCTTCACATTCTCTACATTGTATTCCATTTCCTTTGTTTTTAGACTCATACCTTTGTATAGGGCGACCAGCACTCTTTTCACCAGCAGGAGGTCCTGACCGCACCTTTTTATTAGTGGCTTTGAAATTCTGACCTCTGTTGCTAATCTTTCTCATCATCTTACTAAAGTTTTTGGTGAGAAGAGCGATATCATCTTCGAGTTCTGACTCATTATCAGATTTTGACAGTTCACTGGCTTCAGTCTTCAAGGCAACACCCTTCTCCTTTTTGTTTTGTTTGAGATTCATCTCATAGGTCTGTAGGGAGCCCATGAGTTCATCCAATCTCATGGTCGATGTGTTCCTTACTTCCTCTATTGCTGCAATCTTTGCTGAAAATTTATCTGGCAAGGACCTCAGGGTCTTTTCAACAAGTTTCTTTTGTGAATACTTCTTACCCAGTTGGAATGCCTGATTTGCAATATCTCTCAATCTTCCATTGAATTCAGCAACCGTCTCGTTTTCATTCATCCTCAGATTTTCAAACTGACTGGCGAGCATTTGCAATTTTGAGGCCTTAACAGTGCTGGTTCCTTCATGCACGTTCTGAAGAATGTCCCAAGCTTCTTTAGCATGCTCACAAGTTGATATAAGCTTGAACTGCTCTTCATCAACAGCAGTAAAGATGGCGTTAACCGCCTTTGAGTTTCCTAAGGCAGCACGTTCCTCATCAGAATTCCAGTCTCTCACAGGTTTGAAGCATTCCTTGCCTTCTTTGTTGAACTGAATGTAGAACCAAGCTCACGCTCTCGCGCTGTTGCCAGTCTATAGCTATCCTAGGTTTGGGTCCAATCTCTTGCAAACCCTAGCCTAGGGAAGCTAGCATTAGGATCAACATCATCGTCCAATTGCGCACTGAACCCAATCTCTTGCAAACTCGGTCCACAATCTAAATTAGGATAGTTCCTACCCGTCCAATCTCTTGCAAACGGGTATTAGCATGGAATTGCAATCGGAAATCCTGGTATCGGTCCAATCTCTTGCAAACCGATACTTCGAAAATCCGACTCCAACCCAATTCGGATTTCTAGGGCTTCCTATCAAATTGGGATCCAATCTCTTGCAAATCCCAATTGATATGAATTCCTAGCTATCCGTAGTAAATCGATCCCAATCTAATCCCTAATAGCAATTCTAGCTCAATTTCTACCAATTCATCACAAATAGGAAATAGGGCTTGTAGGGTTCATCCCCACGCCCCAAGACGTGGAGACTACTCACAAATCATAGCAATAGCACAAAAATAATCAATGAAATAAGCAATAGAATTCATCACAACAATGATATAAACAATAAAAATAGAATTTTTAGGGAAGAGAAATGCAAACCAATGTAATTCTTCAATTAATCCAACAAAGATCCAAGTTTTTTCTCTTCTCCAATCATAATAATAAAGCTAAAAAGTAATCTAAAAAGCTGCAAAAAATCTAAGAGAGAGCTCTCCAAACTAGGGTAAAAACAGGGCTTAAATAGCCCCAAAAATCGTCCAAAAATCGTGACCAAAATACCCCTGCACAGCCTGTTTTCCGCAGTTTTCGCTACAGGCAGCGCATCGCACTCGGCCGAGTGACAAAAGTCGCTCGGCCAAGTGAAAACCCTGCAATTTTCCAGTAAGTCGGGACTTTCAGGGGTCTTCAGTTCGGGGGCGGCTCGGCTGAGTGAGTTGTCGTCACTCGGCCGATGGCTTCACTGCACTCGGGCGGACGGGATTTACCACTCGGCCGAGTGGGTCTTCTGAAGCTCAGGCAGCCGAAAAACAGTAACTTCGATGTTTTGGAAGGGCCTCGTCTGGACGCCACTCGGGCGGACGTGGTATCGTCACTCGGCCGATGCGGTCTTCGGTGCTCGGCCGAGTGCACCGGTAACTCGTGTCTGAACTGGTCGGCCGAGCAGTGTCTTGCTGGTCGGCCGAGTGGCTCCTCCACTCGGCCGAGTGGGACACAAAGAATGCCCAATCTGCTTGTTTTGGCCTCCTCGTCGCTCCTGCGACGTCCATTCTTCTTTCGCTCCTCTCCAACAGCCAAATACCCCTCGGGGAGGTCGTTGGTGACCGTCTAGAGTACGCGCATCTCGAGATCACTCCAAATCGCGCCAAATCACCTGAAATGCGACAAAAACAACAAATCGTGAAAAGCATCGCAATATCGTCGATATATCGTGAAAAACATGATTTGGGCGATCCAAATGGCATGCAAACATGCGGAAAAAAGGTGTAAAATAAGGAGTGATCACTTTGTTGACTTCAACCGGAGGGTTCCATCCTTCAACTGTAGCAACCCAAGCCTTTTCATCCAAAGATTTGATAAAAGCTCGCATACGGGACTTCCAATAAGTGTAGTTCGATCCAGTGAGCAAAAGGGGACGAGTAACCTAAGCACCTTCTTTTGTATTCATGATCAGCGTACTGACACACAGGATCACACCCACTATGAAAGAAAGTCAAAGTATTGTGGATGACCTGCTCTGATACCAATTGAAATTCAGTACGCAGTAGAGAACATAACGAACAACAATAAAGACACACAGCAAGCAAGGACACACGAGACTTGGTATCGCAGTTCGGTGCGCACACCTACATCTGCGGGGCCACGCCCAGAAAAATAGAATACTTCACTATAAAGATCAGAGAATACAAATTCTACAATTCACGCTTCTATAAGGAAGAACACACTCATCCTTAAAACAAACCGTGAGGGGTGATCGCAATCAACCCCGTGAAGTATTCTTGGCAAGCTCCCCTTGCACCACCGACTAGATCAACTCCCTTGATCCTACGTGCGTAGTCGTCGGCCTCCCTCCCGGAGAATCTCTTAGAACTTTTTCACGCAAAAGTCCCTTGCCCGCCGCCAATCGCTACGAGCCCTAAAAGACCAAAGCACCGCAATCTTCGATACAATCCGCACACCGGCAATCGGATCTAGATTCGGTTTTATCAACAGCAAAAACCGCAACATCTTCAACAAGAAGTAGATCCCGAAAGATCCGTAAGTGGAAGTTGCTAGGGTATTGATTTGGCGAAAATCTCTCTCCAACCGTTTCGCAATAAGGTAACAAGAGATTATACCCAATCAAATCTAAAACAGTTAATAACCTCCATAAGTGCCTGATGAGTTAGATAGGAAAATAACAGATTACGAGAACGCCAGTTGCGCATCCTTTTGAGCAGTCAATTGATGCAAGTAGACTTAGCCTGTTGAACATCCTGGTACAACAACCTGTTCAACAAAATGTCCAACATCCTAACTGATTCGATTCTCTTCTTCATACAGCAGTTGCTCAGATGCAATGAACCATACATCAAACTATCCAATCATTTTCCAGTGTCACACATGACAAGCCCGAATACAAGAATAACCAGGATAAATCCTAACACCTTCATTTTCTCTCATTTTCTTTTTCTCTTTTGTTTTCTTTCCAACCAAACAAAGGAAATATTTTCCTTTTAAATTTTCTTTCCATTTCTTTCCATTTCTCTCAAACCAAACATAGCCTTAAGGAAGATAAGTATCTCACTAGAGCTAAGTACGGCAATCCAAACTCAACCAACAAGTCTAACCTACACCCATTATAAACAGGTTAGGGTCATGCATAAATGGGTCAGACCAGTGAGCACCCCGACCAGTCAAACCATTTAAGGGTAGCAGGTTAGGATCCTTAAACCGTTTTTACCCGTTTTGATGTTTTATACACACCTCTTTTAATTCGACCTTTATCTCTCAAAAATTTCTTATTAACATAGTGATACGATTATCACCTATGAGAGGAGGCACAAGAAGGCGAAGGAGTAATTGCTAGGCGCACCGACGATTTGGGGGAGATTTTCTTTATGCATTATTAGTTTTGTTTTAGTTGCTGTACACACCACGCCTAATCATTATATAAATGAGGGTGTGGGCTATGGTTAGGATATCGAATATTGTAGTCGTCTTTTGACATTTCCTAGAGTTCTCCGAGGAGATCTAGAAGAGAGTTTAGGCTTTTCCCTTAGCAAAAGCTAGGAGAGGGGTCAACTCTCCCAAAATTGGCTACTTATCCCTTTGTAACCCTATTTCCATATTTCCAATTCAATAAAAATCCCCAAATTCCACCAAACCAACCCTAGTTCGTATCAATTTGGTATCAGAGCTCTGATCCAATGGCAGCAACAAGATCATCTACGGCGAAATCTCTGGAGAAGAGGTTAGATGCGGAAATCGTCGAGAGGAAGAAAGAAGCGGCGGAAATCATCGAGAAGATCGACGCGAGCGCATCTGCGCTCAGATCTGATATGAAGGAGAATCTGGAGCAAATGAAGGAGATGCTTACCCACTTCATGGCTCAAAACCTCTCCGCGCCTCAGATCTCACGTTCGAAAGGAGCAACCTCAGATTTGAATTACCAATCAGATCTGAGGGGAAAATGGAAGGTAATGATACCGGATCATGAGGGGGTGATCTTGGGAGGAGTAGATCCAGATTTGGATCCGACGGCAACGCCTGGCAAGAGGACCTCTCCGAAACCCTAGGGGAGAGCTCCGAGGAAGATCAACCCACGCGTCTGCGGCGAAAGGTGCGTGCGGCAACCCCCCGGGGGTGCCGACAGTCGACGGCCCCCGGGGGTGCCGACAGGGGGCTCGCGGGAGGCAGTCGACCCCCAGGGCGCCGCCGAGACTGGGCGACCCCGCAGGGGGGGCGCGGGAGCAGGGTGACCCCACCTGGGGGCCGCCGAAGGCTGGCGGGCCCCAGACGGGGCCGCCGAGGGCGGGCGACCCCCCAGGGGGCCGCCAAGAGACAGCGGGCCCGCCAGGGCACACGCGGGCCCCTGACGGGCGGATTCCGAGGACCCCCCGCTCATCACAGGGGGATTTCGAGATCCGTGAGAGGCGCACGAGATCTGGAGTACTACGAGGACGATGATTGGGCCCCGGAAGGACGGCAGAGAGCTGAGATGCATGACCCGGAGTACGAGGACCACATCTGCCACTATGAGGAGTATGAGGAGGAGGATGAGCGGGTCAGGAGGGAGGATAGGAGATGGGATCAGGAGAGGGGCAGGTTTGGAGATCACCATCGTCAGCAGCGTGTGGATCGTTTTGACGGGAGGGATCCACGAGCGGATGATCGCATACGAAAGCTCCAGATGCATGTATTCGATGGTAGTGATGCCACGGGGTGGATCTACAAGGCGGAGAGGTATTTTGAGATGGCAAGGCTGACGGAGGAGGAGAGACTGCGTGCTGTTGCACTCTGTTTGGAGGGAGAGGCCCTGAATTGGTGGAGATGGAAGGAGCAGCAGAGACCTCTGAGGATCTGGGACGGGTTCAATGAGGCGCTATTACACCGATTCCGAGGCTCTCAGGTGGGGGGAGCTTATGAGCAGCTGCATGCCCTGAGGCAGATGGGGATCGTGCGAGACTACATTAAGCAGTATGAGGAACTCACTAGTAGAGTGCGCGGGATGCCTGCAGAGTCCCTAGAAGGGTTCTTCATGGATGGATTGAAACCCACCATTAGGTCTGAGCTTCGCACTGTCAGACCTCGTGGACTGGAGGAGCAGATGGAGCTAGCACTGACGGTCGAGGATAGGTTGGCAGACGAGCGCCGCGCCGGGGGGGCGTTTGGAGGACAGTTTCCACGTCCACAGGATGTCCCAGGAGGACATTCAAGCGTTGTAGGAGGGGCCCCGGCAGGCGATGGGAGACCCGGGGATGTGAGACCAGGGGGGCCGTACAAGAGGATGACAGATGCGGAGATGCAGGATCGTAGGACAAAGGGTTTGTGTTTCAAGTGCGACGAGAGGTTTACCCCAGGGCACAGGTGTCGCAACCAGGCCTTGCAAGTATACGAGGTGTACACTGAGGACCTAGAGGGGGAGCAGGTAGAGGGAGAAGCGACAGAGCCCGAGGAGAACGGCGGACCTCTACTACTGGAGGCAGCCGAAGTTTCGCTTAGCTCCATAACGGGGCTTACACGGGTGCACACCATGAAGCTGGCTGGTAGAGTTCGAGACATGGACGTGGTGATTCTGATAAATAGTGGGGGCCACCCACAATTTCGTGTCCCCTAGGGTGATTGAGGGCCAAGGGATACAGCTGAAGGAGGCGGAAGGCTTTGGAGTCATGCTTGGGATCGGTGTGGTAGAGCATAGTATAGGCATCTGTAAGGACCTGATGGTGTCCATACAGGGAGTAGTGGTCACCGGTGATTTCTTGCCCTTGACCTTGGGCAATGTCGACCTGGTTTTGGGGATGCAGTGGTTGTAGTCGTTGGGGGAGACGAAATTCAACTGGAAACTGCTGCGTATGGAGTTTCAGGTGGACGACAGGAAGGTGGTACTTCTGGGTGATCCGAGTTTGTGTTGTTCGTCGGTGTCCTACAAGACTATGGCGAAGACACTTCAGGCGAAAGGAGGAGGATTCTTAATTGAGCTACAGGGGTTGGTGACCGACGAGACCGCGGGAGAGACGATAGTACCACGGGAGGTGGAGCAGCTATTGCAGGGGTTTGAGAAGGTGTTCCAGCCATCCAGCGGTCTTCCACCGCCAAGGGATTATGAGCACGCTATCGTGCTTATAGAGGGGGTGTCGCCCATTAGTGTGCGTCCATACCGATACCCCCAGGTGCAAAAGGATGAGATCGAGAAGCTGATACAGGAGATGCTGCAGGCGGGGGTCATCCGCCCGAGTGCGAGTCCTTTTTCTAGTCCAGTGCTGCTGGTAAAGAAGAAGGACAGCAGTTGGAGGTTCTGTGTCGATTACCGGGCTCTCAATAAGGAAACTGTCCCCAATAAGTTTCCTATCCCGGTAATTGACGAACTACTAGATGAGTTACATGGAGCGGTGGTCTTTTCGAAAATCGACCTGAAGTCAGGATACCACCAGATCCGCATGAGGCAGGAGGATGTGCAGAAGACCGCCTTCAGAACTCACGAAGGCCACTACGAGTTCCTCGCCATGCCCTTTGGGCTGACGAACGCACCCGCCACCTTCCAGTCGTTGATGAATAGGGTCTTCCGACCCTACCTGCGGAGGTTCGTCTTGGTCTTCTTCGATGATATCCTAGTTTACAGTGCATCACTACATGATCATCTGGGCCAACTTGAGATAATGCTACGAGAGCTGGAGGACCATCAGCTACAAGCCAACCGGAAGAAGTGCCTCTTCGGACAGGCGCATGTGGAGTACCTGGGTCACATTGTTTTGGCAGACGGAGTGACGGCCGATTGATCGAAGATTTCAGCTATGTTGGATTGGCTGCAGCCAAGGACGATACGGGCCTTGCGGGAGTTTTGGGTCTCACGGGGTATTATCGGCGGTTCGTGAAGGGGTACGACACCTTGGCGTGGCCCCTTACGGAACAGTTGAAGAATGATAGTTTTTGCTGGGGAGAGAAAGCGACAAGGGCATTCCAGGCCCTCAAGGAGGCGATGACGACAGTGCCGGTGCTAGCACTCCCAGATTTTGAGAAGAAGTTCGTGGTGGAGTCGGACGCGTCGGGTTTCGGGTTGGGGGCCGTGTTGATGCAGGAGCAGCGGCCGATCGCCTACTTCAGCCAGGTCTTATCTTCCAGGGCCAGGTTGAAGTCTGTCTATGAGCGAGAGTTGATGACAATCGTGCTGTCAATACAGAAGTGGAGGCCATACCTACAAGGGAGAAAGTTTGTGGTACGAACAGACCAACGGAGTCTAAAGTACCTCCTGGAGCAGCGTATGGTGGCAGAGGAACACCAGAGGTGGTTGTCCAAGTTGAGCGGGTACAAGTTCGAGATCCACTACAAACCCGGCTTGGACAATAAGGCGGCAGTTGCGCTCTCCCGACGAGATGAGGTGGTGCGGGTGGTGGCTCTTTCTATCACGATGATGTTGAGGAGCGACGCCTTGCTAGCAGAGATTGAGGCAGACGAGGGGATGCGGCAGATCCGGGAGGCTATCACGGGGGGATCTACAGACTTTTCGGGCTATACATTAGAGGAGCGAATACTGCTGTACTGGGGGAGGCTGGTGATTCCCCGTACTTCTAGTCACATTCCTACTCTCTTCCATGAGTTCCACGACAACGCCGTGGGAGGCCACTCGGAAGGATACCAGACGTATCAGAGGATGGCTCGGGAGCTCTACTGGCCAGGCATGAGGAAGGATATCGCGAGGTTGGTCTCGGAGTGTGATATATGCCAGCGCCACAAATATCAGGCGACATCCCCAGCATGTCTCTTACAGCCCTTTGACCTACCGGAGAGGATATGTGAAGACATCTCGATGGATTTCGTGGAGGGGCTACCACGACCAGAGGGCTTCACTACGATATTTGGTGTGGTTGATCGCCTCAGAAAATAAGGCCATTTCATCCCACTACGCCATGCATTTACTGCAACGTCAGTGTCAGTAGCTTTTTTGAGGGAAGTGGTCCGGTTGCATGAGTACCCTCTCTCGGGTGTGTCAGACAGGGATAAGGTGTTTTTGATCACCTTTTGGAAGGAGATGTTCCGACTACAGGGTACAGCGCTACGACGGAGCATTGCTTACCACCCGCAGACGGACGGCCAGACGGAGGTGCTTAATTGCAGTGTGGAGACATACCTACGGTGTTTTGCATCAGAGACGCCTAGGCAGTGGGCCGGGTGGTTGATGTGGGCTGAGTACTGGTACAACACCTTTTACCACTCAGCGACGAGGATGACACCGTTTCAGATTGTGTATGGCCGAGATCCACCACATCTAGTGCACTACAGCAGGGGATCCACCCCGGTGTCGGGATTAGAGCAGCAGCTGGAGGATCGTGACCGGGTGTTAGAGGAGTTGAAGAGCCATCTACTGCGAGCCCAGCAAATCATGAAGAAGAAGGCAGATGCACATCGCAGGGAGGTGGAGTTCACCGTGGGAGAGTGTGTTTATTTGAAGCTTCGGCCCTACAGACAACGCTATATGGCCAGCGGCGCAATGAGAAGCTGGCGGCGAGGTATTATGAGCCCTACGAGGTTGAGGCACGGATCGGCAAGGTGGCATATCGACTGAGATTACCCCCCACTACCCGGATCCATCCGGTTTTTCACGTATCGCAGTTACGCCGAGCTATTGGAGATCATGCGGCATCGGCTACGTTACCACAGACTCTGACGGTCGACATGGAGGTACTTTTGGCACCCGATGAGATTACAGGTATTCGCACAGGAGCATCGGGAGCACGGAAAATACTGATTCGTTGGTCAGGATTGTCGGAGTGTGAGACAACGTGGGACTTTTACGATCATATCCTGCAGCAGTATCCTGATTTCCACCTTGAGGACAAGGTGAAACTCCTTGGGGGAGTAGTGATACGATTATCACCTAAGAGAGGAGGTGCAAGAAGGCGAAGGAGTAATTGCTAGGCGCACCGACGATTTGGGGGAGATTTTCTTTATGCATTATTAGTTTTGTTTTAGTTGTTGTATGCACCACGCCTAATCATTATATAAGTGAGGGCGTGGGCTAGGATTAAGATATCGAATATTGTAGCCGTCTTTTGACATTTCCTAGAGTTCTCCGAGGAGATCTAGAAGAGAGTTTAGGCTTTTCCCTTAGCAAAAGCTAGGAGATGGGCCAACTCTCCCAAAATTGGCTACTTATCCCTTTGTAACCCTATTCCCTATTTCCAATTCAATAAAAATCCCCAAATTCCACCAAACCAACCCTAGTCCGCATCACATAGTGATGGGGATTCGATTGCATAAGATCTAAGACTTAAATTATTTTTAAATTTTTTTAGATTTTTAGTTTCACGCGTTATGCATGTGTTTTATTAATTTTAGAGTTTCACTTTTAGTTGATTTTTTTAGTTGCATCTATTGTGCATGTAACTTTATCTAAATATATGAATGCACTAAAAATTTTATGATCAGTTAGTGAATTTGAAGATTTGTTCAATTAAGAAATTCTAAGTTAGTTTGTGAGGAGCCCTAATTTTCTTGAGAGATCTCTTATCTCGTGAGTTAAGAGTGTGTGTAAGGTGACTGTGCGTGAGGTTCAAAACTTATCATTTTATTTTATCCACAAATCATTAGATTCATCCGTAAATCCCTTGATTTTCCATCATCACAAAATCCTAAATCTAGATCATAAACATATTTCTACTTTTGTTCAACATCAAACTGGTTTCAGAGCATATAAGATCAAACAATCCACCAGTCTCCCTCTTTTCCAATTTTTAAATTTTGTGTTTTAAACCCCTTGGAAACCTGGTTGCCATTACCTAACTACGAATTTTTTAAAACCCCCTAGTAATCGTTAGTTTTCAAAAAGAAAAGGAAAAAATTGATAGTTGCACGTGTTCATCATGTAATTGCTAGAAATTTTCTATAACTCTTTGTAATGATTTTTATGATTTTTATTAATTTTTCCAGAATTTTTCTTTAAATATTTGTGTGTTATTTTATTTCTATCAGTTATGATTTGGGTGCTGCAATGAATCGATGACAAACTTGTAATTTTAGCAATCATGCGTATTTCTATAATTCTGAACAAATCAATACATTATATATGTGTGGGGGATAAGGTTATTGGTTTTCATGTTGAAATTGAGTGAGAAATCCATAGAATTAGATTAGAACCCTAGACTTGTGAAGAGTAAGACCTTTCCTCTCGAATAAAGTCTAGGAGAACGGTCCTCTAAAAGAGTCCAACGATCTTTGTATTCCTCAGTAATTCAATAAAAATCATATCTTTATCCCCAAACCCTAAAAATCCTAATAAATTGGTATCAGAGCTTCCGATCTTGGAATCAATGGCGACAGAAACAAAAAAGGTGAAACCTTTGGAAGAGGGACCTGAAAACGAGATCGAAGGTCTCAAGAAATCAACATAGAAAAAATTCTCTTTGATGGACGAAAAGATCCAATTGATGGAGGAAAGGATCTCAAACCAGATAAAGTCGTCAATGGAACTCTAATGAAACAAAGTATGGAGATGAATTGCCGCCCTAGATCTGAAAAAAAGGAATCCACAAAACCAGATCTGAATGAAGATGAAGATCATGAAGAAGATCTGAGGCAAAAGGTGACGTCTTTGGACAAAGACGAGAAAAATCAACTCTTTGAAGGAGGATATCCTTCCGCAAGGAGGTCTGACATTAGATCTGGACTGTGACGACGACTACGATGCTGATCGAGACAAAAACACCACCTTTGAACATGAGGTGGAAAGACATACTTTGAAGAGGATCTGCATCTTGACGGCAAAGATTTGCATAAGGCAAAACCCCCCACCAAATTCCATGGGGGGTGCGGCTCAGAGCGAAGGAGGCACGAGACAACCCAAGACAAACCGTCCAAGCCACAACGGCCTGTTGACGGGCCGCCAAGGCCTAGGCACACGCTGGGCGGGCCGCCCAGGCCACAGCTTGCCTGCTTTAGGGGTGACCATACCACGTTTGGCCCGGGGCAGGCCGACCAGGTCTAGGCGCATCCTGGGCGGGCTGCCGAGGCCAAGGTTGGCCCAGGGCGGGCCACCCAAGACCAGACGACAGTTCACAAAGGCCCCACGGCCCATGGTTCTCAGATGAAAGGCCACCGAGGCTCGGAGACAACATCTAGTGGGCGGTGACCCATCAAGAGGTTGGCAATCACCATGATGTCTATCCGGGCTTTGATGACAACGTCAGTAGAGACGACCACTGGGCTTTGAAGATGGCGGAGAACTAGATGGGTGGAACGATGGATGGTGGGACGATGGCACATCTATATGAGTCCAAAGTGGATGTTTTATGTGCCCAACAACTCAGCAGAATGCATTTTAACAGTTTCACTGCGAGCAGCCAATCAGATAGCATAACCGGGACACTTCGACATTGACAACAAGATCTAGAAGCTAAAGATGCCTAGCATTGAGGTGAATGGTATTTATGGATGGATCTATCGGGCAGAAAGGTATTTCACTATTAAACGTCTGACAGAGGAAGAGAAGCTGATAGCCGCATAGATTTGTTTGGATGGAAAGATGCTGGCTTGGTTTTAGTAGAGGGAGCAAAGACTTCATGAATTGTCATGAGAGAAATTCAAGGACTGCTTGATGCATCAGTTCTGACACTCAGGAGGACGATTTATACGAGTAGTTCTTTGTCCTCAAATAAGAGGACAGTGTCAGTGACCATCGGGAGATGTTCAAGATGCTCTCGGACTGCGTGTGTGGGATTCCTGATGAGGTGATGGAAGGAAATTTCATAAAGCGTCTTAAGGCAAGCATCAAAGTGGAGCTTTGCGTACTGAAGCCGATGGGGCTTGGAGAGGCGATGGGGCTAACTCAAATGGTAAAAGATAGAATCACGACAGAGCATGCATCAAAGGAAGTGATGAGGTGGGTCGCATCCCGTACTCATGCCACGACAGGGGCTCAGAAGTCTCAGCTAGCAACAGTTCAGATGAAACAGGAGAAGAACGAGCATCAACCCGACCACAGGCTCAAGCATCTCACAAAAGCAGAGATCCAAGATAGGCGCGCCAAAGGTTTATGCTTTTGATGTGGCGAGATGTTTGGGCCAGGACATCATTGACGAGATCGTACTTTCCAGGTTTTGATCGTCGAGGATGAAGAATGCCAAGCAGCTAAGGGGACAAACCAGGAGGGGACGAGCATCCCCATTTGGAATAGCATACCCATGGACTTCATAACACCACTTTGAGGACAATGTGTTTTTTGGAACATAGTAATGTTAGGATTGGGGTGCAACGATGAATCAGTGACAAACTTGTAATATTTTTGTAATTCTGGACAAATCAGTCCATTATGTATATATTGGGGCTAGGGTTAGTGGTTTTTATGTTGAAATTGAATGAGAAATCCATAGAACTAGATTAGAACCCTAGACTTGTGAAGAATTAGGCATTTTCTCTCGAATTAAAGGCTAGTAGAGCGGTAATCCTCTTGAAAGAGGCCAACTATCTTTGTTTTCCTCTTTATTTCAATAAAAATTAGATCTTTATCCTCCAAAATCCTAACATTGTCCCATCATTCACTCACTTATTTTCTCCAATTACTCTAACACAAAGCTCAACCCACTTCTTGCTTCATTTAAATTTATTTGATCAAAACTCATTCATTATTCTTTAAACCCATTCATTATTTGGCCCAACACCCAAGCCCACAACTCATATTAATCCAATCTATTTTCTTATTCCCTTAGCCGATATAATATCAAAGCCCATATCCCAACTTAAGCCCAATACCCTAATACAAACCCACTAACTATTTAACTAAACTAAACCATAACCTTATCTTTCATTCCCCTCATTATCTCCCTCTGTCGTCGCCTTCTCCTCTCCACATTCACTCATGCACGCGACCCACTAGCCCCTCTCTCGCGTAATCATTGTAACCCCCTCTCCTTCACTCCTCAAAACTCCCAACTCTCGATTTCTTCTCCTTATTCTCTAAGACCATTTAATATCAAAGCCCATATCCCAAGTTAAGCCCAATATCCTAAAACAAATCCACTACCCATTTAAGTAAACTAAACCCGAATCCTTTCCCTCACTTCCCTTATTCTCTCCCTCAACCATTGCCTTGCCCTCTCCCCTTAACACACACACGCGACCTACGCCCCCTCTCTCGCATAACCGCTGCAACCTCCCCCTCTCACTCAGTCCTCATAACTCCTCACTATTCCTCTCTATTTCTTCTCATTCGTCTCTCCCTACGAATCCCTAGCGTGATTTTATTTTAAAACTGGAAAATTTTGAGGTTTTGAGTTGTTTGGTGCTTGGATCTTATTTGTGGGGTTCCGATCTTTCCCCAAAGTCGCCATCTTTTATCGATTTGGCAGCCGCAACCGCTTGAACGGTGAGGCAGTGTGGTCTAACAAGCTCAAACAACTTTTCCGACGATTTATTGTTTCAGCGAACGAAAGATTGCTTTAATTTCAATTTTACAGCATCAAAAAACTCGGCCTAGTTTTGACATGTTGTGATTCATATGGAAATTGTTACAAGAATTTTGTGATGCATTAAAATGTGATCTTTTGGGTTATTCTTGATTTATGCTACAAAGATGATTTTCTAGACATGTTCTTATCTTTATTAGATTTACAGTTTATGTGGTTAAATCTTAATCATGATTAATGATGAATGGATATTTTGACGAAAATTTTCCTCTTGCTATGATGTGTTGACTGAGCATATTTCTAAATTGGGATTGAAAGAAATTTACTTTCAAATGACACCAATATTGTTGGGGTGTGTAAGAAACATTTGAGGATTGGTTGATGCTTTGTTGACTCATTGTTTGGGGCTACAAACCCCCTTCAATCCCCACCTTTGGGCTCCTATTGCTCTCTGTTTTTCCTCCCGGTTTGGGGGCTTCCTGCTATTCATGTAGCCTTGCTATTGTTGCCCTTTTTGCGGCCGTTTGCCGATGCTCCCCGTTTTCGGTGGGCCTCCTGAGGTTATTCTGTAGCCTCGCTGCTGCTGCTCCCCTACAGCTGCTCCTGCAGTCCACGGCCGTTGCAACCTCTCGACCGTTCCTCTTGGTTGTTCCCTGCAGTCCCCTATTGCGGCTGCTTTGACTCTCTTGTAGTGTTTTTTGCATATATTTGGATTAAAGGTTGGGCTTAATATTTAGGTGATTGGCTTGTTACATGATAGTTTTTCTACAGACACATATATACATGGTGATGGTGATGTTTGGGTTGATCGTTGAATTGGGTATGTGTGTGTGTGCATATATGTGTGTGTGTGTGTGTGTGTGTGAAAAATAAGTGTGTGTGTATATAAATATAAACAGGGGACTACATCAGGGCACAGACCAACAAGAAGAGCATGCGAGGGAGAGGCTGGGAAAGCGGTCACCCCACACTAAAACTACCAGGTACGTGCCAAGAAAAGGGGAAAATAGGTGTACCGGGGCACCACAAAACGGCCTAAGAAAGCCCCCAGTTCCCAAAAAAGGGACGGTCCACAGAGTCAACGTCCTCCAGGTCACAAGAGATCAAAGTGTCATAGACATCCGAAGAAGCCTAGCGAGGAGGACGTCTTTGGGGGACGTCCTGGATCGGAAGATCCGACAATTACGTTCCCGCCAGATATGCCAGACGGCCACAGAGAAGACGAGCCTAGAAAGCTTTCCCCGAGATATATATATATATATATATATAGCAAAAAATGTACCTAAGAACGTGCGCAGGTAGAATTACCTGCGCACGCCCCCTCTGTTCGGTGTTTGTAAGTATTTTTTTTTTGAATTTTTTTTTTGCAGTAGCTAGTTATACTTGTTATGAAGCTCCCCACAAAATTTCAGGTCAATCCGACACCGTTTGAGCCTCCGTTCATTGATTTCAAAAACGTTGCGCAAAACTGTGCACAAAATTTGGACAGTTTTGCGCAACGTTTTTGAAATCGATGAACGGAGGCTCAAACGGTGTCGGATTGACCTGAAATTTTGTGGGAAGCTTCATAACAAGTATATCTAGCTACTGCAAAAAAAAATTCAAAAAAAAATATTTAGAAACCCCGAACAGAGGGGGCGTGCGCAGGTAATTCTACCTGCGCACGTTCTCAGGCACATTTGCCCCATATATATATATATATATATATATATAACTCTTGATGATGATCATGACCCATGTAAAAATAGTACTGGATTTATTTGATATGTAACTTGACCCTGAAATGTTTATCGATGACAAAACTAAATTCTGAAATAAAATGAGAACTTGGAGTACAGATGGAATTCACATGTCACTGGAATTTATTACGAGAATAACTTAGACGTATAAATGATTACAACTCTATTCGGGCGTCTTGTAGTTTGCATGGTTAAGTGTTGGGTTATGCTTGGATTGTGCTATTGAATACATTGGTCTCGTTCATGTGAATAGTAAACCGTTGGATGGATGTATTTATTAGAATTGAAATATATAGACACCTTAACCAAGTGAACTAGATATGATGTGACCTTTTGGACTTATTGGGAGACTCTCATTTTACGTATGTGATATGATGTGTGCCAAGTAATCCACACAATAAAGAATTGGTGAAGTGTAAAATAATTTGACATTAAATTGATATATTTCCAGTTATATAACATCTTTACAACATGTCAAATTTACATTAGTTACACCATTGATGACACTCATATATGACACTAGACCGAATACATTAAACATATACTTGACTAATACAGACTCACTAGGATTTAAAGTTAGAGAATGTGCAGAAATGATTGAAGCCACTTTTACTGTATCCGATTGTATTTGAAGGATCACACTACTGTATTTTTGTTTGGATTCTATTACCGTATTTGATAGTATTTGATGAGTCACATTACTGTATCTGTTTGGACTCGGCCCGGGTAATCGCATTGGTGGTCTCATATGTTGCACATCATACTCTACAATACGAGTCACGGCCTAGAATGGTTTCGCCGTTTTCTTTATAAATGTAAATAAACATTGTTAATTCAAAACAAATATTAAATGTATTGCAGGCCGGTCATTTAATATTGTCACATTACTACCCATTCGTTACCATTACTGCCTTCTATTTACCATGCTTGGACATAAGGTCTTAATTCCGAATATTATAGTTATTGTACTCTACAACTAACCTAGCGATTTTTGGGTTGTCACCATTAGATACCGAAGTGGAGTTTGAAGAGGGTCCATCCTACGAGGACTCAGACTTTGCACTTCAAGATTCCGAGTTTTGAGTGTCAGGTCTTATTAGTTTCTTTTCTTTTTCTGTTGACCATGAGTCATGTACCTGAACTTAATGTATTCAGACAATGTACAATGTACTCGTGTTTGATGGGTTTGATGGATAGAACTTTGAGTATGTTGGTATTTGATTTTTCATATGAAATATTGTTTCACTCGTGACTTGCATGACATACTTCCTTTTATGCTTGGTGTATTTTTGAAGTAAAAGGAAGAAAAAATGGTAATTTTTCTTTCAAATTCAAAATGCACTGCAATTTGTCTCATATCCTAAGAATCGAGACGTGACACATCATCTATTGCTTCAGCCCTAACCCAAAACCCAAACCCGAATCCCACTCATCTATTGCAAAAACCCAAACCCAACCCAACTAATCCGCCAAAATCGGAAAAGGACCCTTTATAGCCCTTTTGTAGCCCTCGCGCGCCACCATCTTCTTCCATGTCATCTACATCATCGCCATCATCTTTCCTATTTTGACATTATCGTCTTCTACAACTTTCGGTGTCGCAGTTTCTCATGACGTTACTCCTATCAACCCTGTCATTGTAGCCCTTGACGTCGATTATCAAGGCTAGAGCAACCCTCATCGTTAGCTGTTGATCCTGAAAATCTTCGTTGTCACCATCATATGCATCCTCATCAGTGCTGTGCGCCATCACTGCATCTCTCATCGTCGCCAATTCTCCCTTAATGTTGATCACCTAGACATGAAAACATCACATCGTCATTGTATGTGGAAAATTTTTGGGTATCACCTCAAATTGAGTCGATTTCAATAGTATCAGCTTGATCGAACCGATTTCGATATCACCGGTTCAAATTCAGCTGATGCCGAGCCAACAAGCCAGCTCATACCCGAGCCAACAAGAGCTTGCTTGAGATGTAGTGTTCATCAGCTCAAACTAAGATGTACTGTTCATTGGCTCGGTTCGATGTGAATACAAGATGTACAAAGTAGTTAGATGTAGTTTTAAGTGAATTTTGGGCCTATTTGCAAGCTTTTCATGTGGATTTTCAGCTCCTAACTCGGGGAACTGTTTGTTACAGGTTCTTTACGTCAGGTACACACCTTTGTGCCTTGGGAAATTTCTAAAAAAAATTTAATTTCTCAATTCTAAATTCCCAAGCATTAGTAATTGCGTTTCAAACTACGATTATTGTTTAGTACTTGCACTTTTCTGCTATTCTAACTAGTGTGCTTGCATATAACCTCTAGGTTTTATATTTATTGCTTATTTTAGTATTACACATTATTGTTTGTGTTACTGTTTCGCATACGGGCGTTTATTTGGTTCTACATTCATTGGGCCTAAGTACTTGTGCATGCTACATAGTGGGAAGAACTTTAGGACACAAATGGCTGACAATTGAAAACAAATAACAGAAATTGATAAAATTAATGAATTAATCAAACTACTACGAACTCATAAACATGATCAAAGACTACAAGCTTGAGGACCTAAACACATGAATGGAAACCTTAGAAACATGTTTAATAGGAACCGAACCTTTGATGATACGTATATTAGTTTTGTAGGCAACACACAGGCCCGATACCTTACGATGAATTGAACGAACCGAGACAGAGATCATAGAGGTCAAGGTAAAAACAGACAATAAAAGACATGATGATTCTGATGATGGCCCTACAGAATGTTGATAGGTATGGCTGAGATGGCCCTTCACAAAGGATTAAGATAGACACCCTCGCATTTGATGTCACTCATGACCCATGTGACTTTTCTGAATGGCTAGCTGACCTGCATCATTTCTTTAATTGGTATGATATATCTGAAGCACTAATGTGTGTTTTGCCACAAAGAAATGGTAGGGATCTGGCAAGGTGTATTGGACCTCCATAGAGTGAACTTAATAGGCAAATATAGGAAGTTAGGAACCTAATGAGTCTTGGGTAGAAATGAAAGAGAAGTTTGGTCTATCATACAGACATCGTCTCTTGGACCAGCTAAATAACCTCCGTCGGGGAATTATGACAGTTGCAGAGTACATAATTTCGTTTGAAGATTTGATTGCTAGGTATAATATTCGAAAGGATTCCCGAGTTACTCTTTCTAGGTTCCGCATTATGCTGATGACTGAGATCCAGTGAGAGATACTCCTTATACTGTTAGTTTTATTGATGAGCCTTATCACTTGGTTTTGGATTATCAGGCTTATCTTAAAACACCTTTAATAGAAAGCTGACTTTTAACTCCATTGAACCACCTAAGCTGCAAGTAGAGAACATAAGCAAATATAAACCAGCCACCACCAAGGATTCTAAAGCTGTGATTGGTGAGTCTTTGCAATCTTGATGTAAGGATACTTGGTGCTTTAGATACCATGTGTATAATCACCGAACATACTAGTGTCCCATGTAGCAGATGCCATGGATATGATCTTCTTTGTCACACTGTCTAATCCTTCATCACCCGATTTTGGCTCAACATGAGCCATCCTCATCTTTTAAAAAAAATTACATACACAAGGTGAATCCATATTGAAATTTGAACAGTATGTTGAGAATAATAGTCTCATATTGAAAAAATAGAAGGAAGATGATAACCATAAATTAGTGGTGGAACCTCCATCTACATACTTTTGCTTTTGGACTAGAGTGTCTCTGCTACCCGTTCATGGCCTTACCAATATCATTACTTGTGGACCCCTTTCAATCTATCCAAAATAATATACCTTAAAATCCCAAAATCAAGACACCTTAGAATAAACTTGTTGAAGTTTCAAATAAAACAAATGGCCTGACCTTCCAGTAAATAATGGATCTTGATCATTTTGATCGCCTTAGAATCCTGAATTTATAATGGAAAAAACAAATCAGTAAATTACCTCAGCTGCGGTGGCTGTTCGATGAAATATTCTTGTTACTCCGCGTTGAATATCAGGAGACTTTCCCAATGTAGTCAAAACTGATGAAAGAACATTACTAATATCTGTCTGTACAACTGTATTATAGAAACTATCCTCTTCCAGCAAAACAATCTTTTGTGAACCACTGCATGACCCCATCGATTCTGCAATCTCAGAAACTGCATCAAGACGAGCCGATATCAAGTTCTTGTCCCGCAACGGATGAATAATCTGCAAGAAAAATTCCAAGTAACCGTTGATGCATGCAAGCCGACGTGTATGATGATCACTATGGATAAATACGTCTAATTGAGATAAAAACATGTCAAATTCTCTGGAGCCCTTTGATGCGATCCGTTGGGGATTTGATGATAAAAATGGGATTTTTATTGGAATTTCAGATCTCACAATTAAAAAGGAACACTAATACAATAATCTACTCGCTAACTAATAACTAGAAGACGATTCTTAACCTAGGGGGAAAAGCCAAATCCTAATACAATTAATCTAAGGGGATAAATAAAATACTCTCTCAATTTTCGCCTCCGAATTAGGGCCGGCTCAACCCCCTTAAATAGCCAAAACATCCCTCAAATGTCATTTTACCCAATTGCCCCTCTTCTCAATTTCCGGCCGCAACACCCTTCTAGTAAAGTTATGCATAGTTTGATACTTGTACGCACATATGTCAATATACACTTATCATGTGTCCTCTTTACTTATCTATAATACATTGATACGAGCATACGCGAGTGAAATGAGTTAATACGGCAACTTATGGTCTTACCCAGTACTTAAGCATCCTTGAACCAAATGCAGTGCAAGTATGATTCATAGCCTGCAGCAATGCTCCTTCCACAGAACCATTGAAGTTGCTCTTCAAAACCTACAAAATATGCAGTAAATTCAATTATAAAAACATCATTCCCAAAAACTCAGTCAAATAAGAAAGACTGTGGTGAAATCAAAATATGTTATGGTTAAAAATATAAACAGCGTTTAAATTAAGCTGCAATTTTTGCACCCCCAAGAGCTAAAGCCTAGATGGCTGGTGCAATAACTGAGTTGATAATTAACTGCAGAACACAATTTTTATTCAATGGTGAATTGTCATGCGTTTTATATTTTCTAAATGTATAACCTACAGTGTCAATAGCTTTCTCCTCCAATGATGCAACTGGATATTTCCATCAGTAACTACAATGTAAATCACAGTTGCACTGCTAAAATATTTTACCCACTAGTTCTGAGTACATACTACTTATTAGTATTGTGCAAATCAAAGAGAAGATTTGGAAAGAATAGATTTGGAAAGACAGAGGAAAATTGGATACTTTTCATTCTCCCAACCTTAACCTATTTATAGATACATGATAAGCTCCCAATCGGTCACATTTATATCATTCTCCCAACCACTCATTTAATACACTTTCTCAACCACTCACACATGTCACTCATCTCCAACTACTTATTTGATACATATTAACGTTATGTCAAACACTCGCCCAACCACTCGCACTTAATACACTATTAAGTACTCGCCCAACCACTCGCACTTAATACATTATTCACTATATTTTAATACTTTCATTCAAACTGGAACATAGATGTCATACATGTCCAGCTTGTTACAAATGTAATCCGCTCTCCTTTCCCAAAGGCTTAGTAAAGATGTAATCCGCTCTCCTTTCACAAAGGCTTAGTAAATATGTGTCAGCTGATTTATCAATCTGACATGCTTTGTCTTTATAATATTCTGGACACACTATTATCTCATTATGTGACAGTCAACCTCAATATGTTTAGCCTTCTCATAAAAGATCAAAGCGATGTATATAACAACTTTATTATCGTAATACAACCTGATTGGTGTAGTGGTCACAAGTCCTAATTTGACGAGCAACTGCTGAATAGTTCACATGTGATGTTGACTATAAATCCATACTCTGATTTTGCACTGGATCAAGAAACAACTAGTTATTTCTTATTTTTTCCTACCAAATTACTGTTAGAATATTGAGTCACCCGGTCTAGTTTTGATGATGAGCAAACATGACATCTAATTTATGAGTGTATGTATATGAAGCAAATTAAGAAGCACTCAAAGCATAAGTGAGTTCAATAAGGCCATGATGAGTCGAATGAAGCAATACAATGAGCTTGAAGAGTCAAGATTGCATCATGAACTTCATTGTAAAGATTATTTTTAATGTACTTTCATTTTCCTTGTCTTAGCATGTTAAAACCTTAATTGAAGCTCTCTCACACTTAGGAACTCAGAAAAAATGTTTTAAAATGTTTAAAAGTTATTTCCTAAGTTTTTAGAGCCGTGTCAGAATATCAGGATACTAGTCGACTAATTTTAGTGCTCTAGTCGACTATTGCTCTCGAGAAAATCTGACAAGCTGAACCGAACTTAACTAGTCGACCAGTGAACCCCTAGTCGACCGGTAAATGAACTGTAGTCGACTAGTGCATCCATTTATGGTTTAACGGTAACATTTGACTTTGGAATTTTTAGACGGCGTGAGAGCATTTTGGTCATATGTTTGAACCTGAATGTTCCTAAACTGAGGGTTATTCATATGTTTTAGATATGATGTTACGATTATTTTGAAAACAGAAAAATAAGTTTTTGTGCTCAAAGTTTTCTAAAGAAACACTCTTTCCCTCGGACAAAGTTTTCTAAGTTATCAATTTTTCATTAGCCAAATCCTTGATCTCCCAAGACCAAAATTCTATCTCTTGAGATCAAGTTTTCTCATATAGCTACACAATTACACAAGAGCTTCAAACAAATGCTGTGTGTAATTGTATCAACCGTTGTAAGTATAAATCCTTATTGTAAGCAAGGTGGGTGTTTGTAAATCCTTGTTGTTGGAAAGGTGAGTATTGTAAATCTTCGTTGGAGGCGATGTGGGTTGTAACTATTTGTTGAAATAGTGGATTAAAGCCACACAGAGTTTTGTGGACTGGACTAGCCCTGGAGGGGTAAACTAGGATAAACTTCTTATGTTTCTGTTTGTGATTTCTTTGATTTGTTTCTTACTACTTTATATTCCATTGCTTATCCTTATTATTGCAAGCAAACTTGTTAATTAAGATTAAATTATGCAACTCTAATTGTAATCTTAGGAAAAATTCTAGAGGGTTATTTTTAATTGCATAAACACTATTCACCCCCTCTAGTGTTTCTCATTGCCATCTTAGGATCAACACGAGGTATCAAAGCCTGGTGCATGATGGTGACAACAGACAACAAGTTTCCAGAAAGCCAATCCACCGTTCGCCCACCATTGCTCATCGGATCTAACCATGGAAGTTGGAAAAATAGGATGCTGATATACTTCTTGTCCATATCCTATGATCTTTATGAGATGGTGAAGACTCCCTATGTAGAGCCAACAAAACCGAAAGATGAGTGCACGGAAAAAGATTGCACTCAACGCCAAAGCGTTGTCAACACTTTATTGTGCACTTGATACAATGGAGTACAAATGGATCTATATGGCTACTTTCACACATCAAACCTGGAAGCTGCTTGAGGTAACTCGTGAAGAAAATAAGAAAGTTAGATCTGCAAAATCTTCTCTTTATGCCCACGGGTATGAGCATTTCATGATGGAGGAAGGTGAATCCATAACGGGTATGTATACGCAGTTCATCGAGATCATCAAGACAGGGCTCGGTAAAAAATATTCAAAAGAAGATCATGAGTGCAAGATCCTTTGTTCTCTCACACTCGAATGGGAGAGGAATACAACGACAATAGAAGAAGGAAATGATCTTTCCAAGCTACCCTTAAAAGATCTCATCGGCCCCCTCATGGCGTACGAGTTTCAAATGAAAAGAAAGGAAGACAAGGAGCAAAGCAACAAGAAGAAAACTCTTGCTTTTAAAGCCGCTCCAGAACCCGAGGCATCTGAAAATGAAGTTGAGGACCAACTTGCTCTCATAACAACTGGCTTTAGAAAAATAATTAAGTCATGTAAACTCAAATTTGGTAAACAAAGATTATCTGATAAATCTACTGTTTGTTATGAATACAATAAGACAAGTCAAATAAAAAGTGTCCCTTAAGAAAGAACAAGAAAAATGACAAAATAAAATGGAAGAAACCAAAGAAGATGGCCTTGTCCGCTTGGGACCGAGGTTCAAATGATTCAAGCGATGACTCCTCATCTGAAGAGGATGAAGAAGATGGAAAGGATATCAGAGCAAGAGCCGCCACGTGCTCCATGGCTAAGAAAGACAACGATGTAAAGTGCAATAATAATGAGTTTATAGATAAGAATAAGTTGCTTAGTGATGAATATATAAACCTAAGAAATTGGTTTAGTGATTTAGAAAAGACCATGTCCACCATTAAGGCTAAGTATAAGGATTTATATAGGAACATAGACAAGTTTAACAAATGTAAAGAAAAACTAAATGATTTGATTCGCTCGCAAAATACCTGATGTGTCATTTTATTTCACATTTTATCAATATGATTAACATCAAAATGATTGCTCAATTACACATTTCATATGCTTTTACGCTCATTATTGGAACTATTGTACTTTAAGAGCGTTTGGTTGCATTTCAAGGAATATCGAGTGATTTGAAGTATATTGGAGGAGAGAGCGTGTGCTTCGACACCGAAACTCATGAAGCGCCGCGTTCGATGACTCAAAGCTGCCGGGGAGCGAGGAAGAGGCAAGAAAGAAGGGACGATGAAGAGGAGAACGAAGAAAGCATGATTCTATGATACCATGACTCATGGATTCCATGTCGCTTAATCGAACTATGATGCGGCGAATGAATCGAGCGACCCAAAGTGCTGGAAACAGGACAGCCGTGCACTATTTCCAAATCTGCTATCACCTGAGATTTTTCACTATTTTTCTGATATTTTTCCCAGATAGTAGACTTCAAGACGGTTCCAACGCCGTCAAGAATGTACCAATCGAAGGTCGGATGAGCTCTGGGGAATTTTTGCAAACTGATGCTGCAGTGCTGAAATGTGTTTTCAGCACTGTTTCAGCAACCTACTCGACCGAGCAGAGTGCAAAATGCTGCTGAAATATGTTTTTTGACCTCCTACTCGACCGAGCAGTGCCTGCTCGGGCCGAGCAGACAGAGCGGCATATCTTGGAGAAGCGTGACTTCCTGACGTACTCGACCGAGCAGGGGGGCTGCTCGACCAAGCGGCGTGACTACTCGACCGAGCAGGCCTCACTCGGCCCAAGCATGACGTATCATACTTTCTGACGACTCGACTGAGCAGCTTTATGCTCGACCGAGTCGCCGTGGGCCCAGGCGTAAGTTGCGTCCAGATCACGACTTTTGGCGAGGGTTTTTAGGGATATATTCTGGGAGCAGCCGTCACTGAGGAAGAGGATATTTTTAGGGACTTTTAGATAGATTTTTAGGAAGACTTTTGGGATGGGTTTTTTAGATCACTTTTAGGGTTTTTCGACGTCGATCTTTTGGGGAGTTAGGCTATGCCATATGCCCCTCTTTTGTATCAAGATAAGTATGTTTACCCTTTTTAATTCTATTATTATTTTCTTTGTGATTTCTTATTGTTTATCCCTTTTTGATGCATGCAATGAAATCCTTGTGCGTTCTATTATCTATTGCTATTGCTATGCTTGAGTAGTCTTTTCTAGGGCTAAGGGATTAGCCCATGGATCTTAGGATTTAGATGCAAAGTTGGGATTTTTATGGTGCGTTGGATATAAATGGAGTTGTATTTTGGTTGATCTAGCAAAATCCCTAGGAGAACTCGTACTGAGATCGTACCCACGGTCGGTGGAATAGATTAGCTTAAGGAGTATCCTACGGATTTAATTGGGGAGTTAGTGGATTCAACCAAGGCTCGTGACTATGCCCGGCTCGTGCCTTGAGGGGATCCACCGACGAACTATATCACTACATTGACGGTTATCGCCATTGCGTCAATGAGAGACCATCCCTATAAATCTAATGCTTAAATCCAATTTGGAAAAAAAATAAGCTCCATATAACTCATCCAACAGATCATCTATGATTGGTATGTGGAATTTCTCCTTAATAGTTTGTTGATTGAGGGAACGATAATCCACACACATGCGCCAGCTAGAATCAGCCTTCCTCACCATCACAACTGGAGAAGCATAAGGACTATAGCTTGGCCTAATAACACCTGTTTTTAACATATTTTTAACATATCTGCTACTTGTTTTTCTATTTCAGCCTTGAGGAAATAGGCATGTTTATAGGGTCTGATGCAAACAGGTTTAGCACTCTCAACATTTGGAATCTTGTGGTCACAAGTTCTCTTAGGGTGTAATCCCTTTGGCTCTTTGTACACATCATGGAATTGAATCAATATGTTCCTCATATCCGTGGGAATATTTTCTAATTCCATTTCTATCAGCTGCTTTAAGTCTTGAGATGTTTCCAACTCCAATGTGTTCAGTTGTATCCAATAACCCTCACCCTCATGTCTGAAGGTCTTATCAATTTTCTTCCCCTCGACTAGTTGAGAATTCCCATGCCTAACCTAGCGTCGACGTCCGACGGTCCTAGCGGCGAGTCCTAAAGCCCTAATCTTTTATATTTTATTTCTTTCTTTCTTTGTGTGGAATCCCATATTTGCGACGTTGAGTGACACAACCTTCGCACCCATCACCATTACGACCCTACATACTCCACATCCACCAATAAACCCGCAATTCTAACTCAACCTAGGAGTAGATAGATAGTATAGCACCGCTTCCCCGTGTTCGATACCTGCTTGCCATTATACCGTGCGATTGCGGTAAACGACATCGTTTCGGAGTTAGTTCTGAGCTGATCAATACCTCAAGTAATAAATTTGGCTTTGGATATAACAAGTCCAATCAAAAAGCTAGGGCTACTCATCATAATGCAAAAGTTTTTCGATCTAGAAATAGATTTGTCAATGTTTGGATACCCACGAAAGGGATTATACAAATGAAGAATGGATATGTTTCTAGTTTTATAAACAATGAGCATTATATTAGAAATTAGAGATTTGTTTTTGATGGGAAGTCTAAACCCAAATGGGTTTGGTTCCCCCATTGATTGATTATATTTTCTGACTAATACACGGACTCGATAGAAAAGAGTACCAAGATATTTTGATTATTTTTCAGGTACAAACATATGATGGGTGATAGAGATCGAAATCGAGGAGTTCAATTTGAAACAGAGTCTTTTATTAGATAGAGTTTGAGTCCTTAGAAAATTCCTATTAGTTTGAGTCTTTTGTTATTTTGAGAGTTTTAGTCAATTGAATTTTTTGTTTTGTTATTTGAGTGTTTTAGTTATTCTAAAAGTTTCAGTCCTATTGGGTTTTAAAGAGCCAAGCTGTAAGCCTATATAAATGCCACAAACTTATTAGTTTTTTTTATGAACAATTCTATAAAAATTAGTTTCTGGTGTAAACTTTTAGTTTCTTCACAAATTAAATCTTTTGCATTGATGTGCAAGAGTGGGCTTGATTGCCTGGACAAGAGATCCAAAGAATCTCCACGTGCAAGGCGTGCGAGTTGTTGATCGGAAAATTTTTGGGGTGTCAGTTCTGAAAATTTATCAAATCCATAATCGACTTCTTTTCAAAATTCTGCTACATCACTTTACGCTTCTGTTCTGCGTCAAATTGGTATCGATGCTAAATCTGATTAGTTTTCTTTTCTTCTTCTTCAAATTTTTTTTCTTTTTATTAGATTCAAAAAGAGAGTTCAAAAAATCAAAAGATAAGTGACAGATTTTTAAAAACAGAGGAAAAATATCTTAAACAAACATTAGCCATAAGCTGTCATTGCCACAAAATCCCGCAACCCTCGTCGCCATCATCTTCGACAACAGTCGTTGTCACCTCCAGGAGGTCTCCGTCTCCACGCCGTCTCCGTCTCAACACTGCAGCACCTTCCCTGACGAAGGAATCCAGCTGAGCCACCGCCCTAACTCGCCTCAACGCATGCCAATGCCTAAATCTTCACCAACGACAATCGCCACCATCTCCATAAGGTTTCCCCACCCGCGTCGACCCCATCAGAATCCAGAAATACTGTCGCCATGGAGTGAAATCATAGGATTCATCGTTTTCCACGTCATCAGAGTTCACCGACGCCACTGTCGGTGTCGGCCAGGGTCGTCGACCCCATAGAAGTTACCACCTTAAGGCGAACCCATAGTGATTAAGAAATCTGCCACCGATTCACCAGCGAAATCGTCATCGACACGGGGCGATCGGCACTGACGAGCTACAATAACAGCTCAATCGAACTGTTCCCGATCTAGCCAAGCTGAGACGTTGACCCGCTGACTGAAGCCGTGGCTCGACAGTGCGGCTTGTGATTTCTAAAGATTTTCAGCATATTTCAGTCGTATTTTCAGCATATTTTGGCAATTGCTCGATCTTTATGCGCGAAATTTTCGGCCCTGATCGTTTGGATTAAAGCTCTACAAGTTCTAGAGGCCTTGCATGATTCAACAAAGTCGATTCGAACTCTGGGTAACCTCTAATCTGATCAAATATTTAATTGTTAAATTTCCAAAAATTCCTTATTTGATTTTGTTCATGTTAGTCGATATCATTATTATTGCATATTTTTCTAGCCTCGGTTTGTGTGATGCATTAACATATTTAAGGTTACATCTTGACATGTAGATTTGGATCTCAAGATTTTATTTTATTGCACGATGGATTAAGGTAGAAGCCCCAAATTTTGATGAAACGTACAATCCTCTGACCTTTTAAGATGAGTTAGCAGAGATGAAGCATTTATGTGAGTGGTAGCGGTTATCAAATGAACGAAAGGTCCAATTTGCTAAGATAAAACTAGTAAGGTCTGCTAAAATTTTCTTAACTTTCATATAGAGACAACGAGAAAGAGAGCATCTAAGATCTATACATAATTGGCATGAGAAGAAGAGCAAGCTTAAAGAAAAAATATTTAAATCCTAACTATAGAGATTGCCTACTAAAAAAACTAAACGACATACGTCAAGGGAGCATAATTGTTTAAGAATACATGACTAAGTTCAATGACCTATCTGTTAGGAGTGGGCTACAAGAAGACCCACGATATACCCTTACTAGATTTCGTTCTGGATTGAGAGCAGACATTAGACGTGAGATGCTTCCACACAACATAGACGGTAAAGGCCCAGTTGGCCCGGCCCACTTTTCCCCACTTAAACCCAATTCCCCCCTCTCTCACTTAACCTCTCTCCCCACTCTCTGTTTCTCCCCGACCCTCTCTCTCTCTCTCGCGAAAAGCAACGGTGAAAAACTCGCCGCCGCCTCGACCCTCTCTCTCTCCGACTTTCTCTCTCCCTCTTTCCTTCGACAAGAAGGAAGCATCCGCGGCCCTCTCTCCTCTTGCCACCTCACTCACTCGTGGCGTAGCCTCGCGCCTCCACCGTGCCCTAAATCCTAGGGTTTTGGCACGTCAATGCCTCGATTCGAGGCCGAATGCTTCGTGGCGAAACCCTAGCTCCCTTCTGAGCTTCTCAGGTCCCCTCCTTCCTCTATTTAAGCTCAATTTAGCCCTTAGGGTTTCGGTTTGGTGTAAAAGTGACATTTATCAAAGAAAATTTGGGTTTTCCTCTGGATTTGGTTTCGAATTGAGCTCTGGAGTTGGGATTTCCTTCTGATTTCTTCTTCAGTCCACGATTTCAGATAAAATCACCTTGATTCTTTAATTTTGGGTTTTAAAAATTGTGATTTAGTTTTTCTTTATTTTCTGCGATGATGTTTCTGAGCACCGGGCAAGGCGACGAACCTCGCTGCAGCCCTATTGGCCCTTGAAATAACTGTCTGAGTGATTTTCCCTCTTTGACCATGACCATTAGAGCCCTTCCCCTTTGTCTGCAAGCTGTTTTGGTGTTTTTGACCCACTTGCCGTGACTGGCTGGCTTCATCTCCCTCTGATGTGACCTATGGCCCCTCCTTAGGCCTTACAGTACCCTTTTATGGTCATCTAAGACTGAAACTAGGCACCATGCCCTAGTATGTGACTGATCAAAGGGGATTTATCCCCTGTTATAGCTATTTTTGTGTTGGTTTTCTTGGGTGTTGGCTGTAAATGGTTATTTGGCGATGATATGGCTGTTAGCGAGGCTTGGTGACCATGGGATTAGTATGATGACCTTGGGGTTTACCCCACATTTCGGAGTTGGTTTATAAATTACCCGATGATCGAAGATGAGGGTTTGGCCTCAAAGGCCGTTGGACAAGTGGGATTTTCTGCCTATTGGATCAAAAAAACAGGCTACTGCCTGTTGGATCTAAGTTTTCTACCCGTAGGATCATAAAACGATGCCTGAAGGATCATATAAAACCATTAATAAATGGTTAAGTCCCGAAAACGATCAATGATGAAACCTTATCTGAGATCACCCGATTGTCCCTCCCTCCATTTGACCATCCCCCATAATTCAAAAGTATGACATTGGACGTTGCCTCTACTTACAGGTTCGCTCGTACTCCTATTTGTATTCAAATTTCAGTCTATGTAGCATATTAGAATATCTTGTTTATTAATTGTCGTATCCATGTTTAGATATCTAAATTCTGCACTTCTTGAGCATTTGAATGTTATGATGCTTTCTCATCATTTGCTATAATGTTATCATTGGCCCATGACATTGAACTTATTGGTATATTAGGTGTGCTATGGAAACAATGATTTGAAATTCAGTGGATTATATATGTATATGTATATGTGTATATATATATATATGTTTAGCATGATTGAGAATATGATTGGAACCAGAATGTTATAGCACACCAATATACGAATTGAGTTTAATGTGGCTTTAGAATTTAATTCGCCTTAGAATATTCTGCTTATTGACAGTCTTGTTGAAATGCCTTATGATTAGATGTTAGAACTATTACACATCTGCAACATGCTAAATGTTTCATTGTTCCATGTTATTAATGATGTCTCCAGAGAGTACAATGAGGCACAGTGGCCCCTGACATTGGGAATAATAAATATGTGGAGTGTGCTATAGAAAATGAAATGAAATGAAAAGTCATTGGAATTACATGTATCGTTACTGAACCATTGAAGTACACTTGATAGAATTGAAAGTTGGTATGATTGAAACTGGAATGACATAGCACATCGTCATATATATTAATTCCAATGTGGCCTTAATTTAATTCAAGTCTTATTTTAGAAATCATGTTTTAAAATGACATCAATATAGATTAATACATGTACTGTTGCACTGAGGCACAGAGAGCTGTACACTTGACTTACACTTGACACTACAGACTCACTATGTTTGGGGTAAATCATATTAGTGAGAGTGCAGGAACGACTGGAGTCACGCTCCTATTGACTAAACCGCATCAGGTAGTTTCGACATGGGTCACATCATTGAATCGGGATCTAACCCATATTATACCGTCGGACTTAATTACTGAGTTCCACACTGTTGACTAATGGCCCCTACCGTTCCTGTTTTGGGCCTGGCCCGGGTGAGCGCCCCTGGGTATTGAGGTGGACTCATTGGTTGTTTCTGTACTCTCCAATATGATTCACGGCCTAGGTAACCACGATAGTATCACTTTTAATTACTAACTGAGTTGCATGTTTGTCTTAAATGCCAATGCAATTATGAAATATTAATAAAGGGATAGGACAATGTTAGCATTGTTTTTAATTATCAAATGAATCACATGTTTGTCTTGAATTCCAATGCATACTTGATATGAATATATCTTAATATATTGTCTATTTCTAGTTCTCGTTTCCTAGTAAGTGTTTTCCCATGTTCACATATTTTAAATTCCAAAATTTTTAGAATCATTATGATTTACCTAGGTGGGTCTTCTTTTTGTTGTCCCACTAGTAATTGATTCAGAGTTAAGATGAGGACCCAGTTTTAGCAAGGACAGATTTCATAGCATCTGGAAAACCCTGACATTAAATTGTAAGTATTTACAATTTCCTGTTTAATTTCATGAGAAATTCCATATAAGTATATTGGTATATCTCTGCTCGTAGCCTATATTGTTTTCACTGGTACCTAGCAGGACCTGCATCACATGTGGAAAAATAGTCACGCCCGGGGGAGCAGGGCGTTACATAGACAATGTGCAATAAGCATCTAATCTAGCCCTAAATTTGGAATCCATGAGAGCCCACATAGATAAGAAGCCTACTTTTAAAGCCAGTGAGCAATTTAAGCAGCCTAGTGACAACATAACTAAACCAGAAACGAATGCCACTAAAGAGTTAAATGGAAAGGCTAAGCTTGTAGAACCACCACAACAAAAATCAAAATGGGTGCAATGTTTTAAATGTCATGGCTTTGGTCATTTTTCTAGTCAGTGCCCCCAATAAAAGTTACTTGTGAGAGAGATTAATAATGATAATGAAATTGAAGAAGAATATACTACAGAAGTTATTGATATTACAGATACTGATGAAGATGATTCTATCGCATGATTACGACTCATTAGGTGTTTGGTTGATACATCTAAGAGTGATGTTGATTGGTGAAGGACTAATATTTTCTTTAAGTCAAAATTTGAGAGATATTTTTCAAAGTGACAATTGACGTAGATAATTGTACCAATTTAGTTACTAACTCAGTTATTTAAAAAATGGGACTAAAAGCTGAACATCATCTACAGTTTTATAAAATTACATGGGTTGATAATCAATCACATTCTCTTATCCAACGTTGTTTAGTACCTATACGGTTTTTGAGTTATCACGATAGTATTTGGTGTGATGTTATACACATGGATGCTTCACGTATTTTGTTAGGTAGGCTTTGGCTATATGACTTAGATGTTACACATTCTGAAAGATCCAACATATACTCATTCACATTTAAAGGAAAGAAAATTGTTTTGACTCCTTGTAAACACAAGAACATAATTGAAAATCAAAAAATTGGGTTAACCCTTAGAAAGCCACTAATTCAAATATCTCGTCATAAGAGTCATAATTCCTTATAGTCTAGCTTTGACATTATTCCTACTGCATTCTATTAGCATCTTGCATATGATTTGAGTGCCTTACATATTGAGACTTGTGAAATTTTTGCAATAAACAATGATACTTGCAAGTCTGTTGTAGAATCAAATAGAAATTTACAGGAATTTACAGTTATGGATAATGAGATGATTCAAGTTTGAGGTTCGTACCAGAACCAGCTAAGAAGCTGTGCATGCATCATACAGGTTCTCGACGAGATTTATTAAGTTACACTTCTAATATGACTGAGTCGAGTATTTCACAGAAGCTTGAAGAGATTGAGCATATTGAGTTTGTCATCCCAGATTCTTCACATTCCAAGAAGATTCTATATGCTTTCATCTCTTTTCATATTTGAAAAATAAATTTACAGAAAATATTCATATACAACTCAACATCCTATTATACTTGAAAGTCCATAAAGGCAATTGATGCGATCCGTTGGGGATTTGATGATAAAAATGGGATTTTTATTGGAATTTCAGATCTCACAATTAAAAAGGAACACTAATACAATAATCTACTCGCTAACTAATAACTAGAAGACGATTCTTAACCTAGGGGAAAAAGCCAAATCCTAATACAATTAATCTAAGGGGATAAATAAAATACTCTCTCAATTTTCGCCCCGAATTAGGGCCGGCTCAACCCCCTTAAATAGCCAAAACATCCCTCAAATGTCATTTTACCCAATTGCCCCTCTTCTCAATTTCCGGCCGCAACACTACTCCGGCCTCAAATGTTAGGGGCGGAGTAGTGTTGTGTCATTTTTAGGGGCGGAGTAGTGTTGCGGCCGGAAATTGAGAAGAGGGGCAATTGGGTAAAATGACATTTGAGGGATGTTTTGGCTATTTAAAGGGGTTGAGCCGGCCCTAATTCGGGGCGAAAATTGAGAGAGTATTTTATTTATCCCCTTAGATTAATTGTATTAGGATTTGGCTTTTCCCCCTAGGTTAAGAATCGTCTTCTAGTTATTAGTTAACGAGTAGATTATTGTATTAGTGTTCCTTTTTAATTGTGAGATCTGAAATTCCAATAAAAATCCCATTTTTATCATCAAATCCCCAACGGATCGCATCAATTGGTATCAGAGCGGTTTGATCCATGGCAAACACGCGAGCAACGGAGCGGATTGAAGTTTTGGAAGGGAAAGTTGAGAGGATTGAAGCCCAAATCAGCAAGGGTTTCATCGATCTAAGGAAGGAAGACGCGGAGACGGCCGCGGAGATCCGGAAGGAGATAAAAGAAAATCAAGAGAAGACGGAGGCCAAGATGGCGGAGATAAAAGAAAATCAAGGGAAAACGGATATGAAACTTTCGGAATTGACGGAGGCCATAGCGGCGTTGACCGCTCATCTTATCCCAAAAGCGGATCCGAGCAAAAAGGAGCCACCTTTGGCGAAGGACAAGGGTAAAAAGACAATTTTTTTTGAAGATGAACCGGATCTAGACGACCATGGAGGGTTTGACCAAGGAGACAACGCGTGGGGGACCCACCAAGACCACGCGCCGCCGCGCCGCGACGACACAAACCAAGGATGGGGAGTTCCGGCCAACCGAAACACCCCAGGGTGGCCGCCGGCCCCCAGGTACATCTGGGGGGCCGGCGAACCCCCTGGGGGCGGCGGCAGGCCGCCAGGGCCTTGGGAGGGGCGGCCGCACCTGCCGCCCCCCCTGGCGGCCTCGGCAGACTTTGCCGCCGCCGCCTGGGGCCCGTCGGCCCACTTCCAGGGCCGGCCGGCCCAGGCGGCGGCCTGGGGGGCCTCGGCCGACCCCAGAGGGGGGATCCGAGGCCCTCCCGACCCCGGGGGGGCCCACTGGCCCCACAGGACGTTCGACAGGTGATTTCGCAGGTTCCCCGACCCCCGGGGGCCCCACCCGAGGTTCGTGGAGCGCAATTTGGGGGTTTTCAGACTTTTGGGGGACCCAGCGGAGGGTTGCAGCCGGGTGGAGGGCCCCACCAGATCACAGGAGGCCCGTCGACTCAGCCCACACCCTTTGGGGGAGTGACGGGAGATTGGAGAGCGTACCAGGATCCTCCAGGAGGCCACCAGGCGGAGTTTGGACACCATCAGGGAGACTGGCAGGGGCACGGAGCAGAGGGAGGCTACCGTGATCGGACTGAGGCTTATGTTCCAGACAGGCGACAGGGATACCAACACATGGGAGGATTCCAGCCGCATGAGAGAGGTGGATTCGCTGGCGAGAGACGTCTGAGGAAGCTGGAGGTGCCTGTTTTTGAGGGAGGCGACCCAAACGACTGGCTGTACCGGGTGGAGAGGTACTTGGAGGTGTCCGCTGTCCCAGGGGAGGATTGGCTACGGGCGATAGGGGTCTGTCTGGAGGGAGAGGCTTTGGGCTGGTTCCGTTGGACCGATCAGCAACGGCCCTTTCAGACCTGGGCTGAGTTTACGACGCTCTTGACAGAGCGGTTTGGAGGAGGTCCGGCTGGCGGCGTGTTCGAGAGGCTGTACTCGCTGAAGCAGGAGGGGAGCGTGGGTGATTACATCAAGAAATTCGAGTCGCTCTGCCACCGAGTTCGGGGAGTTTCTGAGGAGTCTTTGGAGGGCTGTTTCATGAAGGGGCTGAAGCCCACTGTGAGGTCGGGGCTGAGGCAGTTCGAGCCCGTTGGTTTGCGTGGGATGATGACGCTGGCCAGGAAGGTGGAGGATCACCAGGAGACAGAGCGAAGAGCCCGGGGGACGTGGGGTGGCTCTACGTTTCGAGTGCCGGACCCTGGAGGGGGACAAAAGGGGGCCGCAGGAGGGGCAACATCCACTGACAGCACAGTGGCTACCAAGGAGAAGGGGATGGAACCACGACCTGGAGGACATACACGACGAATGACAGAGGCAGAGATTCGTGACAAACGGACTAAGGGCCTGTGTTTTAAATGCGACGAGAAGTTTACTCCTGGGCACCGGTGCGGGAATCGTACTCTTCAGATCCTGATAGTGGATGACGAAGAAGAGGGAGAAGAGAGTGTGATAATGCTGGAAGCCGGCGTGGACGATGAGCAGGAGCACCTGCACGTGGAGTAGCTGACCATACACTTCACGCACCACCTTGAGGACAAGGTGGTTTTTTAGGGGCGGAGTAGTGTTGCGGCCGGAAATTGAGAAGAGGGGCAATTGGGTAAAATGACATTTGAGGGATGTTTTGGCTATTTAAGGGGGTTGAGCCGGCCCTAATTCGGAGGCGAAAATTGAGAGAGTATTTTATTTATCCCCTTAGATTAATTGTATTAGGATTTGGCTTTTCCCCCTAGGTTAAGAATCGTCTTCTAGTTATTAGTTAGCGAGTAGATTATTGTATTAGTGTTCCTTTTTAATTGTGAGATCTGAAATTCCAATAAAAATCCCATTTTTATCATCAAATCCCCAACGGATCGCATCAGCATTTTCTCCAACTATAAGGGATTATTGATTTTTGCTCCGTTATACTGTTCATATCACCGTTCATCGGGAGGTGAAGGGCTTAAACCGATGAGAATGATAGAGAATGAATTCAAAAAAGAGTTCAAAGAGGAGTCTTTTAATTGATAGAGTTTGAGTCCTTAGAGAATTCATGTTAGTTTGAGTCTTTTTATTATTTTGAGAGTTTTAATTAGTTGAGTCTTTTTGTTATTTGAGTCTTTTGTGCTATTTGAGTATTTTAGTTATTCTAGAAGTTCCAGTCCTATTGGGTTTTAAACAGTCAAGTTATAAGTATATATAAAGGCCACAAACTTATTAGTTTTTATGAAGAATTCAATGAAAATTAGTTTCTAGTGTAAACTTTTGGTTTCTCTACAAATTAAATATTTTGCATTAGTGTGTGTGAACTTGATCGCCTGGGTGAGGGGTCAGAAGAATCTCCACGTGCGAGGCATGCAAGTCGGTAATCGAAAGATTTCCAGAGTGCGATATCCGAAAATTTATCAAATACATAATCTACTTCTTTCCCAAATTCCCACCGCATCCCTTCACACTTTAGTTCTGCGTCAATAGGATTAAAAGCAAGCTCTCAAAACTACATTGCAGTGCATATGCATAATTTTAGGGGAGGATCAAAATTGATATGCAACTTTATAGGGGGAGCTAAATATTTTTTTAAGTATTTTTGTACGTCTATTTTAATCATGTGGTAACATTTAGTATCTTGCATCTCCCTCATATTAAAATAATTTGTAGCATGGGATAACACTTGATTTTTTGTATTGAGTCACCTACACTTTCAAAACACTTTCTTTAGACTCGTGACAATTTTGCATAAATTTAGGGGGAGATTTGCAAATGGGGAGAGATATTTTTAGAGGGAGAAAACTATTTTAATTTCATATTCTTTTTAATGATAACAAAAGGAGAAGAGAAATTATATGACATGCATAATAATATGATTGCAACATTGTTATATATATTGCTAACATGGTGTGTTATAGGAAAGGTATTTATCATATTATCATATTATTTTGCATCCATATTTGTCGTCATCAAAAGGGGAGAGAATATGCGAGAGAATGTTAAAATATTGAGTCACCACGTAAAGTTTTGATGATGAACAAACATGTCATTTAATCTATGAGTGCAGGTATATGAAGTAAATCAAGAAGCACTCAAAGTATAAGTGAGTTCAAGAAGGTAATGAGTCAAATGAATCAAGACAGAGCACGAAGAGTCAAGATCACATCAAGGACTTCATTGTAAAGATTGTTTTCATGTATTTTTCATTTTCCTTGTCTTAGCATATCAAAGCCTTAGTTGAAGTTCTCACACACTCAAGAGCTCATAAAAAATAATTTTAAAATGTTTCAAAAGTTATTTCCTAAATCTTTACAACCATGTCAAAATATCAGGATACTAGTCGACTAGTTTTAATACTCTAGTCGACTACAGCTCTCGAAAAAATCTGACAGGCTGAACCATACTAAACTAGTCGACCATTGTTGTCCAACTGGTCAACCAGTGATCCATTAGTCGACTGTAGTCAATTAGTGCAGCCACTTATGCTTTTAACGGTAACATTTGACTTTGGGATTTTTAGCCGTGATAAGGGCATTTTGGTTATCTGTTTGGAACAGAATGTTCTTCTATAAATTGAAGTTTGTTCATATGTTTTAGATATGATTTTATGATTATTTTGAAAAGAAAAAAATAAGTTTTTATGCTCAAAGTTTTCAAAAGAAACACTTTCTCTTGGCCAAAGTTCTCTAAGTTTTCAATCTTTTCATTGGCCAAATCATTGATCTCCCAAAACCAAAATTCTATCTCTTGAAATCAAGTCTTCTCATATAGCTACACAACTGCATAAGAGCTTCAAGCAAAGGCTATGAATAATTGTATCAACCGATGTAAGTATAAATCCTTATTGTAAGCAAAGTGTGTTTGTAAATACTTATTGCAAACAATGTGGGTATTGTAAATCCTCGTGGATGTGATGTGGTTTGTACCTATTTTTGAAATAGTGGATTAAGCCCAACAGAATTTGGGTGAACAAGGATAAACTTGTTGTGTTTGCGTTTGTGATTTCTTTACCTTGTTTCTTACTTATATATTTTATATTTTGCTGATTATCCTTATTATCCTTATTATTGCAAGTAAACTTGATTAAGATTAAATTATGTAACTCTAATTGTAAACTTAGGGAGAATTCTAGAGGATTATTTTTAATTACATAAACACTATGCACCCCTTTCTAGTGTCTATCTTTGCCATCTCAGAATCCAACAATTAGCTCTTACGAAAACTCAATAACAATTGTCGACCGATGATCAAATCATAAACTAACTCAATCTACATGTATGAATATATGAATATCGAAATTCTACAATGCCTAAAAACAAATTATAGAATACTCTTCCCGATGCATTCGTTAAGTATCTCAAGACACGCGCAGCAGCACCCCAATGTGTAGTGCGCGGATCAACTATGAACCGGCTCAATACACTTACGAAAAAGGTATTATTAGGATATATCATAGTAAGGTAGTTTAATTCCCCAATAAATCTCCTATATTATCGTGGATCATGCAGTGGTTCTCCCGGATCTGGAACAAGGCTAAAATTTTGTTCTATTGATGATAAGATAGGCATACATCCTAACATTCATGTCTCCGATAACATACCAAAAGCATATTTTTGTTAGGATAAGTAGATACCTTTATTTGAGCGTTCAACCTCTATCCCAGGGAAGTATTTGAATGGTACAAAATACTTGGTCTCAAATATATTTTGAATGAACTAGTTCAAATCCCAAATCATAAAGGTATCATCTCCATTGATTACAATATCATCAACATACACCACCAGCAAAATCCACCTTCCTTGATGTGTCCAATAGAAGACAAAGTGATCATTATGATACCACTTAAGGCCAAATCATCCAATAGAATCTGCAAAATATCCAAACCAACATCTTAATGACTACTTCAAGTCGAATAATAACCTCTTTAATTTGCACACCTTCGCTGACTTCTCCAGAGCAACAGAGCACCACAGTTGCTCCATGTATACATCTTCTTTAAGAATACTGTTAAAGAACATATTTTTGGCATCCAACTAATGCAAAGACCAGTGATAAGTGGCTGCTAAAGAAATCAATAAACGCACAGAGATCTTCAACATAGGAGAGAACGTCTATCGGTAATCTATGCTATATGTCTGTGAATAACCATTAATGACAAGCATGGCCTCTAATCAAGCAAAGACCTGTTAAGATTCAACTTCACATTATACACACATCTGCAATCAACAATAATCTTATCTGGTGAAGTACAAATTCCTAAGTTTCATTAAGTTTCATACACACATCTCAATTGCATTACACTAACCTAAATGCGATAAAGCCTATAATATAAATTAAGAAGTCTGAAAAGAATCAAAGGCAATGAAAACCATGTACGATGGAAAAAGTTGTGCATAAAATACATGCTTGTGGAGAGGATGAGCTGTGAAAGAACGAGTAGCTTTTCTATAAGCAAGTGAAATATCCAAATCAAAAACTAACTCACCTTCATTTGTGAAATTTTCAGAGATGAAAATTGACGAAAAAGACGACACATGATGTGGATGTGAGGAGACTGTTAGATGTATATGTCCCTTTGTATAGGGTCTTTTGTGCTTATTTACCATTTCCTGTACTCTATATATATCGGGCTATTGCCCTTGGAATAATACAAGAGAGTTTATTCCTAACATGGTATCAGAGCTGGGTTTAACCTAAACCCTAGCCGTCTTTTTCTCTCTCCCGCAAAATCCAAAAATTAAACCCTAGCCGGAGCCTCCGCCTTCGCGCCGCCGCAATTCCGCTGTGCCACGCGTGCCTCGCGTCTCAGATCTGCTCGACGACTCCAGCTTCCGCCTCCACAGTTCCACCTGCCTCCAGCTTCGTCGCGTCTCAGATCTGCTCCCGCCTGCCTCGCGTCGCGTCTCCAGCTTCGTCGCATCGCCTCCAGCCTCGTGCTCCAGCTTCGTCGCATCCACAGCGCCGCATGCCTCAGATCCCGCCTGCCTCCGCCTTCGTCGAGAACCGCAGCGCCGCCTGCCTCAGATCCCGCCTCCACAGTGGCCGCCAGATTCTTCCGGGCCAAACTCCCCGTGGCCGCCGGATCTCGCCCTCGACGACCTTCTGATCTCGCCCTCGGCCGCAGATCTCGCCCTCGACAACCTTCCGCAGATCTCGTCCTCGTGCTTAGCTGGCTCCTCGTCGACGACGGTGGCCCCCACCTGCACACCTCGTTCACGCTCCTCGCCCCACAGCGCCCGAACCCCCACCTGCACACCTCGCGCCCGAACAGCGCCCGAGTACTCCGCCGCCTGCCTCTGTTTTGGGTCACGCCGCCTGCCGCGAGTTGTGCAGCCTGCCACTGCCGTTGGCCGTCTTCTGCAATCTGATCTCTTCATATGGCGTCTCCTACGGATCTCCCTAGTCATCATCATCATGTTGCTATCCCTCGGTGTTCATTAATTTTTAATGGCCTTAATTATAAGGAGTGGATACCGCACATTCGTCTCCATATGCGTGGTCAGCGCCTTTGGGATCTTCTCACCGGCGATCGCCCTTGCCCACCACGACCGGTGTTTCCCAGCGAGACACCACTTCCCCCCACTGCTGATGACACTATCACGAAGGCGGCAACCGATGCGTATGCGACTGCTGTTGCTGCTTATTCCTCTCAGGATGTTCTCTATCGGCGGTGGTGTGATGATGATGCCCGTGCCGCCAACATCCTCATCGCTAGCATTGATGTGTCCCTGACTGGCGACATTGTAAGTTTGGCGACGTCTCAGTTGATGTGGGATCATCTTCGCTCCCATTATGAGCCTACCGGTGACTCCCTCTACCTTGCTGTCGTCAGACAGGAGCAGGCTCTTCAGCAGGGTGATGCCACGGTCGATGAGTTCTATGCACAGATATCTTCTATCTGGCGACAACTTGACTCTTTGGGACCAGTGATCTGTCGTATCTGTCAGTGTTGCCAGCATCAGCACTCCCACCTGCAGCTTCGTCGGGTCTATAACTTTTTGACCCGACTATGGTCTGAGTTCGAGCAGATACGTGCCCAGCTGCTTGCCCGTCACCCACGCGTGACGTTCTTGGAGGTACTTGCTGCTATTCGTACTGAGGAGACTCGTCTTCGCACCGCTGGTCTTTTGGCACCTTCTGCCTCTGTTTTGGCGACCCGTGCTCCTGCTTCTCCTGCTCCTATCACACCAGATCTGCCTTCTGCTACAGCCCCCGTGCGAGGTGACACCAGACGCTGCACCTACTGCCACCGAGACAGACATGTGGAGGCGCAGTGTCACAAGAAGCGGAGGGATCAGGCCGCTGCCAAGAGGAAGAAGGAGACTGACACTGGGGGTTTCACGTCTCAGAGGAGGACTACCCCTTCTGATTCTGAGCAGGAGCTTCTCGCGTTATTTCGTCGGATGTCTACTTCTGGGGCATCAGGCTCTGCTTCCTCTGCCAGTCAGCCTCCAGGTACTGCGACACCATCTTCCACCACCTCAGGTACCTCTCCTTGGATCCTTGACTCTGGTGCTTCATTTCATATGACTCCTGACCCTACCACTTTACATTCCATTAGTACTCTCCCCCGCTCTGTCACAGTTCTCACTGCAGATGGCACCCCACTTTCAGTTACAGGGCTAGGCACACTTTCTAGTCCCACTTTTCATGTCCCTGCTGTGTCCCTCGTTCCAAAACTCACAATGCAGCTTATGTCGGCAGGCCAACTTACTGATCTTGGCTGTCGTGTTACTCTTGATTCTGACTCTTGTTCTATCCAGGATCGTCGCACGGGCACTCTAGTTGGTTCTGGCCCCCGCAGGCGTGATTCTCCACGTCTTTGGGAGCTCGACTGGCTTCATATTCCTTCCGCTGCCGCTGCCAGTCCTCCCCTCACGCCTATTGCATCCGCGTCTGCTGCATCGTCTACCGGTTCGTTTGCCCAGTGGCATCATCGCTTAGGACATCTCTGTGGTTCGCGTCTTTCTTCTTTGGTTCGTAGAGGTTTATTAGGGCCTGTCTCTGGTGATATGTCTTTAGATTGTATGGGCTGTAAACTTGGTAAACAGTTACAGCTACCTTATCCTACTAGTGAGTCTGTCTCCCAGAGTCCTTTTGATCTTGTTCACTCGGATGTATGGGGTCCGGCCCCCTTCGTTTCGAAAGGGGGTCATCGCTACTATATTATCTTTATAGATGATTTTTCTCGCTACACTTGGATATACTTTATGTCCTCTCGTACTGAGGTTTTGTCTATTTATAAATCCTTTGCTACCATGATCCGTACACAGTATAGCACTTCCATTCGGATTCTTCGTGCTGACTCTGCTGGAGAATACTTATCTCGGCACCTTCGTGCCTTTCTTGATACCCAGGGCACTCTCTCACAGTTTTCCTGTCCTGGTGCTCATGCCCAGAATGGCGTTGCTGAGCGCAAGCATCATCATTTACTTGAGACTGCTCGTGCCCTTATGATTGCTTCCTCTGTTCCCCCTCAGTTTTGGGCTGAGGCTGTATCTACTGCTACATATCTCAGCAACATGCAGCCATCCTCTCCTCTTCAGGGTGCGATTCCACTTGAGCGCCTTCCTACACCACCTCCAGATCTGCCATCCTATCCTGAGCTTCGTCTTTTTGGTTGTGTCTGCTATGTCTTGTTGGCCCCTCGTGAGCGTACCAAGTTGACAGCCCAGTCTGCTGAGTGTCTTTCTTGGATATAGTGATGTGCACAAGGGATATCGGTGTTGGGATCCTGTAGCTCGACGGATGCGAATTTCTCGTGATGTGACTTTTGATGAGTCTCGTCCCTTCTTCCCTCGTCCTTCATCATCTTCCAGTCCGGATTCTATTATTGAGCCTCTTTTGTTTCTCACTTTTCCTGATAGTCCACTATCCACTGTTCCACCACCCATACCTCCATCACCTGTGTCCTCAGCTCCACCACCAGTGCCCCATGTGCCTCCGATCACCTCTGCACCTACCCCAGGACATGTTTCTCCCTTTCCTCTTCACTACACTCGTCGTCAGCGAGTCGAGGATCCTCCTGCAGTGCCTTCTCATGAGATGCCCTCCATCACCAGTGACCCTCCTGAGTTGCCCTCTTTCTCCAGTGACCCTCCTCGTTACCACCTTCGTGATCGTGAGTCACTCCGCCCTCTTGGTCGGTTTACTTCTCTGGGCGCTATTCTTGCTGAGCCGACCTCTTATCGGGATGCCGCTGCTCACCAGGAGTGGCAGCATGCTATGGCAGAGGAGATTGCTGCGCTTGAGCGTACTGGTACGTGGGATCTTGTACCCCTGCCTGCCCGTGTTTGTCCTATCACGTGCAAGTGGGTTTACAAGGTCAAGACCAGATCTGATGGTACTCTGGAGCGCTACAAGGCTCGTCTTGTAGCGCGCGGTTTTCAGCAGGAGCATGGGATAGATTTTGAGGAGACATTTGCCCCTGTTGCTCATATGACTACTGTTCGCAGTCTTATTGCTGTTGCTGCTGTTCGTTCATGGACTATTTCCCAGCTTGATGTCAAGAATGCTTTTCTCAATGGCGTTCTTGATGAGGAGGTTTATATGCGACCACCACCTGGTTATTCTGTCCCTGAGGGCATGGTTTGTCGCCTTCGTCGCTCTCTCTATGGTCTTCGGCAAGCTCCCCGTGCTTGGTTTCAGCGGTTCTCTTCTGTAGTCATTGCTGCTGGTTTTATTGCGAGTGATCATGATCCTGCTCTATTTGTTCATACCTCCTCTCGTGGTCGGACGCTTCTCCTTTTGTATGTGGATGATATGATTATCACTGGCGATGATCCCCAATTTATTGCTTTTGTGAAAGCCCGGCTGAGCGAGCAGTTTCTTATGACGGATCTTGGCCCTCTTCGTTACTTTCTGGGGATTGAGTTTTCCTCCACACCTGATGGCTACTATCTCTCTCAGGAGAAGTATATTCAGGATCTTCTTGATCGGGCTTCTCTTGTTGATCAGCGTACCGCTGATACACCGATGGAGCTGAATGTACATCTATGCTCTACTGACGGTGAGCCTCTTCCGGACCCCACTCGTTATCGCCATCTTGTTGGTAGTCTGGTCTATCTTGGGATCACTCGGCCGGATATTTCTTATTCCGTGCACATCCTGAGCCAGTTTGTTTCTGCCCCGACTCAGATTCACTACAGCCACCTTCTTCGTGTCCTGCGTTACCTGCGCGGGACCAGCCACCGTCGATTATTCTTTCCACGCTCTGGCCCTTTACAGCTCCATGCTTACTCTGATGCGACTTGGGCCAGTGATCCTTCTGATCGTCGGTCTCTATATGCCTATTGCGTCTTCCTGGGTGGCTCTCTCATCACTTGGAAGACCAAGAAGCAGCAGGCGATTTCTCGATCGAGTGCAGAGGCTGAGTTGCGTGCTATGGCCTTGTTGACAGCAGAGATTATTTGGCTACGTTGGTTACTTGAGGACTTTGGCGTTTCTATTTCCACACCTACTCCTTTGCTGTCTGACAGTACAGGTGCCATCAGTATTGCTCGTGACCCGGTGAGGCATGAGCTCACCAAGCACATTGGTGTGGACGCCTCTTTTACGCGTTCACAGGTACGGGATGAGGTTATTGCTCTACAGTATGTGCCTTCTGAGTATCAGCTCGCGGATTTCTTCACAAAGGCCCAGACCAGAGCACAGCACAGTTTCTATCTTTCCAAACTCAATGTTGTTGATCCACCATGAGTTTGAGGGGGGGTGTTAGAAGTATATGTCCCTTTGTATAGGGTCTTTTGTGCTTATTTACCATTTCCTGTACTCTATATATATCGGGCTATTGCCCTTGGAATAATACAAGAGAGATTATTCCTAACAGAGTTTATTCCTAACAGAGACGACATACTACACTGAGGTAAGATCAGTGAGTTGAGTTGAGTTCTGATCGTGTTCCATCGTTGATATAAATGCTTAATCTCAGATTTTTGCGATATTTATATATAAAGTAAAAATGCATCATCAATGTAATTGTTTATGGTTAGTCGCCATTTTTAGGTTTGGTGAAGTATGATTGAGACTCAAACAATTTAACATTAGGTGATACAAAAGACTATTTGATCAAAAGGCAGAAATATTTATAGCCTTTCTGTGTGCAAAAGTACCTTAAAATATACATTTTAAAGATCGGTTCAAGTTTAAATCATCTGATAAAGCAAACACATCCAAATATTTTGGGTGGTAAGGAAAACAAATTAACCTTGGAAAACAACTAGTAAAGAATATGACCATAAAGTAAACAATTAATAACATAACAAGCAATTAAGATAACATTGGCTTCGAAAATCTTTGTAACATTCATGTGTAATAAAAGTGTTCGTGTAATTTCTAATAAATGTCTATTTTTATGTTCTGTAACCTTATTTTGTTGTGGGATCATGTGTGCATATGAAAATTGATGAATAATTTCAAATTCTAACATAAATACCACAAACTGATTACTAAAATACTCATTTGCATTATCACTACTTTAAATTTTTCCAGAAATAAGGGTATAATTCTTTATTTAAACATAAAAAATTTTAAACATTGCAAACAATTCAGATCTATTTTTACAGAATAAATCCACTTTAAGTATGAAAAATCATCAACAAATGTGAAAAAATATATCTAAAACATCTAAACTCAACACAACAAGGCACACATACATCTACATGGACTCGTAAGGTTTCAAAACACTCGGTGTTATTTTCCCAACTGGCAAAACTCACTCTAGACTAGACAGATTTTTAAATTCGTGATGCAAAAGTTTTCAATTTTGGAAGACCTGAATGACTCAATATGTAATGTATAATGAAGGAAAAACTCCATAGCAAGCCACCAACCCAGCCTCAGCATCCAATTAGTAAAGACCTCCGGTCGTCACATGCCCTGTCAATCATCATTTACGTTTCATTCTCCTAAAAACACATCGATCACAAAAGAAACAGATCAATTTGAAGAGCCTGTCAACTGGCAAATGACAAATAGATTAAATGAAAATTTTGATAGTTACAAAACAAACGTCAAATGCAATGAAGATATGATAGTAACAGAGCCAACATCTGCAATAGCAGACGAGGAACCATATGCTAGTATCACTATGATGCGGTTCCGGTTCAGCGGGTTCAAGGGGCGAGCTGTGCGGATGCGGGGGGGACTCCGGTTCGGGTCTATCAAAGGAGGAGGCGACTTGGGTCGTCCACGGACCCGGTCCTAAACTTGTAATTCCGCAAGAGAAGGGTAGGGCTAAAGAGTAATTCAACATTTGCTAATCCCTCCCCTAATAAGGGGCCGGCCGGCCCTAGCCTCGGGTTTTATCGAAGAATTGAAGAGGTAATTTAGTTTCCTTAGAACCCTAGTTATTTCTTATTGCTAATTAGTTGTTCTTGCATTTAGATCTTTTATTCTAGGAATTAAATAATATTTTCAGATCAGTTCTTCCTCCTTAAACCCTAGATTAGGAAGTCCAAAAGCCATAAAAATCCCACCTTTGATCCCCACAAAAAGCCATAATCGTATCAAATTGGTATCAGAGCGGTCGATCAATGACGAGCACACGATCCAAGGAGCGGATCGAAATTTTGGAAGAGAAGGTTGAACGGATGGAGGCCCAAATTAGCAAGGATTTCATCGACGTGAGAAAGGAAGACGCCGAGATAGCCGCGCAAATCCGGGCGGAGATGAAAGAGATGAAGGAGAACCAAGGGAAAACGGAGGCAAAATTATCGGAATTGACGGAAGCTATAGCGGCGTTGACCGCTCATCTCGTACCAAAGGCGTATCCAAGCAAAAAGGAGCCACCATTGGCGAAGGACAAGGGCAAAAAGACGGTTTTTTTGAAGATGTTCCGGATCTAGAAGAAGACGGAGGCTTCGATCAAGGAGACAACGCGTGGGGGACTCACCAAGACCATGCGCCGCCACGCCAAGAGGACAGAGGTGCCGGAGGGGTGATTCCTGCACCCCGGCAGCCCTCCGGGTGGCCGCCGACCCCCCCAGGGGGGTCTGGGGGGCCCGGCGAACCCCCAGAGGGGCGGCGGAGGGCCGCCAGGCCCCCGGGAGGGGCGGCCGCACCTGCCCCCCCCCCCCCCCCGCGCACTCGGCGAGTCCGGGGCCCCCGCCTGGGGGCCGCCGGCCCAATTTCAGGACCGGCCGCCCCCGGCGACGGCATGGGGGGCTTCGGCCGACCCCAAAGGGGGGCCCCGAGGTCCGACGGACCCCTGGGGGCCCCGCCGACCTTTCAGGACGCCCGACAGACTTTTCCGAGCGTTTCTAGGCCCCCATGGCCCCGCCCGAGGTCCGAGGAGCACAATTTCCAGGTCTTCAGCCCTTTGGGGGACCCGACGGAGGATTTCAGCAGGTTGGAGGGCACCACCAGATCACAGGTGGCCCGTCGACTCAGCCCCCACCTTTTGGGGAGTGACGGAAGATTGGAGAGCGTAACAGGACCCACCAGGAGGCCACCCGGCGGAGTTTGGACACCCACAGGGTGACTGACAGGGGCATGGAGCAGAGGGAGGCTACCGCGATCGAGCTGAGACTTATTTTCCCGACAGACGACAGGGGTACCAGCAGAGGGGAGGATTCCAGCAGCAGGAGAGAGGTGGTTACGGTGGCGAGAGGCGACTGAGGAAGCTCGAGGTGCCCATCTTTGAGGGAGAAGATCCAGATGACTGGTTGTACCGGGTGAAGAGTTACTTGGAGGTGTCAGCGGTCCCAGGAGAGGAGTGGCTTCGGGCGATAGGGGTTTGCTTGGAGGGGGAGGCCTTAGGCTGGTTTCGTTGGACTGATCAGCAGCAGCCTTTTCAGACATGGGCGGAGTTTACGACACTCTTGACAGAGCGATTTAGTGCAGGGCAACCTGGTGGCGTGTTCGAGAGACTGTACTCACTGAAACAGGAGGGGAGCGTAGGGGATTATATCAGGAAATTTGAGTCGCTCTGCCACCGAGTTCAGGGAGTCTCTGAGGAGTCTTTGGAGGGCTGTTTCATGAAGGGCTGAAGCCTACGGTGAGGTCGGGATTGAGGCAGTTCGAGCCAGTTGGTCTGCGCCGGATGATGATATTGGCAAGAAAGGTGGAGGACCATCAGGAGACAGAGCGGAGAGCCCGTGGGACGTGGGGAGGCGCCACATTCAGGAGTCAGGCGGCTGCTACGGGACAGAGACTTGCACCTTCTTCGGGGACCACGACTGGTCAAGGAGCTACAGCCGTTGCTGGGACGGCAGAGACAGGAGGCAGGAGCCCCGAGCTGGGGGGCAGGTACGGAGGATGACAGATGCCGAGATACGGGAGAAGAGGGTGAAGGGTTTGTGTTTCTGATGTGATGAGAAGTTCACCCCAGGACACCGGTGCGCTGATCGGACTCTCCAGATACTGATAGCTGGTGATGATGAGGGAGAGGACGAGGTTGTCATCCTAGAGGCAGGAGAGGATGAGGAGGTAGAGCACCAGCACTTAGACTTTGCGAAGGTGTCCCTCAATTCTGTGGTAGGATTCACACCGAACCATACCATGAAGTTGGTGGGACAGGTAGGCAGCCAGGAGGGGATAGTGTTGGTCGACAGTGGGGCCACCCACAACTTCATTTCCAACAGGTTGGTGGAGGCACAGGGACTGCAGATAAGTGGCACGGGGCGGTATGGAGTGATGCTGGGTACGGGACAGGTGACACACAGCACGGGTGTCTGCCGCGGGGTGATTGTGACCATTCAGGGAGTACAGATTGTCACCGATTTTCTTCCCTTGGAGCTAGGGAGTACCGATGTCATCCTGGGGATGAAGTGGCTGCAGACCCTCGGGGAGACCAGGACAAATTGGAAGATACTGAGGATGGAGTACCAGGATGGGGGTAGGACATTGGTATTGCAGAGGGGTCCCAGCCTCTGCCGTTCTTTGGTGTCTTATAAGGCCATGTCCAGGGCGATTCACGCGGCGGGAGGAGGTATCTTGGTGGAGCTGCAGGCGGTGACAGCATCGAGGCAGAGCGAGGATCAGACACATGTGATGGTACCGGAGGTGGAGCAGCTGCTAGCTCAGTACGAGGAGGTTTTCCAGACACCACATGGCCTGCCACCACACCGAGATCATGAGCACGCCATCGTCTTGAGGGAAGACGTGTCCCCCATCAGTGTGCGGCCCTACAAGTACTTACAGGTACAGAAGGATGAGATAGAGAGGCTGGTAGAGGACATGTTACAGGCAGGAATGATACAGCCGAGTACTAGCCCCTTCTCCAGCCCGGTTTTATTAGTAAAGAAGAAGGACGGCAGTTGGAGATTCTGCGTAGATTACAGTGCCCTGAATAAGGAAACAGTGGCAGATAAATTCCACATCCCTGTGATTGATGAGTTGTTGGATGAGCTCCACGGGGCAGCCTGTTTCTCCAAGATCGATCTGAAGTCAGGGTACCATCAGATACGGATGAGGGCAGCCGACGTGCCTAAGACTGCTTTCAGGACTCATGAGGGGCACTATGAGCTCCTGGTCATACCTTTTGGCCTGACGAATGCCCCGGCGACATTCCAGGCCTTGATGAACAAGGTATTCCGACCCTACCTCCGGAGGTTCGTGCTGGTATTTTTGACGACATCCTGGTGTACAGTCGCAGCATGGAGGAGCATGTGGGGCACCTGCGAGCAGTGCTGCATGAGTTGCAGAAGCAGCAGCTGTGTGCGAATAAGAAGAAGTGTCTGTTTGGCCAGCTGCAAGTGGAGTACTTGGGACACGTGGTATCTGCAGAGGGAGTGGCGGCGGCGGATAGGGCCAAGATTGAAGTCATGTTAGACTGGCCGATACCTACCACCTTACGGGGGCTGCGGGGCTTCTTGGGCCTGACAGGGTACTACAGGAAGTTTGTCCAGGGATACAGTACGATTGCTTGGCCCCTTACCGAGCAGCTCAAGAAGGACAGCTTCCACTGGGGCGAGGAGGCGACCAAGGCGTTCGAGGCTTTGAAGCAGGCGATGACGACGGTGCCTGTTTTAGCGCTCCCAGATTTCAGCAGACCTTTTATGATAGACACTGACGCGTCAGGATATGGGTTAGGCGCCGTGTTGATGCAGGACCAGTGGCCGATTGCTTTCTTCAGCCAGACTCTGTCAGCACGAGCGAGGCTGAAGTCAGTATATGAGCGGGAGTTGATGGAGATTGTCCTGTCCATTCAGAAGTGGATGCCCTACTTATTGGGGCGGAAGTTCATAGTGAAGACCGACCAGCGGAGTTTGAAATATCTGTTGGAGCAGCGCATGGTTACCGAGGAGCACCAGAAGTGGCTCTCCAAGTTGGTCCATTTCACATTCAAGATACAGTACCGCCCAGGCCTGGAGAACAAGGCGGCAGACGCCTTATCGCGTCGCGAGGAGCATGCAGAGGTGGCGGCCATTTCAGCACCGGTCCTTCTAGACTGGGAGCCGTTGAGCAGTGAGATTGAGGCTGATGAGGACCTAGCGAGGATACGTGAGGCACTACAGCAGGGCTCCGCTGACTTTCAGGGGTACAGCATGGACGGACAGAGGCTTCTATACCACGGCAGACTGGTGATTCCCATGGGCTACATCCATATTCCGATGATTTTCCAGGAGTTTCACGACAGTGCCATCGGCGGACACTCCGAGGTACAGCAGACGTACAGGAGGATGGCGAGAGAGCTATATTGGCCCGGGATGAAGAAGGACATTACCCAGCGGATAGCAGAGTGTGACGTGTGCCAGCGTCACAAATATTTGGTAATGACTCCAGCATGACTCTTACAGCCGTTGGCCTTACCAGAGAGAGCCTGGGAGGAGATCAGTATGGATTTTATTGAGGGATTGCCGCGATCAGAGGATTACAGTTCTATACTAGTGGTGGTCGATCGGCTTAGCAAATATGCCCATTTCATACCCCTCAGACACCCGTACACTGCAATTACGGTGGCAGCAGCGTTTATGAAGGAGGTCGTTCGCTTGCACGGTTTTCCTGCCTCCATAGTGTCAGACCGCGATAAGGTGTTCATTAGCAGTTTCTGGCAGGAGTTGTTCAAGGTGCAGGGGACTAAGCTGCGGAGGAGCACTGTCGATCACCCACAGACGGATGGTCAGACAGAGGTGGTGAATAGGAGTGTGGAAACCTACCTGAGGTGTTTTGCGTCAGATGCGCCGAAGAGTGGGCCAGATGGCTGGCATGGGCAGAATATTAGTACAACACCTCGTACCACTCGGCAGCACAGAGCACTCCATTTCGGATCCTATACGATAGGGACCCGTCCCAGTTGATACATTACAGTCGAGGGGTCACACCGGTGTCACAGGTAGAAGAGCATTTGACGGAGAGGGACAAATATCTGGAGGAGTTGAAGAAACGCCTATTGAGAGCCCAGCAGATTATGAAGACCAAGGCTGATGCACACCGGAGAGATGAGCAGTTTGCGGTGGGAGACCGGGTTTACCTGAAGCTCCGACCTTACAGACAGAGAACCTTGGCCCGTCGGAGCAATGAGAAGCTAGCAGCCCGCTACTATGGACCTTTCGAGGTGACAGCTCAGATCGGGAAGGTGGCCTATCGTCTGCAGTTGCCGACCCCTCCACCATTCACCCAGTGTTCCACGTATCGCAGTTGAGAAGGGCCATTGGAGATCACACACCATCACCTACCTTGCCACCCACTTTGACAGAGGACATGGAGGTACTTTTGGAGTCTCAGGAGCTTACAGGGATCCGACAGGCTACAGACAGGACACAGGAGGTGCGCATTCGCTGGCGGGGCTTACCAGACTACGATGCTACATGGGAATCGGCCACAGTGATCCGCAACCAATTTCCAGAATTCCACCTTGAGGACAAGGTGGCACTTTTGAGGGGGGAGTAATGATGTGGTTCCGGTTCAGCCGGATCAAGGGGCGAGCCGTGCGGATGCGGAGGGAACTCCGGTTCGGGTCTATCAAAGGAGGAGGCGACTTGGGTCCACCACGGACCCGGTCCTAAACTTGTAATTCCGCAAGAGAAGGGTATGGCTAAAGAGTAATTCAACATTTGCTAATCCCTCCCCTAATAAGGGGCCGGCCGGCCCTAGCCTCGGGTTTTATCGAAGAATTGAAGAGGTAATTTAGTTTCCTTAGAACCCTAGTTATTTCTTATTGCTAATTAGTTGTTCTTGCATTTAGATCTTTTATTCTAGGAATTAAATAATATTTTCAGATCAGTTCTTCCTCCTTAAACCCTAGATTAGGAAGTCCAAAAGCTATAAAAATCTCACCTTTGATCCCCACAAAAAGCCCTAATCGTATCACACTATTTGTCTAGAAGTGGATGAACAAAAGAAAGACAATATACCTGAATCTCCAATCATATGATCAAAAGACTCCTGAATCTATCACCCAAGTTTGAGAGCTAAAAATAGAAGTCCATGCAATTAGATTAACTGATTTGGCTAAAGTCGCAGTGGTAGTAGAAAAATGCAATTGAGTTTCACAAAACTTCTGAAACATCTTGTACAACATCTTGTACTGACTCCATCCATCGTCGGCTATTTAAACATTCTTTGATTGAGACGAGTCTTCTTGGGATATCATGAATGCAACACTTCATCTAAACTGTCTCCCATGTGGACCCTGAAGCTTGGAATAAGCGAACTTTATGTGACCGATCTTCTAGCAATAGTGATAGATTAGCTTCTCGGTTGATAAATTCACCTCTAATATAGCTGAATCATGCACTCTTCTGCTACCAACATAGATCTTCACTAAGCGCTTTCACTACCGGTAAGTGGACCAGTAGAGATTTTTATCGATAATCTTCATGGAAATTAGTTCTAAAACCATATGTGGTCTGAACTCAACTTTCGAATCTGTTATATAAACACCTCCCTACTCCCAAAGATGGGCACTAAAAAACAAACGTCAACATGAAACCCAGAATCAACAATCAACCAAACTTCAGACACCAAATGCCATACTCAAATAGTTATATCAAATCTCCAAACATCGCCTAAACATTATTCTAACACAAAAGAAGTAAGGCAATATTTTTATATACATATGTAATGTTTTAATTATATTACTTGACTATATAACTATAGTAAAAGATGAAAAAATTTCAAACCCATCGAGCGGTAACCGCAAGGACCCGAAGAAGCTCAGGGGTAATATGAGTCAACGGATCTGTACTGTAGCGATAAGATTAAGGTTGGAAAGATCTTCACAAGATAACCATGTGATTGACCGCAATTGTTCTGATATCATGTTAAAATCGGAGATGGGATTTGGAAAGACTAAGAAGAAAATTGGATGCTTTTCATTTTCTTAATCTTAACCCATTTATAGATCATGGTATGCTCCCTACCACTCACGCTTATATCACTCTCCCAACCACTCATTTAATACACTCTCTCAACTACTTACACTTATGTCAATCATCTCCCAACTACTTATTTAATACACCTTAATATTATATCAACCATCTCCCAACCACTCTCCCTTAATACCTTACTCAATACATCTTAACAAATACATTACCGAGAAATGAGTAGGAAAAGTGGAAGAGATAAAATCACAACAAAATAATTTCCATTCCATTAAGATCATTCGTATAAACGACTATAGATTAAGTGATAAATTTTCAACTTAAGAAAAGCAAATTCCTAACAATTTTTTCTTTAAAGGAAGGGTTTTTCACATATCATTCCCTTAAAAGATGTGTAATTTGATTTTTATCTCTTAAATATGGGTATTTTCTCTCAAGTCTCAGAAGTCTTAAACTTTTACTTAAATAGTCTCTCTCTCAATTTTTTTGTTAAAATCTAACAAAATATGCCATTAGGGCTTGGGGGGCTTTTAGTCGGGACGTCTGGGCGGCTCACGGGGAGGAGGGGGTGGTGCCGCCGCCGCCGCTTGCAAAAACCCAACGAGGCGGAGGGTGGTGGCAATGGCAGCCGCCTCTCCCTCCTCGTCGGTTTTTTACAAGCGGGAGCGACGGCGTCTCCTCCTCCCCGTCATTTTTTGGGGAGACGACGACGGCAGCACCGCCTCCGCCCCTCCTAAACAACGGAGGCGGCGGTGACAGCACCGCTTCCCCCTGCAAAAAACCGACGAGGAGGGGGAGGCGAAGGTGCCTCATACTCCTCGCCAATTTTTGCGGGGGGAGGCAGCGGCGCCTCCCCCCCCCCCCCCGTCTTTTTTCAGGACGGAGAAGCACCGACTCCTCCCCCTCCTCTCCCCCGCAAAAACCCGCCGATGAGGAGGGGGATGAGGCGGTGCTTCTCCGCCCCAAAAAAAAGGATGGGGCAGCGGCGGCGCCTCCTCCTCCGCCCAAAAGTAATTATGGGGTTTATTTTAGTAGTTAAATAGTGCTTAATTCTTAATAAAATAACTATAAGTAGTATTTAAGCGTTAATTAATCTAATTTTGGTTAACTCTTTAACAGAATATAGGATGGAGGGAATATTTAGGTTAAAGTTTAATATTTGATGAACTTGAGAGTACATACGCATATTTAAGGGATAAATATCAAAATACGCATCTTTTAAGGGATGAATATTCGAAAACCCCTTAAAGGAAAAAGAGAAAACAAAAGGAAGGGAGAAAGGACCTCTGAACATCTAAAGGTAGCATCATAACATTTATGTAATATATTCATTAGCAACAATTAATTCTATGCTTGTTCCGTAATCATTTTTCCACTACTTGGAAAACATGCAGAATGCAGGCATTACGACTGAAATGCCCCAAGGCTAACTTACCAAATTGAGAGAAGACAGTTTTCCCCTTTATCAGTTTGCTCACATATACATAGACATCAATAAAGACGAAAAAAGAGGCAACACTGTACCGCTGGCATTTTTTTAAAGAAACAAATCTGTCTTTTCTTTCAATCTGGACAATTTACGTATCCAAATAAAAAGTAGGACCATATTACCTAAACAAAAAAGAATGACCATATGAATTACAATTGCATCATAGTTTTAGCCTTAAACATTACCTCTAGCTGGAGAAGTGTGTTTGCTGATAATGTCATTTCCACTTTGCTTGAAAAAGGCCGGAACGTAGCACCCAAGCATATTATCCTTTCCAAGTCAAAGTCCTTAAGGTAACGGATAGCTAATGCTAATGCTTGGCAAGCTAATTCTGGCATGGCCATTATTCCCTGCAAAAAAAGCGCACACACAAGATCCAATTCAATTTTCTTTTCACACTTGATTTCCTAAGAATGAAGACAAGAACCAGCTTTTCATTCACAAGTCCAGGATGCTGAGATATAGATCAGGTCCTACTAGCATATAGTTTATTTGACCAATACCTCAATTCCAAGACGATGGTTTTCCTCTCCTTCAAAACCCACTTGTTGAGTATCATGTTCCACATTCGTTGTCTCTCCATCTATTTTCTCATATAAAGACATCACTTCAGCTAGTGCACCCCCGTCATTAAAACAGTCACGTGCTGTCCGTTCAACTCGCACATTCGATGGCCCGGCATATGCCAAGAGTAGCTAAGCACAATCAGCATAATCTTTCACGTAACTTAAAATAAAAAATTTAAAAAAACAAGTAGCGTGCGCACATGCAAGCACAATCAGCATAATCTTTCACTTAACTCAAAATTTAAAAAAAACAATGAGTAGCATGAGCACATGCATAGTGTAGGAGAGAAAGGTCTGAATAAACTTCTCGATATTACAATGTCATTTTTCAGCAAATGGGATTTAATTAGCCTTAAAAGTTAAAACCCACACTTTTCGTCTGAATTATATGTGACTCAGAAACTGCCTCTTACATGAATACCATGATTATAGCATTCCGAATAACAGTGATCCCGCTCCCAACCACCTTTTTGCATGTGCGCATGTGTTATTTTGGGCGGACGGGCAGGAAACAGGGGTATTTTGTGGTGGGGGTGGGGGTGGGTGTGTTTTGCCGATGGATGGAGGGATGGGGTTTAAGAAAGTAATGGTTTTAAGAGAAGACGCAAGGAAGGTTCAAATGTGATGCATGTTCCCAACATTCTGTTTGTCAGTTGTCCAAAGAAGAAAACCCATACCATCTCGCCAATTAAACACAAACAAATTTACAACCGTGACTGCAAAACATCCTTATTTAAGAAAGCATGTTTGACTTTTGAGACTCAAACAATTATGATATAAATTATTAAACATTTCCAACCATAATTGGATATTTTGGGGCTTCATGCTAAAAAGACATAATAAAGTGAATAAGCTAGGACATCAAATTACTGACTCCAACGAACATGAGAGGAACCCTAATAGTGAGTACTTGCATCCTAAATGATATTATGTCTGCCTGACTCATTCATCTACGCATGTTCATTTTTCTAGCGGTCAACCCCCACCAGCTGGGATTTGCACCCCTTCTGCTACAGAGATGTTGCCTTAAATGGTATATGGCTAGTTCAGACCACTGTTTCTCTTCTTGCAAGTTGAAAGATAGTTCACGATATCTCTTGTACATTTAGGTAGTGTAAGCGTCATATTAGCTTTTTTGTTGACAGCGTAAACCAATCAGAAGTTCCGAACACATATTTACAATTCACATAGAAGTTTCAATGCTGCATGTTAAGCTAAAAATGTTCTAATAGTGTATGTCCCCGCTAAAAGAAATGACAGCTGATTTCATTTTCGTAAAAACGAATTCTGCCAATTAACAAAGCTTGGTTCAATGCATCCCTTTTTAGTACCTTCTCAGTTGCCATTGAAAGCGGCTCCCCCAGCAAAATCTCTGCTGGCCCCAAGCTCAACACCACCGCATCAAGTCCCGAACGCATCAAATCATCATTAAACTCCCCAAAAATGACATCTCCAGTCGACACTTCAACAGCAACCACCCCAACCGTCACATCAAAACTGCCCTCCTTAACCCCTCTCTCCACGACACACAGCAAGTAATTTCCGCCCGCCCCATCTCCACCCTCCCCGTTAGCCCCCATGTCCTCTGCCGCCTCAATCGTTGCCTTTGTGTACAATGCCGACAGCCCCCGGCTGAAAGGCCCAACCTTGTTAGCCCCATGAGCCTTAATCGCCGCAGTCTCCGTCTGCTTCACGACCCCAACCTTAAACCCAGCCGAAACGAGACGCCTAACATGAAAATTGAGTCGAAACGTCGGAATGCTTGCTGTCAAGAAGTTATGATTGACATGAGGAAAAATCCCTAGGGTTTTGGCCGCGATCTCGGCGTCCTGACCGAAAAATCTGTACTTGTATCCAACCTCTATCATGAGGATGACATCAGGATACTTTGATTTGAGGTCGATGACCTGTAGCTCGAGGGGAGTGTACTTAGAGTTAGGGTTTTTGGGGGCGGTGGGGTCAGCGGATGAGGGGACTGGGGGATCGATAAGCTTTGAGAACTTTTGATGGAGGTTATGGTTTGATTTGGGGGGTGGGGTTAGGGTTTTGAATTTCTTAGATGGAGGGGTTAGGGTTTTGGCGAGGGCTCGCTTCGCCGGAGAGAACGAGACGGTGGTTGCGATCCTGGGGGATGGTTTGGGCTGAGGGGATGATGACGATGACGACTCATTATGGTTGGGGTTAGGGTTTTGAGGGGGTTTGGGAGCGAAGAAGCGAGAGATCACCTGCTGCTTTGGCTTGCCCATCGCTGTTGGACGGAGGGAAAGCGCGAGAGCGACAGCGATTTGCGCGGGAACAGAAGGAAAATATTTATACACGCGGTGAAGTGTCGGACGGCAAGCTGATGTGTCCCTTTTGATGTTGAGCCACGACTGTTCAGATACTTGGCGGGCCAAAATAGTACACATCTGTTGGGCTTTTGTTAGATGGGCTCTCTGTATTAGATTTTGGAACGTAGGCTCACTGTTTTTTCATTTGTTATTTCTAATTTTGAGATTCAACATGTACAAATTTCTTTTAATCAATTGGATCTTCGCCAAGAATCTTTGTATGCATTCCTAATTAGACTTAACGAGCAATAAAATTTTCTTTGGAAATTTATAGGTTAAGATCCAACAAGAAAAAAGATCAAATATTCGTATTTGAGCATAGCATCATGTTTAAAAATTGATGAACGTACACCACATAAAAATATGAAGTCGGAAGTAACCATTACTACATAACATTGGGCAATGGGATGTAGTTTAGGTTTGAAATCAAACAACATTTGTTAAAACCATAACAGGGTGCCCAATGTATAGTGTTCGAATGATTGTTAATCTGTGAATAAATCTCTTCCGCGTCGTTAAAAAAAACATGAATAAAAGATGTTGGCGCTTTTCATGCCAATTGCATTCCTTCACGTATTTATTCAGCTTCGACCGACTCCGGATTAGGAAATGCAAGTTGCATAGGACTATGTGATGGTCCAATGCACGTTGGGCCGTCCGATCAAAATCTGCTTTGTTTTTTGTGGGCCCCACCACTGACCACCACGTCTTCCTCCTCTTTTTTCCAAAAAAAAACCCGACAATGAAAAAAGAAAAACACACACACACACAATCAAAACAGAAACAAAAATTTGATGTTGGCCGACTCTGAGGCGACGAACGGTGACCATTTCACAAGATAACGTGGATACTTAAGGTCTCAATTTTTTGCTCGTCCGCCTTCTCAGTTCTCAATTCTGACTGCAATGAGTGCTTTAACCTCAGACATCGTTAGTTCACCTGTTAGTTCCTCTCTCTCTCTCTCTCTCTCTCTCTCTCTCTCTCTCTCTCTCTCTCTCTCTCTCTCTCTCATCCCCCAGCACTAAATCAAGACGTATCCGGATCAAGACGTGATACAGTGTTCTCTTTTGTCTTCCCGTTTACATCTGGGATCCCCCAGCACTAAAACAATACGTACCCAGATCAAGATGTGATACAGTATTGTCTTTTGTCTTCCCGCTTACATCTAAAACAGTGTTGAATGTGTAATCAAATACATTTTTCTTAATGTACATCACATCTAAGTTATGTCGACCTAAATTATTTTTTCAATAGGGAAGCTCGTATAATATACCCTCTTGGTCCAGTTGTGCTGAACTCCAAAGCCAAGCTTGTTAAATTTTTTAACGTCTTTTCCGAACTGAACGGTTGGTAAAGAGTTCACATGTGCGAGTAATTCATCTCCACTCGACCGGCGAAGAGCAATGTCGAGCTAACGTCTACCATTAAGAAATTGATGTTGTCTGCGATATGTATGACCAACTGGTAAATGTGCGTGATAACAACAAACCAACAATGATTCCATACTGTAAGTGGAATGCTTTTGAGTTTTCCATATAATAAGTACATGCTAGCCTCCCATTAGTACTCCATCTAAATAACATTCTATACGATAGAAAGTCACTAATAGTCCACATAATTGCTACTCGTCTTGTGAAATTTTGTTTTCCTACGAGTCATACACCTAAATACCGTAGTTCCACAAGACATTTAGTTCATCTATTAAATGCATTAAATATACATCAATATTCCACATATATATGGTCTAGCCCTGAAATAATGGCTGTTAAAATATATTTTCTTTCTTCATGCACACCCATGGCGGTAAATTATAAGGTGTTATCATCACATGCCAGCAGGAATAAAGGTACGAGTGCCCGAAATGATTGAATCAATCACTTGCTAAACCCAATCTCACATGATGGGTGGAAAAAGGTAATCCGATAGTGGAACACGAGCACTGATCAATTTTAACGGTGCATATTGTAACTCCCTCTTTCGGGAGTGAGATATCATATTATACACATCAATTGCCTCATGGTGCATCATGAGTACATCCATGGGCCTCTCCAATTCTGCCCACTCCCCCTACCGGATGCAGGGAGTGCAAGTGAGATCCAATCAATCTAGTCATGTCATTCTGTACACATTTTACCCGGATTTGCCCCAAAACCTCGTGTCTGGAATTCTCACCTACCTCGGGTTAGATCGAGGCATCCAGGTTGTTATAACACTCATGATTACTCACGCTTTCAAATGTGATAAAGCCCATTATCTCAACGTTTTTGTGGTCATATCTACAGCTAATCATTGCCTCATTTGCCACAAGCACTATATTGATATCATAATCAAGCGACCATCATCGCATCACGATTTACCATATAAGTGAACATCAAAATCTTGACTTGTAGTGGATCATCGTCATCTCATTTCCACCATCATTATATTAGTGTCATGCTTTGCATAACCATTATTGCATAACAAAACTAAACATGCAATATTGCATAAACACATTGGCATGAAATGGCACATCATCAACATTACATCATCACTTACGTAATAACATTAACCAAGCCCAACGTATGAATCTAACACCCAAACATGGCAACATAATGAGTCTCGTATACATAACATCATGGAGCATCTTACATGAGCCCAATAAAATGGTGAACTTCATGGCTAAATGGTATAAACATAAATATAGCACCATGGTATGCTAATAGCATGGTGAACTTCATGGCTATATAGTATAAACATAAACATAACAACATTGTATGCTAATACCATGGTGAACTTTATGGCCATATATAATAAACATTGACATGACAACATGGTATATCTAACAAAAGGCATAGAACATAGTGAATTTCATGGCTACATGGTATAAACATAAACATAGCAACATGTTATGCTAATAACATGGTGAACTTCATCGCTACATCGTATAAACATAAACATATCAACATGGTATGCTAATAACGTGATGAACTTCATGGCTACATAGAATAAACATAAACATTGCAACATGGTACATCCAACAAGAAGTCTAGAACATAGTGAACTTCATGGAATAAGAGACATGGCATACCACATTATGTAGCTTGATTTAAAGGAGTTAAACATAATATGAACCTTAACATACCATAAATTCTAGCATGGCATGAATTAGACTACACAATCGGATATATCAGTACCTAGGATTCAACCACATGAACATGAATATATATACACACACACGGAAAGCACAAGAACACGCAGCAATTGGTAACGCAGTTCGGTGCACACACCTATATATGTGGGGCCACGCCCAGAAAAACAGAGTACGCTAATATTTTCAAAAAGATTATTATCACTAATATTGCAATTTCTTTGGAAGAACACACTCTCCCTCAATACAAAATGCAATGTGTGATTTCAATCAACCCCATGGAGTAACCATCGCAAGGTCCACCTGCAAAAAAATGACTAGATCAAACTCTATTTGAACCCCAACCATGTAGCCATAAGCCTCCTTCCCAAGATGTAGAAAAACAATCTTTGCAAAGATCAAACCTAGTCGAATCTGCTTAAAGGACATTTTGTCCAATTCTCAATAAAACCTGATGATATGTGCCCATGTATTGTCAACTTCTGCAAATTCCAGCAATCTGAAGTACTAAAGTGGTGTTATGAATTGTGTAGTGTTGCTAATTTGTTCTCTATAGTGCATGATTGTTGTTGTTACATGAAAGGTAGATTCTTGGTATGTATTCCTAATGGATTTGCTAATGTGCTCATGTGCATGTATGTCACGCCCACCACGTGTTTGTTGAAATGCCCCAATGAATGGGAAGTTAAAGAAAGACGAGCATTGAGCCTATATGCTCTTGTATCCAGAACCCTCTTATAAATTGATGATGTTGGGGACATGGATGGCATAGCTACACTATTATATGTGAATGTGTATATGATGTGATGGAGGGCATGTCACGTGAGTGCATGACCCAGATTGTTATGTGATGATGCGATGACCGATGGCATGGCACTTAGGCGCATGACCCTTGTTGATGAAAGGAAGGTACTGAACATGTACCATGCTACCATGATTCCTATAATGGAACTTATAATGCGTAATTGATGATTTAGAATGTCTCAGTCCTCTCTAATGAGGGTGAGTTAGCAAAACACATGTTTTAGGGGGGGATTGGAGTAAATTGTGGATATGAGGCCTGGACTGAGAAGTTGGGAGATATGATTATGTGATATGTGATATTCATACCCACTCGCCTTTACCGGGAGTGGAGGGGACATAGGAGGTTGTGTTACTATGGGAGAGCCTCACTCCTCCCATGGGACGGGGGAGCTGAAAGGCCCGGTGTCGTACAGTGCCCGTGTCCACTGTGTCGTATGCTATATTCACTCCAAATTTGGGTTGAAGTCCAGGTCCTGGTATCACACAGTTTACCCAGGTTCCAATTAATTCAATTACAAAATAATAAATTAAGAATTTGGCATGTTACTCCTTCTGCTGGCAGCATTTCCTTTCCTTTACTTGCTTCACTAGTGACACGGTGTTATAATTCTGATACTTGTGATTTCTCTATTTAATTACGGTTGTATGAATATTTATATCATTATTCGTGCTAACCTTTTTCTTGCAGTAGTTCGACATTGGACCGCAGGTATGATCCTCTTATCTGGATGTTTACTTTTCGCCATATACTTAGTTTACATGTCTTATTTCCCTTGCCCTGCATTGTGGATTAATAACCTTGAAACGATGTTCCAAATCCAAGTTGGTTCCTACTGGGGCACGTGTTGACATGCTCCTCCCTATTTTTCAGGTAGCAGGGACAGCGTGGTTGGTGGTGACTTGGAGTTGGGTTTCAGGAGTAGAATTTGGTGTGAGCTGTAGCTATATAGTGTGACATGGTTGTCTTGGGAGGTGGAGAGTGATGGTGTGTGTGTGTAGTGGTGCACTTGGACTAAGTATGTAAATGAAATTTGTTGTATAAATTTGTTGTTGTTTTTATATGCTATTTATGAGTTGATATTTTAATGAAGCTGCACTTATACTATCCCAGCATGTGCGCAGTGGCCTACTTATTCAGTTACTTCTTTCTCTCTCTCTTTCCTCTCTCTTCACACTCACTCTTTAGGATACTTGGGAAAAAAATTTTAAAGCCGGGTGTTCTGGAAAACGGGGCGTGACATGGGATGGTATGTTGAATTAATTGATGCTCTTAATTGTCTCTTTTCATTAATCTTGTGGAATTGTGCTCATTTGGTATATTAGAAGCTTAATTGTTCAAATTTTTTTGTATAAGAAAATTGTTAGAAGCTTTAATAGTCAATTTGGATTGAACTCCAGGTATCTAGACAAGTAGATTGAACTCCAGTCACTCCCACACTCTTCAAAATATGAGTTACCCCAAAAACCCCAGTGAAGTGTCAAGTGCTATATAGGATGTTCCACAAGATGTTCCATATGATGTTACACATGTTACTAGTCAAACCATGACAACCGGTTGACTTTCTTATTGAAAGCCAGAGAGTAGTAACCCATTCCAAAGCAGACTGTGCCCAAGCGATCTGAGGATAAAGACAAGTCCAACAACTGTAATACCGATTCCATGCTTCGAGCATGTAGTAATATTGTTTAGCACACAATTTACCCAATTTGATGGTTGTGTGCTACAACCACCAAAGTTGAAAGTTGGAAAAGTATCATGTAGTTGATTACTTTCCTATTAGAGTATGTCTCTAGCTTGGTTCAAGTCAATAGCCGTTCTGAGGCTATATGTGATGTCTTAAGTTCATACGAGGACACTAACAAATTTTCTAATTATATAATTAGTCGTGACTTACAAAATTCGAGGCTGTCGTAGCAAGCCGGGATTGAATCTAGAGTTTCTACTGAAGATGGTGCACAAGAACCGGTACCTGCAACACAAAGGAAATTGGTCAAAGAATCCGACATTTTCTATCTAAATAATTTGATCGTTCTGATTTTTTTAAACTGGTTGAAACGGTGTCGGAAAACGTTTTAAATTTTTTTATAGGTTGAAAATGAAGAATATAATTTTACTGCAAGAGGAAAATATTTTCAGAAGTCTCTGTTAATATTTATAATTTTCAGAAGCTCAAAAATCACTTTAAAACCCAATTTTACTTAAGTAACGTAAACCTTCAATAATTTATTTCGGATGCAATACTAATCGAATTGTTCAAGTGAGCTATCAAATGACCGTCTCAAAGAGTGCTACAACATATAATTTTCTCATGTATCAGTGTACGTGAAAATAACAAGTTACGGATGTTTAATTGAAAAGGACGTATTTAAGTTTTAGGCTTAAAAATTAATTCTGGAAAAACTAAGCATCTGATCGAGATGAGACCAGTGTCTTCTTTCTGTTAAGAATATGCATGCCTCTGACAGCCCCAAGCTTTGAGATTTTCAGAAGAGTCTTGAAATTAAGGTGCCCGAGTTTCTGATGCCAATGTTCACATTAATCACATACAGCCCGCAGACATGTGTTAGAGTCTTGTATTAGATAACAATTATCAGCTGACATATTGTCCATCAGAATACACTCTTCATCATCATTAATAACAACGCACTTATCCTTAGTAAATCTTACAAGCAAGCCTTGATCACACAGTTGAATTGTGCTTATTAGATTGGCATTGAGGTCTTCAACATGCAAAATATTCTTAAGCTTATGAAGTCCGATTACATTCAGATTACCTTTACCGACAACTTTGATCATTAGATCGTCACCAAATGTCACACGTCCCCTGTACTGACTCTGTAGTCATCAATAAACTCCTTGGTGCATGTCATGTGATGTGCGTATCCACTGTCAACATACCATATGTTTTCTGAAGATGCTCTTAAGAATGTGTAAACCCACATGCTATATAACTAAGTCGAGATGCTCTTAAGGATGTATAAGCCCCCATGCTATATACCTAAGTTGAGATGCTCTTAAGGATGTATAAGCCCCCATGATATATAACTAAGTCGTTCTGACCCACTGCTTTTTCACTCTTCTGTCGAGATAACTAATTGTTCTTCCTTCCATAAAGTGACGATATGGCTGAAACAGTTCTTCTCAGAATGACCAATAATCCTACAATATCCACACATTGGACTTTCACATCTGACAATTCTGGTTAAATTCTTCTTACCATCATAACCCTTGTGCTGGTTGATTTTCGCAACTTTCGTCGTGACTTGTACCCTTTTTGTAGTATGACTGTTAAAGTTAAATCTTCCATGATAGCCCACTCCACCACGATCTCTTGTAGTTTTACCCATGTTCAAGATGTCATTCAGTTTTACTTTTCATGTGTTCCACTTATTTAATGTGGTCTCGTCTTTCTCTGCCATGAGAAGAAAATTTCTGAAGTTGCTTTCCAGCTTTCTAAAGTTTTACTCAACATTCAGATATTTGCTATTGACTTCTTCATTTTCTTTTTTCAATCTTTCATTTTCATCTTTTAACATTTTGTTAATGTTGTAGATCTGCATACAATTTTCGTACATCATCTGATATGCTGCCCGGATATCTTCTTCACTCACTTCCTAATCGCTATCAACTTCGGACTCTGATTTGGATGTATGTGTCATGGATGATGTCGTAACATTGGACCCGACATTGTATGATTTGTTGATAGCTGTCATGACTTAAGTTGTAACATCAGATCTGACATGTTTGTCAGTGTTGTAATCAGATTGCTTCTTCAGACAGGCCACAAAGGCAACATAATTACTAGTGATTTCCTCGTCTTTAACACTGCCCTCTGATTCATCTTCACTCTATGTACTAGTCAAAGACTTCCCTTTTTGTTTCTTCAGAGTGTTTGCACATTCGGTCTGAATATGCCCATACCCCTCACACTCTCTACACTGAATCCATTTTCATATATTCTTTTGATCATACCTTTGACTTCGGTTGAAAGTTTTTCCATTATAAGTATCACCAGAACGAGCCATATTATTTTCAGTCCTGAAGGTCTGCCCTTTACTTCCAAATTTCTTAAGCATCATGCTGAATTTTTTGGTCATTAGAACTATATCATCATCTAAACCAGACTCCTCCGCATCTTTAGAGACATCTCATACGTCAACCTTTAAAGCCAGTCCTTTATCTCTTTTGTTATGTTCCTGATTCATCTCATAAGTCTGAAGCGACCCCATTAGCTCGGCAAGTCTAATTGTTGAAATATCTCTTGCTTCCTTAATAGATGCTACTTCATCAGAGAACCGTTCAGGGAGATATCTTAAAGTTTTTCGTACTAACTTAACCTCTGAATATTTTTTTCCCGGTTGATATGCCTGATTGGTAATATCTCTCAGTTTTTCATTGGATATAGCAATTGTCTCATCATCACACATTCTCAATTCCTCAAATTATGATGCAAGCATTTGAAGTTTTGAAACTCTTACAGTATTGGTTTATTCATGAACATTCTAACGAATGTCCCATGCCTCTTTAGCCAATTCACACGTAGAGCTACATTTGAATTGTTCTTCGTCAACTGCCGTGACAATAGCATTTACTGCTTTATAGTTTTCAAGAGCAGCATGTTATTCATTCTGACTCCAATCCCTTGCAACCTTGAAAGATTCATTGCCGTCTTTGTCAACTTCAACATGCGGAGACCATCATTCAACAACAACTTTCCAAGCATTTTCATCAATATATTTTATAAAAGCATGCATCCTTGATTTACAATATGTGTAGTTGGTTCCTTCAAGCAAAGGAGGACGAGTAACGGAAGCTCTTTCTCGAGTATTCATGATTGACGTACTTATAAGCAAGATCACACCCTCTTTGACAACAAAGCACCACACGGATGACCTGTGCTCTGATACCAACTGATATATCAGTACATAGGATTCAACCACATGAACATGAATATATACATATATACGAAAAGCACACGAACACACAGTAACTGGTAACGCAATTCGGTGTGCACACCTATATCTGTGGGATCACGCACAAAAAAACAGATTACTCCACTGTTTTCAAAAAGATTACAATCACTAATATTGTAATTTCGTTGGGAGAACATGATCCCCCTCAATACAAACCGTTATGGGTGATTCCATTCAACCACATGGAGTAGTCACCACAAGATCCCCTTGCAAAAACTAACTAGATCAAACTACTTTTGATCCCAAACATGCGTAGCCTTCGGCCTCCTTCACATGATGTAGAAAAACAATCATCACAAAGATCAACCCTAGTCGAATATGATCGAGAGCTTTTTATATCATGCTCCACCAATTAAGAAACTGTTTCAGGTAAACAGTTCTATAATATCTCAAGCATCTTTTCGCCCATAGATTAAGGAATTATTTCGGGTAAATAGTCCTATAAAATCTCAAGCGGATATTCCCCCACAAGTATAGTAACCATCAAGATTCATCGAGATTCTGGGCGAGCAAATCAGATCTGATAGGATCAGCAAAACAGATCTAAAAATCAAAACAAAAATTATGCATACGGATTCTGAATACCGCATGTTATGAACAATATTATATGACATGACTCATAACATATACAAAACAAGCCAGATTCCGCAACCAAGACAATGACCAAATGCCACTAATGCCAACACCAAAAGCACATCACACACGACCCAACGCCGTCTAGATATAATTAACCAGCAATTCTAAGCACGGTATCTCGACATACAGTTGAGAGTTCCTACCTTGAATGCAATGTAGAGATGATGAATGCGCATCATCCACTTCTAGTTCTTCTTACTTCTCATTGAGCCTCTTCTCATTCAACCCAAAGGAAGGGGTGGTAGTGATTTTGGCCTATGGGCGGAGTTGAAAGGGGTGGTGTGGGTGTGGTTTGGCCTACAAAGGAGTGGGGGGTGGGGGTGGTGGGGGTGGTGTTCCGCGAGGGGATGAGAGGTGAGAGTGAGATATGCGAGTGGAGGAGAGATTGAGAGGGAGATAGGAGATGATAGTTTTACGCTTTTTAAATTTTTTTCCTTCCCCTTTTTCTCTTTTCCCGTCAATTCTATTTGCATTGTCATCATGCTAATAGATATGGAATGTCAAGTGGATGCTAGGTGGCAAGCTTATGGTGAAGGTTAGCTACAAGGAGACACTTTGTGCAAATGATGTGTCATGCATAGAAAATTGAGATTTTCTTATTTTGGAAAATGCAAATACTCTTAATAATACTATATGCCATACTACATAATATGTCTTCCAATAAACACAAAATAATATGTTTATTTAAAACATAGTTTAAATATGATGAAAATAGATTTTTATATTATTATAATTTTTAAAATTAGAGAAAAAATCTCCAAAATACATGAAAAATATACACGTATTAATTACTATCAAAATTCATAATACAATACTTTGTAATTAAAAACAGGGGGTTGCAACTTAAAACATTATCATCATGTCACTGCCTTTATCGTTAACATACTAATGATATCATAAACTACTAATATGCATATCGAATCTTAATTACACCGAATTATATTTCTAGAAGAGGGATGTGTAGAACATACTACATGTTGCGTGGATCCGAGGAGGAAGGCATGGCGGTTTTGCTTGCGACCGAGAGAGATGATGGGAAATGAAGGAGGCCAAGCATTGGGTTCACCAGCGACGAAATTGGGGTCGTCGGAAGCTCGCTGGAGCTCGGGAGTCATCGGGATTTCGTTGGGGCAATGTGTCGAATGATTGGTAGGTGTCACGCCCCGCTTCCCAAAAACGTGGAGGCGAAGCGTGAGAAGGTCCGCTCAGACTTGAAGCTACAAAGCCGCAAGTCCGATAAGCGTCAATCACTTTAAACTGCAGGTCCTTGCAACGCGAAACGAAACAAAGATAATAATAACGAAAGAGACAAAAAGAACATCTCAGAATATCCATAATAATAAATCTCAACAACGCAGAAAAGCCACCAGGCTACAAATAAAAGAGTCTAAAAAGAGGCCTAGCATGGCCAACAAAAGTACAAAGTACGAAAACAAAGAAAAGGTGCAAGCACCGACATCTAACAGCAACCTAAAGCAAAAGCAAGTAAAATCAGTCTCTAAGACTGGTCTCCGGTGTTCTCGAACTCCTCAACGAACGTAGGCTCGGGCTCAGCGTCAGCAAACACCTCGTCCTCAGCAACTGTCTCTGGCTCAGGGTCTAACATGTGACACCCAAAAGAGCAAGGGGCACATGTCAGCAAGTCTGGAAGACTTGCGCAAGTGAAACTGAAAGGTGGTGAAAGTAAAGCAACCTAGCAGTTCTAGCATGATGCAATGACATGGCAGTTTAAAGTAATGAGTGCAACAAGTAGGGTAAAGTAAAGTAAAGTACGAGCATGGCATGACATTCACAAGACAAGTACAAGACAAGAAAAGTAAGCACCTCGTGCACAGAGATTCCGTCTTTTGGCTAGAGTGGCTGCGCGGGCCAACTCCTAAGCTCAAGCGAACGTTTATCCCTACCCCTCCACGTGTGTCGAGCCAGGGCCTTACCCCCGAACGGTAATGCTCGCTTCTGGACCACGAGCCAGGAAGTGTGTAAACAAGTATGGCGTATGGGGTGCACCTAGCCCGGGACAAGCAAGTACAAGTATGTAGCGTGTGCTACGAATGCAACATTCAATGCATGGATGACATGACATGGCAGTTAAAGTAAAGCGTACAGGTAAGGAAAGTAAACGTGACAATTTAGCATGCATGAACAACAATTTTAAGGGGTTGGATCTAGCTTCGTTGTCAAGCTAGATCATTTAGGTGACGGATCTAGTTTCGTTGTCAAACTAGATCAAGTAGGCGTCTAGCCAGCTATCATTTCACTGACTAGTCTCTTTTACGCTAAAAGCAAGTAAGTGGCCTAAAAACATGGCCCTACACAAGAGTTGGCAAGTTTCACTTGCCTGCAACTATCACGTCAAGAAAACACCGTCCAACGAGTCCAAAGTCACGATTCCTACGTGCACAAGTCCGTCGGCCTACATCCGTTTTATTAATCTTGATTAGTGATTTCTAAAACATTTAAAAATACTTTAAAATACTGATTTTTAGTCTTTATTAGCATGCAATTGGGTTGGGGGTCCTAGGGGTGCAAAACGTTACCTCAACACGACGCGAAGCTACACCGGCGTCGGGTAGCGACGCCGGGGGTTGGAATAAAAGATCGCGCTCCAAGTCCAGATTCCAATTAGATTCCTCGCTGGAAATTTCAGAGCAAATAACTCGGGCGACGATTCCAGATTCCAAAGCTAATACGTGCGACGACGGGCTACGACGTGCGACGACGTCGTACGCGGCAAGTCGTCGAAGAGAATGCACCAAAGTGGGGCCCACAGTAGTCCTAGGGGCCTTTGGGGAACCCACAATAACTCTGGAGAACTTGGGGGGCCCACGGAGGCAAGTGGTGCGACGGATGCGGGGTTGCGACAAGTGGCCGTCGGTCGTACAGCTTCGGTGCGGGGATCTCCTTCGGTCAGACACTAGGGAACGGCTGTTGCAACGTTTGGGGGTCGGTCACGGCCTTGGTGCGGTCGTTTCCCTCGGTCAGACACGGTGGAGGCCTCGGTCAGGCGCTTGGGTGCGGGGTTGCAGCGTTGCAGCGATCGGGCGCTCGGTCACAGCGGGCGGGGCCTTCGGTCGTGCACGGAGCGGAGCGGGGCGACAGATGCGGGCGCTGTGCGGGGGTCGGTGCGGAGCGGGGCCTCGGTCAGACCGAGAGCTCCTCTCGGTCAAGCGGGGGAACGGACGGGGGTCGATGGCAGCGGTGCGGAGCGGCGAGATTGCGGGGTTGGGCCTCGGTCTGAGCGGGCGAACGGAGCTGTTTTCCTCGGTCGTACGGGGGCTGAACGTCGCAACGTTGCGACGATTCGTCGCAACGTCCAAAATGAGTTTGGAAGAGGCTAGGGCTAATTTCTTTGGAAAATAGGACTTGCTAGGGGTTGCTTATATAGTATAGGTGGGTTGACTTGGTCTAGGGCTAAATCTAATAGGATTAGAATTCTAAAAGATTTGAAATTTGATTTTAAACTTCTCCAACCCAATCTAGGATTTGACCTGGTCCAAATGAGCTGGAATTTGGCTCAAAAATTCTTTAAAACGTTTAAAACTCAAATAAATTTTATTTGGCCGAAAATACTTTATAAATAAATTATTAAAAATAATATAAAACTTGTAAAAATTATAAAAGTGGTCAAATAAACTCCAAAAATTATAAAATAAATATTGTTGTGATCGTGGCGACGAATGTGAGCTAACTAAGAAGACGGATCTCAAATTCGACGTCGGACGACGAAACTAAAAATAGAAACGTCTCCCGTCAAAAGTGAAAGTCGTCACGTCTCATCGAGTGAGTTCAAATTGTGGAAAAACGACTCGAGAAACGTCGTTCCAAATTAGTGCCACTATTTAATACTCTCAGAGACGTTCGCAACGGCATATCACACAAAAGTGTTCACAATCAAATAAAGTCTAAAATAAACACGTGCACGGCCAAAAGCACGTGCACGAACAACGCACAACGAAAAGTGGTCGTTACATCCTCCCCACCTTAGAATAAAGTCCGTCCTCGGACTTTCTAATATAACTAGTCGCTCTAGTAACTACCCCAATCAAGCCATATAATAATTTAACCAGGTTTATTCATTTCAAGTGCTTATATATGCACTAGATAGTCAAACGTTAATACCACTAACACGTGTATATATACATTCACATACGTCGTATACTTATACCTATTATTATTATCACACCTAGCCTACATATAGTTTCACCAGCACATTGCTTCAACCATTATAAGTATCCCCTAATTACCTACAGCCTCTTAAGTACTTCTACTCTAAATCTCACAGGCATCCTTAGTATGGTATAGCTACCCACACACCAAACTATAACTACTAACATACAAACAACTTCACACATCATGAATAACTCCGAATATATATAACACTCAATAAGCAACCATTAATATACCATGGAGGGTACGCTCATTCAAGCCAACATATGCGGAATTTGAAAACCGTCGTACTTCAAAAGTTGAAATCCTCGTTTGGAAGAAATATTTGGAGATCGATAAGACGTGTTGTTTCAAAATAGGTTTGGGTCGAATATTCATAATAAGAGAAAATGGTCTATTGGTTTTAAAGAATCATTAAAAGAGGAAGTAAAATCATCTACACGAATATTGAAGGCGTAGTTTAGAAAATATTATACGGCAGTAATTTAATATAATGTTTGCGAAAGTCAAAGAAGGAAATCAAGTCACGGAAGAATTTAAACTCATGTTAAATGCCTTCAAAACTTTTAGGTCATGGAAAATTTTAAAATAATCAATATTGAAGCTGCTTTTCAAGGGAACCAGGATTTGCAAAAATGAAAAAAAAAACTGATTTACACAAGGTCCTTAGCATACGAGCACAACGAACCTGGTACAGCTATAAAAATAATTGAAATTCTATTTAGTCTCGAAATTTTCCTAAAAGCTCGTAGGGGAAGTGGAAAGATAATATTAATAACTTGGTCGTAAAATTATCAAAATTGATAGTGAAGCTTTAAAATCAATTCGTGTGAGGTCTAAATCAGAAAGTGGTTATGAAATGGTAATTTTTTTTTTTCAAAAGTCTAAAATAGGGAAAACGGTGAGCATAAAATTGACTTGCTGAAATCTGAAATCCCATGTGATTGGAAGGTGTATGAATGGCATAAATTAGAAGGGAAATTACAAGTTGAATGCAAGTACGGTTTAGAATAAAATTAGTATATGAAAGAAAAATGTATTTTCATAGATGCGAAAGTGTAGGCTGAAAAAGCATTATAACTATTTTCCAAAAATTTCGACAAAATTTTAAGAATTTAAATCAACGAGGAGCATGAAGTATAAGTATATATACATATTAGAATTTGAACAATTTAAAACTTAGGGGAAAAGAAAATCAAAGAGAAAATGCTTGCAGAAGGTTCAAAATTTTGCAACGGAGAGTTTCAAAAATTGATGACGATAGTCATGAGGCGATATCATGAATCGGGGCAAGGGAAACAGTCAGATATTCAAAACATACATACGCTTAGGATATGAATCAGGAGGATCTACGGGAAAACTCCTACGGTCGCCCAACTGAAGCTTAAGAACTTAGCGCTTGGTCTTTCTAAAGAAGCTAGGTGATAATGGAATGCGCTCAGCTCGGTCCATAATCGATGAACCCAAACGAACGACTAAAGGAAATTCTAGAACTCTAATATGGTCAGGGGTAGATAAGGACCACTATGGTAACTTCTATGACGATTAAATCGATTCCCAGCAAGGACTCTATTTACCAGTCTAACAGTCAACCCTATTTGCAAACAATCATATGCAAGCATAATTTAACAAATCAGGACTATCTAAGGGCAGAAACAACTAGGTCGGGAGTTACCTGCGATAACCTCACCCACAGTCTCGCCCTCCACTGCCGTCATCAGGTAAGCCTGCTTCCTCGGCTGCACGGCCTGCTGAAAGGCCTGCCTCTGCGGAGGAAGAGGCGCTCCACGACCTGCAGGTGCAGGTGCTCTCTGTTGCAACGGCTGTGCGGCAACAGGATCCTTCCAAGGTATCTTAGAGCTCGGGCAGTCCTTCACAGCATGAGTAGGATCTCCACAAACTAGGCACTGTCCCAACATCTTCCTACATTGATCCTTGAAATGCCCGGTCTTGCCACAGAAATGGCAAGTCTTCACAATAGGCCCACCTGGCCTCTTGAACTGCACTGGCTGGGTAGGCTTGACCCCAGGCCTAGACGGCTCCATAGGCCTCTTCCCAGCTCCAGAAATCAGTCCTCTCTTCTGCTTTGCAATCTTCTCCTGTCTCCGAGCAGCTACCAGCAACTTCTGATACGACTCCATGTCCGACGTAGACACCAGACTCTGCAAGTCTAGAGAAAGACCCTGCAGAAACTTCTGAGCCTTCTCCTCAGCATCCTCTACCATCTTTGGCGCGAAGCGGCTCAATTTAGTAAATTCCTGGTGGTACTGGTCCACCGTCAGACTCCCTTGCTTCAGCTCAATGAAGCGCTGCAACATCTCCCTCCTAGCAGCCTTCGGAAAGTACTCCTCATCGAATCTAGACTTGAAAGTAGCCCAAGGTATAGGGCTCACCAACAACTCCTCCTCGGCATCCCACCAGTTTCGGGCATTATCCTTCAGCTGCCTCTTTGCCAGATCAACCCATCCAGCAGGGTTGACCTTCGACATCTTCAGATTATCCTCAGTGTTTCTGATCCACTCCTCGGCAGCCATCGGTCCTTCAGATCCATCAAAGTACGTCGGGCCCAGCTCCCGGAACTGCTTCGCTCCTGGCTCATGGCGAGGAGCACTCTGAGTGTTCTGGAGCATGCCCTGCTGTACCTGCATCATCTGATGCATCATCCTCATGATCTCAGCATTGGTGGGCTCTCTATCAGGTACCTCAGCACGATTGGGCCCACTGCCAGATCGGGTCTGTCGTCGTCCAGCCATCTAATGACGTGGAAAACGAGCAAACAAATTAGACTCAAAGCTTAATGACTTGGATGTTGCAATTTATTTAATGGATATTCCGTTTATTATCATTGTTCCGTTAGTTCGCAATTGCAAGACTGGACCTGCATGGGCCACCAACAAAACATGTCACGCCCCGCTTCCCAAAAACGTGGAGGCGAAGCGTGAGAAGGTCCGCTCAGACTTGAAGCTACAAAGCCGCAAGTCCGATAAGCGTCAATCACTTTAAACTGCAGGTCCTTGCAACGCGAAACGAAACAAAGATAATAATAACGAAAGAGACAAAAAGAACATCTCAGAATATCCATAATAATAAATCTCAACAACGCAGAAAAGCCACCAGGCTACAAATAAAAGAGTCTAAAAAGAGGCCTAGCATGGCCAACAAAAGTACAAAGTACGAAAACAAAGAAAAGGTGCAAGCACCGACATCTAACAGCAACCTAAAGCAAAAGCAAGTAAAATCAGTCTCTAAGACTGGTCTCCGGTGTTCTCGAACTCCTCAACGAACGTAGGCTCGGGCTCAGCGTCAGCAAACACCTCGTCCTCAGCAACTGTCTCTGGCTCAGGGTCTAACATGTGACACCCAAAAGAGCAAGGGGCACATGTCAGCAAGTCTGGAAGACTTGCGCAAGTGAAACTGAAAGGTGGTGAAAGTAAAGCAACCTAGCAGTTCTAGCATGATGCAATGACATGGCAGTTTAAAGTAATGAGTGCAACAAGTAGGGTAAAGTAAAGTAAAGTACGAGCATGGCATGACATTCACAAGACAAGTACAAGACAAGAAAAGTAAGCACCTCGTGCACAGAGATTCCGTCTTTTGGCTAGAGTGGCTGCGCGGGCCAACTCCTAAGCTCAAGCGAACGTTTATCCCTACCCCTCCACGTGTGTCGAGCCAGGGCCTTACCCCCGAACGGTAATGCTCGCTTCTGGACCACGAGCCAGGAAGTGTGTAAACAAGTATGGCGTATGGGGTGCACCTAGCCCGGGACAAGCAAGTACAAGTATGTAGCGTGTGCTACGAATGCAACATTCAATGCATGGATGACATGACATGGCAGTTAAAGTAAAGCGTACAGGTAAGGAAAGTAAACGTGACAATTTAGCATGCATGAACAACAATTTTAAGGGGTTGGATCTAGCTTCGTTGTCAAGCTAGATCATTTAGGTGACGGATCTAGTTTCGTTGTCAAACTAGATCAAGTAGGCGTCTAGCCAGCTATCATTTCACTGACTAGTCTCTTTTACGCTAAAAGCAAGTAAGTGGCCTAAAAACATGGCCCTACACAAGAGTTGGCAAGTTTCACTTGCCTGCAACTATCACGTCAAGAAAACACCGTCCAACGAGTCCAAAGTCACGATTCCTACGTGCACAAGTCCGTCGGCCTACATCCGTTTTATTAATCTTGATTAGTGATTTCTAAAACATTTAAAAATACTTTAAAATACTGATTTTTAGTCTTTATTAGCATGCAATTGGGTTGGGGGTCCTAGGGGTGCAAAACGTTACCTCAACACGACGCGAAGCTACACCGGCGTCGGGTAGCGACGCCGGGGGTTGGAATAAAAGATCGCGCTCCAAGTCCAGATTCCAATTAGATTCCTCGCTGGAAATTTCAGAGCAAATAACTCGGGCGACGATTCCAGATTCCAAAGCTAATACGTGCGACGACGGGCTACGACGTGCGACGACGTCGTACGCGGCAAGTCGTCGAAGAGAATGCACCAAAGTGGGGCCCACAGTAGTCCTAGGGGCCTTTGGGGAACCCACAATAACTCTGGAGAACTTGGGGGGCCCACGGAGGCAAGTGGTGCGACGGATGCGGGGTTGCGACAAGTGGCCGTCGGTCGTACAGCTTCGGTGCGGGGATCTCCTTCGGTCAGACACTAGGGAACGGCTGTTGCAACGTTTGGGGGTCGGTCACGGCCTTGGTGCGGTCGTTTCCCTCGGTCAGACACGGTGGAGGCCTCGGTCAGGCGCTTGGGTGCGGGGTTGCAGCGTTGCAGCGATCGGGTGCTCGGTCACAGCGGGCGGGGCCTTCGGTCGTGCACGGAGCGGAGCGGGGCGACAGATGCGGGCGCTGTGCGGGGGTCGGTGCGGAGCGGGGCCTCGGTCAGACCGAGAGCTCCTCTCGGTCAAGCGGGGGAACGGACGGGGGTCGATGGCAGCGGTGCGGAGCGGCGAGATTGCGGGGTTGGGCCTCGGTCTGAGCGGGCGAACGGAGCTGTTTTCCTCGGTCGTACGGGGGCTGAACGTCGCAACGTTGCGACGATTCGTCGCAACGTCCAAAATGAGTTTGGAAGAGGCTAGGGCTAATTTCTTTGGAAAATAGGACTTGCTAGGGGTTGCTTATATAGTATAGGTGGGTTGACTTGGTCTAGGGCTAAATCTAATAGGATTAGAATTCTAAAAGATTTGAAATTTGATTTTAAACTTCTCCAACCCAATCTAGGATTTGACCTGGTCCAAATGAGCTGGAATTTGGCTCAAAAATTCTTTAAAACGTTTAAAACTCAAATAAATTTTATTTGGCCGAAAATACTTTATAAATAAATTATTAAAAATAATATAAAACTTGTAAAAATTATAAAAGTGGTCAAATAAACTCCAAAAATTATAAAATAAATATCGTTGTGATCGTGGCGACGAATGTGAGCTAACTAAGAAGACGGATCTCAAATTCGACGTCGGACGACGAAACTAAAAATAGAAACGTCTCCCGTCAAAAGTGAAAGTCGTCACGTCTCATCGAGTGAGTTCAAATTGTGGAAAAACGACTCGAGAAACGTCGTTCCAAATTAGTGCCACTATTTAATACTCTCAGAGACGTTCGCAACGGCATATCACACAAAAGTGTTCACAATCAAATAAAGTCTAAAATAAACACGTGCACGGCCAAAAGCACGTGCACGAACAACGCACAACGAAAAGTGGTCGTTACAGTAGGCGACATGCGTCGATGAAGGGTAAGCTGGAACTCACGTGCTATCGTCAGAAACCGAGTGAGAAAGGGAAGGAGGCCGACCGAGGGCTCGTCGTCGTTACCTGAAGTCGAGGGGAAGAGCTCGAATCGCCGTTGTTGTTCAAAGTCGCGATGAACATGGAAAAACAAGGGGGAGTCTCCAGCCGGAATTGGGGAGACATGGGGCCAGATGGAAGCTATCGGCCCCCCTTGGCTGTCCAGAGCAGTGTCTCAGCCACCATGCTTGATGGCGGCTGGACATGTGGTTTGGCCCCCTGATGGAAAAGAGAGGGGATAGAGAGGGAGAGGGAGAAGGAGAAGAAGAAGAAGACGATGACGAAAAAGGAGAAGAAGCTGGGTTGGGTTTCTTTGGGGGTTGAAGAAGAAAGAAGTTGGTGAAGGAGAAGACACTGACGAGTTTATTGGGTTTCTTTTTTTTCCTCCACAGTGTGTGCGTGCGTGTGACGTGTGTGTGAGTGTGTCGTGTTTGATTGAGTGGATATATGTTTAATTAGGATTAAGGAGGTGTGAGTTGTGTGGAGTTGAGATGTTGAATATCACCCAACTAAAACGGTGGGATAATGAGGTAGGGTTAGGGGTTGTATTCGATGGGTAGATCTGGTTAGGGGTTTGAAGGTAGGGTAAAAGTAAGTAGTAATATTAATTAACATAATTACGTTTTGCCCCTGAAAACAAACGGATCCAAAAAATTCTGAAAAAACTAACATATGTTCGGGACGATATGAAACATATGAAACAAGTTCTGTTAATTTTTTCGTACGACAAAAAGGTCAGTTTCGGGGGCTAAACCCGCTATCGGGTCTCGGAACGATAATGACCTCAGAAGACAATTAAAAATTAAGAAAAATACAGATAAATGATCGTAATGATCTAAAAGTAATACTAACGGTTTCAGGCCGCCACAATATATGTACTAGAAATAACCCGTGCACATAGTGCATATGAACCTGTTGCAAGATGGATTCCGGCCAACAGTAAGATGGGTTGACTCGGAAGCCTGTGATGACGTGAACCATCATCAGCTGGTACGTAGGACCCGCGTTGACGGTAACCCGGGTCAGGGAAAGCCAAGTTCGAGCACTGTGATTAAGACCGACCTAGTCTCGGGGTACTCCGAGCTATCTGAGTCGTTGGTTGAGTCATCATTCGAGTTATCTGCAGCACAGACAATCTGCAGGGGATCGGATCTGGGTTCCGATCCAAATCACATCCGATGCTTAAGTTAGTATGTAACTTAAGGGACTCGGGGCATCAAGATCAGCCTAAAGGGAGATGTCCTTGGTGCTGTCACGCCGAATAAAGGATGAAGAAATATATTGTGGAAAATAAAGAGTTGAGGTTGTCAGAATACATATTACTTAATGTCTCTGGAGTGTTCCTTTGTCTTGTTGTCATTTAGACATTTTATAAGTGGAGACGTCCCCTAAGTGTCGTTAGTGAATATCTGCCTTGCAATAATGGTGGCACGTTCATCAATTGAGAACAGACATAACGGATGTCCGCCCAGCCTATCATTATGGAGCCCATTATTAACCGTTCCCTCTAGACTTGGGAGCTTAACGGGCATATCATGGACTGCCTTTGACCGAGCAAACGGCCAAACATTTACGTTGGCTTCATGGGCTTGATGGGCAGCATTGACTTTCTTTGTAGGCTTCGCTACACATGTATCCATCCCGCCTTCGGGGTCGTAAAATGCTATATCAGAACCAAAAAAACAAACCACCCAGTAAGGACGCGGGACCCAAACTTGTGTTTCAATAAGTGCAAAACTGGGTTTAAATAGGAAGCGTGGGTGTGAGTGAGTGTATTATTTTGGGATTTTTGATTTGGGTGTTTGTTTTGAGTGTTTTGGTTCTAGGTGTGTTTTTGGTTGTTTTGGGATTTTTGATTTGTGTGTGTGTTTTTGAGCGTTTTGGTTTTGGGTGTGTTTTTGGTTGTTTTGGTTCGGGGTGGGTCGATGGTTTTTTTGGTTATTGTGTATTTTTTGGGTGGGATGATGTGTTATTGTCCCATGTGGTGATGTGACGCGATCACATGAGTCAAACAAAGCCACACTGGACAAACATGACACATGAGACAAAATTCAAAAGGGTAAATTGCAGTAAAATACCCTCACGTTTGGGCTTTTTTTAAGTAAATACTCTGAGGTTTAATTTGGTAAAAATTGATACCCTCACGTGGAATTTGGGCTAATGGGGTGAAAGAAGAAAATGTATGACCGTTATGCCCTCAACTAACCCCTCGTAACGCGGTAAAAAAGAAGGGCAAAGATCGAGGGGGGAATTTAATGGGAACGAGAGAGGAGACGAAATGAGCGGAAATTTTTTTACCCTAGGGTAAAAATTGGGGAAAAAATTTCTGGGAACGAGAAGAAGCCACAGCTGGAGGGAGATTAGCTGACGGGGGCGAGCCACATACGAATTAGGTCTTGCTGCTTGTGGGGATCTTTCCAAAGAATCGGGGATAAAGAGGAGGAAGTTGCAGATAATCGCAGAAAATGGTGAGTTATGGGTAAATTCTTCCAAAACCTATGTTAAATTAAAGTGGTAGGAGAGATTTAATGATGAATTGTGTTAATGAATTGTGTTAAGGAATTGTGCGAAGTATGCATGCAGAATTTCATGAGGAGTATTATTTTTGTTTACTATGTTAATTATGCACAATGCAACTTGAACCATGCTTAATGTGAAATATGGACAATGCATAGGGGGGTTATGTATATATGGATGTCAATTACTCAAAGTGAAATGTGGAACATGAAAAGTGCGTGATTCGGGTTCAATATTACATATTTAACCCCCCATTTAGCCCTATTTTATGCTCATGTGATGCTACATTGTTCTCTGATTCATATGTATTTTGTACACAATTATTTATTAGAGAAAACACTATATTTGAGCACAAAACAGCAATTAATGGAGTATTTCTGCATTTATTATATTTTTCCTAGCTTGGTCTCGATCTCACGATTCCAACGACTATTTATTTGTATTTTTCTGAGATCTGTGCTAATTACTGTGAATTTTTGAATGCAGAATACCATTTATTGGAAAATAAATAATTACGCACGAATCTTGGCGCGCCACGCGGCGCGATCTCAGCGCTTCCCACGCGATCGGACGGCTGAAGATAAGCGGGCGACGTGGAATTTTCTCGTGCATTGGATCGCAATCCGACGATCGAGATCGAGGCCGCAAACGGACTTCAGCGGAGACACGCGGGTCCGTTGGATGCCAATCCAACGGGCGGCAATCGAGCAGCGAACACAGCGAGGCGGGCGCAATCCTGGCCGTTGCGAATTGATCCAACGGCTAGCGAAGAACGGGCGATGCGGCACAGCGTGGTCCGCTCGATGAAGATCCTGCGGCGGAGAACGATCCCGCTCGAACGAAGCAGCGGGCGATAACCTGGCGACGTGGCGATATCCTAACGGTCCATATTCGAAGCGGACGGTTGAGATTTGGATCCGAGCTGAACTCGGATTGATTATCGAATGCGGGTCGACTTCGATTTAGAGCGAAGGGCGGATCCGCAGACTGGACACGTGGCAATCCCAGGGGAGATCCCGCTCAGATCTGACGGCGGAGAATTGAAGCGGTTTGCGGGTTAAGTTTTAAGCGGGTTTCGACCCGTTAACGCACAGTAAACCCGCAATGCCTATTATATAAGCGTATTTGGGGGGTTTGTGAGTATAAAAAGCAGATTTTGGCGTATTTTGAGCGTATTGGAGGCTCTAAGAGCCGTATTTCGCCAGGGAAAAATTCTGTAAAAGTCCAGATGCTATTTTCTTATTTCCAGAGAGTTTTTGTGTCTAAACTTGAAGATTTGGTGATAAATTTCTTAACTTCTACTCCGTATTTTGGTGTTTTCTATTGTATTTTGCTATGAACTTGAAGTATTTGATTATGAAACTTGTTTATTCTTGTATTATGAGTAGCTAATTCTTATTTGTGCATGGTATGGAGTAGTTAGGGGATATGATTTGTGTTTATTTGGTTGTATTCCTTGTGCTAAATCGTTAAACGTCGTTAAAATTGTAATCTTTGTTCGTAAATCGTCTCTTTCATCTTACAAAAGAAGTGATTGAGTTGATGATCGCCCCAAAAGGGTGAGTTTTGATCTCCCCAAAAGGGAGTTTCATATCGTATTTTTGATCTCTCCAAAAGAGAGTTTCATATCGCATTATAACTTTAGCGACGATCTTATTGAATATTGTGATTTAACCCTCAAAAGGGCATCTTCCGATGAATTGCTCCCAAAAGGAGAATTCATTGAGTTATATTGGGTATTTTCCGGTGAATTGCTCCCAAAAGGAGAATTCATTGCGTTATACTTGTCAACCAAATTAATACGAATCATTGATCCTAACGAACCAATACCATGTGCATACTTTTTATAGATATTTTCTTACACGATTTTCCTTGTTCATATTGTTCACGTGTTCACATCACAATCATCACCATCATCATTGAAGTGGTTAGTTTCTTTTCGTAGGCTTTTTATTTGATTTGACTTGTGGTTGCAACAGATTTCCTCCTGATGATTCGACATCTGGACTCCCAGATTATATTACTTGTACGGACTCTTGAGCTTGAGAGAGAGCACCTTTTCGGAGCCCACCAGTGCGCAATGTGAAATATGCAGAATGGACAATGAACATGATGTAATTAGTGTTGTCAGTTACTGCATAGTATTATGATATGTTAAGTATTGTGTTGTGTTTTATCTGTTTTACAGAGCCATAAAGTAACATTGAAGGTACATCATGGGGGCATGCTGCTAATTGGGCCTGCAGGGGGTTGTGTAGGGGGGATGAGACAATATTCTCAGATTGTATTACATGGTTGTTAAGTATGGAGAATTTGAACATGATGATAAAAGAATTAAGGTATACATGAAGAGTCTACATATACTACAACCCATGTAGGAAAAATTTTAATTGGTGCATTAGAATAGATGATGTTGTGAAGGCATCAGAACTATTAAACATGCAAGGTAGTAGGACTGTGGACCTGTATGTTTCCCATGAATGTGAAGGGCAGGTAATAGCAGACAGTGATGCTTCAGATGGGAACCATATAAACTTGTGTGAGTCTGAAGGTGAAGACACACCTAATGAGCTAAGCACTGATGAGCAAATGGAAATAAACCTTAGTTATCCCTCTTCATTGCAGACTGAGGAGCCAAGTGAATGGCAGACTGAGGAGCCATTGAGTGCACCAACACAGGAGATGACTGACGAAGTAGGGATTGATAGAACAGAAGAACAGACAAAAGAACAGCATGCAGAGCCAGTGAGTGAGCAAACATATGTACATGAAATAGTAGAAGATGAAGGACAAGCTGAACAGCCAACACAGACAGACAGATGTGGATAGGAGGCAACAGACAATAGAACAGATTGAAGAGCAATTGAGTGAGCAAACACAAGGTCAGAAATCCATAGAGGAAAGACATACTGAGCAGCTAACACATAGACAGGATCAGCCACTGGAGCAGACTGATTGGGATGGGATTGAGCCAGCACAATAACAAATGGAGCAACCAATGTATGTCAATGACAAGACATGACCGAACACGGAAGCAGTAGGGCATAGTCGTGCTGCCAAGCAGATTCTTTCAGATTCAGAAACTGATTCTGACTATCATCCAACATCTAAAGATGAGGCACATGATGAGGGAAGTTGCAGTGAAGATGATGTAGCAGTTGAAGATAGATTGTCTGATGATGTCGTTGACAACATTGTGCATCAACCAAGGCTGAAAAAGACTGATGGCATTCATGTGATGGGTGGTCCTGAATGTGAACCCCAGAATGTATGGGCATCAGATTCTGATGATGATGATTCTGATGTCATTAGGAGTGTGCATGGTAGTGATGATGAGGTGAACAAAAATAGGGGAAAGTCTTCACAAAAGATTGATTTGGACAACCCTCATTTGGAAGTAGGCATGCAGTTTGCAACCCCTGCTGAATTTAGGGAGTTGTTGAGAGAGCATGCCATAAGGAATGGCTATGACTTCAGGTTCAAGAAGAATGAAGGAGTGAGAATAAGGGTACATTGCATTAATAAGTGTGGTTGGGGTTGTGCAGGGTCATGTGATAGGAACAAAGAGAAATCGGTATTGAAGAAGCTTACAGCACATGTAGACTGTCATATGATGAGAAGCAATAATCAAGTGACATCACAGTGTATTGCAAATAAATATATTGAGACCTTCAGAGACCAGCCACAGTTACCCATACAAGTATTGAGAAATTTATTGAGCATATACATTGGACTTGATGTGAAGCAAGATACAAAGTTATACATGGCAATGAAATTTGCTAATGAGTATATTGTAGGCTCGTATAAGAAGCAGTTCCAAAAGCTTTGGAACTATTCACATGCTATTTTGCAGAGGAACCCTGGGACATACTGCAAGGTAAGATCACAGCCTAGTGGCCCTGAGGGTGAGCCTATTTTTGATGGAATATTCATAACGTATCCATGTCAGGTCAGTGGGTTCAAGGAGGGATGTAGGCCTTTCATTGGCCTAGATGGGACATTTCTGAAGACAGAAACTGGGGGGTATTGCTCAGTGCAACAAGTAGGGATGTGAACAATCGAATATTCCCATTGGCAATTGCTCTTGTAAATAATGAATCGAATGATACATGGACTTGGTTTTTAAGCTGTTTGCTTGAGGCTTTGGATGTAAACCATGAGCAGCAATTCACTTTCATTTCAGACAGACAGAAGGTACATACTAAATATTTCTGAATTCCGTGTCATATTTAGACTTGTTTGCAAATTTGTTATAAATATTGTTTCCTTTGTATATGGGCTGCTGGAGACCTTTAAGGATATACTACCAAGTGCACATCATATGTTGTGTGTATGGCACATGTGTGAAAATTTCAGGAAGAAGTTCAGGCCCCTACTTTACAGGAGGAAGATGTGGAGCATTGCAACATCATATGTAGAGGAAGAGTGTATATGTGCAATTGAAGAATTTTACAAGATGAGTCTTGTAGCTGTGAAATGGTGTTGTGATATTAGGATGGATGCATGGTGTAGAAGTTATTTTACAGATAAAAGTTGTTGTGACCTGATAGTTAACAACATTTCAGAATCTTTCAACAAATTCATTTTGGAAGCAAGGGCCAAACCCATCATCACATGCCTTGAAATGATAAGGAGGCAACTAATGATGAGGTTCCAGAAGAAGAAAATAAAAGCATCCAATTGGACTTCAGAGACCTGCCCTAGAATCATGGAAAAAATAAAGAAGTTGAAAAGAAAAAGCAGAAATCTACATGTTGTGTATGCTGGAGAAGGACAATATGAAATCAACACTGAGACTGGTGTTTACGCATTGAGTGTTGCAAATAGGAGGTGTGATTGTAGATATTGGGATGTTACAGGGATCCCTTGCATTCATGCTTGTGCAGCTTTGATGTCAGAGAATACGCATCCTGAAGAGTTTGTGCACAGTTATTACACAAGGACTACATACATGAAAGCTTATGCAGGAATGATCAATCCTATACCAGATTCTAGGTTTTGGCCTATGACAGAATATTCAGAGTTAGTTTCCCCAGCTCTACGGAAGCAGCCTGGTAGACCACCCAAGAAGAGGAGAAGATGAGAGTTTGAATCTAGATCTGGACAAAGTTCAAAAATGAGAATTATACAAAAATGTCAAAGGTGTCAATGAGAGAGACACAACAAAAGAAGTTGCAAGAATGCGCCAGTGCCAAAGCCATCTACAAGCACAAGAAACCCTAGAGGAAGGCCTCCAGCTCATAAAAAAGATCGTAGCAAAGAGGATCGACCAGATTTTCAGACATTCTTGAAGGGTGTGACTGGTGGGTCTGTTAGCAGCGTGCCAAAGTAGCAACTTCACCATGGAGGAAGAGTAAGTTCATGTTCATAATTTTTATTGATAACTGTTTATTTATTACTGATAAATGCTATTTATAAATGTTTATTTATAATTGATAACTGCTATTTATGCATGTATAAGCAACTTCAATTTTTTTGCTTTTAATCATTTGTAGTAGGACAATTTAGGGGCATGTATAAGCTGAACAATTCATGGACTACTACTTATGCATTCATTGCCTGATATGTTTGCAATTATGCACAGCAATATGCAGGGGCTGGGAGCAGTGTTGCACATCCTCAAGTGACTCATGTAGTAAGTTCAGTTTTTTTATTACTCATGTGTAGTATGGGCATGATTACTCTGAAAATTTCAGTGCAACTAAAACATATATTGCTGACACCTAATCATTCATTTAATGATATTGATGCACAGCAACAATGGTGGGCTGGGTGGGCTGGGAGCATGGTGGAACAACATGGAGTAAGTTCACTTTTTTATAAATCATTTGTAGTTGGGAAATGTAGCTGAGAAAATTAGTGCAAATATTTCTAATACCTAACCATTCAGTACATGATATTTATGCACAACATTATGGACATCAACAAATGTGGGATGGGTCGGCTGGGAGTTGTGTGGCACAGCCTCATGTGAATCCTGGAGTAAGTTCATTTTTCAGTTCTCACCACTGTGTGCTACAGTGCTAGTGACATGTACAGCTTTTTAATTTAAACTGCATTTTTTGTACAGCAACATTCAAAGCACCCAGGCCATATGAGGAAGAAAAATGCATGTTTCCCAGGATTGAAGAAAGGAGGGGGAGACACAAGTGCAGCATCCATGAGCTGAAGATTGAGGATGGAAGTTGTATTCCCTTTTTTGTGATCTTTGTTGTGATCACAAGTGCAGTTATGATCTTTGTTGTGAAGTTGTGTATGGCAGGAAGTTGTATTCCCTTTTTTGTGAACTTGTGTATATCATGAAGTAGTGTTATCTTGGGTTAGGTTGTGAATTTTTGATCGTGATCTCCTGCACATCATGGTGCTGGGTCACTTTCTGTATATGTGACATGTTTTCAGTTATGACATGTTTTGAGTTATGAGTATCATGGTGTATTGTGACATGTTTTTTAGTTATGAGTATGCTTGGTGTATGATGCCGCCATTGTGAATGCCACTCCATAGATTTGTTTATTTTTGCTACAGTGTTTGATGGGTGTATGTTGGGTCAGTTCAATTTAATTGTGTTGTGAATTATCTGTAATACATAGAATTGGAAATGCTCAATCCCATTTCAGCATCATAACAAGTTTTTATGGAGTTATCCTTGCTTTAGTTATGAGTATGCTTGGTGTATGATGCTGCCATTGTGAATGCCACTCCATATATTTGGTTATTTTTGCTGCAGTGTTTGTTGGGTGTATGTTGCTGCAGCCATTGTGAATGCCATTGTGTATGTTGCTGCAACCATTGATGGGTGTATGTTGGGTTATTGTGAATGTTGCTGCAGCCATAGATTTGGTTATTTTTGCTGCAGTGTTTGATGGGTGTATGTTGCTGCAGCCACTGTGAATGCCATTGTGTATGTTGCTGCAGCCATTGATGGGTGTATGTTGGGTCATTGTGAATGTTGCTGCAGCCATAGATTTGGATATTTTTGCTGCAGTGTTTGATCGGTGTATGTTGCTGCAGTCATTGTGAATGCCATTGTGTATGTTGCTGCAGCCATTGATGGGTGTATGTTAGGTCATTGTGAATGTTGCTGCAGTCATTGTGAATGTTGTTGCTGCACTCCATAGATTTAGTTATGAGTATGCTTGGTGTATGTTGCTGCAGCCATATCCATGTAACATTCCACACAAGCATATAATCAATGTTGCTCATATCCATTTAACATTCCACACAAGCATACATCAATGTTGCTGAAGCCATTTCATTAACATAAACATAAATGATTAACATAAAGTCTTAACATTCCACACAAATGCATGCTCATGTTCCACACATGCATTCACATATCCATGCCTGATACATTGATACATTTACTGATATAAAGTTGCTTAACATTTCGTTAACACAAAGGATACACATTCATTTCTTCCTCACTCTAGCTTCTTATACATCAAAACTAACAACATAAACATCAGATCTACTACTGAGTACAATCCCAATTTGATTGATCTATAATCATTTAAGATGCCCTCAATTTTAGAGGTGCTTGTCTCAAACTTTCCTATTGCCATATCCAACTGATCCTTTAACATCATGCTATCCGTCCAAGCTTCTGAAGAACTGTCCATCCTTGTCCGACCCTCACTGTCATACATTACATGCAGTATCACCCTCCTTGACCATTCCGAGTGTTCATGATCATTCCAACGAAAGAATTTGCAGAGCTTCATCGTATCCCTATTAAGACAAGACCAAAACCTCCTTCCAGGGTTTCTTTGGGTCCATGAAGTCCTTCTTGGAGTACTCAGTCCACAGTTGCAGAGCTTGTAATCATCTTCATCAGTTTCGAACAAAAACCCATTGCCAACAGTTCTCTGCCTCGATCTACCGGTAATGCTATCCCCAAAACTCATTTTCCTCATTGCAATTATAAACACCATTAATTTCAAACTCATCTTTCATGTAGATGATCAATTCGACAATTGGCCAAAAAAATTTGCTCTGTAAATGCGAACTTACCCGAACTACGGCAGCTTCTGCTCCGGCGTACGGCTGCTGCTCCGGCCTTTTTCCCTTTCTTTGCCCTAGAAGGCACAGCTGCTAATTGTTGGATAATAGGGGGAAACGATAATGTTGGAGGGAGGGGTAATTTTGTCCTGTTTTACGCACGTGCAGCCACGTGAGGCAATTTTTGGACGGAAAAATTCCGTTAGGTATGACGTTTGCAATATTGCATAACGGTTGGGTATAAATTTTTACCAAATTAAAACTCAGGGTATTTACTTTAAAAAAAGACCAAACGTGAAGGTATTTTACTGCAATTTATCCAATTCAAAAACATAATTCAAGATGTAGGTAGATATAGTGAGTTCGATTAAGAAGAGGTTTAAAATTTACCATTCGATTTAACACAATTCTATGTCCATAAATTAAAGGTAGACTATTTGTTTTCTTTTTCAATATTGTATATAAAAATAAATAAACTAGCTTCCTATTTTATATCGGGTTACACTTTTCTATTATTTAGCCCAAGGACCGAAATCGCCGCCATATGGTAAAAAATTGCCCGAGTAGTTTTAATCAAAGAAAGCAAGGATCTTTCCGTCATTCGATATCATCTCTCTCTCGATTTCGTCGATTGCCCTAAATCTCCAGGTACGAAGAAACCTCTCCCCTCTATCTCTCTATAATCCTGCACTGAAAATGGCGTCTTGTAATCTGAATATGACATTGACACCCTCGATACATCTCAGATCTAACGAATCTTCGCATCTCTTCAATTCAAGAGCAGAAAGATCGTACGATCCCGCCAGAATCTCTTCGAATTTGCCGTAGATCTCTCTGCGTGCGCCGCAATATTGGACTAAACCCTAGGAAATTTTGAGCGCTCTTTGACTCTTGCGAGATCTAATGAACAACCGAGGGAGGTATCCGCCTGGGATCGGCAACGGCCGAGGAGCGAACGTCGGAAACCCTAATTATTTTGCGAGGAGTCCGCAGCAGCAGTACGTGCAGAGAAATCCGATGCAGAATCAGCAACAACAGCAGCAGCAGCAGCAGCAGCAGCAGCAACAACAACAACAGCAGCAGTGGTTGAGAAGGAATCAAATTTTGAGTGAATCTGGTACTGGCGAATCGAATAAAGCAGTTCAGACTTCGTGTATTGATACGAGGTATGAAAAGAAAACCCCAACCTTTTGATGCATTTTCTGTTTAGTTCTGGTGGTTGCCTTCATTTGGTTGGAATTGACGGTGAATTATGGGCTTTATTAACTTAATAATCCCATTAGAGACATTCTGATTATATTTATAAAATTGTTGTGCCTTTTGCTTCATCGTGTATATCAAAACCTAAGATGTAAGCTGTGCCTTGCAAAATTGGCTGCCGGATGCCTTATTAAAAATAGATTGATCTGTTCTCATTCATTGGCACTCTTATTAATATCTTTGTTTGTCAAATGTGTGGCATTATTACTTTTGTGTCATAAGAGAGAGACGTTGCTGTTGCTGTTGCTGTGCTGTTCTTTGTTGATAGTTTGTTTTCGAAGGGGGTATGTAATATTTGATTATTCGGTAATATGTACCGCCAAGATTAAAATGAAATTGGTAACAACATTTCCTGACCTGACGAAAATGACCAGGTTAATTATAATTCCGGTATTGGGACATGAAATGTAACAATGGTCTGTCATGAAAATGAATCCAACTAAAACAAACCATTGATATGTTTATTAAAGATATGAAGCCATAATGACTGGCATCAATGCTTTGACTCTTAAAGTGTTGTTGGCTGTAGATGACAGCTTCAAATGAGGAGGCTTCCAGTAGTAACTTTTATAATATTTATTTTCATGATTGTATATCTGACATTGACCAATATACGAGACGGATCCGTTTTTCGTCATGGTGTTAACTATAGGAAAGTAGTCTTTTATATTATTTCGAGCTCCAGCTAGCTGGATCTGTGTTAATAGATAATAATGGGTATCTTCTCTAGGTGCAACTGACGTTGTGTTCTTTTATTGGGCAGAGTAAAAAAAGGAAGGACTAGTTCCATCAATGTTCTTTCTTTACTCCGCCTGATAAGTGGATGCCATTTTAGCTGCACCTGAGAAAACTTTTCAGAATTCCATATGATACCCATCCTATATTAATAATGTGTAAATAAAGCGATCGAATTAAGTTAGGGAGTATAAAATTGCAAGATTGTTGTCAATGGGACAAACGTCTAACAATAATGAACGGGAACTAGCTTTTGTAATGTTTGACATTGTATAAGAACTTGATTCAGATGTTTCCATTCATCTTAATGTCTTATGTTCACGACTTGTTTCGTATTTTCTTAAGGTAATTTTTGTATAGGGATGTATAGTAGTATTTTTGTCCAAAAAAAATCATTGAGTCATGGGGAAATGAGCTTTATGTTGAAGAATATGCATGAAAATTGAGTTTGTTGAGTATAGCAAGAGATAATTTCTTATTTGATGCCAATAAATTTGTATGAGTGATTTGCTATGTTTGTTAAGTATTGTTCATCTTAAGAGGTATAATTAATTTTTTGAGCTCGCAATCATATTTAACTTTTGGCTAAAATTATTCATGAAAATAATTGATTGAAAATCAAGTGTTTTGGCTTAGTTCAAAATCCAAGAAGCCTAATTTCATTCAGTTTGGATAGGCAACAAAGAGATTGAATGCAAATAGAATTTTTGTTTTAGTTCTTGATTTTTGACCAACAAAGAAGCATAACCAAAATTTCTTAGCTTTGATTTGAGGATTTAAGTCAACGTAAAAGACAAATACAATTTAGACATGTTAGAGCTTTCTGATTCAAGACATAGTTCACAAGAAGGAAAATTGTGGCATCTTGGCTTCGTTTACAATGTACAACAAAAATGTTATTCTTTCAAGTGGTACAAACTCTAGTGAGGTTCAATTTCATGTGTGGGCTGTCAATTAACTTGGATTTATATAAAAAAACTCAAAAGTTTAATTAGCCATGCGTTGGTTGCATAGTTTAAACAGTGCGAGGATGATACGACCTTTGATTTGGTAGGAAAGGAATAGATAAAATTTACAAGGATATGATCTGGTTCCTTATATTCAAAGGAATCATAGAATAAGCTATAGTGCTACTGAATTAATCCCAACCAAACCAAGGGGGACTCTAGGGCCCACAATAATTTTAATAGTTAGGTTTTCTATACAAATTCCAATAGAAAATGTTTGAGTTAATAATGAATTTGAATAGGACTCAATTTCTAAGGTTTATAAAAATAGGTAGGGAGAGGAATTCTATTGAGAAGAAATATACAATAGAGATAACGATTTGTTGAGCCTCTAAACATAAAGATAGAGAGGGAAATAGTTTGTTTGGAGAAAGAAAAAAGTAGAAAAAAATAGAGAGAAAAGCATGGGGTCAGAAAGTACAAGTCCAAGCATGACCTCTCGCTAATGACAAGCATACCTCTCTCTTCATCTTTTTATAAGCATTGAAAGTCATGCTATATTCAAATTCTTTGTTCACTTGATCAACTTTGGAGTTTATATAGAAAAGCAAACAAGTAGAATTCTTATGTGCCGCAGCGTCCTTGGTTTGGTTAGCATTAATTCGGCAGCCATATACCTTATTCAGTGACTCATTTGCACACAAGGAACCGGATCCAGTTGTTGTGAACTCTGTCTATTTTCATATATTAGAGTATATTAATTACCCAAAAACTCTGTCTATTCTTTCCTACCAAATTAAAGTATGCATCATCCTCTCCTTTTGTTTTCTTTTGTTTCATGACACAAATTGAAATTAATTTTACATATAAAACCAACACATGGCCTGTTGGACTTTTATCTTTTATATAGAAAATTAAGTTAGGTGGAAACCGACACATGAAAGTGAGCCCATTAAGTTTTATGTGCCCACTTGAAAAACAACCTTTTTGTTATGCCTATTGCACCGAGCCATGACACCATAAATTTCCGTATAGACTTTGTCTTGGATCATACTTGGTTGTTATTAATATGTCCCTTGGTTGTACTAGTTTGCACAGTTTGGTAGTTAACACAGTCTGGTTGTTTTTGAAACAGTTTGTTTTGCATCATTTTATAAAAACATAGACTATATATGTAAATGCTAGAATCTAGTTCAAAATTAGTTTAAATGTATGTATTGATGGCTGCAGCATGCGTGCATACACTCATTCATAGACTCACTTAGAATTGTTTTATGCATTAGGTTTATCCATTTATACATTAATGTATGCATTACATGTATCTAAGAATGTATTTATGTGTATTATTGAATAACTCGACATCATTGCACACCAAACTTAATCAAGCTGCAGGAGTGAGGATGCTGGCTTGTATTGTCACTGACAAATGCAATTTAAATGTGCATAAGAATAAGACTTGACAACCTCAGAAAGAGGTGCAGAACAATAAAAATTATCTTAAATTTTATCATACACATCTTATACTGCATTTAAGGCATCGTTTGGCAAATGGGGTCGTGGTGGGTTAGCCGCCAACCCCACGCAAAGAACTATTGAAGGGTGGTCTTTGGCATTTTGAAAAAGATAATTTATTCACTTTGTTACCTACTTTTTGGGGGCAACGAGCTCAATTCCAACCTCATCTCATGGGTTGGGGTTGGCCAGGTTTGCACAATACCCAACGACCCAACACCATTTTTACTCTACCTCTCAAACAGTCCTACAACCCCAACTTCAACTCCTTTTGCCAGACAAGGTCTCTAGGTTTTAAGATTAACCAGAGGAAGCAAAAGTCTTTTTGCAAGTCATCTTATTGTAATGGTGGTGAAGTACAAACTATAAAGCACCAACTGATCTACCTTTTGTCTTATTATTTTTTTTGATCTTTTTCTGGTTAGGTTTCCCTGAAATTTGTCAACTTGTTTGCCTGGTTATGACCTGTGCTGATTAGATACTTCTTTCTGTTTGTATGGTCTTAGTTCGCAGGATTGGAAGGCACAATTGAAGATACCGCCACAAGATACCCGTTTCAGGACTGAGGTATGATAACAAAATAATTTATCTTGTTGTGATGCCTAAGCGACTAAATTTTTATTGCTGGAGATGTTCCCCTGGGGCAATTACTCTAGTATGTAAACTGCATTTAAATGCAGCTCTGTTTTGGCTTGCTTGATATTATACATTGAACTATTATTGCGATTGCTTAAACTACTAGGAGTAGTTTTATATTTTGTCTCCATGCCATTGGTTGCTTGAGTGAATTCTTTGCTTACAGAATTTCTAAATAACTTGATCACTATCACTAAAATTTTATTTTCTAAATTTTTACTCATGCCTCCTAGACATATACTAAGTCTTACTTTCTGATCCTTTTTAATCATAGTCACGGTGTTACAAAAAATTACTGTTAATTGCCCATTTTATATGTCAGAATAAATGTGTATGTGTGTGCATTCGTGCACATGTGCCTGTGTGGTCTGGAATTCTATTTCTACCGGCTATAGGGAGTTGTGAATGTTTTTTTCATGGCTAGTATACTCGGTTGACATTTGTATTTGATACTTTGAACTCTAGAAACTTTATAAATCCATATTCCATAACATAGAAAAAAAAGAAGACTAAAGGCATGATGAGCATTCAACATGTTATAGTAATTGTAAGACTATGACTCGCGTAGAACATGCACTTTATGAATAGCAGCAGTCATACTGGGACATGCCAGATCATGCAATGCCATCCGAATTAAAAGAATAATAGTGGGCATAAATAAGGTAGCAGATGGACTGGTCGGATCAGTTTTTACTTGACATAATCATGTCTGACCCGACCTTTGTTCCATTTATTAAGCATGTCATACTTCTATAGCAAATCTACACCTGATTAACCTGACCTTGTCCAGTGCACTGTAAGTGTGGTACTTTTTTTAATTAAAAGGAAAAAATGGTTCAGGTACAATGAATTCTACGTATAATTGACACAACACTTGAAGTGGGCATTACTGAACTGGACTAGTGGCAACTTATGTAATAAAGACTACGTTCATCCCTATTTATTGTTCTATTTTTAGTTTTTAAAAAGCAAGAGAAAAACACTAGTATTGCAGGTTAAAACTCAAGTTTTATGATGCAAGTGCAGCACAGACGCTTTAGCCAGGAAGATGTCCACGTAAAATCCATGGCCATATTGGCCCTGCCCGCTTATAACTTTAAATTATAAGGCATGCCAGGTTGGATGGGGTAATGATTTTATGAACCAAAGTGCCCTGTCACTCACTTGCATCCCCTTAATTTTGTCTGATCCCTCGGATTTAGAGTCTTATTTTTCATCTTTTGTTTTTTCACCCCTTCTTCAATCATCCCCTCCAAACCTGCCCTCATCTTCTTCAAGGGGGAGAAAGAAAAAGAAAAAGAGAGAGAAAAAACCTGACCATACTCGGTGCCACCTCTGTGGCTATGTGGTGGGCGAGGCTTCACTGTGAGCTCTGCTTTACTCTTTTTAGCGCATTGGGCATATCACATCAGCTGAGTGGCATATACGAAATAGTAGAAAGAAGAGGTTGTAGATTTTTGGGGGTTTGTTTATAATTTTTGTTGCCATTTTGTTCATAAATTCTGCAATAATCAAGGCTGCCAAGCTTGTGCAGACAACCAATGTTTTACTTTTTGATTGATGCCAAGAACATCATTGTCTAATTTGCTTGTCAAACATATGACCGTGCTTTAAACTTGTACTGTACCTATGGAAGTCGTATTTAAGTGTTACGCTTTCTAAAATGTCATCTGCAGGATGTTACTGCAACAAAAGGAAATGAATTTGAGGATTACTTTCTTAAGAGGGAACTGCTCATGGGGATATATGAAAAGGGATTTGAAAGACCATCTCCAATTCAGGAGGAGAGCATCCCAATTGCATTAACCGGGAGTGACATTCTTGCCAGAGCTAAAAATGGAACAGGGAAGACAGCTGCATTTTGCATCCCTGCACTGGAAAAAATTGATCAAGACAAAAATGTCATTCAAGGTCCTTCTCTTTTGTTGATACATATATGAATTTGATTTCCTTATAGAAAATTTGGGTAACACCAATGATTTGCTTGTATAAATATACTATTAGATATTTTTTGTAGAGACCAAACATATCATCGGTTGTTGATTAAGATCTTCTTTGGACTAAATATTTACGCTTGTGCATGTTTTAATACTTTAGCGTAACTGGAATTGTCATAGTAATGTATTCAATGCATGCTTTACTGACATCTTTTGTGATTTGCAGTTGTCATATTGGTTCCTACGCGGGAATTAGCACTTCAAACATCACAAGTTTGTAAGGAGCTTGGGAAACATTTGAAGATTCAGGTTATGGTCACTACTGGAGGAACCAGTTTGAAAGATGACATTATGCGCTTGTATCAACCAGTTCATCTACTTGTTGGAACGCCAGGTCGTATCCTTGATCTTACGAAGAAAGGTGTTTGTGTCCTGAAGGATTGCTCAATGCTCATTATGGATGAGGTATTTCCTTTATTCAATCCAATGTAATAGGATCTAGTCACAAATGCCTGTCTTAAATTTTGCGTGCTTATCTGCTTGTTGGTCTGTTGATGCTTTTATTTCTAGACGTTTTAAATATGTTCATTGGTTTGAAATGTATCATGCTCTTTTAATCAAATTGTTTATTGGAATTTGTTTCTTTGATTCATTTTCTTTTGTGGTATCCCAAGATTCCCAACATTCTCATACATTACTTTTTCTTTAGAAAGCTATTTTATGTTGTGAAATCTTGCCATTCAATCACTTGGTTCAGGTCTAATCCTTCACATTGTAATATGAGTTTCGATTTTATGGGCTAACATCATTGGTGATATCTTAGTTATCTGTTTGGGAAGTATTCATTTTCATTTAGCTAAATGGCGATATCATGCTAGGGGATGATTTATACTCACTATAGCAAAATTTATTTCCTCATTTCTTCTAGAACCTTTCCTGATCTGGTAGAATTTCTGGAGAGGGCTCAATTTTCATGATTGATAAGGTAATTGTCCTGCCTACCAGCTGGCTTATTGGATTTATGGCATCCCCTTCCCCTTGCACTGCCCTGGTGCGTTTTGCATTTAGGCCAAGCATGTGCATTTTATAAATTTTCAGATCTTAGGAGGGTATTTTTATAATTTTCAGCATTAGGGGTTCGTAAAAATTGCAATTTTTTAAACTAGGGCCGGCTAGGAGAAGAGTATGCTTGATTATTTTGTGAAAACTATTGTTCTAGGTGTCCACGAACCCTCACCGGGAGATCTTAGACTTTCATTTCGAATCGAAAGTTAGGAGAGGCCTCTTCTGAAATTGTGGCCAGTTATCCTATTATTTTAAGATTTCCACTTAATAAAAATCTCATCATTTTCCCTTTTCCACTCATAAAAACCCTATTTTTATTCATCCAAAGCCCTAGTCGTATCAAATTGGTATCAGAGCGTGACGATCCATGGCGAAGACGAGATTCAAGGATAGAATCGATGCGTTGAAAGAGAAGATTGAGAAGCTTGACGGCAAGATCCAAGGGTTCAAGAAGAGTGTAGATTATCAAAGGGGTGAGATGGATCGGAGGTTCTCACAAGTTATGGTAGCTATAAATCAAACAAATCAACAAGTCACAGCATTGGCAAAGATGATCAAATCAGATCTGGCCGAAATCCCAGATCTCGAAAGAAAGGTGAAGACCTTAGCAAATGGGAAGGGCAAAGTCGATTCTTTTTGTGAAGGGTTTCTTTGAGATGCAGATCTGGTGTTGGACGATGAGGAACACGACATCAATGGAGACGAGGAGGTGCGACAACATGGCATGGTACCCCTGGACTTTCGGGTGGGGGAGAATTGGAGGCTGAAGCACCTTGACGAAGTCGTCAGGGTCCTCGCAGGACCCTAGCGGCCCGCCAGGGCAACAACGGCCCCCTGGTGGGCCTCCAGGGGCCGCGCGCGAGCCCCTGGCGCGGCCAGGGCCCCGAGTTGCAACTGCAAGACCGTCGGGCTCACTTTGAGCCCCGGCGGCCCGGAGGAGGACTGGACAACGTGATGGGTTCGTCGAGGGGTTTGTGGGTCCCGGTAGGATGTTGGCACTGATTTCTACAGAGACTCTCAGGACATGATGCAGAGTTTGAAAACTACAATCGATACCACGAGGATGTCTGTTGAAACTTCGTTGATAGAGGAGGAACTGATTGGGCGTTGATGGAGATGATTGGGATCTTGCAGGAGACTATTATGACGCACACGATCCTCTGGCGCCACGACGCGGTGACCATCGCCAGGGGAGAGGTGCGCTTGGGGGTTCACAACGGAGAGTAGGGCTAGAAAGTTGAATATGCCTATTTTGAGGGGGAAGATCCAAAAGGGTGGATCTACATGGTGGAACGATATTTCGAGGTGTCGCAGGAGCAGGAGACTGAGTAGCTGAGGGCTGTTGGGGGTGTGCCTGGAGAGCGAGGCACTATCGTGGTACAGGTGGACACAACAGCATCAGCCTTTTCGCTCGTGGGAGGAGTTCACGACCTGCCTCTTGGATCGGTTGAGGGAGATATAAGGGGCGACGTGTATGAGCAGATGTATGCCTTGAGTTAGGAGGGGACAGTCAGTGAGTATATAAAGAAGTTCGATATATTGGCGGGCCGTGTCCGTGGGGTTTTAAGAGAGTTCCTAGAGGGGTGCTTCATGAAGGGGCTGAAGCCCATCATCAGGGTAGAGCTACGGATTCAAAGGCCCAGATGCTTGTTAGATCGGATGTGCCTGGTGTGGATGGTTGAGGGCAGGCTAGCGGAGGAGAAGCGACCTCGAGGAGTGTGGAGCGGATCCATTCCTTGAAGTCAGGTAGCGCCGAGAGAAGAGAAGACGTCATCAGGAGGGCTCCAGTCCAGCCACGAGAGAAACACCGAGCTTCAACCGGACGATAGGCGTAAGCGGCTCACAGAGACGAAAATCTCGGAGAGGCGCACCAAGGCACTCTGCTTCCGCTGCGGCGAAAAGTATGGACCCGGACACAGTTGCAAGGATTTGGCTCTCCAGATGCTGATCATGGAAGATGAAGACGGCCAACTGGTGGATCAGGAAGAGCCGAAGGGGACGAGAACATCCATCTGGATTAGTAAGCCCAGTGTTTTCACGACACCATCTTGAGGACAAGGTGGCTTTTCGGGGACGGAGTAATGATGTGTTTTGCATTTAGGCCCAGCATGTGCATTTTCGTAATTTTTAGATCTTAGGAGGGTATTTTTGTAATTTTCAGCATTAGGGGGGTTAGTAAAAACTGCAATTTTCACAATTTTTCCTTTATTTAAACTAGGGCTGGCTAGGAGAAGGGTATGCTTCATTATTTTGTGAAAACTATTGCTTTAGGTGGCCACGAATCCTAGCTTGAAGATATTAGGCTTTCATCTCGAATCAAAAGTTAGGAGAGAGGCCTCATCTCGAATTATGGCCAGTTATCCTGTTATTTTCAGATTTCCACTTAATAAAAATATCATCTTTTTCCCTTTTCCACTCATAAAAACCCTATTTTTATTCATCCAAAGCGCCTTAGCCGTATCATATCCTTGGTTTCATTGGCCATGATTCCAGTGCCAACTTAGGCTATTGATAGCAACTTTTATCCTAGGTGTTAGAATATTCCCGATTCTTCTTTCTTTATTCGAGGAACCTTTTCAGCAATTTCCAGTGATACTCAATTTTACAAAATTTTGTTGAACCCTCACAATTGGATGCTTTGATGCTTCGATGCTTCGAGACACTTGGACACTAGTGCATCACAACTTGAACATGGCTTATGTAGATAAGAACAAGGAATAATGGCAATTGTTGAACTTAAAGAAGGGAATGGATCAGAGTTAACTAGATTTTTGGGCACGTCCAAATGCATGTGGCTTGTAATTGTTAGCTTGCACATAATCGTAGTCGGGCATTATGGTTTGTTAAATGGTATATAATGAAACAAAGATGATTGTAATTGGAATTGAGGATAATCTAGTTGTAGTCAATGAGACAGTGCCATTAATTCTATTGAGTTGATTTAAATTTCATATTTATTTTTAAAAACAACAAGTGGTGCTAGCTCATGACATCACAATTTTACTTGAGAAAGAAGGGGGCATTGGAGTTATAATAGTAAAAAACACAGTTGCATTCAAAGAAGGGAAAGGAGTATAATAATATTGAGTGTTGTAGTATCCAAACAAGGAAAAGGATTGGAAAACAATATACCGAAAGAATTCACAAGGAAATAAATTATAAAAGATAGACAAGTGAATGGGTGTTTTCCTTAATTTAACTCCCATAATCATCCAAGGCCATCTCATGTTCTTTTTCTTTAACTATGTCTTTATACCATTGTAGTTAAACAAGTAGAATTAAGGATTCAAACTTTTTTTCTTGTTTATTCTTGATGAACTAGCGCTTATATATAGATGTACGAGGATTTGTTTGGGAAGAAATCAGCCCCTTTGACAAATCTTCATTTGCAAAGAATTCTCAATGAGAAAACCTGAGGTAAACAGTTGATCTTTGAATAGGAAAAAGAATAGACCGACATGGTTTCAAATTAATTGGATTATTTGGAAAAAATCTTTGTTCTTTGAAAGATCTAGTGGTACATTAGCTATTCGGAACAACAAAATCAACATTCCGGATTTTAATAACCTTTTATACGAAGTAAAAGATTATTGCTACTAAGTTGAGGTGCCCCTTTGACAAATCTTCATTTGCATAGCACTGAGATAAAGGGTTGATCTTTGAATAAGAAAAAGAACGGACCCACATGGTTTCAAATGAATTGGATTATTCAAATCAATCTTTGTTCTTTGAAAGAACTAGTGGTAAATTAGCCATTCGGAACAACAACAACAACAACAACAACATTCTGGATTAACTTTTTATACAAAGTAAATGATCATTGCTACTAAGTTGAGGTGCACCTTTGCTAAGTTTTATAATACAAACTATTATTTACACATATATACTCATAAATATGCACATAGAAACACAAGAACTATTTGACAAACTTCTAAAAATTTATTTCTCATTTTTAATAAATGTGTTTCATTTCTACTAAGCATCCAATGAACATTATCCCCAACGTGCCATGTTTTGGACCAAGAGTGTTCACGTATATGAAAGCCATCCATGTTTCTGGTAACATTGTTACGAATCTAACATATGTTATATTACAACCATGTCCATTTTTCCTATTTTTTTTTTTTGAAATTTGCTGTGGCGGACACTTTCAGGACACTTGGATGCTTGACAGTTGACACCCACATCTCGTGTCCTCTGTAGTTTTGAGTTTAAAGCCGCCTATCAACAATCCCATTTAGGTTGGAAAAGGCAATGATGATTATCTGCTTGAGAAGCCTGTGTATGTCCCTAGTTATTTATTACAGTGGTTGTCAACCCATGATATGGGATACATATTGTATGCTACGATTTGAGATAACATATACGAATTGGTACGTCGTATCACATGTGGTGTATCATACAATATGATACATATTGCTCAATATGCGTATCAAAATGATACTCAGGTTCCTTTGAAAACAAGATTGGTCTACTCTTGAATCGAATTCGGGTTTGTGTTTTCTGATATTTTCCACAAAGATGAGGAAGACGAGTCCGTGGAGAGTGAAGAAGATGAAGATGAGGAAGGCCAAAATATCATTCTTGAAGAAAGATGATTATATCGATGGATAGATTGAAGATGAGTGATTGATAGCTTGCTCGGTTAGCCTAGTAACTTGGTTTCTTTTGGTATTGAAATTTTCCGAGGACTTGGTTTATGAATGTATTTTGTCGAACTATATACATTTTTAAGTCTATGTCCTTATACTCGTATTTGAAACTTTGGAATGATATGAACATGAATATATAAATCATTTAGAGTTATTTTGGTTCATGAACCTATGTTTAATAGATTTGAACTTTTTATCACCTTTTGTTTTAGTTTTTGCATTTCTTCTACATAATCCATTGTTTATTCTTCATGTTTTCATATTCTTGTGGTATGTATGTTTCTTTTGTTAACCAGGAATATTGTTGTAAAGGAGTTTGCAAAACTAACAATTCACGATACAGTAAGATATGAAATATGATGCCGAAGGAAAACGATATTCGATACACATCGTGACTTGACAACTATGTCTATTACTATGATCTGATTTTTTTAATTGTGGTGCCACCTTTATGATACTTTCCCCCTTATTTTAATACTCCATGTTATTGCTATTGAGCTATACTATATTTGTTTTCGTATATAAAAAAGCATGTTGAAATGACATTGGGGTTTCCACATTGTTTATATGATTGTTTTGTTCTTCCACAAAAGCTGCATATGACATTATTGATTGCATATTTGTTTGCCTCATCTAGCATTATTGATCTTGCATGGATATGTTCTTGTAGCTTGTCATTGCAGCAACACTATCAGCAGCTGGGCGTTTATCCATTTTGGTGCCAGCGAAATGGATGTTTTTGCTTCCATTTGTAGTATGATTATATCATTCTAATTGGCTCCATCTTAGTTCGTTTGCTTTGGTCTATTTCTACCACTTCTCTCTAATTGACACACACATTGTCCTTCAATGGACATATGCTGAAACCATATCCCTCACTTCTCCAACATTGTATCCCCAATGGGGGATATTTTCTCATAGACGCGCTTATTTCTTAACACATCTTTTAATTTGTTCATCTCTCTTAACCAATGTAAAACATTGTTCTCTTGTGTGTTCGGTCTGAGAGCTAATAACTCATCAATGGTTTGCACCAAGGATATAGGTATCGACCGTTAAGTTTCGGTTTCAGAGGCAACCAAGACCGAAATGACGACCTTTTCTCGGTTTTGGCCAAAACCTAGGGGTTTGGCTAGAAATGGAGGAAGAAGATGACACCAAAAAACACACCTTTAAATAACGTAATTTCCCTGTGAGCTAACAATTTCCTCTGTAAGTGAACATCTCCCTTTGAGTAAACATGATCGTGAGTGAACATGACCCGGTGGGTGAACATAGTTCACAACTTTATGTGATTGAACATCAGGTTGGAAGAAAAATATATAAAAAGAGGGAAGAAGTGATCTTACATACCTTATCATCAAGCATCAAAAGAAAGAATCTCCTAAGGTCATACCTTTAGGCCGTAGGAAATAGGTCTTACAGTTTCCCTGATCAGCTGATCTCCTTTGATATTTGGTATTGGCAAAGAAGGGCAAGGGCCAGGTAAACCGATCAAGGACGAGTCGACGTTGATCAAGGAAAGTTACGCTGTGCGATAACCAAAATTTCAGCCGACGAAAATCAACGGATCCGTCGAAACCTAGGCTAATTTTATTGACGGAGGAAGAAGAGGTATAACGACGAACTTGTAAATATACGACAAACTTGTAAATAAATGGAAAATGCCGATCAAACAGCAATCTTAGTGTGTAGTGCGCGCGACAGCAGCGATGACATCTTCCGGTCACTACATATTTGTTGAACACATTACATTTAATTACAACTATGTCGGTTCCATTACTTCTACTTATTAGATTGAATGTCAAGCTTGTAATTATATCGACTATTATGGCAGACATGGTAATAGGTGACCGGAAAATGTCTGCTCATTGGGGAGTGCTCATTGGGGAGTGTTGCTATTCATGATCAACATGTTGCCAAACATAGAGCGTTTTATTTACAAGTTTGCCATTAATTCCAAAGTGAGAGAGTATGTTTAGCGAAATGTGTAATGTGAATAGCCGCTGTATAAGAATTGTATTTACATTTTATCATACGACAAAATTTATTATCTACTTCACTATAATTTCTAGCAAAATATATTAATTCTTACTAAAATACTATAGATTATATTTCTAAAACATAGAAATTATTGATTATATTATCTACCAAGTATTAACTCATTCAACAAGCAAAAATTAATTTATAATTTAATCTACAACCAAATTAATTTATTTTGCTTTTGACATTTAATATATACGATTTAATATGTAAATTTAAATTATTGTAAATTACTATAAAAACTTAAGTACAGTAAAAGTATGAACTCATTTATCTAAAAAAATAAATTGTAACAAAAGAGGTTAGAAAAGTAATAAAATTTTTAGAAACTAATACTAAAATTTCTAGAAAGGTATTTAGAGGTATTTCATAAATGTTAGAGGTAGGTATTTCAAAAAAATAATACATTTTAGTACATATTTACAAATTATATACATGTTACATGTGTACAAAATTATATGCTTACATGCTTACAAGTTTTGTATAAGTTACATACATGTTAAATCGTTAAATTCTTACAAGTTTACAAGTTACATACATATTATGTTACATGCATGTTACATGCATACATACTTGAAAGTTTTGTACAAGTTTGCCATACTATTGGATAAGAAATTTTTTTCGTATAACTTTGTTAGTTATACTTCTTAGTTATGCTCACAAGTATGCATGCTAATAGTTTTTAAATAATTCTTAGTTATTGTTCATAATTAGTTTATTTAATAATTCTTACTACAAATTTAACATGTCATTGTTGCCTTCAGTTATAAATAGTGATTAAAATGGCTCGGGAACTCTAAAGGAGAAAGTGTTGGATATTACATGGGCTCATTGTAAAATGGCCGGAAACGATCATAGACATTTAAGGTGCAACTACTGCTTAAAAGAAATGCATGGAGGTGTGATTTGCTTAAAAAACACTTCGCGGGAATTTTCTGGGCTGTGATGACATGTTCCAAATCATCGAAAAAGTGCGTGCAGAGATTAAGGCACACACGTATTTGAGAAGAGGAAAGAAACTATATAGGCCAGATTTGAGAAGAAGAGGATTGAGAACAAGTTAAGGGCAAGGCATGTAGAGACAATCTTTAATGACTTAGATGAGGATGAGGATGAGGAGACAAGAGACCTTAGAAGAGCACTTAGAGCAAGTAGGTAATAATATGCCGAAGAAGAAATTAGCCATGCTAGCAGAAGAATGTGAGCAGGATCGGCTGGGGCCTCTGGGCTAGCCAGATCGGGTAGTCTTGATGGCAGAATGGTTGGTATGTTCGCATGTGGTTTTGCTCGTGATGTTGAACCTACCGGTAGACCGGTCGGTGTTCTCAAATCCCGTGTCGTCCCTTTTATTTAACGAAGAAGGGTAGTATAAAGAATGAAATTGTGGATGGCATGAAAAATGCCAATTCCTGTCGGTAGGAGTGTTGACAAATCTTTGTATTTCAACCACATTCCATACAATGTGGCTAATAGTCCATATTACAAGCTCATGGTAGATGCTATTGCGTACTCCACCCACTTCTTGGAAGCTTTCTCATACATATTTGGGCATGGAGTTTGAAGGGACCAAAAAATATATTGAAATTTTTCAGTCATTGGGATGCGTATGGTTGCATGCTGATGTATGATGTTTGGACAACACAAAACAGAAAGAAGATTATTAGTTTCCTTCTGTATTCGACCTACGGGACAGTGTTCCTGGACTCGGAGGACGCAATCGACCACTTTCAGAATGGTCTGTACATGTTTGAACTGATGGTCAAATATGTAGAAATAATTGGAGAGCATAGAATAGTCCAAGTGGTTACCGACAATGGAGCAAACTACAAATCAGCTGAGTAAATGCTGATGCAAAAAAGACAACATTTGTATTTGACTCTGTGTGCGGCGCATTGTATTGACTTGATATTTTTTGATGTCAAAAGAGAGGAAGTCAAAAATATCGTCACAGAAAGTCAGATGGTAATGTGACTTATATATAACAAAGGATATGTGTTCAGCTTGATGAGAAGAAAGACATGTGGAAAAGAGTTGATCAGGCCTGCGATCACAAGATTTGCAACTAATTTTATTGCTTTAGACTTTCTGTACGTGCATCGAGATGATCTACAGAGAATGATCACCTCGAGAGAATGGTCTGAGAACTTTCCTAAGCTCAAACCAACAGATATGACCATTATAAACGTGAACAATTTAAATCACGGTAATGACTTCTGTCAAAAAAATCTTTAATGTTATCATCGTATTTGAGCTGCTGGTGAAATTTCTACGAATAGTCGACAATGATAATAAGACCGAGGTGTGTTATCTGTATGAGGCCATAGGCCGGTGGAAGAAGACATTCGAAAGAATATTGTTATAGGATGCAGAAAATTGGTGGGACATGATCGATAAAAGATGGGATTTTCAGCTGCATTAAGATATTTATGCCGTAGGTTATTTTCTGAATCATCGTTTCCAATACGTCTCTACTGCAATAAATGACAACAAGATGCCGGTTGGATTTAGACATGTGGTTGAGATGTTGGAACCATACATCTCGAAGCAACTTGACATAGAAAGAGAGAAATGATTTTCATATATTTTTATTTTGATATATGATTTGATGTGTCGTTCGTATTTTGAAATTATGCATGATAGTTGTAGGCGGAGTTATACATGATGAGAGTTGTTCCATTCAACTCCAAAAGACAAACAATGATAAACCATGTCACTCTAGGTATCTTTAATAATCTTAGATCTCTATATCTTTTCTATTAATTGCTCTACATTTTCTGACCAAGAAAATTTTTGTAGCTCACTAATGGTCAATCATTGTGAGAGAGCATGCTCCAAATTTAACACTCTTAGATGTGCGTGTTTTAAGCCAAACGGTTGCTTCTTTCAACCGTGAACGAAATTGGACCATTTTCTCATTCATTCACACAAAGATCAGGAACATGCTAACGATGGAACATCTTAAAAATCTGGTTTATGTGCATTATAATACGAGGTTGAGACAAAGATATACGCAAAGGAGCAAGGAAGATGACCACCAACTGATTGAATTTGATCATATTTTCCAATAGGATGATCTATTGCAAGAAATGGACAAGGGAGACAGAAGCTAGAGTGTTCGATGTCAGTGAATTTTTGGTTGGACGAAGCATTTGCGGAAGCAGAACGTACAAGAAGCAATCCCCGCGACCAAGTCACAACCCGGTGAATCTCACGTACTAGCAAAATAAGGCAGTTACTCAACAAGAAAGCGACGATGATTCGCCTTCTGATGACAAATGTCCTTCAGATGGAGGTTGTGGTGCTTCGGAATATGGTCGCTCTACTGAGAGAAGTGGAGACCATGCTTATGATACAAGACATTTGCATGTGTATAGAGATCATGATAGACATCATCAAGTGAAGAATGTGGTGACGATACCTATGGTAGATAGTTTGATTATCACGAGCATCAACGTTCTTCTAATTATTATGGAGGTTATGATATCATGTCATTCATGAATTGTATTCATGTGGATACTCAGGCAGTCATGACGATTATTTCGCACCGTACAGATACTCTGATGTCTATGCAGATTACGATAATCAATGCACGATTCAACTGTGACTGGAGGTCCATCAGTCAAGACAATCATGTCACGCCTTTCATCGAGCCAAGCCTGTTCTTCGCATATGATAACATGCTATCATTTTTAGGGACAAAATAGATGCAATATTTCTGTCCATCGTATTACTTTGCACTACACTGGGATGATACTAACTTACATGAGATTTTTGTATCTTTTGATTTATTTTATTCATTTATATATATTTTGATTTATTTTTATTCATTTTTTGTATTACTAGGTCAGCTTTATGTCTCATCATTTTTATTCTTATTCTATTATATTAATTACTTAGTCATTTTTTGTTACTAATGCGTAATGTGAATATAAAATACAGAAAATAGAGAAAAAATGTGTAATGTTAAATGTTAATAGAAAATGGTTTATGTTAAAATTTTAATTATAAAAAATGTTAAAAAGTACAGAAAAATGTGTAATGTGAATAGAAAAATATAAAAAAATACAAAAACATGTAGACATTTCGAGGTACGTCATACATATTAGAGGCATTTCATAAATGTTAGATGTATTTCATAAATGCTTACAAGTTTTTCTACATGTTAAATACATGTTAACTTGATATATGTTTACAAGTTTACAAGTTAACCGTGATGTGATGACATGTTCAATAGCTCCGAAAGAAGTGTGCAGAGATATTTCACAGTGAAAATGGGTCTTCTAACAACAAAGGATTCGTGTTTCCTTTTCAAGTTGAGGCTATGCCTGGTAAGAAAATATAAAATTGTAAAGAAACTCAAATGAACAAAAAAGATCAAGATAACTAAACTATGCTCAGTCAAAGAATGTCCGAATCTAATAAAAAGATGGTACACTTAAATACCGAGTCTTAAAATATTTCTTATATGTGATAGTCTCCTATCCATACAATTCAAAAGAAGAATTTCCATTGCAAGCATTCAGATTACCAATGATAGTAAGAATAGCCATTATGGGACGTATAGACAACAGAACTCTGAAGCATTCAATGACAAATTGCATCATTTGTAGTTTGAGTCAAGCGTGCATGTGGACAGATGTAGTGCTTATGCTACCTGTTATTTTACCTGATTAATAGAGAAAGCAATCGAGTTGACACATTACCGACAGTTGGCATCGCGTCGACTCGATTGCTTTCTCCATTAATCAGGTTAAAAACCAATATCATAAGTATTGCATCTGTCCATGTGTATGTTTGATTCAAACTATAGATGGTGCAATTTGCCGTTGTATACTTTAGAATTCTGTCGCCTATGTGCCTCACAATGACCATTTATACTGTATTACTGTTATTTTGGATGTTTGCAATGTAAATTCTTTTTTTGAATTTAAGGGGTAGATTATTGCATATAAGAAATATTTTAAGATTCAGTATTTAAATGTGTCATCTTTTTATTAGATTTGGACATGCTTTGACTTAGCATAGTTTTATTTGTCTTGATCTTTATTTTATTCTTTTTTATTATGAGGTCAGATTTATGCATCATCATTTTTATTGTTATTCTTTTAAATTAATAAAATAATGAAAGACTGGCTGGGGTTCTAGATGAGTTCCGGCTAAAAATTTGTACACATATACCTAGTATAAATTATTGGTGCATTTATATGTATAAAATAATGTATAACTGTATATATTATACGTCACTGTGTTATATATTTAAAGTATCTCTGAAATCGAAACCGATACACGAAATTATTTACAGAAACTACCGATACATACGAAACAAAACTAACCTCCGAAACCAGTGAAACAGGTGAAACCGATATCGAAACCCAAATTTTCGAACGAAACCAAAATTGAAACTGAAACCGAGACCTCAAAGCTTGGTTTACATGATTCTAAGTGAATTACGCAAAAATGAATTTTTAATTAGTAAATATATATAATATTAGTATATTGTATACACATTTATACACAAGATATAATTGCATGGTATAAAGTTACTTCTTAAAGCATTGAAACTCAAAAAGTACTTCAAAATAGCTATAGCTAACACACACACCTTAATTGGCTAAAGACTGCCAAATAAAATTCACTTATGCATGACAATTTTTTCCTGAAGATCCCCTTAACCAAACTTCACAGATTTGACATTGAAGATAGATGTAGTCGGACAGTTATTTTTTCAATGAAGCTTTAAATCAACCCTGATTGGAACAAAACGCTCAAAGCAAAATGTGCATGGATAAAGAAAAAACAAGTTTAATTTTTGAATGTTCAGTTAACATGATTGCTACAAAATGCTTGCTACAAAAATACTCTAATGACATTCAACTTACCAATAAATAATTTCTGAATTCCAAATAAAAAGTACTTTTAAATATAAACTTTTCAGTAGATGCAGATTGCAGACACGATCCTTTAAATACCAATCAAATTCCAAAATTTTCAAATGATTCAAGCTCAGCCACGCCTCCAACACAAACGCTATATGCCAAAAAGAAGAATTATAACATTCTACATAATCATCAAATGGCCTGAAAAATGGCACGGAAATAAAAAAGACAGACATTTGTGGAGTGCACCTTGGTCACCCACAACTTTGAGTACCGCTGATACTTTTGCTGTTCGCTGATGTTGCTTGCAGATACTATTGTTGTGTTGCCATGAGCAAAAGAGTACATACGAGTTGGTGAGGTTGCTGTTGCTGACCCATGCTGCATCTGGCTGTTACTGTTGTTGAGTTGTTCTTTGGGGGGAGCTGAGCGAGTGCGTGCAAGAGAAGCTAGAGAGCAATGGAGAAGAGGTGGCGGAGCAACATTCATGTGAGATGTTGGATCTCCTGGCACAACCAATACACTAGAGGGGGGGGGGGGGGGGTGAATAGTGTATATCACGACGAATATTGCAAATTAAAAGTTACCAAAACTTGCAATAAGAAATGCGGAAATAAAAATCACAATCCAGAAAAGAAGCAGTCACAAACACAGAATTCATCCTGGTTCAGATTCTCTTGATCCTACGTCCAGTCCACACTCAACGTAGAGATTTTGATCCACTATTACCACTTGCCCCCGCAAGCACAAGACATACAAATATTCCTACACTTTTCGTGTCGCAAACTTGTACAATCTTTTCAACAAGAGATTCGGTATCAACAGTAAAGTAAAAGAGACAATATCACATATAGCCTTGATGATGAGAGATGAATCACAAGGGATGTGATAAAATCTTAAAGGTTTTTTGATTGGAAGAATGTGTAGAAACAATCTTGAAGATGGAATACCTATGGAGAAAATTTCAGCACTTTGTTCTCCAAGGAATCTGAAAATCAGCCTTTTAAGAGTGAGAAGTTTTGAAAAATTTAGAGAGAGTGAGAACTTTTGTGAGGCTGGTATGGGTTCGGGTCATATTTATAGGACTGAAAGGGTGCGCCAAACAACTGCCAAAAACTGTTAGAAAATGGTTAGAAAATGGCTAGTTTCAAAACTGTCAGAATCGCTATTAGTCGACTAGAAAAAATAGTTGGTGGATTAGGCGCTGAAATGGTCAAAAAGAGAGCCGCTGTAACTTTAATCGACTAGAAAAAATCAGTTAGTCGTCGAGGACCAACAGTCCAAAGTTACGCAAATAAATTAATCGACTAAGAAAAGTTGTTAGTCGACTAAGACCGAAAAATGGAAGTTATGTAAATGTGTTAAAGTTGTTAGTCGACCAATAAAGGTTAGGGCTTAGAATTTTTGAGGTAGACTTGGGTTTCTAAGACGGATCATCATTATGGCTTTAACAATTTAAGTTTGCAAGAAATAAAAAAATACAACTCAATACACATTACAATAAGAGTGAAGATAGAAAATATGACAATATAGCTTAAACTTCATCTTGATTGTAATTCTTCTTGCAAAAGACTTGATATATGAGTAAAGCATGAACCATGATGTTGAAATAGCTATCTGCATGAAGATAGTTATTATGCACAAATAATATGTGTTTGTATCATCAAAACTTTATGGCTAAGAGAATCAAATGTTATCATGGTATCATTTTCCAACATGAAAGAGAGACAGATAAAAGCGAAGATGTTGCTGAGTGATAGAATTTGGGTGAGAGGGGGAGGCCTAAGATTTAGAACGACCGAGCTTACAGATTTTGTTTTATGGGATTGTGTGTGGGTCAGTTTTCATTATTTTTTATTCAGTGGATTGGCCTGAGTTCGTTATGTTGGATCCCTGGGGATGTCAAATAGAACACTAGAGGGGAGGTAAATATTGTTTATGAAATAGAAAATCCACTAGAAAATTCTACCCAAAAATTTCACTAGTGTTACTCAATTAATTCTTAATCAACATAATAACCTGCAACAATAGAAATGAGTAGCGGAAGCAAATACAAGTATACAATCAGCTACAAAGAGAGACAAGTGTAAAGGAGAGACAAGTGTAAAGGCAATAGATTTATACTGGTTCAATTATCTCGTACCATATATCCAGCCACACGTCCCCTAAAGGAAAAAAATTCACTAAACATGTTCTTAACGAAATAAGGATTACAACGGGTCACTTACACCACACGTCGGTGAAAATGATGTGATCACAAGCATAGTAGCATTTTCGTAATACTTTGGCGCAATGGTAAACTTGTAATTTTGGACATCAGGTGTATTTTTGTAATTTCTATAATTTTGGGGAAAAACAACCATTATAATTAGACGGTGGCTAGGGTTTGGAGTTTATGCTGAATTTAGTGAAGAATCGCTAGGAGGTTGATAGAACCTTAGTTTGTGGAAAGTTAGGGTTTTCTCTCAAATTAAAAGATAATAAAGCGGCCTCCTCTTGAAAGAGGTCAATTATCTTGTTATTTTCCTTTGAGATCCAAGAAAAATTATATCTTTTTTCCTAAATCTACTATAAAACCATGAAATTGTTCCTAATATTCGTTTGGATCTTATTAAATTGGTATCAGAGCACATATTCTGATGGCAGCAATAAGAAACGTGGAAGCTTTGGAGGAAAACCTCGATAGCGAAATGGCGGAATTGAAGAAATCTATAGAAGAAAGATTGTCATTATTTGAATATGAGGTGAGAGCCTTGATCAGATCCGAAGTGAATGCATTGGAAGCGAGAATGAATGCATAATTGGAATCCCTCGTGCTAATAACACAACAGATATCACAACAAGTCGTTGCGTTGACAAGGACGAAGAAGTCAGATCTGGACAGAGATGATGGCAATCGCTCAGGTTTGACGCAAAGGGTGCGATCTTTGACGAAAGGGAAGGAGACAGTTAAAGAATTTGAGGAAGGAACTTTATCGGATGCAGATGTGGAGTCCGAAGATGCGGCGGAATAACCCACATGGGGCGGCGACCCCCACACCCTCACCAGGGGGCCCGGGGTCACTTGGAAGCCTTGCCAATGGTTGGCGAGCCCCGACAGGGCTGCTCGGGGACCCGCGGCCCCCAGGTGGCTTGCAAGGGCCCTGTTGGGTCTCAGCTAGACCACCCGAGGCCATGTGGACCCTAGACCACCTGAGGCCATGGGGACCCTGGGCGGCCCGTTGTGACCCCGACGACCATTGGAGAGACCCTCCAGGGTCTGGCATTGACTTGGAAGACTTCTACGGGCACCACACCCCGGTTTGTTGGAGAGAGGTGTCAGCGACCAGTTATGGACTATGAGGAGTTTGACGGATACCATGAGAGGCGTCGTTGACTAGTTTCGAATGCAGATGTGGACCGACGATGTTTCAGAATATACGAAAGATGGATGTGGTTCTAATTGGGGAGATGACAGTTGGGAGGATGACGATGGAGCAGAGGGAGGCCAATTGGGAGAGTTTGATGAGCCACTGGGCCACACCGACAGTTACATTACAGACAGTATTGAGGGAGAGCAGGACATGCCAGTATTGAGGGAGAGCAGAGCATGTGGTTTTCAACATCAAAAGCAGAGTCAGAGTCAGAAATTGAAGATTCCTATATTTGAATTAGAGTATCCTTATGGATTGATTTATCGGTCTGAGAGGTATTTTGAGGTGATCCGCTTTATGGAAGCGGAGAAATTGGCGGTGGTTGGGATATGCTTGAAGGGAGAAGCCTTATCCTGGAATTAGTGGAGAGAGTAGGGACGGCCTGTGCGTTCATTGGAGGAATTCAAGGATTGCATGCTACTCAGATTTTGCGACACTCTGGGAGGAAATTTTTATGAGCAGCTCTTTGCCGTCAGGCAAGAGGAAATAGTCGGAGAATACATTAAGAAGTTTGAGATAATATCAGGTTGAGTGCGAAGATTGTCTCAGGAGTCGCTAGAGGGACCTTTATGAACGGGCTCAAAGCAAACATCCATACCGAGTCGCATATAAAGACCGAGAGAACTACTAGACAGAATGGAACTGGCCCAGATGATAGAGGATCAGCTCATAGAGCAGCGGCATGCTAAGGTAGCGATGAGCAGGGTCACATTCTGCACCCAGAGTGCGAAGATTGTCTCAGGAGTCACTAGGGGGACCTTTATGAAAGGGCTCAAAGCAAACATCCATACCGAGCTTCGCATACAAAGACCGAGAGAACTACTAGACACAATGGAGTTGGCCCAGATGATAGAGGATCAGCTCATAGAGGAGCGGCATGCTAAGTTAGCGATGAGCAGGGTCACAGTTTGCACCCATGCTACAAAGGAGATAAGAAAGCCCCAACCAGGAGAGGTTCATACAAGTCAAGAGAACAACGTGCGTCAATTGGACAACATGCTCAAGCGTCTCACAGAGGCATAGATTCAGGATAGGTGCTCTTAGGATTTATGCTTGCGATGTGGCAAGAGGTTTGGGCCGGAACATTGTTACCGAGATCGTGCTCTCCAGATGTTAATCGTCGAGGATGAAGAAGTCAAGACGGTTGAAGACGGTTGATGAGGAAGAGCCTATATGAGATGAGCACCTCCATTTGGAGTAGCATGCCGTATGGATTTCATGATACCACCTTGAGGACAATGTGATTCTTTGAATGTGGAGTAATGATGTGATCGCAAGTGTCAGTCTATTTTTGTAATATTCTGGTGCAGTTGCAAACTTGTAATTTTGGGATTTTTGCTTTAAGTTTTTGCACTTAAAAACTATTTTTACTAAAGAAAATTGGTCAATAGCTTGAAGTAAACGCATGAACAACTATCTATATATAGGTTAAAATTTAGGTTAATACAGATTACCAAAAAGCCCATAAACAATCAAAAAATAGCTGGTAAAAGTTACCGTTTGAGCACAACGGTTAGTATTAGTTGATTACAGTTCATACCATAATTTACTAGTCAAGTTCTAGTCGACTAGTTCGTCAACATTTGTCGACTAGTCAGATCAGAACATGAGCAATTTTAGCTCTATGTAAAAACCAATCGACCATATTTCTTTGGCTAGTCGATCGTAGCATTGGTATTAGTCGACTAGTCCATGAACATTGGTCGACGTGTTTTCTGATACATGCCTAGTCTTGGCTCTAGACACACCTAGTTGATTATGTATCTGTTCTAATTGATTAGTTTACCTATAAACGGGATTTTTGACCTATTTAACATTTAGGGATGATTTTAAAAATATTTTTTAACATTTATAAAGTGTTCCTAAGTGTGAGAGAGTTTCAACACAGACTTTAACAATCTACTAAGACAAAAATAACAATTACATCAAAATAAATATACTTTTGGAGCTCCTTGATGCAATCACTTGATAATAAGCATCGTCTTGATTCCGTTGGTCTTCATGGTCTTTGTTGACACCACACATCATTGATTTTCATCATACACCAAGCCTACACACATGGAATCATTAGAACCCAATATGTTTGCTCATCATCAAAACTTATTTGGGACGGCTCAATATTCAACATGTTTTCGCTTTATTAATCACATGCAGTTCATATAACTGAATAATGTGGGTCAGGCAAATGCAGAACCCATTTATGGAATTTTCATGCTGCTGGAGGCCGCATAGGATTAATCGTCTGAATATTTGGTCACATAAACTGATTTTTACAAGCCCAATCATGACATTTCCGTTTCTGCTACACTTGGTTTCTTGAGCACGTTCTTGTTTGTGACTGCCCAACATTCAGATCCACAGAAATTGCTGGTCTTATATCCATCTATAGAATTTTCTTCTTGTGATAGTATACTCTGCTTGAATTTCTGCGACCATGACAGATTGCATATTCTTAATTTTCTGGATACAAAGTATGGTTGCATCCTTTCTTTAGTCTATGCTGTTATCCATACTATCTCCTGAATCATAATTGAAATATTGTTCTTATGTTGAGACTTTAATTCCTGAATCGTATGCATACACTAATAATATTGAGCGCTGTCTTTTTGTTGATGTTTAGACTTTAAGGCTAATACGTTTGCTTTGTTGCAGGCTGACAAGCTCCTTTCTCCAGAGTTTCAACCCTCAGTGGAACAGTTGATACGTTTTCTACCCGCAAATAGGCAGATACTGTTGTTTTCAGCAACTTTTCCTGTCACTGTTAAGGATTTTAAAGACAGATACCTGCCAAAGCCCTACGTTATTAATCTCATGGATGAACTGACTCTGAAGGGAATTACACAGTATTATGCTTTTGTGGAAGAAAGACAGAAAGTACACTGCCTGAATACCCTTTTCTCCAAGGTTTGACCCTTTTATCTTGCTAGGAATTACTCTGTTCTGCTGATTACATGCCACAATTATCTGTGAATTAGATGAAATTGTGTGCTTTGTTTTTGCAGCTTCAAATAAACCAGTCTATCATATTTTGCAACTCAGTTAACCGAGTAGAACTGTTGGCAAAGAAAATCACAGAGCTTGGGTTTTCCTGCTTTTACATACATGCAAAGATGTTGCAGGACCATCGGAATCGTGTTTTCCATGATTTTCGTAATGGGGCATGTAGGAATCTTGTTTGCACAGGTAAAGTTTTTTAAAGTTCAGTCGTCTATTGACTGTCATCATAATCCTTAATTTATCCTTTTAAGAGTACAATCTTTTGAAGCTTGCTTTGTTGGCTTAGTATCATCTTGTGTTGCAGAGATTTTTGGCACATATTATGTTGGCTTAGTATAGAATTTGTTGCTGCCAATTGCTTTTGACAGGATTTAAATAGACCTAAAATTTCCTTTTATTCATGCACTGCATTGTGATTGATTTGCACCAATGTTTTGAAAGGCGGCAAAGGCTTACGCCTCAAGGCGCGCCTCAGGGCGAGGCTCACCTCCAGCGCCCTGAGGCTTGAGGGAAGAGGCTTTCACTCGTTGAAGGCGCCCAAAGGCTTACGCCTCAGGTCGAAGGCGCCCAAAGGCTTACGCCTCAGGTCGAAGGCGCCCAAAGGCTTACGCCTCGGGTCGAAGGCGCTCAAAGGCTTACGCCTCAGTTCGTAGGCGCATCAAATACGTTTGGGTTTTCACGCCATCAACATGTGATTTTTTGCAAAAAAATTTTATTTCCCAAGTATAAAAGCTAAAAGAGAGAGAGAGACGACTCGCCGCCGCCTTGATTTGTCGCCCCAGATGAAGATGATGTTAGTAGCCTAGGAAGTTTTGGGGAGGGAGATGGCTTAAATGAAGATTCTGTATTTGATGATGTGTAAGAGTAAATTTAGAGTCTAATTTTGCAACTCAAATACTCTGATCTTTTTTTGGATATTTTATATTTGTCTTTAGAGTGTTATTTTAATATTTTGATACTTTAATGATGGTTTGAAACTTAAATATAAGTTTTTTACATCTATATTTTAGAATTATGTGGTTATAATGTGTTACGCCTCACAACACGCTGAAGGCTTACGCCTTACGCGTTAAGGCTTACGCCTCGCGTCACGGGTCGAAAAAACGCCTCACGTCACGCCTTTGCGTTTTAAAACTTTGATTTGCACAAACGCTTACATGCAAATTTACACTATTGCAGCTTGAGTGGATAGTTTTACATTATTAATTTTCATTATACCGATAATCATTAAAAGGTAATACTCTTGTTTCTATAAGATTTCTTGCTATCAGCACTGTATATTCTATACCAGAATGACAAGGTAAGTAATGCATCATTGTAAGAATGTTCGCTTGTGATTTTTTAACTTCGAGTTCTCTTCTAGGCAGAAGTCATTGTCTCATTTTGTCATACAATCTGGGAACTGCTTCCTAATAAAGATGATAATGCTCTTGGGATTATGCTTCTTTGCAGATCTGTTTACAAGGGGTATAGATATCCAAGCAGTAAATGTCGTGATCAACTTTGATTTCCCCAAGAACTCCGAAACATATCTACACAGGGTATGCTGTTATTTTAAATGAATGCAAGTTTTTTTTAAATATGCTATAATCTTCATCGCCCTCTTGGAGGCTGGCTTTCTCAAAGGAATGCAAGACAGTGGTGGCAATAAAGACATTAAATATGATTTAATCATATTCAGTATTTAGTGTTTGCTGATAAATGTTCTGAGGATGCAGTAATCTAACATGTTGTGTGGATTATTTGGGTGCATTGATCTCTTCTTCTTTTAGTTCAAAATACTGAAGACCATTTGCTTTTATTCTCAAGGGTATTTCTCTTTTTTGCTTGATTAGGTTGGTCGTTCTGGAAGGTACGGACACCTTGGGTTGGCAGTGAATTTGATAACATATGAGGACCGTTTCAACTTGTATGATCACTTGCCCCTCTATCATATGCATTTCCATTATTTCTGTGTCTTATGCTCTGATGCCTGGAACATTCGTTCATGACAGGTATAGGATCGAGCAAGAACTGGGAACTGAGATAAAACAGATCCCCCCACAGATTGACCAGGCTATTTACTGCAGATGATCTGTGTCCGTGGTGTGAATCAATGTTCTTGGTGAATAAATAGCGTGACTTCTTCACGTCTGTATATACGGACTTGGACGTAAGTCTCTGCAGAACATGCAACGCTTTATATCATGCATCAGAAGCTACTGTTAGGAAGTCATGTTTGAAATGTTGGGCTGATTTGAACTTGTGACGGTTTATTATTATCATGCCCTGATTAGTCTATCTATCACTACAGAAAAGGGTCGAATCTGAAGCATCTCATGTTACACCATTCCCCTGCGTGCGTTTGTGTTTTAAGCCATTTCTGCTGGTTTATAACTATATTTTTGTTTCTCGTTGCAGGGCTGATTTATTACCTCCCAAGTTCTCTGGTACGTATCTGTGCGGGAAAAAGTGGCATGCGGAGTATGGGTTCTTCTAGGGGAACCGATCTTACTATTATGTCCTTATGGACCAGGGTTGTGCTGTGACTCGTATTTTTCCATGCCTTTAGACACAGACTGATCACTGACTAATGGTCACATCGAAGCACGGTTAATTTCTTGAGCCGGATGTTACTGCCCAACCAACTGTTAGCTTTGCGTTTAGTTTCTTTGATATGAAGTGTCCTTAACCGTAGATTCTGCTACACTGCAGCGCTGGAAAGCAGATGCTAGAGTCAGATGTTTTCAGTATGTGTATTTTAGTTTACTTGGGAGTTGGGAGTTTGTTTGTGAACCATTTTTCCTTTTCTGTTCCAGATTAAGTTAGAACTCGAACGTTTGATGTTTTGCTTGCGTTTTTTCTTGATGTATTCCGATGCTGGTTTCTTCTTTGTTATTTTTGATTTGTATATCTGAATTGTGCTTGAACGGTAGATGTATCACAGTCATGGTTTTTAATTGATGGGGAAATCTATGCTGCAAGGCTCTCTCCTGTATGGGGTTGCATGCGAGCACCAAGGCGTGGAATCTTGGCATCATCTTTCTCTGTGGGATTTCGTCTTTTTTGTACCGAGCTGATGCGGATAATTAATATGATGCCAATGGATGTTAATTGTCACGCTGAATTAAGAAATGTCATTCTTGCCTCTTAGAAATGAGGTTCTCAGTTTTGAGGGGTCAGAATTGGTTCCTAACAGTGGATGCCCTGCCTGAAAATTATTCATGATGATATATTTATCTACGAGATTGATGTTTATGATTTTGTATTCAGTACAAATACTCAGCTGCCCATCAATCTTTTATCTTTGTAGCTGTATATACAGTACGACACCCGATAACACTCTAGTTCGAACATACTGCACACTTTGATCACACCATCAAAAACAGCCCACGTCAATATGTTGGACAGCAGCACGGAGACCGGACATGTGGGCAAGTCTAATTCCCCATGTCATAGTGAAAAACTACGATGAGCGGAACCAGCCATTCTTTTTGGGGACGACCCCCAGTGCTCTATATCTTGCAGCAGCTTCCTCGACCTTCAGCAAAGCTTCTCCCTTGTTGGCCTCGACCATTGCTCTTCTCTCCTCGGCTGCCTTGTGGATCATCGCGGCTTTGTTATTTATTCTTTCTTCATGCTCCGCCTTTTTCTTTGCCAGCTCTTCCTGCTTGGTCAGCCAAGGAACACGGTCTTGAATACGAAACATAGAATAAAAGAACAAAGAAAATTATAATGTGATTCATATATAATGCTCATACAACGAAACATGCGTTCAAAGTAGTTTCGAAGACATCGCTCACCTCAAGCTTTTTCATCTCAGTTTCTATGTATGCCTGTTTCAAGTTCTCCCATGAGCTAATGGATGCCATTTTCTTCTGAGCCCTGTTTTACATAGTAATCAAACAAACTCCCAAGCTAGAAAGCAATCTTTATTAAAGATAAAATGAACGGAAAACTCACTTGTTCTCGGCTCTGGACTTTCGACTTTCTTCCCATGCCTTGATCAAAGAGTTCTTCTTGCCGGTTTCAACCTGTGCCAACGCAGCATCTGCAAGTCGAAGATCAGACGTCTCTCTATGGCTCTTCGTTTCGATTTAAAGATACAACGGAAAGTTCGATCAGATGTGTGTGTTTGAGAGATCACCTCTGTCATTTGAGTTCGGCGGTCGCTTTTCCGGCGAACGGACCGGTTCAACCTCTGGTAAATAAAGGAAATAAAATTTGATCATCATGCAAGCCTTGTATATGTGAATAATTGATATGTTGTGCTACTTCTTTCTTGTGTTCTTAGTTTTTTGCCGAATTATCACCCTAAGCCTGATAATTGGAAGGCATACCAACACAAAATCAACGAATTCACATTAGCAATTGGCCTTCATATTTGTTCAGATAAATAAAAGCAATGAAATAAAATGGAAAAAAACACAAAAAAGGTTTTGAAAAATTCTTACTTTCAACGAGGACGATATCTTTGGAATCTTCGGCCTCATCAGCGGCCGGAGGTGCAATTACCATTATGTCCTCCCCCGCCTTCTTCTCCTCCGTCATTTTTGTGCCTTCAATCTCTCTCGACTTCGCAAAAATCCCTTTTTTTTCCAAACAGAAGGTGATAACAATGAGAATGTTTGATTATTGATTTATGGATTTTTTTTTTGATTGAGGAATTTGGAGGAAGTGCCGACAGAATTTTTTGATGGTTTTCAAACTATGACGGGCTGAAAATGACGCAGTTTTAGTTGAGGCAGAAAATTTTTAGAATTTATATTTTTGTCCTTTCCATTTTTGGGTCGTTTTCCCTATTTAAACATGTCCACGTTTGGATAATGATAGAGTTTTTACTATCATCGCTTGACATCGCTATTGGTCGATAGAATCAGGATCTAAGTATCATTATTCTTCTTATTAGACATTAAGCAAAATATCCATAAATTAGATGGCCAAGTAAAAAAGAAATGGCTTAATGGCTCCACATTAATGATTCTCAAGAGACTGACTCTTCATGTGCTTCGAGATTGCGAAGAGGCTAAGCAGATATGCGAAGTTTTCTCACCGTCTTCGGATTTACCAGGTTTCTTCTACCTTCTCCCTGGTAGAGTGGTTGACAGAGTTTTTGTCTAGTAGAATCACTATGCCGGCTCGAGTTATTCTCTTTGCTACTTGTCCGTGGAAGATTTGGGAAGCTAGATGCCAACGGATTTTCTAGCCAAGAGAAGTGGCTTTTGATGTCTTGATCACTATTCGTCATATTACTCTTCTTGCGCTGAGGTGACCCGTCATTATGTTAGCGCTGCAGTTTCCTCCCAAGAATCTTTGACTATTCAATGGTTACCACCTATTAATGGCGTTGTCAAGCTTAATGTTGATGGAGCTAGCAGAGGAAATCCGGGACTACTGGGCCGATGGACTCTTTCGGGATGGCGTAGGTATATGGCTTCTTGTGTTCTCTGCCTATATCGGGTGGGTCACTAATCTTAATGCGGAACTACATGCTATTCGGTTTGGCTTACAGATTGCCTAGCATCGGGGATTCCTAGATGTCATATGCGAATCAGATTCTTAGGTTGCTCTCCTGCTTTTGGAATCGACTGATGTCTCCTCTCATCCTCTATTGAATCTGATCATGGATACTAGGCAGCTGAAAATGGGATTCCGCATGTGTGCCTTTCAACATGTCTATAGGGAGGCGAACTTCTGCGCTGACTCTCTCGCTAACTTGGGGTGCCATTTGGATGTGGAACTTCGGGTTTGGAAAAGCCCTCCTACTTCTTTATCTCATTTACTGGGTATGAATGTAAGGGGGTTTGGTTATCCTCGAGGGTTCACCCTCTACCTTTGTATTTCTTTTTCCGATGTAATAAAAAAAAGACATTTGAGAGGGATGGTGGAAAATGCAAAATTGAGCATTTAAGAATTAATTTAGTGTTATTGAAAAGAAAATAATTTAAAATACAAGGTTAAATACAATTTTCTCTCGAAATATGTGACATATCTTTCAAAAAATGATTTAATTGAATGGTGAAAATGTTATATGCAGGAGATAAGTACGTGGGTCCCACATTGACATAATGCAACAGTGGGTCCCACAAGCTTACGTCGCGTAAGCATGTGTGGATCTGAAAGCATATATGTTAAATGATTCTCGGTTTGTTATGGTAACATATTATAATGGAAATCCCCAATGTTTTAAAAGAAAGAACATGAGCGGCTAGGATTCGTTTGACGACGTGAACCAAATCTAAATGGTTTTGCATTATATTAGTAAGTATTCCTGCAACTGCTGATATTTTGCTACAATAATTTAACTTTTGTTATAAACGGGTTTTTGGTGGGCCTACCTGTTAGTGGGTATCACCCATTATGTAACCCTACCACTATAAATATAGGGCTATTGATTCCATAGCCACTACGTTTACAACACGTTATCAGCACGCTCGAAGCTGAGCCGAACCCCTGCCGACGGACGAACGCGACGCGAACGGGCTTCCTTCACCGAACGTCGCTAGATCCGGCGGATAGGATCTAGAGGTAATCCTGAAACCCTATATCTAAAATTTCATATGCGCATATGTTGAGATCCAATTTCCTGGATCAATCAATTAAATTTTTATCGTTTTTATTGTTAAAAATCAACTTTTTACAATAAAAAACGACTTTTTGGAGATTAAAAAATGATTTTTACTAAAAATTGGATTTTTATCCCCAAAAACCATCAAACCCTAGGGGATCTTTTCGCCGGAATGCGAATCCCCCCAAAACTCGCGCCGCCGCCGCCGAAACCCCCTTCGGCCTGCGGAAAAACCACCCCGCCCGCCGCCCGAAGCGGCGGGCGCCAAACCCCGCCGTTGCTAACGGCGGGCACCCCCCGCCGCCAGCGACGGCGGGCCAAACCCGCCGTCAGCAGCGGCGGGCGACCCCGCCGCTGCGACGAAGGGCTCGACCCGCCGCCAGCAGCGGCGGGCGCCCCACCGCCGCAGCGGTGGGCCAAACCCGCCGCCCGCAGCGGCGGGCCCCCCCGGGCGGCCGCTCGTATCGGCCCCCCCGGTGCGCGCTCATGTCCGGAAACCCTAGCCGCCTGAAGCGGTAATCCACGCGACCAAAAACCCTAACTAGGGTTTCACCCCGAAAATTCACTATTTTCAAACGATTTTTCAGATTTAAATTCGAATTTCCTTCGCTATAATCTGATTACATGTGATTTAATTCAACACTTTTTATTCGGATTATATGATTTTTACACGTTTAAAAATTAGGAAGATCCTGCGACCGCTCTGCCGTTAGTCAGCTAACCTAACGGTGCATGACGTTGCCTAGTGGTCCAATAATTTTTAAACGAAAGATCTTTATTTTCCAATATAAACTGCCTGTGATGATTAAATTACATGCAATGTATAAACTGCCTGTGATGATGCCTGCTGCATTATAACTGCCTGCGACGAATGTTAAATATTTGCTGTGGTTTTGGATCGGCTAGTTATCACCATTTTCTTTTTCATGCATTATTTTCTTTTTGAGAGAAAAATGTAGTGAGGATAATTTTGTAATATTACAAGCCCGGCGGACGCCTCAAGAAGATTAAGGACCATTCTCAAAGAATAGGGGCCCCACGGGGGTTCCCGAGTTGTACTTTCATTTTCTTTTTGGGACTGTATGGACTGTAATTAATTTGGTGATTAGCCGATCCACGCAGCAAATATCTGTGTCTGAACTGCTTAATTATTTATTTCTCTGTGAAAATATCTAATTATTGCCTATCTTTTAACATGCTAGAGTGATAAATGGCCAAAATTGCGAGCGTCGATTTCGACGTTTTGGATGCTTCAGGCAAGAACTACTTAAGCTGGCAGTTGGACATAAAATTCCATCTGCGAGCGCAGGGATTGAGCCACGCCGTCGCTGTAGGCGATAAGGTTTCTGATATAGATAAAGCAAAAGCAATTATCTATATCAGACGCCATATCGATCGGACCCTGAAGGCCGAGTACCTCACGGTGGAAGACTCGTATGAGTTATGGACCGCCCTCGAGGATAGATATAAGCATCAAAGAGATGTTAAACTTCCCCGAGCGCGATATGAATGGGAAAACCTCCGTCTCCAAGACTTTAAGTCTATTACCGAGTACAACTCGGCACTCTTTAGCATCACCTCACGCCTGAAGTTGTGTGGTGAAAAGGTGACGGAGGAGCGCATGTTAGAGAAGACGTATACATCCTTCCATGAGAAGGATGTCATACTAATGCAACAGTATCGTGAACGCAAGTTCACGAAATACTCAGAGCTTCTCTCATGCCTTCTGATGGCAGAGCAGAATCGTGACCTTCTTTTGGCCACCCATAACTCACGTCCTACCGGCACTGCTCCTGCGCCTGAATCGCATCACAGCTGCTCCCAGAAGAAGAGGAGCAACTTCAAAGGCAAACCCCAGAAGGACAAAGCGATGAAGAAGCAGGCTAGAGGACCCCCTCCCAGAAGCAACAATGAGGGGAGGAAGAAGAATAATGTGTGGAAAAGAAAGGACGATGGCCAGACATCTGCCCCCAGAAAGGACGACGGCCAGACATCTGCCCCCAGAAAGGACTGGGAAGATAAGTGCCACATGTGTGGCATGACTGGACACTGGTCCAGGAATTGTCGGACTCCACGCCACCTGCAGGACTTGTACAAAGCGAGCCAGAAGCAAGCTGAGACAAACCTGGTGGTTCAAGAAGACCTGGCACCAATCAGGTTAATCGCCGAGGACTTCTCAAACGATGACCTGCTCGACTGAGGACATTATCCACTTTCTATGCATTGTAGCTTTCCTTTTTGAGAAACTATTTATCTGTTTGTTTTTCTTCTCTAGCATGTTGAAGTACTTTTTTCTGACATTAAATTGATTATCCGTAGTATATTTTTCCGTGTGTGCCTTATACTGCGATATTTTATTTTAAAATAGATGGACTTTAAATGCCTAGTGGACAATGCCTCTACGTACACGATCCTCCAAGACATCTGCTTTTTTCAAAGCATTAATAAATACGATGGCACCGTAAATACAATTTCCGGTCCATCAGGTATCATTGAAGGATCATGGGAAGCACAATTTATGCTCCCCAACAAAACAAAACAACTTATAAAAGATGCACTTCTCTCCCCTAGCTCGCATAGAGACCTGTTAAGCTTTAAAGATATCCGCTTAAACGGATACCACCTTGAAACGGTGAGCAAAGAAAACAGAGAATACCTTGATGTAACGTTTCATAAAAACGGTGCTAAAAACACCGTCGAGCGTTTTGAGGGACTCCCGTCGGGTCTCTACCACACAAGGATCAGAGCAATGGAAGCAAACACACTAGAGCACCAGAAGTGCCATAATCAACCAGAATTCAAACTCTGGCACGATAGACTAGGATACCCTGGAAGGAATATGATGCGTCACATCATATCCCAATCCCGTGGAATTGACCCAAAAAGCCTGACGCTACTTCAGAAGGGTGTAAATCCTTGCCCCCTTGTTACAAAGGGAAATTGATTACGAGACCATCCACCTTGAAGGTGGACTCTGAGTCTCCAAGCTTCCTAGAGAGAATACATGGAGACATTTGCAGGCCTATTCACCCCGCAAGTGGACCATTTCGATACTACATGGTACTGATCGACGCATCTTCAAAATGGTCGTATGTGTGCCTCCTGTCCACCCGCAACGTAGCCTTTGCAAAGCTACTTGCACAAATTATAAAGTTGCGGGCACATTTCCCAGACAACCAGATCAAGAAATTGCGTCTGGACAATGCTGGGGAATTCACATCACAAGTCTTCCTAGACTACTGCCAAGCAACCGGCATAGAAGTTGAACATCCTGTAGCTCATGTTCACACCCAGAACGGGTTAGCCGAATCTCTTATAAAGAGACTACAATGGATCGCTCGACCATTGTTGATGCAATGCCAGTTGCCGGTAAGTGCATGGGGACATGCCATATTGCACGCTGCATCGCTGATAAGATTACGACCGTCAGGTAGTCAATCTTATTCTCCGATGTAACTTGCATATGGGAACCCGCCCGATATCTCTCACTTGAGGATATTCAGATGTGCTGTCTATGTCCCCATAGCACCACCGCAGAGAACCAAGATGGGTCCTCAACGGCGTCTTGGTATCTATATTGGTTTCGGCTCACCATCGATCATTAGATACCTCGAACCCCTTACAGGGGACGCCTTTAAAGCACGTCTAGCAGATTGTGAGTTTGATGAAAGCACTTTTCCGAAACTAGGCATTAACGCACAGAAGCCAGAAGCTTCAAAGACCATTACACGGGACACAAAGACTTTATCCCATTTTGATCCGCGTACAAATCAATGTGAAGAAGAGATCCTGAAGATCCTTCAAATTCAAAACGCAGTTCACATTTTACAGGACAAATTCACTGACAATCAGAAGATTGTCAGATCACACGTCCCTGCTGCAAATACGCCAGCTAGGATTGACATACCCAAACATGGATGCAATCCACCTGCAGCAGAAGCGGCCGTACCTCAACAAAAAAGAGGACGACCCCAGGCTCCAAAGATAAGAACCCTCGAAAGAGGAAAAATCCTGGAGCAATAATAACGATACCACCACAGGATGCTGAGCTCAGCCCAGCTACATCTCCACTCCTAACAACCCCTGAAGAGGAAAATATAGGAGAAATATCATTAAATTATGTACGTACTGGGGAGGTACTGGACAGAAAAAGCACAATCATCGATGATAACTTCGCGCTCATTATTGCCACTCACGTCACTGAATACCACGATGAAACCGATCCACCCTCTCTAGCAGAATGTAAACGCAGAGAGGATTGGCCAAAGTGGAACGAGGCAATAGGAGTAGAGCTGGACTCACTCTCGAAACGCAAAGTTTTTGGATGTAGTCCTAACACCAAAGGGTGTTAAACCTGTAGGATATAAGTGGGTATTCGTGAGAAAAAGAAACGAGAAAAATGAGATCGTGCGTTACAAAGCGCGCCTTGTTGCACAAGGTTTTTCCCAACGACCAGGAATAGACTATGAGGATACATATTCCCCGGTCATGGACGCGATCACTTTCCGTTTCATTATAGGCCTATCCACAAAGGAAGGTTTGGATATTCAGCTCATGGACGTTGTGACTGCATACCTATATGGAAATATAGATAAGGACATCTATATGAAAATCCCAGATGGATACAAACTACCGACAAAAATGACAGAAAGACCTCAGGACGTCTACTTTGTCAAACTCCATAGATCACTGTATGGTCTAAAACAGTCAGGTAGAATGTGGTACAACAGACTTAGTGAATTCCTAGTGCAACAAGGATTCACAACAAACGAAGTCTGCCCTTGCATTTTTATAAGAGCAAAGGGAACATGATTTGTAACGGCCAGTATCTTTAGGCGCGTTTTCGTTTGGGCGTGCCAGTATTTTATTTCTGTTATCCAGTTACTTTTCCGTCCGTACGTACCGACGCGGGCGCGTCACTATTTTCGTTTTACCGTGTCGTCAATATTTACCATCAAGTTTTAACTAAAAAATGATTTAACTTAATTATTCTACTAATTACAATTTACTAATTACAAATTTTAATTACGTAATTACCTTAACTCTCTCTAAAACGACAAAGTACACGTTTTGATATCGGATCCCTCTCCCAAAATTTGTCAAACTTGGTTTTTTCGTTAGGCAAAACAACACGTCTCTACAAATGTCTAAAGTTGCATTAACTTCAATCTTAATCTAATTAATACGGGTTTGACAATAGGGGTAGGATGTCTCCTTGTTCATCCTATTAAGTTAGACATCTCCACCATCAACCAACCTGCAAAATCTCCCACCTTCACGACTATCGTAATCTGCAAACCCATCTCCTTACAAACAAATCATCCATCAAAACCAAACCACAATTTTCCAAATCTGTTAATTATTTCCAGATTACAAATCCAAGACTACCGCAAACCAAATTCTCAAACCAATTTCAGCACAAATCAAACTTCAGCCCCAAAATCAATCCACAACCACAATCAAACCCATCAAATTCTTTTTCCCCAAATCATCAAATCAGCCCAAAATCACAAATCACAAAATTTCAGCAATTGAAACTTGAGGGATAGAATTCAGATCTGAAATACAATTTCAGATCTAGAAACGAGATCAAACTTCATCAGAAAATTCCCTCTTCTTTTCTCCGTCGACTGGAGACGATCACCAACCCAAGCCACGCGCCGGCCGGAGAGCCCTCACCCCTCCCTCTCACCTGCGCAAGCCGCCGCCGCCGTGAGGAATCGCGCGCGCCGCCCAGCAAACGAGCCGCCGCCGCCGCCCAGGAGCGCGCGCCGCCGCCTGCGCCAGGCCGAAGGCCGCGCCGCCCGCTGTCGCCGGAGGAGAGCCGCCGGATCCGTCGTCCCCTCTTCCACTATCGTCGCGCGTGGTGAGCCCCTTCTTCCTTTTTATTTTTCGCAAGGCCCTTCGTTGTTTCTTGTTGCCTGGAGATTTGTAAACACAAAATGAAAATGATAAGGAGAGTTGGGTTACAGAGAAAGAAGAGAGGATGCCAATTTTTTTTTAATAAAAATAAATAAGAGTTGCAGCCTTATCTTATTAAAAGTGTTAGGTAAAGGAAATGAGAGTGAGAGGGGACAGCTTGGCATTGAAAGAGTTGCAGCCTTATCATATTAAAAGAGTTGCAGCCAATTTTTTTTAAATTAAGTAATATACTTAGCATTGAAACAAAAAAATGAGTACAGAAAGTGGGTGACAGCCTTGGTTGAGTATGTAACCGTACCCTTAGATATTGAAGAGAGAATGTGATGTATGCATAAGATAAATATTAAATAGGTTTCATAATATAAGTTGTAGTATGTAAGGTTCCTATGTAACTGTACCCTTATGATGCCATTGTAATTAGTAACACATTTAGACATCACCCTAGCCAGAGAACCCGATAAAATTAGACGAACCCACTTTAAGGATTAACTGGATATTTTGACTTATCTCGCTATAGATCTAATCCAGTGATTTGTTTAACCAAAACAGCGAACCGGACTCACCGTAACGCAACGCTCGAACCCACGCGACCAATACGACCAGAAACAGGCAAGTGATACTTGCCAGTAATTATTTAGGCCGTGTTTTAGGCCAATTTGTAAGATTGTGTAAAAGAGACTAGGCGGTGAAATGATAGTCGCCTAGACGCCCTATTTGATCTAGTTTGACAACGAAACTAGATCCGACACTTTACCTGCTTTCATTCATGCTGCCATGCCATGTTTAAATTTCAATTAACGGTACGCACTTTATCTGCTCATTGCCATGTCATGTCATGCATCATATGTTCTTCATGATTGAGTAGCACACGCTACAAATGTTATTGCTATTGAGGCTAGGTGCACCCCTATGCCAAATGAAAAACACTTCCTGGCTCGTGATCCAGAAGCGAGCACAGTGTTGTTGGGAAACCAACGCTCGATACACGTGGAGGGGTCGGGTTAAGCGACCACTCAGCGTAGAAGTGTGCCCGTACAGCCACTTCAGCTGTAAGGCGTAAACTCTGTGCACAATGTGAAAAGTTAATGTTTCGTGAAAATCGTGAAATAGTGTTTTCGTAGTTTCTGCTACGACGTGCATGCATCATGTCATTTAAACTATTGCACTCTTTAAATGTCATTTCATATTGTTTAGAACTGCTAGTCGTTTTCTATATTTTTATCCTTGCACAAAAGTTATCCGCTTTCCTTGGGAGACTTTTGCTGACATGTGCCCTTTTCTCTTTGGGTGTCACATGTCAGACTTTGAGACAGAGCAGGTAGCAGAGGACGAGCAGTTTGTGGACGCTGAGTTTGAGGTCTCTACTGAGACCGAGTTCGAGGACACCGGTGACCAGTCCTAGTCTCACCTAGAGACTTCTTTAGTTGTTGCTGCTTTTATAGTTACTGTTAGATTTCGGTGTGTAGCACCTATATATCTCGATGTTTATGTTTCGGCCGTGCTTTAGGCCTTGTTCAGACTTGTACTATTATGACTATTCTGTGATGATGTAATATTTGTTGGATGTTGTTGGTGGATGTCCTTTTATCTGCTTTATTGTTGTTGTTGTTTCGTCGCAATGCAAGGACCTGCTACTTTTCGAAAAAATTTTACAGACGCTTATCAGACTGCAGCTTCACAGCTCCACGTCTGAGCGGACCTTCTCACGTCTCGCCTTCCATATTAGGGAAGCGGGGCGTGACAGGTTTTAGTGGTGGCCCATGCAGGTCTCTTCTTTGCATCTGTGAAATATCGGAACAACAATAATGATAACAACATCCATTTAAATATTCGAAACATTCGAGTCATGATTAAGTCTAATCTGAACATTTCCTTGTCTTAGATGGCCGGTAGACGCGTTACCCGAGGAGCTGGTAGTGGGTCTGGAGCTGGTGGTGGAGCAGGACGTGTTGCGGATGCTGATAGAGAACCCACCACGGCTGAGATGATGAGGATGATGCATCAGATGATGCAAGTTCAGCAGGGCATGCTTCAGAATGCCCCTCGCTTCGAGCCGGGAGCGAAGCAATTTCGGGAGCTGGGCCCGTCATATTTCACTGGGTCAGAAGGATCATTAGCTGCGGATGAATGGATGAAGAACACAGAGGATAATCTGCTTCTCTCGAAGGTTAACCCGGTCGGATGGGTTGACTTGGTAAAGAAGCAACTGAAGGATAATGCCCGCAGTTGGTGGGAGTCAGAAGAGCAGATGTTATTGAAGCCTATCCCCTGGGCCACTTTCAAGGCGAGATTTAATGAGGAGTATTTTCCTCAAGCTGCCAGGAGGGAGCTGATGCAGCAGTTCATCAATCTGAAGCAAGGAAATCTGACGGTGCATCAGTACCACCAAGAGTTCATGAGACTGAGTCGCTTTGCGCCGAAGATGGTGGAGACTGCTGACGATCGAGCTCAGAGATTCTTACAGGGTTTATCTTTGGAGCTGCAGAGTCTGATTTTCTCTTCGGACTTAGACTCTTACCAGAAGTTGTTGATAGCTGCCAAGAGACAGGAGCTGATTGCCAATCAGAAGAGAGGGCAGTATTCAGGTGCTGGAAAGAGGCCTATGGAGCAGGCCAGAGCTGTGGTTAGGCCTGGGTTCAAGCCTAATCAGTCCGTTCAGTTTAAGAGACCAGGTGGGCCTACTCCGAAGTTCTGCCATTTTTGTGGCAAGGCTGGTCATGTGAAGGAGCAGTGCAGGAGGTTTCTGGGCCAGTGCTTGATTTGTGGCGACGCTACGCATTCAGCGAAGGATTGTCGACATGCAAATCAACTTCAGAAGGCATCAGCCAGAGTTCAGCAGCAGAGAGCTCCAGTAGTCGCTGGACGTGGAGCGCCTCTCATTCCCCAGAAGCAGGCTTTCCAGCAGGCTGTTCAGCCTAAGAGGCAAGCCTTCACGATGACTGCAGTGGAGGCAGAGACTGAGGACGGAGTTATTGCAGGTAACTTCTATACTAGTCTTCCTTATTTATGCATTGTATTTGATTAGTTATATCCATGTTAATTTAGTTGCATATTACCCTTAGGTGTCATCTTAGTTTCATCTCACCCGGCCATGACCCTGTTCGATTCTGGAGCTTCCATGTGCATCCTATCTCGGAAGTTCGTAGTCGAACACTCGATACCCACCTATACACTTCCCAAGTGTTGGAACATTACAACTGGGAATGGTGTAGTGAAGGTTGCACTGGGATGTAGACCATGCCCATTGGTGATTAGTGGACACGAACTATATGCTAATTTCATTGTCCATGACCTACCCAACTTTGATGCTATTCTCGGCATTGACTGGTTAGGAGCTTTTTATGCCACGATCGACTGTCACCGGAAGAAAGTGGTCTTCGAAATTCCTGACCACCCAGTGTTCGAGTTTGTCGGTGGAGGAAGTTCGCTTGGACCTGTCAAGTTTCGAGCCCAGCCTTACCAATTGACCATTGCATCTATGATTGCTGAACCAGAGAAGCCTGCAGTAGTGAGAGATTTCGAAGACGTCTTCCCTAAAGACATTTCTGGACTGCCGCCCGATCGAGCGTTGGAGTTCGGCATCGATCTTATGCCAGGAGCTCAGCCAATTTCGAAGGCGCCGTACCGTATGGCTCCTGCAGAATTAGAAGAGCTGAGGAAGCAGTTAGATGAGCTACTACAGAAGGGTTTCATTCATCCCAGCGTATCTCCCTGGGGTGCACCCGTCTTGCTAGTAAAGAAGAAAGACGGCTCTAGAAGAATGTGCATTGATTATCGGGAGTTGAATCAGATCACAGTGAAGAACAAATACCCGCTGCCCCGTATTGATGATATCTTTGATCAGCTTGGTGGATCGAGGGTATTTTCGAAGTTGGATCTCCGGAGCGGATACCATCAAGTCAGAGTCAAGAAGGAAGATGTGCTCAAGACCGCTTTTCGGACTAAGTACGGGCATTACGAATTCGTTGTCATGCCATTCGGTGTGACCAACGCTCCTGCTGTGTTCATGAATCTCATGAACCTTATCTTTTACGACTTCCTTGACAAGTTCGTAGTGATCTTCATAGACGACATCTTGGTGTACTCGAAGAGTGAGGAAGAGCATGCAGAACATCTGAAGATAGTATTGGAGACACTCCGTCACCATAGACTGTATGCCAAGTACAGCAAATGCGAATTCTGGCTAGATAGAATTGCATTCCTTGGACATGTAGTATCGGGAGCTGGTATCTCAGTGGATCCGGAGAAGGTCAAAGCAGTCAGAGAATGGCCTACACCTCGATCGGCATCGGACATCAGGAGTTTCCTTGGATTGGCTGGATACTACCGTAGATTTATCAAGGATTTCTCGAAGATAGCTGAGCCAATGACGAAATTGACAAGGAAGGATGTTAAGTTCAATTGGTCAGACTCTTGTGAGCAAGCTTTTTCTACCTTGAAGGAGAGACTGACTACTGCACCAGTCTTAGCTATTCCGGACAGAAGCGGAGGCTTCGAAATTTTCTGCGACGCATCAGGCAAGGGACTTGGATGCGTTCTGCACCAGCACAATCATGTGGTCGCATATGCTTCGCGACAGTTGAAGATCCATGAGAAGAATTATCCGACCCATGATTTGGAGCTAGCCGCTGTCGTCTTTGCACTGAAGATCTGGCGACATTTCTTACTGAGTGAGAAAGTGAAAATTTTCACTGATCACAAAAGTTTGAAATATATATTCACTCAGAAGGAGCTGAATATGAGACAGCGTAGATGGTTGGAATTGATGACAGACTACGACATCGATCTACAGTATCATCCTGGGAAGGTGAATGTCGTACCAGATGCCTTGAGTCGACTGCCCGAAGTGATGATTCTTACATCTCAGTGGAGATTGCAGCAGTATCTGCGAAGGATGAATGTTGAAGCTGTACTACCAGGAGTCACATCGTCGTTGATGAACATGCAGATTCAATCGACGATCGTGGATCGAATCAAGACTGCTCAAGCTGGAGATGCTAAGTTAAAGAAGATCAGAGAACAAGTCGAAGCAGGACTTCGGACAGATTTTCTGATTCATGCGGATGGATCATTAAGATATGGTAGCAGGATCTGCGTACCTGCAGGAGATGTCAGAGAGGAGTTGATGAATGAGGCTCACAGTTCGCCTTATTCTATTCATCCTGGAGGTACTAAGATGTACACGGATCTTCGTCAAAATTTCTGGTGGCATGGAATGAAGAGAAGTGTGGCACGAAGCGTTGCCAAGTGCCATGTGTGTCAGCAAGTTAAAGCTGAACATCATCGCATTGCTGGACTATTACAACCACTGCCGATTCCAGAATGGAAGTGGCAGCACATCACGATGGACTTCGTGACTGGCTTGCCTCGGAGCACCAAGCAGAACGATGCGATCTGGGTCATCGTTGATCGATTGACCAAGTCCGCGCACTTTATACCTTTCCGAGTTGGGCAATCCACAGAGATATTAGCAAGGAAGTATATGGAGGTAATGACCTAACTCATACCTTAATAGTTTCCTTCTAGTACTAGTCGTGATGTGAATTATGTCGTGTAGGAGATCGTGCGCTTGCATGGAGTCCCTGTGAGCATTGTATCAGATCGTGATACGAGATTCACGTCTCAGTTCTGGAAGAGTCTGCAGACCAATCTGGGTACCAGTCTGAAGTTCAGTACTGCGTATCACCCGCAGACGGATGGACAGTCGGAGCGCACTATTCAGATCTTGGAAGATATGCTGAGAGCTTGCATGTTGGATCTCAAGGGTTCATGGGAGGATCATTTGCACCTGGTGGAGTTCTCCTACAACAACAGCTATCAGGCGAGCATTGGCATGGCGCCTTTTGCTGCTCTCTACGGGAGAAAATGTCGATCACCGTTGAGTTGGGACGACGTTGGCGATAGAGAACTCTTGGGGCCAGAGATGATAGTGGAAGCAGTTGATGTTGTGCGTGATATCAGAGATAAGATTCGGATCGCCCAGGACCGTTACAAGCATTGGGCAGATGCTAAACGGCGTCCTCTGGAGTTTCAGCCAGGAGATCATGTGTTTCTGAAGATCTCACCGAATCGAGGAGTGATTCGATTTGGGAAGAGAGGCATGCTTAGTCCAAGATATATTGGACCATTCGATGTGCTAGAGCGAGTTGGAGAAGTAGCTTATCGCTTAGCTTTGCCACCGTCCTTGGAGGGAGTTCATGACGTCTTTCATGTGTCTCAGCTCCGTCGTTATATTAGCGACCCTTCTCATGCTGTGGACTACTATGAGATTACTGTTCGGCCAGATCTGACATACGAACAGCAACCAGTGGAGATCCTAGATCGACGTCAGAAAGTCTTCAGGAACAGGACTGTTGATCTAGTCAGAGTGATGTGGCGTCGTGACTCGCCAGGAGAGTCTACCTGGGAGCGAGAAGATGAGATACGAGAGCGTTATCCATATTTGTTTTCTACTCCTTAGTTGATGAGAATTCCGAGGACGGAATTTTTCCTAAGGTGGGTAGAATGTAACGGCCAGTATCTTTAGGCACGTTTTCGTTTGGGCGTGCCAGTATTTTATTTCTGTTATCCAGTTACTTTTCCGTCCGTACGTACCGACGCGGGCGCGTCACTATTTTCGTTTTACCGTGTCGTCAATATTTACCATCAAGTTTTAACTAAAAAATGATTTAACTTAATTATTCTACTAATTACAATTTACTAATTACAAATTTTAATTACGTAATTACCTTAACTCTCTCTAAAACGACAAAGTACACGTTTTGATATCGGATCCCTCTCCCAAAATTTGTCAAACTTGGTTTTTTCGTTAGGCAAAACAACACGTCTCTACAAATGTCTAAAGTTGCATTAACTTCAATCTTAATCTAATTAATACGGGTTTGACAATAGGGGTAGGATGTCTCCTTGTTCATCCTATTAAGTTAGACATCTCCACCATCAACCAACCTGCAAAATCTCCCACCTTCACGACTATCGTAATCTGCAAACCCATCTCCTTACAAACAAATCATCCATCAAAACCAAACCACAATTTTCCAAATCTGTTAATTATTTCCAGATTACAAATCCAAGACTACCGCAAACCAAATTCTCAAACCAATTTCAGCACAAATCAAACTTCAGCCCCAAAATCAATCCACAAACACAATCAAACCCATCAAATTCTTTTTCCCCAAATCATCAAATCAGCCCAAAATCACAAATCACAAAATTTCAGCAATTGAAACTTGAGGGATAGAATTCAGATCTGAAATACAATTTCAGATCTAGAAACGAGATCAAACTTCATCAGAAAATTCCCTCTTCTTTTCTCCGTCGACTGGAGACGATCACCAACCCAAGCCACGCGCCGGCCGGAGAGCCCTCACCCCTCCCTCTCACCTGCGCAAGCCGCCGCCGCCGTGAGGAATCGCGCGCGCCGCCCAGCAAACGAGCCGCCGCCGCCGCCCAGGAGCGCGCGCCGCCGCCTGCGCCAGGCCGAAGGCCGCGCCGCCCGCTGTCGCCGGAGGAGAGCCGCCGGATCCGTCGTCCCCTCTTCCACTATCGTCGCGCGTGGTGAGCCCCTTCTTCCTTTTTATTTTTCGCAAGGCCCTTCGTTGTTTCTTGTTGCCTGGAGATTTGTAAACACAAAATGAAAATGATAAGGAGAGTTGGGTTACAGAGAAAGAAGAGAGGATGCCAATTTTTTTTAATAAAAATAAATAAGAGTTGCAGCCTTATCTTATTAAAAGTGTTAGGTAAAGGAAATGAGAGTGAGAGGGGACAGCTTGGCATTGAAAGAGTTGCAGCCTTATCTTATTAAAAGAGTTGCAGCCAATTTTTTTTAAATTAAGTAATATACTTAGCATTGAAACAGAAAAATGAGTACAGAAAGTGGGTGACAGCCTTGGTTGAGTATGTAACCGTACCCTTAGATATTGAAGAGAGAATGGGATGTATGCATAAGATAAATATTAAATAGGTTTCATAATATAAGTTGTAGTATGTAAGGTTCCTATGTAACCGTACCCTTATGATGCCATTGTAATTAGTAACACATTTAGACATCACCCTAGCCAGAGAACCCGATAAAATTAGACGAACCCACTTTAAGGATTAACTGGATATTTTGACTTATCTCGCTATAGATCTAATCCAGTGATTTGTTTAACCAAAACAGCGAACCGGACTCACCGTAACGCAACGCTCGAACCCACGCGACCAATACGACCAGAAACAGGCAAGTGATACTTGCCAGTAATTATTTAGGCCGTGTTTTAGGCCAATTTGTAAGATTGTGTAAAAGAGACTAGGCGGTGAAATGATAGTCGCCTAGACGCCCTATTTGATCTAGTTTGACAACGAAACTAGATCCGACACTTTACCTGCTTTCATTCATGCTGCCATGCCATGTTTAAATTTCAATTAACGGTACGCACTTTATCTGCTCATTGCCATGTCATGTCATGCATCATATGTTCTTCATGATTGAGTTGCACACGCTACAAATGTTATTGCTATTGAGGCTAGGTGCACCCCTATGCCAAATGAAAAACACTTCCTGGCTCGTGATCCAGAAGCGAGCACAGTGTTGTTGGGAAACCAACGCTCGATACACGTGGAGGGGTCGGGTTAAGCGACCACTCAGCGTAGAAGTGTGCCCGTACAGCCACTTCAGCTGTAAGGCGTAAACTCTGTGCACAATGTGAAAAGTTAATGTTTCGTGAAAATCGTGAAATAGTGTTTTCGTAGTTTCTGCTACGACGTGCATGCATCATGTCATTTAAACTATTGCACTCTTTAAATGTCATTTCATATTGTTTAGAACTGCTAGTCGTTTTCTATATTTTTATCCTTGCACAAAAGTTATCCGCTTTCCTTGGGAGACTTTTGCTGACATGTGCCCTTTTCTCTTTGGGTGTCACATGTCAGACTTTGAGACAGAGCAGGTAGCAGAGGACGAGCAGTTTGTGGACGCTGAGTTTGAGGTCTCTACTGAGACCGAGTTCGAGGACACCGGTGACCAGTCCTAGTCTCACCTAGAGACTTCTTTAGTTGTTGCTGCTTTTATAGTTACTGTTAGATTTCGGTGTGTAGCACCTATATATCTCGATGTTTATGTTTCGGCCGTGCTTTAGGCCTTGTTCAGACTTGTACTATTATGACTATTCTGTGATGATGTAATATTTGTTGGATGTTGTTGGTGGATGTCCTTTTATCTGCTTTATTGTTTTTGTTGTTTCGTCGCAATGCAAGGACCTGCTACTTTTCGAAAAAATTTTACAGACGCTTATCAGACTGCAGCTTCACAGCTCCACGTCTGTGCGGACCTCCTCACGTCTCGCCTTCCATATTAGGGAAGCGGGGCGTGACATGATTCGTGATTATAGCCGTCTACGTAGACGACCTGAACATCATCGGATCTCCTGAAGAGATAGATGAGATATCCAAAAGTCTCACACAGACTTTTGAGATGAAGGACCTTGGCAAAACGAAGTTATGCCTAGGCTTACAAATCGAACACTTAAGCGGAGGAAACCTGTTACACCAATCGACATACACAAAGAAAGTGCTGAAAAACTTTCTTATGGACAAATGCCATCCGCTTAGCACACCAATGGTCTTTCGATCATTGGAGGTCGACACAGACCCCTTCCGACCGCTGGAAGAGGGGGAGGAAACACTGGGTCCTGAAGTACCATACTTAAGCGCAATTGGAGCACTCATATACCTGGCAAACTGCACGCGTCCCGATATAGCGTTCGCAGTTAACTTACTAGCCAGATACAGTTCTGCGCCCTCAAAGCGCCACTGGAACAGAGTTAAGCAACTTCTGCGCTACCTCCAAGGGTCTGTGGACATGGGACTATACTTCAAGAAAGGTGTATCCTCTGACTTGGTCGGTTATGCAGATGCATGATACTGGTCCGACCCACATACCGCAAAGTCCCAGACCGGTTTTGTGTTCACATACGGTGGGACAACCATCTCATGGAGATCCGTGAAGCAGACATCGACAGCAAACTCATCCAACCACTCCGAGCTCATTGTGATCCACGAAGCTAGCAGAGAATTCTTTTGGCTTCGATCAGTCATCAACCACATCCTCAAGACCACCGGCCTGAAGATGGGAGATCTTGGACCTACCACCATGTATGAAGACAATGCTGCCTGCATCGCTCAACTACGAGGTGGCTACATCAAAGGTGACAGGACGAAGCACATATCCCCCAAGCTCTTCTGGACACATGAACAACAAGTGAACAACCAGATCGACATCCAGCAGATCCAGTCTTGCGACAACCTGGCAGACCTGTTCACTAAAGCTTTGCCTCGCAGCACCTTTAGAAAACTTGTACTAGGAATTGGGATGAGACAGTTGAGAGATTTACAAGCCTGAAGCGTGTAGTTATCCCCCGTCAATTCCTTTGAGTTTCATTCTTGCGACCGTACTCCCCAGGCGGAGTGTTTCACGCGTTAGCTTACTTGGGGCTCCAAAAAAACATTTATTTCTTTATTTACCACTAGCTGTGTGGGCGCTTTCCTTGCTAAAGCATGCATCATTTGATGAAAGCACTCCAGTCCAGTCGCCTCCGATCAGTGGCGTGTCAACCACCGGTTTCAAAGTAGCTCCTCACCTCACTACCTCGTAAGGGCGTTGAGACCATAGCATGTTACACAAAAGCGCCTCGCGTCCTCCGGAGCAAGCCTCTACCGATGGTTGTTCCCTATCTCGACCTTCGGTGGGTGCTATAGCAGGAGGCTTTCTGTCATCAGGGACGTTGTTTGCAGCATTTTCTGGTCGTACATCGTGAATAACCAAATTCCAATTGAAATGAAATCTTTAGGAGGAATCAATGAAAATCTTTAGGAGGAATCAATGAAACGACATCAATTCAAATCCTGGATCTTCGAATTGAGTAATGTTGTGCTGTACTCTTTTTCTTTGGCTACTGGTTTTTCCCACTGGATTTTCCATAGCCAAAGGTTTTAACGAGGCAGCCACATCAACTCTGGATCCAGAAGTATCCACCTCTGATGTTATCCATCGATCAGGGGAAGTTACAGAGACTTGTACTCTTTTCCCTTAGCCACTGGTTTTTCCCACTGGGTTTTCCTTGGCAAAGGTTTTAATGAGGCAAGTACTCTTAAACTTAAGGATCCAGAAGTATCCATTGACACATGATCAGATAAGCTCTTTGAACCCTGAAGCGTTCATCACGGCTTACAACAATGGATGGATAAGGGGAAGTGTTATAAACGGGCTTTTGGTGGGCCTACCCGTTAGTGGGTATCCACCCATTATGTAACCCTACCACTATAAATACAGAGCTATAGATTCCATAGCCACTACGTTTACAACAATTTTGAATTTTTAACCACAAATTTTCAAAAAAAATGGCAAAATTTGTAAATAATTCCAAAAAGCGTGTAGGTTTAAAAATAATTACGAAAATCAACCAAGTTCGGCCACGTGAACGGCCAGAGAGGTGACTGGGTGTTGATGGGACAAAGTTCCATTTGGCCATGGTGGCGAATTTTCATTTGGCCACTGATCAAATTGGCCTAATCGACAAATTTATAAACTTGCGTTTACATCCATTTTGTATAAAATTTTGTTTTATTATTATTATTTTGGTTTCGGTCCGAAACAATTTCCTAAAAATTCTTTAAAAATAACTATAAATCTCGAAATATTAAGAAACTAATGAAATAAGTTTTGTCAAAATTTTCAGAACAAAGAATAACATGTTTTGAGGCTAAAGTTGTTAATGGGGTAAATATTATTAAAATAATTTAAAACAACTTTAGCATCAAAATATGCTATTCGTAGTCTAAATAATTTGACAAAAATTATTTTCATTAGTTTTTCAATATTTTGATATTTATGATAATTTTAAAATAAATTTAAGAAATTTTTTGTAGAACCGAAACCTAATAATAATAATAATAATAATAAAACAAACTCTCATTTTTAAAACCGACAATTGGGCCAACAACGACCCAAAATGATTTTTAAATTGGTCGGGGCTGCAACGTCAGTCAATTAATATGTATTTAAGAATGATCGTTTGTTTTATTATTATTTTTAGGTTTCTGCTCTGGAAAAATAATTAGGGTTTCTGTCTTATAAAACAGTATTTCCCCCCTCTGCCCTCACCTGCCCCCGCACACATACCTCTTCTTTCACCGGTCTGTCGCCCCTCTCCCCCCCACACAGACTTGGGTAATTTTTAATGGCAAACTTGTAAGTGGTATATGGACGGAGTAAAAAAATTTAATGCCAAACTTGTAAATAAGTGGTATGTGCGTGGAGTAAAACGGTTGGTGCACAAATGAACTCCCAAAAGTCTAGTATCGCATATTTTTTCGAACGATCGGGACCGTTCATTTTGATTTCATATTCTAAAACCCCAAACCACCAATATTGGGCGAGCTCAAAAAGGTTTTGATCGTTTATCCATCCGTAACAAATTTAACGGTTTCGCAACAATAGCACATGTTGTAATTGGTAGATGAACGAACAAAACACGTTGGGCTCATAAAAAATTGGATGCTTTGGGACATTAAAATATGAAATCAAAATGAACTCTTTGAAAAAACATGGGATGTTGAGACTTTTTGAGGCCGCCTCCACTCATTTTTCATATACCCATTATTCCATACACATAAATTTATTTGTAAATTATGCCTTCAAATAAATTGTAAGCAATACACATGCTCTTGGGCATGCAATAGTCTAACACACATTTAAATAAATTGTATGCATTCACATAACCAAAATAATTCACAGAGTCAAATCATCTACATCTAGTTTTAAATACATATAATTATTTTTAAAAATAATCAGTCCATGCTTTCAAAATAATCTAAGATTCTATGATACTAATACAAAACATGCACAAATAATCAAAAATCCAACTACAAAGAACATATCCAAGTGTTAATTTCAAGTACAAATAACAAGTCACACAGCAAAGCATGTCCAAGTACTGATAAACAAATTCAAACACGATTGAATCATTTTCCCGAACAGAGCTATACATATGTTAAACAAACAATCTTAAAATTATGGCAATTATGGCTCGAGCTCAGCTCCCCCCAAGCCTTCCGCACTGCCATTACTTGCTTTGGCCTCGGAGACCATCTCGGCGAGGAAGTCGAAGATGTCGGTGGCCATGACCGCGGCCGCCACGTCCTCCTTGTGCAAGGTCCTCCTCTTCCCCTGCAGGGTCACCATCCACGCCCGAACGGTGAGCTCCTCGATGAAGAGCTCGCAGGCCTTGGAGAAGACTATGGGGGCCTCGCCCGATATCATCTTCACGTCCTCCCCCGACTTCTTCATGATCTTCTTGATCCTCGCCAGCGGCAGGGAGTGGGGCCCGGTCCTGCCGGCTATGCCTCCGGAGAGTATGCCGGAATAGGTCCCAGCCTGCCTCATTACTTGGTTTTCTTTCTTTCTTTCCTTACTTTTTTGGGAGCTTGTTTAATAGGGAGGGTTTGAAAGTGTGAGGACGGTTGAAAGTGCTGCTGCCGGCCTCGTTGAGGCTAAATGCCGGCCAAAGTAGAGTCAAATAACAATAGAGAATTGATTTGTGCTAAGTAACAAATCAAAATATAGTAGAGAGAAACGCTTATGATTTGCTGAACAAGTGAAGAGATGTGACCTGTGATTTTGATGAAGAGAGATTTGTTAGAGCTGAGATGCTGATGAGAGGGGACGAAATGATCATGTGACAAAAAATGAGCTTTTTTATTGGCAAAACAATAGGAATGCTACTCATTTGAAAATGGACTGCTTAAATTTACTGCATCATTAGGGTTTTAAGAGCTGTCAATTGCTAGAACAGCGTAGATATGCAGAATCAGTGTATATTTTGTCAATATGCAGCATGACATAATAAACGATCACATTGTTGTAGTCTAGACGAAGCAATTATCATTCGAAATATATTCTGCATACTGTTAGGAAAGAAAAGAAAAGAAAATAAAAGGCAGAGATGGAAAGAAATCATCGGAGGTTGTCTTTTGGTTATGTCCATGTTATTTTTTTCTTCTGTTCAGAAAGCTATATTATAAATTTTCAGAAAAAAAGAACATGCAATATATAATACGTACTAGAAATTACTCATGCACGCACATAGTACACGGGCACAAAAAAAAAACCCCACCCACATGATGCAGAACCTACGCTTAGTGGTAAAGGAGAGAGAAAAGAGTGTGTGAGTGAGTGTATTGTCTGGGGTTAAAAGGGAGAAAAGTCTCAATAACAACCCTATAAATTGGGGGGGATAAAGAGCGAATAAGTTCGACCCTTAAATAGTCGGGGTCAAAGTGGAGTGCAGAGGTCTCAATGGCAAACACGTAAATTCTTCAATGGCAAACTTGTAAATTCTGCATATGACAAACATGCAATTAAGTGGGGGTGTGGTGGGGTTTTTGGGTGAGGGGGTGTTTGCCCATGGGTGATGAGTCAAGATGGCCAAACGGCCCGAAAGCCCGCGGCCCAACCTGCCCGGCCCTGCCCGGCCGGGCCGGGCTTTCGGGAGGGGGCGACCTGGCCCGCGGACGGGCCGGGCCCAGCCGGTGGCCCGGGTGCAACCGGCCCGACCCGGCCGCTTTCATTGTATTTTCCCCCTACTGGTTTGTTCCTTACTTAATTTTTTTTTCCACAAATGGGTTACTTAATTTGTTCCCTACTTAATTTTGTTTCACAAATGGGCTCCTTAAATTGTTCATCCTTAAAATTTTCCCATATATAATAGTTCATCCTTAATTTACTCCGTAATTTGTTCCTCCTTATTTTTTTACTCATTAATTTTCTCCTTATTTTGTTCATCCTTAATAAAATAGTATGTTATCTTTAAAAAAATTTATACTAGGTATAAATATTATTTTTCATTTTATTAAGATTTTTAATGAATTTTAAATATTTAAAAAAATTATATATATTTAATTAATTTAATAGGCCTGACCCGTGCTAGTCTGGGCCTCGGGCCGGGCTTCCGTCAGGCCACCGGGTTGGGCCAGCCCGGCCCAGGTCACCCGGTCAAACGGCCCGGCCCGGCCCGTGGCCCGGTCGGATCCCGGGCCGGGCCGGGCCGGCCCGATGGCCACCTTGAATGATGGGACGCTGCCACACAACGACACAGGACAAACCCGTGGGCAGTCACCCTCATTTGTATAATGTATGACTAAATTGCTTGATTGATAATTTTGATAGTTCAAAGGGGTATTCACAAAAAAATTCCCAAACGTTTGGGGTATCTTTCAAATTAATACCCTGAACGTTTAAGTCGTACACAACAATACCTTTTTTGCGTGTTTTAGCTAACGAACGACAACATCGTTAAATTATACCCGTTTTGCCCCTGATCGAGGCTCACAAAAAGTACCTTAACGTTTGTAGTATCTTTCAAATTAATACCCTAACGTTTGTGGTATCTTTCAAGTTAATACCATAACGTTTGGGGAATCTTTCAAGTTAATATCCGCTTGGGCCCATGTTTAGCTGCGAGCCCATGTTGCAACATCTTGAACAGATGATCGTCGGAGATGGCTCGACTCCAATTCTTGCTCACGGACTTGAGACGGCACAATGATTTGAAGGAAATCTGAGAGAGGATACTATAGATTATGACCTCAGCAGGCAAGCAGCGTGTCGTCTGCTCACGTGACCACAACGACACGATCTCACGCGGATGTGCCACACATCTTCTTCAGGCCGTTACCAACGGGTCGATCCAACATATACGTAGCCACCAACTTTATCAGAGGAAAGGCTTGACATGCTTTATAATAGGAGCACGTGTTCCGCTTTATTATTGGGGCACGATAACTACTTGCATGACTTAGATCCCGACAAATCCTCTGTAACGACCCGCTCTCGGGGGCCCGTTACTTATTTGGTTTATTTGCAGGTTCCGCAGTTTACCAGTGAAATCAGCATAGCCACAACTCAGAGATGCATCACAATACTCAAAACCAGCGTACAGATGTTATTAGAGTCCAAATTAAAGTACAACAACCACCAGCACACTTTCTAAAAAGAAGTGTGGAAAAGTAAATACTCAGTACAACCCACACACCAACAGTAAAGTAAATAAAACTTTGCAGCTTCAGGGTCAAGTGTATGCTCCACGAACTCTGGGGCAATCTCCTTGATCAGGTCTTCGTCTGCCGGTGCCATAAATGGAACCGAAGGTAAGTCACAACAATTCTAGCGATAGAAAAAGAGGAGTGCACAAATATGGAGCAGTCTATAGTAAACAAGTGCGAAAAGTAAAGCAGGGACAGACAAGCATGCAAGTGCGATAAGTAAAGTACATCTGTCAAGCATGCAAGGGTGTCAAGTAAAGTAAAGGTGACCGAGCAAGTACAACTAGTAATGAAGATAGCAATGACGCTAGCAATGACAATTGCAATAGTGAGAGTACTTATGTCTATTCTAGTTCGTGACTTATAACGGGAAGTACAGTGAGCAACCAAGAGGCCAACTCTTGCCGCGGATGCTACCTGGGCGAACCAATTCTCTGAGTACTGTGCAATAATCTGTGATCTGTGATCTGTGATGGTTGTCACCGGCACTGTTATGGGTTGCTAGAACCCGCACGGTGACAACAAAGTCTGGACTAGTCGCTCCCGCACTTCCGCAATTATAAGTTACCCCAAAACCCCAAGTGGCTGTGTAGATTACCGTTCTTTGCAGTTTTACGAGTCATTTACTGTTATCACATTTCCAGTTACAATCTTTTTGTCAAGCATGTCAATCTGTTCAGGTCAATAACTGTTCTGAGACTAGATGTTAAGTCCTATGTTTATACGCGTTAACGATACTCCAAAGATCTTTGCTTGTTGAAAAGTCAAGGCAGAAACCTCAAGAGAGAATGTCAGTCCTGAGCAATGTGTGAAGTCCAACAACTAAGGTACCGATCCATGCTTCGAGCATGCAGTGTTTCCATTAAGTACACTAGCTAGATTTCTAAAGCTAGAATTTACTGTGACTTACAATCTTCGAGATGATGGTAGTGGGCCGAGACTGGATCTAGTGCGGATGCACGAGATTCGATGCCTGCAAACACAAGAACAACTAGTTAGAGAATACACTATTTCTTATTTATTTAACTTGGTCGTTTTGATTTTTAAAACTGTTGAAACGGTGTCGGAAAGCGTTCTAAATTTTTTATATAGGCTATATAGGATAAAAATAGTTTTATTGCAGGAAGGAATATTTTTCTGAAGTCCATAGTAATTTTTATAATTTTTAGAAACTCAAAATAGTTTAAAAACCCAGATTATTTAAGTTACGCGTATCTTCCGTAATTTCTTACGGGAGCAATACAAGTCGGAATGACTAGAGTGAACAGTCAAAATGACCGTCTCGAAGCTATTATCACATATAATTTTATCAAATATTAGTGTACGTAAAATCAGCGAGTTACGATTTTTAGGACGATTTATACCTATTTAATTTCTAAGTTCAAAAATTTATTCTGGGAAAAGTAGGCGTCTGATCGTAGTGAGACTAGCACCATTGGATCCGAAATGTCGTTTCTGATTTTCTGTGGCTATCCACACATTTTTCTAGGCCCTGTATAATTAGTTATGGATTAAAAACCAATAAACCCTATTATTAATTATTTAATAAATCGAAAATAGGAATTTTCCTCATATTTACAAGTTTGCCATTCGAGCAAACTTACGCTGCTTCGTCTTCGACCATCGGCGAGGGCGGGGGCTTCTGTCGTCAGCGGTGGCATGTGGAGCTCGGGGGAGCTCGGCGCTGCTGTGGCGGCGGTCGAGAGCTCATGGCGGAGCTGCGGGCTTCGACGACGTCGGGGCCTCACGGCGGCGGCACGGGGGAGCGGCGCTGTGGCGGATCGCCGGAGCTCGGCGTCGAGAGGGGCGGCGGACGACGGGATCTGTGGGCGGAGACGAGGCCGTGCGAGGCGGTGGCGGGACTCGGCGGTGGTCGGAGCATCGTCGGAGAAGAAGAGAGCGGGGGAGATGCGTGGGTTTAAGTGGCCTGGGGTTGATTAAATAGGTAATTATTTTAATTAAAAATTAGGGTGGTATTTAATACTTAGTCAAAAAATATTAAATGGGTTATGTAGAGTTTAGACTAAGTGTTGAGATTAAGTAACCCATGAAACACATGGGCTACTTACGGGATGGGTTAGGTAGATGATTGGGTAATTAAGATAGGTTAAAAGTAATTAGTAAAAAGTAAAACCCCCATTAGTGAAAGTAATTAGTAAAATACAAAAACGAAATTACGATTTTGGCCCTACTAGTAAACGTGTCCGAAAAATTACGAAAACATACCCACGGGATCGTATCGTCGCGAGGATGGCGAATACGAAGTCCGTTTCAGGGTTTGGGCTACGGGAATACTAGTTTTTGGCCGAAACGTTTGGAAAGCGGGTTTGCGGGTTCTCTACTGAAATGATATCCGAAAATTATGAAATTAATGTGGGAGGCCCTAAATGATCATAGGATGCTACTGCAGGAGTTTGAAAATGTTTTAAAAGTGTTTGAATAGAAAATAAATTCGTTGAGCCAAAACAGTAATTTTGGGAGATGAATTTTAACAGAAATGTTTTGGGTATTTGAGGAAATCTGAAATTGCTAAAATACAATACGATAAGTCTAGTACTCTAAAATATTTTTATAAGAATTTTTAAAGTCAGTTTTGTTAGAAAATTCTTGACTAACATTTATAATGTAAAATTTATTCTTAAAAATACGTATAAATACGTAAATTGAACTGTTGAAAATTACTGGTCGTTACATCCTCTGACAGGTCAATGGAAAATAGGGAATCTTCTGACGTGGCGTAACCATCCCCCAATTCTATATAACCTACGAAATGTCCCATTCATCAGTTATCTCACACTCTCTAATCTCATCCAAAAACCCTAGCGACGGTTAAACTTACGCAAATCTCCGTCCTCATTCATCCATCATCGTTTGACTTATGCATCGGAGGGTAGTAGGGGGGCTGCCCCCGATCCTTTGACGTCCTTCTCTCTTTCTATTTCAGGTATCGGAGAAGGGGATCGGCCCGTCGAAACCCTGCACGGGCTCTCTGTTGCGTGAATACTCTCGCCCTAGAATTTGGATCCCGGCTCCGCGAGATTATAGGCATCAACCCAGCGTAATAGCTAATAAACATGTACATAGTCCTAATTCCACTACACTTCATATCCAGCAGGCTTGCATTATACAACTTTCATGCATTTTGTGCAACATTAATTTGTTGAATTATTGCTACAAAACAAAACCGGGTACACCAATGTTGACCTCCCCTTGTTTGGCCACCAACCGGGCAAGCCAAAGTTGATTTTTTCCTTTGGCCACCTAACCATGAAAGCGACAAACCCTCCTTCCTATTGGTTTCCCGTGAAGGATTTGGAGCTTATAAAAGGGGATGTGATGATGCCTTCAAAAATCATCGAGCAGCTTCAGAAGCAACTCAAGGTGCAGTGAGGGATCCCAGAGCGTTTTGAGCGCTGTTTATGTAAGGTTCGCGGCTCCCTGTAGGATAAACAGGAGGCGAACCAAGGGGGTTTTGGGGCTTGGGTTGTGAGGTTTCTCCAGGTTGTAATCCGAATTTGCTGAAGCAGTAGTGAATCTCTCCAAACTGGACGTACACCAATATTTGGGTGGAACCAGTATAAATCTCCGGTGTGCAAGGTGTGTTGCTTTTTTGGTGGTTATTGTATTTTATTTACTTGGTTGCGTATTTTGTAGCGAAAGGCCACTCTGCCTTGTTCGTTGTCCCCACGATCTTGGAATTTCTGCGAGGGTTGGTATTACCCAAAAGGTGACCCAGAACCCCAACAATTGGTATCAGAGCATCAAGGCTCGTGAGACAAGTCCAAGGCGATGGCGGAGGATTCTTCTACAAAAGGAGACGCAACCAATTCAGACTCGTATGCGGGGCGATCGCATGCGACGGTGGGAGGCTCGCACTACAAAATCGAAAGATTCGATGGCAAGGGCAACTTCGAGATATGGCAGTACAAGATGAAGGCTATCTTGCGAAAGGACCGCGTACACCGGGTGGTGTACGACACGGCGGCTCTACCTGCAGATATCTCGGAAAGAGAGAAGATGGAGATGGAGGACTCGGCGATGACAACCATCCAGCTCAGCTTATCGGACGAGGTAATCTACCAAGTGTCCGAAGAGACTACGGCCAAGGAATTATGGGAGAAGCTCGAGAAGCTGTACCTGAATAAGTCGCTCACCAATCGGCTTATCCTACTGAAGACATTCTTTACTTTCAAGATGCGAGATGGGACCTCATTGAAGGATCACATTGATACCTTCAACGGCTTAGTGATGAAGATGAGGGCGGTTGGTCTGACTGTGGAGGCGGAGCATGAAGCTATGATCCTGCTCCTGTCGTTACCAGAGAGGTATACGACGTTCATCAACACCATGCTCTACAGTCGAGATACTCTCATTCTTGAAGATGTGAAGACGGGGCTCTACAGCGAGGAGTTGCGAGATCACATGGCAAGCGTTGGCTTGAGCGAAGGAGCTTCAGACAGCCAGGCGATGTTTGCTTCGGAGCGAAGCAACAGAAAAGGCAACTACAACGGGAGATCGAGATCGAGATCAAGGACCAGAGACACGAGGTGTCATATTTGCAAGAAGCATGGACATTGGAAAAGAGAATGCCCGGAGAGAAGGAACAACGACAAGGAAGCGCAAGCATCATCATCAGTTGCAACTGTGCAAAAGGAAGACGTGATGAGCGAGGAGACCTACGATCTCTTCACTGCAACTTCTTTAGAAGTTGCGAACCATGACTGGATCATGGACTCAGGTGCGTCGTTTCATATGACTCCAAATATAGATTGTTTTCATACCTACAACACTAAGCAGGATGGATCAGTCTTTATGGTCAATGATGAAGAGTGCAAAGCTATTGGAGTTGGTTCGGTAAGAATCAAGATGTTCGATGGCGTGGTGCGCATACTCACCAACGTGTGGCACGTTCCAGCTTTGAGAAAGTCACTAGTTTCCGTGGGGGCATTGGATTCCATGGGTTGCAAGGTCACGATCGAGAGGAATGCGCTGAAGATATCGAAGGGATCGATAGTTGTGATGATAGGTGAAAAGGTAAATGGCATATATCTGTTGAAGGGGACGACAATTATTGGCGACTCCAGTGTTGGCATTAAGAGCTCGCATGAGATTGATTCGACTAGGCTGTGGCATCTCAGACTAGGACATGTCGCAGAGAAAAGCTTGGAGGCTTTAAGGAAGCGTGGTTTAATCAATGGGGTGAACTTCAAGGAGCTGGAGTTCTGCGAGAATTGTGTCTACGGCAAGCAGACAAAGGTTAGTTTCGGCACAGGGAAGCATAACACGGGAGGGATTCTCGATTATGTTCACACCGATGTTTGGGGTCCTGTGCCAATTCACTCTCTAGGTATGGCGCGTTATTTCATATCATCTATTGATGATTTCTCTAGAAAAGTATGGGTGTATGTGATGAAGGAAAAGTCGGAGGCGTTTGAGAAGTTCAAGGCATGGAAGACCCTTGTGGAGACTCAAACAGGAAAGAAGCTAAAAGTGCTGAGATCCGACAATGGTGGCGAGTTTACTTCTGCAATGTTCACAAGATTCTGCCGGGAGCAAGGAGTAAGGCGTCACTTCACTACACCAGGAGATCCGTAGTCAAATGGAGTTGCCGAGCGGATGAATAGAACACTCCTTGAGAAGGCGAGGTGTCTTAGGTTTACATCGGGATTGTCAAAGGGATTTTGGGCTGAAGCTATGTCAACCGCTGTATATTTGGTGAACATAATTCCATCTTCAGCTATCGGCGATAAAATCCCAGAGGAGGTTTGGAAAGGTAAGCCAGTAAAGTTAGATCATCTTCGAATATTTGGATGTCCAGTACAGGTTCACAATGGAAGTGACAAGATCAGCGCGAATGGGAAGAAGTGTATCTTGCTGGGATACATGGATGGCGTTGAAGGTTATAGACTGTGGAGTCCAGAAGAGAAGAAGGTCCTGGTTAGTCGACATGTTACATTTGAAGAGTCGATAATGCTGCAAAAGAAGGCTACAGAAAATACCGAAAAGGCCTCGAACGAGGTGGATGTATTTTTTCCAAATCCATGTATTGACACAGATAAAGGTAAAGGCGAGGCGGTTGAAGGAGAGAGTCCACAAGTGGAGACTACTACATGCAGCGACAGTGGTGAAAGTTCTAGTCGAGGTGGAGAGACTAGGGCTATGGTTGACGACTCTATTGCTAGCAGAGTGGGGCGACGCACCGTAAAGGCCCCAGCTCGTTTTGATGATTACGTGAATTTAGTTTATGCATTACAGGCGCGTGGAGATCTTATGGCAGATAAGATTGCGATGGATGCATTGAGTTTGGACGCAAACTCAGGGTGGCGATGTGCAAGGGTTGACAAAGCATATCCCAAGGAGATTCACAAGAAGGAGAATCCGGCAGGAGAAAGGTCGGCGTCGAAGTTTGAGCGACGCTCAAACTTGTTTTCCTTGAAGAGGAGCTAGGGTGCCACGAGGTGGCACTGGGAGAGATCACTACATGTTTTGCTTCAGGTATGAATTCTTGGAGGTTCGGGAGCGTTCAGAGACTCATCTTTGGAAATGGGTTCGTTGGACACTCGGGTAGTTGGTGATGCTTAGAGCGAAGCTCACTAGCCAAGTGCCCTGACCTCATGAAAAGGTGGTTTGTCTGAAGGTGAAGTTTTTTTTTGGTTTGGGGGGTTATGCGGTATGTTTTGTATCAAGGTGGAGTGTTGAATTATTGCTACAAAACAAAACCGGGTACACCAATGTTGACCTCCCCTTGTTTGGCCACCAACCGGGCAAGCCAAAGTTGATTTTTTCCTTTGGCCACCTAACCATGAAAGCGACAAACCCTCCTTCCTATTGGTTTCCCGTGAAGGATTTGGAGCTTATAAAAGGGGATGTGATGATGCCTTCAAAAATCATCGAGCAGCTTCAGAAGCAACTCAAGGTGCAGTGAGGGATCCCAGAGCGTTTTGAGCGCTGTTTATGTAAGGTTCGCGGCTCCCTGTAGGATAAACAGGAGGCGAACCAAGGGGGTTTTGGGGCTTGGGTTGTGAGGTTTCTCCAGGTTGTAATCCGAATTTGCTGAAGCAGTAGTGAATCTCTCCAAACTGGACGTACACCAATATTTGGGTGGAACCAGTATAAATCTCCGGTGTGCAAGGTGTGTTGCTTTTTTGGTGGTTATTGTATTTTATTTACTTGGTTGCGTATTTTGTAGCGAAAGGCCACTCTGCCTTGTTCGTTGTCCCCACGATCTTGGAATTTCCGCGAGGGTTGGTATTACCCAAAAGGTGACCCAGAACCCCAACATAATTTTCATAATACACGCAGGAGATCTCCAAATTTTGTCTTCTAATACCTAAATGCTAATCGTTTGAATTTTTCCTTGGCAGGGTTGGTGCAATCGCCTTCACAAATTTGTCTCGAGTAAGTATTCACATCGAATCACTTTCAATTTTAGACGACTGATGTAGTTGCTCAAGCTATGCTATTGACAAATCTGTTTACCAAGCATTTTATATTTGGCCGGGCACTAGATCCAGTCTAACACTCTCCATTCATAACAGCACAGCTTGATAAATATAAAATTGAGGTAAGTCGATGACAAGATATATTTCGTAATGCGACAAAGACAGAATCGACAGGAAGGCAGGCATCACTTCTGTAATTGATTTCTTATTGTTTGCAGCAAACTTCACTCAGTATGCATGCAATCTGGCTACTTCTCTTAGATCTATATCGTATCCATCTTTCAACAGCATTGAAAATGGTAACCAAATTCAGATTAAGGAGCAACTGGGTTGAACTATCATAACTTCATATTTTCATTCTTGTTTTAGTCAGCACCCTCAAAGGAGCAAAATTGCTAAAGGATTATGGTACAAACATCAACTAATAGCTATCAACTTTGTTAATTATAGAAAATTAAGAAAATCACAAAATAGTGAATTCAAAATACTTATTTAGCATAACTTTCTATAGTTAAGTTAATCCACAACATGCCATTATACGAATGGCTCTTCAAGATCCATCAAATTTCTATTTTACAACACCCTATCCAAGAATCTTCAAAAGAAAATGTTTATAAATATATAATGTATAAGGCTTAGTACTATATTTTCTATTCTCACATAAAATCACGTATCACAAAAATTATGTGGCTGGATCATAAAATGTTATACTAGGTTGCAAGCATATACAATTCACAAAATGACATTCGAAATGATGCTAAAATAGTTTTTATTGGTGGTTGAAGATTTGAGAGGAGAAAGAAAATTCAATAAACGAGCATCATTGATCTCAATGAAGTGTGTCTGTTAGGTTTTATCCTTGCTATTCATGAATGCATTACTTGTCATATGTGGCACTCTGCTTATCGTCGCTTGCTCTTTACTTCTTGAAGTTATTAGACAAGTTATCTGGGGAATGTTGGACATTTTGTTGTACGTCTTGTTGCTTCTTAGCCACTGTCATCTGAAGAAAAGAATCGAATCAGTTAGGTTGTTGGATGAATTGTTGAACAGTTTGTTGTACCAGGATGTTCAACATGCTAAGTCTATATACGACGATTGACCGCTCAAAGTTTTCGAGGATGTGCGACTGGAGTCCGCGTGATCTTTTATCTCTCTATTTAACAGTTCGGGTATTTATGGAGGTTATTAACTGGTATAGATTTGATCGGCTGTATATCTTTCGTTACCTTAGTGTGAAACGGTAGGAGAGATTTTCGCCGGCAATATCCTGGCAACGATCTCCTGCTGATATTCAGGGATCTCTTTCTTACTGTAGAAGTTGCGGGTATTGCAGTTGACGAACCAAATCAAGATCTGATTGCATGAGTGCTGATTGAGCCGTGGATTGCGGGGAGACTTGCTTTTAGGGTTTGGAGCAATTGGCGGCTAGGTTATGGACTTGGTGATAAAAGTTTTGTGAGATTACTCCGGGAGGGAGGCCGACTACTACGCACGTAGGATCAAGGGAGTTGATCCAGTCGGTGGTGCAAGGGGAGCTTGCAGGCAAGGGGGGCTTGCAGGCAAGGGGAGCTTGCCAAGAATACTTCACGGGGTTGATTGCGATCACCCCTCACGGTTTGTATTAAGGGAGAGTGTGTTCTTCCTTATAGAAGCGTGGTTATTAGAGTTTGTATTCTCTGATTTTCATAGTGAAGTATTCTACTTTTCTGGGCGTGGCCCCGCAGATGTAGGTGTGTGCACCGAACTGCGTTACCAAGTCTTGTGTGTCTCTGTTTGCTGTGTGTTGCTGCGTTGTTCTTAAGATTCATTACTGCGTACTGAATTTCAGTGTCAAACGATTTATCAATAGATGATGGCATATCATAAACAATACATAGTTGTAAAGAATTATAAGATCAATCCATCACAAGAGATTCATAAAATTGCTATAAATATAATCGTAGTAACCTTTTTGATATTTTCATAGCACTGCAATTTTAATTAGTTACATCAAAATTAAAATTAATAACAATAAGAAATGTGATGAGACCGCATCCTTGAAGAAAAGGATAGATCGGGAGTTTTTGGAGTCTTGGGGGTGCTTTCGCAATTTTTGGTTTTAGAGGATCTTTTTGTAATATTCAGCTTTAGGGTTATTTTTGTAATTTTGTTGTTTTCAGTTTAGTATTATATAAGGCGAAGGGGGATTAGAGGGGTGTCGAATATTGAGAGAAATATTGTGCGAGGTTGATAAAAATCCATCTTTGTTGGAGTGCGCGGCCCTCCTCTCGAATCGACGGCTTGGAAGAGCGAGTTCCTCCCGAAAGAAATCAACCTATATTGTATCTTCTTTTATTTCAGTTATTTATCAATAAAAACAACGACCTTTTCATAATTTGAGTGGCAACCATATTATTATACGCTCGAAATTGTGATGTTGATAGCATGTTTAGCTCATGTGCCAATTCTCTTAGTCCGAAGAATCGGTGTCATGGCAAGACCCAATGTGAGAATAAGCTAATGCGGAATGCTAGTTCGATGTGTTAGATGTATATGTCCCTTTGTATAGGGTCTTCTGTGCTTATTTACCATTCCCTGTACTCTATATATATCGGGCTATTGCCCTTGGAATAATACAAGAGAGTTTATTCCTAACATGGTATCAGAGCTAGGTCTAACCTAAACCCTAACCGTCTCTTATCTCTCTCCCGCAAGAATTCAAACCCTAGCCCCTCCCACTAAAATCCAAACACAGAGCCGCTGCCGTGAGTTGTGACATCCGAGTCCACGCGCCCTCCTCGGCAATGATCGCCTGCGACGTCCGAGTCCACGCCCCCCTCCGCCTGCGACATCCGAGTCGCCCCCAACTGCCGAGTCCACGCCTGCGACATCCGTGGGCAAGGACGATCGCCTGCGACATCCGAGTCCACGCCTCCAACGATCGCCTGCAACGATCGCCCCCCCTCCGCCTGCAACGATCGCCTGCGACGGCTCCGCCTGCGACGATCGCCTGCGACGACTCCGCCTGCAATGATCGCCTGCAACGACGGCTCCGCCCCCCCTCCTTGGCAACGATCTCCTGCGACGGCTCCGCCTGCAACGACAACTCGCCTGCGCACGGATCTCGGCGGTTTCCGCCTGCGAAACTCGCCTGCACAGTGGGAGGTCTCCTGCCCGCCTGCTCCGATCTCGGATCAATCGCCCCCCTGCCTTCTGCGCGCACGTGTGCTGTAGCACGGATCTTCGCCCCCCCATTGCCTGCGCGCGCACGGATCTGATCTCTCAGTATGGCGTCTCCTACGGATCTACCTCATCATCATCATCATGTTGCTATCCCTCGGTGTTCGCTGATTTTTGATGGCCTTAATTATAAGGAGTGGGTACCGCACATTCGTCTCCATATGCGCGGACAGCGCCTTTGGGACCTTCTCACCGGCGATCGTCCTTGCCCACCGCGACCGGTGCTTCCCAGCGAGACACTACTCCCCCCCACTGCTGATGCCACCGCCAGGAAGGCGGCAACCGATGTGTATGCGACTGCTGTTGCTGCTTATTCCTCTCAGGATGTTCTCTATCGGCGGTGGTGTGATGACGATGCTCGTGCCGCCAACATCCTCATCGCTAGCATTGATGTGTCCCTGACTGGCGACATTGTGAGTTTGGCGACGTCTCAGCTGATGTGGGATCATCTTCGCTCTCACTATGAGCCTACCGGTGACTCCCTCTACCTTGCTGTCGTCAGACAGGAGAAGGCTCTTCAGCAGGGTGATGCCACGGTCGATGAGTTCTATGCACAGATATCTTCTCTCTGGCGTCAGCTCGACTCTTTGGGACCAGCAATCTGTCATATCTGCCAGTGTTGCCAGCATCAGCACTCCCACCTGCAGCTTCGTCGGGTCTATGACTTTTTGACCCGACTTCGCCCAGAGTTCGAGCAGATACGTGCCCAGCTACTTGCCCGTCACCCACGCGTGACGTTCTTGGAGGTTCTTGCTGCTATTCGTACTGAGGAGACTCGTCTTCGTACTGCTGGTCTTTTAGCACCCACTGCTACGGTTTTGGCGACCCGTGCTCCTGCCTCTTCTGCTCCTGCCTCTTCTGCTCCTATTACACCAGTTCTGCCTTTTGCTACAGCACCCGTGCGAGGCGACACCAGACGCTGCACCTACTGCCACCGAGACAGACATGTGGAGGCGTAGTGTCACAAGAAGCAGAGGGATCAGGCTGCTGCCAAGAGGAAGAAGGAGACTGACACGAGGGGTTTCACTTCTCAGAGGAGCTCTACCCCATCTGATACTGAGCAGGAGCTTCTCACGTTATTTCGTCGGATGTCTGCTTCTGGGGCATCAGGCTCTGCGTCTTCTGCCAGTCAGCCTCCAGGTCCTGTGACACAATCTTCCACCACCTCAGGTACCTCTCCTTGGATCCTTGACTCTGGTGCTTCATTTCATATGACTCCTGACCCTACCACTTTACGTTCCATTAGTCGTCCCTCCCGCTCTGTCACTGTTCTCACTGCAGATGGCACCCCACTTTCCGTTACTGGACTAGGCACACTTTCAAGTCCCACTTTTCATGTTCCTGCTGTGTCCCTCGTTCCAAAGCTCACCATGCAGCTTATGTCGGCAGGCCAACTTACTGATCATGGCTGTCGTGTTATTCTTGATTCTGACTCTTGTACTATCCAGGATCGTCGCACGGGCACTCTAGTTGGTTCTGGCCCCCGCAGGCGTGATTCTCCTCGTCTTTGGGAGCTTGACTGGCTTCATCTTCCTTCCGTTGCCTCTGCCAGTCCTCCCATCCCCACTATTGCCTCCGCCGCTGCTGCATCCTCCACCGGTTCGTTTGCCCAGTGGCATCATCGCTTAGGACATATCTGTGGCTCGCGTCTGTCTTCTTTGGTTCGTAGAGGTTTATTAGGGTCTGTCTCTGGTGATATGTCTTTAGACTGTATGGGCTGCAAACTTGGCAAACAGTTACATCTACCTTATCCTACTAGTGAGTCTGTCTCCCAGAGTCCTTTTGATCTTGTTCACTCAGATGTATGGGGTCCGGCCCCCTTCGTTTCGAAAGGGGGTCATCGCTACTATATTATATTTATAGATGATTTTTCTCGCTACACTTGGATATACTTTATGTCCTCTCGTACTGAGGTTTTGTCTATCTATAAATCTTTTGCTACCATGATCCGTACACAGTATAGCACTCCCATTCGGGTTCTTCGTGCTGACTCTGCTGGAGAATACTTATCTCGGCACCTTCATGCCTTTCTTGATACCCAGGGCACTCTCTCACAGTTTTCCTGTCCTGGTGCTCATGCCCAGCATGGCGTTGCTGAGCGCAAGCATCGTCATTTACTTGAGACTGCTTGTGCCCTTATGATTGCTTCCTCTGTTCCCCCTCAGTTTTGGGCTGAGGCTGTATCTACTGCTACATATCTCAGCAACATGCAGCCATCCTCTCCTCTTCAGGGTGCGATTCCACTTGAGCGCCTTCCTACACCACCTCCAGATCTGCCTTCCTATCCTGAGCTTCGTCTTTTTGGTTGTGTTTGCTTTGTCTTGTTGGCCCCTCGTGAGCGTACCAAGTTGACAGCCCAGTCTGCTGAGTGTGTTTTTCTTGGCTATAGTGCTGTGCACAAGGGATATCGGTGTTGGGATCCTGTAGCTCGACGGATGCGGATTTCTCGTGATGTGACTTTTGATGAGTCTCGTTCTTCTTCCCTCGTCCTTCTTCATCTTCCAGTCCGGCTTCTATTATTGAGCCTCTTTTGTTTCTCACTTTTCCTGATAGTCCACTATCCACCATTCCACCTCCCATATCTCCATCACCTGTGCCCTCCGCTCCACCACCAGTCCCCCCTGTGCCTCCGGTCACCTCTGCACCTACCCCAGGACATGTTCCTCCCTTTCCTCTTCACTACACTCGTCGTCCGCGAGTCGAGGATCCTCCTGCAGTGCCTTCTCATGAGATGCCCTCCATCACCAGTGACCCTCCTGAGTTGCCCTCTTCCTCCAGTGACCCTCCTCGTTACCACCTCTGTGATCGTGAGTCACTACGCCCTCCTGGCCGGTTTACTTCTCTGGGTGCTATTCTTGCCGAGCCAACCTCTTATCGAGATGCCACTGCTCACCAGGAGTGGCAGCTTGCTATGGCAGAGGAAATTGCTGCCCTTGAGCGTACTGGTACGTGGGATCTTGTACCCCTGCCTGCCTGTGTTCGTCCTATCACGTGCAAGTGGGTTTACAAGGTCAAGACCAGATCTGATGGTACTCTGGAGCGCTACAAGGCTCGTCTTGTAGCGCGCGGTTTTCAGCAGGAGCATGAGATAGATTTTGAGGAGACATTTGCCCCTGTTGCTCATATGACTACTGTTCGCAGTCTTATTGCTGTTGCTGCTGTTTGTTCCTGGACTATCTCCCAGCTTGATGTCAAGAATGTCTTTCTCAATGGCGTTCTTGATGAGGATGTTTATATGCGACCACCACCTGGTTATTCTGTCCCCGAGGGCATGGTTTGTCGTCTTCGTCGCTCTCTATATGGTCTTCGGCAGGCTCCCCATGCTTGGTTCCAGCGGTTCTCTTCTGTCGTCACTGCTGCTAGTTTTATTGCGAGTGATCATGATCCTGCTCTCTTTGTTCATACTTCATCTCGTGTTCGGACGCTTCTCCTTTTGTATGTGGATGATATGATTATCACTGGAGATGATCCCCAGTTTATTGCTTTTGTGAAAGCACGGCTGAGCGAGCAGTTTCTTACGACAGATCTTGGCCCTCTTCGTTACTTTCTGGGGATTGAGTTTTCCTCCACACCTGATGGCTACTATCTCTCTCAGGAGAAGTATATTCAGGATCTTCTTGATCGGGCTTCTCTTGTTGATCAGCGTACCGCTGATACACCGATGGAGCTGAATCTACATCTTTGCTCTACTGACGGTGAGCCTCTTCCGGACCCCACTCGTTATCGCCATCTTGTTGGCAGTCTGGTCTATCTTGGGATCACTCGGCCGGATATTTCCTATTCCGTGCACGTCCTGAGCCAATTTGTTTCTGCACCTACTCAGCTTCACTACAGACACCTTCTTCGTGTCCTGCGTTACCTGCGCGGGACCAGCCACCGATGAAGTTCCAGAATACTTGTATTTTTTCACATCTAACTAGGAGAAACGTAAACCAATTCATACAATTTCAAAATTGTACATGCCATGAGTACTGTATGGTGCAGTGATAAGAAGATAAGGATGGAAATGATAAAAGATGATAGGCTAGATCTTGGTTTGACAGAAGAGAAAGCTTTAAATCGTAATGCGTGAAAAGTAGATCCAACATCACTAGCCCATCATGCATCAGAAAGGGTCAACTCTCTATCACTTGATTTGAGGAAGGTAGCTGCATCATATTCAGTCAGTTGGGCGTAGATTATGTGCAATAGAAATCCCATTGAAGAATTTCTCAAAAAGCTGTTAAAAGTCTCATCCAAGGCCCCAAGGGGAAAGCGTGATGAAAACAAACGCTGGTGCTGTGCACAGAAGAGCAATACAATGATAATGATGAACTTTCTTTATTCTCGATCATCTTCTAGCTGATGAAGCCACAAATTAACCACCCCTAACAGTTGTTTCATTGCCTATGCTTTCAAATGAACAAATAGGCTAAAGCTACAGCAGTTGGATTCCTAAAGATAAAGATCTGATGGAACATTGAGTATTCCAAGATATTCCTTTCTTGTTCTAGACTAGAGAACATAGCATCTTCGAATATGTTCCCTCCCCAAAACCGACATTTTTCCAACTAGCTAGCTAACAAGTTTGTGCAAGAACTATATGGATCCAATGTCCCAAATTACTGTTGCACTTCGAACTTGGATGATTGGATCCTTCACAAAAGGAAGAAGACGTGCTAGGGAGAAAAAAATGCATGTGTTAGCACGTGAAGATACTGTCGGCACGAGCTCTGACCATTAGACCCCAGGAGAGCTCTTCTCTGAGAAATCGAAGATATGTGAAAAATTGGGTTTACTGGACAGCAGAAAGTGGGCCTGATGGCGCACTCTCTTCCTTGTTTTTGCTTTATTCAGCTCGGCAGGATCACTTATTTCTCGCACGCTGCTCGGACCACTGGATGTCAGGAATAGGATCATGACCAACGCATGTGGTGCTTTAAAGGCACGTAATGGACAAACAGGTGGCAGCAGCAACTCCCTTAGATTGTCCCTCTCTTTTGACTGTTCTAACTTCCAAGCAGATGCAATTCAATTATGTCTGTTGAGACATATCCCCTCCGATGCTTAAGTCAGCGGTGACTCAAAGTGAGCCCCGTGCAGCTAGGTCTGACCTATTGGGAGGTCGTCCGGTCACTGTCTCGCCGAGCTTAAGGAATTCTGTTGGAAACCACAACTGCTGTTGGTCACGGTGACGGATCCACGAGGAAAGCTTTATGCATTTGTGGTATTTCTTTTGACTACCAAGTCTTGAGGTCTCTGATCTTTCTGAGAAGAAAATTTGAAGTATTACTTACTGCTCACCTATCATTTTCCAATGCAATAAAAAACTGAACCCTGAGGAGGGAATATGTCCCTTGAAGCAAAGACAAAGATAACACTTGTCTTAGCTCAAAGCTAAAGATTTAACATCTGTCAATCTAAAAAGATAGTTGTTAGGCGCAAAGCAGGTAGGGAACTAATGCAGATATTTGGGCGATTTAACAAGTCACAACACCAACCTTAATACCGTACTAGAATAACAAAATCCTCCTGCGGACCTCCATCTTTTTTCAGATCCGGACCCAACCCATTAGCCCTATCATGTAAAATCCGGACCCAGTTAGATTTGAGTCGGATTCAAATACAAATCCGGATCCACTATTGCTCTTCTGTCTATTAAACAAATGAAAGGTTTTTGATTTCTGAAACAGAATGAAAGTTAACAACGCACTTAGGGCTTGTTCTTTTGCTGGAATAGGAAAAATGGAATAGGTAGAAGTTTGTATTCCAAGGAGAGAGAAAATGGAGTTTTGTGTTCTTTTGGGTGGAATAGGATATGGAAAGTGGGGTTTGGAATAGAAAGTGGGGTCCACATTCTATTCTTGTGTTCTTTTGGGATTGTGGAGTTGGAATGAAAAAGTGGAAAGGGGATGAGTTGGAGGGGAGAGATAGAGAGAGATGAGAGAGTGGGGCCCACCATTCCTAAGGATTCCATTGTATTCCAAGTAAAAAGCTTGGAATAGAAAAGTGCTCATCATTATCAAATTGGAATAGCCACGTAGGATTCTATTCCACGCCCAAAAGAACAACCGCTTGGAATACAACCTTGAAATAGGATGAATAGTACATGAACAGTGTTTCTATTCCCATTCCCACCCCTATTCGGCGCAAAAAACAGGCCGCCCTTAGTAGACAAAAGAGCAATGGCTCTCAAGCGTCTATAGAGCCAGCTAGCATTTGTCCACTCATTCTCAATATGTGGTGCCAGTGCGGAGTACGAGAGAGCACCTGGGCCTGGGAGACATGTGCTTGTGAGAGCATGCGAGGAGTAGGCCACTGTGAACTCACACGTCACTCGTGGATCAATGAATTTCACTTGGCATCTTTAACTGCACAATAAATGTACTAGCAAAACAGTAAGCTGACCAATAGAAGAGAGCCAGAGAATACAGCCACATTTAATTGACATAAAACCCCGATTAATTAAACTTTCGACTGAAAACCACATTTATGTCATTTACTGGTCAGTTTCAGCATGCTCCAGTGATCACCCCAAGTGCAGTTCTTGGTTTCATCAACATTTAAGCAGTTTAATGTCATTTACTCTTTTCATCCGCTGAATGTACAGTTTGCAGTAAAATAATTTTGCCTTTATTAGGCACATCAGCATCTTCAGGTCCCCCACAAAATAATTTTGTCCAAAAAAAGGTCTTTTATTAACACACTGCATTAAACTAATGTGTTTTGTTGTAATAGTCAAAATCCTAGATTAAAGTGTCTTCTGTTGTAATAGTCAAGCAACCACCAGCAACATTTATTAGTCCCATTTATTTATTTTGGTATTAGGTTAAAGAGCTTCTTGATTATGCTAATCAATGTTAGTAACTTCACCCCCTCCCAAAGGAGGAGGAGACAAAGCAGTGAATTCTTGGATCTGCTCTCTTGTTCTTTTCCTACACCCATGACACAAATATTTGATGTGTCTGGAATCTAAATGTCTCTCTCTTTGTTCCCCCCCTCTCCCCCGCTATCCTCCTCCATTTTCCCAAACCCAAATGCTGCGATGCCAAAGAACGGATGATGCGGTGGCCATTCTTGAGTCGGACACTAACAGGAGTCGGGAATCGATAGCGAATCGAAGGCCCGATCAACAATGTTCAAGGCAGCAAGATGGAGGAGCGAGAAGAACAAGATCAAAGCTGTGTTCAAACTCGAGTTGCATGCAAGCAAGGTACCTCACCAATGAAACTCCAGAAATCGCACGCATCTTCATCTGCATTGTAGTTTGATGAACTAGGGGGAAGAACGAAATGCCGATGGCCTTGGACTCGTATTGAAGAAGACTGTGAATTAGACTATGCTAGTTGGCTCTGATTTCATGGTGTCAATGCTTACAGGTGACCAAGTTGGGATGGGAGGCTGCAATGGTCTCCCTGGTTCCTCTGGATGTCGGAAAACCGACTGCAAGATCGGAGAAGGTTACGGTGTTGGAAGGAAACTGCGAGTGGAGGAAACCAATCTACGAGACAGTGAAACTCGTTCAAGATCCAAAAACTGGAAAGATCAACGACAAGCTCTACAATCTTATTGTTTCAGCAGCTGTAAGAAAAGTCTCTCTCAAAGATCTCCGTCGGATTCCTTATACAAGAATATTGATCGCAATTTGTATCAGGGATCCGCAAAAACCACAATCATTGGTGAGGGCACAATCAATTTCTCAGAGTATGTGGAGGTGACTAAACCCTCCACTGTTTCTCTCCCACTGAAAGCGTCTGATTCTGGACCAATGTTGCATGTGAGCATTCTAACATTTTGATTTGGTGATACAGTTCATTTATATGCTAATCTCCTAAAAATCACAAGTTTCATGCTGCAACTACATTTGCCTACATGGGTAGTTGATCAACTACCGCATTGTAAGTCGGACACCTTTATTTCCTACCAAAGTGCTAGAAATCAATGGAGTTCAGATACATCATGTGAACCGAGGCTTTTTGATGCATTTGTTTCTATCGATAGAATTTTGTAATTCTGAGATATTGTGACGATTCCAGGTTACCATACAGAGAGTGGATGCTGATGTTCAGAGAAGGTAACAATATGCTAGCTTAGGAATCTATATTTCATCCGTGTGTTTCTGTCCTAAAATCTCCATGCATTTCTTTTACTTCAATAACATTTCCTAACAAATCAGGGAAGCTGATGAGAATGTGGCCTCATATGTCAGAGAACAAGAAAGGAGGATGGCAGGCCAATTGAACAACAATGATGAAGATGAAGGCATCAAAGCTCTGGCAGCAAACTATGTCTACATTGAAGTAAGTACATTGGTTCTTCAAGGAAATAGTTCTCAGATTTTCTTTCCACTGCTTTCACCCTGGTATAATGTTCTGCAATATTGGCTTATAAGGGGTGTTTTCGTAATTTTCGGTTTTCTAGTGTGTTTTCCTAATTTTCACTTTAAGGGTATTTTTTACAACCCTGTATTTACATTTTATTATTTATATGGGGATAGGGGATGAGAGAAAGGGTGTTGAATCTTGAGAGAATAGACTCTTTTGTGGGAGGTTGCGGCTTCGCCTCAAATAGAAGCTTGGAAGAGCGGTCCACCTCTCGAACGTAGCCAACGAAGAGTGAATTCCTCTCGAAATAACTCATCTTTATCTCTGTATCTCTTTAATTTCAGTTTTCAACAATAAAAATCACATCTTTCTCCCAGATCTTATTTATTAACCCTAAAAATCCATCATTTTCATTAAAAAGTTATGTTTCCACCAATAACCCTAACTTTTTCCATCAAAACCCTAGTGGATCCTATCAATTTGGTATCAGAGCGGTTCTATCCACATGTCAGGAACAAGATCGAAGGAAAAGTTCGAAGCTTTGGAGAAAAAATACCCCGAGAAAATCTATGGAGGAACTCAGATATGAGTTTAGGGCATCGATCAAATAAGCATCCAAGGCGTCGGAAAAAAGTTTGTCACTCATTCAAATCCTAGCGCAACAAAGTGAAGCCCTAACACAACAAAGTACTTCCCTAGCGCAACAAAGTGCTTTCATACAAACCCTAACTCGCGATTTTCCAATATGAAGACAGTGAAGAATTCAGATTTAGACGACAATTCAAATCTAGGGCAAAAGTCAAAGGCTTTGTAGACGAAAAAGGAATAACGGAGAAATACGTTGAGAGTTTGCTCTCCGACACCGATAGCTATTTTGAGGAAGAGACAGATGACACCCTCGACGACGACATGGCAAAAACCCCACCCCCTAGGGGCGTCGAGCCCGGGGCAGCCCTGCCCAGGGCTAGCGAACCCTCGCAGAGCTGCGGGGGGCATCGCGGCCCCCTGATGGACCGGAAGGGACCCACAGTACCCCAGATTAGCGGACAGGGACCCTGCGGCCACTGGCGACCCGTAGAGACCCCAACTGCCTTCTGAGGCTACTTCCGGAGCCCTACGACGATGGTGATAACTTCTGGTTTCCCCACAGCCCCAACGCGCGACAAAAAAGGCGACAACGTCCATTTCGATATACGAGGAGGACCAATAGGACTACAATGATGTCGTGGACCATGAGGAGGATGGACGAGACTTGACTTGGGGTGCTGATGAATGGGAAGGCTATGAAGACAGAAACGAATCCCCAAGGAGGGGTTACATAGGACAGATAGCGAGATACTTATCATCATCGTCAGCACAAGCAAGTTAGTGAGTAGATCAGGTGAATTTTGGGATGAGCAGTAGAGTGAGAAAGCTGAAGATGCACATATTCAAGAGGAATGATCCTTATGACTAGATCTACAAAACTGAGAGATTTTTTCGGTGACTAACAGACGCAGGAATAGAAATTGGAGGCGAATGGTGGTTGTTTCGAAGGGAATGCACTTTCTTGGTTTCTTTAGAGGGAGGAGAGAGCATATATGTGCATAGAAGGAGCTCAATGAATGTTTGGTGGATAGGTTTCAAGATACCCAGTGGAAAAACTTACATAAGCAGTTGATGGCACTCAAGCAGGATGGATTTGTCAGTGAGTATAGAAAGAAGTTTAAGACACTCTCAGGACGAGCGATGGATATACCATAGGAGACTTTAGAAGGTAGCTTCATGAGGGGCTCAAGCCAAACATCAGCACAGAACTCCGCATTCATCAGTATAAGAGACTGATGAAGACAATAGACCTAGAATAGTTGGTTAAGGATCACCTTACTAAGTAGAGGAGGTCTAAAGGGACTTGGAGTGAATCTCAAGGTGTCCAACGGACCAGCCCAAGCCAGGGCCCCGCTGGGCTTTGACTAGGCCACGGGCCGGGCCGGGCCGTTTGACCAAATGGCCTGGGCCGGTCCGGCCTTGGAGGTGTAGAGCCAGGAAGCCCGACCCGCCCGGACCCCGGTCGGGGCCGGGCATGACATGGCTTTTATTAATAAAAAATAAAAAAGCTTAAAAAATATTTAAATTTCATAATAAATTATTTACACATAATATATTATATTTATACAAAGTATAAATTTTTTTTTAAAGATAGATAGTTTTTTAAAAACATAGTATTTTATAAAAAATTACAAAGAGATAACATAGTTTTTAAAAAAAGAGAATAATGGCTATCATACGCCATATGAGATATGCGCTCATACGCCATCTCACATAAAACAACCAAGTACACGTGTACTTGGTTGCTTTATGTGAGAGGGCGTATGAGCGCATATCACATATGGCGTATGATAGCCATTATTCTCATTAAAAAATACTATGTTATAATATAAGTAACATAGTATTTTAAAATTTTATAATATATATTTGTAATTTTATAATATATAACATAGTATTTTTATAAAAAAATTCGGGCCGAGCCCGTCCGCGGGCCGCTTACCCCCAGGAAGCCCGGCCCTGGCGCCGGGTCGGACAGGCCAGGCCACAGGCCGACGGACCGTTTGGCCACCCTAAAGTGAATCCAATCTTCGCAGCCAGGAACCGGCGAGAGGACAAAAGGCACCAACAGGGGTAGACCGACCTGATAAGGAGAAGAACAGTGAGCCACGACAGGAAAGACAATACAGGCTTATGACAGATGCTAAGATAAGAGAAAAGCGTGCGAATGGATTATGTTTCAACTGCGAGGAAAAGTTCACCCAATGGCACCATTGTCGCAACCGCACTTTCATGTCGTTGATAGCAAGCGAAGACGAGGCGATGGAGGGAGAAGGGCTAGGAGGAGACAAACATCTCCACTTAGAGTAGCATGTCCATGGATTTCACGCACCACCTTGAGAAAAGGTGGGTTTTCGGGGGTGGAGTAATGATGTGTTCTATAATATTGGCCCATCAGTGGCGTTCTGTTAATTTTCGATTTTCTAGATGTTTTTTCGTACTTTTCAGGTTTAGAGTTATTTTTACACCTTTGTATTTTGAGATTATTATTCATATGGGGCTAAGGGATGAGAGAAAGAGTGTTGACTTTTGACAGAAGAGACTCTTTCATGGGAAGTTGCAGCTTCGCCTCGAATAGAAGCTTGGGAGATCGATTCACCTCTCGAAGGTGGATAAGGGAGAGCGAGTTCCTCTCGAAAGAACTCACTTTTATCTTTGTATCTCTTTAATTTCAGTTTTTCATCAATAAAAATCCCACATGTTACGCAAATATAATCTATTAAACCTTAAAAATACCTCCTTTTCACTAAAAACTCCACCTTTCCACCAACTACCCTAAATTCCTCCATCAAAACCCTAGCGGATCATATGATATTCTCGGTTTTAAATCTTACATCAAAATGAAAATATCTAGGAGCAAATGATGGTCTTGAATATTGAATCATAAATATATACTAAAACGAGTATCAGTTGGAGCTTTTTTGGGTAAAGTTGTATGTTGTCGCCAGTGCAAATTAAAAGCTAGTTACATAATCATATGCATTGATTATAATTGGCAACAAATGGCCACACATTTAGATACATAATCGTGTAAATTGATCATGCTTTATGTTGAGTTTGTATAAATCTCCATCTACTAGGTTATATTTGGATATTGGAAAATTGAGTAACTTTTGATATCAAAGCATAAGAATCTAGACAAATACATTTCGTTTCATTGACAATTCTAATTTTTTTGTCAGTAAGCCATACGATGCCATCAGTGCAAGTCTAAAATTCTCTTTACTAACTGAATCCCTATGATCAAACTCCACGGCATACCACCAAAAATACTCCAAGGCATAGGGAAACGAAATACCAAAAAAGCCTTCTAGTATAACATGTTTCAAAACTTTTAGCTTACTCCTTATGACCGCCACTTACTATGCTCAACTAGCAGATCTGACTCGTTTTCCATGGCATTGAATCTCTTCAGGATAGAAAGAGTCTTCTAGTCTAGCCTTACGATGGTCTTTTCAATTATCGCCGCATTTCTTATGATCTTGTCGACGACAATACTTAATGCGGATCTGGAATTTGTTTCTTCCAAATTTACAGGATGGCTCCTCAACAATGTACCAGGCAGAAATGAGCTCTCCAACCATCAGAACAATGCATTTGGTTGCTGGATCTAATAGAAACCTCAGGAAGTCTACCAGCAGCAGTGTGGCAGGTGCGATGATAACTGATGAAAACTCGGAACAATATACACCCAGGGAGAATGGAATGAAGAATCATCACAACTATGATGATTATGATAGCTTCCAATCACCTCTCAGCAGCACTAGTACTCCTCGGAAGGAAACAACCAGAGACCGCCAAGGGTTGCTCACTTGTTTGTCCGTCACTTCAGGTCCCGAGGGAAGCAGTGATGGATCAACCAATAGTTTGGCTGAAACCGGGCTAGGAGACAGAATGCAAAATTCAGAGGACCAGCTGGTGAATGACGACCTTTGGGCGAGAGATGAAGAAGTATCAAGGCTAGAATTGCAGATGCTCCGGAGACAATTGGTAAAAGAGAGTAAGCGTGCACAGGTTCTTGCAAGGGAATTAAGCATGGTAAAAGAGGAGAGAGATGCAAGCAGAAGAGACTATGAAGAATTTAAAGGGTCACAAAAGAGACCGGCGGATCAAACCGTTTCAAGGCAGTCTTGTTTTGATGGCGAAGATCCCTGGTCCATACTTGCAGAAATCAAACAGGAGCTGACTCATGAGAAAAACTTGAATGCAAATCTCCGTCTACAACTGGAGAAGACGCAAGAATCCAACTCAGAGTTGATTCTTGCAGTGGAAGATCTCGAACAGGTACTTGAAGAGAAAAATGGAGAGAGATCCCGCTTGAACTGCAGCCAAGTACCCAAGAAGACTACTAATAGTGGTGATCTGTTGGGATTAAGATTCAAAAACTCAGACTTGCATGCATATGACTGCAGGCAAGAGCTACTAGAAACGACTTCCGAAGAAGACAGCGAACAGTATGCATTGGAAGAAGTAATCAAGGGGCATGGAGATGCAAAAGTAGCATATTCGCTTGACCGGCAGATCATAGACCTGAACAGCGAAATAGAGCTATACAAAAAAGATCGTGAAGATCTAGAAATGCAAATGGAACAACTTGCCCTGGACTATGAGATTCTGAAACAGGAAAACCATCAACTCACTTCTAAGCTTGAGCTATATCGTCTGCAAGAACAGCTAAAGATGCAGCATGAATGTTCTTCACACTCAATTATTATCAGTGACCTTGAAGTCTGCATCAGAAACCTAAAGAATGAGCTTGACGAACAAGTTGAAGCATTTGAAGCTGATATACAAGCCCTCACGCATGCCAAAGTTCAGCAGGAGCAAAGGGCTATACAAGCAGAGGAGGCACTGAGAAAGGCAAGATGGGAAACTGCTAACACGGCTGAACACCTGCAGGAAGAATTTGAAAGGCTCTCTAAACAAATGTCGTCGACATTTCAGATGAATGAGAAATTAGCTATGGAAGCATTATCTGAAGCAAAAGAGTTGCACATACAGAAGGTCCAATTGGAGAAATTGCTGGAAGAAACTAACAAAGAACTTGCATATGTTCAATGTCACTGCCATGAAGAAGTTCAGGGTTTATCAAATCTAATATCTGTTAAAACAAAAGAAACAGATAAGCTGCTCCTGGAACTCAAACAAAAAGCCGAAGAGATCCAAAATCTAAAGAATTGCAAGGACGCAAGGGTAAATGCTACTTCAGAAGAAACGGCGGTGCTTAAAACCGAGGTGGAAAGGCTGTCACGAGAAAATAATCTCATTTCTGAGGAGTTGGAAAAGAAAACACAACAGGTTGCTGAGTTGGAAGAGTTGAAGGCATCCAGTGAAGAAACTGAGATGTTGGTACACGATATGAGGCTGCAAAGAGATGCACTTGAGAAAGAACTTACCTCGCTAAGGGAGGCAGAAGAAAATTCAGTTAATGAGCTACATGATCTACAACATCTAAATGATGGAAAAGAGACAATAATTAGAACCCTTCGCTCTGAGTTGGCAAGCATTAGGGCACAGTATAATGACTTGAAGAATTCCTTGATTGAGGATGAGGCAGAAAAGGAAAACCTAAGAAAACAGGTCTTTCACTTGAGAGGCGACCTGCGGAAGAAGGAAGATGCAATCACCAATACAGAGAAAAAGCTGAAGGATAACAACATGAGACTTGCATCTTCTCATGAGACTACCAAGGCAACCATAAGAAACAAGAACAACACATACAGCTCATCCCAACAAACTTCCAAGGAAGTGGCTACCTTGCGTGAGAAAATCAAGATTCTTGAGGTATAACTAGCACTTTTGACGGAAATCTTAGTTGAATAGTTACATACATTTAAAAAAGAGAATAATGGGTATCATACGCCATATGAGATAGGCTCTCATATGCACTCTCACATAAAGCAACCAAGTACAACCAAGTACAAGCTCATGTGTGGTTGTACTTGGTTGCTTTATGTGAGAGTGCATATGAGAGCCTATCTCATATGACGTATGATACCCATTATTCTCTTTAAAAAAAGCTATAGCTGATAATTTTAAACTGTCTGGTTTGCATATATACAGGGAAAGCTAAAGCTGAAGGATGCAACCATGGAAGACACGAAGAATTCATTTTTAATGAAAGAGAAGGACATGCTGAAGAGGATTGAAGAACTGCAAAAGAACATAAGCGGATGTAGAGCTTGTGTTGGTGAAGGAACAGCTGGAGAGGTTAGGATCGCATTCTATTACCGACTTGTTTAACTGCCTTCTAGCTCTACCGATGAGGATCAATTCAGGAATGACCCCGCATACATATCATGCCATTGTTTATACAATTTACATAGAAGCTCAAAAAATAAAATTTAAATAATTGATTTACATTATCTATTCGGTATGGATCATTGTGTAGTATGCATGCATCTGGTTCCCTTACAAATCTCATTATCTTTGTTTAGACTCCTTCCTAATCTAAGGGGAGCCTTGAAGGTTGTCCCCGAATTGCATGCCCAAAAAATATGGGTCTACCTTCCTACCAGCACTGAAAGTGTAATGGGCCAATATTCCCTTCATTTCAAAAAGTATACCATGAGGTTGCTGTAGCATCAAGAAGTGGTAGGAAAAAAAATCAGGAACTGCTACAGATTTCCAATTCCTAATTTGCTTGCTTTGTAATGGCAGTACCATAATTGCAACATGAAAAACGGGGACGTTCCTGAGGATGAAATGAGCATGTCCATTCCAGCAAACCAGCCGGGCATCTCCCACTCACAGGTATTAAGCTTTCTACCTCGGGCAAAGAATGGTCAAATTGAAATGGTCGAGTTAAGAGCCATAAAAATCTCATATGGTATGCAGGAAGCCAAGATTTCAGGCTGGAAATTTAATAGGGCAAATGCAGAGGGGAAGATGTTGTTACAACCCGCAATTGGAGAGAAAGCAGGCCAGCATAATTTAAATGGCACAAGCAAGGAATTAATCACTGGGTAATGTTTTAATATGATAATTGTTTCCTAGCAATCTTTTCTCCAGGTTCAAAGGAAGATTTAAAAGATTGCTCATCAAACATAAAATGAATTTGAAAACAAATTTCTGTTTATCTTCTTGCAAACCCTGCAGTACCATAGGAACCAATTTGGAGGAGACTGAGGAAGACTTATTATCAACCAAAAGCAACAAAGACAGCGCGGCAGAAATGGTAAGCAAAATGACGGTACTCAGAGACAAAAATGAAGCAATGGAAGCCGAGCTGAAGGAAATGCAAGACAGATACAGTGAGATAAGCCTCAGATTTGCAGAAGTCGAGGGTGAAAGGCAGCAGCTCGTAATGACAGTTCGCTCTCTTAAAAACTCATTAAAGAGTTGAATTTGTTCTTCTCTTGTTAGAAGTTTGCAGACTCGGGTTTTTTGTATAGGAGGCATCTGGTGATGTGGTAGAAGTTGTAAGGTATTGGGGACTTCAGTGGCAACACATATCATCTATGTCTTTGCATATGCTTCTCTTGTTAATAACATAGAGGTTAAGTTTATATGTATATGAAAGAATCTGAATGAAAAAAGTTGTAATATCAATAAGAACTTTCAGGAAGAAGTTTCATCGGTATCCCTGCATTGTTGCCATGTAATTGGTAAAGCTTTCAAGTGAATGAAATCCATATTCACGTCTATGGAAATTTGGACGGATGCTACTTGTTGCATATGTTAAGCTTCAGGCTGGAAGCATGTACATAGACTGCTAGCCAAATCCATGAAAACTACAAAACATGGCTGCAAACACATCACCGTATGTGATTTGTGCATCTCTGCATTCGCCTATATGTAATAATACTCATGAAACAATGAACACTTCCATGTGTTGTGCGCCGAGCGGAAGCAATCAGATCGTCGAAGTATCTAGCACGAAGAACAAATAGAGACCAAACAAAAAATTTAGGTCGCCTAAACGACCAAGGGAACACTTCTCTTAATTTCAAATAAAACACTCAACCACTACAAAGAAATCCTCACAAATGGCTCTCTCAAAGATCGCTCACAATGTTCCTATGGAACTTCCAATAGGATCTCATACAAACTTTCCAATGCTTCAATAGAAGCTCAATTGGATTTCCAAATTCTCCGATAATAATAACCATGCAGTCGGTATCCTTTTATAGGACTCAAAGGGGAGGGGGTTGGTGCACCAACCCCCCATTGGGTTGGTGCACCAACCCCCTTGGTTGGTGCACCAACCATGGGCAGCCCATGTGTATATCAAGCCAACAACCACAAATCTCCACCTTGGCGAGATATTAGGTCTATGTCACACAATCGACCGTCAACGCTCATCCTCGGTGAGAATCATCTCGTATTCCCGGCATCTTGCCTCGAAAGGCTCATATGGCTTCGCAGAGCCTCGTTGCCCAGAAGGGTCCACCAAAGTCATCTCATATCGTCAACATGCAAGTCCGAGCCATACTCGAACTTGACTCCAATATCGACCTTCATAAGCTCGTACGTCGAACATTCATTAGTGCCAAGTAGCTCCACCCGATGCTTGGCTTCATCAGTCGTCGTTGATTCCATCTCATCACACCAATCTTTCCTTCATCCACATAGGTCGCCATTGTGCTCCACCTCACCGTATAAGGTTGAAGACTCATCACACCTAACAAAGAAAGCAAACGAGACCCTTCTTACATGTTGGCATCTCTCATTCCTTGGTCTCCAAATTTTGATAGAATCCATCCACTGTGCAAGTTGTGGGGATAAGGTATCTCCACCATACTGACTTGAACCATCATCTCTATTAGCACAACCTTTTCGAAGATCATCCAATGACGTCGTCTTTGGTGCGTGCGTGCTTGAGTCGGTAGCTCGCTCATCTGAAACTCTCGTCGTCTTCATCACCGTACCATCCAAGTAATAGAGATTGCCTTCACGCTTTCCCTTCATCAGGATCATTACTCCTCGTGTCACCTTCAAAGCGATGTCCTCCATAGTCACTTTGCAACCCTTGGCTTCAAGTGAACCAAGCGATATCAAATTGTACTTCACGTTTGGCACATAGTGAACATCGCATATGTCACGTGTGACACCATTACTCATCTTTATGCGGACCGTGCCAATGCCCGCCGTCGTGCATGCTCCATCGTCTCCAAGAAGGACTTTACGCTTACTACCTTCATGGAAAGTAGTAAAGTGCTCTCTGTGGGGTGTCATATGAAACGAGCAACCCGATTCGAGCACCCATCTCCCCTTCATTACCCCTTCCGTCGCACCAACTAGGACCCACTCATCCACCTCCTCGCTTTTGACGATGTTGGCGGTAGCATCCTTCTTCTTATTGGCCTTTGGGCACTCCCTCGCCCAATGTCATCTTTCCTTGCAAAAGGCACATTGATCCCTCTCGATGTCTGTGCGCGGAGCTATATTATTGTCACTCGTCTCGGATCTATGGTTCCATTTGCAGCCTCCACCTCTTTCATTGCTCCGACCTCTAACCACGGTAAGCGCTTCGGACCTTTGGCCCCTCATCTTCTCATCATCCTTCTTTCTATTAAAGCGTTAGAAACTTCATTGAAGGTGATAGATTCTTTACCATAGGTTAAGATCGAAACGATGTGCTCATAGTCTTCATGCAGTGAGTTGAGAAGAATCATCGCATTGTCCTCATCTTCCACCTTGACGTCGATGTTCCTCAAATCTGTGAGGAGTTTGTTGTAGTAGTCGATGTGTTCTTCAACTGAAACTCCTTTCTCTATCTTGAGGCCAAAAAGCTTCTTCTTTAGGTGTAGGCGATTCTGAATGTTCTTCTTCATGTACTTCTCACCAAGCGCATCCCATAACGCTTTCGCGTTCGTCTCCTCCATGAAAGGGTACTTCTTCTCCTTTGTCAAGTAGAGCCGGATCGTCCCGCAAGCGGTCCGGTTCATCATCCTCCACTCCGCATCCGCCGTCATAATTGGCATCTCATCTAGTACATGATCTTAACCAAGTTGGTTCAAGATGTCAAGTACTTCGCATCTCCACATGTCGAAGTTGATACACCCATCGAATTTCTCAATTTCAAACTTCGTATTAGATACGATAGTTCGCGTTGTTGAAGATTGCGCCATTGGAGTAGAATGATTTCTGTCGCCACTTTTGCTTATCTTTTTCGTCTAAATCTTCGTCGCCAAAGCTCTGATACCAATTGTTGTGCGCTCAGCGGAAGCAATCAGATCGCCGAAGTATCTAGCACGAAGAACAAATAGAGACCAAACAAAAAATTTAGGTCGCCTAAACGACAAGGAAACACTTCTCTTAATTTCAAATAAAACACTCAACCACTACAAAGAAATCCTCACAAATGGCTCTCTCAAAGATCGCTCACAATGTTCCTATGGAACTTCCAATAGGATCTCATACAAACTTTCCAATGCTTCAATAGAAGCTCAATTGGATTTCCAAATTCTCCGATACTAATAACCATGCATTCGGTATCCTTTTATAGGACTCAAAGGGGAGGGGGTTGGTGCACCAACCCCCCATTGGGTTGGTGCACCAACCCCCTTGGTTGGTGCACCAACCATGGGCAGCCCATGTGTATATCAAGCCAACAACCACACCATGTTGTTGGGATGTGAACATAGTTCCGACATCGGTTGTGAGAAGGGGGTCTTGGGTTTATAATATGCTAGGAATCTCCATTGGTATGAGGCCTTTCGGGGAAAAGCCCAAGAGCAAAACTAATTGGACCGCTGAGCTCAATTGGACACTATCATACTAATGTGAAGATTTGTGGGCCCTATTATAAAAATTAACATGGTACCAAAGCCAGATCATGTACTCCTGATGTTGTTTGATACTCTATATTCCTCACAAAGATGGCGTGCTCCATAGTGAATGATGCAAGGATCTGGAGTGTGCTTTAGTGGAAAGGATGGCGGAGCCCCAAGTTGTTACGGTTAACTAGATGGAGATACTTCAGGTTTCACGTAAGACCTGCGCCACATCGCAGTAGAAGCTGGAGTTGGTGTCAATCGGTTGGATGAGTTAGTGCCTAACCGATTTAAAGAGAGCAAGAGGCTCGTGACCACGGTCTAGATGGAGCAAGGCAAATGGATGATCGTTCAAGGGGAGTCTCGATGTGTGCATTTGTTAGAGGAGAGAATTGTTAGGACGTGAACATAATACCCACGTCGGTTGTGAGAAAGGGGTCTAGGGTTTATAATAGACTAGAAATCTCCATTGGTATGAGGCCTTTTGGGGGAATCCCAAAAGCAAACCCAATTGGGCCGGTGGGCTCAATTGGATAATATCATACCAATGTGGAGATTTGTAGGCCCTATTATAAAAATTAACACATGCTACGCCCATTGAGCTGATGATGATGCTGTCATTGCATGTTTATGATTTGTTAATGGATCAGAAACAATAATGCGGTTTTTTTCACTTAAAGTTAAAAGCTTGGATGTTTTTATAAATTAAGCCTGAGTTTTTTTTGAAGCTTTGGAAAAACGAGGCTCAAGAGTTCTACCTTCTTCTTTCCTCTCCTCCAGACCACTGCATCATGATTTCTCCTCGTTGCCACCTATGATGAGATACTGCAATTTTTTCATTGGAGAATCAAGATTTTCACGCAGAATCAAGACTTTCAGAACAAAAATGACATTTTTACCTCTCTTTCAAGTTTCAATTCTGGTATGATCATAACCAAGATACGAATCACTGCTAATTTTGACCCTATTTCAGGGTGAGATCGACAAGCCCCCGGATCTGACATTCTCAAAGCTCTGTTATTGGAAAATCATAATAAAAATAAGGGGGGAATCAAAACAAATAAAAGAAGGTGGAAAATTCAAATACCTTGATCTCGCTAGTCTAATCCGACATCATCGTTTCCGTCAAGGAAAATGTCTATTTTGAAATAATAATTAAACTATGAAATTTCACCGCAATTAAAAGATTTTTTCACCATAGGGCTTCGCCTGAGATTCGCCGGGATCTACAGAGCGATGCTTGTTTGGAAATACAAATGGCGCCCAAAAGGATCTATATACTCATCTGAGTGATTGCTAACTTACGCCACCCCAATGGAAGCTCAATAGCTAGATACAGGCCGTAAAGCAGCACATATCAGGCCCGGTTCAGTGGGCTACGCCTAACAAAAACCCAAACGATTCATGCTTTTCAAATATTTACATATTTGATTAATCATATACATTAAATCATAGCAACATTACAATTCTCCCTTGCTAAAAAAATATCTCATATGAAGATTGACAAGGTGTTGGTTTTTTATCGGAAGAAAACGAGCCATCTGCAAGAGGGACGGTTGGGAGAAAATTTAAAAAATAACAAAAAAGGGGAAATAAAATAAAAAAAATAGAGTGAGAGAAATCTCTCCATTATACAAATGATGAAGTTATCCTACGTGGAGGTTTGTCCTAGTCGTATTTTGTATGGGAGACACATGGAACTCCACTTCACCCTAATGGCCCAAAGTCCACCAAAAAACTCACAAATACACCCTCCCACCCAAAAACAATAACCCAACTTCACACACACCACTCAAAAAATCACCAAAAACCTCTCCCGGACGATACCCACACTCACACCAACTCTTTCTATTTGATCCGGTGTGGGTCCCGCATCGTGATTTTTTGGTGGTTTTTTGGGTTTAGTTTCTGGTTTTGTGGGGTTTTTGGGGGTCCGTGCACAATGTGCACGGTAATTTCTAGTAAAATAACAAGAGAGATAGAGAAAATACAAAACATTTCCCCCCCGATTTTCAATCTTTAAAACTCGCACATACTTAGCGTTTTTTATTTGATCATTAAATGCTAGAAACTTTTGATTATTATTTTTTTGAAATGATATGTTTTAATATAAATAAAAACTGAAAGAATTCTTGGATACTCCGTTATTGGGGTTCTTAATTGTAACCGCACTAGAAATTACCCGTGCACACGTGGATCACAGAAAAAACCTGCAGAAATCATGTGTAGGCAAAAATAAGAGGGAATTGTGGGTGGATAGGTGTGGGAATCGTTTGGAGGTAAAAAGGGAAAATGGAGGAGCCTAGTTGCAAAAAACACGTGGGCAAAGTGAAAAAAGACCGATGGTGAAACTGTAAATAAGTGACGAGGGATGTGTTTTTTGTTGTATAAAAAATAATTGTAAGCTTGTAATTCATGGGAATATGTGGGCTTATCTTTGGGTGCACAACAAAGATATCCCAAACCACACCTAATCTCCCACCATCCTCACGTGCAAGGTTTGAGGTCTCGGTTTCGGTCTCGGTATCGTTCTCTCCAAAATTTTAGTTTCGGTATCGGTATCGTTCGTTTCGTCGGTTTCGGACGTGAGTTTCGGTTGGTCCGTATCGGTAGTTTTAAATACTTAAAACCCCATCAGAAACATGAAAAGTTACTTGCCTTGTGCACCCATTGTTTTACTTTGCGCACATATCACTAACTTGCAAGTTTGCGAAACATAGCTTGGAGTTTGCTTTGCGCACCCACCAGTTTGCTTTGTGCACATACCACTTATTTACAAGCTTGCCATAAAATATCCTATGCACATACAACTTATTTACAAGTTTGCCATTACCATTTAACTTCACACCTCACACCTTACGCTCACGGTCTTCTCTCTCACTCTCACGGAAGAGGCGGGTCTCTCACGGAAGAGGCGGATGTGGCGAGGGAGAAGCGGGGGCGGCGCGGCAGGGCGAGGGAGCAGGCGGCGCGGCGCGACGATGCAGCAAGCGAGAAGGCGCGGCTGCGAGGTAAGTCCCGCTTCTTCTTCTTCCCTTTTTTTCTTTTTCTTCTTCTGTTTTCAGTTTTTTCTTGATTCTTCGTCTAAATTTTCGATTTTGGATCTTATTTTTCGTCGTCTTCAAGCCGAAACCCTAGGGTTTCGGCCGATTCCGGCCGAAACTGGCCGGAACCCTAGGGTTCCGGTCGATACCGAGAAAGAGGGCGGGTTTCGGTCTCGGTAGCCTCCGAGACCGAAACGAAACGGCCGGAACCCTAAGGTTCCGGCCGAAACCTAAAACCTTGCTCACGTGGACCCCATCTTGACGATGTGGTCAACCCGTGACCACATCTCTACCCACCTTTTTGTCCTAGTGGGATTCCACCATGAATTTGTTCGTGGGTGAACTCCCCGACATTTGTGGGTGAACTCCCCGACATGCATACTAGATTCTTGCATATTGCTTGATGGATGTGGGCATAAAAATGGTGTGAATGCAAAATTAAAACTTTGGATTCAGACATTACAAACTCACGTTTGCATATTTAGCCGGAACAAGACCATGTATGCTGAAGCCTAATGGAGTAAGACATGAATATTATAGCATGATGAATATATCGACAAATAATTATTTTAGGTATCACAAGTCGATTATCCAATATGATGTAGAGAGTAAGAAAGATGTTAATCATAAAATTAAAGCATGATGAATGAAGTGAAGGGCAACAACAGAAGTATTATTCGATCAAAATATTCCGTTACAACTAAACTGTAAATTTCACAGGATATCGTTTAGACCAGCTTTGTTATATTGTATTGAGTGTAATCATGATGGATGTGTAAACCCACCAAAAACAATACTATAAGAAGATGGTGTATTCAAACGAACGTAGGCATGATCCATACCGAGAATTTTAAACACAAGAGCAGATAGCAAAACCAAAATAGGACGCTGCTTATGAAAAACAAGCACAATCAAGGTATGAAAATCAAGCTTATAATAATGTTGAACGTCAAAGTACAAATCTTAACAATTTTAATGCAATTAAAACGTATCACTTTTTAAAAATAAGGTCAATTAATGCTTATGTTAAAAACAAGGTCGTCAAAGGATTGTAGCATAGCGGCATTTACATCCGTTTTTCAGTGAGGCCACTAAGGATCGATCCATGTTCGATGCGGAACGTGTGCCCCGAATTCAACCCGAACCCGATAAGAATAAAGAGATCCCGACTCAAATCCTATCACTTATCGGGTTCGAGTGCTGATTTACATGGATCCGATCCGAATGCATCCCGTTTAAGCTCCTAGATATACCCAATTTCTAATGGGAGTTGCTAAGCGCACATACCGAATTACTCTGTGCTCTGTGCATGATTAGAATTTGAGTTATTTACAAGTTTGCTATCCAGAATTGCTTACTTGTTACCAGTTGTACGTGGTGAGTAAAATCCGACTGCAGATGTCGATTTTGCTCAACGCGCACAACCATTATCATTTATGTTTGGTTTTGCTCAGCGCGTACAACAACGTAGCAACTCCCCTCGTCGCCGGTGAGGGAAAAGTGGTGTGGGGAGGGAAAGATCCACCGCCTCGTCACAGCCCTCGATCGACCAGAATCCAAAAATTATACCCTCGATCCGTCGATCGTCTTCTCGATCTGGTTCAAAGTAATGGGGAAGGAGAGTGAGGAGAGCAGAAAGCGCTGTCTTGCTCTGGTTCGGAGATATTCTCCTCATCAGATCAATTGCACCTTCCATTTTTAGATTCAGCATCTCGACTGTCGTCACCCTAAAAATTCTGATCAACCTCAGACAACGAGCGAGAGGAAGAAGAAGATGGTGCGCGCTCACTCGACGGTCTGAGGAAGATGCCATAATCTCAAAGATGTCTGAGGTCGATTGATCGAGTGGAGACGATGGTGCGAGCATCCCGGTGGTCTGAGGAAGAAGATGAGCGAGAGGAAGAAGCCCTAATCTTTGAGAATCAAATCCACAACATAGCTTGCCTCGATCTTATCCCCGACGGTCTGCAACCATCCCCGATGGTCGGCGGTCTGACGAGAAGAATCTCACAAGCACTAGCAGTGGTTGCAGATCGAATCCCCGGCGATGGTCCCAAACCATCGACGACTTCGCCACCCTCTCCGATCGAGTCCATAGCCGTCGTGCGCGTTGAGGATAGAATGTCGTTTAAATTTTGAATGGCAAACTTGGGAATAAATGGTTGTGCGTGCGAGCAATTTGGTACTGTGCGTAGCCGCTCCCATTTCTACGGGAATTGCTATTAGCACAAACCTGATTGCTAAGTTCACAGACTATTTATTTACAAGTTTGCCATTAAAATCGTTTGCTGAGTTCACAGACCACTTATTTACAATTTTGCCCTCCTCCTCCTCCTCCCCCCTCCCCCTTCGCGGGCAACCTCCGCTTATTCCCCGGGCTTCCCAGCCCCCTTTCACGCTCGCTTCTGCTTACCAACCGATGGATGCACCTCTCCCACCTTTCTCATCCCATTCACGCATCGGCCCAGGTCCTCCCTCGTCGACAAGTAGTTGAAACGGACGTGAGGGTCTTCACGCTCGTTGAGGTCGGTCAGACGGAGGGAGCCAACGAAGGTTGGCCCTGCTTGTAGAAACTAAAGATCTAGACATGTGTTCTAGCCAAACAACACAGATCTAGATATATAACATGCGGAACCTTAAATCATTACATATTCTGATTTAGCGGAAGAGTACCTGAGTCCATCGCTAATAATCTGAAAGAGATCCTGATGATACCGTGGCGGACGATCTTTCAGAATAGCACGAATCAACCATTGGAGAATCCCTTTAGCCTTCTCCTGGTTTCTTTCCTAGCGACGGGACGTAGAAAAGACGGCTCAACTTTGTTCGTGTATCCGGGGACCATGACCGCTAATATTTATAGGCTAGCCTCCATAGCCCTAAAGTTTCCAACTCGGCCCATCAACGAGTTGAAGCCCAATAGTCTCTACACATAAAGGCCTCACAACCTGTTTAACTCATTTAACCCATTTAATTAATTAAAACCAGATCACTAATATATTGGGCTTAATATGACAGTGTAGCACTTATATAATTATTTACCGCATATTAGCCCAACGTTGGATTAAGATCCAACTTAGTTGGATAAGTTCCAACAATCTCCCACTTGGGCTATATACTAAACTTTATAATTATATTTCATAGTGCATACAACCAAATAAGATCATAACTTACTGTCATTTCTTTAATGATTCAAAACCAATCCGGTCCATCAATTAGATTAGCAAGGGATCAAGGAGATCTTCGTCGCAGCAATTGCAGCTCGACCCATCAGTGGTCACCGTGCTAATATAAAAGAATGACATGGATTATGAAGTGGATGTGTAGCATGGAAATTACATGTATTGTGATCTAACATGTCTATTTCCAACTGATCCTCCTTAACCTTAGTGAGATCATAAACAAACCAAAATCGGAGTGAAGCCAAACTGAAACCAAAACTTTATTTCTGATCAGAAAATCACCTCAAGCGTAAGCTGGAGACTTAATTTTGTCTATCATATGAGCACCCAAAAAAGAACAAACTCCCACAAAACTGAATATTCTTAATGAAATGACATCCATATGAGTAGCTAGCTCATAAAACCTTTTGGATGACATTTCCTTACTATAACGGATCCGTAATTACATGGTTTGTTCCGATGTGCTCATTAGACAATTATACACTCCTATTATTAATCAACAATCTAGGAACTTGATCTCTGAATATTTAAACTTTGTCGAGTTCCTGTTATTGCTGGAATATAAAACTGCAGACTTCATTGTCACTAAATAAACTGTGTGGTGTTCCAACACCATCCCTAATTTGCAGCATAGTGACAAAATATGCAGATATATTTCATGATTTGGATGTCACATAATATGATATGAAATCTAAAGCCATGTCAGAAGAGACTATATAAAGGGGACCATTTAAATCTCTTCTAGTAGATGGCGCCTAACATAGATTTTCATACATTCTTTGCATCCAATAAATGATCAGAGTCAGTATACCAAAATGATCTCAAACCTTTTTGACTACTGATCCTTGAACATGTAACCAATTTGTTCTCCATAAATACCGTAAGACACATTTGGCTGTTGTCAAATGGTCAACTCCTGAACTTAACAATCTGTCCAACACACCTGTAATATATGCAATGACCAAATGCATATAAGACTGAGCATACTTTAGACTCCCTTTTGGTGAGATATAGGGAATCTTCTGAAGTAGATTCTCGGGGCAATTAATGAGACTAAAATTGTCTCACACAGAACTTAACATTCATTACCACATAGATATTATAGAAATTACATGCTCCCACAGAACTTAAGATATATAACATAATTAAACATCATCTCAAAGCCAAACGAGGTGATCACTTAATGAATTTTAATATATCAGTAACGATATTGAAATGCTCTACTAATGCCATTATAAACCTTACAGAGTCTTTCATAAAAACTGAATAGAAAGTCTCTTTACAATTAATGCATACTTTTCCGTATAAAATTTTTGAGTGATACGCTTTAAATCTTTTCTTAATACCCTTTTGAATTCCTTTTTATTATTAAAAAAACTATTTACAATCAATAGGTTTCAAACCTTATGGCAACAAGAAAAAGATTTTAAGTATCATTCAAGGACTTTCTTAATTAATGCTTTAATCCATTTTAGAGATGTAGAACTTTTATGACTTGATGTAAGTCGAACTTCCATCATCCTAATGTCAACCATATATTCTTAAGAATTACAAAGTAATATTTCAACAATGTACTTTTCATCTCTTTAATGGATTTCCTGAATGGCAATTAGTTATTTGAGGTGCCAGAGTTTGTCCTTATGAACAATTTCCCGAATGGGAGGAATTGCAACATTATCTTAAATTTATTGTGTCTTGAACAATGTCAGGAATACCATCCCGAATAATGACAACAACACCTGTGTGGATATAATCCTCTTCAAGAGTAATGTCACTAACTAAATTCCCCCCCTCAAACTCAGCATCCTCAAATAGGTATGCATTTCCTAATTCGTAAACTAACTTAATAGTGTGATTATGTAAAATCGTACAAAATAATATCAATTTTAAAACTATTCAACAAAATTAGAAAATCATTAGCATTATGTCCTATTACTTTATTAGGGTTATAAAGCCTTACCTTAGTTGGACATCTCCAAACATGCAAGTGATTTATTTATTGAAACTTTATTAAGGATATATGCTGCAATCAAAATATAACTGAACTCTAAATTGTTAATTCTTTCATTACAACACATATTCATTAATGCAGGAATTCTGTAAGTGAAGCAACATTTTCAAATAAATGAAGATTATAATGATCTTTTAAGGAACTAGAATAAACTAATTTTGAATCAAGAGACAACCAAATTTTCCATTTATGATTGAACACTTATAACCAAATTTGTTCAAAATAGAAATGGAAATCCAAAATTCCGTTAAAAACAGTACATAATAGTCTCATAAAATTCAAATACAATCTAGCCTTCAAAAGAAATAATCTAAATTTAATTTGCTATTGCCCATATCGATGTGTCTTTCAACAGCATTCCGCTCTTGGCATCTTAGGCAATCCTGCAGACACAATGATGTGAATGGTTAAACCAGGATCTTTCCATCACGTATCTATAAGTACCAAAGTTTGCAAGAAAAGAAATTAACTTATAATTAAACCAAATTTCGCAGCATACCTTTCTTATCTTTTAGTGGTAGAGATCATATGAGCACTTTCTGTCTTCCTTGCTCAAGCATGTTCTCTTCCTGGACGCAGTGCAAGATGAGCTCATCCAGAGACCAAGTCTCATCCTTCAGATTGTAGCTCATCTTAAACTGGTTGAACTGTGATGGAAGAGATATCAAAACAAAATGCACAAGCAGAGCCTCAGAGAGGTCTAGCTCAAGTGCTTTCATCCTTGAAGCAATATTAGACACCTTCAATATGTGCTCCCTAATGCTTCCCGTACCCTTATACCTTATTGAATTTAGAATTGTCAAGAGTGTACCAATTTCACCCCTTTCACTCTTGACAAATCTGTTTTCAATGTCAGAAAGGAATCCTTTAGTTGTAGTAATTTTATCTGAAATAGTGCCCCTGAGATTTTCTGGAATGGCAGAAAAATTTTCAGGAATAATAACTGAAGAAGAGAACAAGAAAACAATTTTAAAATGTTCATATGAGTATTAAACAAAACAACACCGAATTCAAATTAATACTATTTTCCCATCTCAAGACATCCCCCACTAGCCCAATATTTATCTTTGGATAATCTATTGACTAGTCACCGACATCTTGTTGTAGCAATCAGAAAATGACAATAATAACATGCCAAAAATACAACTTCCTTTGGGCCGAATTAAATTTGCATGCATTGATCTCACCAGTCATCACCTTGTCTATTGCCACAGGTGCACATGAAATGGTATAGAACGGTAATCTTCCTTTGGGCCGATTTGAAAATCATGGGCACATAAAATTCTTTTTATATTCATGAAATGAAATAATACAAATCAACAGAGCCCACTTTGGCGAGGTGATGATTACACGAAGTCATTTCAAAAATATATACCTTTGCAAAATTTGAATCTAAGTCGCAATTTAATACATGAATATACTTTAAGTGGATATATTCAAGTCCACTTTTATTCAAAATCAAATTTAAGGCAACTAAAATTTTCATACAAAAGTATGTATTCAACTTGTTACATTTCGAGATTAAAACTAATCTTCATAAGAAAACCCACTTTGGTGAGTTGATGATCCATTCAATCCATATTCGAAATATATATAATTAATTGTGCCAAAAATTGAATTTGAAACTAAACTGAATTTAACACAAAATGATTACATTAAGTGGAAATATAAATAAGAATTATTTATTCCACCTTTCTAATCATTTATATTGAGTTAAATAAAATCCATAACTTCAACACAAATTTTCCTCTTCAAAATGGGGTATACAGGTGTATTAATGTGTATATGAACATACATATAGAGTTATATATATAAATACACACCCTATCCCATTTCATATATAACTTTAAAATGTGTCAAATTTCCTTAAGGCCATTTGCTTGATGGTTAGCGCATAAAAAATTCTTTAAGGCCATTTAAACTTATCCTTGAGGAGAAATATATGGTAAAGCCTTTTATTTGCTCCCGAAGAAAATACTTGAATTTTCTGTTTTAATTTAAATCTAAATTTAGGCAAACTGAATTTTCACACCAAGGTATGAAGTCAACTTGTTATATATACTGAAATATATATATATATATATATATATTGTTTTATGCCATAAAATTCGAATTTAAATTTATTTTGCACAATTAACACAAAATTTTATCTTTGAGGAGAAATATACATTTAAGCGTCTTATTTCCTCCTTCAATCCATTTTAAATTTCAATATTGGGCAACTAATCATACAAAAGTATGTATTTAACCGTTTATGTTTCGAAATAATAATAATTTAACAGTAGAGCCCACTTTGGTGGGGTCACGTAATAATTAAAATTATTTTAAAACATATAAACTAACTTGCCCAAAAAACTGAATTCAAATGAAACTGAACTTAAATGCAAATATACAGGAAACCCTTTTATTTACTCATTCGATCCGTTTAAAATTCATTCAGGCAACTGATCATACTGTGTATGTATTTTAATCTGTTTACATTCCGAAATAATAACAATTTTAATAGTGGAACCCACTTTGGTGGAATTTCACAAAAAATTAGAATTATTTCGAAATGTATATATATATCTAAATTTTTGCCTAAAGAATTAAAAATCGAAATGAAATTAATTTTAACGCACAAATAAACCGAATGAGGAAATATACACAAGATGGCCTTTTATTTCCTCTAATTATTAGTGCATTAACATATCCAAAATAGGGCTTCAAAAGAAATTAATTGTAGACCTTGAGCTAGAAATTAATTGAACCCTCTTTTAGGGCTACAATTATTCCAAAAATTCAATTTAAGGCCAAAATTGTGTAGTTGCCATAACAAGCCCAAATTAAAAGCCAATATATTGAAAAATTAAAGAATTATTATGAAAAATAATCTGTTTGGGCCCAATTTGGCCCAAAGTCGGCTAGGGTTAGAACCTTCGCAGAATTTTGGCCCATCCAAGGGCCGGCCGCCGCTGGCCCCTTTCCCTCAGATCCGGTACCGGCAAGGGGTGCCGGCACAGGCCGCAACTGATAGGGGCGGCAAGGGCCGCCCCTTGTTCTGCATCGTTCAGGCCAACGGGGGCGGCAGACGCCACCCCTTTCTTCCTCATGCGAAGGGGCCTGGGGCACCTGCTGCTCTTGCGAAGGGGGCTGGCCGGCCCCTTTCAGTGAACGAAAAAGCCCGACGGGGGGGGGGGGGGGGATGAGCCCCCCTGTTCATGTCACCGTGATGAACAGGAGGGGCGGCGGAGCGCCGGCCCCCCCTTTTCTGGGGTCTGATGGGGCGGCGCACCACCGCCCCTCTCCGATTGAGCGCCGGCGGGGGGAGGGTTAAGCCCCCCTATTTCCGTTCGACTGCGGCAGACCCCCCCACCGTCGGGGGGGCTGCTCTGCCGGCGACGGGGTGCCCTACCCCCGTCGCCGGTCAACGAAGCTGGGGGCGACGAGCTGCCCCCCTCTGAAACTCAACGGGGGCGGCGAGCCGCCCCCTCTCTGAAACCCAACGAGGGCGGCGAGCCGCCCCCTGTCCCATGTACCGCCGGTGGGGGCGGCTGGAAGCCGACCCCCACCTGCCTACTTTTTTTAACTTTCAGGGGCGGCTTCGCCGCCCCGTTCTGGATCCGTGTCGACACCGGCATAGCCGACGCCGATCTTCCTACGGTGGCAGCAGAGCCGCCCCTTTTTTTTGTCGTGTCAGGCGGCGGGCGGCGGGCCGCCCCCGATCTGGGGTTTGTAAAAAACAAAATTTTTTTGTTTGGAAAAATAATCAAAAAAACCAAATTTTGCACAGATCCGAATAGAATACAGATTAAAAATCAGATTTTTATCAGATCTGCTACGAGCAGGCAAAAAATTTAAGATCCACAGCATGCAGGCTCTGATACCACTTGTAGAAACTAAAGATCTAGACATGCGTTCTAGCCAAACAACACAGATATAGATATATAACATGCGGAAACTTAAATTATTACATACTCTGATTTAGCGGAAGCGTACCTGAGTCCATCGCTAATAATCTGAAAGAGATCCTGACGATACCGTGGCGGACGATCTTCCAGAATAGCACGAATCAACCGTTGGAGAATCCATTTAGCCTTCTCCTGGTTTCTCTCCTAGCGACGGGACGTAGAAAAGACAGCTCAACTTTGTTCGTGTATTCCGGGGACCATGACCGCTAATATTTATAGGCTAGCCTCCATAGCCCTAGGGTTTCCTACTCGGTCCATCAACGAGTTGAAGCCCAATAGTATCTACACATTAAAGCACCACAACCTGTTTAACTCATTTAGCCCATTTAATTAATTAAAACCGGATCACTAATATATTGGGCTTAATATGACAGCGTAGCACTTATATAATTATTTACCACATATTAGCCCAACGTTGGATTAAGATCCAACTTAGTTGGATAAGTTCCAACACTGCTATCTTCCACAAGATGGTGGCGTGGTAAAGGGGCCTCTCAGGGAGGAGGATCCGGGAGCGACGTGGAGGCGAAGGGACGAGGACGTTGGGAGAGGCCTCAATGAAATTTCCGGTGGTGGTATTGATGTCTACCACCTGGATGATGGAATGCTCGAGAGGAGTGGAGGTCATGATGTTGATGCCGTTAGGTGGGTTGTCGTACACATGCTGTCGGAGCATCAAGATCTCCATCATCAGGTGTCTCAGCCCCGGCGAAGGGAGGCAATGGCAGAGGGGGGTCCTTGGCAGAGGTGGTCGGCGGTGTAGATGTTAGAGCCCAGTTCATCAAGGCGGAGAGAGCTCAGAGGAAGCTGTGGGAAGGTAGAGCAATGGGGAGTACCGTCGCTGGGGAGAAGAAAGAGCCAGGGGAGAATTTGAATCCGATAGAGCCGTTGGATGGCATTCCACCGTTGATTCACCCAGAGGATTAATCGCAGCCGTCCGTCGTCTTTTAATCGTAGGCGTTGATGCTTTAATCCACAAGGAATCCCCTCCGTCGGATAACAGGACATTCGACTCCTTCAAATCGGAACCGTTCATCGCCAACGAATCGAGGCGCGCTTCTTCTCTTCCCTTCGCGCCCTCTGATTGGTTCCAGCTGGATGAGAAGAGAGAGAGAGAGAGAGAGAGAGAGAGAGAGAGAGAGAGAGAGAGAGAGAGAGAGAGAGAGAGAGAGAGAGAGAGAGAGCCTCTAACAGAATTCTGTTAGAGGCCGAAGATTATATAATGAAGGGATGTAAGAAATTGGAAGGCATCGATGATATATGAAGTTTACTCGTTTTTCCTTTTAATTCCTTGTTCTTTAATTTTTCCTTCTTCCACTCGTGAAATTCTGACCGGATTCCGCCATTGTTGGCTGAAATCCCTTGTTGAACGGGTTGCGTTCATCAATTTGGTATCAGAGCCGTCAGGTTCCGATCCATGGCACCAAAGAAGAAAAACGTTCCTGACCCATCGCTGGAGGCGGAGGGAGATCAAGGGCAAGGCTCGCAATCAGATCAACCCCAATGGATTGAAACCATTGAGGAACTTCGCCAGGGGCAAGCACAGCAAGAGGAACGGCACTATCATCTCCAGTCTCAGATCCAAGCCTTGATCGAAGCCCAGAAGCACTCTAATGCTCAGATTCAAAGTATGTATGAGTCGCAAAAGCATACCACTGCTCAAATCCAGATTATGATAAACAATCAAGGTAAGTTTGAAGAAAGGTTCAATCAACAGGAAATCCAATTACAGATGCTCAGGAATGCTCAAGGGAGGCTGGAAGGCCATGCTAATAATCCAGAAATGAATTCTAGAAATCAGCAGGAGGAAAGAAATGGTGAGACCCATGGAGATAGAAACTCAGAACGTAGAGGGCAAGGAGACCCACCTCTCCAAATGCAGTTGAGGGTTCTCAAACCTGAATTTCCAATCTACAAGGGGGATGAGGATGTTCTTCCCTGGCTCAGTCAGGTACAACAGTTATTTGTCTATTATTCCACTCCGTATGCTAATTGGGTGAGCACTAGTTCTTTTTACCTGCGTGGTGATGCTTTACATTGGTATGATTGGGGGAAAAGTACTACCACTAATTTTTTCTATTGGGAAAAATTTAAAGAAGAGATCATAGTGAGGTTTGGACCCACTGAGTTAGAGAAGCCATATGCAGTTTTTTCTAACCTCAAACAAACTGGGACTGTTAAGGAATATTTGGGTAAATATGAACAAGTAGTTGGGTTATTACAAAAGATGCCAGATGAGTATATACTTGATAAGTTCATTAATGGGTTGAGAGATGACATTAGGTTGGATGTTATGGCTTTGAACCCTGACAATTTCAGGAGGGCAGTCCAACTGGCTAGGACTTTTGAGGAAAAGCTAAGTCTAGTCAAAAAAATTAGACCTCCATTTACACAAAACCCTTACCCCAAATTCCATCAGCCATAACCACCTGGGGTAGCTAAATTAGTTCCAAAAGAAGTATCCAAGGAAATTGTGCCATTTGTACCAAAGGGAAGGCTGATATCCCAAGAGGAAATACAAAACAGGAGGAGGAATAATCTATGTTTCACTTGCAATGAGAAGTGGGAGAGAGGTCACAAATGCAAGAAGCAACTGTATATCCTTGATGTAGAAGAGGAGGTAGAAGGAATGGATAAAGAAGAGGAGCTCATAGAAAAAGTACAGGACTGGCCAGAATTAGAGAATGAGGAATTCCCCACCATATCTGTCCATGCCTTAACTGGAATCTCAGCTGCACAAACCCTTAGATTAAAGGGTAGTATTAAGGGGCAGACAGTCAATATTTTGGTAGACACTGGGTCCACACATAACTTTATCCACCCTAAGTTGGTGAAGTCCTTGGGTCTGGGAGTAGAGCAGCTAAATGTTTATGATGTAGTAGTGGCAAATGGGGAGAAGATCCAAGGGTCAGGGCTTTGTAGAGGAGTGCACATACTATGCCAGGGAGTAGTGGTTTAAACTAATTTGCTGATTCTACCACTGGGAGGGCAACAAATAGTCTTGGGAATTCAGTGGCTCAGTCAGTTAGATGATATCATATTCAATTTTAAAAAACTACAAATGAAATTTAATCTGGGGGGAAAGGAATGGACATGGCAGGGTATAGTACCACCAGGATCTCAGTTGGTGGGTGAAAAGGAGATTGACAAGGCTTTCAAGCAACAAGGAGAGGGATATCGGATACAGCTCAATATGCTGGAGATGGTGGAGTCCCATGAAATTAAGCAGCTGCTATCTTTGGACATTAAGGAGCTACCAACAGATTTGAGGGCAATAATAGAAAAATACAATGAAGTCTTTAAGGAGCCAGAGGGGTTACCTCCAAAGAGGGGTTGTGACCACAGAATTCCCATGACACTAGATGCCAAGCCAATATGCATTAGACCCTACAAGCATGCTTATGCCCTCAAGGCAGAAATTGAAAGGCAGATAGAGGAGATGTTGAAATCTGGAATAATTAGACCCAGCCACAGTCCCTATGCCTCCCCAATTGTAATGGTCAGAAAATCAGATGCCAGCTGGAGAATGTGTGTGGATTACAGGACCCTAAATCACCAAACTATTAAAGACAAATTTCCCATACCTCTCATAGATGAATTGCTGGATGAACTTCATGGGGCAAAATATTTTTCTAAGCTTGATTTGAGGTCAGGATATCACCAAATTCGCATGAGTGACCAGGACATTTACAAAACAGCTTTCAGGAGTCATGATGGTCACTATGAATTTCTAGTGATGCCCTTTGGATTAACCAATGCCCCTTCAACATTTCAATCCCTCATGAATTCCATTTTTAAAAAATATCTAAGACAGTTTGTGCTTGTATTCTTTGATGATATACTCATCTATAGCAAAAATTGGCAGTTCCATCTTGAGCACTTGCAGTTAGTACTACAGATCTTAAAAGATCAACAATTATGTGTCAAACTATCCAAGTGTTCCTTTGGGCAACAATCAGTAGGCTATTTGGGACACATCATATCTGAAGAAGGAATCTCAGTTGAACCAAAGAAGATAGAAGCCATCAAGAATTGGCCAGTGCCAAAAACCCAGAAGGCTGTGAGGGGGTTTCTTGGACTAGCTGGGTATTATAGAAAGTTTATCAAAGGCTTTGGGGGAATGGCTGCACCCCTTACAGATTTGTTAAAGAAAGATAATTTCAGTTGGAATGAAGCTGCTCAAATATCCTTTGAAACCTTGAAGAAATCCTTGATTACAGCTCCAGTACTAGCTATGCCTAACTTTGAAGAAGAGTTTGTCTTAGAATGTGATGCCTCAGGGAGGGGAATAGGGGCTGTCCTAATGCAAAATTCACAACCAATAGCCTATATAGCACCAAGCTGACAGGGAGAAACTTAATGTTATCTACATACGAGAAGGAATTGCTTGCTATCATCATGGCTGTAACAAAATGGGGGCAGTATTTACTGGGCAGGAGATTCAGTATAAGGACAGACCACCAGAGCTTAAGATATTTGCTTAATCAAAAGCTCCAGCAGGGGATGCAGAGTAAGTGGTTGATGAAGCTGCAATCTTACAATTACCATGTGGAGTATAAACCAGGGAAATCCAATAGGGCTGCTGATAGTTTGTCTAGGGAAATTGACAACAGCCAAGAGGTTGAAGAGGACTTTTGCTCCCTATATCATATTTCTTCACCCCTATGTGACTGGATCCAAGGTGTCAAGCTTATGGTAGAAAGTGATCCCTACTTTCAACACATTGAGAAGAAAATACAACAAGGAGGACAAGCTTCACAAAAGTACAGGAAGATGGGAGGAGTGTACTACTACAAAGATAAAATTCTCATTAGTCCTGAGGCTCAAGAAATTCAGCATGAACTCCTCCAGGAATTCCATGGCTCCCCAATAGGAGGTCACTCAGATGCTGATAGGACCTTACACAGACTAAAGAAGTCTTTCTATTGGAAGGGAATGAGAGCCAAGGTACGACAATATGTGAGAGAATGTGAGGTATGCCAGAGAAACAAGTCTGAAAATGTGGCATATCCAGGCCTCTTACAACCACTACCTATTCCAGGGCAGATTTGGGAGAGTATATCAATGGACTTCATATTAGGCCTTCCTATGTGCAATGGATTCAGTGTTATCTATGTGGTGGTAGATAGACTAACCAAGTATTCTCACTTCTTTCCACTCAAGCATCCATTCACAGCCAAGGGAGTGGCAGAGGTTTTCTTTGAAGGGGTGTTTAAATACCATGGTGTCCCAGCCACCATCATCAGTGATAGGGATGTGGTTTTCACCAGCCAATTTTGGTCTGAAATCTTTAGGCTGCAGGGTACCAAATTGGCACATAGCTCAGCTTACCATCCTCAAAGTGATGGCCAGACAGAGGTTACTAACAGGAGCCTGGAGTGCTACTTACGATGTTTTTGTTGCCACAAGCCTAAGGAGTGGGTCAAGTGGTTAGCCTTAGCAGAATACTGGTTTAACACCACTTGGAGGAGCTCGACTAGGATGACCCCCTTTGAAGCAGTATATGGGCGCCCACCTCCCACTTTAATTTCTTACTTACCCCATACTTCACATATTGCAGCTGTGGATGAAGCTTTGTTTGCGAGAGAAGTCACCATGAAGCTGTTGAAGGACAATCTAGAGAAAGCAAGGGAGAGAATGAAGAAGCAGGCAGACCAGCATCGTACAGAACGCAAATTCTTGGTGGGAGATGATGTTTACCTCAAGTTGCAGCCATATCGACAAATCAGTGTATCTGGAAGGAAGTCTCACAAATTGTCCCCTAAATATTACGGGCCCTATACCATCTTGGAGAAGGTTGGAGAGGTGGCTTACAAGTTGGAATTGCCAGTAGGAGCACAAATTCACCCCGTTGTCCATGTTTCTCAGCTCAAGAAGAAGGTGGGGGCAAAATCAGTCATACAGGAATCCCAACCTAGGTATACGGAGGAATTGATTGATGAACCAGGAGCCATTGTTGATAGAAGGGTGATTCGCAAGGGAAAAGTGCTAGTTTCCCAGGTTCTAGTCCAGTGGAAGCAGCGGAGTATGGAAGAGGCCACATGAGAATCTTATTGGGATTTAGTGCGACGCTTTCCATCATTTGACCTTGAGGCAAGGTCACAAAATGGGGGAGGGATTGTTAGAGCCCAGTTCATCAAGGCGGAGAGAGCTCAGAGGAAGCTGTGGGAAGGTAGAGCAATGGGGAGTACCGTCGCTGGGGAGAAGAAAGAGCCAGGGGAGAATTTGAATCCGATAGAGCCGTTGGATGGCATTCCACCGTTGATTCACCCAGAGGATTAATCGCAGCCGTCCGTCGTCTTTTAATCGTAGGCGTTGATGCTTTAATCCACAAGGAATCCCCTCCGTCGGATAACAGGACATTCGACTCCTTCAAATCGGAACCGTTCATCGCCAACGAATCGAGGCGCGCTTCTTCTCTTCCCTTCGCGCCCTCTGATTGGTTCCAGCTGGATGAGAAGAGAGAGAGAGAGAGAGAGAGAGAGAGAGAGAGAGAGAGAGAGAGAGAGAGAGAGAGAGAGCCTCTAACAGAATTCTGTTAGAGGCCGAAGATTATATAATGAAGGGATGTAAGAAATTGGAAGGCATCGATGATATATGAAGTTTACTCATTTTTCCTTTTAATTCCTTGTTCTTTAATTTTTCCTTCTTCCACTCGTGAAATTCTGACCGGATTCCGTCATTGTTGGCTGAAATCCCTTGTTGAACGGGTTGCGTTCATCAGTAGAGAAGGGAATGGCGACGCGAAGGAGGAGAGAGGAGGAGGAGGTCAAACTTCTAAATAAATGGTCTCTGAACTCAACAACAGATTTTAGTGGCAAACTTGTAATAAATGGTCTGTAAACTCAGTTATCAGGTCTGGCTAATAGCAACTCCCCATTTCTAATTCCCGTAGCTGCTTCTTCATCGATGGACGCCGATCAAAAATGGGGAGAAAAAATTTCAAACACCGCCGTCTCGCTCTACCGATCTCTTCCCAAAAAGGGAAAGCCGCAGGGCAAAGAAACCACAGTCTTGGCCGCCTTCCTCCTATCTTCTCCCTCTCAAAGTAAACTCATTCACTCATCATTTCCTTTTGATATCTAAAACCCTAATCCTTCAGCCCCAAAACATACCGTAGTCTCATTCTCCCGCTATTTGACTCCAGTGGTCGAGGTCGTCGCGCTTGGAACCGGAACGAAATGCATCGGTAGGTCTCTTCTCAGCCCCAGAGGTGACGTCGTCAATGATTCGCATGCCGAGATCATTGCTCGCAGATCTCTGTTAAGGTTGGATTTTCTCTCTCAAAATTATAACCTTTTAAAGCTTTATAAAGTTAGAATTTGTTTTGACTTTTGAGAAACTTAGGTTCTTTTATTCGGAGATCGAGCATGCGAGCGGAAATGATGAACATGAGTGTGTTTTTTGTTTGGATGATCCTGTTTGTGGTCAAGGGAAGTATGTGATGAGGCCGGGTTGGCAACTGCATTTGTATATCTCCCAGTTTCCATGTATGTATTGATGTTTGTTTCTGTTTATTAATTGATAAAGTTCAAAATTTTGCAATTGTGGTTATTGATTTTTGGTTGTTGTAGGTGGAGCTTTGAGTTCTGGAAACAATTCACCTTTGGAAGGAGAGGGATCATTAGAAGGTGATATTTCAATTTACTGTATTTTTTAAATTACAGTTATTTTGCATGTCTTGCTTCTGCTTGTGCTATGCACATCTAAAATAGTTTATAGGTAATTTATGTATGTTGAAATTTTAATCGTAGTTTTATGCTAATTATGATTCTTCAATAGTCATAACTATTTAGAATGAAATATGTTAAATTGATGTTAAAAAAGTAAAGAAGTTAGAATATATTGGACCTTCCTTTCTATTAATTTATGTATGTGTGAAAACACAAAGGAAAAAAGATACATCATAAAACATGAACATGTGTAGTCCAAATACTGTTATTAAGGTATCATAGAAGAACACCGCGATGATTCTTCTTCCTTAACACATTCTCTTAAAAAAAATACACTGTTATCATCGAGTTCCATCTTTTTTCATGGTCTGGGTAAATAAATTCTCAGCATCTTCTACTCTTCAATCACTGTCGTGGATAAATTCTTGTTGCGATCAATATTTTATGAATACGATAAACTTTTGAAGCTAGTTAACCTAAAAGGGACACGGTGATCCAATAAAGACAATATGCGAATATATTCTTGAATATTCCCTCAAAATGTAGTACAGCTTCCATCACTTACCTACAAGCATCTTTTACCAATGTTCTTGTCAATGAAACAATAATACCCAGAATTTCAACTGAGGCAAATAACTGAAAAAACAAAATACCAATGATCATAATAGTTAACAATGTCAATATGTAAACAAGTTCAACAACCCACATCGGCACCTCGAACAATTAGACTGACCACCATACCAATTAGGATGTTCAGCTTACAAACTCATAGATTAAGCATGTTGAAGCTAGTAAGAACACATAAATAAACAAAGCAAAACTAAAGTTGGATGTAAATACCATAAACCCACTCAACTAATAATTCACCACCTATGCAGTCCAAAAAACAACATCTCTCAAACATCTTCTCAAAGAACCTTGAGGATTGTCAACAAAGCCACATTTACCATAGGGACCCAAAAATGCGATGCAGACATTAACATCACCCATCGGCCCAACTTGTAGAACAGTCCATATGAACCTCAATAACCCGATTGAAGCTTGAAAGACATTTGTTCCATGTGGTAATGATCCTAGCAAGCATGAACCCATTTGGCCCAAAACCCCATTCTCACGTCTCTATATAATTCATTCATTTACTTAACATACCCCCTTTAAATACCCAAGAGATGGCTGTTTTTGGAAGTAGCATGTATATTTGGCATTCGATCAAACCTGTTAACCGCAAATTTCGGGTTCCCAAATTTCCAAATTTGAAATAGAAGCTAATGAGGGTGTTGCATCCGAAGAGTCCCAACTTGAGGTGACGGTGCATGGAGAGCGAGTGGATTGTTTGGTGATTGAGCAGTGATATCTGTGACACCCTTTTGGACGAAGCCACCCTTTTGGACGAAGCCAGAGATGTTGAAGTATGGGTGGTTGACGATGATACCGAGTCCGTTGGTTTTGGGCTCTGATGCACATTAGGAGAGTGGAAAGGATTTGAAGTGCGTGTAAATAGAAAGGGGAAGAGACTGAGACAAAAGAAGTAAGATACACAAAGGAGGGAGAGTTATTAAAGATACAATTTCCCATGGTTTTATGTTATATCACTAAAGTTTTATATTAATAATCAATAAAATTCCTAAAAAGGGCGAAAAAGACAAACAGAATCCTTTTCGCATATTCCAAAACTGTTGTTTTGTATAGTATTATAGATATATGATTTTGGCGCATTTATCTTACCTGAGAAATTGCTACTTGATAGGCATACTAGAAATTTACATTGGAAGAACCGGGGGATTACATGCCTTATGATTGTATCTCTGATAGCATGCTTATTAATATCGTGTACACATAAATTCATTGTGCTAATATATTCTCATGTTCATTGATATTTTCTATGTATAATGGGACAAGAGAAGGGATTGTGTGATTGCATATAGTCCAGTTACCAATACATGTTCATACATGCCTTGATGCATACATGTATATTCACATGGGCAGCAATGATATATAATAAGGTTATACAGAGTGGATGTTTTAATTGTTTTTTCTTTAGCAGACAACTGATACACTTGATAATTTTCTATTTGTGTTTAATACATTATTTACCAAAAATTCAGTATTGCTGGCCTTCATTTTTCTATTTATGCACCATATGATTTATCAATTGTAATAAATATTCATTATATTTTATTATTTATGATGTTTGCATTCTTTTTTCTTATACATGATTTATTGATGTAGGTTGTCAAATGTTGGCTACATCGGGAAATGGCTCTTCTTTAGGGGATACTCCTTCAACTGATATTTTCACTTCATTAGGGTCTGTTCAGAAGAAACCTGGGCGTGGTGACCGAACCTTGTCTATGAGCTGCTTTGACAAGATAACCCGATGGAATGTTGTTGGAGTTCAAGGTTATTGTTAGCACTTAAAATATGATTATTTAGTCTATTTTATTTAATTAGGGCCAACACCATGGATCAGTATCATTTTTCTGTTGTATATATGCACATATTCTTAATTGGCAAATTAATGCCGACAATTTAAATGGCGATGATTATTTAATCTATTGAATTATAAAACCACGATCAACTTGCTTATAGGCTACCATGTGCCCATTTCATGGTCAAGAGCGAGATAACTTGGTTGTCGATACACTTCCAATACTTAGCAATTGAGCTTGATAAGCTGTGTGACATCTATATATTTAGGATTAATACATCCAAGAACAAGGTTCCCCATCGCATGGGTAGGCTATGAAACATGGCTATAAGCTGAGAGGCTTTGACAAAATTACTGATTGGATCCTAAATTGTCCGTCAACTTGTCAAATTCTACTTGAGAGGAGCAGACATACAACCAAGAGCAGATTTGTCATTAGACCTAGAAAGGCTACCGGCTGACTGGTGGACCTACATTATTGATCTTGTTGATAAGGTTTTTGGAGCCAAAATGTCTTCGAAATTTTTGAAGTTAGGGAAGACTATAAAGGAAAGGAGTAAAATCTGCTGTAGATTTCCCAAGGTAAAGCTCTCCACAAGCAATTTTTTGCTTTGTGTTGCTTGTCTCATTCGTGTAGACATTGACTTTGTTGAAGGGCTGTTTTCTTCGGGATCTTTAGAATTTATCCAACATTCTTTGGACTAATGGAATTCTAGGTTGTATTGTATACAGAGTTGTAATTTTACGGGAAGAGGATGTTGCATCAACTATTGGATTATAAAGGTTTTGCTTAATAATCTAATTGTAGTTAGTTATTAAAAGACATGCCAAATATTTCCATACCTTCATTTTTTTCTGAAGTTATAAAATGCTGGATTTTCAAAAGAATTGGGAGTTCCTATCATAATGAATCACTAGGGGGATTTACTCTTTAGGGTGTGTTTGGTTTGAAGGAAAAGGAAAGAAAAGGAAAGAAAGTTAGAAGGAAAATCATTTTCTATTGTTTGGTTGAAAAGAAAAACAATGGAAAAGGAAAATGAAAGAAAACAAATGAAAATTCATATTAAATTTTTTCTTTGAGTTGTTCCTCTTCTTGGCCCAATAAAAATGAGGAAAAAGAGAGCAAAACTAATTTCTCTCACATTCGTGTATTTGTATCTTTTAGCAAACAAAATTGGTTGTTATTTTAAAGAATTCACGATTCATAATTTTGTATTAAAAATCGTGAATAATTCCTGAAATTTTCAAAAAATCATGAACATTACCAACCTCTATTGGCGAATTGTTTGAAAATTATTCACGAATTTTTCAAATAAATCGAAAATAATTAACGATTTTTTCAAAAAACACATTCAATATATATTCATTCGCGAGTTCAAAAAATAGCGGATAATTCGTGAATAATTCGTGATCTTTTAAAAATTCGTGAATCTGAATTTTTCAACTAACTTGCAAATAATTCGCTAATTTTCCAAATAAATTCCGACTCTTTAACGTATTTTCATTCATTCATTAATTGTTCAAAAAGTAGCAAATAATTTACGAATTTTTAAAAATTCACAAATTATTCATGTGTTGCATGAAAAATCCACACATTATGCACGAATTTTTCAAATAACTTGTGAATTATTTCAAACCTTTTAACAACATTTGTAAATTATGCGTCTACTATTTAATAACATATTATATACGAATCATAATATTTATAGTGTCAGCGAATTATTTGTTATAATTCGCTTGCTAACTTAATGAATTATTCAAAAAAAAACTAAGAAGTTTTTAGTTTAAAAATAAAATTTTAATTTGTTATGCTGTTAGAAGGATTTGAGTTCACATCGTAACCGGTTAAATTATTTTTTATTTTTTATGCATTTTCAATGAGCAATCTAATAAAAGTAATTTCCACATTTTTCTTGTAACTTTCTTTCCAATTTTTTTTGTTTAACAAACATAAGAAAGAATCTCATTTCATTTCACTTTTCTTTCCTTTTCTATATCCTTTTCATTTCACTTTTCTTTCTTTCATTTTCCCTCAATCCAAACACACTCTTAGTGATTTACTGTAAATACTAGTTTGTCTCATTGTTTCCGTGATAACAGTACACTGCACACCCACATGGAATTTTTTAACCCATGGATCCCAACAATAATTTTGATCTGTAATGGCTGAAATTGCCAAAGCTTTTGATTCGAATTTTAAAAGGAGCTAAACAATACCGTGACCAATACTGAGGATCCAACCCTTGGGTTCTCTTGCTTTTGCTTGATATTTCAATAGCAATCCTGGTACCATTTAGCTCCTAAGAATAGGCATGAATTCCAATTCGAGGTTTTGCTTCAAGTCCTTTATTTGGCAATAATATAGAGGAGGAAGTTACATGATGAAATATATTTTCGATTTTTGTTATAAAGTGATGAATAGGAAAGGATTTCCAATTCTAAAGAATTTATTATGCGGTTCTATAGTGTCTTGTTACATCTCTCCCCCACCCTCCCTTCATCCCCCCATCCAGACGGATGCGGCCCCCAACAAAATAAATAAATAAATCCAAAACCTCCAACCCTACCCCACCAACCCACCCAGAGGAAAAGAAAGTAAAGACAACCACACTCCTTTCCCAGCCAACATTTACTCGTTGGTGCCCGCACCCCTGAGGTGTCAATAGGTCGGGTACATATAAGATTGAAGCCCACAAGTCATTCTAAAAGGTTTCTTTTAATTTGAATCCGACCCAATTAATTTTCAGATCAAATTACCTAGGTGAGAGCAAGTACATGGACTTCTGCAATTGGTGAAAACTTTTATATACCTATGATCCGTGCTTTGTTTTCTTTCCCTTTCTTTTTCTTTATTTTTTTTGAGGGGGGGTGTGTGTGTGTGTTGGTTGTTGCTTCTGTTGCACTCGGATTTGAATACGGACTTTTTGGTCACCGCAGGAAGATTTTACCGCTATGCTATTTTGTGTGCTTGCAAAAAACATAGCCGTATATGCAAAAAAAAGTAAAAAAAAAGAAACTAACAAATAAACTCTAGTTGAAAATTGAAATGTTATATGCCTACAAATAGAGCGTATATTATATTGGGAATTCATTAGTTAGCAAGCGTATATCATTTTTGATCTTTATATATTGTTTACAAGCTAGCTTGTTGGGAGATGGTGACAAACATCAACATCAACATCCAACCTACTGAAGGATTGGAATTCATTCAATGGACAGTTAGACATAGGAATTAGAATGCTATAGATTTTAGTATCCGATTTTCCTAACTAAACAACTCGACTTAAATTCTAATTCTATGTTTTTAATTTCATTCCAACTTATTTTTACCAAATGGGTCCATAACATTCCTTTATATTCTGCGAATTTCTCTTTCTGGTTACATATGAAGCATGGACACATGACACTGATATGATGTGACATCGACATGATGACATGACAAATTTGTAAAATGTATGAAATGTGGATATGAGGACATTTGTATGTGCATGAATATCAATATATAGTGTCCAACACATCCAATAAAGATTGAAACGTGTTCTATTACAAATAAATAGAAAAATAATATAAAATTTCAATGATAGAAATTCGTAGCTTCCAACCAAATAACAATAATAAAGAAGAAAAATCTTTTGAAAAAAATCAAATCAAGACCCAATCTAGCTTACATGATGCCGAGGTTTTCTTGACATAGTATCCACTAGCTATGTGGATCTTTTTCCTGTTTATTTAAGAGCTGTTGGCTTTAGTTTGGGGGAGCGGGTCCATATAGCCTGTTTTTTTTTTACCCGGACCCTATCCTGTAAGGAACATGTTCCTAAAATTTAGAATTAGAACCTTTCATGTTGGACCATGTATCCGAAACCTATCCGGATCATGTGGTTTTGGGTATGTTCTGAGTACATTGTACAAAATTTGATTTTTTGGCATGTATAAAAAAATTCAAGACAGTTATGTAAAACATGATTTTTTTTTGAAATGCAGTGATATCTTTAAGAACTGGAAAATATGAATTTTTGTTATAGAAACTTAAAATTGAAGAAGACATGTGCACTATTAAATTTGTTAAAGTCAATAGAACTGATACATCATCACATGCCTAGTGGTGTAGAACTGGCACAATAATATTGAACATCTTTCTACTAAATTTTTTAACAACTTAAAGAAATCATCAAGTTAAGATCAAAATGAACTACAAGCATAGAAATGATAAAGATCACAACAGGAACCGGAAAATGAAGCTCCAATACATCATAGCCCGTGTATAATCAAAATAAATAGTCAAAAGAAACAAACAAATAATAACAAAATTAAATAAAGGCACATAAATACCATGCGGCCACTTGCATACTAATTCGGCATAGTATTTGATGTGACGTGACTAAGCTCTACAAAAATAAAATGGAATTAGAGTGAGATTTCAAAACATCACTATAAGTATCATGGTAAATAAAACCTTTTAATTTTTCAGTTTTCTAATTTAATATATATTAGGATGAGGAACTGACGAAGGGTTTTGTGTATATGCTATCAAATAAATAATATAAAAACTATTTATAAAAAAAATAAGTGGGGACTGGTTTTGGGTCCGGATATTTGTTCCCTATACATGGGAATGGGAATGGGAATGGGAATATGAACCGGTTGATATCGGTTCTTAATTTTTCTAACCGGAACCTACCCAGAACTAACGTGTATCTAACCTGAAACCTATTCGTTCGGGTAGGTTCCAATTGGGTATCTGGTATAGTATCCAGATACTTGAACACACCCCTAGCTTTAGTCATACGAGGCGTGACCTTTATATGTTTTATTTAAAGCTAACATAGCTCCTACACATGACTTTTTTGGGGTTTTAATATCCTACATGGTTAGTCAATGCATGTTGGGCAAGTGTCGGATCCGCCATGAACACGACACCCGCTTTGAAGTGTCTATTCTTCATGGCTAGTTAATGTTGTCACTATGCTCTGAAAACTTGCACTCTGGATATGAGATTACTCTAGTCCTTCTATCGCAAACATAATATACACTTTGACTTGTTATTTATTTATTTATTTATTTAACGGAGCAATGCCAACATCGCAATCCATAACCACCATTGTGGCGTGCCCTTCGCTCACCAACTTAAGACTCATTATTGTTGAATCTCTCTTCTTTCTATCCATTACTCAAGTATATTTTCTTGTTTGTCACAGGATCCCTGCTTTCTCATATTATGCGACCAGTTTACATATCTTCTATAGCGGTTGGCAAGTATCCTTGTGATCTTTCTATAAATATTTCTTTGAAAGATCATCTAGATAAAGCTCTTTGCGTCCGTGTGGATTCTCTTTACAGCGAATTGTCAAATCCCTTTCAAGTGAACAAGGTCAACAAAGTAGAAAAACATAATAAATATGAAAACATGAATCCGCAAAGGAGTTCCAACAATATGAAAAACATAACAGTTGTCCTATTGTGCAGCCTCAAATTTTTGAAGCTCCTGTTCCCCCAAAGGAGTTCCAACAATCTCATAATGACATGCCAAATTTGACTTGCGGGTATTTTATGGTTTTCCATCATTTGCATGTCAATTCTGATAATGTAGTGAATGTCAGAAGGATAAAATTACATTCTTTCATTCTGATTTCTACCAGTTATTCAATCTGTTGGAATAAATCTGGTGTGCATGAGGTTATCCTTGGAACAACTGGAAGGAAACAAGGCACTTCTGCAAGAGGGGCACTATTCCCTTCTACGGAGACATCTCTGTGCAAGTATTGGAAATATGAATTCTATACATCTTTTTTTGCGATTTCGATGATTGCTGATCAACATGATCTGGATGGCACGCTGTTCACTAAACTTGCATCCATGTTTTTCCATGCTAGGAGGAGGTTATTGGAAGCATTCATGTCACTACGACACAAATTTTCTATTGGATCTGAACTAGAATCTAGTTCTAATTCTTATTGTGATTTAAAGGTAACTTCTCCTTATGATGACTTCTAAACGCCACTACTTTTCTTCCATGTTTCATCATATCAAATCCATGACATTGGGACATGTGCTTGGCTTTGTCATGGCATTGATTTTGAAATGGGTTTGTTCTTTATGATGATACTTAGTAGAATAGGTGCCATCGTATGATTCTTCCACACCGCATTGAAGTGGTTTTATGCTCTTCCAGGCCACGGCTCATGAATATCAGTCAGCACTCAATAAGCTTAAAGAGAGCTCATTCTTTCGCTCTTGGCACCGAAAGCCTTCAGACCTTGAGATGTTTTCCATTGCATGATAATGAGGCGGGTTGGAATGGTTTCAATCAGTATTCCTACATCATCGATGGTCAAGCGCAAGTGTTCATTTTCTACTTGCAGTTTGAGCAGATCTGTGATCTTCATAACTTGCTACCGTGAAGCTGAGTGGGCGCGTGATGTGCGTACATCGCAGGTGCAATGAATCACAGTGTGATCGCAACTTGTATTTGCTTGCATTTGCAAGGAGTACCTGCCTTCCATGCTGAGGAATACGAGCCTTCCAGTCTGGTAAGTGGTGGTTCAAATTCTTCTCCCCGTTGATTTAGTAAGTTATGTTCACTTACTCGTTACGTGTGCCCAACTTGGGTCAATCCTGAACCTTCTCTGGCTAGGATGCACGCATGGTCGCGAAGTATCGCCATTGATGCTTACAGTTCAAGCCATTCTGAGTGATACTACTGAGAATTATTCATGGTGCCTGTGGATCTGCTGCTACTCATTCGCAGGGATGCTGAATGATAAGGGCCAGTGATCAACACCAAGCCTATGCGACGATGATCAAAACTTGTGACCTTCTAGTGGGAAAGCGCGTTTTGCCCCATTCTAAATTGTGATGCTTGTTCGATTAGTAAATTTCAACGGTTAACGAGCTTTGAGTCACTTTTGTTTCTTTGCAATGCTACTGTTGTCAATAATGTCATTGTCTTTGTATTCCGGTAGCCATTTTGTTGATGCTGACTTGATTTGGACTCATTCATGGATGGTGGTATTCTGCAAGCAACTAAATTGATTTCGGAATGTCGGCTGTCATTTGCTATAGTTGGAAGAGGGTAAGAGTTTCGATTGCATTTATTTATGTTGATGATGTTGATTCTCTTTGGATGACATGCTCTTTAAATCATGCTCCTTTTGAAATTTGCACATCACAAGGTGGAGCTATCTCAGGCCAGGAAAAGACCAGCCATGTTCCATACAAATTCATTCCTTGCAGACCAAACAAATAAAAGTATATAGCTGCATTCTCAATTGGCAAGTGGGTTTCTAATTGCATCACCCTTTGTCAGCTTGCATCATGCTTAGTTCCTGTGTGTTTTTCAAAGAGCTGGCCTGCCTGTCAGAGTAGAATAAAAACATCAATGTTGCTCTCTGATAATTCTAAACTAAAGCTGGTATGCAACTGGCTGTATGGCCTGCCAATGCACGCTTGCGACGTATACGTTGTCGCTGTTGTCATCTTACATGTCAAGTATCAGGAGTCTTTTTAAAAAAAACATATATATTGTTGAGTTTAGGTGAATGAGTTGGAGCGTTTTTGATCTGAAAATGACAAATTTATGACCAACACAGGAGGTGCTCTAGGATGCCGAGCCAGAATCCATAGATACGATGACATGACACATTCTCCTTTACAAAAGACATAAAACATCATTTACCAAGCTTACCAATTATTCTCTATATTGATAGTAAACTATGTCTATATCACACATTACCCAGGTTGGCCGATCTGTTCAAGATGGCATGCGGTTGGCCACATGGGAAATCAGCAGCTTCTAACACAAGTAAAGATGGGATCCTGGAAGTTAGGTGGATGAGTTGGAGCTGATGAGTTGTGACAATGACTCGCTAAAGCGTTCATTAAATCAAACAAATTTTTTATTGAGCAGCCATTTCCTCCTGCATACAATTCTATTAGTTTACTTCTTCTCTTCCTTCTTCTCCTCTTTCTTTTCCTCTTTCTTCTCTTCCTTCTTCTCCTCTTTCGGCTCCTCCTTCTTCTCCTCCTTCTTCTCTTCCTTCTTCTCCTCTTTCGCCGGCCCCACCGTCACGATATCGATCTTCCCCAGCTTCTTCAGCTTCTTCGCGACTGCGACCGGATCCATCTCGCCGATCACGGTCAGCTTCTGCTCCTTCAGATCAGCAGCGATCGAATCAACCCCTGTTCGCGAAAAACATAGTTATATTTAGAAACGCCATTCAAAACTAGAGAACAAAGCTTGCAAGCTTTACGTCGCTGTTGTGAAAATTGATTGACAGCCAACTTAGTGGTGGCTGATGCCTGCAACCCATTGAAGCAGTTGCTTGGACAGGATTAATTAATTATCTCTTTTTTTGTTGAATAATGAATGCAAATAAACGATTTTTACCAAAGACATCGGCTGCAGCTTCTATGGCTTTCTGCTTGGTCTTCTCATCGTTCATCGACAGGATTTTTAGCACCACCTTTTGCTGAAAACCCAAACAATAAAAGAAAGAAAAATTAAATAAAAAAGAATAAAGGAGAGAAGCATAAAGCAGGTTTTTTGTTGTTGAAGGAAGATGCTCACTTGTGCCATTTGAGGAAGATGGAGCTGAAGCTGATAGCATACAGTATGAACAAAGAATGCTGAAAATGGGGCTTAATTTCTTGGCTTATATATATAGAGAGATCGTGAGGTGTGTGTTACTCCACCAGAACAGTTTTAAGTCTCTTCCATATGCTAATCTGGGTGAAATGAGATTTGTCTTTCTCTGAGCGGATGATGACTTAAGCAGGTGCTTAAATGGTGATGCGGGACTCTGGAACTCGCCAATATGAAGAACTTCAAGTCCAAAACGCAACAGCGAGGTACAGTCAAAAATGTCTCCCATTATAGGAATGCTGTCATTTCTATCTTCGGTGAATAGAATTATTTCTGATGCTATACACGAAAAATTCTTCTATATTATGAATAGGCCCATTGGACCAATTGGGTATCCAACCCACTATTGAAAGCTATAAATACAAGGGTAGTGGGCTCTTAACCCTCTACACCTATTCTCCCTATATTTCCCTTCACAACACGTTATCAGCACGATCACGCTCGTTGGAGGAGACGGCGGCTCGCGGGGAAGGAGATCCATCAATCGCTCAGATTCAAGAAGATCGTAATCTTCTCAACGTGGAGCGAAAAGGGCATCCTTCACCAACCGTCGCTTAGATTCCTCGTCGAATCTAGAGGTAAAAATCAAAACTTTTTAGATCTAAACTTGCTTTTCTCATTAGATCTGCATGTTTTAGGATCAAAAAGTTTATAAACACGGTAAAATTCAATTTTTTATTAGATCTGCATGCCTAAAACAATAAAAATCTGTTTTTTAGCGATCTAAATAGTTGAAAAATCCGTTTTTTACCCCCGACATTTGATCCAAAAATCCGCACGCCCGTAGGGCGAAACGGCGGCGCGTCTCTAGCGCCGCCGGCGGAAATCGCACGCCGCGGCCTCAGGCCGCGGACTGCCGCCGCGGCCTGAAGCCGCGGCACTGCGCCGCGGCCTGAAGCCGCGGCCCTGTGCCGCGGCCTGCAGGCCGCGGCCCGCCGCTGCGGCGGCCGCGGCCCGCAGCCGCGGCCCGTCGCCGCCACGGCGGCCGCGTCCTACGCGGCCAGCCGTCGCGGCGACACGCCGCGGGTCCCCCCTAGGGTTTCCTGAAACCCTAACCCTAACGGGCCATTTTTGGGGGGAGGCCCAATTTTAGCCCTAATGGGTTGTTTTCAGGGCCCAAAAGGCCCGAAAATTAGCCCATTCACATAAATTATTTTTCTTTTATTAATTTTTGGCCCTAAAAAGCCCAAAATAATTAAAAGAAATTTTGAAAGGGTTTTTATAGCGGTAAAATAAAACATTAAAGTATGGATCAAAAGGCAAAAGTTTTTCAAAAAAAAAGGTTTTTTGCACGTCGCACACAAATTTAAATTATTTTAAATGCCTGTGTTTCGATTATCTGCGTGGTTGTATGTCTCGAATATATTATCTGCGTGGATGTGCAATATTAGGCTATGTTTTTAGGGATCAGCCAGGTTTCCGACACCGTTTTAAATTCCTGCAATTTTTCTTTTTTTTGAGAGAAATTTTGTATGTGAGGATGAAAATGTAAAAAGAAGACCGAAGGACACCAAAAAGAAGCTGAAGGCGTTCGCTCAATGAAGATAGGGGCTTCTCTCTGAAGTTCCCGAGTTGTACTTTATTTTTCATGCATTTATTTTGATGTAACTTCGGACTGTACTTCTTTTTATTTTTCGGTGTCGGCTGGCTGATCCCCATAGTCCTGAGTCATTTTTCTGTTTCATTGTTTATGCATTAACTGCGTGGTTGTTAATTAGCTTAAATACCATGTTTAATGTCACAATGAAACTTCTTAACAGCATGCTTGAATGTTAATCTTTATTAATTAATTATTCACATTATCTGAGAAAAAAGCATGTATGTTAAAATCACATTAATTAAATTCATGCTATGAAAATGTTTACATTACATGCGTGGATGTCTATCTTAATCAGTCTTAATGATACATGCTGTTTTGCTTTACATTGCTAGATCATTAAATGGCCAGACTCGCAAATGTCGACTTCTCGGTTCTGAAGGCCGATGGGTCAAACTACCTGAGTTGGCAGTTGGACCTGAAGTTCCATCTGCGCTCTCATGGTTTCAGTCTCACACAGACAGAAAAGGCAACAACAAGTACTGCCCCAGCAAACAAGGAGGCTTCAGTGGAAGCACATCATACAGAGGAAGTTTCCGATATATTAAAGGCGAAAGCCATTATATATATCAGGAAACACTTAGACTCGACCTTAAATGACGAGTACCTCACTGTAGAGGACCCTTACGAGCCGTGGGATGCACTCGAGGAGAGGTACAGACATCAGAGGGATGTCATACTCCCCCGTGCACAGTACGAGTGGACTCACCTCCGCATACAGGATTTCAAATCCGTAGCGGAGTACAACTCAGCTCTCTTCCGCATCACCTCACGCCTGAAGTTGTGTGGTGAACCAGTGACAGAGAAGATGTTGCTGGAAAAGACGTTCACGTCTTTCCACGAAAAGGACATGATCCTTATGCAACAATATAGAGAGAGGAAGTTCACAAAGTACTCTGACCTGCTTTCATGCCTGCTTATGGCTGAACAGAACAGAGACCTGTTGGTTGCCACCCACAACCTGCGCCCTCCTGGCTCCGCTCCATTGCCACCTCCTGCAGAGGCTCACTTCCAGTCTTCCCTGAAGAAGAAGACGAACAAAAAGGCAAAATTCCAGAAATGGAAAGAACAGAAGCAGCGGAAGAAGGCCACTCCCCCAGCTCCTCCTCAGAACCAGAAGTTCGTGGACAAGAAGCAGAAGAGGATTCCCAACAAAGGTGGCACTCCCAAGAAAGACTGGGAGGACAAGTGCTCTAAATGCGGAATGACGGGCCATTGGTCCAGAATCTGCCGCACAGCAAAACACCTCCAGGACCTCTACCAGGCAAGCCTCAAGCCTCGAGCTGAGACAAACCTGATTGAGAGCGCAGCGTTGGCAGAGACCTCATGGACTCCTGAAGACTTCATGGGAGATGACACTCTCTAGATCCGGACCACTTCTATGAACTAGCAATGTATCTTCAATTTATGCATCGTATCTAGTTTTATTTCCATGTCAAAACAATATTTTGAGCATTTATCTTTATGAAAGTAGATCTTTTCTCTTCATTTATTGCTTGAATGTCTTTCCCCTTTTTAGATATGGAACTTATCTGCCTAGTGGACAGTGCATCGACGCACTCGATCGTTCAAAACATAGACTACTTCACGAGCGTAAGTAGCTATTCTGGCCCCCTGAGAACAATCTCAGGACCAGCAAACATAATCGAAGGATCAGGGGAAGCAATTATATTGCTCCCCGGCAACACACAAATACCACTTAAAAATGCGTTATACTCCCCTAAATCCATCCGAAACCTCCTAAGTTTTAAAGACATCCGTTTAAACGGATATCACTTAGAGACGGTCGAGGAAGATAAAAGGGAATACTTGCTTGTAACGGCTCTTACAAATGGTTCAAAAACCATTGTGGAACGTTTCAAGGGACTCCCCTCGGGACTCTAGCAAACAAGTATACAAACTCCAGAAACATCCATGGTGGAGCACCTGCAGTGCCCCCAAACACCAGAATTCCAACTCTGGCACAGTCGACTGGGACACCCTGGTTCTGTTATGATGTACCGCATCATAAAGAACTCCAGGGGCATTGACCTGAAGAACCTGAAGATTCTTCAAAAAGGCAAATTCCCATGTCCACCCTGTTACAAGGGTAAACTGATCATGAGACCCTCTCCACTGAAAGTGGATGTGGAGTCCCCCAGTTTTCTGGAAAGAATCCACGGAGACATTTGTGGGCCGATTCACCCATCAAGTGGTCCGTTCAGGTACTTTATGGTCCTGATAAACGCATCTACTAAGTGGTCACATGTGTGCCTACTGTCCACCCGTAACCTAGCACTATCTAAGCTTTTAGCTCGGATAATCAAGTTACGGGCCAACTTCCCCGACTACAAGATAAAGAAACTTCGTCTGGACAATGCGGGGGAGTTTACGTCACAAGTCTTTCTAGACTATTGCCAAGCTCAGGGAATTGAAGTCGAACATCCTGTAGCGCATGTTCACACCCAAAATGGGTTAGCAGAATCTCTAATTAAGAGACTGCAATGGATCGCTCGTCCATTATTACTTCAATCCCAGATGCCAGTGAATGCGTGGGGTCATGCAATTTTGCATGCTGCATCTTTAATAAAATTAAGACCCTCTGGAGGTCAGTCATTTTCTCCAATGCAACTAGCACTTGGAGCCCCACAAATTGTCTCACATTTGAGAATATTTGGTTGTGCAGTATACGTCCCCATAGCACCACCACAAAGGACAAAGATGGGTCCACAACGTCGCCTAGGCATTTATGTTGGGTTTGACACCCCCTCCATAATTAGATTCCTAGAACCCCTTACGGGGGACGTCTTTAAGGCACGTCTAGAAGACTGTGAATTCGATGAAACATCGTTTCCAAGACTAGGCTCACAGACAAAGAAGCCCGAAGCTTCAGAAAGTATCACTTGGGATACAAAAACTTTATGTCACTTTGATCCGCCAACAAGCCAGTGTGAGGAGGAGGTCCTGAAGATTCTCCACATCCAAAACACGGTCCGTCTCTTGCCGGACAAATTTACTGACAATCAGAAGATTGTCAAATCACACGTCCCTGCTGCTAACACTCCAGCTAGGATTGACATACCGCAAAATGGATGCAATCCGCCTGCAGCAGAAATGGTTGGACCTCTCAAAAAGAGAGGACGACCACCGGGATCCAAGGACCAAGTCCCTCGAAAGAGTAGGACCCTTGGCAATGGTAAACAAATACCACAACAGGATGCTAATATAAGCCCTGCTACCCCATCTCTCCCAAACTCTCATGAAGAGGAAAAACCGGGAGAAAATGAAGTATCGATACACTATGTACGAACTGGGGAGTATTGGGACAGAAAAGGCACAACAATAGATGACACATTTGCGTGCAATATTGCCATCAACGTCGCGTACTGCGACGATGATATTGAATCACGCTCTCTGACAGAATGTCAAAGCAGAGATGATTGGCCAAAGTGGAAAGCAGCAATAGGAGTGGAGTTGGATTCACTCACCAAACGCAAGGTCTTCGGACCAATAGTCCAGACACCAAAAGGTGTAAACCTGTGGGTTATAAATGGGTATTTGTTAGAAAACGAAATGAACAGAATGAGATCGTACGCTACAAAGCAAGGCTTGTAGCGCAGGGTTTTACCCAACGTCCTGGGGTGGATTTTGAAGCCACATACTCCCCGGTCATGGACGCGATCACCTTCCGATTCCTCATTGGCTTAACAGCACAAGAGGGTTTAGATATGCAACTCATGGACGTGGTTACTGCATACCTATATGGAAACCTAGACCGAGACATCTATATGAGATTGCCTGACGGTTATTCTTTGCCTGCAGCACTAAAAGAGAGAGAACGTGACATCTACTCAGTGAAACTGCAAAGATCATTATATGGTCTAAAACAATCCAGAAGGATGTGGTATAACAGACTGAGCGATTTCCTTGCACAGCAAGGATTTAAAAACGACCCAGTCTGTCCTTGCATCTTTATAAGAGCAAAGGCAACAGGATTTGTAATTATAGCCGTCTATGTAGACGACTTAAACCTCATCGGATCTCCTGAAGAGATCGCAAAGATTTCTAGAAGCCTGACAGAAACCTTCGAGATGAAAGACCTCGGAAAATCAAAATTCTGTTTAGGTCTTCAGATAGAACATCTTAAAGATGGGATCCTGTTACACCAGTCAACTTACACATCGAACTTATTGAAAAAGTTTCAGATGGATAAGTGCCACCCCCTCAGCACTCCGATGGTCGTCAGATCATTGGATGTACACAAAGACCCCTTCCGACCGCTGGAAGAGGGGGAGGAAGTACTAGGCCCCCGAAGTGCCTTATTTAAGTGCTATCGGTGCACTCCTTTACCTGGCTACAGGTCCGATCCTCATACAGAGAAGTCTCAGACCGGATACATGTTCACATATGGCGGCACAGCCATAACCTGGAGATCTGTGAAGCAGACCATGATGACCGTCTCATCCACTCACTCAGAGCTACTAGCGATCTTCGAAGCAAGTAAGGAATGCTTCTGGCTACGCTCGGTGATCCAGCACATCCTCACCTCCACCGGCCTGACGACCGTCGTTCTTGCACCTACTACACCCCATGAAGACAATGCAGCATGTATAGCCCAGCTACAGGACGGCTACATCAAAGGTGACAAGACGAAGCATATCTCCCCCAAGTTCTTCTGGACGCACGACCTTCAGAAGCAAAAGCAGATTGAGGTACAGAAGATCCAATCATGTAATAACTTGGCGGATTTGCTTACCAAATCCCTGCCTACTAGTATCTTTGAGAAACTTGTATATAGGATTGGGATGAGGAGAGTGAGTAAATGTAAACTGGGTAAGAATGAGAGAACTATGAACTCATAAATACATAGGAGACTGATGTATAGATTCATAGGAAATCTGCAAGCCTGAAGCTTGGTCAGATAAGGGGGAGTAACCTGCAGAGTTGTACTCTTTTCCCTTGGCTACAGGTTTTTTCCCACTGGGTTTTCTGTAGTCAAGGTTTTGACGAGGCAACCTCGTTGACTCTGGATCCTGAAGTATCCACCCCTAGACACATCCCTAAAACAGGGGAAGTTATGGGTTAACTGTTCTTTCTTTAACAAGACAGTTACCCTAACTCGGATCCTGAAGAATCCACCCCTTATTCAATGTTGGTTGGATAAGGGGAAGTGTTATGAATAGGCCCATTGGGCCAATTGGGTATCCAACCCACTATTGAAAGCTATAAATACAAGGGTAGGGGGCTCTTAACCCTCTACACCTATTCTCCCTATATTTCCCTTTACAACATTCTCATAGTATTATTAGTAGAGTAATGCCACATACATCCCTAGCCATAGGGGTGTATGTAATTTTTATTTCCAAAACTAGAAAATTCTATTAATGTACTTGTCAAATTATTTTTGTTTTTTCCTCTTTCTGGATAAATTTGTCCCTAACTCCTATATACACCCCTATGAATAGGGGTGTATATAGCACATATCTATTAGTATTATGCTGAGAATCCATCTCCACGGTGGATACTGTTTCGGGGTGTTTTCTCACCGCTGAATTGTTGATCGCAGGGCTGGATCAGGTCAATGTGAATAAGGGAGACACGTGAGACCTCTAGGATCGGTTGAAGGCGTGTTCGCTTGGTGAGGGACGTGCGGATCCTCACGTCGGCTCGCTGAAGGGTAACCTCGGCAAAGCGACGACCTTCTTGTGGTGGGGGTGAGCGGGCTTGTGATTGAGGGCGCTCGGCTTCGGCTGGGAAGACGTTGAGGGGTAGCCTTGGCGCCGCTTGATCTGCTCGACCTGAATAAACGAGGAAGCTCGTCAGAGGGGTCGGACCTTGGTTCCGACCAAGTCCCATCCGATGCCTAAGTCAGAACGGGTCTGTAGGATACTCGGCGGGATCGGTACAGCTCACGAGGAGGTCAATACGCGAGTCCGCGGGCCGAGCTGTGGAGGAGAAATATAAGGTGGAAGACAAGGTTGTGTGAGATGAATATCTCCGTCCTTTCGGTATCCAGGAAGAGAGATCCCTTTGTACGTTGTACCTCGAGTCCTGTCATGCCCTATTTTGCACTATATGTGTATTCTACTGAACACACGTGGTATTTCTACTTACGATGCATACTAGGCATGAAATAAGCATAGACATCGATGTATGTGACGTAGTGCAAAGGGAATTAGGCCGTAATACGTGGCTAAGGGAAGAGAATGCGAGTGTGAAAGCGGGAGAAGTGCAAATGACGTCGTGTGTGTAAAACGACAGGAGTGTGTTAGACGTGTGTGTGTGAAGCATGTATGCTCGCATGGATGTGCATGGATGTGTGTAGGAAGAGCCATGCAAGTATATGTGAAAGGGGTTAGGTGTCAATGGCAAACTCCGTAAATTTTTAGAAAGGTTTGGGGCAAAACGGTCATTTGGACTAAATTTGATGTGCGTACATACTTAAATGGTGTGTACATAAAGTAATGGTAAACTTGTAAATACCTAGATGATCGAGGGGTATTTTGGTCATTTCCTCATCGAATATTCCTTTCTTGGAAGAGAAGAAAAGAATAAGAATAAGAAGAGAATATTCCTTAGATTTTTCTTCTCCCTTCTTAATTCTTCTTTTCTTTTCCTTTCCAATTTCATTTCTCCCCTCTTCCCCCTATGTTGGCTGCCCCCCTAACCATGGTCGAAATTCTCCACACAAAAGAAGAAGAAGAAGAAGAAGAAGAAGAGAAAGAGAAGGAGAGAAGGAAAGAAGAGAAATCAAGATTTTGAGGTAGGTTCTAACTTGGATTTGGAAATTTGTTTAGGGTTCCATTTCATCTTGTTTTTATATCATGTTTTACCAATGTTAAGTAGTGGTAATCAAATTGATATGCCATGATTCTATTCCATGCAAAATCCCCTTGAAAATTCCAAGCAAAACTATCTCTTTGAAATCCTGAAATTCTATTGTATATTGTTTCTGTAATTACTGTTACTGTAGCTCGAATTAGGGTTCAAAAAATATGAACTTGTAGATCTTGAAGTTCTACCCCAAAATCATATAAATTTTGACATAGTTTCAATTCAGAAATTAGGAGCAATAAATTAATATTTACAACATGTCTGTTTAATTTTCAGAGTTGACACAGTTTAGTAAAATTGGCCTAGACACCTGCACACATCATGGAATTTTATGATCTTGGTCTTGTTAGAAAGTTAACAAGGTTTTCTAAAAATTCATCATAGTGCTTATATCGAATTTCTGGCTCCAACATGCCCAAAATTGGCTTACAACACAGACCCTAAAATCTGTCTGAAAAACAGGTTTGACACACTTCACCAATTAATTCACCATAAATCAAATAATTAATATTTTTCCTTGAAATTTTATCTGTGAATCAAGGACTAATATATCTGTAACTTCCAATTGGAACACTTTGCCAAATTCTCAATAAAACCTGATGAAATATGCCCATGTATTGGCAACTTCTACAAATTCCTGCAAGCTGAATGGTTAAGTGATGTGTTAAATCGTGTATTGTTGTTATTCCACCCACTATGGTACATGGTTATTGTATTTACATGCAAATTAGATTAATGATGTGTCATGCCAATTGATTTGTTAATGTGCTTATGGACATGCACGTTACGCTCACCATGTGTTTGTGAAAATGCCTGAATGAAGGCAAATGCCAGAAATGTGAGAAATGCTCAATCGTATGGATATGAATTGAAATTTGATACGAACTTGTAATGTTGGGAGCATATCATGCATGGTACCATATGTGATGTGATGATAGATTGATATGAATACAATGGAGGGCATGCCACTTCGGTGCATGACCCATATTGTTATGAATATGAAATGTGACGCCATGCAACATGACTCCTTCATTACTAAAATGATGAAATGAAACTCTTGAATGTCTCAGTCCTCTCTAATGAGGGTGAATTAGCAAAGCCCGGGTTTTAGGTGGGATTTGAGTAAATTGTGGATATGAGGCCTGGACTGTGAAGTTGGGAGATGATTATGTGATGTGTGGAGTTTATACCCACTCGCCTTTACCGGGAGTGGAGGGGATTTTTATACCCACTCGCCTTTACCGGGAGTGGAGGGGTAAGGAGGTGGAGAGCCTCACTCCTGCCAGGGACGGAGGAGCTGAGAGGCACGGCGTACAGTGCACGTGTCCAATGTGTCGTGTGCTCTATTCACCCCAAATTTGGGGTGAAGTCCAGGACCTGGTATCACATAGTTTACCCAAGTTCCAACTAACTCAATTATGAAATAATAAAATAAGATTTGTGTGTTACTTCTACTGCTGGTAGCACTTCCCCTTCCCTTTGTCTGTTTCTTGATGACTCTGTGTCATGCCTTAGGCACTTGCACTTATCTTATTAGATATTGGTTGCTTGAACACTTGTGTTATTGTTATTATTATTATTATTCGTGCTAACCGTTTTCTTCCAGTAATTCGACATTAGATCGCAGGTATGATTCCATTGCTTTAACTATTTAACTTTCATTATATCACTTAGTTACATGCTCTGGTCCTCTTGGCTTGCCTTGTGGATTGATAACCTTAGAATGACGCTCCTAATCCAAGTTGGTTCCTACTGGGGCACACATTGATGTGCTCCCCCTTATTTTTCAGGTAGCAGGGGCAGCATGGTTATTGGTGACTTGGAGTTGGGTTTCAGGTGTAGCACTTGGTGTGAGCTGTAGGTTGTGATATGCCATGGTTGTCTTGGGAGGTGGAGTGTGGCGGTGTATGTGCAGTGATACACTTGGACTATGTACGTAAATGAAATGTGTTATATAAATTGATGTCGTTGTTCTATGTTATTTACGAGTTGTTGATATTACTGTGGAGCTTTACTTGTACTATCCCAGCACGTGCGCAGTGGCCTGCTTATTCAGTTTTCTCCTTTCTCTCTCTTTTCCTCTCTCATCACCCTCACTCTTCAAAATACTTGGAAAAAATCTTAATGCTGGGTATTCTGGGGAGCGGGGCATGACAAGTCCCTTTGTGGGAGTCTCCCACCTCCGCGCCTCCTCAACGCCCCCACTTCAGCCCCCATGATCTGCCTCTTTGATGGCGCCTTCAGCCCTTCATGTGTCATGAAGGTGGGTGTAATTGGGCCCTTTAATGGTGATTAAGGGGACGCGCTTTTAGGCGAGCTGTTAGCTTCCGCTGACGTAGGCCGATGGAATCGCCTGTTTCGATCCGAGGCTGACTCGACTCCAAGTCTTCGTAGAGGCCTCGTCGCTTGGCCCGCCCTCCTTCGGGGCTGCTGGCTTGTGACGTGGGCTTGGGCCGTTCGGTCTTGGCCCATCGCAAGATGATCATATCAATTGCTCCCATCGCTCGGGCCATTCGGATTCTGACGATTCGGTTCGGGCGATGTGATTTGTGTGGACTTGACAGTTTCGTCAGTCGAGGCAGCGACATTAAATAGAATCCATCATGGCACTGTCGTTCTGAAATTCTCCTGCCCCTGGGAGCGAGATTCGAAGCGCTGCGCCTTGCGAGATGTCTACGCGTGTGTTTAGGTGGACGGCCCACGATGAAGCGGAGGAGCCTCGGGGGAGTGGTATAAAGGGAAGCAGTTGCCCAGTGGAGGAGGGTTCTACTCCTTCAGTGATGTATTCTCCTTTTTATCCCCCGTGCCTCCCCTAGCTCTTCCTGGTGCCGCATCATGTGTCCCCCATTGTCCTCTTCTTCTTCTAGTGCCAGTCAGGTAGCTGCTGCCGATCCTCCCGCTCCACCTCGAGGATCGGTCTCGGAGATCCACCGACACGAGGGAGATCTCTCCAAGGTGCCCTCTGAGGTGTTGGCATGGCCGTCGTCGGTTTGCGCTACTTCAATCGGGCAACTGCGTTCTAGATACCTTCTCCCCCCGTGCTCCGCCCGGGCCCCTGAAAAGGATGAGAGGGTTTGCTTCCCGAGCTATTGCGAAGTCGAGGTGTATGAGCAGAGCTTCCGGTTCGGGCTACGATTCCCTCTGCACCCTTTTATCGCCATGCTCCTGAAGGTCCACGGGTTTGCCCTATGCCAATTCTGTCCCAATGCCGTCGGGTCTCTCGTGGGGTTCATCGTGCTCTGCATGCTCTGCGGGATAGAGCCTTCGCCTCTTTGCCCAATTTTTTCGCATGAGCCATCACCAGGCGCCTGACTTTACATCAGTGCCCGTCCGAAGAAGAGATTGGTGTTGTGATTGCCATCTTCTTTGAAGCGCAGGAAGGGGAAGTATGTCTTCGTGGGCTTCCCTTCAGAGGTGGATTTTCCGGTCCGATGGGGGAAAGCGAGTTCGTTGGCCCTCGAGTTGGGGGATCTCACCGAGGTAGAGGCCAAGGCGGTCGACACCTTGTTGGCCATTCCCATAGCCGACCGGAAGATCGATGTTCTCTTCTCGGATCACGCCCTGAGGCTGACTGTATGACCCCTCGGCGAGTCTTCTCGGAACCCCTTGTTTAGGGTGTTTGTCAGACGGATCCTGCTTAAGTAGGGTTGTCTCCTTGACTTGTCCTTTTTTACAGGAGGGTTCGGCCATGGCCTTTCTCAGTCTTCCATTCCAGCCTCCGTGTCCAATCCCAACCTGCGGAGAGGAGATCATGTCTTGGAGGTTCGAAGGAAAGCCAGGCGCTGGATCTTCCGAAGTTGGCGCAAAGCGAGCGAGCGAGCAGTTGCCCCGGTCCAGGGAGGGGGCGAGCAAAAGATGGCTCGGGTCCGCGTCGTGGTCAGGGACGCTCCCCCCTGATGATCCTGTCCAACCTCCTCAGGAGAAGGATAGGTGCCCTGGGGTGGGCTCTCACCGTCGTGCTTGGGGCCGCTCCCGAAGGATTACGAGCAGTCCTTGGGCGTGTTTAGGTCGGTCGAGGCTAACCTCCTACGGTCCAGGGAGGGGCTACTCAGTCCCTGTTTTCCGGTGGGACTGAAGGAGTCCGTCTTCTCTGACTGTGGGATCGCGGCACGTCTGGCCGAGAACTGTTGCCTGCCCTAGGACCAATCCGTGTTGGATGGGGTGAGGGGCGATTGACTCGCGGCTTTCGTGGTATAGGCTGGCTAGCAGGTAGGATTTCACATGGCGACACACCTTACTTTCTGTCGGAGCCTCTAATTTGTCCCTTGCCCTTGGCGCAGTTGTCCTCGGTCGGCCTTTCGATGAGGTGCCAATTCGTGGCGCTCTTAGCCCAAAAATGTGCTTCCCTCAAGCGAAAGAGTCCGTGCAAGTAATATAAATCTGGGAGTCCAGATGTCGAATCCTCGGGAGAAAATCTGTTGCAACCACAAAGCTTAAATCAAATAGAAATTCAACGTAAAGAGACCAACCACTTTTAATGATGATGGTTCGGATGGGATTTGATCGTGGTTTTTAATTCATGAACAATACAAGCAAAAGAAAGTTTCGTTTATGAAATTATCGATGAGAAGTATGCACATGATATGGGTTCAGTAGGGTCCATGATTTATATTAATTCGGTTGATTGAAGATAACTCAATGAATTCTCTTTTTGAGAGAAATTCATCGGAAAATACCCTTGTGGGGATTAAAGCACAATATTGAATAAAGTCGTTACTAAAGCTATAATCTTTTAAATAAAAGAGATGAAACTCCCTTTTGGGGAGATCAAAACTCACCCTCGTGAGACAATCATCAACTCAATCATGTTCTTTTGGAAGATGAAGAGAAGATGTCAAATAAAGACTATAACTTTATCAACATTAACAATTTTAGCATGAAGTTTCAACCAAACAAATACAAATCATGTCCCCTAACTACACCATACCATGTACAATCAAAATTTAGCCACACATACTGAAAATAATAAAGGATTTCATCAAATTAAGCATGATTCTAGTCAATAGAAATAGATGAAATTGAAAATACACAATTAAGTTCAAGGGATATCACCAAAAAAGCCTCTTTTTGCCTAAGAAAACTCTTCTCCTTCCTCTAAAAACTCTCTTGAAAAATACCCCAGGTTGCTCTCTGGAAACTCAGGAAAATTCTGCAAAAATCACCGCCAAAATCGTCCAAATACGCCAAGAATACGCTCAAAACCCCTAGAAATACCTTATATAATAACATTGCGGGTTTAAAAGGCTTATCAGGTTTCAAACCAGCACCCAAAAGCTTTTAAAACCCAAACCCATACCGCTGAGCACTGTAGACCGTCCATCAAATCGGGATTCGACCACGTTGCGCCACGTGTTCTTCAAAATTCACGCTCCGCCTGTTCTTTTGCTCAGCGCCCGCATCCGCACTCGACTTCGCATCTCACCGTTGGATCCTCATCCAACGATCTTCAAATCTTCGCGTCGCTCGCACACAGCCGCCTTCGGACGAAGAAATGACGGCACTGATCGTGCCACGTCACCCCAAGGATCGCCGCTCGCTTGCTTCGCTTCGGAAATGATAGGAGCCGTCCGATCGAGGATAAGAGGCTTTGATGAAGCCACGTCGCCAACTCAGAACGCCGCATTCGAATTCAATTCGGAGTCGGTTCGACCGTTGGATATTAATCCAACGATCACGATCGTGCCTCTGAATACGTTGCTGATGCCGTCGGATGCCGGTGGAATTAAGCGGATGAGTGCCACATGTCGAGCGATGATTGGTCGACTTCCGTATTTCTCGTATTTTGAGCGTATTTCTCCATTTAAATTGTATTCTGCATTCAAAAATTCACAGTAATTAGCACAGATCTCAGAAAAATATAAATAAATAATCGTTGGAATCGTGAGATCGAGACCAAGCCATGAAAAATATAAAAAGGTAGAAATACTCAATAAAATTCATACTTTGTGCACAAATCAAGTGATATCTCTAATAAATGATGGTATACAATATACGAAAGTATTAGAGACCAATTAAACATCATTTACACACAAAATAGGGCTAAATGGAGGGGGGGTTAAATATGCAATATTCAACCCGAATCACACCCCCAACTAGCGATTTGCTAATCCCTAGCAAAAAGAGCGATGAAGTCGAATGATTAATAAAACAAAAAATTCTATCAATCACTCATGGCATGACTCAATAATACGCTTTTCAACATGATTTAGACCATCAATATACACAATCCATGAACAAGATCAATCACATGATATTTTCTCTAATTTAATTTGAATAAATTACATGGAATCATTGTTTTGCGCAAGCGAAAGTATAACACGTCGTTATATGCTAGTTTTCTCATTTCCAAGGAATTGGCATCCCACAAAGATCGTTCAAATCATGGATATTGAGGTTGCTTAGTTTATTCACCATTTTCGTCTTCTCATTTTTCTTTTCTTTTATTAGTAACACGTAACGCGCATAAAGCAACATTTGTGAAAAAATATATAACTTGGATCGCTCCATCAAATGGTGAGTTTCCGGTCAATGGCTCCCAAATCAGACGATAATAGGGCATTAGGCCAAAAAGGACCCCTCGAACTGTACTACTCGAGCCAACCAAGTTATTTATTTAGTGACACACTTATTCAATTCATTTTTTTGCTGTTTCTTCATTTCTTTCTCCCTTTTGTTCTTTGTAAGCAACTCAACACCCATAAATATGAACATAAACATTAATAACAATGGCCAAATTCCTCTTCAACTTGAAGACTTCTCTAATGAATCGTGTATACTTAAGCTTTTTCATCACATTAGCATGCATGAAACAAATTCAAACTATTTCGAGATATTAATCATGACAATTGAAAATTTTCATGATTAGCATATTAACGGTAATTCCTTGAAGGAAAAATAATTCATTCAAGCCATAAACAATTTTTAGAACTCAATCAACGCATAATCATCCGTATTTGTGGAATGTGAAGGAGTTAAAAATGATGATATTGGTGGTTCATTCTTTTATTTTGATTTGTTTTTGAAAAAATATCCTAATGTCTCATACACACCCACAACTAAAGATGGACATTGTCCTCAAAGTCGAAAGGGGTACGAGTTTATTCAAGCAAGCATCCTAGAAAGCATATAAAATCTACACTAATGGAAAGAACACACCGTGGTCAAATGGAAGATCACGGATCTTTTTAATGGTGGAAGAAGTTGTTCAATTTGCTCCTTGCACTCCGCGGCGATTATTCGCCTCCAAAAGCTAAATTGGACTCCAGCAACACAACTCCAAGCATCTCTATAAGCTGTTTACCAATCTCTTGCAAGAGATGAGTTATGGCAGTCCAAATTAGTTTAAAATTCTTTGCCACAAACATTTTTCAAATGTAGTCATCAAAATAGGTGAAATAAACTAAAGCATGTTGATGACTACTCCCTGAAAGATATGCACTACTCTCCGTATGATGCTCAACCATTGGAGAGAGGGATGAATGATTTTGAAAAAAAACTGGAGGAGGGAATGGTTCTGGCTACATGGAGATAATCTCTAAACCCATGTCCCTAGCTGTGTTCTCCTCTTGTTCATCCAAAATTACTAGCTCGTCCTCTCTTTTGCACACACTTCTTGCCATGTCGATATTTTTATTCGAGTCCTCAACGTGACATGGCTCGCTCGATATACCTGCAATAGAAGATAAACTCGTATTAGATTCTTGAAATTGAATTCCAAAAGCATTACTTTCTTCTAAGCAAGTGGCAATCAGAGTAAGATTTTCAATGGATTTCTGAATCTGCTGACTCCGAGCAAGGAAGTTTTCTTGGAATCGATGAGATATAGCCTCCTGTGTCTGAATAAGCAAGTAAACTTCCTCTTTCAAGGATTGCAAAGGTATGTATACGCTTTGCCCCCTTGATCGAGGCTTGAAGGCTCCGCTGAATCGCACTCTGAAGTCTCTTTCATGATTTTTTTCATTCTCTTGTAAAGACTCCATGTATTTCCATGCCTCTGTCAGTGTCATGACTCCCAAGAATTCCTGCAGCTGTGGTTGTAGTCCATATAAGAAGGACTCCATAAGCTCTTTCTTTGAGTAACCATGTTGTGGATAGCTCGATATATGTTTGTGAACCTCCTACAGGCCTGAAAGAAAGTTTTACAATCTGTCTGATTAAAGCCAACGATCTTGAGCTTCTCCATCCTAAGTTTGTGTGCATTAGCGTACTCTGCATCATACAGATTGTTTGTGCAATAGAAATTCATATACTCCATTTTTTTTTTGAATTTTTACCTTATCACCTAAAGATCACATTGAATGATGCACACATCACCTCATATACTCCATTTTTTTCTTAAAAATAAACAAAAATTTATGTACAGTAAAGTGGAAAGATCTCATCGAAGGTCCACTGAATGAAATAAACTTTGGTAACAAACCGTTCTCCCTAGCAACGGTGCCAAAAACTTGCTTAGCCCAAAAATGTGCTTCTCTCAAGCGAAAGAGTCCGTGCAAGTAATATAGATCTGGGAGTCCAGATGTCGAATCCTCTGGAGAAAATCTGTTGCAACCACAAAGCTTAAATCAAATAGAAATTCAACGTAAAGAGACCAACCACTTTAATGATGATGGTTCGAATGGGATTTGATCGTGGTTTTTAATTCGTGAACAATACGAGCAAAAGAAAGTTTCGTTTATGAAATTATCGATGAGAAGTATGCACATGATATTGGTTCATTAGGGTCCATGATTTATATTAATTCGGTTGATTGAAGATAACTCAATGAATTCTCTTTTTGAGAGAAATTCATCGGAAAATACCCTTGTGGGGATTAAAGCACAATATTGAATAAAGTCGTTGCTAAAGCTATAATCTTTTAAATAAAAGAGATGAAACTCCCTTTTGGGGAGATCAAAACTCACCCTCGTGAGGCAATCATCAACTCAATCATGTTCTTTGGGAAGATGAAGAGAAGATGTCAAATAAAGACTATAACTTTATCAACGTTAACAATTTTAGCATGAAGTTTCAACCAAACAAATACAAATCATGTCCCTTAACTACACCATACCATGCACAATCAAAATTTAGCCACACATACTGAAAATAATAAAGGATTTCATCAAATTAAGCATGTTTCTAGTCAATAGAAATAGATGAAATTGAAAATACACAATTAAGTTCAAGGGATATCACCAAAAAAGCCTCTTTTTACCTAAGAAAACTCTTCTTCTTCCTCTAAAAACTCTCTGAAAAATACCCCAGGTTGCTCTCTGGAAACTCAGGAAAATTCTGCAAAAATCACCGCCAAAATCACCCAAATATGCCAAGAATACGCTCAAAACCCCTAGAAATACCTTATATAATAACATTGCGGGTTTAAAAGGCTTATCAGGTTTCAAACCAGCACCCAAAAGCTTTTAAAACCCAAACCCATACCGCTGAGCACTGTAGACCGTCCATCAAATCGGGATTCGACCACGTTGCGCCACGTGTTCTTCAAAATTCACGCTCCGCCCGTTCTTTTGCTCGGCCCCTGCATCCGCACTCAACTTCGCATTTCACCGCTGGATCCGTATCCAACGATCTTCAAATCTCCGCGTCGCTCGCACACAGCCGCCTTCGGATGAAGAAAGGATGGCACGAATCGCGCCACGTCACCCCGAGGATCGCCGCTCGCTTACTTCGCTTCAGAAATGATGGGAGCCGTCCGATCGAGGATAAGTAGCTTTGATGAAGCCACGTCGCCAACTCGGAAAGCCGATTCGAATTCAATTCGGAATCGGTTCGACCGTTGGATCTTAATCCAATGGTCGCGATCGCACCTCTGAATACGCTGCTGATGCCGTCGGATGCGGGTGGAATTAAGCAGATGAGTGCCACTTGTCGAGCGCTGATTGGTCGACGTCCGTATTTCTCGTATTTTGAGCGTATTTCTCCATTTAAATTGTATTCTGCATTCAAAAATTCACAGTAATTAGCACAGATCTCATAAAAATACAAATAAATAGTCGTTGGAATCGTGAGATCAAGACCAAGCCATGAAAAATATAAAAGGGAGAAATACTCAATAAAATTCATACTTTGTGCACAAATCAAGTGATATCTCTAATAAATGATGGTATACAATATACGAATGTATTAGAGACCAATTAAACATCATTTACCCACAAAATAGGGCGAAATGGGGGGTTAAATATGTAATATTCAACCCGAATCACTCGTGGATGCAGGGGCAGGTCGTGCTCAAATGTCATCAGCCAAGGGTGGTGCTGACGAGGCGGCCCAGGATGCTGAGGTCCGCGTCAGGTCGTTGGAGACCCGATTGGCTGAGATCTCGTCCGACCTGGAGAGGTCGAACACATAGAGGGCTTTGGCGCTAGCCGAGAAGTTGAAGCCCGAGGATCGGATCGCCGAGCTGGAGAAGGCTGCCAAGGCACGAGCGGTTGGTGGTCCGGTAGAGGAGGGTGACGTCACGGAACTCGAAAGTCTCCTGGAGCGAGCTCTCTTAGCCAGGCTTGACATAGTCTCCTGAGAAGGTGAGATAAAACAGGCGGAGCACCAGCGGGGGGTTACCGTCCTCGAGGCCCGGATTAAGGAGTTGGAAGCGGTGGATCCCGGGTGCATTGCCAAGGCGGTCGTGGATGAGTATGCCACGTCCTTCGTCATCGGGGAGATGTACAAGGCGTTTGAGAGGGGGTTTGCCCGTTGTCGGTCCGAGGTCTAGTGGAGGTTCCCGCATTTCAGGGTCCGGTTTGAGGAGCTTCGGATGGATTCTGAGGGCGAGGAGGAGGCCGACACCGACCGTCCCGAGGGTACCGATCAGCCGAGTGGCGCTCCCATCGTTGCTCCAGCTGCCCAGGAGGAAGGAGGGGCTTAGCCCATCAGTTCCCCCCTTTTGTTTTGTCGCTCTGTATATGACTTTTTGGCCTTTTGTCGTGCTTCTGTAATGTACATGTCCGCGTTTGACCAAGCTGTTCTCTGAAAAAAGTTTCTTTCTTTCGCACTGTAATGGTATGTCCCCTCCTGCAATCTTGGTCGGGATGTTTAGAGCGGATTGGTTTGGGGAATCGGGGTGCCCTCTTTGACGATCGGTCCACTAGGCTGATGCCCAAGGGAACGTTTCATGGTTCATGGCCGAACAGACATTCGACCTGCCAAGGGTTGCCTATGGACTCAAGGTCGAACGGGTGATCATCCTGCTGGGGGACTTGCCTCCAGTCTTACGGTCGATCGGGTGATCAGCCTACTGGGGGAGTTGCCCCCAGCCTTATGGTCGGTCGGGTCGGTCGACCGGCTGGGCGAGCTACCTCTAGGCTTACGGTCGATTGATTGACTAACCTGCTGGGAAAGTTGCCCCTCGCCTTATGGTTGATCGGGTAACCGGCCCGCTGGGAGAGTTGCCCCAGCCTTATGGTCGATCAGATCAGTCGGCCAGCTGGGGGAGCTACCTCCAGGCTTACGGTCGATCGATTGATCAACATGTTAGGGAGTTTCTCCCCAGCCTTATGGTTGATCGGGTAACCGGCCTCCTGGGGGAGCTACACATACCTTATGGTCGATCGGGTCGGTCGACCAGCTGGGGGAGATGGCTCCAGGCTTACTGTCGATCGATTGATCGGTCTGTTGGGGGAGTTGCTCCCAGCCTTACGGTCGATCGGTTGATCGGCCTGCTGAGAGAGTTGCCCCTAGCCTTACGGTCGATCGATTAGTCGGCCTGCTGGGGTAGTTGCCCCAGCCTTACGGTTGATCTACGGGTTAGCCCGCTGAGGGAGTCGCTCTCGGCCTCACGGTCGAGCGGTGACATGCCACTGGGGTTGTCCCCTGCCGTGCCTGAAGAACGACTCGATGCAGTAAGGGGCTCTTCTTTAATCATGGTCGTTTTTTGTACATTTGCTTGGAGGGGGGTAGTGTTGTATACACTCACTGATAATACTTGTGGAGGTGCTCTGCGTTCCTGGTGTGAGTCAATACGTCCCCTCCTAGGGTAGAGAGTCGGTATGTAGGAAGGCCAAGGACCTCGACGACCTTATAAGGCCCTTCCCATTTAGTAGCAAGCTTCCCCCTGCAGGCGATCTCCGATTTAAAGATTGCTTTCCTGAGGACCAGATCCCCTGGGTGGAAACTCCTTCCTTTGACCCGGGAGTTGTAGTAGCGGGCCACCCGGTGTTTTTGTCGGATGATCGAGGCCAGGGCCTGGTTTCGACGTTCGTCCACGAGCTCTAAGTTGAGCTCCAAACCTTCCGAGTTTCTCTCTTTGTCAAAGTGTCTGAGGCGGAGGGATTCCTCGCCCACCTCAACGGGCACAACCGCTTCGGTGCCATAGGCGAGCATAAAAGGGGTCTCTCCTGTGGCTTCCTTATGGGTCATTCGGTATGACCAGAGTATCCGAGGGAGTTCCTCCGGCCATTTCCCCTCCGCCTCCGTCACTTTCTTACGCAGTGGCTCGATGATACATTTGTTTGTGGCTTTGGCCATCCCGTTAGTTTGGGGGTGTGCCACGGAGGCAAACAGAAGCTAGATTTTCCACTGACCGCAGAAATTTTTCAATTCCGCGGAATCGAATTGTTTTCCATTGTCGGTGACGATGTATCGAAGGATCCCGAACCTGGAGATGATGGAGTTCCATATGAAGTCCTTTGCTTTCTTTCAGGTGATGGTGGCCAGTGGCTCGGCCTCGATCCACTTGGTGAAGTAGTCTACCGTCACGATCATGGACTTACTCTATCCTCTCCCGGAGGTGAAGGGCCCGAGGATGTCCAGACCCCACTTGGCGCATGGGACGGGGATAATTATCGGGACGAGATCCGATGGGGAGACGAGCCGAGCCGAGCCTGGCGAACCGTTGGCATTTCGGACATTTCTGGACGTGCTCAGTCGAGTCCTTGACCAAGGTCGGCCAGTAGTAGCATTGTCTTAAGATCTTCATGGCAACCATCCTACCCCATGGTGATTCCCGCAGATCCCCTCGTGGACCTCTCGGATGACGTAGTCATCCTCTTGTGGCGCAAGGCACTTGAGGTAGGGGAGGACTTGGTCTTTGTCCAGTGCATTCTATACAGGAACCCTTCATGGAGCACGTACCGGAGGGCTTTCCATTCTAGTACGCGGTGTTCGTCCTGGTCCGTCGGGACTTCTCCAATGGATGGGTACCACACGATTGGTCCATCCAAGTGGGCTCTGCGTCGATGATCATTAGCTCTTTCGCTTACGTACTAGGGGTTCGGAGGTGCTCGACATAGATGGCGCGACCCAACTCCTTAAGGGAAGAGGAAGCCAGCTTGGAAAGGGCGTCGGCATGGGCATTCTCTGAACGTGGCAGGTGGAGGGTCTCGGTGTGTTTGAACCTGGACAGCTCGGTCTTGGCCGAGGCCAAGTAGCGTTGCATCCCCTCCGCCTGAGCCTCGTAGTCTCCTTGCAGCTGGTTGATGATGAGTTTGGAGTTGCTAAGGAGGTGTACAGAGTCTGATCCCAGGGCCTGACCTAGCTTCGGGCCATTGATTGCAGCCTCATACTTGATCACTCCATATTTTACACCTTTTTTCTGCATACTTGCATACCGTTTTGATCGCCCATATCACGCTTTTCACAATTATTCGACAATATTGCGATACTTTTCACTATTTCTTGTTTTTGTCGTATTTCAGGAAATATGGAGCGATTTGGATCGATTGTGAGATCAAGAGGATTTGCACCCACTCCGGAGTGTCAACCATGGCCCTTTTGAGGGGTATTCTACAATGGAAGAGGAGTGGAAGATGAAAGAACGTCGTAGGAGCGACGGGGGAGCGAAAAGATGAAGATTGGGCATTTTCAGCATGCCACTCGGCCGAGTGAAGGAGTCACTCGGCCGAGCATTGAGACCCCGCTCGGCCGGCCAGATCGGACACGCAACAGAGATGTATCAGCGTGCACTCGGCCGAGCATCGCACGCCGACTCGGTCGAGTGCGGAGACTCCGTCCGCCCGAGTGGCACCCAGACGACGGCAAGCAAAAATCCCAGACTTACTGGAATCCGTCAGGCGATTGAGGGTTCCGACTCGGCTGAGTACCAAATGCCCCTCGGCCGAGCGAGTAAAGCCACTCGGCCGAGCCACCCCCGGAGACAGACCCCTGAGGATCTCGAAGTTACTGGAATTTTACAGGGTCTGTCACTCGGCGGAGTAAAGAAGCCCACTCGACCGAGTAGAAAAGCCCACTCGGCCGAGTGACGCCGAGGACACGCAGCGCCCAGATTTTCAGACAGCCTCTCACTCTTTTGAAATCTGCTATCATTCCAGCAACCAAAGTATTTTTCTCATATTTTTTATGGATAGTAGACTTCATGATGGTTCCAACGCCGCCAAGAACGCGCAAATCGGAGGTCGGATGAAATCTGGGGAATTTCTGCAAGTTGATGCTGCAGTTCTGGAATTTCCACTCGGCCGGGTCACATGTTCCACTCGGCCGAGTGCGGCCTGGGCCCAGATTTTAAGTTGCGGTTTGGGCTGTTTTTGGGCACGAATTTGAGGGGTTTTCTAGGGTTATTTGCTAGGGTTTTAGGAGAGTATTTAAGGGTTTTGTAGCCACCATTAGAGGGAGGATCCCATTATGTTTTCTTAGCCCCCATATGTTTCTCTTAGGATTATTTTAGAGGTTAGGCCATGCCCTAGGCCCCCTCTTGGATCTAAAAGCTTGTATTTTGGATTGAAGATCTACATCAAGCTAAGTATTTTCTTCTTATTATTTGAATCTTTGTTTTTCTATCTTTTTATATGCAAGCAATGATTTCTATTGATTCTCATATCCTTATTGCTATGCTAGAGTAGATTGGTTGTTCTAGGGCATGGGGATGAACCCTATGGATCTAATTTCAGATTTGTGATGAATGAATTCCCAAATTACTAGAATTGCTAGGAGGTTAGGTTGTGATTGATTTATTACGGATAGCTAGGGATTTCCATCGATTGGGGTTTGCAAGAGATTGGATTCTAATCGATGGGAAGGCCTAGATATTCGATTTAGGTTTACAATTGGGTTTCTCTAGATTTGGTTTGCAAGAGATTGGACCAAAGCTAGGATTTTTAATTGTAAATCTATACACATATTCGTTTGCAAGAGATTGGACGAATACGAACTATCACAACCTAGATCGTAACTCGAGTTTGCACGAGAGTGGGCTCGAGGGGCGATTGAACGATGATGTCGATCCTCATGCTAGTGGCTTAGGTTAGGGTTTGCAAGAGATTGGGCCCTAACCTAGGTTTGCTATAGACCGGCAATAGCGCAAGAGCGTGAGCTTGGTTCTACATTAAGTTGCGACTAGTTCACCTCAACGCAAGTCTAGTAATATTGAGATTCACTATTCACAATGATGCATGACGGTCCGTAGTGGGGATTCCCTAGCCCTAGACGCCTTTATTTGATTTTATATCCCCATACTTTGCCCGACGATTGTGACAGGATCGTCGCAAGGCAAATTCCCTCTTTTATTGTATTGTATTTGAATCGATATTTGACCGATTTCTTTATCATCGACACCGACATCCACCACCATTTCCATTATATCATACCATAGCCATCTCCACCAATAAAACATTCGTAGTCAAACCAACCTAGGATAGATTGGAACCAACACCACCTCCTCGTGTTCGATACCCGCTCGCCACTTTGCCGTGCGCTTGCGGTAAAACTACAATCGTTCTCCGGGACGTGTATCCGGGGCCGACCAAGTTTTTGGTCGTGCTCTTGGGTTGCATTTCGGGGCGATCAAGTTTTTGGCGCCGTTGCCGGGGAGGTGTTTTCCGTTGGGTGCCAATTTGTCACAATTAGGTTGATTAGACTACGAAAAAAAATTTGTAACAACAAAAAAGGAAAATTTTCACCCCCGCAACCATTACTATCATTTCTATATTCTTTTGTGCCACTGATATTTTTCTCCAGGTATTTATCTTTGTTGATCAGGTGTTATGGATTACACTACGTGGACCACAGATTTTGATCAGAGTGCTCAGATGGAAGAATACTATTATGATCAGAGTGCTCAGATGGGAGAATACTATTATGATCAGAGTGATTAGATGGGAGAATACTATTATGATCAGAGTGCTCAGATGGGAGAATACCTTTTTGAGGAGATGCACTGGCCCGAGCTTGATGAGAGACAAAGGATCTTTTTTGATGAGATGCATGCACACCAGGTTGAAATACAAGCCGGGCTTGAAAAGGGTAACCTTCTATTGGAACGGGTGAAGAGGCAACTTGAAATGAATGCGCTCATGTTTAAGGTTGCGATGATTCCCCAAGATATCAGTTCTGTTCCTTCATCTTATGGGCAAGAAGCATCTCCATTCATATTACCAGAGCCAGAATGTGCCGCCGTCGATCCCACATCCTACAATACAGCTGTTGCATATGAAGAATGGATGGACGAAGGTACAGTGGAGGAAGCAGAAATTGAGCCACCAGCGCAGCCAGAGGAGGATGGATTTCAAAGATTATTGGAGGGTCTCTTGGAGTCAGTGAGGTTCACCGGTTCAGAGAGCATTACAGCAGGTGATGCATTTGAGCTACGATTTGCAGATTTTGTTATGAACCGTGTTTCAGCTGCAGGAACAATAGAGGAGGACATCCATGTCAGTCTTGAGGGGGATAGACTATATTTTCGGATTGCTTGCGGGCATTCCCCTCCACATGATACATCCCCACAAGTTGACACACCTGAGCAGCCAGCATCACCATCCCAGAGAGAGCCTACATTGATAGTTGATGAGAAGGCAAAGGAGCACACTATCGAGCCAGAGCATATTACCGAGGAGGCCTCACATACGGAGTCAGAGCATGCTTTTGAGGAGGCCTTACACACAGAGCCAGAGCTTATCACCGAGGAGGTCGTGCATCGGGACGAGGACACAGCCATTCATGAGGATCCCGAGCACTATCCTCCTCCATTAGAGCTTCCGCAGCCACCTCATCCTCCCACTGACGTAGAGGACAATCCCACAGAGCTTATGGCTCCCCTTCAGGGAGATCTCTTTACTCCCTCGCCCTTTATCGTTGATTTCCCTCCCGTGTATGATGTTTTTTATGATTCATCGTGCCTTTTGCAGGATTCATGTACATACGATCAAGAGGTACGATGGGACGTATATGAGGGGGAGAGCGAGGAGTTAGCACCCATGGACGCATATGAATATGATCAAGAGGTGCACTGGGATGAGTCTGACGATGATGAGGAGCATCTCGATGAGGTCCACACCTATGATCTAGATTTACCTGAGCAGCATAGAGAAGACACCGTGGAGACAGCTATCACTGCACGTGAGGATATTGGATTATTTCCAGGGAAGTATCGTCCACCATTATTTATTCCATACATTTCTATCGACGATCCTCTTTGGGATACTTTTATTATGAGGGTGAATTTTTTGCAGCGAACTGATGCATCCTATTCTCTGCTGGGTACAGGTGGAGTCCTTGTGGGAATGCTGGAGGATGCATTGCTGGAGTTCGTTGGAGTCCGTGGACACACGCATCTGGCGGAGCCACGGAAGGAGCAGTTGGAGCAGTTGCCTGCACCAGCAAAGATACTGGATCCGCCTTTTGCTATAGGTGATATCAATCCAGTAGTGTAGAAATTTTTATGCTTTGAATAAACACGAATCCTCTCGACAGCGAGAGGACCGTATAGATTTGCTTGAATAAATATCACCTCATATGATGGCAACAAAAACTTTTACACCCCAAACCCATTATATATATTAATTGCCCTCTCCATATTTTGATATGTCACATCCTTTTGCTCACCACATTCGAGCATTTCTTTCATGTGAAACCTTACTTTCTTATTCGTTTGACTTGATCACACTTTACAAAGCCATGACATTTTTGATTGAGTCATTTGAATAGGATTGTTTGGTATAAGCTTGGGGGAAGGCGCTCTCATGCATCATTGTATGTGCATGTAGTTGCATTAGGATTTCATGTCATTCATTTCATCATTTTTCATTCACCCCCTTATTATTATCGTTGTTCCTCATATTCTTTCATTATGATCACATTGAGGACAATGTGAAGTTTAAGCTTGGGGGAGTGCATTTCCATGCATTAGTTGCATTTTTACTTTATTTTAGGGCTTTTAAAATTTTTCAAAATTTTGCATCATCTTTTTGAATTTTCCATCTTATTTTCCTTTTATGTGTGTTCATGCATCATGTTGTGTGCTTGTTTTTCTTTTCTTTCCTCTCTTTTATTTTATTTCTTTATTTTCCTTTCTCTTCTTTTGTTAGATGTGTTCCTTATGATGATATCTCTTATTGCTTTAGCAACCATCACGATGCTTATTATTCCTTGCCATGCTACTTAGAATATTCTATAGTCTTGCTATTCACATGTTCTTGCAAATTTATTTCTTTTGACGATTCCTCTACATGAATGCATGATACTAATTGAAGCTGAATGCATTGATTAGTGTTTGGTATGCTTTTGTTGGAAATGCACCAAGATTCACACATCATTAGTATATCTGAAGCATCAGTTTTATTGTCTTATTCACCTTCTGTTGCATGCCTGATATGGTTGTAAAATTTACTGCTTGACTTCACTATTTATTGAGATGATTGAGAATATCCATGCTTACATATGAGTTTTAGTTGAAGTATTATTATATTGAACCGTTCGTGCACATCTTAGAGTGAACCGAGTGTTACATTATTTCTTTCTCCACATATATCTTTTTATTCTCTACATGTCACTTGAGTTCACCTCCTAAAGCTACTTATATCGCATCTATTTCCCAAAAATCCCTACAAAAGAAAAGTTTGCTCCAAAAAGTCCAAAAAGCCAAAAAGGAGCCAAAAACCAAAAATACAAATCAAATAGCTCCTACAAAAATCCAAGAAGAAAAATGAGAAACAAAGTCCAAAAGAAAAAAATATTTCTCTATCTCATTATTGGAGCCACAAAATACTTGGGAAAACCAAGGCAAAAATCCCATTTTCCACTATCATATTCCTTTAGATGTGATGCCTCAAGCTAAGCTTGGGGGGGTTGAACTCGTTTGACCATATGAGTGAGTACGACATTAGAGTGGAGAGGTGCACGGATGGGGAAGTTTGATAATGCAGAAACTTAGCAAAATACATTAGTTATGGAGATTTCTTATGAATCGATATAAATATGTGAATGCCATGACTCTTATTCTATTCTCTATTGCATGCTTGGTGTGAATCTTATATGCTTCATTTATAACTTTTGATTGAAAAGTGCATTGCCAACATTTGTATATTAAATCCTATGAAATGCATGACGTGGATATGAATTGATTGTATGAATTTAGAGAATCCCTTTTGTTGTTCTTAAAAGCTTGCAAGTGCCATGTTTAAGTAAGATATGAAATCCTTATAGCATGTGATTCGTATTTTTCAAGTTATCGTGATGTGTAGCTTATGGCTTGAGACCTGAGAGAAGAATCTAGCCACCCCTTCCACTTCGTATTCTTTTATTTCATTTCCCTTATTTTTCATCTCCCGAGTTCGTCTCTTTACTTATCTTCCTCGAGGACGAGTAAGAGGTAAGCTTGGGGGATTTTGATCACTCCATATTTTACATCTTTTTTCTGCATACTTGCATACCGTTTTGATCGCCCATATCACGCTTTTCACAATTATTCGACAATATTGCGATACTTTTCACTATTTCTTGTTTTTGTCGTATTTCAGGAAATATGGAGCGATTTGGATCGATTGTGAGATCAAGAGGATTTGCACCCACTCCGGAGTGTCAACCATGGCCCTTTTGAGGGGTATTCTACAATGGAAGAGGAGTGGAAGATTAAAGAACGTCGTAGAAGCGACGGGGGAGCGAAAAGATGAAGATTGGGCATTTTCAGCATGCCACTCGACCGAGTGAAGGAGTCACTCGGCTGAGCATTGAGACCCCGCTCGGCCGGCCAGATCGGACACGCAACAGAGATGTATCAGCGTGCACTCGGCTGAGCATCGCACGCCGACTCGGTCGAGTGCAGAGACTCCGTCCGCCCGAGTGGCACCCAGACGACGGCAAGCAAAAATCCCAGACTTACTGGAATCCGTCAGGCGATTGAGGGTTCCGACTCGGCCGAGTACCAAATGCCCCTCGGCCGAGCGAGTAAAGCCACTCGGCCGAGCCACCCCCGGAGACAGACCCCTGAGGATCTCGAAGTTACTGGAATTTTACAGGGTTTGTCACTCGGCCGAGTAAAGAAGCCCACTTGACCGAGTAGAGAAGCCCACTCGGCCGAGTGACGCCGAGGACACGCAGCGCCCAGATTTTCAGACAGCCTCTCACTCTTTTGAAATCTGCTATCATTCCAGCAACCAAAGTATTTTTCTCATATTTTTTATGGATAGTAGACTTCATGATGGTTCCAACGCCGTCAAGAACGCGCAAATCGGAGGTCGGATGAAATCTGGGGAATTTCTGCAAGTTGATGCTACAGTTCTGGAATTTCCACTCGGCCGGGTCACATGTTCCACTCGGCCGAGTGCGGCCTGGGCCCAGATTTTAAGTTGCGGTTTGGGCTGTTTTGGGCACGAATTTGAGGGGTTTTCTAGGGTTATTTGCTAGGGTTTTAGGAGAGTATTTAAGGGTTTTGTAGCCACCATTAGAGGGAGGATCCCATTATGTTTTCTTAGCCCCCATATGTTTCTCTTAGGATTATTTTAGAGGTTAGGCCATGCCCTAGGCCCCCTCTTGGATCTAAAAGCTTGTATTTTGGATTGAAGATCTACATCAAGCTAAGTATTTTCTTCTTATTATTTGAATCTTTGTTTTTCTATCTTTTTATATGCAAGCAATGATTTCTATTGATTCTCATATCCTTATTGCTATGCTAGAGTAGATTGGTTGTTCTAGGGCATGGGGATGAACCCTATGGATCTAATTTCAGATTTGTGATGAATGAATTCCCAAATTACTAGAATTGCTAAGAGGTTAGGTTGTGATTGATTTATTACGGATAGCTAGGGATTTCCATCGATTGGGGTTTGCAAGAGATTGGATTCTAATCGATGGGAAGGCCTAGATATTCGATTTAGGTTTACAATTGGGTTTCTCTAGATTTGGTTTGCAAGAGATTGGACCAAAGCTAGGATTTTTAATTGTAAATCTATACACATATTCGTTTGCAAGAGATTGGACGAATACGAACTATCACAACCTAGATCGTAACTCGAGTTTGCACGAGAGTGGGCTCGAGGGGCGATTGAACGATGATGTCGATCCTCATGCTAGTGGCTTAGGTTAGGGTTTGCAAGAGATTGGGCCCTAACCTAGGTTTGCTATAGACCGGCAATAGCGCGAGAGCGTGAGCTTGGTTCTACATTAAGTTGCGACTAGTTCACCTCAACGCAAGTCTAGTAATATTGAGATTCACTATTCACAATGATGCATGACGGTCCGTAGTGGGGATTCCCTAGCCCTAGACGCCTTTATTTGATTTTATATCCCCATACTTTGCCCGACGATTGTGACAGGATCGTCGCAAGGCAAATTCCCTCTTTTATTGTATTGTATTTGAATCGATATTTGACCGATTTCTTTATCATCGACACCGACATCCACCACCATTTCCATTATATCATACCATAGCCATCTCCACCAATAAAATATTCGTAGTCAAACCAACCTAGGATAGATTGGAACCAACACCACCTCCTCGTGTTCGATACCCGCTCGCCACTTTGCCGTGCGCTTGCGGTAAAACTACAATCGTTCTCCGGGACGTGTATCCGGGGCCGACCAAGTTTTTGGTCGTGCTCTTGGGTTGCATTTCGGGGCGATCAATACTCGACCACATTGTCGGTGGTCAGGAACTCGAACTGGAGTGCATACTCGACGGTGTGTCCCTCGGGGGTCCGGATGATGATGCATGCTTCGCTCCCCGCCCGGGTCGCCGAACCATCTACGTGGACTACCCATGCATCTTTGCCCCCCTGGGTGATCGGTAAGAACGACGTCAGCCGTAACGACATGTATTTCGTTACATCAGTCGAAAGCCATGTCCGGGTCCCCGTCCTCGAGGGGCGCTCCTCTATTGATGGCGCATTCAGAGATGAAGTCCACCAATGCCTGTCCCTTAATGGCAGTCCATGGCTTGTATCGGAGGTCGAACTCGCTTAGCTCTACTCTCCAATTCAGCATCCTCCCCATCCGATCGAACCTCTTGAGGTTTCACTTGAGCTGGGAGTCGGTTAAGACCAGGATTATGTGGGCTTGAAAGTAGGGACAGATTCGACGGGCCGAGAGCACAAGGGAGTCGACAAGTTTCTCCATAGGCTGTATTGGCCCTCCGAATCCCTCAGGATTTGGCTAGTATAGTACACCCGCCTTTGCACCCGTCATCTTCCCTGATCAGAATCGAACTCACCGCTTCTCTGGTGCTGGCTAAGTAAAGGCTCAGGGGTTCCCCCTCCATGGGCTTAGAGAGGAGTGGGGGGCTGTGGAGGTATTCCTTCAGCTCGATGAACGCCCGGGTGCAGCTCTCGTCCCATTCCATAGCTTTCCTCTTCTCGATGGGTTCGATGAGAGCCTTCCTCAGGGTTTTGAAGAATGGGAGAGATCTCTCAACGGATTTGGACAGGAAACGCACCAGAGTGGTGATCCGTCCATTCAGCCTCTGTAGCTCTTTGATCGTCGTCGGCTCCCTCATGTTGACCAGGGCCTCGATCTTATCGGGGTTGGCTCCAATGCCACAGTTGGTGATCATGAAGCCCAGAAATTTTCTGGACCTCACCCAAACATGCATTTGTTGGGATTGAGCCGGATGGTGTGCCTTCACAGCTGCTCGAAAGTCTCGCGAAGGTCGGCGATATGGTCGGTGGGGTCCCTGTACTTGACCAGCAGGTCGTCCATGTAGACCTCGAGGTTTCTCCATATCTGGGAGCCGAAAACCCCGTTGACCATCCTTTGGTAGGTCGCCGTTGCATTCTTCAAGCCGAATGGCATCTTCTTCTAGCAGTAGGTCCCCCGGTAGGTGATGAATGAAGCCTTCTCTTCGTCTTCCAGGTCCATCTGGACTTGGTTGTACCCGAAATAAGCGTCCATAAAGCTAAGCATCTCGTAGCCCGAGGCGTTGTCCACGAGGTGGTCGATGCAGGGTAGCGGGTAGCTGTCTTTGGGGCAGGCTTTGTTAAGATCGGTGAAGTCAACGCACATTCACCCCTTGCAGCTAGAATTTTTCAACATCATGACGTTGGCAAGCCATTTCAGGTACCCGACATCTCGAATGAAGCATGAGTCAAGCAGGTGTCCCACTTCTTCAAATGCGGCCCTCATCTTCTCGCCACCCAGGTTCCTCTTCTTCTGCTTGATTGTCGTGAAGTTGTGATCGGCGTGCATCTGATGGGTGATCACTGATTGAACCAGAAAACGTGCAAGGGAAGCGCGCCTTCCATTCCCAAGTGTAGGAGCGTCAATGCAATATAAAATTTATAACTGGTGAGTACCGGGTCGGATCACGTGGAAGAGTCGTTTGAAAATGCACGTTTGGTCAAAAATGGATGCGGGATGGCGAGAAATCGCCCGCTATATTTATCGGTGTTCGAGCGTGGTAGAGAGTGTGGGAATGATGCGTGGGGGCCATCTACCAACCCTACACACTATGGACAAGGGTTCGGGAGCTCAATCAAGCAAAAAGATGACCTTAGCGTTCAACCAAACACTTGGTGTGCGGAATGGTGAAGGGTGTAGGATGAGCTTTTTCGAGTTATTTGTCACGACCCGCTTCCCTTAAATGGAGGCGAGACGTGAGAAGGTCCGCTCAAACGTGGAGCTGTGAAACTGCACGCCTGATAAGCATAAATTTAGTATAAGCAGGTCCCTGTAATTGCAAACGAAACAACAATAATAATAATAATATGAGACGGATATGAAATACCAATCCCACAGTTTGTCCACAAAATATTCAACATCACAGAAAAGCCACCAGGCTAAAAGAAAGAGTCTAAAGGCCCAGAACAAGGCCAAACAAAAGACGAATATAACAGAGTATCAAACTAGGTGCCACGCACCGACAACCCAAAAGATCTAACAAAACTAGACGTAGACACTAAGACTGATCTCCAGTGTCTACGAAGTCCTCGTCCAACACGGGCGCAAGCTCGACGTCCGCAAACACCTCACCCTCAGCAAGTAACTCGGGCTCAAGGTCTAACATGCGTCACCCAAAAGAGAAAGGGGCACATGTCAGCAAGTCTAAAAGACTTGAGCAAGGAAACTGAAAGTAACTAACAACCTAGCACTTATAATATTAAGCAATGACATGGCAGTTAAGTATGATGCAACAGTTTAAAAGAGAGGCAAGCACGCACTATGTAGCCAAAGCTACCAATTCACTAATCACTATTCACTTATCACTGTTTATCACTTAGTGCAAAGAGAGTCCACCTGCTGGCCAGCTCGTGGCTCAGGCCGCTTATCTCTATCACTATTAATCACTTGTACACTAGAGATTTCGCCTGCTGGCCGGAGTGGCGGATCAGGCCAACTCGGGGCTCAGGTGGCCGCTTATCTCTTACCCCACCCATATGTGTCGAGCGTTGGGGTTTCCAACTACAGGGCTCGCTTCTGGAACACGAGCCAGGAAAATAATAGTATTGTAGCGTGTGCTACGCAATCATGATGACAAATCAATATGCAATGCCATGAACAGATATTTGCATACTGTTAATTGAATTTAAACGTGACAGGCAAAATGCAATGACATGAACATATTCGCGTACCGTTAATTTAAAGTAAATGTGACATACAAGCATGATGAGGGTGACGGACCAAGCTTCGTTGTCAAGCTAGGTCAAAGGCGTCTAGACGGCTATCCTTTCACCGTCTAGTCTCTTTTACGTTAAAGCAAGGGAAATGGCCTAAGACATGGCCCAATTCAAGAGTTGCAAGTTTCACTTGCCTGATACCGGGGTTGACGAGCAATGAAGATCGTCACAAGCTAACTACGGAATAGATCGTTGTTATGGCAAAACAATCATTAGAACAATGATTCTAAATCGATTTCTTATTAGAATCCTAACTTTCTAATAATCCATTTTATTAGGGTTTCACACATGTCAATGGGGGTTATGCTAAAACTAAAGGAATCGAGTATTACCGTGAAGAGGCGGAGGAGCGATGCCGAGCAACCACGACAACGGAAGAACGATCCGGCTCAGATCTGGAAATGAGGGAAAATCTGGAGAAATGGGTTTGGATGTGGATTTTGGGGGTTTGATGAGGGTTTGGGGAAGATGAGAGATGGGTTGTGACAAGGGAGGGTTTGGATGATGGAGGATGAGCTTGGGATGAAGGATTAATGGCTTGAGGAAGATGGTGGCTCAAAGGGGTAGAAATTAGGGTTTTGGGTCGAGTGGAGGAAGAAGAAAACGTTTGGGAGGGGTTTAAATAGGATGGGCTGGCGGCTGCCCAGAAATTAGGGTTTTAACACAGATTAGTCGGTCAAAGAGCAACCACTGACCGACTAGTTTGGCAACTAGTCGGTCGGTCGACCAACGCAGACCGACTAAGTGTAAACAGTAACTTCTGAACGAAAATAGGATTTGGATTTAGTCGGTCGATGAACAACTACTGACCGACTAGTTTGACATCTAGTCGGTCGGTGAACGTTCTTAGACCGACTAAGAGTGAACAGTATTGATACCAAAAATTAGTTGAAGAGTTAGTCGGTTAAAGAAGCATTGTTGACCGACTAGTTTGCAACCTAGTCGGTCAACCAACGTTCTTAGACCGACTAACGATAAACAGTAACTCCTGAATAATTTAGAAAGCCAACTAGTCGGTTCAAGAAGGATTGCCGACCGACTGGATCGTCATCTAGTCGGTCGGTGCCCCTTCTTACACCGGCTAATAAGCACCAAAAGTTCCGATACGGAGCGCGGAGCTCCGGGATCGATTCCTAAGACTCCTAGGCTTGATCTAACAGTAAGCTACGACCGTTATGAAGCCCGTCACGAATGACTTACTCCGAAATCGACGATCCTAAGGAAGAAACGAGAAAACACGACGAAACGATCGAAAATGAAAGTTACGGAGACGAAAACCACACATGAGGAGAAAATCCACCAAAACATATATTATAATATAATAAATCCAGATACATGAAAACCAGTCGTTACATCCTCCCCAACTTAAGAAAAAATCCGTCCTCGGAATTTCCAAACACTCACGTGTCCGGAAACAAAAGTGGGAAACGCTCTCGCATCTCATCTTCTCTCTCCCAAGTAGACTCTCCCGGCGAACCGTGTCGCCACATCACTCTAACAAGATCGACGACCTTGTTTCGAAGTGACTTCTGACGCCTGTCCAGAATCTGCACTGGATGCTGGTCATACGTCAAATCTGAGCGAACGACGATCTCCGAGAAATCCACGACATGAGACGGATCGCTGATGTATCGACGAAGCTGCGACACATGGAAAACATCATGGACTCCTTCCAAAGATGGCGGCAAGGCTAAGCGATAAGCTACTTCGCCGACCCTCTCCAAAACATCAAATGGTCCAATGTATCACGGGCTCAACTTCCCTCGCTTCCCAAAACGAATCACACCGCGATTCAGGGAAATCCTCAGAAACACATGATCGCCCGGCTGAAACTCCAAAGAACGTCGTTTAGCATCCGCCCAATGCTTAAAACGGTCCTGAGCAATCCTCAACCTCTCCCGAATGTTCCTGACAATATCCACTGCCTCCACGATCATCTCAGGTCCCAACAACTCCCGATCACCAACGTCATCCCAACTCAATGGCGATCGACATTTCCTCCCATAAAGAGCGGCGAAAGGCAACATGCCAATACTCGCCTGGAAGCTGTTGTTGTAAGAAAACTCCACCAAATGTAGATGGTCCTCCCACGAACCCTTGAAATCCAACATGCACGCCCTCAGCATGTCCTCCAAAATCTGAATCGTCCTCTCGGACTGGCCATCCGTCTGCGGATGGTACGCCGTGCTGAAACTCAGACGCGTAACCAAGCTCTTCTACAAACTCTGCCAGAACTGAGATGTGAACCTCGTGTCTCTGTCCGACACGATACTCACGGGGACTCCGTGAAGTCGCACGACCTCCTGCACGATTCACGTTACATCACTATCCAAACTAGGAAAAGGACATAAAACGGAGAGTAAAAGAATTTTACCTCCATGTATCTCCTTGCTAGCGCCTCAGTGGACTGTCCCACTCGGAACGGAATAAAGTACACGGATTTGGTCAATCGATCTACGATCACCCAAATCGCGTCATTCTGCTTCGGACTCCGAGGCAGTCCAGTCACGAAATCCATAGTGATGTGTTGCCACTTCCACTCCGGAATCGGAAGCGGTTGTAGCAACCCGATCATACGCTGATGCTCTGCCTTCACTTGCTGGCAAACCAAACACTTGGCCACACTCCGAGCCACACTCCTCTTCATGCCATGCCACCAAAAATTCAGACGAAGATCCTGGTACATCTTGGTGCCACCAGGATGCACAGAATACGGTGAACTGTGTGCCTCCACCATCAACTCCTCTCTGATATCCCCAGCTGGCACACACAACCTGGCTCCAAACCTCAGCGAGCCATCCTCATGAATCAAAAAGTCAGTCCGCAGACCAGCTTCCACCTGCTCCCGAATCTTCACCAGCTTCGGATCCTCAGCCTGGCCAGCCTTAATCCGATCCACGATCGTCGACTGTACCTGCATGTAAATCAACGACGAATCCTTCCCAGGAAGGAAAATCTCCACACCAGGCTCGCAAAAATCCTGCTGCAATCTCCACTGCGAGGTCAACATCATCACCGCGGGAAGCCTACTCAAAGCATCTGGAACCACATTCACCTTGCCAGGGTGATACTGCAAATCAATCTCATAATCTGCCATAAGCTCCAACCATCGACGTTGTCGCATGTTGAGCTCCTTCTGAGTAAAAATATACTTCAAGCTTTTGTGATCGGTGAAAATCTTCATTTTCTCACTCAGCAGGAAGTGCCTCCAAATCTTAAGAGCAAACACAACGGCAGCCAACTCCAAATCATGCGTCGGATAATTCTTCTCATGAACCTTGAGCTGAAGAGACGCATACGCCACAACGTGCCCGTGCTGATGCAACACACAACCGAGACCCTTGCCAGAAGCATCGCAAAAGATCTCAAATCCATCGCTGCGATCAGGCACAACAAAAATAGGGGCAGTCGTCAAACGCTCTCTCAGAACACCAAAAGCACTCTCACAATCTCCCGACCAAACAAAAGGTACATCCTTCCGCGTCAATCTGGTCATCGGCTCGGCAATACGGGAAAAGTCCTTAATGAATCGCCGATAGTAACCAGCAAGTCCAAGGAAACTCCGAATCTCGGACGCTGACGACGGAACAGGCCACTCCCTGATGACCCTAATCTTCTCGGGATCCACAGAAATACCATCTCCAGTCACCACATGCCCGAGAAAAGCAACTCTATCCAGCCAGAACTCGCACTTCAAAAACTTAGCATACAACCGATGCTTCCTCAAAATCTCCAACACCGTCCTCAAGTGCAAGGCATGCTCTTCCTCCGACTTCGAGTAGATCAGAATGTCGTCAATAAAGATAACGACAAACTTATCTAAAAAGTCGTAGAAAATCAGGTTCATCAGATTCATGAAAACTGCGGGCGCGTTGGTTACATCGAAAGGCATAACCACGAACTCATAGTGTCCATACTTCGTCCTGAACGCTGTCTTCGGAACATCTCCCTTCTTCACCTTCAACTGATGGTAACCACTCCTCAAATCCAATTTAGAAAACACCCTCGAACCTCAAAGCTGATCAAAAATATCATCGATGCGAGGCAACGGGTATTTATTCTTGATGGTCACCGCATTCAACTCCCGATCGTCCACGCACATACGACGCGAACCATCCTTCTTCTTCACCAACAACACCGGTGCTCCCCACGGAGACACACTAGGATTGATATAACCCTTCTGCAAAAGCTCATCCAACTGCTTCCGCAACTCTTCCAATTCTGCAGGTGCCATACGATACGGCGCCTTCGAAATCGGCTGCGCTCCCGGAACAAGATCAATAGAAAATTCTAGAGCTCGATCAGGTGGCAAACCAGACATCTCCTCGGGGAAGACGTCGCCAAAATCACGCAACACAGCTGGCCACCCCAACTCCATCTGCAAAGCCACAACCTCCACCGGTCTGGCCCGAAATCTGACAGGACCAAGCGAACTGCTACCACGGCTGAACTCAAATACTGGATGTCCAGGAATCTCGAACACCACCCTCTTTCTTCGACAGTCAATCGTAGCATAGAAGCTCGCAAGCCAATCCATCCCAAAGACAGCATCGTAGTTGGTGATGTTGTGGACAATAAAATCAGCATAAAGCTCATGTCCACAAACCACCACAGAGCAAGGACTGCACCCACGATGCACCGTGACTACTCCATTCCCTGTAACGATGTTCCAACTCTTGGAGAGAGGGGACGTCGACAAGGAATGCTTCTCCACGAAGCTCTGGGCCAAAATGCACATCGATGCACCTGAGTCAAAGAGGACTCGGGCAGGGAACGTGCAAACCAAAACCACACCTAACAAACAGTCTAATCAATCAAATCTTACTCTAGCAACATTCATACACAAGCATCCAACATAATTTTAACAATCAACTATTTCAGGAAGGAACAACTAGATTGAAAGTTACCTGCAATGACCTCATCCATGGCCAGAACCTCCTCCTCGGTCATCAGAAATGCCTGCCTCCTCGGCGGAATAGCCTGCCGAAAGGCATGCCCTTGCGGAACAAGGGGTACCCCACGACCAGCGGGCACCGGGGCTCTCTGTTGCAACGGCGGGGCAGCAATAGGTGCCTTCCAAGGCTGCTTCAACCTCGGGCACTCCCTGAGAGCATGGGCGGGATCTCCACAGGCAATGCATTGCCCCAAAAACTTCCTACATGATTCCTTAATATGGCCCTCCTTGCCACAGAAATGGCAAGTCCTCCGAACAGGCCCTCCTGGCCTCTTAAACTGAACAGGCTGGTTCGGCCTGAATCCAGGTCGAACCACAGCTCTCGCCTGTTTCACAGGCCTCTTCCCAGCACCAACAATAGACCCCCTCCTCTGGTTCACGAGCAGCTCCTGCCTCTTGGCTGCTACTAAAACCTTCTGATAAGATTCCCGGTCAGAAGAGGTCACAAAACTCTGGAGCTCCGAAGCAAGTCCTTGCAGGAACCTCTGAGCTCTCTCCTCAACGTCCTGCACCATCTTTGGTGCAAACCGACTCAGCCTCATGAACTCTTGGTGATATCGGTCCACCGACGAGCTTCCTTGCTTCAAATCGATAAAACGTTGCAGCATCTCTTCCCTGGCAGCTTTCGGGAAGAACTTGTTGGATATGGAAGACGTTTGTACACCCTTGTGGGGGATGTACGAGGGAATACGGACCTCGAACGTCGCGCACACGAAGTCATGTGCAAAGGGAATCTGTTCCCTTGCGGAGAGGATCTCTGTATGAGCGGGAAAGTCGCATTATATATGCATAAGTGCATGCGACATATGGCTAATAAAGGGGGAATATCTTAAGCTTATGTTGTACCATGCATATGGTACAACTTAAGCTTATAATGTGCCATGTACCATGGTACACCTTAATTAAGTTGTTCCAAAGGAACAACTTACCCTAAAATAACTACCTTGGGGGCTATAAATAAGACCCAAGGGTAGCCATTTTCCTTACACATTTTGCATGAAATTCATGCATGCATCTTCTTCATAGCGAAGCTCTGCAGAAATATTTCCTCTCCCTCCTTCCAAGTTCTTAATCTAAAATAGAGATTTAGATTGTGGATTAGTAGCCTTACTCCGTTCGTGAGAAGACTCGATCCGTCGTGGCGAATCCGAAGGCAAAGTTCCGAGACTATCGTTCCGCATACGCAAGCGTAAGTCTCCACTTTAATTATCGATCCTAACTTTGTTTTGGACAGGATCCTTCATTGGTATCGGAGCCATATGGGTTCGCCCCGGTCAATCCACCGCCCCGTCGAAACTACGAACGAGTCGTTGTCTTTTTCACGAATGGGTCTCCTACTATTACGGATATAGTAGGAACGCTTCGTGACGGAGAGAACGCAGCGGTTGTTCTTTTCACGTTAGGGTCTCCTATCATTACGGATATGGTAGGAACTCTCCGTGACGGGAAGAACCGACCGTTCACGTAGTACGTTATTCATTTTTGGCACACGGCCATTAAGAGATAACTAATTTCTTCGACGAACGGGTGCTTCATCGAGGAAGATGATGGAAGTTATTTCCATCGGGTAAGAGGAAAATCTGGTGCATGTGCACCATGGCCAAATGGGCTATGAAGGCCATGCATCCCCTCTCCCCATGCGGAGGGGGTTGGCTACGGCCAATAACCACCGGCGACCACCCCATCAAGGGGGAGGAATGAGTGCGGCAACCCCGTTTAAAGGGGGTGGCCGGCCATGGCCAAAGGGGCCATGGCCGGCCAACGCCGAATGGCCTTGGCAATGACCGGCCATGGCCAGGCCGGCAGTGGCCGGCCAAGGGCCAGGCCGGCAGTGGCCGGCCTTGGCAGAGCCTTGCGGGCCAGGCCGGCCCTGGCAGTGGCCAGGGCCGGTGCCCTGGCCTCAGGCCAGGGCCGGTGCCCTGGCCTCAGGCCAGGGCCGGTGCCCTGGCCTCAGGCCAGGGCCTGGCCGAGGCCAGGGCAGGAGCCCTGGCCCCGGCCAGCGGCCTGCCGGCCCTGGCAGAGGCCAGGGCCGGCGCCCTGGCCTCAGGCCAGGGCCTGGCCGGCAGGCCCTGGCAGAGGCCAGGGCCTGGCCGGCCCTGGCCGAGGGGGCCAGGCCCCCTGGCCGGCCAGGGCAGAGGCCCTGGCCGGCCTTTGGCCAAGCCCCGGTCAGGGCAGAGGCCCTGACCGGGAGGGAGAATTTGTATTTCGAAAATTGGTCGACCAATTTTGTGTTTTTGGTCGACCAATCTGACAGATGGTCTGGATCGATTGCAAACTTGCCAGATGACTCATACGGGGTAACAAATGGCCTTGGTCAAACTCGAATGTGTCGATTAGTCCATACGGGACTAACCACAGTGCCGAATAGTTCATACGGGACTAACGTTTTAATGAAGTTTTTCATTTGGGCTCTACTCCTTGAAGATTAGCCATAGTGCTCTACTTCATGCGAGATTAGCCATGTCATTGTGCTCTACTCTACGGAGATTAGCCAATGTACTTGTGACGTTGTGCTCTACTCTACGGAGATTAGCCAACGTGCTTTCAAAATTTTTTGGAAAAAGATGTTTTTCAAATAGGTTATGTCCCGTCCTTAAATCGGGATAGCGCAATTTAGAATTCCAAGTCCTACCACGATCCGGCCATGGTTATCTAACCCATGGGTGTGTAGAGCAGGTCTCGTGGCTTGGCAATTGTTGCGTTAAAATTCTTTGCGCTAATTCTCACCTATTCTATTTTGAAAGATAAGTTTTTCAAAGTGATTTTCCGCTGCTAATACCATACGGGTATTATTTCTGATTTCTTTTTACTTGAGATAAGTAAGAGGGATACTCTGAAAGTTACTTCTAGATGGTAGTTGGGAACGTAGTGAACTTCTCGATTCTAGAGTAACATTTCAACGCATCCAAGGAACTTATCAAGTGTTTAAAGAATCGAAACTTTATGCATAGAATTTTGATCGTGTTTTTCATTCTCTTTGCAGTTTTTTGAAACGAAAATGTCTACCGCTTCTAAGAATATTGTCGCAGAGCTTAACAAAGGTGAAAAGCTCAACGGCGACAATTATAAACTTTGGTCAATAAAGATCCAATATGTTTTGGAGGAGCAAGATGTGCTCGAAACACTCCAAAACATAATGGTAGAACCTGAGTTGGGCAATACGGCCCAACACAAGAGGGACCGGGAAGCTTATGACACTTGGACTCGAAAGAACAAAATAGCACGTATTACGTTACTGTCCGCGATGGACAATGACATAATGCGCCTATTTCGGGAATTCGATCTAGCCAAAGACATATGGTCTGAGCTAGAAGTAAAGTTTGGTGGAACTTTGGTTACCAAACTCCGCTCCTTGAATATTCAATTTGATTCGTACAAGATGCGGCGAGATCATTCTATGAAAAAGCATCTCCGCCACATGGCGAATCTTATATCTGAATTAAAGGATGCGGGTGTTACGCTGTCTGACGAACAGCAGATCCAAGCGGTCATTCGTTCACTCCCAGATAGCTGGGATAACATGAAAATGCATCTCACTCATAATGAGTGCATTAAAACTTTAAGCGATGTTTCGAAACACCTCGAACTCGAGGAAGAGCGGATTCAAGCCGCAAAACCAAGTGCAGAAGTGCACGTGGCCGCTAGTTCCTCACATGGGGGAAATAAGCGGAAGAATAAACGCTTAAGGTTTGTGAACGAACATAAGCAAGAACCGGAGACCTCAAAGAAGACAAAGAACAAAAAGTGGCAAAAGAATGTGCACTCAAAGAAGAAAAACTTGAAGAAGATCAAGTGCTTTAAGTGCAACAAGTACGGTCACTTCGCCCGTACATGTACGGATGGAAGTGATAAGGTAACTTGTAGGACTAGTTACATATGTGTTTCTAGTTCCATGTTTCTTACTGAATCTAACTATTTTTGGTTGATTGATTCAGGGGCCACAGACCACGTAGCGAAGGACAGAAGGTTCTTCGTAGAGTATCGAAAGATAACTCAAGGAACAAAGTGGATATACGTCGGCAACAACACACGTGTTGAAGTCAAAGGCGTCGGAACATGCAAGCTAGTTCTCGACAACGGCCGGACTTTGTTATTGCACGACGTCCTCTTTGCTCCAGATATTAGAAGGAATATCGTTTCCGTGGTCATGTTAATGTCTTTAGATTATGAGTGGAGGTTCTATAAACAATATGTTGACCTTGTTTGTAATAATTCTTTGATTGGTTCTGGTAATGTTTGTAATGGATTAATTGTTTTAAATACAATGTATGATGTTGCTTCTTCCATTAATGAAAGTTTTCATTTGACAAATGCTTCTAACTCTGAGTCTGAAATCATTTGTTGGCATGCAAGACTTGGTCATATTGGACCAACTAGAATGGATAGACTTGCCAAAAGTGGCTTGCTATCTAATGTTTCAAAAGTTGAAATGTCAACTTGCGAACATTGTCTTGTAGGGAAAACTTGTCGCAAGCCGTTTGGAACTGGCACAAGGGCCGAAGTTCCATTACAGCTTATCCATTCGGACATTTGCGGTCCAATGAATGTTAAGACAAGACACGGGAAGTCCTATTTCATCACATTCATTGATGACTTCACCCGTTTCGGACATATCTATTTGATATCCCACAAAAGTGAAGCTTTGGCTTGCTTTAAAAACTATATGAGTTTAGTGGAGAATCAATTAGATCGCAAGATTAAGGTTTTGCGAACCGATAGGGGCGGTGAATATCAATCAATAAGTTTTAAGGAACTTTGTGATGAAAAAGGCATAGTACATCAGGTAACTATGCCTTACACTCCGCAACAAAACGGTGTTGCGGAAAGAAGAAATAGGACATTGATGGAAATGGTCCGTTCAATGATGTCTCAGGCAAATTTGCCTATCACCTTTTGGGGTGACGCATTATTAACGGCAGCATTCATCTTAAACCGTGTACCCTCGAAGTCGGTAAGTTCTACTCCTTATGAGTTGTGGAACAATAGAACTTCAGACTTAAGCATTCTAAAACCTTGGGGTTGTGCATCTTACGCACATTTATCCTCTCACAAATATGGCAAACTTGGGCCACGTGGGAGGAAGTGTATCTTCATCCGATACGCTGAAAACTCCAAAGGATATGTTTTCGTCGGTCAAGAGGACAATGGAGGTCTTATAGAATTCGAATCGAGGGATGTTGTCTTCTTGGAAAATGAGTTTCCAAGACAGGGTGAGATAAGTCAAGACTTATCCTTGTTTGAGACTTGGGATCAAAAAGGATCGGAACGTTCGAGTGGGAGAATTCTTGGTGAAGAAGAAAATACGTTTCAAAATTCACCAATGAATGATACGAACGATACCAATCCTATTCCGAGTGGGAGTGATATTATTCCAAGTGGGAGTGATGTCATTCCAAGTGGGAGTGATCAAAATCAAACAAGACGTAGTAATCGGACGAGGCTAACACCTCTGAGATTTGAGGATGAATTTCCTCAAACATTCATGACATTACTACAAGATGATGACGAACCTGCAAACTTCAAACAGGCCGTCACATGCCCTGCTAAAGATAAATGGATAGCGGCAATGGAAGAAGAACTTCAATCCATGAAAACAAACCAAGTCTGGGACTTGGTTGATTTACCTAAGGGACGTAGAGCCATTGGGAACAAGTGGGTTCTCAAAATCAAGCATAAGGCTGATGGCTCCATCGAGAAATATAAAGCTCGCCTTGTTGCGAAAGGTTTCACGCAACAGGAAGGAATAGACTACGAAGAGACTTTCTCTCCTGTCGTGCGTTTTACCTCGATTCGCTTAATTCTGGCAATGGTGGCTTGTTTGGACCTCGAATTACATCAGATGGATGTAAAGACTGCCTTTCTTAACGGAGAACTAGATGAGGAGATCTACATGGAACAACCAAACGGGTTCGTACAAGAAGAAAACAAACATAAGGTTTGTAAACTTCGTAAATCCATATATGGTCTTAAACAATCCTCAAGGCAGTGGTATATGCGCTTTCAAGAAGTTGTTTTGTCGTATGGATTCTCCATGCTCGACGAAGACAATTGCGTATATATTAAGAGGATTAAAAACAAGTATATAATTATGTCTCTTTATGTTGATGACATACTTATAGCCGGAAATGATAAGCGTCTTATATTGGATATCAAAGCTTGGCTTTCATCCGTCTTTGAGATGAAAGACATGGGTGAAGCTGCATATATCCTTGGGGTTAAGATCTCAAGGAATCGTTCCAAGAAACTTCTTTCTCTCTCTCAAGAGACGTATATAAAGAAAGTTTTAGAACGGTTTAATATGCAGGACTGCAAGCCAATTGATACTCCAATAAGCAAAGGCGAGGGTCTATGTTTGGAGATGTGTCCCAAAGATCCAAAAGAAAAGAAAGCTATGGAAAAAGTTCCATACTCCAGTGCTGTCGGGAGTCTGATGTACGCTATGATGTGTACTAGACCCGACATTTGCTATGCTGTTGGTATGGTAAGCCGTTACCAATCCAACCCAGGGCAGGCACACTGGAAAGCGGTGAAGAGGATATTAAGATACCTCAAAGGGACTGCGGACTATGCGTTATGCTATCAAGGCAATACCTTGAGACTCGAAGGCTATACCGATGCTGATTGGGCGGGTGATCTCGACGAGCGAAGATCTACCTCAGGCTTTGTTTTCTTACTCGGGAATGGTGCAATATCCTGGAGCAGCAAGAAACAAACCTGCATCGCTCTATCAACCATGGAAGCCGAGTTCGTAGCATTCAGCATGGCGGTCCAAGAAGCTGTTTGGCTTAGGAAATTCTTAGACAGGCTGACGAATGCCTCTGACTCGAGCACTGTTCCTATATACAGTGATAGTCAAGCTTCGATTGCCTATGTCAAAGATCCTAAATTTCATTGTAAGACCAAACACATTGACATTCGATTCAAGTTTGCGAAGGATTATGATAAACGGAAGGAAGTAGACATAGGATACATATCCACGCACGAGATGATAGCGGATCCCCTTACTAAGGCGATCCCCAGAGATGTGTTTTTCAAACACTTATCATCTATGGGAATGCGTAGGTGCTGAGCTGTATCATGTAATATTTCCCATGTCTATAGAAGATCAAAATTTAATTTGCATACAAGTTTCTTACAAATGATTTTATATACATTTGTGTTTAAGTCTCAGCTATTTTTTGTGTGTATGTCGGACAGATTAAGGTTGGCTCTCTCACATGAGCAACCGCCTTATCTTATCAGATGGATAAGATAGAGATGAGACTAGTTTAAAGTCAAAATCATTAGACAAATGATTTAGAGTCATGACTTAAACAAGATAGTCGAATAAAAGATCTGCATCATACGGATGCTTACAAAAGATCTGAGATCTGTATCACAAGGATATAAAGATCTCATTGGATTTTTTAATCCTATCTGTCTTATGCAGGATGAGAGTCCGTGAATATTTCACGAGTAGTAAGGGGACTCAAAAAGATAGGCACTGTGGTGTCTGATCTTTTCATCCGTACAACATCATTAAGACATACTCTCCCTGGGAAAGGAGTGATGTTGTAATACGTGTTCATACCACGTATGCATTTCGACCACTGAGTTAGTAGCAATAGTGTTTGCTATTATGTGAGACTCAAAGGCCATATGGGTCTTAAATCTTACCCTCAAGGACTCCAATTGGTTCCTTTAGATTTGACGAGATGATCACTATCTTAGCGTGTTACTAATGGGCTATGGTAATTCGGCTCGGCGGGGCACGTTAGAAAAGCGAATCAAGTCAAGATCAGAAGGTTCACAAGAAGAGGAAGATTGATTTCATATTCACATTTGGACTTTAATGATTAAAGCTGGCCAGCCAATTGTAATCCAGATGGGATTCAATTGTTGAATATAAAGTATAAGAAATGTGAAGAAATAATCTAGGGTAAAGCATGCGTTGAACTACTCAACTTTGCACCTTCGAGGTCGTTGTGTATCTCTAACAAGTGCACAACAACAGACTCTACGCGCATGACGGTCGCACGGTCTATTTCTCGGTATGATAGATGAAAGAACTAAGGGAAAGACGTTCTCTTACAATCCCCTCAAGTGTGAGTGGGAGATGTTGGATATGGAAGACGTTTGTACACCCTTGTGGGGGATGTACGAGGGAATACGGACCTCGAACGTTGCGCACACGAAGTCATGTGCAAAGGGAATCTGTTCCCTTGCGGAGAGGATCTCTGTATGAGCGGGAAAGTCGCATTATATATGCATAAGTGCATGCGACATATGGCTAATAAAGGGGGAATATCTTAAGCTTATGTTGTACCATGCATATGGTACAACTTAAGCTTATAATGTGCCATGTACCATGGTACACCTTAATTAAGTTGTTCCAAAGGAACAACTTACCCTAAAATAACTACCTTGGGGGCTATAAATAAGACCCAAGGGTAGCCATTTTCCTTACACATTTTGCATGAAATTCATGCATGCATCTTCTTCATAGCGAAGCTCTGCAGAAATATTTCCTCTCCCTCCTTCCAAGTTCTTAATCTAAAATAGAGATTTAGATTGTGGATTAGTAGCCTTACTCCGTTCGTGAGAAGACTCGATCCGTCGTGGCGAATCCGAAGGCAAAGTTCCGAGACTATCGTTCCGCATACGCAAGCGTAAGTCTCCACTTTAATTATCGATCCTAACTTTGTTTTGGACAGGATCCTTCAGAACTCACCATCAAACCTGGCCTTGAAGGTAGCCCAGACGATCGGCTCCTCCAACATCTTCTCTTCAGCATCCCACCAATTCCTGGTGTTATCCCTCAGCTGGCGCTTCGCCAAGTCAACCCAACTAACTTCGTTGACCTTGGACATCTTCAGATTGTCCTCGACATTCCTCATCCATTCATCAGCAGCTAGTGGACCTTCGGTTCCATCAAAATATGCAGGACCCAGCTCTCTGAACTGCTTCGCCCCGGGCTCAGGGCGAGGGGCTTCCACCACCCGAGCAGCTCGAGCCACCGGAGCATTCTGTACCAGCAGAAGCACACCCTGCTGAACATGCATCATCTGCAACATCATCCGCATCATCTCTCCGTTAGTGGGCTCCCGATCAGGCTCCTCGTCATGAGGGGGCGCACCACTACCACTACCACGGGTGATTCGCCTTCCTGCCATCTAATGACACAGAGAACGAAACAATTAGACTCATAGCTTAGGGCTCAGATGTCGAACTTATTTGTTGGACAATCTTGTATTATTATCGTTATCCCGATAATTGCAGTTACAGAAGGACCTGCATGGGCCACCACTAAAACCTGTCACGACCCGCTTCCCTTAAATGGAGGCGAGACGTGAGAAGGTCCGCTCAAACGTGGAGCTGTGAAGCTGCACGCCTGATAAGCGTAAATTTAGTATAAGCAGGTCCCTGTAATTGCAAACGAAACAACAATAATAATAATAATATGAGACGGATATGAAATACCAATCCCACAGTTTGTCCACAAAATATTCAACATCACAGGAAAGCCACCAGGCTAAAAGAAAGAGTCTAAAGGCCCAGAACAAGGCCAAACAAAAGACGAATATAACAGAGTATCAAACTAGGTGCCACACACCGACAACCCAAAAGATCTAACAAAACTAGACGTAGACACTAAGACTGATCTCCAGTGTCTACGAAGTCCTCGTCCAACACGGGCGCAAGCTCGGCGTCCGCAAACACCTCACCCTCAGCAAGTAACTCGGGCTCAAGGTCTAACATGCGTCACCCAAAAGAGAAAGGGGCACATGTCAGCAAGTCTAAAAGACTTGAGCAAGGAAACTGAAAGTAACTAACAACCTAGCACTTATAATATTAAGCAATGACATGGCAGTTAAGTATGATGCAACAGTTTAAAAGAGAGGCAAGCACGCACTATGTAGCCAAAGCTACCAATTCATCAATCACTATTCACTTATCCCTGTTTATCACTTAGTGCATAGAGAGTCCACCTGATGGCCAGCTCGTGGCTCAGGCCGCTTATCTCTATCACTATTAATCACTTGTACACTAGAGATTTCGCCTGCTGGCCGGAGTGGCGGATCAGGCCAACTCGGGGCTCAGGTGGCCGCTTATCTCTTACCCCACCCATATGTGTCGAGCGTTGGGGTTTCCAACTACAGGGCTCGCTTCTGGAACACTAGCCAGGAAATTAATAGTATTGTAGCGTGTGCTACGCAATCACGATGACAAATCAATATGCAGTGACAGGAACAGATATTTGCGTACCGTTAATTGAATTTAAACGTGACAGGCAAAATGCAATGACATGAACATATTCGCGTACCGTTAATTTAAAGTAAATGTGACATACAAGCATGATGAGGGTGACGGACCAAGCTTCGTTGTCAAGCTAGGTCAAAGGCGTCTAGACGGCTATCCTTTCACCGTCTAGTCTCTTTTACGCTAAAGCAAGGGAAATGGCCTAAGACATGGCCCAATTCAAGAGTTGCAAGTTTCACTTGCCTGATACCGGGGTTTACGAGCAATGAAGATCGTCACAAGCTAACTACGGAATAGATCGTTGTTATGGCAAAACAATCATTAGAACAATGATTCTAAATCGATTTATTATTAGAATCCTAACTTTCTAATAATCCATTTTATTAGGGTTTCACACATGTCAATGGGGGTTATGCTAAAACTAAAGGAATCGAGTATTACCGTGAAGAGGCAGAGGAGCGATGCCGAGCAACCACGACAACGGAAGAACGATCCGGCTCAGATCTGGAAATGTGGGAAAATCTGGAGAAATGGGTTTGGAGGTGGATTTTGGGGGTTTGATGAGGGTTTGGGGAAGATGAGAGATGGGTTGTGACAAAGGAGGGTTTGGATGATGGAGGATGAGCTTGGGATGAAGGATTAATGGCTTGAGGAAGATGGGGGCTCAAAGGGGGAGAAATTAGGGTTTTGGGTCGAGTTGAGGAAGAAGAAAACGTTTGGGAGTAGGAATGGCAATATTACGGGGCGGGACGGGTATTTAACTACCCAAGCTTGCCCCGACCCATCTATAGGCCGGGGCGGGGCGGGTCGCAGGCCGGGGCGGGGCAGATTCTTTCTTACTAAAACCGGGTCGGGTCGGGTCGGGCCGGTCGGGTCAGGTTATTAGTGCCATCCATATGAATCCCAAATAAACATTTTAATTGTGAATTGAGAGAATTTTGATTTATTTGGTAATTTGGAATTGGGAATTGGCCTAATTAGGAGAACCGTGGAATAAAGTATGAGTTATGGGTTATTCGCTGACTGCATGGTCCTCATCAAAATAGTAAGTTTTTTTAGAACCTCTATAGTTTACCAGGGCGGGTCGGGTCAGGCCGGGGTGCATACAAAACCCAAGCTTGCCCCGACCTGGCTGCTGGTCGGGTTGGACCGAGTTAAAACCGGGTCGGGCCAGGTCGGGCCGGGCGGGTCAGGCCATTACTGCCATCCCTATTTGGGAGGGGTTTAAATAGGATGGGCTGGCGGCTGCCCAGAAATTAGGGTTTTAACACAGATTAGTCGGTCAAAGAGCAACCACTGACCGACTAGTTTAGCAACTAGTCGGTCGGTCGACCAACGCAGACCGACTAAGTGTAAACAGTAACTTCTGAACGAAAATAGGATTTGGATTTAGTCGGTCGATGAACAACTACTGACCGACTAGTTTGACATCTAGTCGGTCGGTGAACGTTCTTAGACCGACTAAGAGTGAACAGTATTGATACCAAAAATTAGTTGAAGAGTTAGTCGGTTAAAGAAGCATTGCTGACCGACTAGTTTGCAACCTAGTCGGTCAACCAACGTTCTTAGACCGACTAACGATAAACAGTAACTCCTGAATAATTTAGAAAGCCAACTAGTCGGTTCAAGAAGGATTGCCGACCGACTGGATCGTCATCTAGTCGGTCGGTGCCCCTTCTTACACCGGCTAATAAGCACCAAAAGTTCCGATACGGAGCGCGGAGCTCCGGGATCGATTCCTAAGACTCCTAGGCTTGATCTAACAGTAAGATACGACCGTTATGAAGCCCGTCACGAATGACTTACTCCGAAATCGACGATCCTAAGGAAGAAACGAGAAAACACGACGAAACGATCGAAAATGAAAGTTACGGAGACGAAAACCACACATGAGGAGAAAATCCACCAAAACATATATTATAATATAATAAATCCAGATACATGAAAACCAGTCGTTACATTATTCCTCACTACGGAGTGAGGTCAACGTGGTGAGTAGTGCGTGCCTAAGCTACTTGCCCACCACGGGTGGCTTGTTAGGCCTACCAACGAGTGACAACCCGGGTTTGGATTCGAATCACCCGCAAGAAATCACAACCCAATCATAAAAGATGAAAGTCCAAGCACGAAATGAGAATTAAAACATACCCAAGCATTGAATCAAATACACAAACACCATAGATTAAGAGGAAAGCATGTAAATGAAATCATTCATCTCTAAAATCATCCAATTACATACAATAACCCCAAATTCAAGATACAAGAGAGAAAGAACGAAGTCACCCGAGGTGTCACTCCCGAAGCGGCGTGTTCGGCTCCTCCTTTCGCTCCTCCAAGCTTTCTTGCTCCTCTCCAATGGTCTCTAACTCTAAGAATGAAGAAGTAGTAGTGTGGAATGAGGGGGAGAAGCCCTAGAAATAGGCCTAGCTGAAATGGGTTTGGAATTAAGTCAAACGGGTCGGATTCTGGCCCAAAATCCGCAAGCAATGCCCTCAGCAGAAATTTCAGCACCGTCACCCTGTCTTGCGAAAATTCTAGAAAAATCATTCGACCTTGGAATGACACGTTCCAGGTGGAGATGGAACCGTAACAAAGTATACTATGACTGAAAAATATCACTAGGCCAGAATATACACTAGAATAATAGCAGAATTTTGCACAAGAGAGGAAAAGCTGAACTTTCAGACCAGAAATTTTCAGCACCGTCACTCTGTCTTCCAAAAATGCAGTAAATTGCTCCGACCTCCAAAAATTCTAGAAAAATATGCGTTGGAATCGGGACTTCACGAACTTCAACTGAAAAATATCACGAGGCCGGAATATGCACTGGAATGACAGCAGAATTCTGCACAAGAGAAGGCTTTGCAGAATTCTTCTTCTCTTCTTCTTGTTTCCGATAAATTTCCATAAATTTCAGAAAAATCCTGAAAAATAGGAAATGTAATAATTGGTGACAAGAAGTGGGTTTTAAGCATAAAAAATGATAGATCTAAAATACGGACTTTGCACAATTACGAGCTAGATATAGCCTAAATGTGAAATATATACGCTAAAACCCAAGGAAATAGGAGGTGAAAATGACACTTTTCATTCGGAATCAATCACTTGGAGGTCCACGCCTGGCATGTCATCAGGCGACCAGGCGAAGATGTCCAGGTTGGCCTCCAAACACCCGATCAGCTCGCTCCGCAGAATTGGGTCGAGCTCCGACCCGATGGAGAGGATCTACCACCCACGTTAGTGACGGAGATGAGTTCCGGCTCTTCCACGGGTTCGGGCCTCACGTCGCTTGATTCGGGTTCAATATTACATATTTAACCCCCCCATTTAGCCCTATTTTGTGCTCATGTGATGCTAAATTTATCTCTAATTCATACGTATTTTCTACACATTTATTTATTAGAGAAAACACACTATTTGAGCACAAAACAGTATTTAACGACGTATTTCTGCACATTTTATATTTTTCCTAGCTTCGTCTCGATCTCACGATTCCAACGACTATTTATTTGTATTTTTCTGAGATCTGTGCTAATTTCTGTGTATTTTTGAATGCAGATTATCATTTAATTGAAGAAATACGGTCACCGGCCAATCGGGAGCCGACACGTGGCGATCATCCAGCTTTTTCCGCCCGATCGAACAACACACGATTTTCCGCGCAGTGAATTTCAGCAGCCGTTGGATTTTAATCCAACGGCCCACATCCTCGATCCAACGCAGCGAAGCGGGCTTCGTTTCGACCGTTGGATGATGATCCAACGGCCCAGCGCGAAGCGGATATCAGCGACAAATTGGGGACACGCAGCGGCCATCGACCGAATCCCTGCCAGATCGGACGGTCCAAACACGAAGCAACGGAGAATTAAGAGCGGGCGTAATGAAGACCGTTGGATTCTAATCCAACGGACGAGATCGACGCAATGACTCAACGAAGGGGGAAATTGCGGAGCGACGTGGCTGAACGTGGGCCGCCCGATGTTCAATCCGACGGACGAGAACCCTTACGAGATGAACGTTAACGGGTGCGGAGCGGAACGAAGCGGGCGCGGATCCGATCTGACGTGCCACGCGTCAGCTCCACAAGCAATCCCGCCTGGATGGACGGCTGAGAAATGCCCCGCTTTAGATCTACGGTTAGGATGATTTCGGGCACGAATTTGAAGCGGGTTTTGAACCCGATAGCTTTCTAAACCCGCAATGATTTATATATAAGGTATTTAGGGTTTTTTGAGCGTATTCAAGCAGTTCGAGGCGTATTTTGAGCGTATTGGAGGCTCTAGGAGCCGTATTTCGCCACCACAAAATTCTGTAAAATTCCAGAGGCTTGTTTTATTATTTCCAGAGAGTTTGAAGTCTTTTCAAGGAGAATTGGTGATATTTTCTTCAACTTCTACCTCGTATTTTAGTGTTTTTCATCGTATTTTGCTATAATCTTGATGTATTTGGCTATGGAACTTGTTTATTCTGATATTATGAGTAGCTAAAACTTAATTGTGCTTGGTATGGAGTAGTTAGGGGATGTAATTTGTGTTAGTTTGGTTGAAATTCCTTGTGCTAAATTGTTAAATGTCGCTAAAATTGTAATCTTTGTTCGTAAATCGACTTTTACAGATTCCAAAAGAATTGATTTAGTTGATGATCGCCCCAAAAGGGTGAGTTTTGATCTCCCCAAAAGGGAGTTTCATACCGTAGTTTTGATCTCTCCAAAAGAGAGTTTCATATCGTATTATAACTTTAGCGACGATCTTTTTGAATATTGTGTTTGAACCCCCAAAAGGGCATCTTCCGATGAATTGCTCCCAAAAGGAGAATTCATTGAGTTATATTGGATATTTTTCCCGGTGAATTGCTCTCAAAAAGAGAATTCATTGTGATATATTCATCAACCAAATTAATACGAATCATTGATCCTAACGAACTCATACGATGATCCTAACGAACGTCAATTTTTTAATCAGGAATAATAATATTTAAACATAATTGCCAATGACTAAATCAATTAAATAAAAAGATTAAATATTTACATGAAAAAAACAAACAAATCCAGCATAATAGCTCCATAAATCACATACAAGCATCCATTCCAAGCGTAGTAAAAAAATAGTATTTGTCTAAATTTATTATTTTCGGTACATGTTCGTTCATGAACACTTAACAAGCTTGTTCACGAACATCACTTAACGAGCTTGTTCACGAACACTTAACGAGCTTGTTCATGAACATAAATGAACGAACACAGTTATGTTCAAGCTCTGTTCGTTTACTAACCGAGTTCTAAAAATTTGTTCAAGCTTGTTTAGTAAGCTTCCTGAACGAACGTAAACGAACATGTACCGAGCTTGTTCACGAGTAGTTCGTCGAATGTTCTGTTCGTCAGCAGCCCTATTTCGGGCGTGGTTGTTTGACGTGGGTGCTTCTTGTATAAGAATATATGCCCATAAGGCAATTTATCCGAGAGTATACGTCTTGTTCATACTGTATATGATACCTATTATTCTAAGTATAAATCGTTCGTATTAATATACTTAGATAATATCCATAGACTTATAGTTAGGTCCTGACGTATATAGATGAGATCTCGATTATGAGTAAGTAAGCGACCGAATATAAACGTAAGTCTTAAACGGTGCGTGGTCATAGATGTGTCGAGAACTGGATATCGACACATCGGATAGACCACTGTGTCTTAGTCTTACCTTAGGGTAATGATGATCTCATAGTCATTCGACTTGGTGAAGTTGGAGACGAGACACAGGTGCTCATTGGAGAATGAGTTCACTGAACGACCAAATTAGAGTTATTAAATGGTTGACTTTAACTAAACTATCTTTAATAACTCTAGGGTGATGATAGGTAAGCTGGTCCTTAAGACCTGAAGTCATTTGTACAAACCTGTGAGTGAATGGTGTAGCTTAGACCTATGATCAAGCTTCGAGGCTAGGCCTGCTGAAAGATCTTAGGTTGAGTTTCACCTGAAGCTCTCGAGGGGAGTAGATGACTAAGATGGGATTCGTCACTTCCGTTAAAGGGAAGGTAGTGTAACAGGCTCAGTACGATCTTTGTGTTAATCCTCGGTCGGGGTACGTTGTAAGAAGCACAACGTGAAAACAACAAAGACCGCCGTATACTGACCAATGTTGCCTAATAGGGTTGACAGTAAACCATACCCTAGGCCAACAGGAACACAGTCTTGACGAAGGGACTATAGCTAACGGAGTTCATCACTGACACAGCCAATGTAAACCCAATGATACTTTTGTCAAAGGGTCGATCATGTTATGATGATTTTGAAACAGGGCCGACAGCTACTGCTCGTAGTGATCGTCGTCAAGGGGTTCCTAGCCCTAACCTGTAGTAAGGTCAGGTAGTAGGGTCTCACACCGAGTAGTGTTCGTGTCTTAGTAATAGGAAGATTAATTGAGAGAAAATCATTCGATAATATTCATAAGTCAAGTTGTGAAAGTTAGTCGCAATAGCAATAGGGAAAAATATTGCATTTGATGCAAACCAAAGATTAAACGTGTCGTAAATTGGTTACGACAAAATTTACTAAGAACAAATATATTGGAAAGGGTTACCTGGATGACGGGATCGTCCCGGTCTAAACACAGGTTCAAACCGCGTCCAAATCGGAGCTCAAACGAGCCCAGAAACACGAAAATAGTCCAAGGCGAAGTGGGTTAGACCCACTGGGCTAATAAGCCCATAGACAAAGGCAAACGGGCGCAACCCGCTGGCTGCAGCGGGCGTGGCCCGCTGCATGCGGGCGGGCACCCGCTGACTGCAGCGGGCGGGCACCCGCTGCATGCGGGCGGGCACCCGCTGACTGCAGCGGGCGCGACCCGCTGCTTGCGGGCGCGACCCACTGCTTGCAGCGGGCGCACGCCCGCTGCCCAGCGATCGTGCGGCCCGCCCTTGTCTCCTTGGGCGGGCGCGCCCACTAAGCTTAGTGGGCGTGCCCGCAACTTAAGTTGTTTAGGGTTTTTTGAAACCCCAAAATGACGGCTACGAATTTCGATAATTTACCCAACTTTGAGCAATTGTTTGAGGGGTCAAACGAAGTCGAAATTCGTCGCCGTCGGTTCCTACGCGTTCACCATTCGAATCTCTTCGAATTGATAGCTTGTTTGGTGTCTAAAGTTTAATGAGTAAAGAGAATTAATTAGTTAAAGTTTGCTTTTATGAAAAGCTCACTTAAACTAGAAATTAAGCCAAATTGGCTTAATTGATTTTTCTCCCATTCGCAAAAGTCCCACATTGCTCGCAACGAGAGAGAGAGTACCGACTCCCTATATAAATAGGGGTGCACTCTCTTTGTTGAAAAAACACACCAAGTCATCGATCGAGTAGCTCCAGACTTTTAGAGCAAGCTCGATCGGCGACTAAACTTTTCTCTCTCTCTTCTTATTCTCCGGAGTAGTCCTGGTAAGACTACGAAGGGGGTTTGGATTTTGATCCGGACGTCTAAGACGCGGGTTCTTCTCAAGTGAAACTTTCTACCGCGTGTGATCCGCTCGGAGGCGAAAGTCGGTTCGGGCGGATCGGTTCGAGGGTGCAAGGCGGCTCAGGCGGTTCGAGTCAAGGCGGCTCGTCTATGATGAGCTTCTGAAGACGATGCGGTACATCTTGCCTGCTCCAGGGCCAAGATTTCGGGTATGTGGTTAAGTAGCTTTAGTGTAGATTTAATTAGTCGCTTTAGAGTAGATCCCTCTTGGGGTGGTCAGATCCACCCCAAGTTGGCATAGATCGAGCTAGGTTCTGGCTCCTTCAGAGCCTAGCTAAATAGTTTAGCTAGTCTAGAAAATTTTGTTTTCTATTTCCTTTGCGCTTTTGTGCCCATGTGGTCCGTTCGACTTAGGACGGACACAGACCCGAGCTCTGGGGGTCCGCCAAAACCCCTACACTTCTTCGTTTCCACAGACGGCGCCAGATGTTTCGAGATGTTTTTCCACCGCTGAATGGTTGACCGGAGGGTTGGAGGTCAACGTGGTCAAGGGGGACACATAGGACCTCCGGGATCGGTTGAAGGCGCGTTCGCTCGGGGAGAGACGGGCGAATCCTCGCGTCGACTTGCCAAAGGGTAGCCTCGACAAAGCGACGACTTCCTTGTGGTGGGGACGAGCGGGCTCATGTTTGAGGGTGCTCGGCTTCTGCTGGGAAGACGCTGAGGGGTAGCCTCGATGCCGCTTGATTTGCTTGACCTGAATAGATGATGAAACTCGTCAGGGGGTCGGACCTTGGTTCCGACCAAGTCCCCTCCGATGCCTAAGTCAGAACGGGTCTGTATGATACTTGGCGGGATCGGTACGGCTCACGGGGAGGCCGATACACGAGTCCTCGGGCCGAGCCGTGGAGGAGAAATATAAGGTGGAAGACAAGGTTGTGTGAGATGAATACCTCCGTCCTTTTGTTATCCAGGAAGAGAAATCCCTTTGTACGTTGTACCTTGAGTCCCTTTATGGGAATCTCCCATGTCCGCGCCCTCATGATCTGCCTCTTTGATTGTGCCTTCATGGGTCGTGAAGGTGGGCGTAATGGGGCCCTTTAATGGTGATTAAGGGGGCGCGCTTTAAGGTGAGCGGTTAGCTCCCACTGACGTAGGCCGATGGAAGCGCCCGTTTCGATCCGAGGCCGACTCGACTCCAAGACTTCGTGGAGGCCTCGTCACTTGGCACGTCCTCCTTCGGGGCCGCCGGCTTGTGACGTGGGCTTGGGCCGTTCGGTCTTGACCCATCTCAGGATGGTCGTATCAGATGCCATAGATCGTATATATATCAAACGATGGATACCAATGGTCATTTACAATAATGGTGGATACCAAAAGTCCTAATACCAAAGCAAGTTTCAGATTGTAAAATTTGTAGATTAGTTTGTCCCTGAGGAATACGATCCTGGAATCACCAAGTTTAGGCGTATCGGGAGAGGATACCGTGGGAGAAGAGGGACCCACACGCCTTCTGGAAGGGAAGTGCTGTGGCGGCCCCCACCAGGCTGGATCTAATGAAGTGCAATGCCACCAAGGACAAGGACTGGAATGCCCGTCTCTATGCTCAAGTAAGAATTAATGCTATTATTCGGCGTGTTTTCATAAGCTCGCCATGAAGTTATTCTTCTTGCATCTCGCATCGCGGTAGCCATTTAAGGGCCCAAAAATCCAAGTCCATTGGGCCAATCCCAATCCGTTAAGCAGTTCACTGACAGCTGATGCAACTTAACGATGCAGGACTGGGACAAAGAGACCGAGCACGGATTCAATTCATCAGACTTAGCCAGCCAGTGCACTCACAGGTAAAACCAACCCGCTACACGCAACACCGGGTTGGCTCCTATGCGGTTAGGACCATGTGATCGTCCAACGTGTCGTGGACCTTTTGATCAGACCTTTGTGGGTCCCACCACGATCCTTTTCTGTTTTCCCACCTCTAATTGGGTGGTGGGGCCCATAAAGAAAAAAAGGTCTCATTGAACTGTCCACGTTGTGTTGGCACAACGACCACATAGTCCTACTCAGGTAGAAGCCAACCTAGCCCCCCTTTTGGCCCCGACGAGCTCGGGGAGCTGTTGGAGAGGAAAGCTACGGCCACGGCTCAAGCGGAGAAATAGAAGTAAATGTTTAGGCCCCAATTTGTTGATAGCTAACTGGCCATACAACATCGAAGGCCCAATAGGTCGAGTTTTGATAATATTGGGCTTTACCGTTACAGCCCAACAGGTAAGGTTAGCCGAGAGATTCACATTGTGTTTTGCAGGACTTGGCGCCATTTTCTACTCGGACTACAATTTGGATTTTGCATGGATCAAATCGGAATACGAGTCAAATAACTGCCTAAAGTCAAGAGTCTGTTAAAGATGGAATTTTATTTGATTCATATATTAATAGTCATCTGATCCACAGATTCTACGTCAACAGTGAGCTATGAATTATAAAAAAAACACACAATTATCTACAAATCCGTGTGGCCGTAGGATCTGGGACTCAGCTAGGACTGGGCCAGGTCCTTTGGATTGACTACTCTCCGACCATAAGAATATGAGAACTTCTCCCAACTTGTTCATAACAAGCCTTTGCCTTGTATTTTAGAGAGAGAGAGAGAGAGAGAGAGAGAGCTTATAGTACTTGGGTTTGAGGTATGGAGATGAACAGCAAGTGTTGGGGCTCGGCGAAGAGCTATATGGCCGCGGTTTCCTCTTCGTCTAGAGCGGTCATCATCATCTTCCTCCTCCTCATCGGCGGCGGCCTTCTCACTGCTCGCTGGCTCAACACCTCTGTAAGCTGTTCTTTAAACACTAGGGCCATCTCTCTTGATCTTTTTTTTCTTTCTCTCTCCTTTTCTTTTGGTATTAAAATAAAAATTACGGACGTTTTATCCATCTTTTATGTATGTTTAATTTGTATAGATTTTAAACATAACATAAAAATAATCGACATATGTAGGAAATAAATCGCATGCTAGAGTATTTGATCATTAACCATACTTCAATCGGAGGTTAATTAGCAAAAGAAAAAAGTTTTAAATCAGTTTTTAAGCATGTTATGCAGAATAATTGACGATAATTATTCAAATCCTTGGGGGAAAAAAGAAAAAAAAAAACAAACTTGTCAAAGTTCTCTTCCTCTTGTTTTGATTTTTCAAAGTTGAAACTTCTGCAAGAAAGTTACGTGCAGACAATGATGGTTAATTAAAAATATATGCGGACCTATAAAAATTTCATTTATATTTATTTGGTTATATCTTGCTCGCATTATGTTCTTGCTCAGCAAACAGTTTTTATATGTATAGGATAATTCCACCGTCTTTTTTCAAAATATTATTCGTAAATGTGAAAGTAACAGAAAATTATTTTAAACTGCGTTTAAACCAAAATGCTAATATTAAAAATAAGAGGATTTAGTCACGTTCTAAGCATTTGCTGCGAACTAATCAAACAGCGTATTCTTGATGTGATGGTCAAACTAATTGCATGTTGATTAATTAAGAAGTCCACGCTCAATTCCATGGCATGGCAGAATCGTGAAAAAAACAAAGAATTGATTAAGATGTGTTTGGGATCATGTGTGGTCATGCGTTGGTGCAGCCGTGTCCCTGTTCGTCCAACTAAGCAACCATGGTCCCCTCGTAAGCCACGTTGCAGACTCTTTTATGGAATTCGTGCACCGAGAAGGCCACACACAAAAGGCTAGCTATTAACATAGTTCAAACTAGGGAAATTTGAAGCTCAATAGCCATGTTTTTTTTTCGAATTACAAATGATCATGCAAGTCAGGGTGGCAAAATGGCCGGGGGGCCCGCTGGCCCGGGCCCGGGAACCCATTCCCGGGCCGGGCTGCGGCCCGGGACCGGCCCCAGGGCCGGGCTGGGCTGAGGTGCCCGGCCCATGGGCCGGGCCGGGCCAGGCCGGCCCGGGTTTTTTTGTCAAAAATGTCTCTGAGGAAGCTTGCAGGGGGTGGGGAAGCCGGGCCGGCCCGGCCGGGGTTCTCCCCGACGGGCCGGGCCGCTCCGGCCCGAATTTTGGATGGGCCCGGCCGGGCCCGGGCCCGGGCCGGCCCAGCCTTCCACCCTGACATACAAGTAATCCATGTTATTAATTAATAAATTAATATGTAATTGATTTCTAAAGCACAGAAGATGATTAAAGAATTCATGTGATTATTTAATAGTATTACCGGTTCAGCAACGTTTTGTGTTTGGATGAGACTCTATATATATACCGAAAATCCGGTGTATAGATGTGACTTTTTTCCAAAAACGAAGAGCAAATTGTCACTATACATGTTTCCTCTCTCCTACTTTATTTTCTTTTTTTGGAGTATAAATAGCAGATTGATTACTGTATTTTTGCATGCATGCAGTCCTTTCTCTCAGGCAACACAAGCCTCTTCGGCTCCCTGTCTCGCCACCCTCCCGCTCCCCCAAACCCTAACCCTAAACCAGTGACTTACCATCTAAACTGCCCTGCAAACCCAACAAAATTACCAATCTGCCCATCAGGGCCCTCCTCAATCTCACCACCCCCTAATCCACCCCCGACCCCGCCCCCCACCGCCCCGCCCCCCACCTGCCCCTCCTACTTCCGGTGGATCCACGAGGACCTCCGGCCGTGGGCCGGCACGGGCATCACCCGGGAAACGCTCGAGAGGTCTCGGCCGGAGGCGGCGTTCAGGCTGATAGTGATCAAGGGGAGGGCGTACTTGGACAAGTACCACGGCGTGTTTCAGAGCAGGGACGTGTTCACCCTGTGGGGGTTCCTGCAGCTGCTGAGACGCTACCCCGGGCGGGTCCCGGACTTCGAGCTGCTGTTCAACTGCGAGGACATGCCGGTCGTCCGGCCGGAGGAGTACGTTCGCCGGAATGCCGCGCCGCCGCCGCTGTTCCGGTACTGCAAGGATGACAGCACCGTGGACATTGTGTTCCCGGACTGGTCCTTCTGGGGCTGGTATGTAATTTTCTCATTCTTTGACTACTTTGCAACTGAAAATTTTAATTTAATTTTATTTTGAGTTTTAGTTTCTTACATTGAAAAACTTGGCAAGCAGGCCTGAGATCAACATCAAGCCATGGGTAACCCTAGCGGAGGAACTGAAGGAGGGAAACAAGAAGATACCATGGGTGGACAGAGATCCTCACGCCTACTGGAAGGGAAACCCTTCGGTGGCCCCCACCAGGCAGGATCTCATGAAGTGCAATGCCAACAAAGACGGAGACTGGAACGCTAGGATCTATGCTCAGGTAACTTTAGTAGTGGTAATCTAATTGCCCAATACTGCAAGCCCATTGGGCCGCACAATCGGCTAAGCAGTCGCTGACAGCCCATGTAACGTCACCACGCAGGACTGGGACAAAGAGAGCAAGCACGGATTCAATACATCAGACCTGGCCAGCCAGTGCACTCACAGGTAATTAACAACTTGCTACACACCGCACTTGAGCTATTAAGGGAGAAGATTGCTATATACGGGTATGGTTGTCTCCGACGCGTGTAAGATAATGTGATCGTGCATGGATCGACCGATCAACCTTCTTTTTACTCTTTGTGGGCTCCATCACCCATCTCTTTTTCTCCCTTTTCCCCTCTCACTACGTGGTGGGGCCCACAAAGAGCCAAAAAGGTTGATCGAATGGTCCACGTCGCGTTGGCCGATCACATTGTCCTACGTGAATAGGAGCCAACATGAACCCGCTATATACACCTCAAAAAGAGGTGTAGAGAGGTGACATTTTGTCATGATTGGACCCATGAGTTGATTTTTGTTTCCATTTTTGATAAGTTGTCATCTCCGTGCACCACAATTAAGATGTATATAGTCCATCTCTTAAGGAATTCTGAGATTTCGATTTCTCGATGCAGGTTCAAGATCTACATCGAGGGGAGGGCATGGTCGGTGAGCGAGAAGTACGTGCTGGCCTGCGACTCGCCCACATTGTTCGTCGACACAAGCTTCCACGACTTCTTCAGCCGGGGGCTGATGCCGGGGCGGCAATACTTGCCGATCCGCGACGACGACAAGTGCCGGTCGATCAAGGCTGCGGTCGACTGGGGCAACGCCCATCAGGACCAAGCGCAGGCCATCGGGAGGGCGGGAAGCCGATTCATTCAAGAAGAGCTTGACATCGACCGTGTGTACGACTACATGCTACACTTGTTGAGCGAGTACTCGAAACTGCTGAGGTTTAGACCGTCCGTCCCTGAGAACGCGGTCGAGCTGTGCGTGGATTCCATGGCTTGCCGAGCGGAGGGAAGGGCGAGGGCATACATGATGGAGTCGATGGTGGCGGCGTCGAGCGATTCGGAGCCGTGTGCGATGCCGCCGCCGTTCGGGCCAGGGGAGCTTGAGGAGTTGTTGGAGAGGAAATCCAAGGCAGTGGCGCAAGCGGAGAAAGGGGAGTGAAGGCTGAATTGATCGCTAAAATTAGTATTAGTGTCATTGTCCAGCAAGCAAGGTATACTTAGAGGTTCAAATTGTGATATACATAATTTTTTATTCATTTATGAGCGATGAGGAAGTTGTGATGAGCATGTTGAGTAAGTTAGAACTGATGTTACATGTGTTGTGACATCACCTAAATATTATAACGAAATTAGCGTGAGCGATGATGGAGTAGTTAATCAAAAGCATTGATTAAAGTGAACTTTTCAAGTCATATACGAGGCTAAGCCTCATACATCACATGATACATATAATTCGCATGTTATCACTTAAATTCATAAGGTAGACACAATAATTTAGTGTCTGCTTCCTCCTCCTTTTTTTGGTTACACTAGTCTAGCAAGCAACAATTTTGGTTTGATGATGAAGCAAGCATTTCTTAGGTAATTAACCAACCAATAGACCTAAATAGGTTGTATGAGGGGAACTTTCAATCAAGGAGCACACTGCAACTACCTACATAAACTGGGAAACAAACTGCGATTCTTGGCTTGGAAGTGAAGGATAGTGCAAGGGGAAGCATACTTGTTTGCTTGTTGGTCACACAAATTTTATGTTGCTAGCTAGTTGAGGTTTGAATCAAAAGAAACAACTTAAGCAACAACAAAAAAGATGGTTAGTCTCTTGAACTTCACTACCCATTTAGCAAGCAGCTGTTAGTTTGACCCTTGTATTGAAGTTGAAGCCCCTAAGAAAACTGATAAGCAAGTTTATTAATTGGTGACTGGTCCTATGGGGAAAATGCTAATCAAATAATCCCTGTTTTTATAAAGTAAAATATGCTAATCAAGAGACAAATGTTTATGATACATAGAGTTTTAATTTGACATGCATACCTTGTATCGTGTTACACACACTATTAAAAATGGCTTCTCTTGGCATTTTAAAGAAACGTCGGCAAATGTCTGTTGGTATTTCAACATTTACCGGCGTTTATAAGAACACCGAAAAATGCTGAACTTTTCTTTGTGGTTATACGAACGTTGATAAATACTGGACTTTTCCCGGCGCTTTATAAAAAACTCTGAGAAATACTGGGCCTTTCCCGACGCTTTACTAAACCGCCGGCAAATGTTGAACTTTTTCCTGCGCTTTCCGGAAAATGTCGACAAATGTTGGACTTTTCCCGACATTTTACTAAAACATCGAGAAATGCTGGACATTTCCTGACGCTTTCCAAAAAGCGCCGGCAACTGTCATCTGTATGATTTGTTTAGTCCACATTAGAAATTTTTTTTATTTCTCTAGATATAAATAGCTATTATTCTAACAACCAGCAAATTAATCAAGCGGGCGGGCGGTCTATAATTGTTTTAAAAAAAATGATAGTTCCCAACGTTTTATTCAGACGCCGGTTAATACTAATGAATTTTCCAACATTTCAAAAAAAGGCATGACATTTGCATTTCTCAACGTTTTCTCAAAACGTCGGTAAATACTGAACTTTTTCTTGCGTTTCACCGAAACACCGGAAAAAGTAGACTTTTACCAACGTTTCACAAAAACACCGTTTTTTTCTTTTAACGGCACCCACTTTAGGCAACATTTTTGCAGCGTTTCGCTTAACGCTGGGAAAACTTGTGCCGGCATTTTTAAAAGCCGGAAAATGTACAAAAAATGGAGGAGAAAGCTTTTTTTTAAGCGGTGACGTTTTGAGTACTGTAACGGTTAAAAGACAAGAACTTTGTCATTTACAGAAAATGGGTCTCATATCATTGTTATTATATTGGTTGTTGTGCACTAACTTCAATTCAGGAGCTCACCAGAATAAGACTGAAAGAAACTATCTGTCTAACAACAATATTGAATATAAGGAGCTAGAAACAGCCGAAGACCATGATAGTTTCATGGGGCCATGCATCCCAGATTTTTTTTAAAAAAGACCACATGCATGAAGTCCGAAGAAGGCGTTGGTTGCAAGCATTATCAACAAAGAAAGATCCTAGCGTGAAGAGCAACAGCTTTTGTCGAGGATGGCCATTATCAACTAAAAGTGTGGTGCCTAGCTTGCCATCATGGGAGCTGCAAACCTGGCTCTTTGTTTGCCTGCTGTTTCATGGGAGCTAACCCTTTTCCAAACTGGGGTTTGCTTGTGAAGATGGTCACTGAAATTAAGTTTAGGATTTGATGGTTCAAGAACTGCAGAGAGGGATACAGACAAGAAGTGATGGGGAGATGCAACTGTTACTGTTGGAGACGTACAACACACACCTTAACTTGAAGACCAGAAGTTCTGAAGCATGTGGAAATGTATTCAATTATATGCAAGATTTCTTCTTTACAGATACAAATTCAAATATGAATATTCTGGCTAAAAACAACACTAGTCTGATCCAAATTTGGAGCAAGGTTTCCTCCAAATTTTATGTTGGTGTTAGTTGAAGACGTGTAAAGACCCCGTTGACGGATGAGTTATGCATTTAGCATTTTCCTCTGTGTGTGTATTGTAAACATGGGGTGCACGTGCACTACGTGCACGGGTCAGTGTGTTTGTAGCAAACATGATTCAAACGCGCAATTTTTTTTTTGATACATCGAAAAGCAGGAAATATGGGTCGTGGAACAAATGTACACCCGTCCTGATAACAGACATGAGTTTGGAACCTGAGAGTATCACCCAAAGGATTAAACATATTTTATGCGTAATTTTAGCGTTTAATTATTGTGATTGATGTCCTTTATTTCTCGATTAATTAATTTGTTGTGTATCGTTGAAAATAGTACACAAGTGGGTCTATAGCTCAGTGGTAGAGCATTTGACTGCAGATCAAGAGGTCACCGGTTCGAACCCGGTTGGGCCCTTTGAAAACCTTCTAAAAAAATCTTTTGCAAATTCAAAAGGCTTATAATTGTAGGGTGAAAAAAATTACTACATCAAACCCGTCGCGTTATTACCATCATATTTATATGCGCCTTAATTTTTGAAAACTATCCAAGTTTTCCGCAAATTTAATAATACTACACTTAATCTTACGGCAATTTTTTGAATTAAACCATATACATAACTATCTATCATAGATTAATTCATGCCCCTCGTCATGACACAATAAATGTTAGTCAATTGTTGGGGTGAGTGGTGGCCAATGGGAGTTTGCTGAGCCAAACATTAATGAACACAATGAATCACCCTCATCACATGAACTCGCCCTTCCAATTAATTTGGATGGATGAGTTTAAGGCCTGACTCGACTTTAAAAGATGCTGGACCCATCACCGGCCCTTGGGTCAAGTGGTACTCCTGTCCTCCTGTAATGTTAGGTCAAGAGTCGTTCAATGCCTTCTTGTACCAAAAACAAAAACAAAAACAAAAACAGGCTGGAAGCATCCATCCACGTCAAAATTTTCATAAAATCACATTTCACACATTGATTCAAAGGTATTAGCAAGTAATTTGATAAAAATTAAACAAAGTTAATTCCAAACCTATTCCAGTTCCCAAGCCTGCTCAATTATCTGGTTTGAACTCAACAGTGGCAGCAAGAATGCAGCCAAAAAGTACGACTAGTTTAAACTCAACATGGCGCGGTCCCTGATCTTCCTTGTAAATCTGTAAGAATACGAACAACTTACAATCTTTACAACCCCGTTGTAAAATTATACACAAATCTTTTACACCAAAGAGATTATCTCCCCAATCTCAACTCCTTGAGAGATGGTTACAAGAAAAACCAAATATTAAGTGCTTATACATGTGAATCAAAAGAAGGCTAAAGAGTCTAGTTTTGTTCTAAGGAATATGAATATGAGTAATAGAAATGATCAACATCAAAAGATTTCTTTTTATAGAGAGAATGGAAGGAATATGAAATATTAGGATTGATATCTAAAATGGGAAAGTGAAAAAATAGCGTGCAAAACATTCAAAAAATAACAACGGCAACTGTCATCAATGGACAAATGTAAAATGACCAACAAACAGAAACTACATTGACGGGTCAAATAATAGCTTTATAAGTCGCCTAGTATGCACAAACATATAACAATCAAAATTTGTATTAGTTGAATGGAAGAACCGTTAGTCGACTAATGGCTGACAACCTGAAAGCAATAATTTTTTATTAGTCGACTAGGTGAACTGTTGGTCGTCGAATAATTCAAAGTCAAAAAAATAAATATTCTGCATTAGTCGACTACTACAATAGTTAGTCGACTATTGGTTCAAAGAAAAAAAAGATCTGTATTAGTCCACTAGAGTAAGGGGTTAATCGTCTAATCAACATGAATTAGAATATGAAAATTATATGTTCTGTGTTAGTCAACTATCAGGAATTATCTGTTGTCTAACACCATAATTATCATAAGTAAAATTATGAACCAATTAGAGTGAACTCCAACTTATTTGAGGGATATTTCTAAGTTGAAACACGTACAATTTGTGATGTGTGAGAGATCAAGGCTATATACAAAGGCTATATACAACAAAAAGAACTGAAAATATAAATTAAGCTTGACTAGTGCATGAAAAGCATAAAAATGCATGCCCTTTGTCCATGTTCTAGAATTCTAGTTTATAATCATTATCAAATGTGCTTCACCTAATGCTGCATTAAACATGTTAGTACAAAATATATGGGTTGATCATCGTCAAAACCAATGTTGGGAATATACAATATTTAACATGCATAGATTCGTTATCTTTTATTTTAATATGAATTTTCCTTTTTTCTTTTTACATTTTCATTAACTTTACTGTTTTCTTTTCGACTATACAATGGATAATTTCATTCCTTTTCCCTCGAACCAAACACAATCGAACATAATTTTAATCCAATCACAACTCTACTTCGGATAGGACGTCGCGTCCTATGGTGGGCCCCTCCATGCTGCGAACTTCCTGCTGAAGGCCGAGCCGAGCTAGCCGAAGCTCGGACTGCAGAGTTGCCGACTTACGAGCCGCCGATCCTCCGAACTGAGAATCCATGCACCATGGAAGTCCATTAGCTCGGCATCCCCGTATCTGACTTGTGCAGAGTTAGATAGGCAAGATCCGAATATAGACAAGCTAACTCTGCACAAAATAGCTCGACTGCACATCTCCAATATTTCTTCAACGCCTCAATCGAGCCAACTTTCACAATACTAACATTAACATTGCTTAGATTGTTGTTACTTCTTTCAATTTTTTTTAAAATTAAGTTCACAATAATAATCAAATGCCCTTTTCAATTTCTTCCTAATTATGATTAAGGAGTGGTTGTCTCTACTCATGATCATTTCCAAACAAATCCAAACATCAAATAACATAGCAAAATGGTGTTCTTTCTCTCTCCCTGTTTTCTTTATAAAAGCCACCAAACCCTCTCTCAATCTCTTACCAAACAAACTCCCAAAACCCACATGTTGGTCTCCTTATATCATTCCGTTGTCTCACACTTCAAAAGGATTTTCAGCTCAAGAAACAATTCTTTTTTCTCCACATTCTCTTTCTCCAACTTCTTCTCATTCCTCGGAGGGGGAGGAGGCATTGTTGTTGTGTATCTCCCATGAGAGGAGTTGAGGAGTAGAAGAGAGCAAGGCTACTGTAATATGATGAGATCACCGAGGTTGTCTCTGCTTCTCCTTCTTGCCATCAAATGGGGACTTCTCCTTGTGCCTTCTCACTCCTTTCTCGATAATGAGGGTATGCTTCCCTTTTTGAAGGGTCTCTTGGTTTTCCTATTGTGAAATTTTATGCGTTTTATGAGGAAATGATCAAAATTGGGTTGAAAATTTTCAATTTTCTGTTTTTTTTTCTTTACAATTTTTTTCCATTTATGTTACCCTTCAAGCTGTTGTTGCCCTTTTCCTTTTGAGTTTTTTTGGGTTTCAAGTAAAGAATCAGGACTTGGGGATCACTCTAATGAAGTGAATTTTGGAATATTTTGCAGTTTTGGCACTGAGAGCTTTCAAGAAAGCCATATTCGAAGACCCGCTCTCTGTGTTATCTGATTGGAACACTCACGACGGAGATCCTTGCAGCTGGACTGGTGTTCTTTGCTCAAAGTATCACCATCATGTGCTTTCCTTGTAAGGCATGCCTGTCCTCCTCATTGATTCTTATGCTGATTCCTCAGAGATTGTATAGAT